>OU342512.1:9513588-10869907 GCA_910589525.2 Ennomos quercinarius
GTTTGCTTATACTGCCGTAGTCAACTTTACTTTTTATTCGGGATGGTTAGCTCGTTCCCATGGGAAACCGAAAATCTTCTTACATGGAATGAATTTGCAAAGTGTAAACCACGCTTAGAGTACTAACGTTTTTACGGGATCTTGGTACTATTAAGGGCTTGTGCAAGGCCAGCGCGAATTCAAGTCAAAGCCACAGAATAGATGTATAGTACTAGGCCAAAGCGGGGATGAGCCAGGGGCCGAGCAGCAGGGGCGGTCTAAGTTAAACTGGTTCCAACGCGCAATAGTTTAGGTAATTTATTATTACACTGAATATAAAGGGTATTTTAAAAATCCGCTATACATAAGCCCTCCATTATATTTAGTTCAACTACTACACAAAGTTTCATGATCTTATTTAAAGTATTCATTGAATAATCGCTGTTTATTTGTACGGTTTGGAGGTAACTTTGTAATTTTTTTCTATCGAGAAAATTTTATTAATTCGTGTTTTCACTATACATTTGCAGTAGCATTAGTCCTGAACTTTACCATATATTAATTTAAAAGTCATTGTTGCAATATTGTTGACAGGACACTGCCTCAAGCTAAGCCGTTTTAAGCAATTTGGCGTTGTATTGGCTCTTAAATAGGTATGGTAAACAACCGAAAATGTTTAAATAGTGATTTATGATAAGTATAGTTACTTATATCTAAAATGAGATCATAGTTCCTAAAAATGATGTACCAGCAGGATTTGAAACACCACCTTCTAACTCACCGGGTGAAACGCTCTCCCAACAGACAGAATGATGTCGCCACGGCTGCTTATTCGGTACCAAATACCATGGAACAAGGAGGAGAGGAATGCCAATACACCAAGAAAACAGAGTAGATCAAAAATAAGCCTAAAACTAGATGGGGTTGCAAAATGAGCGGGTTATAAGTTGAGCGCAGATCAGAAATATGCCAAAAACCGTTTTAAACCTGTAGGGTTAGCACGGCGGGTGACAAAACTGTCTTTCCCCTGTTTTACTCCAAGCAAGTACGAAGACGTAAGTGACGTAAAACGGGAAGAGACAATTTTGTCTACCGTCCATGCTAACCCAGCTGGATGGCACTGCAAAATGAGCGAGCTATACGGGTAGCTACGGAGGGCTAGGTTTAAAACGGTTTTTGGCATATTTCTGATATGCGCTCAACTTCTAACCCGCTCATTTTGCAACGCCATCTACTTTTAGGGATATTTTTGATCTACGCTGTTTTCTTGGTTTCCTATCCTCCTTGTTCCATGCAAATACCGTACTAAAGTTTTTCGCTGTCACGAACGAAAATCTAAAAACGACGCGTTTTCTTCACAAATCCTTTCCCGTATATTTCTTTACTCCAATACCTATACCTATCGATGTATAACTAGGCATATCCATAGCAACTCTGCGATTTCAATTAAGTTGAAACAGTACAAGGGGCATATTGTAGAGACTATGGTACTTCAGTACGGTCGCTTGGAGCCGGGTATCTTGAGTGTAGTACTACGCGATTTGTACCTTCGATAGGTATTTTTGGAAATAGACCTTGCAGTGTGCGGTATCAATACATCATTAGTGGTGTCAAGCATGTATGCTTCGCTACTGCTGTTGTTTTGCTACTGCTTTCGCATTGCTGTTGCAAATTTTACGTAATTACCCCGCCGGTGAACCAATTTTGACTTTTATTTTTGTCTGGAATGTTCTAAGAATAAAAGAAAATTTGTTCTGACAAAATAAAAACATTTCTCTATCAGGGCGCGCGCGTAATTTGTTATCCGGATCTGTGGTAGATAGAGGTCATCATATCGTAACTTGGGTGGTAGCCCTACCTTTTGTTCCCATATTAAAAGTAAAAAAATGGAATATGAATGTCGAATGTAACCGGACCGGAAGCGGCGCCGGCGCACGGTAGCCGGCTGATATAGCACTTAGCGGGTAGATGTGAAAACCATGTGTGAACTGTGGAAACGTATACATCATGTACTCTTTTTATGCAGTTTCTTTTAGTTTTGTTATTAGTTAACTCGGTGAGTGGTTGTAACATATGAATAGTGGCATATTTTTTCAATCATTGATGATTTTTTCTACGTGTGTCTGTCCATCTCTTTGAACGTGCTGTCATCCTGAAACTGCAAGACGGATTTCGATTTTTTTGTTAGATAAATAATGTGCGATATATGATAGTACCTACCTATATACTTTTGCAGTAGTGAAGTCAGTACTGCGAACAAATAATAAAAAAAACTATCATAAACACACAGCATCTGTGGAGTGGTGGTTGAGCAGGTCCGTCACCGTAGGCCGCATCATCACTTACCATCAAGTGACACAGTGGTCAATTGCTATGCCTATAAATTATTTTAAAAAGAAGTGTCTAAATACTCAAAGCCTTTTCACTCAGAGAATTTAGACGCTGCATTTTATTATTACTCTTAGAATTATCAAGTCGAAGTGGCAGTGGGCAGGCCATATCGCTCGTAGAACTGACAACCGATGGGGAAGAAAGGTTCTCGAGTAAAGACAACGAACCGGAAGACACAGCGTAGGCCACCTCCCCACTAGGTAGACCGACATAGTCAGAACCCCGGGGAGCCGATGGATGCAGGAGGCAAGCAGCTGCTCAAGGTGGTGCTCTGTAGGGGGGTCCTATGTTCAGCAGTGGACGTCTTCAAGGGTGATGATGACCTTTATTAACATTTTGTTGTATGAATTCACGTCAATGTTTAGAAACACACTGTAGAGGTGTAAATGAAGCGCGCACGCCGCTCGGTTTCACACGTCTCGCACGTCAGGGTTATTTTCCTACGCTCCGCTATCGGAGACTGAGAACGTTAGAACCTATCTATTCTGTGCTTAGAGCTTCAAGAACAACTCTAGAATAGAAAAAAATGTAATAGAAAAACTCTTTGTTAAATATAATTACGTGTACCGAAGCACAGGCGCGGATACAGAAATTTCTTGAGGGGCGGTGCACAAATCATCATAGTAGGGGAGTCCAAGAGGGGAATTCGGGGATATGGTGGTAAAACACATAAGTATACGAAACAAGACCAATTTGTGCTCTTTTCTTTAAGGGCTTGTGCAAGGCCAGCGCGAATTCAAGCCAAAGCCACAGAATAGATGTATAGTACTAGGCCAAAGCGGGGATGAGCCAGGGGCCGAGCGGCAGGGGCGGTCTAAGTTAAACTGGTTCCAACGCGCAATAGTTTAGGTAATTTATTATTACACTGAATATAAAGGGTATTTTAAAAATCCGCTATACATAAGCCCTCCATTATATTTAGTTCAACTACTACACAAAGTTTCATGATCTTATTTAAAGTATTCATTGAATAATCGCTGTTTATTTGTACGGTTTGGAGGTAACTTTGTAATTTTTTTCTATCGAGAAAATTTTATTAATTCGTGTTTTCACTATACATTTGCAGTAGCATTAGTCATGAACTTTACCATATATTAATTTCAAAGTCATTTTTTGCTATATTGTTGACAGGACACTGCTTCAAGCTAAGCCATTTTAAGCATTTTGGCGTTGTATTGGCTCTTAAATGATGAATTCGATGCACCTATGTTCCTGGTAAATTGGCTAATTACCGCGCTTGGTGCTGGACTGCCTGCGCCAAGGCCCTCCCTGGCGCTCCCCCTCCCTGTATCCGCGCCTGCCAAAGCATAACAGGAAAGAATACGCTAACGCCCCGAGAGAGACGCCTTGCTTGAGAGCTAGTTTCTCTAGTCGTAGCTACCGTGGCGCCAATTACAAATGCTACCCTGTCTTATATAGGACCATAAAATCTTTTTACAGTCGATGTCGATTCAAAAAAGTAGGTTCCCATCAAAGACTTCTATGTATACATCAGACAGGACATCTCTGACTTGCACTGTCAACCACTGCAAATATGCCAATGGGAGTTTTAGCGGGAACGTGAAAAAGTTCACGTCGTTGCATTGTATTATTTCTCAAAACTTATGCTTTTTCTAGTGTTCATGTTTAAAATTAGTGGCGTTTTACGCATTAAGTGCTGAATTACGAGTATAAGTGTTGGCAAGTGATATAACGTGGTTTTTCGTGTTGCTTCCAAAATTCCACAGAAGCCTCTAGTAAAGTTGCCGCTACTTTACTAGGACATGACTTAGACTGGATTATGACTACCTGACTTAGACTGGACTATGACTACCCTGACTGCCTGTGACTAAGACTTGACTTTACATGAAATATTTCATAATACGATGAAAAACTGCAATACTTGACACTGGCTAAATACACCATGTGTGGAGCCAAAATATAAGAAAAAAAAAAAAAAAAAAAAAATATGCCAATGAGCATCTTCTCGCTCATACGATGCTCAGCTCTCAAAGCGACTGCAAGTGCAGCAGTGAATAGCAGTAAAAATTATGATCCGAACGTGCCATGGCACTAGCGCTCCGTGTGGGGATCGTTGGTTAGACGATTTAATCTCGTAAAGCGCTGTAGCGGATTTTAGTTTAATTATACAAAAAAGGACGACTATTTGTGCTTTGAATAGCTTCTCTAGTACGTAGTACATATACCTCTTTGGTTCCCATAGGTTTTTTTTAACTTTGATTTGTTTAGTTAATTGTTTTGTTTCTCTAATCTGTGGTCTAATTTTATTTGAAACGTTTCACTTTCAGTTTGATCCACAGATTAGAGAAACAAACAATGCGGTTTGATCACATCGAAATCGGTTTTGTAAAGTTTTTTTCTTAAATCAGAATAACTGTAAAAAATATAACTATGATTACCCAAAAACTGGGTTTGGTTTTTTTTGTTAAGTATAGGTATCCAAGTACCGTATTTCTCAATATTAAATTAAGGCGATAAGTCTGTTTAACCCGTAACCGTTATCAATTTAACATCATTTTTCAGTTTAACATCATCATCAACAACCTGAAGACGTCCACTGCTGAACATAGGCCTCCCCCATAGAGCACCACTTTGAGCGGCTGTTTGTTCAAGCAACTTTAAATCAGCAGGATATTCTCAACTCGGTAGTACTACTACCGAGTTGAGAGTACTACCGAGTTGAGAATATCCTTATTAGTCTGGTTTACTAGGTGGTAGGACTTTTCTGCAAAGTTCGTCTAGGTAGGTACGACTGCTTTGCCAGTTATTCTGCCGCCAAGCAGTAGTGTGCAAGCACTACTGTTCCAGTTTGAAGGGCATTGTAGCTAGTGGAATTACTGGGTAAATGAGACTTTATGATCTGATCACACAGTCTAGTAATCTGTGATGTCTCAGGATGACGTGCGCAGTGCAGTGTCACGCGAAACTTTATTGTTTTAAAGTTCCGAGTGACACTGCAACTTTTATGGGCGGCCGTGTTGCTTAACATCAGGTGAACCACTAGCTCGCCACGTCACTAAATCACATTAAAAAAATTGTTTAAAAAAAATTATATTATCTAAAAACAACTTTGACTTTTCTCTAAAGGTGCATTTTAGTAGGGCTGGATGCACCAACATTAAATCTCTGTTTAGGCATCGGTTTGAAACCATCGTCGCCGGTGAGGGACGCACCCTATCTATAAATCAGCGGCTCCATGATTTAATATTAATGACGTTTTAACCTTAGTGATTTATTTGATTTGGTCCAAGTGACGAGAGATTGTCTATACTCCTTCGACTAAATATAGTAGAGCTGAAAAATATCCTATCTGTTAAAATGGAATGGAATTACTCGAACTAATTCCTTCATCTCCATTCTTTCATCGAACTACAAGGCGCACAGAAACTTGGCATCCTTATATCGTTAATATTCCTACAGCCCGCACTAAGCGTTTCGCATCAAACTTTAGCCGTCGTCCTTGTTTCCAGCTAACTATAACCTGGGATTCTTCAAATCAAGAGTGAACAGGTATCTTCTGGGCAGCAATGGGTTCTTCCACTGACCATGGGAGATGGTAGGATTGCGGCGTCGGATTAATCCCTTGCCGATGTTAATAAGCGCTGGGAGCATTAACTTCCGGGGAATGTTAGCCTGTCAGTGGCATCCAATTGGAGCCTTTCTGCAGCTTTGGCTGGTAGTGGTGATGGCTGGTTGGGGGCTTTAAATATCCTCTTGCTCCTCGGATGGAGGTAGAATGCTGCGCGCCAGTGCGCGCAGGGTAGGGTAGTCTGGAGGGCGGGTGTGGAGTGGCGCGAGCCGTTGCAGGTGGAGATGTGGTCCGTTGTCAGCCCGGTCATACATCCCTCGTGCCAGTCTGACCACGAACTGCTCCATAGTTTCCTCACCAGTATCACGGGAAATTACGTCGTTTCTGACATATCTACCCGCTTTGGTACGTTTTGGACGGTTTGCAGTCTTTTCTAATTTGACGTGGAGCAAAGGGCGTACCAAGCGGGCGCGCCGTAGGTCAGTCTAGTTCTGATGTAGGTTTTATATATCCCCACCTTAGTCCTTAGTGGCAGGCTCGACGACAATACAGGCTTGGGTAGTACCCTTCTAGGCAAGCATGCACCACCGTAGGCCGCGTCATCACTTACCATCAGGTGAGACAGTGCTCAAATGCTATGCCCATAAATTATAAAACAAAAAAATATTCTTTCTTTCTCTTTACTACGCAGTAACAAAATAAAATAGGGTTCAAAGGAATTGCATGCTACTGATGTAAAAGGCAAATACTCACCCTCAAAAAGGGCAGTAGTCATAATATGTGCCACCTCTACGCACGAAGCGAGTTGCCAGCGTTTATTATGTTTTGTTAGCTCCAATAAAAACAGTGAAAAGCGCTTTTTGGATTTTCACTTTTTCTACCGCTGCGTGCTTCGCCATAGTCGTTAAGAACCATTACATTATTTGGACTAAATATTGTTTTATTTTTTTGTTGACGTACATAAAAAACCTGTGCCCTTGTACAATGGTGCCCTTTTTTTGGGCTAGATGGCGCTGTGTGAAATGTCAAACAAATGACGTCACAAAACCCGCTGTTCGCTTATAACTTTTTCCAAGTTTACAATAAGCCAGCAGTCTCAGCCCCCAGTTTTTGTTTATTGCTAATAAGCTATCGTAAGCTATCCAGGGGTAAATTGCTTGTATCTCGCGCGCAGGGAAATTTTTGACCTCTGTTTTCGTTGTTCTTATTAGAAAAAAGGTATTTTCTTTCGCCGCAAAGTAAAGGAAGGTTACGGAAACTGCGTTAGTATTGCTTATTAAATAAAGTGAATTATGCATTTAAAAATCAAGGTAATGAGAATAAAGACCATCGCACATTTTTGTATGGAGCTTGGCCTGCCTACCATCCGCCATTTTAAAATAATCACTATTTCGTGGCCACTAATAAAACTAGTTTCAATCGACAGGAAAATTTTTAGAGTAGGTACAAAAAGTATTCTATAAGAATTCACCTATAAGTATATTTTTACTCATTACTCAATATTTATTGCCAACATATGTACATATTTAGTAATACAGTTGTTATGTATGTAATAAACAAACGTCTTAGTTTTTCAGTCTGTTGCCATTTGTCGCTAAGCCAATGATATGTAGGTGATACTTTTAATTGTAATTTATTGACACATTCTATTTATTTGCGCAAAATTAGTTTTCATATAATCACGTTGAGCAATTAAGCTATTATTGGCAAAAGAACACAAGAAAATTTGAATTTGCCGCGCTATTGAAACGTTCCGCCGTCTTTGACTTGACCGCCAAATTAATCTAATTATACCACAGACTTAGATTTTTTTGTTACTAAGTCTATGAAATAGACACGCATACAGTGTCACGCAGTGTTTTCCCACATACATCGCCAGATTCAGAAGAAAAAATGGCCAAGTCCCAAAAAATGGCCGATTAATTTCTTGTTACGTTACAAAAAAATTTTCAAAATTTTAGATACCTTACTTACCTACTTTCTGTTCTACAACAAGGAAATACCTGAAGATATTCAAACGGCCGAAAAGGGTTTCTCACCTCAAAATTGATAACCTCCTCTAAAGCGGGAAGTTTTTTTTTAATTTTGTGTAAGTAGTGCTCTCTTTCTACGTTGGATGCAAAGCAATCCTACACAATACAGCGAAAAAAAACACCAATCCTGAGCTTCGATTATGCACTCATAAAGAAGGACGATGTTATAAGAGGTCTTTAGCTACCGTGTTTCTTGAAGATGGTGCGTTGCCTCACGGTGTTTTTCTTCATCCGCAGGAACCACGGTAGCTAAAAAGCTACCGTGATTCTTGAACATGGTTTCCTCACGATATTTTCCTCCAGCGTTGTAGAGGTCTTAGATTCTAGCTAACCGCTCCAGTTTCGACCACAAACAGTTGTGTTTGCCCAGCAGTTCGCACCTCCGCGCGTGATGTGCCGACGAGTGCTAAAAGCCGCGGATGTTGAAATCTTCAAGAATGTAATCTGATGGTGTGCTTAGGAACTGAGCTATCAGGCCAGTCCAGTATATGGTAGGTAGGTAGGTAGGTAGGTAGGTAGGTAGGTATGTAGGTAGGTATATTTATTTTAATAATTACCCATGGCTTCGTTGTATCACAACTTATAGTATGTCATTCCTTTGTTTATATTTTTACCGGTTTTGGGATGAGAAATCATTTAGTCTAATTCGGAATGCACTTGAGGGATCTAAAACCTGTCATAGATAAGTTGTTTTAGGTCATACAGAATACACAAATTAACGATTTCTTGTGACACGATTTGAACCAGACACGATAACGAAGTGGTTTCTGTATCGTGTGGAATCTGCGTTTTCATACAGAACTATGGCCCAGGAAACTCAGTTCAATGCCCTTTGGCGTTCCATTAGACGGACCATTGCCATATTCACAGAAAACTAAAACAAACAGAGAATAATTTCTAAATGTGAGTACTTCCTTTCCCGACACCAATTTACAGAGCTACGCGACATCATTGTAGTCTTGTTTTAACCGAAAATGGAACATGGAATTGACCTTCTGGAAACGTTGAAAATGGTAAGTATATGTTTCTGAATCTAATATGGAAGATTGGTGTTGCGTACAGTCACGACCATTAACATCGAGCAGGTAGGTATTTGGCCGTGTGGTCCATGGCTTGCGAATAGGACCCCCATCTCTTCCCGTGGGTGCCGTAAGACCCGGCTAAGGGAATATCTAGGGAATGGGCAATAGAATATTCCACGGTAGATTAAAGTCTTCTGCAATCACCAAGCACCCTGCCAAGGGTGGTCATTATGGCAAATCCCCCTAATGATAAGCATCCAAAGTGGCGTTTTATGAGCGAGGTCTATGTTTAGTAGTGTACGCCTCTACTGCGTCTTCCGATTTGTGGTCGCCGCTCGAGAACCTTTATTCCCCTTTGGTTGTCGGTTCTGCGAGCGATGTGGACATGCCCATTTTATTTCAACTTGCTTATTCTACAAGCTCTTAGAATTAGTTGAAATAGCAATGGGCAGGCCACATTGCTCGTAGAACTGACAACCGATGGGGAAGAATGGTTCTCAACAGGCGACCACGAACCGAAAGACGCAGCGTAGGCCAGCCCCCCATTCGGTGGACCGACGACCCGGTGAAAACCGCGGGGAGCCTATGGGTGCAGGAGGCGAGCAGTCGCTCAAAGTGGCGCTCTCTGGGGGAGGCCTCTGTTCAGTATTAGTGAAGGACAGTTCCAGTGACAGTTTGGGTGACAGGCCCAGGCCTGTGAAGTGTTAAAATTAGGCTTAACAGTGCCTAATGTAAGTACCTACATTTCAGTGCGTTGACACCATCCAAATTTAGTAATAGTGTACAGTGTACAGAGCAAGTGCAACTGACAGACTTGGCTAATGAAATTTCCATGTCGCGATATGTCGTTGTGTAGTAGTGATGTGCAAGACAAATGAAGTGTCCGCGACGTCTCTAGGGTGTACATATAGCTCTACGGGATAGATCGTAGGGTTGACGGTGGATGAATTTGGAAAAGTGGTTTTAAATTATTATTATTTTATGTTAAATGGAGCAAACAAGCATACGGCCCACCTGACGGGAAGTGGTCACCGTAGCCTATGGACATCTGTAACACCGGAGGAGGCGTCACCAATGCGTTGCTTACCCTGTAGGACTCTTTTAACCCTCCTTTTAAAGTACTCCATGTTATAACTCTGCGGAAAGACCGCTGGTGGGAGCTCATTCCACGTTTTGCAAGTGTACGGCAAGAAAGAACGCATCAATCGAGTCGTATGAGATTTCCACGACTCAATAATATGTGGATGAGCTTTTTTGTAAGCTCAAAGTCGCGCAGCGAGCTATGGAGCGAGCTATGCTCGGTGTTTCCCTGCGAGATAAGCTCCGGAACGAGGAGATCCGCAGGAGAACTAAAGTGACCGATATAGCTCTTAGAGTTAGTAAGTTGAAGTGGCAATGGGCAGGCCACATCGCTCGTAGAACTGACAACCGATGGGGAAGAAAGGTTCTCGAGTGGCGACCACGAACCGGAAGACGCAGCGTAGGCCGGCCCCCCACTCGGTGGACCGACGACCTGGTGAAAGCCGCGGGGAGCCGATGGATGCAGGAGGCGAGCAGCCGCTCAAGGTGGCGTGCTCTGGGGGAGGCCTATGTTCAGCAGTGGACGTCTTCAGGCTGTTGATGATGATGATGAGCTTTTTCGCGGTGGCGAGAGGTGCGATGGTAGAAACGCGATGCCGGAATCAGGTTGAATAGCTTTTCAGAACATTCCTCATTATAGAGGCGGTAAAATATACATAAAGACCCAATATCCCTGCGAATATTGAGCGGTTCAAGGTGTTCGGTGATCTTGGGACTGCGTAGAGCTATCAGAATTGTCAAATTCTGATAGCTCTACGCTGTATCGAGTCAAGAGGCTGGACTTGATACTTGAATTATTTTGAAAAATATTTTTTTACAGTAACTATGATAGTTAACATCTCTATGTCCTTATTATTACCCTTTTTATCCCACTCGGTGGACCGAAGGAAGATCTTGTGAAAGCCACGGGGGGCCGATGGATGCAGGAGGCGAGCAGCCGCTCAAAGTGGCGCTCTCTGGGGGAGGCCTATGTTCAGCAGTGGATATCTTCAGGCTATGCCCTTATTGCTATTAAATACAGTGATAAAACTATTTTAAAATATTCACTTACAGATTAAAGTTTATAAAGGAAAAATTTGGACCACGAGCGGGAAGGTCCTCGAACATTTTTCTATGGAGGCTTAAATTTTCCACGGCAATTATGATAAAAAAGTTTGTTTGGGGAATATTCTGAATTCTATATCTATGGTAAGACAACAGTAGGTACCTAAGCACTAAGGGTAGGTTTTTTGATTGGTAGTTAAGGTAACTAATGGTTAAAAACTGGAACAAATTCTACCCAATAGTTAGAATTTGTTAGTTTTTAACCATTGGTTACCTTAACTTCGGATTAAAAAATGCACCCTAAGCAGGCGAAACTGTTGCGAGTCATAAAGATTACGTTATACTTTTAAACTAACTGTGCCCCGTGGTTTTACCCGTGGATAAAAAGTATCCTATGCATTAATTCAGTCCAATTCAAATTCAAATTTATTTATTTGCATTCATATACAGTTTCAGTGTCAGGTCTTGATAACTAAGCTTATATAAGGTAGGTACATGAACCCTGTAAGGGCGTTTGCAAGTACGAACGTACTTATATAAGTTATCTCTATTACAAATAGCATCAAAATCCGTTCAGCCATTTGAGCGTGAAGGAGTAACAAACATACACACATAACACATACCTACACACAAACTTTCGTCTTTATAATATTAAATTGATTTGATGCGTGGCTCTCAAATGTCAAAACAGCTGCATCGATATTTTTTTTGTTTGTGATTTTTCTCTTCTATTTCAGTTTGTGGTATTATTACATCGTATTGTATAAAAGTCTGGGACTGGACCTAGGACGTAAATTGCTTACATAGGTACACCTAATAGACCATCATGACTTTCATCATCATCGGCCTGAAGCTGTCCACTGCTGAAATAGGCCACCCCCCAAAGAGCGCCACTTTGAGCATCACTTTATAGACCGGAAAGATATGGAAAATTAAGAATCCCGTAAGAAAATCTGATACATTTCTGGTGAAAACAAACCTATAGCCCTTCATTCATTCTTTTAGTTTTTTATTGCTAAATCATTTTTTTTAGGTTTGCAATGAATCGCGCTAAGAGTTGACGATATGGGTAAGGCCCCTGGGGGTCTAGCAAAAATCCTTTTCCATTAGCGTTAACGCCAAACGATAACTCAAAATGTATGCATGGGAATGACATTAGCTATGACATTACCTGCGGAAAAGTTTTCTGCAGGTAATGTAATTCCCATACATTTTGAGTTATCGTTTGGGGTTAACGCTAATGGAAGGGAATCTTTGCTAGACCCCCTGCTCTTATGCATATACCGCTTTAATAAAATTCACAGCTTTTTGTCGTTGGTTTCAATAATTAAAAGTAAATATAACTGCGAGCTGGCAGCCCTACGCCTGTGGCAGAGTAAGTACACTCGGGTACAATGCCACTCCCGTGGGACAGACTGACATGACAACGCTATTATGACGTCACATTATACCTATAGGTACACCTACCTTAACAGGGACCTATGCGACGATTGTGATATATTTATTTATGTACCTACCTATATCTACGTAATTAACTAGCTCAAAACGAATCTAACCTATTACCAAAATATATACAGTAAAATGTAAGCATAAATTTAGTAATGTAATTACTTAATTTGTGTGCGTTCATATATTATCCACGTTAATGCACCTGCTATATAAGCTAATAGACGAAAATCGAGGAAGTAGGTATGTAAAAAATGTAATAGTGGCTAAGTAGGCATTTATAATGTTTTAGTTCTTGCTTTGGTGCTTGTTACATATAGTCTTAGTGTAGCATTTAGCAGTTGTTGGTATTATTGGTAGTTCATAGAAGATAGAATTAAGGCACATAGGTATATAGAAGTATATAGGTATATAGATACAAAAAGAAAATCTCGTCCATTTTCCCAGTCAACGGATATACGTAAGCGTCATCTATTGGTGGTTATAGGAAGCATTTAAAATATGACGGCAACCTAGTATCTCAACATACTGCTAGATGGCACTATTACAACTACGCGTAAACGCTACGCTAGGTGGCGCTAAAGTAAATTATTTGATTTGTAGTACTGCTACTCACCTACAGATGGCAAAAGCAAACTTACGAAAATTCTCAGGTTAATTCTGCTACTCGTCAATAGATGTCGTCGCCTTGCAAGTCATACAAATTATAAATTGTAACTTATTCCTAGGAGTTTTGGCGGGAACGTGAAAAAGTTCACGTCGTTGCATTGTATTATTTCACAAAACTTATGCTTTTTCTAGTGAATGTTTAAAATTAGTGGCATTTTACGCATTAAGTGCTGAATTACGAGTATTTAATAAGTGTTGACAAGTGATATAATGTAGTGAAACGTGGTTTTTCGTGTTGCTTCCAAAATTCCATAGAAGCCTCTAGTAAAGTTGCCACGCCACTACTTAGTACTAGGGCCTGACTTAGACAGGATTATGACTACCTCTGACTTAGACTGGACTATGACTACCCTGACTGACTGTGACTAAGACTTGACTTTACATGAAATATTTCATAATACGATGAAAAACTACAATACTTGACACTGGCTAAATACACTATGTGTGGAGCCAAAATATAAGAAAAAAAAACTTATTTTTAGGTTAGGACAAAGAAAGCTAATTTCCTTTTCCTCTATTATTTTCCTAAATGGTTGTATTGTGAATGAAACAAAAAGAAAAAAGAAGTCCAACGATTAGGTGCATACTTATTCATTAGCTGTACACCTACCCTACCTACCTACATAGGGTTTTCATAACTAGCTGTGCCCCAAGGTTTTACCCACAGATGAAAGTAGCCTTAATCCTAATCCAATTTATGATCTTTTTCTGTTCCTTTCATTAAAATCAATTCAGCTGCTATTGCAGCGTCGTGCAGAGCTGAAGAGGGAACAAACACACATAAACCTTCTTATTTATAATTAGCAGTGTGATGTGATCAATCTTATTTTACCTGGGGGCGTACCGTGAGCTCTTAGCGCGATTCAAAACAGAGTCTATATTGGGTCGTTTTGTTTTTTTTGTATGGTGATTTTGACAAGCGAGCCAGTATAGGCTCTGTTTTGAATCGCGCTAAGAGCTCACGGTACGCCCCCTGGACCCTAGTTCTGTATGACCATTTTACGATTCCTAACTTCGAAACCACGCGAATTCCTTGTCCTAAATTAGAAATCTCCAAAAATGTGTTCAATCTATGAAATGAAAACGAAACCAAACATAATAATGTTTCACTGCACTGAGACGCGTTCCGAAACATCAACACGTCAAAAGTTACCACCACTTATGTCAATATTAATTCAAAATAAAAATAACTTTGATGTAAAGTGAAGATATTTCTAATGCTGTGACATGATTTGAACAAGACACGATAACGACGTGATTTCGTATCATATGGAATCTGTGTTTTCGTGATGTGATGTCTGATGTAGTACGTAGTATTATTTCCTCTGTAGTGGTAGATAGCCCCCACTCGGTGGACCGACGACCTGGACCATAATTCTGTATGAAAACACAGATTCCCCACGATACAGAAACCACGTCGTTATCGTGTCTTGTTCAAATCGTGTCACAGCACGAAATCCGTCAATTTTTGTATTCTGTATAATCTAAGGCAATTTTTTTTTTTTTTTTGTTCGCCCTATTGGGCAGGCTAAAGTCATGAGACCATACCGCCTAGTCTTTCGTAGGATTTAATCTAAGGCAAATTATTTAGGACAGGTTTTTCCTCGAGTGCGTTCCGAATTAGAACTAAAGGATTTCTCATCCCAAAACCAGCAAAATTTAAATAAATAAATAAATAATAAATAAATAAAGGAATGGCTTATATTTATGTTGTGAAATAACTAAGCCATGGGTAATTATTAAAAATTGTCAGAAAACCTTTAGAAATACCTTCACTTTACATTAAAATTAGTTTTATTTTGAATAATTAATATTGACATAAGTGGTGGTAACTTTCAACGGGTTCATGTTTCGGAACGCGCCTCAGTGGAACATATGATTTTTGACAGTTCCAATCGCGCCAATCCCAGTTAATTCCACATTCATTTCGCGCGGTTTCGTTCTCATTTCATAGAGAATAGATTTTTGCAGAATTCTTGTGTAAGACAAGGAATTCGCGTGGTTTCGAAGCAAGGAATCGTAAAGTGGTCATACAGAATTAGGGTCCAGGTGAAAGCCGCGGGGAGCCGATGGATGCAGGAGGAGAGCAGCCGCTCAAGGTGGCGTTCTCTGGGGGAGGCCTATATTCAGCAGTGGACGTCTTCAGGCTGTTAATGATGGTAGATAGCTGCTACTATAGTTAGCGTATATTCTGTGTACTATAGCAAAAGCTCTTGACTGCATTTTGTAGACCTATCAACCTACCAATTAGGTTCTAAATCGGTGTCGCATGGTTCTCCGTGCCTTGAATATAAACCGTATCGCGTCCGAACAAGCACGAGTGTGAACCTCACGTAACTAACACTCCACCACCCCTCCTCTATTACCTACCATTTGTTACATAACACCTTGAGCGTGCGTGGAATATTTTTAATCATCATCATTAACAGCCTGAAGACGTCCACTGCTGAACATAGGCCTCCCCCAGAGCACGCCACCTTGAGCGGCTGCTCGCCTCCTGCATCCATCGGCTCCCCGCGGCTTTCACCAGGTCGTCGGTCCACCGAGTGGGGGGCCGGCCTACGCTACGTCTTCCGGTTCGTGGTCGCCACTCGAGAACCTTTCTTTCCCATCGGTTGTCAGTTCTACGAGCGATGTGGCCTGCCCATTGCCACTTCAACCTACTAACTCTAAGAGCTATATCGGTCACTTTAGTTCTCCAGCGGATCTCCTCGTATATTTCTCGTTATTTTCGTATATTTTTAATGGTAAAATATAAATAATACCATAGAAAAGTAATATCTAGTACTTAGGAGATAAGGTTAGTATTGAGCAAGTACAACTTGTGGTCTGGTGTGAGTACCACCTCATGTGTTCTTGTGGGTGTGTAGCAGTAAGGTAAGAGCCGGCTAAGGGCACACCCAGGGAATGGGCAACAGCACTCTTGACGGTGCATTAAATTCTATATACCATCAACAAGACGCCTGCCAACTTTGGTGAATATAGCCATTAAAATGAAACTGTGGGTGCGTTTCAAGTGGTGCTCTTATATAGGGAAGCCTATGTTTCATCATCATCATCATCATCAACAGCCTGAAGAGGTTCACTGCTGAACACAGGCCCCCAGAGAGCGCCACTTTGAGCGGCTGCTCGCCTCCTGCATCTATCAGCTTCCCGCGGCTTTCACCGTCGTCGATCGTCAGTCTACCGAGTGGGGGGCCGGCCTACGCTGCCTATGTTTAGCAATGCACATTTTCCGGCTGAAGATGAAGTTTTTTTCTGTTTGATCGAGTTACCTTAAAAGTGAGATGCCAAAAGCATTTTACCTAAACAAGAGGTTGACTATAGGAAACTGTTTGCCCTTAGAGTGAGATGCCGAGGAAGTAGTAACCTGGTCTACGGCGGTTCATGCTTGCTTAGAAGATACCGGTTCACTCTTGACTGGAAGAGTGAACACTGAACAGTACCTTCTAAGGTTTTTTTCGCACTATAGAAGGTCAACGAGTGACTGCAGCTCACCTGTAATGTTGTTAAGTGACGATGCAGCCGAAGGTGTAGCGTGTTGGCCTATAAATCTTCTATAGTTGCAGTTATTTGAAAACAATGAAGACGGCAGGGTATTCCACCCTTTTGCTGTTCGCTCTATAAGGTTAGAAGCTCTTGTGTTTCTTGTTGTCTCATGAAAGAATCATCAACAACAGCCTGAAGACGTCCACTGCTGAACATAGGCCTCCCCCAGAGAGCACTACTTTGAGCGGCTGCTCGCCTCCTGCATCTATCGGCTCCCTGCGGTTTTCACCAAATCGTCTAATCACACACACATACATGAGATGAAGGAATGGAAATGAGGAGTTAGTTCATGTTCCATCGCTCACTCACCAAAATTCAGCCTATAAGATAACGATAAGCTGGCATATAACCTCAGTACATTCGCAAAATTGAAGCTGTTTAATTGGTGCCATAATGTATGGCACCGTACGACGTTTGCGCGGGTTAGTGCTCTGCGTGAAGAGTTCCCAGAAAATTTTTAGAATGACAATTGTGCGTTGATATCGTTCCACAACACAACAGAAAAGCAGAATAAGAGTTCTGACATTCCACTGGTAAACTTTAATTTTTTTGGCTTAATACGTCTAAAATAAAAAAAAAGTGGCGTACGATTTGATAAGGCGTTGTTTCGAAACTTATAGATACTTATTCTAAGGCTGGCAACTTTGTTGTGCCTCAAGCTCTGAAGCTCAGCTTCGACCAACGTTTCGGCACCGATAATCCTTTTGGCTCGTCTCTGAATAGAGCCCAAGACTTCAATCAAGCTCAAAAGAGTTGAATGCCAGGTAAAACCGTAAAGGCTCCATTCTCCAAACTTCATAACTCTACGTGTAACGCATACTTAGTATGTGTGAAACTAACCAACCTTACAAGTGAATCTTGCATCATCCTCGAAACCTTGAAATCCCATGATTCTGCCCACACCTCATGGTGTACAGTGAGCTGCAGAGAAAAGCAGTGCATTATCTTCCAACTTGAGGGCTCTGAATAGATAGAGCGATGATAGTAATTCCCTCATTATCAGTACGTACAATTAAAATAAAAGATGTCATCCAAATACTTCTCAGTTGTTAGCATAGAGATCTGCCTTAGAGTATAGACTAAAAGCATAGAGAGATCATTAAAACGATATTACATTTGTACTGCTCGCACGTATCGCCACGTCAGTGGCGAAGGAAAGAAACAAATATATATTAATTAGCTACGCTTGCGAAAAGTCACCGTACCATTTTTTCGACTCGAGTCAACTGTTTTTTCTATACAAATCTATCAGACTCATTCACGTCAAAGTGCCCACTTCATATAAAAAGCGTCCAAAAAAGTGGTACGCTTGACATATAATGAAGTTCTCTCTATGCTTTTAGTCTATACTCTAAGAGATCTGCTGTGGTTCTCGGCGATTAAAGTTGGTTATTTGACTTTTCTGGTTGGCAGCACTGGCTTGCGCATATTATATAAACAAACAGTTTCTCTCTTATAATTATTATTAAGGACTATGTATTAATAAGGACGGTAATTAATAAGTGAGACACAATAGGCTAGTGTCCTACCCTTTTATTGTATAAATGAATAATGTTCTTCAAAAAATAAACAGTCGTGAAAACAAAAATTAAATATCTCAAAAAATTACAAAGTTACAAGCATTTTAAAATACAGGAATAGAAAGAGACAGCTCAAACATGCAGTGACGTCACTCTTGCTCCTTTGTAGTACCTCATTACAAAACTGTGGTAGCTTTACATGCAAGCATGTGTGACTTCACAACGTGGGTTTTCATAGTACGTTTAGAAAGGGACAAGCGATGCCCCCTCCTGGAACTTTAGAAGCTTATTACTCCTTGATTTATTTACCAATTTTACTTACTTTTCCATTAATTGCATTCATGTTTAACCTACTTTATGAAAATAATTCAAATTCAAATTCAAATTAATAATAATAATAAAATTCAAATTATAATAATATTTACTTGTTAATTTTTAATAGCAGGAGGCATCTAGCCTATTATATTAAGGCTCGAGCAATGTTTGTTCACTTTTCGCTGCAGCTGACTGTACAATACCTACATATAGTAGACACCTTGTAGGCACAATATCTCAGTCTACCGTTGATATAAGTAGACCATAGACATAGAGCATGCATGTCAAGGTGATCGGGAGCGAGCTTCAAATCTAGAACAGTGTGATAATTATCTATAAGGCCTGTGTTTGTAAAATGGCACAAATAAAAGGCGCACATTAAACGGTGGATTTTGGTGTTAGTCTCAGGATAAGGCGAAAGCTCAAAGGCTTCACTATAAGTACAGGGGGCGTACCGTGAGCTCTTAGCGCGATTTAAAACAGAGTCACTGGATCGCTTGTCAAAATCTCCATACAAAAAAAAACAAAACGATCCAATATAGGCTCTGTTTTGAATCTCGCTAAGAGCTCACGATACGCCCCCAGGTAGTGTCTTCCCGTAATGGGTGCCCTACGAGCAGGCGCGGATATGGGGGGGGGGCGCAGCGGCGCGGGGTCCAGCACCAAGCGCGATAATTAGCCAATTTACCAGCAAGATATAGGTGCATGGAATTCATAATTTAACGAAAAGAGCACAAATTGGTCTTGTATCGTATACTTATGTGTTTTACCACCATATCCCCAAATTCCCCTCTTGGACTTCCATACTATAGAGGCGCCCTGCGACTTTACCTGCAACACACCCATTTTCCCACAGGAACTCTTGCTTTACTAAACATCATTTAGTGCAATAACTTCCATACAGAGGTCGCTGCACTCACATAATACTACCAAACTACAGCTATTAATGAATGTGGTAACTCTCACATGAATTAACTGCGAGTTACAATTACCTATCTTCGTGTTACGTTATTTTATAGAATTACTGGGTAGTTGCATCAGCTGTATCTATAACAGATGGTAGGATGGCCATGTGCTGTTTTTTTGGGGACACAATTAAGAAATCATCATCACCATCATCCACACCTTAAGCTCCAGAACGAGGAGACCCGCAGGAGAACTAAAGTGACCGATATAGCTCTTAGGATTAGCAAGGTGAGCAGGCCACATCACTCGTAAAACTGAAACCGATGCGGAAGAAAGGTTCTCGAGTGGCAACTACGAACCGAAAGACGCAGCGTAGGTTGGCCCCCCACTCGGTGGACCGAAGATCTGGTGAAAGCCGAGGAGTCGACGGATGCAGAAGGTGAGCAGCCGCTCAAAGTGGCGCTCTTTGGGGGAGGCCAATGTTCAGCAGTAGACGTCTTCGGGCTGTTGATGATGATGATGATGATCTATAACATTTACAACCCACTGCTGGGTAGTGGGTACCGGTCTCTGTTGTATTATGCCATTGACCCATCTTTCTGCCGGATGACTGACACTGCACGATACAATAAGTCAGGGAAAAAATATTTTCGTATTTTATACGTATAAAGAATCTTAATTTATAAACGGGTGATTCTCTCTCTTTCTCTCTCTCTCTCTCTTTCTTTTTTCGGACTATGTAGGTACACCATCACGTACGGTACATGGTGTGATAGTGTCTGCCTCCCGGCTCTTCTTTCTTTACTCCACCCTATTTTGACGTCATATTTTGCTAGCAAGTAGTCCTTCAGGTCCTTCTGCTCTGCATCTCTCCACCTTCTGTCAGGTCTGCCTCTGGATCTTCGCCTGGGGAAAGAAAACTGCAATTATAAACAGGTGGTTAATCAACTAGTGGCTCCGTGAGCTGGAGACTTCGTCGTTGCTGTATTTATATAGCTTAAAACTGAATGATATATTTCAAGTTTTCAACCCATAATGCCCCGTTTAAAAAAATCCATAAACCATATAGTTATCGAAACTGCTCACAAACACTAGAATCCGTTGAGTAATGGGACTCTTTAGAGGACAGCAGCTGGACTCCAGCAGCTGTCCTCTACAGACTGCTGCTGGACATCCATACAAAATAGCCCAAGCTGAAACGGAGTCACTACGCGCTCGCTCGGTCAATAAACAGGTGTCTCTGTCTTTTTTCTCTTGCTCTCTTGCTCTTTCTCTCTCTCCTCTCTCTCTTTTGCGCTCTTTCTTGCTATGATCCTATGTAGTGGTGATCAGCCTTCGTTCTTCTCTCTCCACTTCACTCTATTTTCGACTTCTGCTAGGAAACAGTCTTTCATATATCCTTTTTACATCTTATTGTCTGCCTCTGGATCTTTAAGCGGAGATAGAAAGCATCAGTCATAAACAGGTGAACCATTAATTAATTTAGTTTATATATGATCAAAAGACACTAATGTGTCGCTGAACAGCAGTACACCAAAACTGTCCCACGAAATTCCCTAATCATGGTCACCCCAGCGGAATATAATCGGATTGTCAGTAGCTTTCATGCCCGCAGGCGGTAGCGAGTTGAAAGTAAAACTCTTATGGTGAACACCGTAGTTTTTATACTCAGGTAGGTACTCTGTGGTGAAATGATGGCGCACCTCGTCTGCAAATTGAGAGTGGTATCTTCTAGGCAAGCGCATTACATCTTAGACTGAATCATCACTTACCATCAGGTGAGATGGTGGTCAAGCACAAGCGTAATAAACAAACAACCAAAAACACAATTAAAACAACCTAAGCTGTTGATATGATGTCTCAGGATGACGGGAGTGGTGTAGTGACACGCGAAACTTTGTCTTAGAGTTCGGAGTCCAACTGTTATGGGCGTATGTATCGCTTAACATCAGGCAAACGAAACGACTAGTCCAAGCTCGTCACGTCATTCATTAAAAAAATTCATCGTCACCATCAGCCTGAAGCCGTCCACTGCTGAACATAGGTCTCCCCCATAGAGCACTACCTTGAGTGGCTGCTTCCCTCCTGCATCCATCGGCTCCCCGCGGTTCTGACCAGCGGGGCTACCGTCTAAGCCAATTGTAATCGATGAATGAGCTTCACTTCGTCATTTCCGGCAAGTTGGCATTGTGTAACATCTCCATCCATTAGTATTTTCTCACTATTTCTCATTATTATAGTTAATCGATGTTTTGTCTATTCAGTTCTCCGCCTACGGGACCATAATACCGATGGATGAGGATTTTACACAATCAGAAATGACCAAATGAAGCCCATTCATCGATTACGATTGAGTTACACAATACGGGGGCAGGTCGTCGGTCCACCTAGTGGAGGGCCGGCTTACGCCCGGTTCGTGGTCGCCACTCGAGAACCTTCTTTCCCCATCGGTTGTCAGTTCTCCGAGCGATGTGGCCTGCCCTATGCCATTTCAACTTGCTAATTCTATGAACTATGTCGGTCACTTTAGTTCTGCAGATCTCCTCATTACGGATCTTATCTCGCAGGGAAACACCGATCATAGCTCTCTCCATAGCTCGTTGCGTGAGCTTACTAATGAGCCCAAGGACTACTGGGATGCGAGCCTCGAATTGTGTGATTCTTGAACATGCCTGTTTCCTCACGATGTTTACCTTCACCATTGTAAGAGCGAGAGCAAATTCTGCACTTAGCATGAGAAGTCATTGGTGCAGAGCCGAGCGGGATTTAAACCTAAGTGCGTCAGTTTAATGGTTGCACTTGTTACCACTCTCTTAAGGTCACGGGTAGACCAAGATAAGCAGGTCCAAATTGGTTCAAAGAATCAACCTTAACGTTGTAGTCTTAAATATCAATTCAGTCTGCACTTCAGCGCGGCGCTTACGACAAAGACAACGCACGAAATGACTGATTTTGACGGTTATATATTTTTATGTAGTATTTTTCAAAGTTATTAAGTGTTCACGACATCTGTTTGTTGGGAATACACAATTTTTTTTAACATTCAAATTTTTAGAGGGACGTTTGCGATTTTTTTCTATAGAGCTATATTTATTAATATTGTATTTGCGGTCATCACAACCGATTTAATGAAATGAATTACATGATATATTAAATTTAAAGCTCCACATGCTCTAATTACGCCAGGAAACATGCCAAAAAACAGCTTGATTGGTCTACCCGTCGCCTTCAATTATAACCCTACCGTTCAGCAACACGTGCATTCTGTCACCACATTCAAAGCACTCGGCCGGTCTGAGTTACACAACACGGCCAGCGAGGTGTGCCGAAGAAAGTCGTGTGTGTTTACTTATTAGCACTATGGCTATAGAGTATAGATCGGTTGATAAAGGTAAGAAGTTTGGTTAAGTATATTTACCTTTAAGAAATTAAAAAAAAAACCTACTTATAAAGAAAAAGTTAAGTCAAAATGAAGGCTTAAAAGGTGGGAGTTGCAATTAATAACCTACTTATTAAATGCAACTCTAGTGAAAGACGAAAATGAAAAAAAAAATGAAAATTAATTAAAAAAATATGTAAATAAACAAAGTATTTACCTACAAGATAAAATGTCTCAAATATTATTATTCAATATTAATATTTGAGACATTTTTTTTAATGTAAATTGTAAACGAATGACGTGACGAGCTAATCGTTCGCCTGGTGTTAAGTGACACGGTTGCCCATAACAGATTGCAGTGTCACACAGAACTCTAAATTAAAGTTTCGCGTGACACTGCGCACTGCGCACGTCATCCTGAGACATCACACAGTCTAGAAAACTTTTCTAGACTGTGAGATCAGTTCATAACGTCTCATTTGCCCAGTCATTTTACTACCTACAACGCTCTTCAAACCGGATCACAGTAGTGCTTGCACACTACTGCTTGGCGGCAGAATGTCTAGCAAAGCGGTGGTACCTACCTAGATGAACTTTGCAGAAAAGTACTACCATCTAAAAAATAGAACGCAGCACACGCACGGAATACGTCTTTTTTTATAACAGAAAACATTCAACAAAATGAACCAATGCTCTCGGAACAAAAAAAAAATGAATGAAATTAATTTAAGTTCCACTTAAAACAACCTATTTATGTAATTAAATATACCTATACCTATTCTTTCACACAACTAAAAAACTTCTGAAACCCTAATAGGGTGAATAGAATGACTACTTTGAGGACGGAGGATGACCACTTTACATTGGGTGGAAACGATCCTCGAGCGACTTCACGCGATATCGCGATATCGCAGCGACGCACGCTGCACGATGGTAACATGTCGTGGCGATCACGCGGCGATATCGCTACCGCCCTATGTGGAGCCAGCCTAATTGTCCAACATTCCTAGAAAACCATATTTAGCTTGTTAGAATAAAACTTGCTAAGTGACGTTGCGTCAGAATTTTCACCTTCGAAGATGTAAGAGCCAACACGTCATAACTTGGGTTCAGACACAGATTAACTAATAGTACTAGGTTCAGGTGAAAACAGACATCGTGAGAACCAAACCAATGCTCTTTTTAACTCACGTAAAAAAAGAATAAATTCAAAATTCGACTGCATGTCTGTCAAAAATGCAACTGACGATTATTCATATGTTTGATAGTTTGATTTCAGGTACAGAGCTGTGTTTGATTTAATGTTATTTGTATGTTTTTATGTATTACTAGCTGCGCCCTGCGGTTTCACCCGCGGATAAAAAGTAGCCTATGTGTCAATCCAGTACATAAACTATCTATATTCCAAGTTTCATCCAAATCCGTTCAGCCGTTTAAGCGTGAAAGAGTAACAAACATACACACATACCCACAAAAACACACCCTCACATACAAACTTTCGGCTTTATAATATTATATAGTGTAAAGTGTGATAGTGTGATGTCCATAAGTTTCTCATTACTATTTGCAGTTGTTAACGTAGGTAAGTACTTACTTAGGACGTTAGGACGCATAGATTACAAGTACCGACAGTAAATAAGCCATATGGAGCTGAGGAGACATCGCTCTAGAAGCCATCTATCTCCCTGTGAGTAAAAGAGACAACGGTCTACCAAGCTGATTATCTCCATGTGCATTATTTAACGCCAGTAGCTGTACCGTGATGTGAAAGATTATGACAGACAGTAGAAATGCATAGATTACAAGTACCGACAATAAACAAAGCCATATGGAGTTGAGTAAACAACGCTCTAGAAGCCAACTATCTCCTTGTGAGTACGAGAGACAACGCTCTCGCTCTAGAAGCCAACTATCTCCCTGTGAGTAAAAGAGACAACGGTCTACCAAGCTGATTATCTCCATGTGCATTATTTAACGCCAGTAGCTGTACCGTGATGTGAAAGATTATGACAGACAGTAGAAATGCATAGATTACAAGTACCGACAATAAACAAAGCCATATGGAGTTGAGTAAACAACGCTCTAGAAGCCAACTATCTCCTTGTGAGTACGAGAGACAACGCTCTCGCTCTAGAAGCCAACTATCTCCCTGTGAGTAAAAGAGACAACGGTCTACCAAGCTGATTATCTCCATGTGCATTATTTAACGCCAGTAGCTGTACCGTGATGTGAAAGATTATGACAGACAGTAGAAATGCATAGATTACAAGTACCGACAATAAACAAAGCCATATGGAGTTGAGTAAACAACGCTCTAGAAGCCAACTATCTCCTTGTGAGTACGAGAGACAACGCTCTCGCTCTAGAAGCCAACTATCTCCCTGTGAGTAAAAGAGACAACGGTCTACCAAGCTGATTATCTCCATGTGTATTATTTAATGCCTATGATGTGAAAGATTATGACAGGTGGTGAAGACGCGGCGGAATGCGGACCCTGACATTCGCCGAGACTGAGACGTGAAAGAAAGTTAGGCTTATCATTGCGTAACTTAAATATTTAAGATGTTTTATTAATGCTTATAAATGGAAACAAGCTTCAGAAAATCTAACACCGTCAATATCAGGGTGTAAATCTCGACTTTCAAGATTTAAATAAACAACATTATAATTCTAATTACAACTTGGAGTATTTATTTATTTGCAAACTATAAAAACATAGACAAGCACACATAAAAAAAAAACTTAAATACGCTACATTATTGTACTGCCACCATTAAAAAGACTGTAATATATATGCATCCATAGAAATATAACGCTATCCTCTAAGTATGCATTTATTCTTCTTTAGTATATAAAATTTATCCAAATTGTTCCCCCTAATAACCCCTCAAAATATTATCCCCAAAAAACCCCATTCCACTTTTTCAACTCAAAAAGAGTAATATCCCTAAATTGGCAACACTTCCTAGATTTGATAATCTTTAGACCTGGTAAAAACTAAACTATTTTCAAATATGGTTTCTGTCTACAGCCACACCTGGTTATGCGGTGTTTTAGTAAGGTGGCTAGAATCTAATCAAAATATAACCTTTCTTTTTTCGCAGGAAGTATAAAAACCTTTCCCGTAGAGGTTAAATAAATGATAGATAAAAAAACAATCTACCTAGTCAAAAGAGGCCGTCGCGCGACGAAGCAGAGGCGGACTGTATAACAATTAATATAGAATAATTAAGTTATTTCATTTTATCTAATTTTAATTTGACCTATAAGTATGTTTTAAAATAAATAAAATCAAATCTAGAATTATAAAAACTATTTAATTTGATTATTAAGTAATTAATAACAACACACAACAATAATAATAATACAACATAACAAAACAAGAACCACAAAATAATAATACATACACAAATAATAATAATACAAACAATAATAATACAACAATAACATAATAATAATAACAAATAACACAATACAATAATAATGGTAATATTACATTCCAATCAAGACACGATAATTAGCCATAATTATAGATGTTCAATAAAATAATAATAGTTAACGTTTGTAAATTATTCGGCCTTATCTATATCTCTCCAAAAATGAAAGTAAAATTAGTCACTGCTACTTTAAATTTATTTTATTAGTCAATAACTAATTAATTACTTAAATAAACAAAAACTTCTTGTTTTTGAAATCAGTTAATAATAAAAATGATGATGAATCATAAATATCATCTAAGCAAAACAAATGTCGGTACACTTCTAAAGATCAACTTTAAACTATCCAATTTTTTCTTCTTAACGTACTTAATTGTTTCAAACCAACCAAGAACTACGTAAAAATACTATAATAAAAAAAACTAGAACAATAGCTTATGAATTTCAAAAAGTTACTGCATGCTTCCTCTTCCTGTTAGTTTCTTCAAAGTATTTCAATTGACCTCCCAAATATTTTTCATTGACCGACCACCATCAAGACTCGCATCAATTTCGACATTAACATACATATCACGTATTTAACGTTGTGTTTTAACATTGTATTTCTTTATAGACATTCATGCTATCGTATTGTATAATGTATCTCATCAATTCAAAATACTTGTCCTAGATTTTATAATACGTTTTTAACTTTTATATAAGTACTAAGATACTTACTTAAAATTATTTTTTATTTGCTTTCGTTTTGTTTATGCTTATGTTTAATATTTTTTCTTTTAAAAAGTTTTGATTAATCATTATCTATTATTATTATTTGTTATTATCTTTATATATTGCATAAACATAATGTATTATAGCTATAACCAGGAATAATTTAATAAGTTATTCGTAGTTATAATAATACAAAAACCTAAAGTAGTAGTAATAGTAGACTCTACATAACAGGAATGAGGGATGTAAAAATAATAATAAAAGCTATTTTTCTGTTATAATTTTAGTGAGTAACTAATGACTAATAAATATTCACTTTTCATAAATATTCCATTACTATTAAAATAAGTCATTGAAATAACTATGACATTAACAATTCAATACTTATCATAGTAACTAATAAATTCATGATAATCCATTAAACAGTAATTATTCTGATAATTATCAGGGCAATGGTTCCAATTGTAATCGCAATCATTGCCCAAACCACTAGGCCTAACTCCGCACCTGTCCAAGTGATAGTTAAGTTACAAGCACACTCTCAGAAGGCAGTTCAGTGTTCGCTCGGACTCCATGGTGAAAGCACGTAACTAATCTAACTTAAAACATAAGCTTAAAGTTTTCAACTTAGTGTTTTATGATGAACCATTTTTGCCTCGCGGAAAATGTGATTCAGTCAACGAGGCAGAGTTTTTGAATTTTTACTGGCTTCAGTTTTGGATTTTTTGTGAACTGACTGGCTAATACGGTGTCGCTTTGGAATTCTTTAACGAGATTTATTTAAGGTAAGTTTACTTTAATTTATATGGAAGTTTATTTCTAGATTCTATCTCTAAATAACTTAACTAATCTCCTACAAAAAAAACAATGTACGTAAGGTTTTTTGTTATCAATGACTAGCTAGAGTTTGGCCACAATCTCACCTGATAGAAAGCATTCATTCACTGGAGCACTTACCCTATTATACCCATATATCTTTTTAAAATAGTGTAAAGATTTAACAATAAAACACCTAACATAAATACAAGTGGCATTAAAACTATAGAGTCTAATTTTTAAATACGTTAAACTACGTACATATGTACTACTTTACAAAAAGAAAACAAATACTAAAATGTAGCGATAAGTATTTTCTCAGTTTCATTAGTTGGCAAAATTTTTTTTTGTTCTTTTCGTTTTTTTTTTTAAATTTCTACATGTTTTTGGCATGTGAAATTAAGTTAATTCTAAGTTGGTACTGCTTTTGTCACTCAATATTAAACACTTTTTACTTAAGTCGCAAAGCTACTTAGTTATATAATGAATAGTACCTAAGTTAAGTACCTACCTAGTAGTAAAACATACAATGACTACACCTAATAATTATTTCGGAATGGCGCGTCAAATCGACCCAAGTCTAATCGATAATTTATGGACTTTCTGCACAATAAATCCATCATACAACTTGTAATTGATTTATTCTCACGTTAATAGCTTTTTATATTAATTGCATAATTCCCATACACTTTAATTAGATGACAATTTCTTTAGATTCATTGTATATTTGTATCATCATCACCACCATCATCAGCCTGAAGATCCACTGCTGAACATAGGCCTCCCCCCAAAGAGCGCCACTTTGAGTGACTGCTTGCCTCTTGCATCCCCGGCATCCGATGAGAGCCGATGGGCTCCCCGCGGTTCTGACCAGCACCCCGATTCCCAACCCATCGAAAACGTTTCGATTCGAAATCTACACTCTCTGTCTCTTTCATCCTGAATGTCGATGGTGGAGGCGGAGAGCGTAAAATTAGAATCGAAACTTTTACGATGTGTTGAGAATCGGGGTGCTGGTCGTCGGTCCACCTAGTGGGGGGCCGGCCTACGCTGCGTCTTCCGGTTCGTGGTCGCCACTCGAGAACCTTCATCCCCATCGGTTGTCAGTTCTACGTATCAGTATATTTGTATGGAATACTAATTATGAGATGGAGATTATGAATAACTTAACGAACTTATATAAAAGTTGAAACTTACTTAAGTTTAGTAACCTACCCAGTTAGTTCACGTTGAAACCACAATGCCAAGATCCCGGTTTAAGAATAGGACCACCCCATCTGACGTCGTGGTTGCCGTAAGAGCTGGCCAAAGGAATATCCAGGGAATGGGCAGCAGCATTCTCCTCAGTCCACATTAATCTACATGCGATTGCCGAGACGCCTGCCAATCGTGGTCATTATGGCAAGTAATGGGGGATGCCTATGTTCACCAGTGAACGTTTTCTGGTTTATGTGTGGTGTGAAATCACAAAGTAAAGCTTTGAGGGTTGGTAGAGACCAACAATATTGCTAATTTTATAATAGAAGTTAGACTATGAGGATCCAACAATTCGTAGTCGTAGAAATCATACGACATACGACTCGGAATCGTAGAACTGACAACCGATGGGAAAGAAATTCTCGAGTGGCGAACACGAACCGGAAGGCGCAGCGTAGGCCACTCGGTGGACCCACAATCTGCAGAAAAACGCGGGGAGCCGATGGATGCAGGAGGCGAGCAGCCACTCCAAGTGGCGCGCTCTGGGGGAGGCCTATGTTCAGCAGTGGACGTCTTCAGGCTGTTGATGATGACGATGACGATTCGGTTTATGCTGCACTTCCTTCCGTACACCTGTAAGATGTGGAATGAGCTCCACCAGCGGTCTTTCCCCACAGTCACAACATAGCATTTTAAATAAAGAGTCAAAAGAGTATCACAGAGTAAGCAACGCATCAGTGGCACGTCTAGTGCTACTGATGTCCATAGGCAACGGTGACCTCTACCACAAAACTAGTCCCTCTTCTCATAAGAAGGGCCGTATGCTTGTTTCCAAAAAGTATTCTATAAGTAGCATAAAAAAGATTGTTAGGTATTAAGTTTGTGAACGTGGTTTCATAAAACTTTAAAGTGACTGTTATGATTATCTCTGTTTACAATGAAGTTATTTGGATTATTGTTATTGTTTGTCGCGTGAATTTTGATGTTAAACATACACATTTTATGACCCGTAGTAAATCGACGCAAAGTCGTAAATCGGTGCTCAAGTTGATAATCTCACTACAATATAGACCTGATTTTAACCTTTTACTGCATCTCACCTGGTGTTAAGCGGTGACGAAGTCGAAGGTGTAGCACGCCGACTTGGATCATCATCATCATCAACAGCCTGAAGACGTCCACTGCTGAACATAGGCCTCCCCCAGAGCACGCCACCTTGAGCGGCTGCTCGCCTCCCGCATCCATCGGCTCCCCGCGGCTTTCACCAGGTCGTCGGTCCACCGAGTGGGGGGCCGGCTTACGCTGCGTCTTCCGGTTCGTGGTCGCCACTCGAGAACCTTTCTTCCCCATCGGTTGTCAGTTCTACGAGCGATGTGGCCTGCCCATTGCCACTTCAACTTACTAACTCTAAGAGCTATATCGGTCACTTTAGTTCTCCTGCGGATCTCCTCGTTCCGGAGCTTATCTCGCAGGGAAACACCGAGAATAGCTCGCTCCATAGCTCGCTGCGCGACTTTGAGCTTCCTAATGAGGCCAACAGTAAGAGACCATGTCTCAGTTCCATAAGTCATCACTGGCAACACACACTGATTGAAAACTTTCGTTTTCAGGCTCTGCGGTATTTTGGACGAAAAGATAGGACGAAGCTTCCCGAACGCTGCCCAGCCGAGTTGGATTCTTGTTGTTTGTTTGAGTTGTCTTGTGGTTTTGTTGTTGAGTTGGATTGGAGTTGGTTCACCACCCCATTACCAACTACTAAATAACTAAGAAGTTATTTCCTTTAAAAATCCTAATAATACAAAGTCCGCTAGTACCAAAAGAATTTTCGAAAGCTGAGATCGCGATACAGGCGTAGGTATGACCGTTATTACTGTGCTCATTATTATAATAGTTTATTCAATAATACTCGCATATTATCAGTTATTATTCGCGATATTCATTAATATTTATTATTTGGAAAGTATTGCAATTTATGAATGGGAGGATCTCGTCACGTCACACGTCAGAATATCAATTTATTGCCGGCGGCGGCGGCGGCGTCGACATTGATATTCATACTTAATTTGAAAGTTAGGGTAAGACTTCAAAGTTTTTGATCATAAAGTCTCTCATCTCGGAATAAAGGATTTAAAATATTAAAAAAATAAAAATAAATGTCTGTGAACATCTCACACAGCGCCATCTAGCCCCAAGCTAAGCAAAGCTACCATGGGAACCTGATAACTGGTAAAATACATAGGTATACTTGTACTTTTTGGTTGTAAATACATACTTAGAATAGAATATAACACCCAAACACAGAACAAACACCTTTATTCATTACACAAAGTTTATCCTGGATGGGGATTGAACACACAACCTACATTTCATAAGGCAGAGCTACTACCAACTGAGCTATCAGGCCCATCAAACAAAAGTCTAGGACTTACTAGTTAAAACCATTATCTACCACTTTCTACCCTTTTCTACCATTAAACCTCACGTCATAGCAAAAATGTGTAATCTCCCTCGCACTGGCACAGTTTGACGAAAATAAAACAAAATCTACAGATTCATTTTTAAAGGAAAAACATGTTTTTTGGCGGGAACGTGAAAAAGTTCACGTCATTGCATTGTATTATTTCACAAAACTTATGCTTTTTCTAGTGTTAATGTTTAAAATTAGCGGCATTTTACGCATTAAGTGCTGAATTATGAGTATAAGTGTTGGCAAGTGATATAATGTAGTGAAACGTGGTTTTTCGTGTTGCTTCCAAAATTCCATAGAAGCCTCTAGTAAAGTTGCCACTACTTTACTAGGGCATGACTTAGACTGGATTATGACTACCTGACTTAGACTGGACTATGACTACCCTGACTGACTGTGACTAAGACTTGACTTTACATGAAATATTTCATAATACGATGAAAAACTACAATACTTGACACTGGCTAAATACACTATGTGTGGAGCCAAACTATAAGGAAAAAAAAGGAAAAACAGAAAAAAAAAACACAAAATCTGTCAATGTAATGTCCTATTATGATTATTACAACATCTCGGCAACTCAATAAGTCATCGACCTAAACTTTCGCTGAAACCAAGAAAGTTGTCAACCAAATATGCTAAGTAGTAGCTATTACCTAATCTGCGGTACCCGGAACCCGCTAATATAGCATTTGATGACCCATGGGCGTTTTTAGCTAGTTTTAACCGGTATTACATAAAATTGTGCTCTAATTTGGCATTGCTGATTGAAGTTACGTATGATTATTTAATTACTGTTTTGTTGTATTAACCAGTTTAATAGTACCAATAATAATTATGTAGGTGTTGATTATTTTTTACGATGGGATAGGATATAGATAAGTAATGCTTATTTAATTATTCTTCCGTAGTTTTTGTACATGCGCGATTGTTTTGCTCTGTTACTATGTTACTATGGGATACTTTTTTTTTTATATTAAAAGCGACAAACAAGCATACGGCCCGCCTGATGGAAAGCGGTAACCGTAGCCTATGGACATCTGCAACACTAGGGGCGTTGTCGACGCGTTGCCAGCTCAGTAAGGCTTTTTTTGATACCCTTTACTGTTTACCGGTTACTGCTTAAATACCCCGATCCCCGAGTCCCCCGATCCCCGAGTCCCCCGTCCCGGAGGACCACGAATAAGTACGATTATTAAAGTTCTTTCTATTTATTCTTTTTTGCGGTCTTTCACTTGTACGGTGGACACAAAAACTGCTTTAAGGGCTTGTGCAAGGCCAGCGCGAATTCAAGCCAAAGCCACAGAATAGATGTATAGTACTAGACCAAAGCGGGGATGAGCCAGGGGCCGAGCGGCAGGGGCGGTCTAAGTTAATCTGGTTCCAACGCGCAATAGTTTAGGTAATTTATTATTACACTGAATATAAAGGGTATTTTAAAAATCCGCTATACATAAGCCCTCCATTATATTTAGTTCAACTACTACACAAAGTTTCATGATCTTATTTAAAGTATTCATTGAATAATCGCTGTTTATTTGTACGGTTTGGAGGTAACTTTTTAATTTTTTTCTATCGAGAAAATGTTATTAATTCGTGTTTTCACTATACATTTGCAGTAGCATTAGTCCTGAACTTTACCATATATTAATTTCAAAGTCATTGTTGACAGGACACTGCCTCAAGCTAAGCCATTTTAAGCTATTTGGCGTTGTATTGGCTCTTAATTGACGTGATGCGATTGACCAGTTTGTCATATTTTATTATTAGTTTACATAAATGATCTTCTATTCTATTCTATTCTATTCTATTCTATAAAAAAGAAATTCCCTGACAAACGTACCTTTGCAGTTTTTTTTTCATGTTGTGTGTAAATGATTTGCTAATGTCGTTAATATTCTCTTATGATTCCACCTAGAAAATAGATTTTATAGTTGACATTAGAAATTGCTAGACAACACTCCTCAGCTTTCTATATTCTCCAATTTTACCATAGACAAATATTTAAGCGATTCTGTAATAGTCTAGTGGCCTAGTATTATGTGCGTGGGTTTTTTATTGTTACTAGTTTTATTGTTTAGTTTTTCACCAAGGAGTTTCACATTACGAGAATAAATAAGCTGAATGATCGAAACTCCTTGGAAGCGTTTTTGCTCAATACGATTGTCTCACTTTAATACTAAATAGAAAATGAAACTAAAGATGTGTAGATCGAATTTTCACCACACGCACGTGGCGCCATTTTAGCCTATTTTCATATAAGATTAGGAACATCAAAGATTGTTTGTTGCGACTTTCCACCAATAGACAAAAGTTTGTTTCTTTACCTATTGTACTGTTTTCTCGCAAATGTGTAGAAAAACGTTGTATGATACACGTGCGGAAATTGGTTTCTACAAACTCGTGACTAGGGTAAGCCCTCGACTTCGTCTCGGGCTTACATTGTCTACTCGTTTGTAAAAACCAACTTACCACCCTAATATCATAAATAACTATTACTTGCATATTTTTTAAATAATAAAACAGGTTACGGTGAACGGTATCTACATTTTGAGTAGGCGAGTTATCACCTACACAAAATATTTTACGTCCAAATACCACCATTGGTTTTTGTGTTCTAAAAACCGGAGATCAATAAAATTAGTGACATTAGGTAACTAAAAATAGTTTGTTGTTTATGGTTCAATAATTAATAGGTTAACATGTTTTTATTTAACTTTTAGTTTGAAGGCTACGGAATTAGCAGGATTATAATTTTATTGCCTTTTCATTTATTAAAATAGAGTGAAAAACTATGTTTAAATACCTTCCTATAATCTGATGTTTTCAAAGAGAAAAGTGAACTGGTTTTTTAAAGACAAGTGTGCTACATCGTCGATCACATTGTCACTTAGAGTAGGATTTTCCGTAGGTGGAACGTTTCCATAGCGCGGCAAATTCAAATTTTCTTGCGTTCTCTTGCCAATAATAGCTTAATTACTCAACGTGATTACATGAAAACTAATTTTGCGCAAATAAATAGAATATATCAATAAATTACAATTAAAAGTATCACCTACATATCATTGGTATAGCGAGAAATGGCAATAGACTGAAAAACGAAGACGAAATTTGTTTATTGCCATTTGTCGGTAAATCAATGATATCTAGGAGATACTTTTAATTGTAATTTTTTGATAAATTCTATTTCTTTACGTTAAATTAGTCTTAATGTAATCACGTTGAATAATTAAGCTATTATTGGTAAAAGAACGTAAGAAAATTTGAATTTGCCGTGCTAGTGAAACGTTCTACCTTAAAGTAACTATTGGTTACCCTTAGTACCCTTACCCTTTCTTACCCATCGGTTATCAGTTCTACGAGCGATGAGGCCTGCCCATTGCCATTTCATCATGCTAATTCTAAGAGCTATATCGGTCACTTTAGTTCTCCTGCGGATCTCATCTCGTAGGGAAACACCGAGCATAGCTCACTCCATAGCTCGTTGCACGAAAAATAAAATTAAAACTATATTCTAAAACTTTATTGGTAAAATTACTTTATTGTTACTAAAACAATTACATTAGAAATTTTTGTTTCATTCTCTATTTAAGTTTCATAACGAGCTTACCCTGAAAACATGTTTTGTGTAGTTTACGTATCTAAAGTGACGTTTCGGTCATTACTATTATGTTAATCGAACGATCGACATAATAAATTCCTTGCAACACATTGCACAAGGCCCGGCATGGCCGGCGATGTAAATAGCAGAGTTATTGTACCCAACAATGCCCGATCGCGTGCGATCCGCGAACGCAAACATCTAGTGCAGTAGGCCGGGCGTTCCCATTGTCACACTACGACACGGTTTTGTTATAATACTACGTGAACATGGTGCTTGCAACAGCACCAAAATATTGGCGACTCAAAATAAATAAATTAGACATGTTAGTGACCATGAAAGTTAAAATATTATTTAGGAAAGGCACATGATAATTATGAGCACTAGTACCCACATGTGGTACATATTTATGTGCGTAACGTGCAGTGCGTGTGAATGAACCGTGGAGTACAATAATAAAAATAAGCTAACGTAATAACGCGTGCCTGCTATAGAGCGTGACAAAAAGTAATAATAACCACGTAATAAAAATTAATAATAACTTTGTTGCTGCGTTTTAGAGGTTACTACATAGACACAGTAGCCTTTACGGCAGAGAACAAAGTAGGTACATGAGACACGTGAAATTTATTGATACATGAATATAAATTGCGACTCTTGGAGGTTAGCCCGTTGTTATTATTAATTGTTTTAGTTGGCTTTTTAGTTTCCTTCTTTTATTACATTTTTATTATCTAGTTCCGTCTTCTATTATTCATATTTGTTTCATATAAAAACTCAGTTTTACATTTTGGCTATTTATGACCACTTTTCTGTAACCAAGCTGCTTAAAACAGATTTACAAATTAGTGGAAATATTCGCTTGCTTCAAACTTTATCATAGTAGCTTCTTAATTATGTCACAATTTGTTATTTATTATAAAGAAAAAATAACAAAAAATAATGTAAGTAAGAAAATAAGTACACTGTTTCAGGACATCACACAACCACACAACATTACATTGTGTGATAGAACAAGAAATATATTACTTATACAATAATGAACAGCAAAAAAAAAACTAAAAAAGAAAAAAAAGCCTATAAAAACAGAGAACGACAATCTCGAATAGCAATGGAAACAAGCAACGCGCATTCCGTATAATACATGGTACACCGACCGATGCACGCTGCTTTCCGCGTTGCCTCCAGCCACATCTAGAACGAAACAATTTCACTTGGTAATGGATCGCGATTTATGATTTTGTAACATTTTCCCTCTAATTTAAGAGCAAACCAAAAAAGAGAAAAGGATTCCACAGTTTCCACAACTCCATTTATGGATAGATGCAGATGTAGGTTCATCATCAGCCTGAAGACGTCCACTGTTGAACATAGGCCTCCCCACAGAGCGCGACTCTGAGCAACTGCTTGCTTCCTGCATCCATCGGCTTTCTGTGCTTGTCATGGGGGGGAGACATTAAAAAAAACTACTCATCACATCATCACCCACTATTGAAAATAGGCCTCCCCCATCAGGGAATATCCAAAAAATGGGCAGCAGCATTCTTCTAGGTAGGTACATTAAAACCTACTGCGATCACCAAGCCGCTTGCCAAGCTTGGTAATTATGGCAAATTCCTCCTACGATAAGCGTCCAAAGTGGTTTTGAGGTTGAGGCCTGTGTTCAGCAGTGGACGTCTTCCGACTGTTAATCACATTGATTATATAGGTATTGCATTTTTAATTCATTGGTGAATCGGCTAGCTTATTACGTAAAGTTTGCAACAGGCGTAAATTTCGCATTCATTGCTGTCAAAGCTGTCAAACGTCACTTTGGCAGAGCAGAAAGCGATCGAGCGCCTGTCAGACAATCAATCAACTAAAAAGTGTATTATTTAGTTTGCGTATATTACTGTACTATTTGCTAGTGGCACTAGTATCAAAAGCCAAAGTGCATTCAGCGACAGGCGAGCAACAGGCGGGCGACTGCGACCGATTGCTAAGTGTTTGATGTCGTTTTGCTACTTCTGTGGCTCTGCTACTTCTGTGGCTCTGCTACTGCTGTTGCTTTGCTGTTGCAATTTTTGCATAACACGGGTGCCGAACCTATCAACCTACCAATATTATGCGCTCATAAAAATTACAAAACACGCGTAACTTTACGATTCACAACAAGATTACCCGACAATATAACAATAACCGCTGTGACCATAAGCAATTCGAATGACAATGACGGTGCAATGCAAACAAACTTATTACAAAACCCGCCGTCAAGTAGCAAGTGTTACCGAATTTTTTTTCCTATTATATTTATCTTAACTTTCGCTTCGAACCGGTTACCGAAACACCCGAAGTCCGTTTACTTTCTTTTCGGTGCCGGTTTGGTTTACCTTACTATTGTCTCTTTTACGGTAATAATTGAATTACGCAAACTATAAACGTAATTGTTGCGGTATTTTCATGATGATTTGTAGTTTTTCTTATTTATATCTTTGGCTGTCGGAACCACGAAGAGTTTAGCGAAAAAGAAAAAAGTTACAAATAAAAATTAGAGACGGCCAGCGAGGATTACTCCCGGAGTACCCCGATCTCCGAGGCCCCCGTTCCGGAGGACCACGATTATTATTTTTATCTTAATAAATTCAATTAAAAGTCAGTTTAGTTTAAAAGTACCGTCAGAGGAATATCCAGAGAACGGGCAGCACTATTTTCTTCGATCTGCATAATTTTTTTATATATATGAATGACGTGACGAGCCAATCGTTCACCTGATGGTAAGCGTCACGGCTGCCCATAACAGATTGCAGTATCACTCGGAACTCTAAATTAATATAGTTTCGCGTGACACTGCACTCGTCATCCTGAGACTTCACACAGTCTAGTAACAAGATTACTATTATAGACTGTGTGATCAGATCATAAAATCTCATTTGCCCAGTAATTTCACTAGCTACAGTGCCCTTGAAACCGGAATACAGTAGCATATTCAGTAGTTTGTGGTAGTGCTTACACAGTACTGTTTGACGGCAGAATATCTGGCAAAGCGGTGGTACCTACCTAGACTAACTTTGCAGAAAAATCCTACCACCTGGTAAAATATAATCTGCTGAATTCTTCTGCAATCTCCATCCTGAGCCACCTGCCAAGTGTAGTGGTTATGGCGCCCACCCCTCTTATGTAAAGCGTCCAAGGTGGCATTTTATGGGGGAGGTCTATGCTCAGCAGTAGACATCTCCCGGATGATGTGAGGGGTAAAAACCGGGGGCAGAAGAGAACCCAACCCAAAAATTGCATACGAATAAATATAAATATGTGTGGACTTTTCACACAGCGCCATCTAACCCCAAACTAAGCATAGCTCAAGCTGTACTATGGGAACCAGATAACTGATAGAAGTACTTAGATATACTTTTTTGTTTGTAAATACATACATAGAATACAATATAACACCCAGACATAGAACAAACACTCATGTTCATCACAGAAATGTTTGTCCTGGATGGGAATCGAACCGACAACCTATAGTTAAAGAAGAAGGCAGAGCTACTACCAACTGAGCTAACAGGCCAGTCAATGTGGGAATATGATAAATGAATTTTTACTGCTTCAAACGTTCGTCAATTTAGTTGTGTTTAATGTGGTAAGAACATTGCATGATGGAGGTGTTACCACCTAAATGTAATACCATGACTAATTTTTAATAGTTTACATGTCATAGATGTAATAATAATATATGGCAACACAGAAATTTATTGCCTGGCATGTTTTACAATATTACATCTCATCTATCTGTATAAGTGTGCCGCGGATTTACTCGTGGCTTTTACCAGTTTTTCTGCTGAAAATATTTATTACAAGCTATGCTTCGTTTGGGGCTAGATGGCGCTGTGTGAAATGTCCACACATATTTTTTATTTTTTATTTATCGATGCAAAATTAGCCTACGTTTTGTATTAAGGTGGAACGTTTCACTAATGCGGCAAATTCAAATTTTCTTGCGTTCGTTTGCCAATAATAGCTTAATTACTCAACGTGATTACATGTGTACATGTGTGATTACATCATAATAAACTTACGATGAGGCGTTTTATTAAAAACTAGTTCCTCCTCTTTTACTAGATGGCGCAGTAAGTACATATTTTAAACCTCTCAAACCACAGAGTAGTTTAAACATAAGAAAATGCTTGGACTACCTACAAAGAAATGTCAAATTCAGTTGAGTGGACCACGAGTACATTGTCTGTAGTATCTCCTAAGTAGTATATGGTGCATTCTTCTTAAGTAAATTGAAGCACAGTAGAACTGGTTAATATTATATTATGATCCAAAATAAAGCCGAGCTATCGCGCAACGGAAATAAAAAAAAAACGAAAGAGTTTAGAGTTGTCAGTCAGTATCATGACACATTTCCTCTAACCTGTGGTCTATGCTTGAAACAGTGACAGTGACAGATTTTGGTAAAACCACAACTGGTGCTATCTATTGGATCATACATAAAATACAATTTCTTTTTTTTAATAAAGTGCCTCATTGTGACTGACAATCATCAGTCGTATTTTTGTTATCTTAAATATGTTGTATGTTGTTGTTGTTGTTGTTGTTGTGTGTTGTTGTGTGTATATGTTGTGTGTTGTTTATGTTACTTTGTCTCCAACACAGCAGTTTTCTCAATTATTTCTGTTCCGGCTGACGGGAGGTACTTAGTAAAATTGCCGGGCATATGCAACTTTCCTTCTTTACGTCACAGCATGGTCACAGCATGTTTAGAAAACGGTACTATTAGGTCGCCTGTCAGAACCACAGATCTAAAATATTGGTGGCTACTCTCGGAACAGCATTTTATCAATAGGTTTCAATACCCTGATTTTGATTTACCTATATTTTTCCTATCGAATAAATTAATCTGTGTCTGATGAAAGCTACCGGGAGCTGATAGATGCAGGAGGCAAGCAGCCGCTCAAAGTGGTGCTCTATTGGGGAGACGTATGTTCAACAGTAGAGCACTTATCAAGCATAAGCTTCTCACTTAGGCATCACTACCATATATCATCAACAGCTTGAAGACGTCCACTGCTGAACATAGGCTACTGTCATAATATATAGTAAACAAAAAACAAAAAGTATCTAAGTATTCTATCAGTTATCTGGTTCCCATAGTACAAGCTATGCTTAGTTTGGGGCTAGATGGCGCTGTGTGAAATGTCCACACAATATTTATTTTTATTATTTGTAGATAGTGATGACTAGTCCTTATTTTACAGGCTATAAAATAATAACAATATTTGTGTAGACAAAACATTGCTTATACTAATGTGTATAAAGTTTAACTTATCTTGGTTTTAGTTATTTCGCAATTACTTATTTCAAACATTTTAAAGATGTGGAAAAATCCAATGCATCCAGTTTCATTTTGAAACATCTGAATCAAGGATGCGTTTAATTTATGGAATGGCATTAAAAGCCACTTTACAAGTTTAATGCACTTGCATTGCAAATACTTTAAATTACAGTAATATTAATGTTGCGCATATTGCCACAGCTACAGTGTAATACTAGCATAAGAACTACAGTACCGCTTTATGGTACATAATTGCCACAGTTTACAGTGTAATCCTAGCATAAGAACTATAGTACCGCTTTTTCGTACATAATTGCCACAGTTTACATTATAATCCCAGAAAAAACTCTTGAGCTAATGGCCGACCGGAGCGAAATGAAGCTGCAGTCTTCAGTTGATATGTCAGCCTACGGTGAACTCAATAGACGAATCTGGAGTTCCTTGCGACACGACTTGCGTGCTCTTAGTACTTCACGTATTGAGGCCGCAATTGAGCGGAACCAAGGCTCTAAAGTGTTCGCAAAGGATTCGTCTATTGGGCAACACCAAATGACAAAACTGAAGACCGAAAATGGTAGCATCATTTCATCCAAGCCTGAGATTCTGAGAGAGATCGAGAACTTCTATGGACAGTTATACACCTCGACACGTAAGCCCGCTACTAACACAGCTCAGGACATCAGAGCCAAGTTAGTCCGACACTATACCGAAGATATCCCGGACGTCAGCCTGTACGAGATTAGAATGGCCCTCAAACAGCTTAAAAACAACAAGGCACCAGGTGAAGATGGAATTACGACTGAACTTCTGAGAGCGGGTGGTAGACCGGTACTTTTAGTCCTCCAGAAGTTATTTAATTCTGTCATCCTTGAAGGTACAACGCCAGAGGCATGGCACAAGAGCGTGGTGGTGCTCTTCTTCAAAAAAGGCGATAACACCTTATTGAAGAACTATAGGCCCATCTCGCTCTTGAGTCATGTGTATAAGCTGTTTTCGAGAGTCATTACGAATCGTCTCGCACGCAGGTTTGATGAATTCCAGCCTCCCGAACAAGCCGGTTTCCGAAAAGGCTTTAGCACCATAGACCACATCCATACGCTGCGCCAGATTATACAGAAGACCGAAGAGTATAATCGGCCGTTATGCCTAGCGTTTGTGGACTATGAGAAAGCCTTCGATTCAATCGAGACTTGGGCGGTGCTGCAGTCCTTGCAGCGATGCCAAATTGACTATAGGTATATCGAAGTTTTGAAGTGTTTGTACAGTAAGGCCACTATGTCAGTCCGACTACAGGACCAGAGTACGGAACAAATTCCATTGCAAAGAGGCGTGAGACAGGGAGACGTTATTTCTCCGAAACTGTTCACAAACGCATTGGAGGATGTTTTCAAGCTCTTGGAGTGGAAAAGATCTGGCATCAACATAAATGGCGAGTACATCACTAACCTTCGTTTTGCCGATGATATAGTCATAATGGCGGAATCGCTCGAGGACCTTAGCACCATGCTCAACGACCTCAGTAGAGTCTCCCAGCAGGTTGGTCTTAAGATGAATATGGACAAGACAAAGATCATGTCTAATGCTCATGTTCCACCTATACCGGTAATTGTTGGGAACGATACTCTCGAAGTTGTCGACAAGTATGTCTACCTAGGACAGATTGTCCAATTAGGTAGGTCCAACTTCGACAAAGAGGTGGCGCGAAGAATCCAACTCGGCTGGGCAGCGTTCGGGAAGCTTCGTCCTATCTTTTCGTCCAAAATACCGCAGAGCCTGAAAACGAAAGTTTTCAATCAGTGTGTGTTGCCAGTGATGACTTATGGAACTGAGACATGGTCTCTTACTGTTGGCCTCATTAGTAAGCTCAAAGTCGCGCAGCGAGCTATGGAGCGAGCTATGCTCGGTGTTTCCCTGCGAGATAAGCTCCGGAACGAGGAGATCCGCAGGAGAACTAAAGTGACCGATATAGCTCTTAGAGTTAGTAAGTTGAAGTGGCAATGGGCAGGCCACATCGCTCGTAGAACTGACAACCGATGGGGAAGAAAGGTTCTCGAGTGGCGACCACGAACCGGAAGACGCAGCGTGGGCCGGCCCCCCACTCGGTGGACCGACGACCTGGTGAAAGCCGCGGGGAGCCGATGGATGCAGGAGGCGAGCAGCCGCTCAAGGTGGCGTGCTCTGGGGGAGGCCTATGTTCAGCAGTGGACGTCTTCAGGCTGTTAATGATGATGATGATGATGATGACATTATAATCCTGGCATAAGGACTAGTACCACTTTTTGGTACATAATTACCACAGTTTACATTATAATCTTGGCATAAGGACTATAGTACCACTTTTTGGTACATAATTGCCACAGTTTACATTATAATCCTGGCATAAGGACTATAGTACCGCTTTTTGGTACATAATTGCCACAGTTTACAGTGTAATCCTGGCATAGGGTCTAGTACCGCTTTTTGATACATAATTGCCAGAGTTTACAGTGTAATCCTGGCATAGGGTCTAGTACCGCTTTTTGGATTACACGTACGTTCCCACACGAAATGTCACCATCTTAGGTCATCACATACTACTATTGCCAAGTTCGTCTACAGTAGTACATACCACCGTTTTGCCAGTTATTCTGCTGCCAAGCAGTAGTGTGCAAGCACTTCCGGTTTAAAGAGCACTGTAGCTAGTGAAATTATTCGGCAAATGAGACTTTATGACCTGATCTCGCACAGTTTAGTAATAACTAGCTGACCCGCCCTGGCTGCGCACGAGTTAATTTTTAAACCAAATAATATTAACTGGGAGTTTTTTAAGGCTAGAGCGAGCCGGTATCTTCTAAGCAAGCATGCTTTATCGTCGACCACGTCGTCACTTACCATCAGGTGGGACCGTGGTCAAATGTTAGATAATCGTCGATTAAAAAAATATCTAGGATTAGTTATTTATTTAATTAAGTTGCGATTTAAACGGAACGCGCTAGTTGGCCTTATTTAATGATACGGCTTATGGTTCAACTCTTTATTTCGTAAAAATGACATCTTTGTTATCTTTACAGCGGAAAATTAATTTAAATTTCTCTTTTACAGGTAATAATGCTGTTTATAAGATTTTGCAATGATGGCAAGTCCAAGATCAAAGATTTTCTGTAAGTCTATACAAAAGTATTTTTATTGTTCACTAGCTGCTGCCCACTGCTTCACACGCGTAGATTAGGTACTTACATGTATACTTTATTGCGTTATAATGTACCATGCTTAGAAATAGGTGCCATGCTTAGGTTCCTCTAAGGTACCATGAGTATTTTATTAAGGCACAGAATACATAATAGTACTACCTAACTAGGGTTTCAACCATAGAGAAATGCCACTCCCGTGCACTCAGTACTAAACCAGTGTCGCATTAGAACCTCATGACTGCGAGCAGCGACGCGATTGAATGATCTGTTAGCTCCAATTTATTTATTATCCATTGCGTTATTGGAACTCAACATTTGAATAGTCGTTAGCAAAGAGTGAGTATTGTAAACTGCTTACATACAATATCACAACTACCATTCGGCCCCATGGTATTTCTAACCATTAAGATATGTGTTCTGTTTTGGCGCATATTGCTGCGACTCTAGCCCCGCCCCTTATCATATCTTCCTTTAGTTTCTGAGATCTGTGGTTTAAACTATTTCCATATAAAACCTTATAGAAATCGGTTTATTCACACAGAGGTAGCCCTGCAAGAGTTTCCATATGTGGCCACAGAGATAGATGGGGGCAGATGGTAATAATAATAATCATGGTCAACCTTCCACCATGGGGGCGGATAACCATTAAATGCCTGCTACCGCGTGGGAGACTTGTGGGGGCAGGCAATAATAATTTGTCACTATCAAATTTTAAACAGGTAGTAGGTTTTATTTATTTTGTTATTATATAAGAGGAGTAATTAGTTGTTTAAAGAACTAATAGTCTATAGCTTCACTACACTACTCGTGAAGTCAACTTCATGAAGCACTCGTCGAAGTTAACCGAAATCGAAGTACGTGACCATACACCTCGTGCAACTTTGCGAGGTTCTCGTCACCCGGTGCCGTTTTAATGTGTTATAATTACGTGCGTATTTGTGTCGACACGAAGTGAAGGGAAGTGAGCCGAGTATTGTATTGTATGCTCCGCGTACAACTTTAAGGTAGTTCGAGGCCCTTGATTCGGGCCAAAAACTGACAACTATCGGAAGTCGCAAGAGGCGGTGGGAGGTTGCATGAAGCGAAGTGAACTGCCCATCCACATTCTCGTATTCGCTTTACTTCGCAAATAGTGTAGAGGCAGTTTATGATATAGGACTAATTCAGAGATTACTATATACTTAGTCAGGGACTAAATAGTACAAATAGTAGCAAATGCTCATACCTGTAGTCAGTATGTGAAATAGGCGCTAGCTCTTCCAATGAAAAACATCGTGAGGAAAACGGCCATGTTCAAGAATCATGTTAGGCTACGATTACCTCTTTCTTCCCATTAGGAGGCCCTGACATGCTTGTTTATTACCTACCTCATCATTATCATCATCAACAGCAAAAAGACGTCCACTGATGAACATAGGCCTCCCCTATAGAGCGTCATTTAGAGCGGCTGCTCGCCTCCTACACCCATGGGCTCCCCGCGGTTTTCACCAGATCGTTGGTCCACCTAGTGGGGGCCGTGGACTACGCTGCATCTGCCAGTTCGTGGTCGCCACTCGATAACCTTTCATCCCCATCGGCCTACCTAATACCTATACCATCTACCTATATCAAATAAAAAAGAAAAGAAAAACAAGGTGCGCGTTGATGTCTTTTACAAAGGATAATGATTCGTCACTCCATCAGGTGAGATTGCGGTCAAATGCGGGCCTATTTCATTATAAAAAAAATTATTATAACGAGTAGTTTTGTTCAAAACTTTAAAAACCTTACGTTTCCTTAGACAACTAGAAATTAATCAACTAGAAAAGAGCTGAAAATCTTCTGAACAGTTTTTCTAAAACCATTAGAAGTTTTGCCTTAATCATCACGCTTGGCAGGCGTCTTAGTGATCGCAGTAGATTATAAGTAATGCAGGCCGATAAGAATGGCCCGTTAGCTCAGTTGGTCGTAGCTCTGCCTTCTGAACTGTAGGTTGTGGGTTCGATTCCCACCCAGGACAAACATTAGTGTGATGAACATAGGTGTTAGTTCTGTGTCTGAGTGCTATACTGTAAGTATGTATTTACAAACAAAAAGTATCTAAGTGTTGTATCAGTTATCTGGTTCCCATAGTACATACTATGCTTAGTTTGGGACTAGATGGCGCTGTGTGAAATGTCAAAAAAAATGTGCTGCCCAATCCCTGGATATATTCTCTTAGCCGGCTCTTACGGCATCCACTTAAAAAAATAATTGGTTATTTTCTTCCATTCTCACGCAAGGACTATATGGTACGACTTTCTCGATATAAAGTATTCTGTATGTGATATTGGGACATTGCAAAGGAAATCTCGCGTCAAATCTAAACGGCGTAGGCGCAAGGCCAGCAGAGACATGGAATATGTTAGCTAAATCAAGTTACCGACAACTTTGTATGGGTCTAATAAGAGCCCGTTCAGACGCGCCACAACCTACCACAGTGGCAAAACTATAGCCAAGCAAAAAAAATGTAGCTGAGCCCTAAATTTTATGAAAACCTGTAATAGGTTATTTGACTAATTTTGTTATTGTAAACTTAATAAAAAAAAACAAAGATTAAATAAGTATCTCAAAAAATGACAACGTTGATACAAGAATGGAAAAACATAGCTCAAACACCCATCGAAGTTTCAATTCATTACTATACTAGCTGCGCCCGCAGTTTCACCTGCGGATAAAAAGTAGCCTATGTGTTAATCCAGTTTATAAGCTATCTCCCTTCCAAATTTTATCCAAATCTGTCCAGCAGTTTGAGCGTAAAGGAGTAACAAACATACACACATACACACAAACACACATACACAAACAACAACAAAACTTAGCCTTTATAATATTAATGCGATAGTGTGATACATTTCATATGTAAATACCTCTTATCTTTGGTTGAGATTGGTTTTTAGCTCAGAGTAATTACTTATTCTATAGAAATTACTTTGAGGTTTTTATCAATAGTTAAAAGAGATGCAACTGACAACTTTTAGTTGTCAGTTTCAAAGATTCACAAAACAATACGTTAGAATATCCATAGAGTAACATTAATGCAAGAGATGCACTAACATTAACGGATGCACTGCACTGGTAGGTATGTCACCTGTACTCACTTGCAAGCTATTGTTGCAATCCCGGATCTACGTAAGTCACGCAGACTAAAAAATAAAGTAGATACAGACTGTATGTCTGACATTAGGCTTTATTGGTTGGTCAAACTGCACTGTAAGCACTGAACTACATCATGTTTGTTTGTCTGTGAGAAAACATCTCTTCGCTGCTTCCCTTTTTTATACTTAAGTTGTAGTATTATTTATGAATAAACATTTTCCGTGTGATGGTACGTATTTGTTGAATAACTACAATAGTGGAGATGAGTGGAAAAATATCCCTCCCAGTAGCGAAAAGGGGAAAAATCCTATCTTCCCTACTAGTAGGTAGGGATAGACTGGTTGGAACTGATATCTGGAATAGGAGGAATTTGTTCAGTGGTTCTGTGTAACCACAATAGATCGCCCTCTATAATGTTCCCCTTAAGCTAATTATCATACGCAATTTTGACGAATGTCTTATACGCATTTCCACCTATACAGTGGTACTGTAAAGTTTGACTGAGATTAACATCCATCCATAAAATTAGACAAGAGACAAGCGTGTAGAGCTTTGAGCGTGGCTTCATTTTCTATCTCTAGTGCGCCGTCTACCTATTTATTTTAGTCTGAGGCAAACTACTGAGTAATCGACTGGCAAATGGCCGTCAGTACTTAAAGTATCCGTCGTTATGCAGAGAAACCTAACTCGCTACACACTTGCATAGCTCATTGGCGGATGTTGCATTATCCTAGATTTCTAACGGTATGATTTAATCTACTGGTGATTTGCGTCGTATATTTACTTTCATTTGTTTATAAGATTATTTATATTAAGAAGTAGGTACTTCTATATATTTCTAATATGGTTATGTTAGTCTAGTACCTAATACATTAGTTGAACAGGATAATGAAAGCCTTATTAACAAAATAACTAACTAAATAAAATGGTCCTACTTCGTACCAAAAACCAACTTTGCAGCCTTGCATAACAAATAACTATTGTTATACAAGACTGCAAAGTTTGTTATGCAAATGAAGAATCCTGAGCGTAGCGAAGGTTTTAAAGGTACGAGACGCAGAATAACGTTGCTGCCGACCGAAACACACAATTTTTCACCTCACTACAGCGAGGAAAATGCAAGAAAAACAGCTAAAAGGCTAAGAAAAGTTTAGTTTTTAGCTTATTAATTTAATTATGGGTAACGCTTAACATTAGGTAAATGACTAGCTCGTCACGCCATTCATTGAAAATTAAAGAAAAAGTGTTTTCCACCCATTTTTCATGCAGTTGCGTTGCTGGATAACGTATTGGTTATATACTCTTTGGTGCTGGACAGGGTTTGGTACGATCACGGTGCGATTATTCTAAAAAGTAGGTAGTCTGTGGTATTAATGATTTTTCAGTGGACTGGCAACGTCAAGAAGGTTAAATTCGGGCAGAGATGTAGATAAATCCTCAATCTAGACGAGAAAATACCGAGAAAATTATTAAATAGAAGGGTTCGAATTTTAAAAACACTTTTTTTGCATCATTTCGAATGACAAAGAGAATCTTTCCGGGCTAGTGAGGTGAAAAATATTCTTGTGAACCGTCATAAACTAATTTGAATTTTGAATTTGAATTAACATAATAAATTCCATAATTAAGGCCTATAAAAATTTCACTTTCATCTCCCAACTTTGACCGTGACTAACCGCGGTTCAAATCAACGAAAGGAAAATTCTGCTTTTGCATAAGGCCAATTTGCATTTTTTCACTTTCACTATTAATTGAACGATGACAAATTAACCTCTGCGGGGCAATATTATGTATTTACGTTTCTTTAATTAATATTAAAATACAATATCGGTAGAAATTGTACAAGTTTTGGAAATAATAATGAAGCCGCAACACTACAAGTTCCAGCCAAAACTAAACAAAAAACCGTTAATGTATTATTAGTAAGCAAATTAACGTGCAGTAAAAAGTAATCATAGAAAGGTCTTTTGGGTTCTTTAAAACTACAAGAAGCATTATTCAATAAGATATCCACCACTTTACTAGAGCTTGACTTTGACTTGACGCATGACTAGTCTTGGACGATACTTGAATAGTTCTTAACTTATGCATTGCATCTCTTACGGCTGGTCATATCATAACGCTATATATCAGGGAAACAACTAGCTTGTGACATCTTTGACATGATTGACATGAAAAAACCTAACTGGAATATAAGATAAGCCTGACACTGACTGGGTAAATACGACTCGAATTGAAAAGGTTTTTTTTAATGTAATAAGTAGTCTGGTAGGTTAACCACAGATCACGCCTTTGCCATCTTTTTTTTTAAATGTTTATAGGCAAAGCATTTGACCACTGTCTCACCTGGTGGAAAGCGATGACGTAGTCTACGATGGTATATGCTTGCCTAGAAGATACCTGGGAGCGTACCGTGAGCTCTTAGCGCGATTCAAAACTGAGCCTATATTGGATCGCTTGGTTTTTTTTGTATGGGGATTTTGACAAGCGATCCAGTGTACGCTCTGTTTTGAATCGCGCTAAGAGCTCACGGTATGCCACCTGTTCATTCTCGACTTGAAGACGCCCAGATCATATTTAGCTGGAGGTATATTAACGATTGACGCAATTTAAATAAAACAATTTAATAAAAACAATAAGCATCTAAAAAATACTTTAACCACAAAAGCAACTCCCAAACACTTTCACTAAAATTCGAACCATATAACCCGATTAGGTATTCAAAATATACTTAACTTGTGAAGTGACCGGTCAGACTTTCACCTTCGATTCGGTTCATACTGGCGGCTCGATAGAACTCACGGTTCATTTTATGGGACTCACGAATCTATTTTCATTTTTGATCGGTGCGACTCCGCGATCACGATAGCTTGGCAGGTTGACAGGTGCAATGACCTTTGGTTTGTTTCATAATAATAATTCGATTATGTCAAAGAGGTCAATGACCGCGTTAGAGTATAGTAATCTGTAATTATGGCCATAAGGACAAGGATGACAAATTGAGAATAGTACTTAGGTAGAGTAAATGAGAGTTTACCAGGAACAAAATTTTCCGTTTTTTTAATGCTAGAATGCGCATACGTTTGACAACAACTCACCTGATGGTAAGTGACGAAGTTGTCTAAGGTGGAGCATGTTTGCCCATGAGATAAATAAATAGATGCCCAATTACTTGACTTGAAAAGACCCAGGTTATACCCAGGAGGAAACACTGTTGCTGGAAGAGCATTCCATTCCTTGGCCGTTTGGACCATGAATGACTCAGCAAAACGCATAGTGCGAACTGGTGGTACACTTACGAAGAATGTAAAGAATCACCAAACCTTGTATATCTATGATGGAAAGGGGATGACGGAATGAGCTGATGGAGGGCATGCGCACATTCTCCAAAATGTAACCGATAGAAGACCGATAGACTAGCGAATTTGCAGCTGTGTTCAAGACTGAATTCTCCCTTTAACTATAGTTTCTCATCGTTGATAAGCTTCTTGGCACGCCACTCAATTGTGTCCAATGCCCCAAGTTGGTACTGGGCAGCCTGTTGTCGGCTTATTATTATTTGCCACACATCTTCATCAGCCCGCAGACGTCAACTGTCAAACATAAGCCTCTACACTAAAGCGCCACTTTGGATAGTTATCATGGGACCATGATCACCCGCTTAAAAGGCATTATGTTTCTATCAACACTGGCATTCAAAACTCTAAATCAAATTACGAAAGCTAATAAAACACTCATGGTATTCATCAAAACGCATCCATAAAAACCTAACCTTGACTTGAATCATGAGAAATCCCACGACACCCATAATTTCGTAACCACTGTTTTCTAATTACGTCATCTCGTTCTAAATCTTCATAAGAACACGTCAATGGGTGCTTCTCTTTGGAATTCTACACATGGCTATTAGCTATTCTGTGTGCTCCATTTGTTGCTTTGTAAGCAATTTGTAACACAACATAAAGATATTATGTCAGTCAGTGGTGTAACGTGGTTCCGAATCCGAAATTAAGCCTTGTCATTCTTAAACTAAACAAAACGCACATAATTATGTGCGTTTTGTTTAGTTTAAGACAGAAGATGTTCATGTTTTGTTATTAGGTTGGCTGTATGTTTAGCCCACTTTCCAAAAGGGAAAGACTATATTTAGATAACTATGGATCCGTGTTAGTTTAAAACGATTGGAACCCTTATACTGGGTGTAATTGAATTCAATAGCATTCTTTGAAACTAGGTACCTCTTGACAACGGTCACGTGTGGACCAAAACTTTGAAATTTAACGCATTGATATGGTATTGATAGTAACTCCAAAAAATGGGATAGCTTATTTAATCAACTGCTACAGTACAAAATTAAATTAAAATAATGAAATACTGTTTTTAATTATTGCATACAAGGTAAAAAACAAACTTTCGATAGTATCAAAATCACTCGTGGCAACTACGTTAAGCGCCGGCAATCTTTATGATTTTCAGAAAAAAAAATGTATTTGCTCTCTTTACCCTTTAATAATCACACTAATATTATAAAGGCGAAAGTTTGTGTGTATGTGTGTATGTTTGTTACTCTAACAACTCTAACAGCTGGACGGATTTGAATGAAATTTGGTATGGAGGTAGCTTATACTCTAGATTAAAACATAGGCTACTTTTTATCCCTATAACGGGAACGGTTCCTGTAGGAACGCGGGTGGAACCGCGGGGCGCTGCTAGTCATCAATATATTATTATGATGATCTACTGTCATGCACTTAATTTATACCGATGAATTAAATTACATCCTGTATAATATAATGAATAATAATGTACAATAAACTCTTTTTGCAGAGTATCTTATCTTGTCCAACACCTAATGGCCCAAATAATTTATGAGCTGGCAACACTGTGTCAGTTTACTTTTTCTTACTGTTATAACCTTTATAAGGAAGGAGTTCATTGGTTTTGGCGGGAACGCGGAAAAGTTCACGTCGTTGCATTGTATTGTTTTTCAAAACTCGTGCTTTTTCCAGTGTTATTGGTGGCGATTTACGCATTAAGTGCTGAATTACGAGCATGAGTGTGGGCAAGTGATATAATGTGGTGAAACGTGGTTTTCCGTGTTGCTTCCAAAATTCCATAGAAGCTTCTAGTAAAGTTGCCACCACTTTACTAGGGCAGGACTTAGACTAGGCTGAGGCTACCTGACATAGACTGGACTATGACTGCCCAGACTGTGACTAAGACTTGTCTTTACGTGACATATTCTATCACTATGAAAAATTACAATACTTGACACTGGCTAAATACACCATGTGTGGAGCTACAATATAAGGGGAAAAAAGGAGTTTATCTAAGGTTTATCTGTATATTAATTAGACTACAATGGAGCTGTCATAAACGCTGTTTAAATTCCCTTTAAGGGGGCTTTTACAAAATTATGCGTAGTTGCAAGGTTTTCGTCGTCAATATTTGATGCATAGGATTAATGTCTATACTTAGCCATTACATGAAAAATACCCTTCATTTCATCTTCTTCGATAATGACAGAACAGATTTTAAGTACTTTAGCTATTTATTTAGTAATCATCATTCTCCTGATGTTCGTTTTGCCAAAAACACACAGAGATTTGAGAGAATTCACAAATTCTGTGTAACGTAAGTCTCCAATCTATATTATACTCCACTGAATACATCCTGTACTTCCATAATGTCAGAACAGATTTTTAATTTTTACCTTTCAAGCAATTAAAAAAGTATTAAATGAAATTTGATTTTTAACCAAAAAGGCTTCAACAAAAGTACTAATATCTTCAGAGTTTTATATTACATCGACTAAATATTGTTACCATAATAAAGCTCATCATTTTTCTAAGCTACTACAATTTATTTCATAGTTTTAAATGAATGCTCTTATTTATTTATCAATAAATTAAATTGGATATATTTGGTCAAACCGCGACGGATGCTGCGAGCTCGATACCGCGCGCGCGGTACTGAGCTCGCCGAAATGTAAAAGCCCCGTTAACGAATTAGATGAAAAAACTCTACTCAAGTTTCTTGCTGCGTAGAGGGGACGCGTTGAACTCTTTTACACTCAATAACTACGAACTACAAGACGTGATGGCAGGCTGTGTATTTTGGTGTAACTATAGTCAATTGATTTTTTCATTAGTCTGTGATCACTTTTATTACCTACATACCCCTTACCAATGAGGAGTTTTATTTAAAAAAAACACTAGTTCCGCTTCTTTTCTAGATGGCGCTGTAAGTTTTTTTTTTATTTTTTTATGTTATCGAATGACGTGACGAGCTAATCGTTCGCCTGGTGTTAAGCGACACGGCCACCCATAACAGATTGCAGTGTCACTCGGAACTCTAAATTAAAGTTTCGCGTGACACTGCACTGCGCACGTCATCCTGAGACACCACACAGTCTAAAAAAGATTTCTAGACTGTGAGATCAGTTCTTAAGTCTCATTTGCCCAGTAATTTCACTAGCTACAATGCCCTTCAAACCGGAACACAGTAGTGCTTGCACACTACTGCTTGGCGGCAGAATAACTGGCAAAGCGGTGGTACCTACCTAGACGAACTTTGCAGAAAAGTCCTACCACCTAGTGAAATACATAGTAGTACATAGTTTAAACCTTTCAAACCACAGAGTAGTTTAAACATAAGAAAATGCTTAGACTACCTACATAGAAATGTCAAATTCAGTTAGGTGGACCACGAGTACATTGCCTGTAGTATCTCCTAAGTAGTCTATGGTGCGTTCTTATTAAGTAAATTGAAGTACAAAGATCTGCGAGATAGGTAACGTTAATATTATGATCCAAAATAAAGCCCAGGTATCCCGCAACGAAACTAAAAAATAAACGAAAGAGTTTAAAGTTTTCAGTCAGTATCGTGACACATTTCCTCTAACCTGCGGTCTATGCTTAAAACAGTGACAGTGACAGATTTTAGTAAAACCACAACTGGCGTCATCTATTGGGTCATTTATTAAATATTTGCAATTTCTTTTTTTTAATAAACAGCCTCATAAACATTGCATAACAGTGGAATAGCTACAAGCTACTTAGTGTTTTGTCTTGTTTTATCTTTGCCCATTTCAAACAACACAGAAATACAAAACACTAAATAACTATTCTTCGCTATACAACGTTTATTAGTAAGACGGTAAGCTTGTAATTGACAGATCAAAAATAAAAGTGACAGTTAAAGCTGATGTGTTGTATCGAAAAATCTATCGACTTTAAATGATCACATATAAGTGTTGAAAAACTGATTATATTACACAAAAAAGAAACTGTGCATGTTAAAAGTGATCGTGTGTAGCCACCACTAGGTCACCATGATTTCCTATGTTGGTGTTACCTAGATTTTTTCCCTTTTAGGTGTAATGATTATAAAAAGAAATTTAAAAAAAAATACAACATCAAACTAAATTAAATCCAACCTAAAACTGTCTAAGATATTTACTTGTCGATCTAGATTTCCAAGAATGATACAAAAATACAGTAATTACAGTAAGTATCTTCTTGTGGTAAGTATTTACCACAAAAAGATTAGAATATGATGAGTTGATGATCATTGTGGTGATAGATGGCAGTTTTTAAAAGCGCTATTGAAAAATCGCCCAAAATGCCTACTCTAAAATGTTCAATCAAGCTCATATATTTTGAACGACCCCATGGGCTTTCATATTGTAAATCACACGACACACGATGTCTCTGTCATCGTGAAAAATCTCCCCTACCGTTGGTTTCGTAACCGCTTTCTCCGAATTTCCCAATATGGTTGGAGGTTTTTTGGGATGGTTTTGCTGATTTATGACAGTTTTGTTGATTTATTGCAAAATATTGATTGATTATTTACCGTATTTATAGGCATAACCTTTGATAAAACATTTTTTGTTTTGAGTTTCTGTTGTTAATATACTGATAAAATATTCATCAAGGTTTAAAAAGTACAGTCTAAGGGCGGGATTCTTGATCCTTATTTAAGGTAACCAACGGTTAAGAACTCTCAGACAGACAGACAGACAGACGGATGGACAGCGGAGCCTTAGTAATAGGGTCCGTTTTACCTTTTGGGTACGGAACCCTATAAAAAGATTGAAATCTATTTGCAACCAAACACACTTGTTTTTTTTTTCATTTCAATTTCTTTCATAAGGTCGTCCTCCTCTCTCCAGATCTACTGCGCTTGACGGGGTTTTAGTAGTTCCTATATAATCATACTCTATGCAAGCAATAAAATATCAGAATCGGATTTTCCTTAAGCAACGAATATCTTTCTTCATTCTATAGGTACCATAAAACCCTTTGCTATGTTGGGGATTTTACTGTTAAGGCTGCTGTATACGCAGATCCACTATCTCACTCGCGCGTTGCGACATTTTTGGAAATATTAAAAAACTGAATTTACTTACGCAATATCTGACTAAATTATATTATCATGAATAACATTAGGTATTCATCAAAAAAAAAAAAATGAAAAATACATTTATTTGGACAAGGCATATAGGTAGGTAACATTTATATTTAGTTAGAAAACCAATAAAATATCATATTAATCCAAACAAGAGATCATAAATACAACGGTAACAAAGTTTTCTTTTTCATTCGTAACCGTTTTTATGTATGAAAACTTATTTGGATGAATATGACATTTATGTTGAACATTTGTAATGTTATTCATCTAGCTAAACTATATTTATTTATTTATTTATTTATATATAGGTACACAAAACAAATTACAATCAACGACTTATTCCAAATAGGTAAATATACAAACAAATCTGTTCTGGATTGCAGCTTAAACTATGTGTACACAGAAAAAATATAAATTACACAATCACTACCGAGACATGCAAATGAAAGTAGGCACCCATCAGCAAAACCACAAGCTTTGCTGATGGGTACCCAATGACAACGGTATACTAAAATTAAATTTTGAGGAGTTTAGGGAGTGTCACTAAGGGTGAGGTGGATCATTTCGACACAACGCAGCTGTTGTGTCGGAACCATCCGGTTTCCCATGGAGGATATCTTTAATTGTTTTTATGTAACTGCCAATTTTTGGATCAAAGATGTTCAATTTTTGTTTTTTTTTTTTTTATATTAGTGTAGCCAGATTTTGCGTAAGTAAATTCAGTTATTTAATATCTTTAAAATGTCGCAATGCGCGAGCGAGATAGTGGATCTGCGTATACAGCAGCCTTAAATCCTTGGCCCACTCTGGATACAAAATAGGCTCGCCTCGCGGTAAAATGATAATTGGTTTTCTCTTACAAAATCGAAGACGTATGAATCACGACGTATCGCTGCCCAACAAAAGTCTGAATAAAAGTGAAACCAGCCGTGCCCCATTGTATAAAAGCTTATTTATATCGCCGCGATTGAATACGTAATACTTAAGTGTTAATAAAACGTTAACTTTATGAATGAGTAACGAAATAATGAACGAAAGTAAGGATATTTATTGAGGGCATCACGCTATCTTTTTACACACATCAACAACCGGAAGGCGTCCTCTTTGGGCGCTTATCATAGGGGAGAATTTGCCGTAATCACCACGCTTGGCAAGCGGCTTGGTGATCCCAGAAGATTTTAATGTACGGAGGAAAGTGCTGCTGCCCATTCCCTAGATATTCTTAGCCTGCTTTCATGGCACCTATGGGAAGAGATGGGGCGGTCCTATTCGCAAACCGGGACCACACGGCCCCTTTTTTAGGTACCACATGAAATATAAAACAATAATGAACAAATAAAATATATCATGGTATCACGTAACTTTCACCGACCCCGACGACCGACGATTTGGTGAAAGCCGCGGGGAACCGATGGATGCAGGAGGCGTGCCGCCGCTCAAGGTGGCGCTCTCTGGGGGAGGCCTATGTTCAGCAGTGGACGTCTTCAGGCTGATAATGATGATGATGATGATGATGATCACGTAACATTAGATTTTTTACTAATAATATTATTTAGGTTCTGAACTTCCGACTCATCGTGTAATCCCTTGACTACACCCTTGATCCATCCATTAGGACCTTTTCTAAGACATTCATAACTGGTTTTAAGTCGGAACCCAGCATCATGACGTGACATGGAGAAGATGCCGTTTTTTTAAATCATTCCATGCTTATGATAAGGCATGGGGAAATCTTCTTTGAAACATCTCTGCTGCTCTAGGTTGTAGTTCCATAATCTTTACTAAAGAATCTTTAGTAAAAATCACGGCACTACAGTATTTAATCTATGAAGGTTTTTCGATGCGGTTCGATCTAGCAGTGATGACACGAAAATTCACCAACGCGCGTGCGATATACCGATTGTTCAAGTCGGCGGCCACAGTCAAAAATACATTATATATATACAATCTATAAATAGATTTATAAGTAACAGTCACATCAAAATACAACATAGGAGACAAAAAACTAAACAAAACTTAAAGAATTCGAGCATGATTCTCACGTTGAAATATTAATGCATGCTTTCGTTGTAATGACTTCCGCAAGGTAATGTCCTATTGCGCAATGATGCAAGGTCGACACTTGAACTTGTGCGCATGTGCTCGGTCACTGCCACTCATTGTGACCTTTTGTACCTATCTGACATTTCTTAGGGGTTTAAATTTATTCAAGTTTCATAGAGACTCTTTTTTCCTCAAAATAACGTGCTATTTTGGGAAGACATTTGGTGCGGTACTCTTAAATTGGTTCTAAATGATCAACAAAAATATCATATTAATCCAAACGAGTTTCCATACATAAAAACGGTTACGAACGAAAAAATAACTTTGATACCGTTGTATCTCGGCTGGGCAGCGTTCGGGAAGCTTCGTCCTATATTTTCGTCCAAAATACCGCAGAGCCTGAAAACGAAAGTTTTCAATCAGTGTGTGTTGCCAGTGATGACTTATGGAACTGAGACATGGTCTCTTACTGTTGGCCTCATTAGTAAGCTCAAAGTCGCGCAGCGAGCTATGGAGCGAGCTATGCTCGGTGTTTCCCTGCGAGATAAGCTCCGGAACGAGGAGATCCGCAGGAGAACTAAAGTGACCGATATAGCTCTTAGAATTAGCAAGTTGAAATGGCAATGGGCAGGCCTCATCGCTCGTAGAACTGACAACCGATGGGGACGAAAGGATCTCGAGTGGCGACCACGAACCGGAAGACGCAGCGTAGGCCGGCCCCCCACTCGGTGGACCAACGACCTGGTGAAAGCCGCGGGGAGCCGATGGACGCAGGAGGCGAGCGGCCGCTCGAGGTGGCGTACTCTGGGGGAGGCCTATGTTCAGCAGTGGACGTCTTCAGGCTGTTGATGATGATGAAGATGACCGTTGTATTTATGAAAACTTGTTTGGATTAATGTGATATTTTAGTTAAATATATTTAATGTTATTCATGAGAACATATGTTTAGCCAGAGTTTTGCGTAAGTAAGTTCAATTACTTAATATCTTCAAAATTGTAGCAATGCGTGAGCGAGATAGTGGATCCACGTAGGTATATTGAGTTATGTTAGATTTTGTTGAGATTTAATTTACTATTTGGTCATTTTGTGAATGGAATATCTACTTGAGCAGAGATTCACGACTGAGCATGGTTCTGTAATACGGGCCTAAATGGTTTAGGGCCCAGGCATGTCAAACTTACGGCCCCCAGGGCATTTGTTTGCGGCCCGATCTAATTACAAGAACATCCTCCTTTCAGGAAAACCAAGTGTCTCAATTTCAAATACCAAGATCTCTGGTGTTCTATGTCTTTTATACAACTTTCTAAGCATACAACATCATATTTATTTCATGCTCTACCGAAGATTATCCAACACTGAACAATATTAATTTCCATCCAACGTCTATTTACGATCACAACTTCCGAGAAAGCAAAATACAGGATTTTATACCATCAGAAAGCGAACACCGTGACCACAATACAGAATACATACAGTAACTCAATTCACATTCATCACCATCCTCTTTGCCTTTTTCCTGTTTTGTTATTGGGGTCGGCTCCCAGTCTAACCTGTAGCGGCAAGCTACCAGAATTACACGAGTCACTGCCAGCTGACCTCGCAACCCGTAAGGAACCAGTAACAGGGATGGTTAGACCAGAGGCCTTATCGCGTAAGTCTGGTGGAGATGGTGATCGTGCGCTCTCTTGCTCGCACTTACGGACTTGTAAATTGGCGCGTGCAGGATGACAGGCGAAGTCCATGTCCAGAACAGTTACGCGATAGGGCTGCTGGTGTCAGATTCTGTCAGGCTTCTGGCTACCCACTTATATAAATTTAAACTGGTGTAACTAACGGCTTCTATATCCATTCGCATTTCAAACGTGATTATGATGATGTAAAAAGACTACGACTCTTCGAATGCGCATACGCCATCATGATATTTTATTAGAACATACAAGTTCTCAACTTTGCATGACGAAGTTCCGAGTATGACTGATTTAAGATGTGACTGACTGTGACGAGGTGTCTTGGTTGGGCAGAGGCAAGGACAGAATGTCACCGTATCTACCCCTGTTTGATTTATCAAAGCAGAGTAGGTTTAAAGAAATTTATTCTCAAATTTCAATCAGTGTGTGTTGCCAGTGATGACTTATGGAACTGAGACATGGTCTCTTACTGTTGGCCTCATTAGTAAGCTCAAAGTCGCGCAGCGAGCTATGGAGCGAGCTATGCTCGGTGTTTCCCTGCGAGATAAGCTCCGGAACGAGGAGATCCGCAGGAGAACTAAAGTGACCGATATAGCTCTTAGAGTTAGTAAGTTGAAGTGGCAATGGGCAGGCCACATCGCTCTTAGAACTGATAACCGATGGGGAAGAAAGGTTCTCGAATGGCGACCACGAACCGGAAGACGCAGCGTAGGCCGGCCCCCCACTCGGTGGACTGACGACCTGGTGAAAGCCGCGGGGAGCCGATGGATGCAGGAGGCGAGCAGCCGCTCGAGGTGGCGTGCTCTATGCGGGGAGGCCTATGTTCAGCAGTGGACGTCTTCAGGCTGTTAATGATGATGATGATGATGATGATTCTCAAATAAGACTAACAGTCACTTCCATGAGAACATAGCTAGACTTAACAATATAAGTACATCCGTCGTCACATCAAAATATAATGTAGGTAGGTAACATAATACGTGCTTAAGTAACATTATAATACATTTACACCTGATGAAGACATTTATCAACAAGACTTAATTTAAAACATTTACTTCGTCAGTGGATCCGTCATAAGGTATTGAGTCAATTGCTTCTTGAAAACGTTAAATGAACTTGTTTTTTTTATATGTGAGGGTATTTTATTATAAAGTTGTGGTCCTTCATAAGTAAGCATTGTTTTGCCATAATTCGTTCGAGGTTTTGGAAGTACAAGAAGGCTTCCGCGACGATTGCTGCGTTTGGAAACCTGTTTTACTTTGGTGAACGTTATGTTAGTGTGGATATCCCTATTGAGTGTTTTGCGAATAAAAATGCAAATGTTATAATTATATAATTTTTTTATGTTCATTATTTTTGTTTCGGTGTAAATTTTTTTTGTACCCATAAACAACTGACATAAATAAATCCATGGTATGAACATGCATTACTGTCTATACAACACATCTCGAAGACTGCACAACGCGCAACCAACCGGTCCACAGATACACAGACTTATATTTAAAGATGTATTTAGTTAGGCATCGGAAGACCACTCTCGCTTCCGGAAAAAGTGGTATCGAGCCATAATGCGCAGTTTCGATTATGTAGATTGTGGATGTCATCTTGACTGGCCCGATAGCTCAGTTGGTAGTAGCCCTGCCTTCTGAACGTGGTGGTAGGTTCGATTCCTACCCAGAACAAACATTTGTGTGATGACCGTATGTGTTTGTTCTGTGTCTGGGTGTTATATTGTATTCTATGTATGTATTTACAAACAATAGTTATTTGTTATACTAGGCTGCAAAATTGGTTTTTGGCGCGAGTACTTGAATTGAAACCTGAGCAAGCGAAGGATCCTAGGATTGAACCACGAGCGTAGCGAGTGGTTCAAATGAAGAATCCTGAGCGTAGCAAAGGTTTCAAAGGTACGAGACGCAGAAAAACTTTGCTGCCGAGTGCAACACACAACTTTTCACCTCACTACAGCGAGGAAAATGTAAGAAAAACAGCTAAAAGGCTAAGAAAAGATTAGTTTTTAGCTTATTAATTTAGTTATGGGTGGCGGTAACGCTTGACATCAGGTAAACGACTAGCTCGTCACGTGATTCATGGAAAATTAAAGAAAAAATGTTTTGCATCCATTTTCCATGCTGTCGCCGTGCTGGATAGCGTATTGGTTTTATACTCTTTGGTGCTGGACAGTGCGATTATTCTAAAAAAATGAGGTTGGTGAACGAGAAAAAGATGGTATCTTATAGGAGGTAGTCTGTGGTGTTAATGAGCTTTCAGTGGACTGGCGATATCAAGAAGGTTAAATTCGGGCAGATCTGTGATTAAATCCTCAATTCTAGACGAGAAAATTATTGAATAGAAACGTCCGAATTTTAAAAACACTTGCCACGCTAGCGAGCAAAATGCGTTTTTGCACCCAGATTTGAATGACAAAGAGAACCTTTCCGAGCTAGTGAGGTGAAAAAAGTATTTATGTATTCTATCAGTTATCAGGTTCCCATAGTACAAGCTCTGCTTAGTTTGGGGCTAGATGGCGCTGTGTGAAATGTCCATTAATATATACCTATTTATTTATTTATTTATCTGTCATAGTGTGTGAGATTTCTCATTTTTACTAATGTCCTAATAGCTATCCCTGATTCCCTGCTGTCCTTACTGTCATTTACTTGAAATTTTATTTATATAAAGATAAATTATAATATTTGTAATACTAGCTGTGGCCCGTGAGCTGTCCGCATTAGCAATTGTAAAAATACATTTGTTAGGTTTTTTTTTTTTTTTTTTTTTTTTTTTTCTGCATTTCCACAGACACCTGGGTCCGTGCTCTTTTTTAACATTTTTACACTTTATTAATATACATTTTTATAAAAGACAATTTTTTTTTTTTTTTTTTTTTTTATATATATATTTTTTTTATTTTTTTTATTTTTTTTTTGAATGAATAATACACAAAACAATTTTACTATTATAAAAGAGGGGATGTAACACGTACTATTAATTTAAGTTGTTAGACTATGGCAATTTACTTATTTCTAATCGTGCATACACCATGAGCAGACCAGCTCCCGCAAGCAGCGCCCGTTCACGAGCTTGACGCATGCACCAGCCATCGCCCTCCTCAACCATTTCTGAGGGAAGAGGACGACCCGACACACGACGCCACCGCAAGAAGAAGCTTTTTAGTGAGCGTGAATGCTCATGGTGTACACACAATTTGCATTCCAATTTGAATACCCTTATTACTATTGCGCTCATACGAGCGGGATCACTGATCGGCAACTTTGAGTCCATCAATGATCCCGCTCGTACTTGTCTTTGTTAGTCCGCCTTCTTCTCCCGGCCCAAGGCCTCCGTTACCGCCACGTTTCGGTCTTTGATGGCCATCTGCAAGTTGTACTCACGGATAGCCCTCGGAGACGCAGCCATCGCACGCCGCACAAAGCGGCTGATGGCATCTTGCTCGTCGTCGGCGTAATAAACGAAAGTCCTGGTGTGCCGCGAGACTGCAACCACCGCGTGCGGAACGCTCTCGTGCAGTCTCATCTTGCCCTTGGTCTTTATGACGATGACCGACTCGTATGTGAGCCCCTGTGCTTCATGGATGGTTAGGATGCGCGACCCCGTGCCTCCACCGTAACCCTGGTTGGTCAGGGTCTCCTTTTCTTCCTGAGTGTGTACTAGGAAAAGGGTGTTGGGGAGGGTGCTGGGTATTTGCGCACCTGTGTACCTTCTCTGCTCCAGGGACCTAACACGTGGGGCCGAGGAATATATACCAGAGTATATATCCCTCAGCGCGTACGCGACGTCCATGGGTTTCCTATGTGTGCATAACAACTCCTGGTTGATGGTGGCCACCAGGTTCGGGCGATTGTACCTTAACTCAAAGAGGTTCTCTCTGTCGATATAAGGTAACTGGTTGACATCTCCGATCAGGACAATTTCGCGAGCACCAGCCAGCCGCGCAGCCATTACAATGGCCCCAAAGTGGTTCATGAGAGCTTCGTCTACCATAAGGCGAACGTTGCTTCCACCCCTTCGGATACCATTTACGAGTACAGAAGCCATGGTGCGCACTTTGGTTTTCACCAAGTCACCTATGCGGTGCGCTAGCTTCTCCCTCAGGTCTTTGGCTGCTTCGGTTGTTGTGGTGATGACCACGTCCTTGTCCACATCGAAGTGTCTGACCACCCATGTTGTCTTTCCACACCCAGGAACCCCGTTGACCCATCGAATCTCAGGAACCTCCCAGCTTTCCCAAGACTTTGCGTCGACTCCAAGGCCCCCTTCCATGGTTTTGGCCATTTCTAGGATCCTGTCATCTAACATTATCCTGGTGCACCGGGCGGTAACCACGATGTGGTCATTCGGTGGTGTCTCGTACTTTGGCTTTCCGGTCCGCTCCGTCTCGCTCTCATCTAGAGCCACAAAACCACTTCCAGAACAATATGCTGCCATATATCGACCTTCCATCGTTCCCTTGATGACCAGGGAGGTGTCGTTGTCATATATGGCTGCTTCGGCTTCCTCGAGCCTCACTTTTAGGAGGTCTTCGTTTCCCTGCCTGAAGGACTGCAAGATGTTTTCGCAGTTCCTGAGATTGACTACCTTAGTCGCTCTCGTAATGGCAAGAAACTCAAGAAGTGCGTTTCTGGCATGGTCTGGTGGCCCCAAGGCCGAGATATAACGGGGCGGACTAACCTGTCCCATGTCGGCTCTCGTCCGGGCTGCCTGCTGTGGCGGCGGCACTGCCCTAGGAGACTGCTTTTCTAGGGAGGGCTCTTTTCGAGGCGAGACCCGGGATAAGCTCTGCGCTGCTGCGCTGAACGCCGTAAGGAAAGTCGAGATAGGGCCTTGGTCTTTTTCTCGACCATCGCTCTGGCGTGCTGCGGCTTCCTCGGCAGCTACCTTCTGCTGAACTCTCTCCGAACCACTGATGGTGGTCGAACATGGGACGGGATGCCCCCAACTATCTGTTGCATTTATACGGTCGTGTGTGGGAGTTCTAAGATAACTTAGGTTTTCTCCCCTGTCCTCGTACACGACCACCTCATGATGCTCAGAGGCCTTTATGCAACCTAACCGGTCTGCGGTTTCTCCCGTCGAATATTCGATCACCATCGCGTCTATGCTTATCACCCGGGGGGTGCCGTCTGCACAATCACTCAACTTTGTAAGCAGCGAGCTTACCTGTGCGAAAGGTGTCTGGGCCGTCCATTCGAACAGTGCAATCGTTTTGTTTTTCGTTCGCACCAGTCGACAGCGGTGGCCCAGGACCTCCAACACTGGCAAAGCATCGTACGCTTTCCGCTTCATTGTGACTTTGGAAGTACTTCCGTTGAGCAGACATGCTAATCCAGGCGACAAGCGGGCTCGTTTCTTGTTCAGGGCTAAGCAAAAGCTCATTCCGAATCTCTCTCTGTTCCCTTCCATGAAGAGAGCCACACCGCGGATCTTAATCCCTGGCACTCCTTTGTCTGCATAGGCTAGGAGGTGTTCAGCCTCTATGCTCTTGGAGGTTACGTTCTGGTGCTGGGGATTGACGTTGTGCGTGGCGTCTGTGGAGGGGGGTGTCATATTTGTGAGGGGGGGTATGGTGGAATTTCTTTGGGCCGCTATACGGAAGGACCTTTCGGTGAAGGACAGAAAATGTGGTCTACAATCTGGATCTGCAAGGATGTTAGAGAGATCAAATTAAAGTAGAACCTAACAAATGAGATCTCAGATCTCATTTGTTAGGTTCTACATATTATAGTATATTCGTCACTTAATTTTTTTCAACACATTTGCTCAAAAAATGCATTTACAAAGCCTGTATACATTGTTCGAAAGTTAATCATTACGCACCATACAACGAAGCGTGCGGTAAAATAGGTACTCTAACCTAAGTACCTATTTTACCGCATCGTTCCTTGTATAGCGCCGTGCGTAACCTTTACGGTTTTTTTTAATTTCAATAAAGCATATAAAAGAATTTCACTAAGGAGTTTCACAGTACGAGAATAAATAAGCTGAATGATTGAAACTCCTTGGAAGCGTTTTTGCTCAATACGTTTGTCTCACTTTAATAGTAAAGAGAAAATGAAACTAGAGATGTAGTTCTAATTTTCACCACACGCACGTGGCGCCATTTGCATTGTAAATTTTAGACCATTTTCATCACAGATTTTCATATTAGTTAGATAAGAAACGTCAAAGGTTGTTTGTTGCGACTTTCCCACTAATAAACGAAAGTTTGTTTCTTTACCTATTGTACTGTTTTCTCGCGAATGTGTTGAAAAACGATGTATGATACACGTGCGGAAATTGGTTTCTACAAACTCGTGACTATGGTAAGCCCTCGACTTCATCTCGGGCCTACATTCGTCTACTCGTTTGTAAAAACCAACTTACCGCCCTAATATCATAAATAACTATTAAGAGTTGTAATCATAAAGACGGATAAATAGGCAATGTCGTAGTGTTCCGCTTTTACAAATTTGAAAGCATTAATTAAGAAAATAATAAATGGAAAAGTTTCAGATAAACTACTTAAAATGATATGAAGTAAGATTTAAGAATTCCTATTTTGTTTTCATCGTGGAAAAATTCGGTCTATTCCAGTTTGAGCAAGGCAGCAAAAAACCACGTTATGTAAATAGTTTACCATAAAAGGTTGAAACTATACAATATTTCGTATACTGTGGCAACCTACATTGACGAACGAACGAAGTACGAACGCATTACGCATCGTACTTAGTTCGTTCACCCCTTACACAATCAAGTAGTGTAATATTGTCTACTGACTCAATATGTACGTTGTATTTTATAAACAGCATATTATTATAATGCCTACTTTGCTTCACTTGGAACGGGGAAGATTATTGTAATAATTTTTTTTTATAACTAAATAGGTCCGCAATTGACCGCAATCTCAGCAGATGGCAAGTGACGATGTGATCTACGATGGTACATGCATGCCTAGAAGATACCTATTTACTCGCGGCTTGAAAAGCTCCAGATTGTACTTATCTACACCTCTACACTACTACTATAAAGAGGAAAGATTTGTATTTTTGTATGTTTGTAATGAATAAACTCAAAAACTACTGTGCCGATTTCAAAAATTCTTTCACTATTGGAAAGCTACATTCACCCTGAGTAACATAGGCTATACTTAGACCCCGTGCGAAGCCGGGGCAGGCCGCTAGTCGGGAAATAAAGACGCTGGCAAAGTGTTCCATTCTTTCGCTGCTCGGATTATAAATGTCGACCGCTTTGTGCGAATCGAAGGAATATCAACCATAAACCGATGGCTTGTAGCTGTACGTCTTGTCGTCCGATGGTGAAATGGAGATGTACTTATTTACATTATGAGAGAATCCGTTAGTGTTTTGAATGCATATACCTAAAGCACTCCTACTTATACTGGATAGCTCCTGTCCTCTGCGTTCTTCATGCTACCCTGGTACTCCATTACCAAAGTCACTACCATATTGCCTCAAATTACACGCTATATGGGAACGAATTTAAATATTTAAATGTCATTTCAGATTCATATTAATAATATACAAACAATGAGTGTTTTTATTTTTATTTATTTTTTAATTAATAAAAATACCACTAATAATAGTCAAGCGCTGTCCCAACATAACATTATTATTTATTATTATTATTTCCTTTATTCATTTAAATTCTCGGGTCTAGCCCGGACATTTGAGAGGCATTGGTGGGGCCTAAGCTAACACCAAGAGGCCCTTTTGAGTATAAAATTAACTACAACTATTACAAGGCATGGTATGGCATATTATAAACTATTTTGTATACAAAGGTTAAAAATAAATCTGGGCTATTGTGGTGAACTTATGATGGAATGATGTTTGGTTTATGGAATGAGAAAACGGCACCTGCCAATTTTGTCTCATATCAAAATGTTTGAGGCAGGTGATGACTTGCCACCCACTAAATGTGCCCCCTATAGTGGCTACCGCATATTGGTGCCGAGGAAGCAACATTGGTGTGGGTGGCTTAGGGTGTCGAGAGGTGTGCTGCACTTTCACTGAACGCTACTCGCGGCGTTATGCCCTTTAACACTTCCACCCTGGAGCTTAGGTTTTAGCTCTTGCGACTTCCACCCCTGGACAGCTAGTTAAGGCAAGCCAGGGGTCAGGGGTCTCATTTAGCCCCTTGGAGTCAGGGTACGCGGTGTCGCCACTCACCGACGGCTCGCCACAAAGCCGCCCCTGCGTTATTATTATTATTATTATTAATTAAGAAGAGGTCCTTAGTCAGGGGCCATCAACCATAACATCTATCAACCTATCAGAGCGCCTGGTCGATGCGACGCGTGACCAAAATGCTGGCACTTATTTAGCCCAACGCATCGGCATTGCAATTTAACTTGGCAATGCGGTCAGCATGTTGGGTACGCTACCTACCGGTAGTGGGCTGCAGCACTTGGACTGTTTATAGGCCATCGCGGCTATTATACAGTTCATAAGTATTCTTTGTAGTAGGTAGTGTAGCTAGTTTAGTTTAGTTTAGTTTTTATTATTGTAGTAGTTAGCTTGAGTAATAAAGGCACATTGCCCGTTAATAAAAAAACCATAACATATGCTAGGTTTGATGCCAATTTATAGTTTAGACTGTCTATAAACCATCAATGGTTAATAACCAGTCAGTTTAAAGGTAGACATGAAGATAGATCTCTATTAAAAACGTTTCTTTCTCTATTTGATTATTTGTCGAATACGTCTTCCAAATCTTATTTAACTCTCACTCCATTTTTAACTCTCCCATTCCAGTATTAAAGGTGACATTCCTCTATCCAATGTTACCATCATTATTGAATCGTCTTAGTGAAGCGAGCCGTGTCGATTCTCGAGGGTAAGTAGAGCGTTGACTTACAAGTATTGTTCTCGTCGGAAGGTGTTCCTTAATAGGCCTTTCCATTCATTGTGGATCTTGGAATAATGGTGAAATTGCGCTGCAGGATATCCTTTGAACAGGCCTTGGGGTTTTAGATCATGTTTTTATAGCCTAGATCAGTTCCCGAATTACGCCAATGTGAACGCTACGCATAACGCTACGGTCAAGTTTGAGCGTTAAACGTAACTACGTTTAACGCTCAAACTTGACCAATTCACAACTCGCTCTTGTGCTCTTCTGTTGTTGTGGTTATACTGTCACACGGGCCTAGGACTGACACTTCGCTTCACTTTCTTTGCACAAATACTTATTCTGTCCCGGGAATCGAACCCACCGCCTCCGGGTTATGAGCCGCCCTGCTCAACCACTACACCACAGAGGCTGTCAAACAATAACCTAGTTCCATATCGATTTCTTGGTTCATTATAAATCGATCTCCTTATTCCTTCGCTCTCTAATTGCAAGCATATCTCCATCTCTTTTACAGCATCGGGTATTGCATGTTTACCCTACTTTTACCATTAAATATCCTGGTACTGTAATGTTAAGTGACACTGCACGTTTCCTTCGACGTGTATTTTCTAAGAAAGTCCATTTAGATTATTATCTCACTTAGAAGTGAAATAATTTTGATATTACACGTGTGCTTTAAATTAAGAGTTCGTGATTTCAAATTGTTGTTTGAAATCAGTCTTTATGTTATGAACAATAGGACTGAAATTTGTACTTAAGTAGTCTTGAAATAGGTTGAGCTTATCTACAGTTAGTAGTTCAATACCTTAGAGTCCTTAGACACATATTAGATAATACTACTACTACGTAACCTGATACTAGAAGAAGAATACGAAAAATAATTTAGACTTGGTGCTCCGAACTAAAGTTAAGCGACACGGCCGCCCATAGTAGTTGCAGTGTCACCCGGAACTCCAAAAAGGTAAAGTTTCGTGTGACAAGCACTACGCACGTCATCCTGAGACTTCATACAGTCTAGTAATAAGATTACCAGGTCATAAAATCTCATTCGCCCAGTAATTTCACTAGCTACTGCCCTACAACCCGGAATACAGTAGTGCTTGCACACTACTGCTTGGCCACAGAATAACTGATAAAGCGGTGGTATCTACCTAAACGAACTTTGCAGAAAAGTCCTACCACCTAGTAACACCGCCAGTGACAGTGAACAAAAGGAATATGAAATTGTCAAATCATACCATGCTGCATTATTTTTGAACGCCAGCATTCTTCTACCTTACCAAGATCGTCATAAAATATAAGTACTTGTTATCTCGAAAATCTGTGAAACCTTGTGTTGAACCATCAAAAAATAAAGCTTATGTTCTGTAAGGCTTACATTTTTGTGCGGACATAATTATGGTTTGGTTAGTAAACATCATCTCATCCTCTTTGCCTCTTCCCATTTGTTATTGGGGTCGGCTCCCAATCTATCAAGCGGCAATCTATCAAGCGGCAAGCTACCAGAATTACACGAGCGACTGCCTTCTGACCTCGCAACCCATAAGGAACCAGTAACAGGGATGGTTAGGTTAGTCAGTAAATATCTTATGCCAGTGTGATGGCCAGTTTAAAAAGGCAGTGAAATGATAGGAAGAGTGGTCCGTCAAGTCGATCACTGAAACCGGTTGTTTGATCCAGTGAGGATAGCGTTGTAGTCTGAGGAAACCGCGTTTACATTCTGAGGAACAAATCTCACTACTTTTCTTGCGTCCCTTTCCCTCGCATTGGTAGTAAAATGAAAGTGAAAGAGATGGAAACTATCTGAATAATTCGATAAAACGGCTTGCTTTTGAAAGGAATTCGGGATTATGGTTTTATGATCACAATTCTGGTTACGGATATCAGCTTCGATTTTCGTCGATTCGATTTATGTTCCATCCTTGTTCATATTTTAAATCCCATTTGAACGACAAGAACTTCAGAAAAGTTGAATTGAGTATATTTTAGCAGTTCATATATGTCTACGCAAATACCTATGTTTAAAATTTAAATTGATGTGAAAGTCGTCTCTATTCTCAAATTAACATTTCTGAAGTCCCCAAGCCAACCATGCCTCTGAGTTTTTCTGTGGGTTATTGATTATTGTGGCTAAACTATGGATTCTAAAACGATCTAAGCCATAAAGTAAGCATTACCATGTGTGTAATAAATACTCAGAGCCAAGTTAGTCCGACACTATACCGAAGATATCCCGGACGTCAGCCTGTACGAGATTAGAATGGCCCTCAAACAGCTTAAAAACAACAAGGCACCAGGTGAAGATGGAATTACGACTGAACTTCTGAGAGCGGGTGGTAGACCGGTACTTTTAGTCCTCCAGAAGTTATTTAATTCTGTCATCCTTGAAGGTACAACGCCAGAGGCATGGCACAAGAGCGTGGTGGTGCTCTTCTTCAAAAAAGGCGATAACACCTTATTGAAGAACTATAGGCCCATCTCGCTCTTGAGTCATGTGTATAAGCTGTTTTCGAGAGTCATTACGAATCGTCTCGCACGCAGGTTTGATGAATTCCAGCCTCCCGAACAAGCCGGTTTCCGAAAAGGCTTTAGCACCATAGACCACATCCATACGCTGCGCCAGATTATACAGAAGACCGAAGAGTATAATCGGCCGTTATGCCTAGCGTTTGTGGACTATGAGAAAGCCTTCGATTCAATCGAGACTTGGGCGGTGCTGCAGTCCTTGCAGCGATGCCAAATTGACTATAGGTATATCGAAGTTTTGAAGTGTTTGTACAGTAAGGCCACTATGTCAGTCCGACTACAGGACCAGAGTACGGAACAAATTCCATTGCAAAGAGGCGTGAGACAGGGAGACGTTATTTCTCCGAAACTGTTCACAAACGCATTGGAGGATGTTTTCAAGCTCTTGGAGTGGAAAAGATCTGGCATCAACATAAATGGCGAGTACATCACTAACCTTCGTTTTGCCGATGATATAGTCATAATGGCGGAATCGCTCGAGGACCTTAGCACCATGCTCAACGACCTCAGTAGAGTCTCCCAGCAGGTTGGTCTTAAGATGAATATGGACAAGACAAAGATCATGTCTAATGCTCATGTTCCACCTATACCGGTAATTGTTGGGAACGATACTCTCGAAGTTGTCGACAAGTATGTCTACCTAGGACAGATTGTCCAATTAGGTAGGTCCAACTTCGACAAAGAGGTGGCGCGAAGAATCCAACTCGGCTGGGCAGCGTTCGGGAAGCTTCGTCCTATCTTTTCGTCCAAAATACCGCAGAGCCTGAAAACGAAAGTTTTCAATCAGTGTGTGTTGCCAGTGATGACTTATGGAACTGAGACATGGTCTCTTACTGTTGGCCTCATTAGTAAGCTCAAAGTCGCGCAGCGAGCTATGGAGCGAGCTATGCTCGGTGTTTCCCTGCGAGATAAGCTCCGGAACGAGGAGATCCGCAGGAGAACTAAAGTGACCGATATAGCTCTTAGAGTTAGTAAGTTGAAGTGGCAATGGGCAGGCCACATCGCTCGTAGAACTGACAACCGATGGGGAAGAAAGGTTCTCGAGTGGCGACCACGAACCGGAAGACGCAGCGTAGGCCGGCCCCCCACTCGGTGGACCGACGACCTGGTGAAAGCCGCGGGGAGCCGATGGATGCAGGAGGCGAGCAGCCGCTCAAGGTGGCGTGCTCTGGGGGAGGCCTATGTTCAGCAGTGGACGTCTTCAGGCTGTTGATGATGATGATGATGAATAAATACTAACTAATTTCGCACATTCGTCTAAAACTTTTTGGCTTCACTTTCTACATAGTGCTAAACGTGTCTTTGTTATTCTGCAGTCTAAGCACTAAAACTAATCATTTCGATAACATCTAAGAAAGTCTAACAACAAGAACTCATCCCAATTACTTGTTGACCGTAAACAATTAGCGCACATAACGTTTAATTAGACTTAGCGGTTCAGTGGCCGGAATGATTGCGGCAAGTGCAGGTTCGGTGCTCGGTCAAGAAAATTGAATGCATATACTTACCTACCTTTGTTTTTTTTTGTTTCAGGTAAAACGAGTTTTTGGCCTATTGTTGGTGTGGTATGTAAGTAAGAAATTAAAGAGCACTTACTACAATTTGTCGGCAAATTTTGGAATCAGCCTGTATTTGTCCACTGCTGGATATAGGCCTCCTCAAAGGTACGCCACAAAGGTGAGTCCAGTCTACGGCTCTTCTATGCTGCCAAGCAGTAGTGTGCAAGCACTAATGTGTTTAGATTTGAAGGGCATTGTAGCTAGTGAAATTACTGGGCAAATGAAACTTTATGATTAGATCTCACAGCCTAGAAATCTGTGTAATGTCTCAGGATAACGTGCGCAGTGCAGTGTCACGCGAAACTTTATAGGGGATATTCCATTTTGAATCATTCCTTAGGAAAACTTTACTGTGTATCTTCATATTTAAATTTAGCTAAAGGCATCTCTTAGAGTATAGACTAAAAGCATACAGAGATCATCATCATCATCATTAACAGCCTGAAGACGTCCACTGCTGAACATAGGCCTCCCCCAGAGCACGCCACCTTGAGCGGCTGCTCGCCTCCTGCATCCATCGGCTCCCCGCGGCTTTCACCAGGTCGTCGGTCCACCGAGTGGGGGGCCGGCCCACGCTGCGTCTTCCGGTTCGTGGTCGCCACTCGAGAACCTTTCTTCCCCATCGGTTGTCAGTTCTACGAGCGATGTGGCCTGCCCATTGCCACTTCAACTTACTAACTCTAAGAGCTATATCGGTCACTTTAGTTCTCCTGCGGATCTCCTCGTTCCGGAGCTTATCTCGCAGGGAAACACCGAGCATAGCTCGCTCCATAGCTCGCTGCGCGACTTTGAGCTTACTAATGAGGCCAACAGTAAGAGACCATGTCTCAGTTCCATAAGTCATCACTGGCAACACACACTGATTGAAAACTTTCGTTTTCAGGCTCTGCGGTATTTTGGACGAAAAGATAGGACGAAGCTTCCCGAACGCTGCCCAGCCGAGTTGGATTCTTCGCGCCACCTCTTTGTCGAAGTTGGACCTACCTAATTGGACAATCTGTCCTAGGTAGACATACTTGTCGACAACTTCGAGAGTATCGTTCCCAACAATTACCGGTATAGGTGGAACATGAGCATTAGACATGATCTTTGTCTTGTCCATATTCACAGAGATATTTATACAGAGATCATCAAAACGATATTATATTTGTACTGCTCACACGTATCGCTACGTCAGTGGCGAAGGAAAGAAACAAACATATTATAGTAACTAGCTACCCTTGCGAAAAGTCACCGTACCATTTTTTCGATTCGAGTCAACTGTTTCTGTCGAGTCAACAAGTCAACTGTTGAGCAAAACACTTAGTCTATAGTCTAGCTCAAATCTAGTTCAAAGTAAAATAACAGGTTCCATTCAAGAAACACTTCGCGTTTAATATCAGATATTTATCTAAAACGTGAAAGCTGGTACCGGGCTAAGCGTCCTTGAGTAGGCCGCACTGAGCGTATGGGAAATGCATTTACATTACGACAAGAACGGTAAATTGTTGAAGGCCAATTTTGTCTAGTTAACGTCCCACAAACAAGATTATTAGGGCTTAAGCTAGAAGTCGTTTGTTTTTTCTATGATCAGTTTGTTTAAGTACTTCATCATTATCATCAATTTGAAAATATCCACTTATGTACATAGTCCTCCGCTATAGAGCACCACTTCGGGTGGCCGCTTGCCTCCTACATCCTTCAGCTCCCTGTGGTTTTGACCAGGTCATGGGGTCTCATCCGGAACAAAGAAAAAATAGCCCGAATGTAAAAAAAATCTAGTGATCGTGTCGTGAGCGTTACTAGTTAGTGACCAGTGTATTCGTTTGGCCCAATACCTCGCCAATACGCGATAGATGTTGTTCGCTAATCTTGCGTTATGCAGAAATAAAATAATTCGTAAAACAGCCTGAATTATTCCTTTCTATGGGTTGAGGTATCTGTATTAGTATATTATATAATCTGTGACCAGGTCGTCGGTCTACCTAGTGGAGGGCCGGCCTACGCTGCGTCTTCCGGTTCGTAGTCGCTACTCGAGAACCTTTCTTCCCGATCAGTGGTTGGTTCTGTGAACGCTCGCCGTGGTGAATCCTAAACATTGGTTCTCACGGTTATGTCCTTGTGACAGTTCCAGTAGCTGGATCAAGTGACATTGTTCTTTGTTCTAGTTCAACTGACATTTGAAAACCTGTCATCAAGATCATTGTTCTGCTATTAGGTACACGTTTTAATTTAACCAATATAGGTACCTCTAAAGGTCAGTCAGATCATTACATGTTTATTATAGTCGTGGTATTAAGAAATTATAGGTTGGTGATTAATGGCTTGGTTAATTTATTGCGTGTATGTTGATAAATATTTCATTATTAGTTTTTCTTCGAGGGAATTTTTGAGGCCACGCTCCGTACAAAACGTAGCACGCTCCTTTTAAATATTACAAATCAAAACCGCTGTTGCGCCCGGCCCCAAAAACAAAATTGGCTTTTCCGAAGTCCTTATCATTTAAATCGGTTTTGTATTATGAACAAAAGGGATAGACATACGTCATCATCCCAATACCACCCCATTGCTGGGACACGGGTCTTCTGTTAGAAAGAGAGCGTAGCATAAATCCAGCATACCACCAAGTGCTCGTTAGTGGATGACACGCGAATGTCTTAAATGTTTTGTGATTCTTGAACATACCGCCGCCGTGTTGTCTGTTTTCATGTCTGGTGTATAACAAAGCTCCGGAACGAGGAGATCCGCAGAAGAAATAAAGTGCCCGATATAGCTCTTAGAATTAGCAAGTTGAAATGGCAATGGGCAGGCCACATCGCTCGTAGATACCAACAACCGATAAGGAAAAAAGGTTAAACAAAAAAGGTTTACAGGTTTAAGGCGACCACAAACCGAAAGACGCAGTGTAGCGGCCCCACTCGGTGGACCGACGATCTGGTGAAATCCGCGGGGAGCCGATGGATGCAGCCGCTCAAAGTGGCGCTCTCTGGGGGATGCCTATGTTAAAAAGCTATGGGAAGCTGATGATGATGTACAACGAAGTATTTTGTATTGGTATTATACACGACGTTATCCTTCACTGTTGTAAGAGCGAGTACAAACTCCACATTTAACTTGAAAAGTCAATTGAGGGAACGAACGAAAAAATAACAAATCATCCAGAAATGTTCACCAATGGTGGGGATTTATGAAATACACCAAAGCGTGGAAAGAATATTAGTCGAATGAGCAAGAATCTGCAGCGACCACCAAGCCGCGTTTCATTCCATGTCGTGGCGGTGGAACGTTACACTAGCGCGGTAAATTCAAATTTTCTTGCGCTCTTTTGCCAATAATATCTTAATTACTCAACGTGATTACATGAAAACTGGTGAAATGAAATGAATGGAAAAGAAATAGAATGTATCAACAAATCACGATTAAAAGTATCTCCTAGATATTATTGGTTTAGCGACAAATGGCAATAGACTGAAAAACTAAGACGAAATTTGGTTATTGCCATTTGTTGCTAAACCAATAATATCTAGGAGATACTTTTAATCGTGATTTGTTGATACATTCTATTTTTTTTCCATTCACCAGTTTTCATGTAATCACGTTGAGTAATTAAGCTATTATTGGCAAAAGAACTCAAGAAAAATTGAATTTACCGCGCTGAGGAAACGTTTCCCCTCAAAGCACGCTATTGGCAAGGAATCTCACACTGGGGCCTTATTCGCTATACCACATTACAGGGAATAAGGCCCCAGCAGTGGACATCTTCCGGGTGTGGGCAAGAACCAGGTACAATAGGTACAGCCAGACAGACGTGCCTTTGTTTATGTTATTACAAGTGAAAGTGAGCCTTGGTTAGTTGCGTCGCTCTCCACTCAACGAGCTTGGTTGTCTGTACGTGCTTGGAAAGCTGCGAGGTGTGAGCCCTTTTAGCTTGTTGTCATGTAAATTACGTTCTTTTATGAGGTTCCATAACTAAAGGAAGGTTTTAGGTGCATCTGCTCTATTGTCTTAGTTTCTCAAGTAACCTTCAACTCAATAGACTCAGGCGCATACCTATATAATTTTGCGGGCTATAACTGTTAGTTTAGTCTCAAGGGATTTATCATGGTTATCTATCTATACCAATATTACAAAAAGGAAAGATTTGATTGTTTGTTTGTTTGCATTGAATAGGCTCCGAAACTACTGAACCGATTTGAAAAATTCTTTCACTGTTGGAAAGCACACCCTGGGTGACATAGGCTATATTATATTTCAAAAAAATTAGAGATCCTTACTAAAACTTAGTAATGTGACCCAAGGTGTAAAAAAATTACCTAAAATATTCTTTACATTGCGTGCGCTGCGAAAACTATTATACCTACCCGTGCGAAGCCGGGGCAAACCGCTAGTTCACAAACAGTTTACCGGCTTTCTAATATCCTTTCTGGACTTCCTGTAAGCAACCTTGCAAACCAAAAAAACAACATAAAAAAATGAACACATGCGAGCATAAAAAAACTATCTTATGGTGAAGTTTTAAGGTGAATTCCAAACCCTAATCCCAGTCTATATCCCTATAATAAAGTCTATAGAATTCTCAAGAACAATAGGCCCAATTTTGAAGGCTTTGACAGTCTTTAACTTACTAAAAATATGCCTGAAGACGTCCACTGCTGAACATAGGCCTCCCCGAGAGACCGCCGTTTTGAGCGGCTGCTCGATTCCTGCATCGGTTCCCAAGGCTTTCACCTGATTGTCGGTCCACTGAGTGGGGGGCTGGCCTCCGTTGCGTCTTCCGGTCCGTGGTTGCCACTAGAGAACTTTTCTTCCCCATCGGTTGTCAGATCTACGAGCGATGTGGCCTGCCCATTGCCATTTCAACTTGCTAATTCTAAGAGCTATACCGGTCACTTCAGTTTGTGATTTAGTTCTTTAGTCATTGCCGTCTGTTTGACTAGAACAGCAACAATTTTAAGAGTATATACTTGCGCTCACAGCATAAATTGAAGCCAAAAAAGGAATACTAAATCGGAAAACCACGCCAAATAGCCCCAAACTAAGCATAGCTTGTGCTATGGGAACCTGATAACTGATACAATACTTAGACACTTTTTGTTTGTAAATACATACATAGAATACAATATAACACCGAGACAAAGAACAAACATCGATGTTCATCACACAAATGTTAGTCCTGGGCAGGAATAGAACCCATAACCTATAGTTCAGAAGGCAGAGCTAACCAACTGAGCTAACAGGCCAGTAATGGTTTTATGATTATACGATCTTCTATTAGAAACGTAATAAGCGTTCGTTATAAGACAAGTAAAAAACATTAACCCAAAAATAATCAAAATTGCATAACAGAACAATAAGGAAAGTATACCTACATCCTAAATCACCAATGAATAAAGATTAAGTTAGCCCAATTTTTTTATAACATAATTCTGGCTTTCCGCTGCAATTTCTTCCGACCACCGTTTGTATGCTCTTTATTGCGATGCGTGTAGTACACATGTAAATTTAATGACACATCTGTATTAGAGAACATTACAGTGCGAGACGAGGATATGGCACGCACTGTTGGTTATCACGGACAAGAAAATTTGTTTCGATTTTATATGCAGTGTACGTACACTTATTGGCCTTTGACTAACCAGACTAGACGACAGTTCAGTACTAAAAAGTGAAGCCACAGAAAGGAACACCATGTAAATTGGGAAAATTATAATATTCCGGCTGCAATGTTCTTGTTCACTGATTGTAGCCTATTTATGGAAGGCAGTATAGGTACGTTTATTATAGAGTAAACGACAAACTCGTCACGTTATTAAAAAACATATTGAACGGATTTTTTGCTTCATTTTGGTTCTGAACGCTGTGTCTATATTATTAAACAAATCAGCGAGATGGGTTTTTACATTTTTCTTAACCCTTTTATTAACTCTATGTTTACAAACTACAAACCACTTAGTTCAAGTTACCTCAAAGAGTTCAACTTTCAATTTCTAACAAGCCATCATTGAACATGCAACAACATTGTTTTGTCTGTCTGTTTGTCAACGGATCACTTTCAGCATCGCTTCGGAAGTGGTAGATCAAGTTGCCAGTTGCCAATCACTGACATTAATATAATTAGTACCACCTTACTAATTGTGTGGCGGGAAAATAGTTATTTTGTATTGTATTGTATTATTCATGAACTTATGTTTATTACATAATAAATCGTGTTTGAATGTCATTCTTAAATTCCATACCTATCTAATTACAAACATTTAAATTAGAATTACAATATTTTCATCCATTTATTTACATTTCTTAAGTCTATGTTTTCTACAATATCACTATAAAAATTAATTTACAAAAATATTATAAAAACCCATTATAATTACAATTACTATAATTCTCCTATTTAATTTGGTTCTCGGGTCTAGCTCAGACATTTAGGAGGCATTGGTGGGGCCGAAGCTAACACCAAGAGGCCCTGTTGAGTACAAAACTAATTATAACTGACAAGGCATGGCATGGCGTATGATAAACTATTTTGTATAAGTAGGTAAAGGTAAAACATAGATCTGGGCTATTGTGGTGAACTATTGATGGATGATGTACATTGGGTTATGGAATGAGATAACGGCACCTGGCATTATTATTATTATTATCAAATAATATCAAACTAGCTGACCCGCCCTGGCTTCGCACGGGTTAATTAGTTTTACGCCTTATCTCAGTCTAAAGATTATCAAATATTTGAAGAAAATGATAAGGTCCGCCAAAAAAAATAGAGATGGGTCTTTTACAATGCAAAAAAGAATATTCATACCCCTGTAACTTGAGGTCTCTAACTACGATATGGTTGTAGAAAACTTCATGCATATACATTCACAACTTTGGAAGCTATAAGGCTTAAAAGATTCAGACAGACAGATATGATTTTGCCATTTTAATTTCATATTTTTCGTCCCATTCACTGGCTTAATAGATCAGCTGGTAGTAGCTCTGCCTTCTGAACTGTTGTGGGTTCGATTCCCACCCGGCACAAACATTTGTGTGACGAACATCGATGTTTGTTCTGTGTCTGGGTGTTATATTATATTCTATGTATGTATTTACAAACAAAAAAGTATTCTATCAGTCATCTTATTCCCATAGTACAAGCTATGCTTTGTTTAGGGCTAGATGGCGCTGTGTGAAATGTCCACATATATTTATTCCTTTTTTTTGGCACGCTTTCCACTCTTGAGCGCGCCATCTATACCTACCTAATATTCTTTGTCCTGAAGTTGTAGCTTCTGAAGAATAGATAAGGTTGCAAGGTCATAAAAGGAATACTAAGTACCTAGTCTACCTAGAATTTACTGTTCAAGGAAATACAGTAAATTCTGAGCAATTAACTTAAAGTCAACTTTTCCTCTCTAAGTTGCGGTGAAAACACCATTACCGACGGCTTTCTACTTAAGTAGATAAATCAATATACTTGGTTGTGAAAAATACCCGCCATTAGTGCGGTAAATATGATTGTTTCTTGTTTACTTAGAGGGCTTAGACTAGAAGAAAATTATATAGGCAGCATATTAAGGGCTTGTGCAAGGCCAGCGCAAATTCAAGCCAAAGCCACAGAATAGATGTATAGTACTAGGCGAAAACGGGGATGAGCCAGGAGCCGAGCGGCAGGGGCGGTCTAAGTTAAACTGGTTCCAACGCGCAATAGTTTAGGTAATTTATTATTACACTGAATATAAAGGGTATTTTAAAAATCCGCTATACATAAGCCCTCCATTATATTTAGTTCAACTACTACACGAAGTTTCATGATCTTATTTAAAGTATTCATTGAATAATCGCTGTTTATTTGTACGGTTCGGAGGTAACTTTGTAATTTTTTTCTATCGAGAAAAGTTTATTAATTCGTGTTTTCACTATACATTTGCAGTAGCATTAGTCCTGAACTTTATCATATATTCATTTCAAAGTCACTGTTGCAATATTGTTGACAGGACACTGCTTCAAGCTAAGCCGTTTTAAGCATTTTGGCGTTGTATTGGCTCTTAAGTACCTAAACTATAAAGTGAAGCTAAAATAAAGAATAAATACGGAATCAAAAAGTTCTGCTTAGTATAGATATAGGTACATAATTATCCTTTTTTTTTTAAAATGTAAATGAATGACGTGACGAGCCAGTCGTTCGCCTGATGTTAAGTGTCACGGCTGCCCATAACAGATTAAAGTAATTTTGCGTGACACTGCACTGCGCACGTCATCCTGAGACTTCACACAGTATAGTGATACAATTACTAGACTGTGTATCATAAAGTCTCATTTGCCCAGTCATTTCACTAGCTACAATGCCCTCCAAACCAGAACACAGTAGTGCTTGCACACTACTGCTTTGCAGCAGAATAACTTGCAAAGCGGTGGTACCTACACCTACCTAGACGAACTTTGCAGAAAAATCCTACCACCTAGTAAAACAGTGTGTGTACAGTGCCACCAATTTATTATGTTCAGGTAAATTTTTCGCCATTTCTCTGTAGTAGTTGATGATTTTGATGATGATGACGAATCTGTGATCAAGCTACTAACTACTACCTACCGTCTTTACATAATTATATTGCTAAGACACTAACAGTTCATATGCATCCATAAGGAAACAATAACTCTACAATGGCTATTTCATCGATTAATCTTTTAGAAAGTATAATTTATTTATAGTAATAATTCATTTTATTGTAACGATTATTGTAGAACATAATGTTTCGATTTTGTATCGATTACAAAAACACAACCTTAGCAAAGATAGAAGGGCTTGCAAGGTTACTGTCACTAGCTGATAAGCATTTATAGATATATATTATTACTTTGATAAATGAAGCCATTGTTTCCTGACAAATATAATCTGAGAGTTTTTAAGGCTAGAGTGAACCGGTATCTTCTAGGCAAGCATGCTCCATCGTCGACCGCGTCGTCACTCGTCACTTACCTTACCATAAGGTGAGACCGGGGTCAAATGTTATCCTATCGTTGATAAAAAATGCCTTCAATTCACTAAAACTTGCGTTTGAGAAACCATAATATAATAAAACACAATAAAAAACAATTATGCAACAATTCGAAAATAATTTGTTAGTTATGGATAAGGAAGCAGATTTTATATAAATTACCATTAATATTTGTGGACACGTCACACAGCGCATTCTAGTCCCAAACTAAGCATAGCTTGTATGTACTATGGGAACCAGATAACTGATGGAATACTTAGATACTTTTTGTTTTTAAATACATACATAGAATACACACACAATTTACTAGGTGGTAGGACTTTTCTACTAGGTGGTAGGACTTTTCTGCAAAGTTCGTCTAGGTAGGTACCACCGCTTTGCCAGTTATTCTGCCGCCAAGCAGTAGTGTGCAAGCACTACTGTGTTCCGGTTTGAAGGGCATTGTAGCTAGTGAAATTACTGGGCAAATGAGACTTTATGATCTGATCACTCAGTCTTGTAATCTGATTACTGGACTGGGTGATGTCTCAGGATGATGTGCGCAGTGCAGTGTCACGCGAAACTTTATTGTTTTAAAGTTCCGGGTGACACTGCAACTGTTATGGGCGGCCGTGTCACTTAACATCAGGTGAACGACTAGCTCGTCACGTCATTTAATTACATTTAAAAAAAAAAAAAAAAAAAAAAAAAAATACAATATAACACCCTTCATTACACAATTGTTTGTCCTGAGTGGGAATCGAACCCAAGTTCAAAGAGCAGAGCTACTACCAACTGAGCTAACAGGCCAGTCAAACTAACAGGCCATTGTTTATACTTTGCATGACATTACTCACAAGGAAGACACATGCGTATTGCGCGAACGTCGTCGTCCTCCTGGCAGTGACGTCATCAGCCATGGACCAGAGCCGTGGTTACGGCAAATCAGCTTCTACATCTCAGACATTAGCGACTGGGTTCCTCTCACCGTACCCGTAGAAAGAGAACCTCCGCTGCCACCGATAAAAAGACAGGCAGTCACAGAACCAAGCATACTGACTAGAACCGTTCCCAGTAAAAACTCGAGATGAATCTATCATCATCAACAACCTGAAGACGTCCACTGCTGAACGTAGGCCTCCCACACAGAGCGCCACTTTGAGCGGCTGCTTGCCTCCTACATCTGTCGGCTCTCCGTGGTTTTCACCAGGTCGTCGGTCCACCGAATGGGGAGCCAGCCTACGCTACGTCTTCCGATCCGTGGTCGCCACTCGAGAACCTTTCTTCTCCATCGGTTGTCACTTCTAGGAGCTATGTGGCCTGCGCATTGCCATATTTCGACTTTCTAATTCTAAAAGCTATATCGGTCACTTTAGTTTTCCTGCAGCTCTCCTCGTCTCGGAACTTATCTCGCAGGGAAACACCGAGCATAGCTCTCTCTATGTAGCTCGCTGGGCGACTTTGAGGTTACTAATGAGGCCAACAGTAAGAGACCACGTTTCAGTCTATGATTAATCTATAACGTAGCCCTTACTGACCCACTATTGTTATTGCTTTACATCACATTACTCACAAGGAAGACATTGTATTGTAACATGCGTATTGCGTGAACATGCGTTACCGCATAGACTTAACCTGGTTTCGGGTAGGTAATCGCTCATTTGGAAGCCTGACGTCAGCATTCTGATAATTAGTATGGGTTTTGTGTTTACAATGACCAGTCTATCACTAGAATGAAGTAGTTTTTGAAACCTTTTTTGTTAACTGGCAAAGTGTCTTTTCTTTAAATTAACTTAATTTGCTACTAACTATAGCACACTCATCATCATCATCATCATCATTAACAGCCTGAAGACGTCCACTGCTGAACATAGGCCTCCCCCAGAGCACGCCACCTTGAGCGGCTGCTCGCCTCCTGCATCCATCGGCTCCCCGCGGCTTTCACCAGGTCGTCGGTCCACCGAGTGGGGGGCCGGCCTACGCTGCGTCTTCCGGTTCGTGGTCGCCACTCGAGAACCTTTCTTCCCCATCAGTTGTCAGTTCTACGAGCGATGTGGCCTGCCCATTGCCACTTTAACTTACTAACTCTAAGAGCTAACTATACACTATACTACGAAAAACATTTAGACTGTAAGTACACTAGCCACGATGTTCAGTCCAAATGCTTCAGCCAATAAGTAGCGTGCTTAACATGTTAGCGGCATTGCCCTGTTGAATTGCAATGTTGAATCGTTGTGCCATACAGGTACCAGTATTTTGATCACACGTCGCATCGACCAAACGCTCTGATAAAGCTTGGAAAACGCGATGAGCTCCCGGTCCCATTGATCCTGGTATCAATTTTCGGAAGTTAATTCAATTTGTTATTAATTTAAATTCTAATAAAGATGTATAGGTATAGGTTGTGTGCATTGTAGTGAAGACGACATACTGTAGTGGAAGCCTGGTGGCTATCTAGCAGGCTTCGTCAGCCACGTATCTGTTTTAGACAGGCGGGGTACAAAATTACAATAGTCTAGCCTTGTCTAGCAATACTGGGCGGGACACTTAACGGACATAGGTATCTCTCAAGATATATACAGACAAAGCAAGTTGAAGTGGCAGTGGGCAGGCCACATCACTCGCAGAACTGACAACCGATGGGGAAGAAAGGTTCTCGAGTAGCGACCACAAACCGGAAGACGCAGCGTAGGCCGGACCCCCACTAGGCGGACCGACGACCTGGTCAGAACCGTGGGGAGCTGATAGATGCAAGAGGTAAGCAGCTGCTCAAGGTGGCGCTCTATAGCGGAGGCCTATGTTCAGCAGTCAGGCTGATGATGATGATGATATGCAGACCGGTCTTCGGCTCTTCTTTTGCATCTGCTGCCAGCCACTCGGTGCAAGGCGTTGCTCCACGTAGCCGAAGGGCATCCTACTACATTTGCCACTGGTCTCCACTCCAGAGCACGTCTATATACCCGGTGCCTCCTGCAACCGTTGTCGGTTTTGCTGCTAATATGCCACTGCCATTTCAATTTGCTAATTCGCTGAGCTATGCAATCACAATGGTCGGTGACCTTAGTTCTCATCAGTTGGAACGCCTCATCCTCATTTGATCATACAGCGAAACTCCAAGCTAGCTACTTATAGCTCTTAAAATTTAATGTCAAATCTAAACAATACTGTGCTACGACCTCAAAAGCTCCTTAATCTTCAGTTACACAATAAGCTCATTACGTAAGTAGATGTAACTCCCAAGATCTTTATGTCACATTGTTCACTGACCAATTGTGGTTGATGGATGATTTTATCAATCTGTTTAGGTTTTTCTCACATCTTTGCTTCATTATTGTGTAAAAACTCACAGACATTACCGGTATGGTGTTATTCTACTTGTAGGTACATTACGGACTAGAACAGATCAATAAGTAAATTAATAAGTAAAGTAATATAGCTAAGTAATTCACAGGTCTCAAACCTGAACTTGGTAAGGATGCCATTTTTAATTTAAAACGACTATAAAAATGAATATGAATGATGTAGTACCACAACTTATCTGTGCCGTTGAATATTCCATCATCTCTTTTTAATAAGGCTTTTACCTGCACTGTTAGAAAAAGATGGAGAAACATCGATCTGAACAGATTTGTGGCACCTATTACACGTGTTGTGGACGATGCGTTGACAAGTTAGAGCGAACTTCAGGTTGGTAATTTCGTCGACATAATATTATAAGTGCTTTTCTTTGATTCATAAGATATTGTTAAAATCTTGTTTGAAAGTCGCTACTTACTTCACTATAGGATTATCCATCATAAGTTAAGAGAACTGTAATCAGAAGAACTTCAATAATATGTAATTATTGTGATTATCATCATTTAAGCGTCAGAAGCTCATGCTTTGTTTCCTCTTTTTCAGATGGCGCAGTCAACTGTGCACCGACTGACGTCACTCGTCGTGCTCCTGGCAGTGACGTCATCAGCCAAGGACCAGAGCCGATGGTCGCGGCAAATCAGCTCCTACACCTCAGACATTAGCGACTGGGTTCCTCTCACCGCACCCGTAGAAAGAGAACCTCCGCTGCCACCGATAAAAAGACAGGCAGTTGCAGAACCAAGAATACTGACAGAACCCTTCCCAGGACTCCCCAGACCTTCAGGCTTCAATCCAGACTTATTCCCGTCGAGGACATACTACAACGCTCCATCAAATAGGCAGTTGTATCTCCAATCGATGCCTGCGGTGCCGTCAGCTCCTCAAAACTATTTGACAGATCAAGGATTTGGCCAGAGCATCAGATTTGGTTTATCACAACCTAACTTTCCGCTAAATCAAGGTTTCATCTCTCCTCAATTCGGATATGAAAGTGTCGCTCAAGGCGTTCCTCAGAACACTCCTCAAAGCAAAGCAAAGTCTCAAGCACCACCGAACCCTATTAAGTTTGAAAATTTCCAGAAAAATACTCCACTACAATTGCCTGCGTCAGCTCCTACCAAACCTTTTAACAGTCAGTTACCAAAAATTAAGACAGAGGCACCAAAATTCGTTGACGGGTATCGCGCAGAAAATGTTTCAAATAATTTTGCTTACAACCAAAAAAAGAAGCCACAATCGCTGCAGAAAATCAAATTTGACAACAGTAACTATGACAAACCAATACCCCGGCCTGAAGTATCACAAAACATACCGAAACCCCAACAAAGCAATCAAAAAGTAGAGCGAGAAGAGGTCCAGTTATTATATGTTCCATTGGAATCGTTAAACAGGGGTCAATTTAATTTCAGAAGTCCTTTGACCAGTACTCAACTTCTAAACACCGATTTATATTCACAAGGGGTACCTCAAATACCCCATAAAAAGACTATGACAGAACTGCATAGACCTATCCAAAACCAGAAGACAGTAGAAAGTCCTGCACCTCACAATTACTTTACGGAGTTCAATTCACAATTGCATTCACTGCAGCAAAATAACTTTGATCAAACACCAAAGTTCTCTACACTAACTTCACCTTTCCCCACCAGTCCACCAACTACTCCAAAACCAAAAAAACTGAAGCCGCATCAACCTCCTCTAGCCATCTTCTTGACTGAAGAAGCAAGTAAAAACAACCAAATTAAAGTTGGCGACGTATTGGCATCACTGAAAATCGCAAACTCTGTTGCGGTTTTAGATTCGGTAAACCCTTTGAATGCGCCAAAGGTCTTCATCGGTCCCTCTTCACTGCAACCTCCAGAACGCTACGTCAAGTTTGAACTGCCTTACCTCTCCAACATTGAAAACAGCGACAAAAAACTCCGCCAGCTGCCCTTCTTCGTCGCACCATTGAGCTATAACACACCTCAAGGATTTGCTAAGATTCCTTTCCCATCTCCTCACGTCGGATCGGTAGTGATAAACTCACAGATCAAAGAAACGAGTAGTCACGGACCTTCGGCAGAGAATGTGACTCCAACTTACTATACCGGGACATACCGACAGGAGCAAAAGCCTATCACTCAGAAACCAAGCATCAGTTTTTACACCACGGCTGCTCCCAAAAATAATCCATCTACTTACCAATCTAACTACTACCAGTTTGAGCCACAAACGGTCTCAACAATACGGCCCTTGAAAGAACCTGAAACCGTTGTACCACCGAGACCTGGGAGCTACTTCCTAAATAATGCGGGTGTCCAGTACAATCCTCAGTACAACCCACAGTACGATCCATCTCAGTACGAATTACCACCCCAACAAAACTACCAAAACCCACCCGTCACAGAAACAGTTAAAACTTATACAATACCTAAACAAGTGGAAACAACAACTACTCCCCGGACAACAGTTAGCACGACGACTAAATTGCCTTCTACATATCCAAGCCAGTTATTGGAAACCCATAATCCGTATTCTATAAACCAGGCGTTCCACTTCAGTACACCATTGGATTACCGTACTTACACGGATGAGTACAAAGAACCTCTTGCTACTCCTGTCGCAGCTGATCCTCTATCCACGCCTCAAAAGCCAGTGAGCACAACCAGCTCGACACCAAAAGTAGTTACAGAGCAGCCAAGATACCAGCAGCAGACATCACCTCAATACCAAAGTTATTCTCCTGAGATACATTACGAATCTGAAATTCAAAACTCAAGGTATCCAGTCTATAACAACAATGAATACTCCAGCAAAGGCCAAACACCTGAAACCTACAGTCAAGTACAGCAACAACAACCAAGTGAAACAGAATACAATCCTCCTGCCAGCAACCCAACGGAGTACACCAACCCCGAGACACAAGAGCCCCAAGTTCCAGTTCAGAATGAAACTCCTAGAGAAGAAGAAAGCAAAGTCCTCACAGCTCCAGAAGTGGAAAATCCTCCTAAATACGAATACCATCAATACGAGACCAACTTCCAATCTAACGAAGATCAGACCTCGACTTCGACTAGCACGACATCAACAACAACAAGGCGACCTTTGAGAGTTAGGGGACGTCCACGCTATACGACTACTCCGAGAATAGATTCCAGTGAATACTCTACTAGATCTGTAACACGAAGACCTTTAAGAGAGAGACGACCTCTACCCTTAAGATCTAGATATGAACCAAACAAAATCACTACTGAAAAACCAACAAGAAAACCCTTGGACTATAGTGAAGAAAGTACCACTAAAACTGCAAAGACAAGAATAAGAGGGCGCGTCACTTATAAACCATTGGAAGAAGATAATGACAGAAGAAAGTCACATAACAGGAAAGAACAAGACTTGGCTTATCAAAGAGACGTACTACATCAAAACTACCCAGTCACAATCCAAGAACGCACAAGCACAGTTGATATTGAAGCTATTACTGAACCTACCGTAAAATTACCATCAACTAAAGTCATTGAACCAGCAACAGAAACATATGACACTGAAAATGCGTATACCTATGAAAGAGCGACGATTAGTCACCAAAATGTAAACGCTGATTCTGACGAAGATATACCTGTATTTCCCATAAGAACGACTGTGTCACAAGCTGAAACGTCTTATGTGCCAAAACTATCAACTCATAGTGAAGAAGATCTGTATCATTCGAGAAGCAGCTTAGCCCCAGTAGAATCTATTTCTTATGATGAAACTCCCGCTGAAAAGGAAGAAGACACGTATCCGAAACAAACCACGCCTATTATAAATGAAGCAGAACCCGTTGCTTTTGCCACAGGAACTGGCTCGATCAATGAACAGAAAGAACAAAGCTTCTCTGATAATGAAGAATATCCTTATAAAGAAGAAGAAATTACCACTACAGTTCCAGAAACTGAAGTCACCAAAGAAGTAAGTCAAGAAATAGAAGAAGAAGAAGACAACGTTGTCCAGACCACACCTTCTTACAATAGAGTCCGTGTTCGTCCAGGAGTCATTAAACAGTACCACCAAGCATCAACGGAATCTTCGAGGATCAAAAGCGATAGAAGAAGACCTGTGACTTACAGACCTGCTTATGACAGAAGGCGAACAACTATGCGTATCGATGAAATACAGCAAGATTTGAAAACAAAACAGGTCCATGGTCGTCCTGAGGTTGAAGATTACAGGCATCCGGTGTACAAACCGGAATCATCAACCGAAGCAACATCTACACAAGACACCACTACAAAACGTGGCCAATTCCGACGTAGACGCCCAAGTTATTCTTACACTACAAGTACAACTGAGGGATCACAGAATAGAAAAAATACCTATGAAGTAAAAAATAGATTTAGAGGAAGACGTCCTACTACAGAAAAGTCGGTTGAAAACACTGAAGTTCCAACTGAAACTTCCACAACTACTACTACTGTTCGTCCATTGTACTCCAGATATAGTCAAAGACCGAGACTGTCTGAGAGATATAACAAAAAACCTGAACCTGAAGAAACAGCAGACCAGGATTCCAACTTTTCTATTAACAGACCCACGTATACTGACCCAGACACAACAAAATGGTCTCCTAAAATTGCAAGTGATACTTTCAAACCTTACAACCCAAACAATATCGTTGACGAAGAAAAAGTAGCAACCACTGAGCGCAGATCTGACAATATTGAGATGGACATAATAACAGCTAGGAACGAATACGAAGATGTACTTATATCAGTTACCCCAGCGACAAATAATCGTAACAACAAGAAAATACCAGAGATACCTCCAACTCTAGAAGCTTTGGTTGAGCAAAGTAAAGTAACAAAGAGTGATGCCAGCGATAGCATGTCTACTTTTGAAAGCATGTTGGAAGAAGTAATGAAAAGCTTAGAGGAGCAAGATGAAGATGAATATACAACTAATGTTATGAAGCACAAGGGTGGAGAAATTGGGGAGATACCACCAGAAAGAATTATATCCTCAGGTGATGGTTATAATACAAAAGCTACGTCACCAATAACTCAAGAAGCAACGACTATGGAACCTCTCACGGCCAATGATTCTACCACTAAACAGGTACTTATAAAATATATTAAAAAGTGATTTGAGACACTTACCTACCTAGTTTTTTTTAGGCAAAGTGACTTTATTTAAACTATCAATCACACCATCTACTATTCAAAGTTTGAATGCGTAGCATGGAAATGCTTTTTAAAATAATAGTCTGACAATAACATATCTATTTAGTTTTCTTAATTTTTATTACATTTCGTAGGTAAAGCAATTCCCATTTCTGTAAAATCAAATATTATTAACATCCCAATGAATAAAAAAATAATTTCTACATGATATTGCAATCTTATAAGCTAGAAATGAAAGCAAAAAATTGAACCATAAAAGTAAATATTTTATTTTCATTGCAGGAAGAAAGCGACCGAAAATCTCATCGTCGTGGCTTTTGGAAGAAAGTCAAAGTCCGCCCCGTGAACGCGGAGTCTATTGAAGTCGCCGAATCGCAGTACTACACCAACACAGTCAATAGATTAGGACAACCATTGAAACCTTCAAAGTCCATGCATGACAAATCCAAATATGAGAAGAAAGTGACAGTTACAACTTACAAACCATCCTTCCAATTTATTAAAGACATCTTTAGTAGTGACGATGTAACTGCAAATGATGAAGTCATGCCTACTATTGAGATATCCAAAGTGAATTCCAAGACTGATGACATTGACAGAGAAGAAGCCAAGCAAACAACAAACGCACAAAAAGAGACCCAAACAGAAAAAACAGATACTGAATCGAAGACCGAAGTAAGCCCTGGAGACTTAGATCTAGGCACTGGCTCCCCTGATCCTACAATCGATGATTTATACACTACTGAACCTACAACTGTCAAAGCGGAAAAGGCAAGTTTTAGCTTAATGGATTACCTATTCGGTACCACATCAGAAGACGAGACAAGAACTGATAACAAAAATGAAACTATAACGACTCAAGTTCAAAATGAAATCACTACTGAAGCGGCTAAATCAAAAATGCCAACAACTGATAGTACTTTTATGCCTGACGAGATAACGGAGTCTTTACATGAAGAGGCTACAGCCACCATGGATATTAAAAAAGTGAATACTACTACTGCAGCGTCAAACAAGGAAGCAAGTACTGTAACTTCAACAGAGAAGACACTAGTGGAAGCGTCTTCACAATCTTCATTTATGAATCCCGCAAACGTAGTCAGTACCTCAATGTCAACAGAGATATCACATGAAACGGAAATTTGCTTCAGAGGCAAATGTATCAAGACTTTTAAGGACGTCCTATAGGATGAAATGGAGCCTGTGTTCAAAAAGTGAAAATAGTGAAAAGACACTAAGATGCCTCAAGTAATGGAGCCATCTGTAAAGTAACAGTGACTTTTATAATTTGACCCAATTATCTCTGCTATCATGTCAATAAAGAAGTTTTGATATTTGCAAATTTGCATGGCGAGATGTGTCAATTTAGACTAACAGTTTATAAAATAAATGCGTAGGTGCAGCTTCATTGTAACGTTGATACCGTTTTTCAATTCTTACACACGTTGGAGTTGGTAAAAATATTTAATTTAATACCATATAGGTAAATATGTGCCTGACCTGACTGCTCATATTATACAGAATGAAAATATGTTTTGATGGATAAAATTCCTAATTCAATTGACAGTTGATGTATAATTTTTAATTAGTAATCTAGGAGTTTATTTTAGTTTAGGTGAAATCTTGTAAATAGTGATTTTAGGGGCTCTTTACTCGATTCCACCAATCATAATTATTATAGTTACAATTTAACTTTTTGGTTTGTGGCCACAGCCAAAAAATAGTATTTGTAAATGAATGAATTATAAGTTTTATATTTTTATACGATTTTTAATGTAAATATTACGACTGAAAATATTTTTAACAGTGTTTCTTAGTTTTCTATTTATTTCTTTTTTATAGTGCTTTCTATACTTTCGTAAGGCATTTTCTACCCCACCCTAGCTGTAGCCACTTGTAGTGGATATTTTAATGCCTGTTATCACTGATAATAATGTAGCTCTAGTAAAAAAATAAATACATATTTTAAATTATTTGCTTTTATTTTATTACCCTTATTAAACTTCAACCAAATTATTTTGGTACCTACTTGTATTATCTTACTTTCTGCCTAGTACTGTAACGATCCAGGCTGTCTCGTGACGTCACAAATATTATAAATGTTATCTAAAGTATAAAAACACTGAAATAATTTCATTGAAGCATTTTACGCACAAACAATAGTCCAAAAATAAAGGAAATAGTCGTTGGCATCGCATTAACTGATAGAGAAAATGTAGAGATAGGTGTAAAAGTGGTTATCTGTGGTAAAATAAGGTAATAGTAAAAGAAATCAAACCTCAAAATAATTCTCATACTAAAAGGTTCATACTTAGATATGGGGAGCTGCTAGTCGTAGAGCGTTCGATCACTGAATGTGTCAAAAAATTTCCTGGAATTCCAAATTTAATTGTGACAGATTTATGTTTCTTAATTTCATTGTCCAATCCCTGAAGCCCGCGTGGTGAAAGTAGGAGCATGCGTAAGAAATTTTTGTTAAGGCTAGTACGTTTTGATAACCTCAGTGGAGGGGTGGTTGAGTAGGTCGAATCGTAACTCGGAGGCGGCGGGTTCGATTCCCGCGACAGGAGAAATGATTGTGCACGGGAAATAAAGGCGCACATATTAGTAAGATGAGTAAATAATTACAAACTAAATTACATTATGGTAGAATTTATTTAATAAAAATCGTATAATTTGAGGAATCATTTTGTACTATTCGTTATTTATAATCGTACTAATATTAAAAAAATGCGAAAGTTCTTGTGTTAATGTTCGTTACTTTATATCTTCGTAACTACTGAACCGATTTTGATGAAATTTGGAATGTAGATAGCTTATACGCTAGATTAACATACAGAATACTTTTGTCCGCGATTAACACCGCGGGGTGCAACTAGTATTATCATATTTTTGGTAGAGAAAAGTTGTAATGATTTATTCGTAGAGACTTACATTTCAAATTGAGGTTAATGAAAAATAAACATCTAGTGTACTTTTATAAGATTTTGACGGTCTTTTGTCAGTTCTGGATATGTTAGCAGAAGGTTGGAGAATTCATCGAAAATGAAGATTAGGCAAGGCTAGTATTGTCGGGGTCAAATAGCTGATACTAAATAAAACGCTTAAATACTTTTTGTTTGTAAATGCGTACGGAGAATGCAATGTAGCATCCAGACTTGGAACAGTTTGTGCTCGTCACATAAATGTTTGTCCTGGATGGGAGTAGAACTCACGATCTAGAGCTCGGAGGGGGAGCTACTATCAACCGGGCTAACAAGGCAGTCTAAATTGATCATAAATATAGAATAGATTGAATGGATACATTGGAATTAGGTATATTTTTAGTGTTTTCATGTTTACCATTTAGGTATACTAAAGAACGGTTTTGGAATAACGTGCCCTTAAATGCGAAGCAGAAGGAATCGTGTGGGACGATATCGACCTGTCAAAATAATTAAGTCGTCTTTTGTTAGTGAAGTATCACAACCATACGATATGGAGGAGACTAGGATCGGTACTTGGATTTGCTTTTTAATGAGACGGATGAAATAGTATGGGGAAATTATAGCAAATTGAGAACGAAAAATCTTTAATAAATTGAAGTGGGGACAATAATCATACAAACGCTATTATTGGGGTATTTATATTCATGAAATTATTGTTTCTAGACGGAAGATAAAAAGATTTTTATCTTTTAGAGAGTGCAGAAAGTAATTAAAGGGTAGCAGAGTAGTTTGTTCATATATTGAAAGGATCCACGTTAGGAGGGTTGAATAATTTTAGGCGAGACTAGTTCTTTTATAATTCACAATATTTTCTAGAATTATTACGGGAATGGATATGTTTCATAGATTGAGAGATCTCGGAGAAAGTGTATATAGTACAAGGAGAAGTCTCGAGGGCGTTTTAAGTATTAATTAAGACGGATTGCATACTCGGTTGTGATTTTTCATACAAGATTTAATTATGCTTTTGTTGGGATTTTGAATATCTTAACGGAAATTTATTTTTAGGCTGTTACAATATGAAAACGCAATTTTCAAACACCTAGTTATTTTATAAGAATAAAGGAATTATATTTTGTATGTACTTTAGTAAGAAAATTGGGACAAGACATTTTTTTTTAAACATATAGAAACAAACACATCGACGCGCGCACTACTAAACGTGACCAGGCAAAAGTTATAAAAGATCTGCCGAGCTGTCAAACGCGATCAGTTATGAAATCATTTCACGGGGTTCGCAAGTCGAAACCTGGTAATAAAAATGCACATAAAATCTTCGGTTAAATTCTTAGATAAATTCGCCCTCTCAATTAATTCTGGATCTGGGGGGAAGTATGCCTCGGGTCCAGGAACTCAGTAAGAGATAAGTTGAAACTGTGCAACGAAGCTTGTCTTCCCTTATTTTGCTTAGGGTATGCAGTTCGCGTGTTTTGTGGAGACCTGCACCAGATTTTGCCTCCGTTATAGGATCTGGATCCACCTTTTTGGTTTGGTTTGCATTCTGGCTGAAAGGAGGGCTGAAAAGATTAACTGTCCCGTCTTCGTGTATACGATACCCGGATCCTAAATGCAAATTAAGCTGAACTGTCCCAAGTGATAGGGTTTTGTCTTGTATGCTGCCCATGGACTCCGGTCCCGCATGCAAGATAAAAATTAGGTGGCAATAGGTTTTAGTTTTGGAGAGCTTTTGTCACAGCTCGTTCTCTCATAGGGTTAGATCAGGTATGTTCTCATTGCACACACCGAGAACAGACATGCACGTTTAAAAGTAAATGTGAGATTTGTAGCAATCTCCAGTGTTTGGGGGTACACACCAATGTATAGGGAAAAGCTATAAGTCGAGGCATACACACGTAGGAGGGGAAAGTTAGGGTTAAAATATTAAAATTCGCGAAAAAATAATAGTGTTAGGGAAATAGATAAAATTCAATAAATAAATAAATAAATTTAAAACGGCATAAAATACATTTAAAGACAAATTCATCATAATAAAATACTAATAAATAAAAGTGCTAATAAATACAATACGTAAATTATCAAAGTTATAAAATTATAATCCAAGTTTTCTCGAAGGTTGAAGCTGTGGGTGTTTATTGTAGAGCTAGTGGTCGTGGACCTTGCTTTTGACGGAAAGCTGGGTGATCACAGAAGGATTTAATGTACAGAGAGCAACGGTGCAAAAGTATAAGTAGGTATTTTCTATAGCTGGCACAAGCTTTTGTGAAACTACAGTAGAGATAAAAAGGGGAATGGTTTTGAATACGGTTCATCGCATTAGTTTTCGTGACTTAGTCTCAACTGAAAAATTATTGTCGTTAATGTAGCGGATCATATTAGTATAAATACGTAATTCTATAAATCTATTTTGTGGTAAAAGTACGTTGTACTATATATCTATTCTGTGGTATAGGAAGGTGTTTCTTTAGCTGGTTTTGCGATGTTCTACGGAGGATATGAGAAAGGTTCTATTCCTACACGGTTATTACAATATGCATAAAAAGATAGGTATTTTCTTAGCGGATTCTAGGCGGAATTTTACTTAGGAGAGTTGGAAGGATCATATTCCTGCAAAGAATCGAACGTTTTGTTTCTAGTTGCAAAATAGGTAATGGTTGAACAAAAGTTAGGAAACTACCGGGAATTAGTAATGACTGGGAACTATTCCTTTTACTTAGATAACTATTGGGAATTTATTCTCTGTTTAAAATCATTTGCGAGTAACTTAAATAAAATCGTAATTGAGTTTCACTCTTAATACGAAATAGGTAATACTTGTACAATATTTAAAAAAACTACCGGGAATTTATTCATAGTTTAGGGTTGTTCGTGATTGTTTCAAATAAATGATCATAGATCAATTTAGTGGAATTCAGGTTTGAGTTTATTTGATTGAATTTTCAAAAGAATTTTATCTTTTATTCTATAAAAACATTTAATGTACTAGTGATAAGAAATTGTCCTTCGTGTCTTGGGTCAAGCACAGCAGTACCTGTTAGTGATCTCCTTACCAAACGGATAGGGGTAGCTAATTTAAAGATTCGAATGAGAATATCTTGTTGTTAGAAAACAGCATTAATAATCTATTATATTACTGGCAAAAAAACATATTATTATAATATTTCATATTTATGAAATATAATACCTAAATTATATAAACGGGTTTTAGATTACTTTTCAATACAAGTTCTGGAAAATAGAGACAACCTGAATATCACTAACAGATCATTGAATTCAAATAAATATTTACAGTTAAAATTAATACTACTGTTTAGTCCACTGCATGCTGTTGATATAGAATCTACGATAATATTGATAATCTTTAGACGAAAACTAGGAGATTTGAAAGTTGAGCTATTTTTAGAGTCTGTCTTATACCGAATGTAGTACGTATTAGATAGACTCACAATTAACTAAGGTGATGTCTATTTTGTTAGGATTTGGAAAAAAATAATGTCCTCTTGTCCCTTGCACCTTTTGGAGTCCAAACTAGATAAGTAGATAAGAATAGGTAGATGGGGTACCTGACGTACTGACTTGGGATAAATAGAACAAAATTTAGTAAAATCAAATTTCTCTTAGTGTGGGGGAATTTCACACACGGTACCTCCGTGTGGGAAATTTCAAGCACTAAATAGTGGAGGGTTAACCAGCCAGGTAGTCGAGACCCACAGCATTGGAGCGGAGGCGGGGCTCCTATGCCAGAGTTATGATAAACAAATAGAGTTTACTATGACTTTGCTATATAACAAGCTTAAACTCAGTTAGCAATACAATTACTTACGTTTTACCTACACTTTATTTACATTTTATGTTTATTTCATATGACGGTCATCGTGAAGAATTAATTTACTTCCAGTTTTGCCCATGACTAGGATCTATAATGTTCTACTTGCGCAGGAAAAGATTATTCATTACCACAATTTCAAAGTTTCGGAAGTATAGTAAGAAATATATTGATTGGTGCATAATATGATTTTATGTGGAAATTTCAGTTCGGTTACTCAGAGTATAGGAATAGTGTTCATCAGGGGATTAAATAGCAATTATTTGTAGGACGATGAATATTTTAAATTAATTTAAACTTATTGAATAGGTTAGATGTTAGTTAGGTATTGTCTCATTATTTTAAAAGGATTTGGATTACTACACAACCACAACGTACGGTTCTACCATTTATAGGAGACGATTCACAAGGCCATAAACATTAATAGGTAGTCCAAAATAGTCAACAAATTTTGCTAATCTTTTAGCGTCGTAAGGTTGGTTAAGAATATTCGGTAATCCGGTGATTTTATTATTAATTTATTATAATTAGATTAAGAGAGGGTTAGTTACAGTACGGGCGGTAGAGAAAATTTTTAGGACTGGAATAACTAATGCAATCTAGGTATTCAACAATAACTTTAATTCTTACCTTTTTATAGATTGCTAGTAGCCACAGCAGACATCTAGGAAATAATTATGAAATAAAGTAGATATTTCATTTCTTCTCATAACTAAAAAATACTGAGACCGTTTGCTTATTTGCTGGCGTCGCCGCCTTCTATCGGCGAGTAGCAAAATTAAAAAGTGACGTTAATTAAAACTAGGTGGCGCTACGCTTAATTAAATTAAAAATTACAAATGGAAACAAATGCTCAATCAAACATTTTCAGGTGTTTTTAAATTAAATCCATATTGCAATTTAAATCTGTTCTGTTCTGTCTAAAAATAAAACAAAGTAAAATGGCTTCTGCGGCAATATGTATTTGTGCTGACATTGACTGCTTTTAGATTTTTGTTTGAGTTGAGCTTTTTGAGGTTATAATATTATATGTTTGTTTGTTTACTCCCAAAAATTCTCACAAGTTTTTTAAGTGCCGGTGTAATTTCTTACAACTTACAACAATGGATGTGGAAGAGAAGATCCGCGAGGACATGAAGAACCTTGGCTGCACGTCTGAAATGAAAATAACACTCGCTTACCACCTCTACATATACCTAGTCGACCACAAATTAATGTACGACACGGAATACTGTTATAACAACGATATTGACATCCTATACGTTGTAGCTAAACCCGGGAAGAAGAAAAAACTCAACATCTACGTGCCAATACCTACACAACAAGATTTGAGTATGGAAAACATCAATATCTTGCAAGAAAACTTATGCACCGTCGAAACAGGTCCTACGATCAACCTCGCGTTCATTGAAAGTGATTTTACTATAGTTATTTACACTTTTACCAAAGACATAGCTGGGAGATTGTCGCCTAATGCAATGGCCACACTGAGAGAGGATCAGGAGAAGCGTAGGTTTATAAGCACTGAATTAAGAAGGCAAAGAAAAGAGATTTGGAATGATGCACTGAATGGAGGGGCGGTGGATGATGATGACCGTCAAGTAGTGAATTTAGTTGCTGACTAGACTGCTAGCTAAGGATATTAATTGAAATGTTCTTTTACTATGAAGATAGTAATGCTTAAGGACTTGTGCAAGGCCAGCGTAAATTCAAGCCAAAGCCACAGAATAGATATATAGTACTAGGCCAAAGCGGGGATGAGCCAGGGGCCGAGCAGCAAGGGTGGTCTAAGTTAAAATGGTTCTAACGCACAACAGTTTAGGTAATTTATTATTACACTGAATATAATGGGAATTTTAAAAATCCACTTTACATAAGCCCTCCATTATATTTAGTTCAACTACTACACAAAGTTTCATGATCTTATTTAAAGTATTCATTGAATAATCACTGTTTATTTGTACGGTTTGGAGGTAACTTTGTAATTTTTTTCTATTGAGAAATTTTTATTAATTCGTGTTTTCACTATACATTTGCAGTAGCATTAGTCCTGAACTTTACCATATGTTAATTTCAAAGTCATTGTTGCAATATTGTTGACAGAACACTGCTTCAAGCTAAGCCATTTTAAGCATTTTGGCGTTGTATTGGCTCTTAAGACATGAATTATGTTTTTGCGGTATTCAATAAAGAAGAAACATTGAAATTATAATGTGCAAACTTCTCTACAGACCAATATAAATATAGGTCTTATTTTGCATGAACAAGTAGCCTCAGAAGCATAAAAATCAATAGAGATTAAATGCTAAAGTCCGGCTACTGAGTGAGAGACAGCTACAATAACATTTTCAAATGTACCTGACTAAAAAAGTATAGCATTTGGTATCCTTTGCTGGATAGACGGTGTAGGTAGGCACTGGTAAGAATTAAATGCCTGAAATAAGTTTTTCTACACATTCTGACAACTAATTCAGTATACAGAAATACTAAAATACCAGCTAAATTACTTATCTGCAAAAATTGTTTCATTCTTACAATAAGTACCTATAGAAGGTAAGTTTCCAAACAAAGCCTTCTCAAAATCCGTGCTACTTTTTGGTATTTTAGATGGTTTAAGCAAGAAAATTAATAGCTTACCAATGGAAAGTCAAGCTAGAACTCATATGCTGCTTTATGATGCTGATGTGTTGTGGCATGACTTCACCATGCAATTGTCATTCAAAATATTTCTCTGAGAGCTCTTCACATAGATATGCCCATGCGGACATCTGTACGGTGCCATATATGGACACAATCAAACAGCTTACATTTTGTGAATGTACTGGGGTTCTATAGGTGCTTATTCTAAGGTTTTGTTTATGTACTTCATTATTTTTATAAATAAACTTATCGTTAATTGTGAAGTGTATGGATTTTATTTAATTCATCATTAAAATAATACTGTTACATTTTAATAAGATTTACACAATAAATATCAGAGCTGCAAGCAATATGAGGAATTTGACCATCTTGATCATTGAAATATAAATATATATATGTGTGGACATTTCACACAGCGCCATCTAGCCCCAAACTAAGCATAGCTTGTACTATGGGAACCAGATAACTGATACAATGCTTAGATACTTTTTGTTTATAAGTACATACTCTATACAATATAACACCCAGACACAGAACAAACACCTATGTTCATCACACAAAATGTTTAACTAGAAAATGTTTCTACAATGGTCTTATGTTAGCTTTTTTAACTGGGAGTTTTGACAGGACAGGGCTTTTGGTGGAAAATCATATATCAGCCTACTATACCAATAGCATCTTCCTGCAGAGTACAGACAGTACCATACCAAACTTAATACAAGCGTTGCTTAGTTTGGGGCTAGATGGCGCTGTGTGAAATGTCATGTCTACAAAACTATACAAAAGTAGGTAGTCTGGGTATGTAGTGCTATTATACATATTCTGTGGCTTAAAACCCACAAGTAGTTTTTATTTATAGATTGTAGACTGGAATATGTACCCATTTTAATATTTTTTAAAGTTCTATCTCTTATTCATATCACAGACAAACTGTAAATAAATTTAATATTAGGAAACAACACTGATATGACTATACTTAAACTAAAATAAAAAGCAATAAAGTTTTTTTTTAAGTAACTATAATAATTGTATTTTGCAGTTATTACTAGTTATGTATGATCCATGTGATGTGTCGACCTCAACAAAATAATGTTTTTGGAATATTTATTATTGCGCCATCTAGTAAGTTGCACAGTTATTAGTTCAAATTAAAATGGAATCAGTAGATACTACAAACTCCTTAACTCCATAATTATAGTCAGTCAGGGTGTAAATTGCGGAAATAACTTTTAGTACAGCTACTCGTCCATAGATGTTACAGAAGTAAATCAAATTTACATACAGATTTTTACTTCATTTGGTGCCCTATTTCTATCTTTGGAGTCTATTGATTGGGCCAATCTCTCGTGAATAACACAATTCTTTCTTCTTATGAATATATTAAATTATAATAATAATATTATTCTCTCCATCTAATTATAATCATTATTATTCCTTTAAATGTATGTACTGATGAATTAAAGTTGTAACCCGTGAAGCAATATATAGACCTATGTAATAAGGTATATTAAGATGCGTAACTTGTTGTAAGTAATAATTTCGTCATAGCTACTATCTGTCAGGATGGCCGAGCGGTCTAAGGCGCCAGACTCAAGGTATACCTTGCTCACTGAATGTGAGTATGAGCGGTTCTGGTCCTCTCTGAGGGCGTGGGTTCGAATCCCACTTCTGACAAATCTTTTGCACTATGTTTTTCAAGGGTTTTTCGCCATGTACATTTTTTGAATGCAATTAGAATTTATTTTAAGGCATACTAATTACTTATATTTTTAATTTAAAATTCATAATAATAATAGCTCCATGTTAGGGCTGTGTGTTGGTTGGGGCTGTATGCTGGTCGGAGTGCGACAATATTTTGGCGATATTGCTTGTCCGCGCAGTTCCAGGCTTTAATAAAATGTCAGCAGAAGTTAGCATAGATTGTACCATGGAACAATTATTGTATGTTGAAAGTTTGCAGTGCTCCTTCCAGGCTTCCAGAGCGGTGTAAACAGATTTATTTTATATAACCTGTAAAATATCTTAAATTATCTAATATGCATAAATCACATACAATAGCTGAAAAGTAGAATTAAAATAAAGTAATAGATACTTTGACATTGTTCTCTTCGCTCCCACAGCAGCCCAATTACAACAGATGCTCAAAGATCTGCACAGCAAGCCTTGAGGTTGGACTAATGATGAACCGAACTAAGACCCACGTAATGACCAACAGCACAAAGCGTAGGATTGAAATAAGGCTTTTTATTTAAAAAAAAAACACTAGTTCCGCTTCTTTTCTAGATGGCGCTGTAAGTAAATAGTTTAAACCTTTCAAACCACAGAGTAGTTTAAACATAAGATAATGCTTAGACTAGCTACAAAGAAATGTCAAATTCAGTTGAGTGGACCACGAGTACATTGTCTGTAGTATCTCCTAAGTAGTCTGTGGTGCATTATTCTTAAGTAAATTGAAGTACAGCAGAACTGCGAGACAGATAAACGTTAATATTATGATCCAAAATTAAGCCGAGCTATCGCGCAACGAAAATAGAACAAACGAAACAGTTTAGAGTTGTCAGTCAGTATCGCGACACATTTCCTATAACCTGTGGTCTATGCTTGAAACAGTGACAGTGACAGATTTTGGTAAAACCACAACTGGCGCCATCTATTGGGTCATACATAAAACACCATTTCTTTTTCTTAAATAAAACTTCTCATTGACGGGCAACAAATACAATATGTCTATGAGAATATTTACTTGGGCCAGATAGTCTCCTGCAGCAACCGGCAAGATAAAGAAATCGATCGCCGTGTCGAAAATGCTTGGAGGAGCTACTGGTCCATGAAACAACTTATGAAGGGCGACCTTCCACTGTCATTATAAACGTACTCATTGACGTGTGTTTTGCCAGTCCTCACCTACGGTGCTCAGACATGGTCGCTAACAGAGTCTCAGAAGTCCAAGCTCAAGGTTTGCCAAAGAGGAATGGAACGAAGCATACTGAACATTAAAAGAATTGATAGAGTACCTAATTCCATAATTCGCTCAAAAACAGGCATTGCCGATGTCGGTTTTATGACTGCTAAACTGAAATGGGAGTGGGCTGTACTCGTAAGCCGCATGCACCCAGATCGCTGGGCAAGGATCATCACGCAGTGGGTGCTTGTAAACGGCCGTCGCCGCCGAGGCAGGCCCCGTAAGAGATGGCGTGATGACCTCGACGCCTTTCAAGAGCAGTGGTCTGAGGTTGCGGGGGACCGGGATATCTGGAAGGATATGGGGGAGACCTTTGCCCAGCAGTGGGACAGTATAGGTTAACAAAAAAAAACTCATCAGAATACGAAAAATAAATTAAAAAGATTTCCCGTACCGGGAATCGAACCCGAGCCTCCTGGGTGAAAGCCAGGTATCCTAGCCACTAGACCATACGGGATGTGATGGAATGAATGAAATTACACATTACATCAAAATTCGTAAATTTTATGCTTAAGAAGTAATTAATTAGATGTTTTTTTAACGGCCAATGTGCCTTTATTACTCAAGCTAACTACTACAATTAATTAGGTTGATAAGAAAGTAAGATTATTATTAGATAATGTTCAACTGGTAGTTAAAATTATTACTTTACGGAACTCCTATTAGCATCGTACAACGACCAAATCCACAGATTAGAAAAAAAAACAATTGACTATGACTAAAATAAATGCAAAAACTCCGCCCCCGGGTGGGCTTGAACCACCAACCTTTCGGTTAACAGCCGAACGCGCTAACCAATTGCGCCACGGAGGCGATAGGAGGGCGGTCGAAAATAGGCTATACATCTCCAGATGACGTATACAACCACAGATCTAATAATCTCTTTTTTATATAGATAGTTGTAATAGCACCAACCGCAATTTCCTACAAATTATAATCTGGGTCTCTTCAAATCAAGAGTGAATAGACATCTCATGGGCAAACGTGCTCCAACATAGACCGCATCATCGCTTTCCATCAGGTGAGATGTTGTCAAACGTGAGCCCATTCAAGCATAAGCATAAAAAAAAATTACTTAGATTGTTTATTCCTGTCCATCCAAAGGTAGCCTGGAAGAAATCGCTTTATGCGATAAGGCCGCCCGTTGTTCCACCATCCTTTGTTTTTGTATCATATGTATTGTTGTACTTTGGTGTTCAATAAAGTATATTTGTATTGTATTGTATTGTATCTAAAATTTTCAAGTCTATGACTACAACAAAGTGCTCTCTTTCTTCACAAAAAAATGAAACAAGGAACAGGAGACCAGCGGTTTTACCCTAATTTACCCATTTTACCATGAAAAGTTTTAAGTTTCCGGAATAAAAAGTAACCTATGCTGATCACGATAGTGTCAGCAATCTGTATGCAAAATTTCAGCCAAATCAGTTGAGCCGTTTTTGTGTGAATGACTACACAAATATGCTACATCGTAACTACCAACATAGACCGCATCATCCCAATCCATCAGGTGAAATTTGGTCAATACTACTAGTACATAATAGTATTATTTAGGTACTATCTAGTACAGAATACTTAGTATTATAAATGATCTGTGGTTAATTTATAATACTAAGGCCCGATTTCACCAAACTAGAATAAATTTTATTCCAGGTATAACTTTTCGAGAACAACTGAGTTACGCGAATATAGCCCTTATACCACCAATTTTGTGAAGGAATAAGACTTATTCCTTGGATACAATCAAAATGGCGTCTTTTTTGTGTAATTTCATTTGTCAATTAGCTGTATCCAAGAGTAACGAATAGCCGTATACTTGGAATAAACTTTGGTGAAATCGGGCCTAAGTATTATAAATTAACCACAGTGGTTAAACAATTCGAATGAGCCTCATAACGTAAGTACAAAAAATATCACAAATAAAATGTATTGCTTTAAGTAAGATAGTTCATTAATTATTATTTAATAATTATACTAACATACAGAATTAAGAACCACCTCTTTTGAAGTCGGTTAACAAACACACACAAAACAAAAGTTCAAATTCTATTGGCAAATACTTTATGGTTGACGAAGTAATTCGTCCAAAAACCCCGTTGCCTTCATGAATTAGCGAGTGCTCACATTATACGGGTTACGGCGAACATTAGCTGGCGCCCACATATGCGGGCTACGGCGAATGTTCGCCGTAGCCCGCATAATGTGGGCACGGCATTAGAAAAGAGCTAATTTTGATCTTCAAGATAAAAACAGATTATCTTATACTTGCATACTTATAACAGAAAAATACTAACATGATGATGATGATGATGATGATGATGATGATGATAATACTAACATAATGTATGTATGATCAAGTCACCTTCACCAATCAACACCAAGAAAAACGTAGTTTTTTTTCTAATCTGTGGATCATCTATTTGGGAGCTACATTTACAAAGCCCCTCTATTTAGTCGGGGGGTAACGCGGCGCACGTTGTATTGAGAAGAGAGCCGAACGTAGACGTAGTGTATTCATGAGTGGTAAGTTACCACTCATTAATACACTACGTCTACGTTCGGCTCTCTGGTAACGGTGTTTCTATAAGATATTTTCGTCAGGGTTATTCATGGGGATATAGCTCAGTGGTAGAGCATTCGACTGCAGATCGAGAGGTCCCCGGTTCAAACCCGGGTGTCCCCTGGAAATCCATTTTTGTTGAATTGTCATTTATTTTAATTTTTTTTTAAACGTTTACACTAACCTCTACAATAAAAACCCGAAGCGGGAAATACCGCGCGGTATTTACCGCTACCTATCGCGGTAAGAATACCGCGCCGGTTTAAATAGGGCTTTTAAAACGTCACGTAAAAAATTATAATATTATTATTTTCTATCACCATCTCACGTAAAAAATTAAATTGAGGATCAAAAAGTTCCGCAGCCGGTAGGATTCGAACCTACGCTCCCAGAGGGAATCTGATTTCGAGTCAGACGCCTTAACCACTCGGCCACGACTGCCATGGCGTGTGTGTCAAAATTATTAAATAGTTTCAAAAGCACATTTACCTTTACAATGTGGATGTGTTATTATTTATTTATTTATTCATAATGGTGTTCAAAGGTTGAGATGATTTTTAAGGTTCCGTACCCAAAGGGTAAAACGGATCTTATTACTGAGGCTCTGCTGTCTGTCTGTCTGTCTGTCTGTCTGTCTGTCTATCTGTCTGTCTGTTCGTCCATCACCAGGCTGTATCTCATGAACCGTGATAGTTAGATAATAGATAAGTTAGACAGTTGAAATTTTCACAGATGATGTATTTCTGTCGCCGCTATAACAACAAATACTAAAAAATAGAATAAAATAGATATTTAAGGGGGCTCCCATACAGCAAACTTGATTTTATTGTCTCGTTTACCAGATGAGTCATAGATGGCGCTGCTTTAAATAGTACTGTTTATTTTCACTGTATTTGACCTTATTTATAATTTTTTGAGAACAATGACTTTTCCAACCAACGTTACCTCATTTATGATAATTACAATTTAATTAGAGCAACTTGCAGTTCGTTACATACTTAGTAATGAATATGTTTTTATATATGTAAATAAACATTTGCTATTACATATACATTTACCGTGTGGTCCCGGTTTGCAAATAGGATCACCCCATCTCTTCCCGTGGGTGCCGTAAGAGCGGGCTAAGGAAATATCCAGGGAATGGGCAGCAACATTCTCCTCGGTACATTAAAATCTTCTGCGATCACCAAGCCGCCTGCCAAGCATGGTTGTGGATTATGGCAAATCCCCCCTATGAATAACGTCCAAAGTGGCGTTTTATGGGGGAGGCCTATGTTCAGCAGTAGACGTCTTCCAGCTGATGATGATGAGGATGATTATATTTAAATTTTTGGCAGTTTTTTTTTTTTATAATTAAATAGATCCGCATTTGACGGCAGTTTCATCTTATCTTATCTTTAGCAAAATATGTTTATTATATTTTATTTTATTTTATTAAGGCACAAACAGTTTACTAGTACCTAGTAGGTATATAATACATATCCACACCTATACCACAATTGTTTTTAGGTTATGACCCATAATTATCTGATAGTTTTGTTGTAAAAAGCTTGATATTCTGCGAAAAATTAAACGCAAAATAATAACAAATGTTTATATGTATATTTATTTAAACTTTGAGAGGGCAGGTAGCCTTAAGTTTTTTTTAAGCTGCAGTATTGCAACATTTTAGTTGATATTATATAACTGAATTTCTGGCTACACTATATTCTCATAACTTTTTCACCTCACTAACTCGGAAAGATTCTCTTTGCCATTCAAAATCTGGGCGCAAAAACGCATTTTAATCGCTAGCGAGGAAAGTGTTTTATAATTCGAACGTTTCTATTCAGTAATTTTCTCGTCAAGAATTGAGGATTTAATCACAGATCTGCCCGAATTTAACCTTCTTGATATCGCCAGTCCACTGAAAACTCATTAATACCACAGACTACCTCCTAAAAGATACCATCTTTTTCTCGTTCACCAACCTCATTTTTAGCATAATCGCACTTTTTTTTTTATTGTTAATAGGTCAGCGTTTGGCCACATCTCACCTTATGGTAAGTGTAGATGAAAACTAAGGTGGGACACGCTTACCCAGAAGATACCTACTCACTCTGCTCTTGAATACGCTCAGATTGTATGTGGAAGGAAATACCGCACTGGGCACTGTCCAGCACCAAATACCCAATACGCTATCCAGCACGGCGACTGCATGGAAAATTGATGAAAAACACTTTTTCTTTAATTTTCCATGAATCGCGTGACGTTTATTCGTTATTAAGTCGTTTACCTGATGTTAAGCGTTACCACCACCCATAGCTAAATTAATAAGCTAAAAACTAATCTTTTCTTAGCCTTTTAGCTGTTTTTCTTGCATTTTCCTCGCTGTAGTGAGGTGAAAAATTGTGTGTTGCACTCGGCAGCGAAGTTTTTCTGCGTCTCGTATGCCTTTGAAACCTTCGCTACGCTCAGGTTTCAATTCAAGTACTCGCGCCAAAAACCAACTTTGCAGCCTTGCATAACAAATAACTATTTAAATGTTCAACAATAATGTCATATTAATCCAAACAAGTTTCGCATTTATAATATTTTAATTGGAAGAATTCTCGAAATGATAATGTTATGTATAACTGTTATCTTAACAATTTTGTTAGTTTCAGTGTTAATTTATTTTGTGTAAGTTAACCCAATTATTATGGAGTTCATGGACGTATAATATCGTAAACCTGTTCTTTCAATAGCTGTATTTCTTTTAACTTTCATAGATACATAACCTACATTTTAATTAAGCTAAAAATGTTTAAACAGAATTGTAATTCTTATTTTACATGCCTGAGTTATTGCAAACTCTGTCTAGTAATTCTATTTAAGATCTAGGTTTTTTTATGTAAGTGAATGGCGCGACGAGCCAGTCGCTCGCCTGATGTTAAGCGTCACGGCTGCCCATAACAGGTTGCAGTATCACTCGGAACTCTAAATTAATTTAGTTTCGCGTGACACTGCACTGCGCACGTCATCCCGAGACTTCACACCAGATCATAAAGTCTCATTTGCCCAGTAATTTCACTAGTTACAATGCCCTTCAAACCGGAACACAGTAGTGCTTGCACACTACTGCTTGGCGGCAGAATAACTGGCAAAGCGGTGATACCTACCTAGACGAACTGTGTAGAAAAGTCCTACCACCTAGTAAAAAAGGTTAAGCACGTAGAGAGCCATAGACCTAGGATGTAACGAAAACATTCTAGGTCTGTGTTTTGACACAGAATAGATAACTATGGTTTTGAGCACAAAACAGTCACTGAACTGCCTTAGGTTGTAGTTCCATGACTTGAGAATGACACCACATAATCAAATAAAATTTTAAAATGATGATTGTGATGATCATCATCATCATCAACAGCCTGAAGACGTCCACTGCTGAACATGGCTCCCTCAGAGCACGCCACTTTGAGCGGCTTGCCTCCTGCATCCATCGGCTCCCCACGGCTTTCACCAGATCGTCGGTCCACCTAGTGGGGGCCGGCCTACGCTTCGTCTTCCGGTTCGTGGTCGCCACTCGAGAACCTTTGGTGATGATAAGCAGATTAAACCAAGCTTCTTAAAAGTTATTTGCTTCTTTGTTAGAAACTTATTTTACGGTAAAAAGATTCGAAAAGCAATGTTATTTGAAGGACAGACTAAAAACAAAAACAAAAGCTACTCATTTTAAACTAGTGTTGTCCTGCGGTTTATCTATTAACATCCCCAAGGACTTCCACCCCCGTATTATGTAAAAATTGCAACAGCAAAGCAACAGCAGTAGCAAAGCGCCAGCAAACACTTAGCAATCGGTCGCAGTCGCCCGCCTATTGCTCGCCTGTCACTGAATGCACTCTGGCCTTTGATACTATAGCGCCACTAGCAACAGAACAGCAATAGACGGAAACAAAATAATGTACTAAGCGTACATACTCTTTGTTTTCAGTTCATCGTTTGTCTGACAGTTGGTGATCTAGCGCTCGATGGCTTTTTGTTCTGCCAAAGTGACGTTTGACAGCTTTGACAGCAATGTTTGCAAAATTTACGCCTGTTTTGTAATAAGCTAACCGTTATAAGTTGAAGGTCTTTGAAGAAAATCCGACAATGGCGGTTGTAAATTTTGAATTTTTTACCAAAGCCTGTGTATTTTTGAATTTTAATGTGTAATAAGGGTGGATTATTATTCGTTAAGTGTTCGTGAACGTGCACGAGTGTTGGCAAATGGTTCCAAGTTTATATAACCATGCATTTTCGTTTTCTCTTCAACGGCTTTTTAGAGCCTTCAGTAAAATATCCACCATCTTACTGTTGGCATTTTGACTGACAAAATAGGACTTTGACGTGACATAACCGTACAAATTTTTACTTACTTGACATTGGCAGAATTATCGCTAAAAAGCGATAGAAAGCCATAAACGAAAAAGAAGAAGAAGAAGAACCGTTATAAGTTAGACGTTTATGTCTGACTGTAGCCTGCCTGCAACCTGCCAGATACATAATAGCCAGATTTTAATGTAGTTTTTAAAGAGAGGTTATCAACAAGGGCACTAGAATAAACAGATAGATAAAGTGAACACAACATTAATGTTTAATTCATTTATTAAAATATATCAAGTCAATCGTTCTTCTAATTTGCGCAAGCTGCACGTAAAATATTAAAACTTAATTCCTTAGTGTTGAAATCGACAATAACTACAAAGTGAATAAGTATTAAGTATTTATATAAGTACCGTAAGCACCTATCTATAAATTTATATTGGTGATTCCACTTCACGAAGACCTATGAATTATTGGATTATTATGAATCGTTATATTTTTAAATATAAGTCACCAGCATCACACAAGTCTTTGTGAAAAGAAAAAGAAAAAAGAAAAATTGATAATTTGACATCAACAATCGGGTAATAGCTTTGTTGGGTATCATCTGGAGACGGAGCAACACAACCACAGATAACCCCTAATAGATACTGCATTACGGGATTTTTGTTCGGATCCTAGCTCACCAAAACTAGCGGAAGGCGCGGGTTGCGGGGACTGGAGCCAATGTCGAGTGACGCCCTAATAATGAACTCTAATACTTGGTCGAAACTAAGGCCGTGCTGCAAAGCGGCGATTTATATAGACCCATTTACGCCAATACGTGGTCGTCGTCTTTCATGCGGTATCTATTGGGGGTTATCTGTGATCACAACACAACCATCTACCATCAAGATTTTAATACTGTAACGTAGGGTGGGTTTATTTTATCCATATTTAATGTAACCAATGGTTAAACACGAACAAATTACTTATCAAATTCAAATTCAAATTATGTTTATTGTAACATGAACGGCATACCTGCCAATTATACATATTACACAACAATGGATCAACATACAATTACAATTAATTATAATAATTAAAACAATGTCAAGAATTAGAACGTAAATAACATAAATAATAATAATATATAGCTATATCAAATTACTATCATAAAATTAAAAAGAAATGTCAAAGGCAAAACTTACATCTAAACAAAAGTCAACAAGGCGGACAGTATTTTTTGCCACTTGTCAAAAAACCAAAGATCAAAAGTTGAAGTTTTCTACCATTGGTTACCTTAACTACTGATCAAAAAGCCCACCCTAAGCAAGCCAAGCCACCAAAAGGCGTTTATCTAAAAGGAGCTAGTTAACATTTATCTCTGAAACCCAAACCCAACCAATGTTCTAAAACTAGGTCGGCGCCCTTTTCTCCTATCATAATCGAAGGTGCATTAGTATTTCCCCTGGGTAGTACAGGCATTGTCGAGGCATCTATGACTCTAAGACCTTCAATACCATATACCCTCAGTTTGGGATCAACTACCGCCGTTTTATCCCAATCCGGTCCCATTTTGCATGTCCCAGCTGGATGGTACGTAGTAGATGTGAGGGATCTTGCCATGCATGCTATATATTCATCAGTTCCCCACTCGTATGCTTCACAAGGCGGCAACGACCCTTTATAGAAGTACGCTCCTCTTTCTTTAAAAGCTTTAGTATTCTCCAAAGTCAGTAAGAATTTCACGCCTTTAACGATTGTTTTCAAATCTTCAACATCACTAAAATAGTTTACATCTGTTATAGGATCATCGTAAGGATCCTTGGACTTAAGGTATACTCTTCCTCTGCTTTTCGGTACTAAGTTCATAGTCCTCGGCAATATCCCGTCGTAGTATGCACTAGGGAATATAGGAACCGATTTGTATTCCGCAGGGCCTTTTATATACTCTCTCCAAGACTGTACTACGTCTGCTTGAAACTGTATGTCTGGAGCTGGTAAGTTAGGATCAGTCTTTATAAAAGCTATAGAATTTACTGCTCCGTTGCCTGATAAAGGCCCTTCTTTAATCTCCATCTCTCTATGTTCAACTATATCGTATAAAAGTTTGTAATTATCGACAGTAGTCGCAGTTTTATTTGGCAACACTATGAGAATACCATCAAAAGTAACATGGTCGTGTAGATTGTAACCAACAAATAGATCTTTGACTACTTTAATTCCTAAATCTTCCAAGTCGTCTTTAGGTCATATACCGGATAGCATCAGTAATTTTGGAGAATTGACAGCTCCTGCGCTTACGATTACTTCTTTTCTTGCTATTGCTGTACACAATTTTCCGTTTTTGATATATTTCACACCATATGCTTTGTTGTTGTCAATTAGAATTTGTACTGCAAGTGATTCTACTTTCACTGTGAGGTTCTTTCGCTTGTATCTAATGGGTTGTATGAAAGCGTTGTTAGTTGACATTCTCTCTCCAGATTGGGAGAAGGCCTGAGCTTGCAGAGTGCCTACTTGTTCTCCGGCGTTATAGTCATTCAGTGGTAGACCACTTTGGTTGTACGCATCGGTCATCATGATAGAAGGGATGTCGATATGTGGGTATCTGGATATCGTTAGTTCGCCGTCTACTCCATGGTATTTTCTGTTTTGGTTCTCAATGTTCAGGTTTTTTTCTGACTTCTTGAAGTACGGCAGCACCTAGTATGAGAAGGAAAATATGTGAAAGAAGATCAATAAGGACTTCAGGAAATTCGCATTGGCGAGAATCAAAGCCCTGGTCTTGGGCAAATATGGAAAAAATTCTTCAACTTACGTCTTCATAGCTCCAGCCTTCGTTGCCCAAACCTGCCCAAGTATCGTAATCTAGCTTATTCCCTCTGATATAAGCCATAGAATTCACTGAACTGCCACCTCCCATAGTTCGACCCCTGCAACCAAAATATACCTAGCATATAAAATCAGACTGTACACTGTAGGCCTGTCATTAAGAAATTGACATTTCACTGTAATTGTTTTTTATTTATTTTATTTTATTTATTGAAGAGAAGATCAACAGCTAATACAATGGATATTATACGTAAGTTAAATTACAAAAAGAGTCCATTAACAGAACTTCCTTATTACTTAAACATGTTATAAACTATGTTCATCTCTCTAGCGAATGAGTGATTGTGAAGTGTGAAGTGTAGAGAGGTGAGCGTATGTGTTGTGTGTGAGTGGGGATGATTACTTTGTAAAATTATACAGCGAGATATGCACTTAACGTAATGTTTATATAAATGTACACCAAAAGTGTGTTTGTGAAGTTATTAACGTCATTATGTGTGATTGCGCTTATTGAATAGAGTTACAGTTGCGTCTAAGGCTAATGCTAAGAACCTTGAACTTAACCGATAATCAGTCTTGATTTGATTTAGTCGTTAAGTTTGTTTGTAAAGGAAGACGCCATGTCATATTTTGTATTGTAAGGTCTTAACTATCCTCCATATTATCCGTAACATGACAAAAACTAATCACTCCAATGACGATTAAATCCATTCAATAGTTTTTTTTTAAATGAGAATGGATGACGTGACGAGCTTGTCGTTCACCTGATGTTATGCGATACGGCCGCCCATAACAGTAGCAGTGTCACTCGAACTTTAAAATAATAAAGTTTTAGTGTGACACTGCACTGCGCACGTCATCCTGAGACATCACGCAGTCTAGAAATCAGATTACTAGACTGTGAAATCAGGTCATAAGGACTTGGACTGTCTATAGGCCATCGCGGCTATTATACAGTCCATAAGTGTTCTTTGTAGTAGGTAGTGTAGCTAGTTTAGTTTAGTTTAGTTTAGTTTAGCTTAGTTTAGTTTAGTTTAGTTTTTATTATTGTAGTAGTTAGCTTGAGTAATAAAGGCAATTTGCCCGTAAAAAAAAGGTCATAAGGTCTCATTTGCCCAGTAATTTCACTAGCTACAATGTCCTTCAAACCGGAACACAGTAGTGCTTTCACACTACTGCTTGGCGGCAGAATAACTGGCAAAGCGGTGGTACCTACCTAGACGAACTTTGCAGAGAAGTCCTACCACCACCTATGTTTGCTATTATAAACATTATAAAAAGAACTGACGAAAAAACGAAAGAATCGCTCGTAGAACTGACAACCGATGGAGAAGAAAGGTTCTCGAGTGGCGACCACGAACCAGAAGACGCAGTGTAGGCCGGCCCCCCACTCGGTGGGCCGGCGACCTGGTGAAAGCCGCGGGGAGCCGATGGATCCAGGAGGCGAGCAGCCACTCAAAGTGGCGTGCTTTGGGGGAGGCCTATGTTCAGCAGTGGACGTCTTCAGGCTGTTAATGACGATGAGGATACTGGAAAAAAATACATCACTTACAAAGGCCATGTGCATCGCTGCTCCGGATGGCCGAGGCAGCTCTTCCCATTGGGGTGCGTTCGAATAGTCCATTCAATGTTGGACCCTGCCAAACCTGCTGCGAACGATGGCACGAGGGTCACGTCGGGTTGTTCAGGACCAGCTTCAAGAAGAAGCACCTGGAAATTATAAATCATCATCATCACGAACCTTGTGGTCCCGGTGTGCAAATAGGACCACCCCATCTCTTCCCGTGGGTGCCGTAAAAGCCGGCTAAGGGAATGTACAGGGAATAGGTAGCAGTATTCTCTTCAGTCTTCATTATAATCTATTACGATCACCAAGCCGCCTGCGAAGCGTGGTGATTATGGCAAATCTAACCCCCTAAGCGTCCAAAGTGGCGTTTTAAGGGGGAGCCCTATGTTCAGCAGTGGATGTTTTCCGGATGTTGATGTGATCATCATCAGCTTGCGTCTTTCAGTTTTAGTCAGACAACGTAGGTCGGAAACGCGGCTGAGCTCAGCTGTAAAATTTTTGCCATGATTTTGTACTAAACTTTATCTTATGATCCTATTTTCTAGTTCAGTAATAGTCAACGGCTTTTTAATTCTACATTTAATTACAATGGTTTTTGCTAACATATTATTCTGAAATGCACCAGAACAGTATGTGTAATTATTAATGAACTATGAACATATCGAGGGCGTAGTGGGGAAATTAGATAACTAACACTTTTTGCGAAATCGACTTTTTGGCATGACGATACAGCCCAAATCACGACTCATCTTTTGGTCTTACCCTAGCTCGAATATATTATTCCGTGCCAAAATTATTCTAAAAAAGGTATTTTTGTAACAGAAATGAACCTTCAATAATAGCTGTAAAACTTGAGAGGAAGAAGGGAATAACTGACCAAATAATGTATAATTTCACAGTATTACCATTTTGTCGACACATAAAATGTATAAAGCTCGTAATTCAGTTATATATACCTCATAACCTAATCCATTTTTGCCTCAGTGAGGTAAAAATGAATTAGGTTTTCCAGATTTAAAAAAAATTATGTAAAGAGCTGCGGCATCCATGATGAACTCAAAACTTGTATACTGAGCCATTACATAACATATAAAAACGCCCACGGTAATTTTGCTCATACAAAAATTTTTTTGCGAAATATGTCGAAAAAAAACACTAAATCGTTGTTTTCTCGCGATAATGGTTTTGTTAGTTAGCTAATTTCCCCACTACGCCCTCGATATATAGTTGCATTTTGATACCAATGTTCAATAATAATAGGTACTCAACCTCCTCAAGAGCAGACTTTTGCTAGAAAGTAAGAATATAGACTTTATTTCCTACTTACAGTAAAGTTGTATTCCGTCAATCTACTAGCAACCACACAGCCTGCCGCGCCTGCTCCAACTACAATAAAGTCGTATTCTTCATATTCTTCCCTAATATCATCTCTATTGCATTTGACATAAGGCGTGTCTACAAATCTACTGTTTTGTATACTGCGGTCATGGTCTAGGTTTTCATCTCGGTGTTTCAAGCAACTCTGAATTCTTCTATCAGCAGAATCTCCGTATAGTTCTACGAGGAATTTCAGGTACATGAAGCCGAAGTACGAACAGGCCGCAAACTGGGCATCGGGTGGGCATGCTTCGGTCAGGTTGATCGGTTCCCACACCATTCTTACGCTGTACCTAATCACGATTTATTTGTATGAAACCTCTTTCTTGGAACCACTAGTGGTAGGTACTGTAAAAAAATTAAAGTTCTTCATGAAAGTAACTTTTTTCTGTTCACATAGGTAAAGTAGTAGGCTCAAAGTCGCGCAGCGAGCTATGGAGCGAGCTATGCTCGGTGTTTCCCTGCGAGATAAGCTTCGGAACGAGGAGATCCGCAGGAGAACTAAAGTGACCGATATAGCTCTTAGAATTAGCAAGTTGAAATGGCAATGGGCACATCGCTCGTAGAACTGACTACCGATGGGGAAGAAAGGTTCTCGAGTGGCGACCACGAACCGGAAGACGCAGCGTAGGCCGGCCCCCCACTCGGTGGACCGACGACCTGGTGAAAGCCGCGGGGAGCCGATGGATGCAGGAGGCGAGCAGCCGCTCAAGGTGGCGTGCTCTGGGGGAGGCCTATGTTCAGCAGTGGGTTCTTCGGGCTGATGATGATGATGATGATGATGATAGGTAAAGTTAAGGTGGTAACTACTTATCTAGCGATAAGACTTCATACCCGTCTTTAGTACATTATACCTCTTTGTCTGCACTAAAGTTTGACAGTTCTTAAATTTACACTTATCTGTTAGTTTCCTCTCCGTGTCTCGTACATTTGCCAAACTCGTGTCAAGTCAACACGCCAAATACCTATGGTACGCTCATTGGTGAAGACAGTCAATGATCGACAGACAAACAATAAACGTACAGTATTATGTGTGCCAAATTAACACAAATTTAACAAATATACGAGAATCCGGAGAAAAGTGTTGCTTAGATAAGTTGTACTTTAATTGACTTACGTTCAGACGGGCATAAAACCTTAGTATGGGCTTTTGACCTCCCCACCTTGTTTTTAAACAACCAAAAATAAATACAAAATATACAACGAATTATTAATCTAAACCCAAAACTATTATTTGTTTAAAAATTGAATTGATTATTAGGTTATAAAATATATCTCACCCTTTATCCAAAGAAACAATGTTACTTGCAATGTAGTAATTTTTTTTTATGCGATTGACGTGACGAGCTAGTCGTTCACCTGATGTTAAGCAACACGGCCGCCCATAACAGTTGCAGTTACTATATGACTACCTACTAAAATTTAATAGTACAATTGAAGGCCTTATCATCGATCATTAAGGCTGGGTTTCACCGCCTACGGTTAACTTTAACTACAAGTTAAACTATCATGTAAAATACTGGCTGGGAAAATACGTTTCTCGATTTAACCGTCTTCAAATTACGTCATAATTTTCAGTAATACGGTTATTTTTTGTTTTTGCTTCCAATAATAATAATATAATTAACAACTTAATATTATTTTCGTAAAGTAGGTTAAAAATATATGCAATAATTGAAAAAAATAGTAAAAACGTTAATAAATCACAGAGTAATAAGCTTTAAAAGCTTATTACTCTGTGATTTTTGGAGGAGGTATCGCCTGTCCCTTTCTCGTACAGAAAACGCACGTTGTGAAGTCACATGCCAAAGAGATTGTGTAAAACTAAGTACCTACATATTTTAATACCTATCTCGCCATCCTACAACAATGATGTGCTTTTTTGTAAATACAAGAATATATTTGATATTGCTTTTTTGATTATCTGTGGTGACTGTGGTCATGGTTAAAAGCTGTCAAACATCAGCCTCTAATCTTTTTTTTAATTATATTTTTTTATTATATTGATCATCATCATCAGCCTGAAGACGTCCACTGCTAAACATAATATGCCTCCCCCAAAGAGCACCACTTTGAGCGGCTGCTTGCCTCCTGCATCCATCAGTTGCCTGCGGTTTTCACCAGGTCGTCAGTCCACCGAGAGGGGGGCCGGCCTACGCTGTGTCTTCTCGTTGCGCGACTTTGAGCTTACTAATGAGACCAACAGTAAGAGACCACGTTTCAGTTCCATAAGTCATCACTGCCAACACATACCGACTATATGAGGAAAGCACCATCCCCTAATTGTGTTGAGTGTGGGGTCATTGAGGATGTCCAACACCTGTTGATGGAGTGTGTGCGGAATGAGACGTATAGAAGATCATGGATCGGTAAAAATAGATTCGATGTCAGATATTACAATAGTTTACTAGCTTCGCCATTATCAAATAAGGCCATAGTGTTATATAAGTTAGTAGAATTAGGTCTAAAATTATAGTGCAATTACTGTGATTTTTTTCCAATTGGGCGGTGTGGTCGCTCAGCGACAAAGCCCATTAAATAAATTTAAAAAAAAAAAATACCGACTATATTACAAAACAAATAATAATAGCTGATTAACTAAAGCAGTAACTTTATCTGATACTATAGTGCAACCCAGCCTAAATGTTAAAATAAGAAACTTCGTAAAATTGTTTATATCCTCTCTCAATAGCTGTTGCGTGTTGCAAAAATTGCTTGGCTCGTGCAGTGCAAGGTGCAAAATGCTATACCATAGGCCTTAGACAAAATTTTCATACTCTAAGCATAATTCATAATGTACCTACATACCTATTACCATCTGCCCCCTTCAATGTCCTCCACGCGGTGGCAGATGGTAATACTATATACCGGTATTATATACCTAGGTTTAGGGCTATCAGGCCCACGAAAGTGGTGGAAGATGATTATTGATTATATTGCAGTCTGCTCGCGAAAATGTGAAGGGTGGCAGGGGGTAATGCCTAATTTGTCAACCCTTGCTAATTGGTTTATCAATCAAATTCTCTTTTTACATAGCGCCCTCTTGCGTTGAATAGCATAAGCGCGTGTTACTTCGCTTTGCTAGTAATTTTACTTTTGGCCTTTCAGTGAATTCAGCTCAAAGAAAAAAAATATTTCAAAGCGGGAGTTTTGATCTAGGTCTTATTATTACTAACAAAACCTAATAGGTATTTCACATGCATTGTGTGTTATATATAATATACATATTATTTACTTTCACGGCATACAAAGGTTTAAACCCATATTGTTAAATATAGAATATAGTGCCCTCTAGCGTTGAGTAGGTAGAGTTAACATACTTCACTACAACTATATAATAGTGGTTGATTGGATCTATTTTGTAGTTTATAGTTATTATGTCTCTCACCGCTAGATGGCGCTATATTGCATAATATTTGATGTCACAACATTAGGACTGTGTGGCTTTATCTTTTGTGGCTTTTCATTCACCTTCGTAGTGACTAGTATAGTATTATATTATCTATGGTAGAGATAAATAAACATTATTTATTTTTATAAGATCTATTATCGCCTACCCACAAACATACACGACACAACATGTACGACGGCCATAGCAGACGGTCTATTCACTACGCATCTAGCAACTAACCCGTAAAATAACGTTATTCTGCTACCTACCTATTTATTTGCCTAAACTAATAGCAGGCTATCAGCCTTAAAATATAAATATACTTACCTAACTCAATCGGAAAAAATTGGGCCTTTTCCTATTCACTTTTATTATTTTATAGAATAAGCATGCATGACATAGTAACTACTGGGAGGACCTATGCCGCATAGGTACTCCCAGTCCTTCTACTAGGCCTGCACCCCGATTCCGAACCCATCGAAAAAGTTTCGATTAGAAATTTACGCTCTCCTCTACATTCAGGATGAAAGAAACGGAGTGTGTAGATTTCCAATCGAAACGTACCTACAACCGGTTTAGCTAAAATGGCTACTAAACAATAGAAAAACAAAGCTGTACTTAGTATTTATTACACTTTTTTTTTATGCTATAGGTAGTAAACAAGCATATGGCTGTACCCTAGCTCACTAATTAAAAATACTTAAATAAAATAAAACAAAACAGTATCAATGATATAAATATATTTTTTATCTTCATTTTATTCACAATTAGGTACAAAACATTACAAAATCTTAAATTCTCCCGACTTAACTCTTTATAATTTTTAACAATTACATTCTTTTTGTGGTTTCCAATTTTCTCTTAGATTACCTATGTAGTTATCAATGTGGTAAATGCCATACATGGCTACACAGCATTTTACAAAGTAATACAAATTACAAGAAATATTACAAATATTATTTATACAATTATTTCTAAAACTTTGCAGCAAAATAGAGTTCTGTATTTTTACATGCATTACTTTAATAATCACTCAGAAAATCCTCACAAATGTCATTCAAAACTTTACAATAGAAGAACAAAATCCATGTCCACAAAGCGGACGAAGTTCTACTACTGAACGCTAGATGGCGTGAGACGCCGAAGCCATACAAAAAGGCCGACAAGTGGCAAAATAACCAACCAAAGGCTGCTTGGTTTATTGTTTTTTCCACAACATAAATTGTTGCCTAATTTCAATTTCACTTCTCAGGGAGCTTAATAACTGGAGTCTGGGAGTACCCCCAGTTGGTTTCACAATGGTCGATCAAATTCTTCTCGGCCTCCGAAAGAACTGATAGATCTATCTTTTGATAGTCACTAAATGGATCCGTATATGGATAGTGAACCAGCACGCAGCTGAAGTCAATGGAAGAAGTACGGCAACCAAGTAGTTTCCGCATTTTATCCTCTGAATCTACCTGTGAACAAGGGAGAAAACTTATTAGTATTGCTACTCAACAATAGATGACGGTATTTTTAATGAGTCGGAGGAAAATAATTGTGTAGAACCAAAACTAGGTGTTTTCATTTACTTTCTATCATCATCATCATCAACAGCCTGAAGACGTCCACTGCTGAACATAGCACTATATTACATTCTATAGGTATTTTATGCAATAGGGTTAAAAAACTTACTTTGATCATATAGATCCCATTCTCAACGCAGAACGCCTGCAGAAGGACTTCTTGCATATGCGTGGCACTGTCGCCAGGTGGCGCTTCCGCCGTTAGGCAGAAAAGCGCGCCGTTGCAGTTGTTTGACAGATGCTGGATGGCGGGGAGAAGGCCAACAGTCAGCCGCTTCTCCACACACGCCCTTCGCAGCACCGATTTGATGCACTGGCTTAGTGGGCTGCAACAATGGAGATAATTTGTTAGAATAAAATTCGGAGTGCAAAAAATGTCTCGGGCGGGGATTTGAACCATGGTCGTCGGGGCGGCATTGCTTCAAGCTACTTTGCCTCGATGGCGCGAAAGATTTCTGGGAAAGTCCAGTGAGAGAAATAATAAGGTTGAAGTACCTATAAATATATATTTAATGTTGTTTTACTTTGGAAAAATAAATTTATTATATATATTATTAGTGTTTCAAGAAGTTAAAAAATTTAATTAACTGTCAGAAAAAAATTCAAGACTAAATTGAATCAGTACAGAAATGCTAATTTCAAGAAAAAAATAATATGATTACTGTATTTAAAATGTTTGATAACTTTCAAGTCAGAAAAACAAAATTGAAACTTTGAGTCGGTATAGAGTTGCAGACAAAAATTATGAATGGAGAAATATGGTCACTACATAGGAAAAGTCACCTAAGTGTAAAATTAAATTTTTTCAGTATAACTTGGAATTTACACCAAGTATTAAAATAATTACCTTTTAGCAGCCATGCCGCTGAAAGTCTCCGTTTTGACAGGTATCACAGAATCGCTGTACATCTTGGGAACTTTAATACTTTTGAAGTTGAAATTGTCACTAATAATTTGTTGCACCTTCCTAGTTGTAGGAATTGTCACAGAGTTCACTGGCACTTCACACAAACTGACCAATATTATGCAATCCGCAAGCTGGACGCTTGAACTTGAATATCACACGATATGTCACAATGATTTCACAACTTCGCGTCCAAAACCGACGTGTTCTTGCTTTGAGTATTGGCTGAAGAATGCTCGATGTGACGTTGCGCCTTCTATTTATACCACGTGACGCGCATGCGTCTGGTAACTTCACTGTGTGCGTATAGCGTCTGTTCAGTATCTTCGGGGTTTCCACGAAATACACTTGTATTTTCAATCGTGTGCGTGATTTGTGCTTGTGTTTCCTATACAGATAGGACTGTAATACAAGAGGTATGTATGTGTGCGTTGGAATAGCGCGAAGCTTGGCCAGTTCCAACGTGTTTCCAATCATGACCAGTGCTGGTAGAGCTTCCTCGTCCCCGCGCTATACTGAAAGTTGGAGATCAGAGGGGGCTAGCGTTGAGAATCGAGATAGCTAGGTTTTTAATTATTAGCGTATTGGATTCGGAATTCCCATTCGGGTTTTACTCGATCAGAGGAAACGGACTACTGCAGTCTTTTGTAATTTGGGTTTATTTGTTTTGCATTCACGGATGCTGAATGGAGGCTTTTGATGCAGTTGCCAAATCCAGGTTGGGGTTGCGACGGAGTGAATGACGGTGAATCTGATGCAAATTGTGATTGTATTGTAACAGCACTTTTTTCTAAGTCGACTCGATAAAGGTTTGTTGCATATCTTTTTAACTTCGATCACAAAATTCCGTTGGTTTTAAAATTAGCTTTTGTTTTTATTAGTCAACGTAGCTTTTATTTTTAATTAGATAGTTCTATTACTTATTGGTGGCGCTCTCTGGGACAGGCCTATGTTCAGTAGTGGACATCTTCAGTTAATGATGATGATAATGATGATGATGATGATGATGGTTACTTATACTCTTATCTATCTATACCGAGCTAGTTGCGTATATCGCTTTGTTAATAAAATTACTTAGGTACCTTGAGGATTATAACTGAGAACAACGATTATAATTCATTTAACCTCCTCATTCATTGCTCAATAACACACCTATTACCTGCCTACATTAAAGCACAGAGTCCAATACTGATGATATCTATTTTAAAATTGAACTATGCACCGTTACAAAATCATACAGCAAACGTTACATAATGTGGGGAAATCAAAAGTGTCAAAACCTCATAGGTACCTATTTTTTGTAAACAATGCGCAACGTAGCGATCAGGTTATTTAAGTAATGTTGCATTTTGTGATATTACTTGAAGATATACCTACAACATCTTGGTTTTTTGAAAACACCACAAATTTTATAATACTTTCTGATAGCGCAGCGCAGTAAATTAATGGATCTAATTGAGGTTCATTATCTTACTACGCTATTAGCAAAGCCGGAATAATTAATTAGATAAAACAATCAAACTGTAGGTAGCTCAAAATAGTAAAGTAAAACGGCAGGATATATAATGTAGTGATGTAGAGAAACATCTAGAGTTACATAAATAAGAAACCGCAGTGTATTACAATAAATGGTTACCAATTAATGGTTAATGGTTGGTGGTTGGTAATGGTTATGGTGGTTGGTTATGGTTATGGTTAATGGTTATGGTGGTAATGGTTTGGTTGGTGGTTGGTTATGGTGGTTGGTTGGTGGTAAATGGTTTAAGTACCTCCTGCACTTTGATCTTTGATTAACTTTGTTTCGTATAGCGTGTTATCACAGAAGAACTATAATTACATACATTACAACTCAGTCACGCACCACATGCGCACGACCGTCAAATAATTATCGAAAGAATGCGCTCAGAACTCGTAATTTGAGTTTGATTACGTAACAAAGTTCAAACTCCAGTCTACGCTATTTAAACGATTTGTTTAGTGTTTTAAGCTATCACATCGCGACATGATGTGGTTTCTTTGACGTCGTAGACCTATGTAAATAGGGCGAATTCTGTGTTTGTCGTATTGCTCTACAACTCTACATAACTACATGACACTTTAATTAAGCCTATTTATGTATTACAATTTTATTGTCTTGAGTTACTTACAATTCTACGCATAGCTATAGGTTAGTTTGTCAAATAACATCAAAGTAACCACACTGTGACACTACCAAAAAGCTGAAATTCGCGGCTCCTATAAGCTCACCAGCAAATTATGTCCTAACTTCTAAGCGGCAACAGTTTTTAATTATTATGTGTAATGTACCCAACGATGTAATATTGAAGAATGTACCTATATATCTCGTATCTCTGTATGAGTAAATTCCCATCCAACCAATACAATAGTAATTGTTATTTTTATTATAATGAATGACGTGACGAGCTAGTCGTCAACCTTTGAATGGATAAAAATTATTGGAGAGATAGATGTCGGTGGTGTGAACAAATTATGTAAATTGAGTTAAATAAAAATTAATAAAACATTACTAATAATTATTATAATACATATACAACATAATAAATAAATATGTATCCGACTGTTACTCACGAATAGTGTGTCAATTTCTCGACCAGGTTTCGAGCATATCCGATGCTCTTCCTCAGGATGAGTTCACGCAGCAAGATCGCGGCGGTGAATCACACTCATGAGAATTTTAATACTAATACAACATAATAAATAAATATATACATAAATTATACATCCTTACATAACAATACAATCTACAGTCATTATAAATTTGTTTTGTCAATGCATTAAAAGTCAATTAAGTTTCTTTCTATATTTAGTTTTAATTGGTTAACAATACAGAGTTTATGTATGTATCTATGATATGGGTCAGTCGTCAACTTGACCTCAATTTTTATCAGAGTTTGTTCCACCGCCATGCTAATAAACAAGTCTACAAACTTTTTTATCATGTCGTGATTTCTAAATTACGATGTCAATCATTGATACTTATTCCTCTAAAGAGTGACGACTGTTGTTTACTTTATAAATGGTTTAGTTATTTAGATGCACAATATAGTTTAAGGTGGAGTCTGATCCAAAATCAACAAAAAGCACTATTTTGGAAAGCCCATTGCAACGAGATGAAACAAAATAATCAGATATAAAAATAGTGTAAATAGGAAATAAAACGAAGAAGAACGATAACTAAATACATATTAAATAACTTATTGCTTTAAACAAAATATCGTAGAAAAAAAATACTTTGTCAAAGTGGTGCTTTAAATTTTCAGCGCTAAATTTTTTATACGAATTAAATAGCCATACTTTTGTTTTAAACATGTCACCTGATGTCACCAGTTAATTTTTTAATTAAGATGCCATTTTCACTTAAAAACCCGTAAAATTGACGGATACCCAGTTTGACATCAATCAATATGAGCTACGATTTACAAAGGTATCTAGAGACTAGAGAAATGCATAAATGTTGTGTTTGTAGTAATGCACCTCGCTCGATACAACGCAAAGTGGCGCTCTGTAGTGGAAGACTATGTTCATCAGTGGGCGTATTCAGGCTGTTGATGATGATGATAATGATGGCAACTTTTGACCTTATTTTCAATGAAGTAATTTTCGTGTGCAATTTGCTCACGATTATTTTTTATCATATTGTGTTTATTAAACCTTATTTGAACTTTACTGGAATAAAGCAGTAAGTTTTTATCATTCAATTTGATACGTTTTTGTTTAAAACAATATTAAAATGTTTGTTTATTATTTCGTCATAGCTGTTTTCTGTTATTTCCGTTGATTGTTATACGCGATAGTTTTAAATTAATTCACACATCACACGTTTAAACTATTTTTCTGCAAACTACCAAATTACTAAGTTGGTACTAAGTATTTAAAACTTTCTGAAACTGCTAAAGTTCTAAAGTTTTTATGTAATTTACTTCCAGTAGTTTTAGTACCTTTATTCTTTTTAAACTAAGTACCTACTACAATAACGCCAACTACAGTTAGGTACTACTAGTAAGTAACTTACTAGGTAACTACTAAATGCTACTAGCTACACTACTTACTATAAAAAACATGTAACATATTCTTCTAAGATGATTTAACATGGTTTGTCATATTTTAAAGACTGCACTACGAGTACTACGATCAAGTAATTGTTGATCTAATGCTGACACTCCGGTCACAAATGAATTTTGAGCAAGCATATCAATACACATTCATATTCAGGTCTACTGAGGTGCTAGCTGACGTATAAATAACCGCTGATAAAATACTGCATAATAATAATATATAATAATTATAATAGTCTCATTTTTATACTTTTTGTCATTTATCATGTTTTGCTTGGATAAGGACGAAATATCTACTGTACAATAGAGATCTTTCACTATATCTAGTTAAAACTAAACTGGATTATGACTACCTGACTTAGACTGGACTATGACTACCCTGACTGACTGTGACTAAGACTTGACATTACATGAAATATTTCATAATACGATGAAAAACTACAATACTTGACTCTGGCTAAATACACTATTTGTGGAGCCAAAATATTAAAAAAAAAAACTAATGGTGTTTAAAATGTCTCGATTATTATTAATTTTGAACCTACTTCGTTGATGGTTGGATACATACTAACTTTATGAATACGGATCTGCCTCTTTTCAAATAGAAATGATTGAAAATAATATTTCTTTGCACTCGTTCATTGACATAAACATGATAAGCCTAAGTTTTTTAAAATAATATTTCCATAAAAACAAAAGTAACATTACAAAAATATTATAAAAAATTAATAAAACCCTAAACATATTTTATTTTATTTTTATTTTATTTTATAATTCACCATCTTATAACATAGTACGTTATATTTGGCATGTCCAAATTCATTACATTAATTTTTTATTAAATATATCAAGTAGGTAGGTAGGCATAAACTAATATAAGACTTCCAATTGTCATGATAACATGGTAAATATCCAACTATCAAAAATGTTTGAGAGATAAACCTACAGCAAATAATTATTATGTCATATAATTACCTAACAGACGCAGTTTCTTAAATGAACATTCCTGCTTTCCAGCTTTTCGTCATAAATTCATTAAGGTTATAGAATGGGTTTACTTGAAAGAAAGACTTAATTTTAAATTTAAATTCCAAAAAAGGTAATTTAGTCACTTCCAAGGGTAGTTTGTTGTACATGTCAATTTTCAAACTCATGCCCTGCTTATATATCTTAACCAATCTGGTCGCGGGCACATGAAGCCTTTCCTTATTTCTAGTATTGTGTTTATGTATGTCCATCCTCGCAGGTAATTGAGCTTTGCGCGAATGTACTTCTAGGAGAGAATTATAAATGTACAAAGAAATAACCGTCATAGGCACTAGGTTTAGGTTAGGTTAGGCATGGCGGGGGGCTGGACCCAAGCTACCGATGGTTGGGCTTGCAGAGTGAGGAACCTCATTGTTGGTGACACGATGAGGGTTATGAAGAGGTGGAAAGTGGAAATGAAAGAATTAAACAAATTAATATTTGTAGCGCCCTTACGTCAACCGAAGCTATTAGAAAATGTTGCTACTTTTTTGTGACGCACGGACGCCAAGCTTTATTTAAAAATAAATATATACAATAAAAAGGTCACACTTGTCGAGGAAAATTGTTGGTGACACGATGAGGGTTATGAAGAGGTGGAAAGTGGAAATGAAAGAATTAAATAAATTAATATTTGTAGCGCCCTTACGTCAACCGAAGCTATTAGAAACTGTTGCCACTTTTTTGTGACGCACGGACGCCAAGCTTTATTTAAAAATAAATATATACAATAAAAAGGTCACACTTGTCGCGAAGGTCCGTCAGTAACTCTGTAGTCGACACTCATCATCAACAGCCTGAAGACGTCCACTGCTGAATATAGGCCTCCCCCAGAGCGCGCCACCTTGAGCGGCTGCTCGCCTCCTACATCCATCGGCTCCCCGCAGCTAAAACCTAAATGACAATAAATTACGGGCCGTGTCAAAGAGTTGTATGGTACTGCCTTCCGAATCCAAACCTTTACCAAACTATTGTATTTATTCTTTTATTTTATTGATAGCGTTGTTACTACAACTACAAAAGCAAAGATTATTACAAAAGCCATGACAATGACATTTATTTATATTACGCAACGACGAGTTTGTCGAGGATCGTCGAACCGAAAAACGGTTTACATTAGTCATCTTTTAACCACGTGCTTAGCATGCTATTGATCTGATAAAAAAATCGAGTTCTCGTTGTTATACAATATTGTTGGCACTTATTGTACCTACTTACGATTATTCTAATCTATATTCGATAAAATAAGAATTTATTAGCTTGAAATCGTACTCTACTCCTATTGCTAACTCACTGTTGCCATTTGCCATTTACTAACGCTATATTAATAAAGCTAAGTGCAAGTAAGTGAAAAGTGAGTGTTAAGTGTGTAAATGTGTGTGGTAATTGTATGTACCTAAATACCTAAATACTTATTCAGATGATATCTTTTTAATTATGTTTACATTATAAGTATTTATAGTATACATTTTTTTATACGGGCAAATTGCCTTTATTACTCAAGCTAACTACTACAATAATAAAAACTAAACTAAACTAAACTAAGCTAAACTAAACTAAACTAGCTACACTACCTACTACAAAGAACACTTATGGACTGTATAATAGCCGCCATGGCCTATAGACAGTCCAAGTGCTCCAGCCCACTACCGGTAGGTAGCGTACCCAACATGCTGGCCCCATTGCCACGTTGAATTGCAATGCTGTTTGAATTTCAACGTGGCAATGCGGCCAGCATGTTGGGTACGCTACCTACCGGTAGTGGGCTGGAGCACTTGGACTGTATACATTATATACATAATACATTTTAAATAATTTATACATATAATAAATATAAATAAATTAAGTATGTATATCATAGGATGATCATAGGTACTAATTATAAATTAGTTATTAATTATTTATATTTATTACCAGATCGTCAATCCACTTAGTAGGGGCCTACGCTGCGTCTTCCGGTTCGTGGTCGCCACTCGTGAACTTTTCTTCCTCATCGGTTGTCAGTTCTACGAGCGAAGTGGCCTGCTCATTGCCATTTCAACTTACTAATACTAAGAGCTATATCGGTCACTTTAGTTCTCCTGCGGATCTCCTCGGTCCGGAGCTTATCTCGCAGGGAAACACCGAGTCTATTAGCTACTGATACTAATAATACTAACTTATCCTTAAATTTTTTAAGTGCCACTTAATTATTTTAGTAAAAACAAAGTGCAGGAAAAATAACAAACGTTGGAATTCCACCTTTTATCAATTTTATCAATCTGATGCTCTCTAAAAATAGATTAAATTACTTATTAATCTATAAATAATGTAATTAGACTTAAGTAAAGATAAGTTTATTGGAATCGGATTGGGTAATCCCATACAAAAACAAACGCAAAACATGAAAACATGTTTATATGAGCGAATGAGGAAATTCCTGTGTCAATTCAGTGTCACAGTGAAAATATAAAAAAAAAACTTATAAAAAATGGTTACGTATCATAAGTAATAATTATTGTCATATTAATTACATTATCATCATCAGCATCTGAGTCCACTGCTGAATATAGACCTTCCCCATCAGGGACTGCCAATTGGTCATAAATCACCACGCTTGGACAGGCTTCTTGGTGATTGGAGTTGATTATAATGCACATTCCCTGGATATTCCCTTACCCGGCTCTTACAACATCCACGGGAATAGAGATTAATAAATAGTCATCATCATCATCATCAACAGCCTGAAGACGTCTATTGCTGAACATATAGGCCTTCCCCAGAGAACGCCACTTTGAGCGGCTGCTTGCCTTATTAGCAAGCTCAAAGTCGCGCTACGAGCTATGGAGAGAGCTATGCTCGGTGTTTCCCTGCGGGATAGGATCCAAAGTGAGGAGATACGCAGGAGAACTAAAGTGACCGCTATCAAGTTGAAGTGGCAATGGGCAGGCCACATCGCTCGCAGAACTGCCAACTGATGGGGAAGAAAGGTTCTCGAGTGGCGACCATGAACCAGAAGACGCAGTGTATTGTAGATGCTTAGAACAATGACTTAAATTAAGTACTAAGGTACACCTATTTTTAAGTATTCGGGTTTGTACTTGTACACTTGCTAAATTTTGCCTATTTTCAATAAGTTATTTGACGTTAGCTTATAATATAAAATGTAGTTGGTAAATATAAACTTGTGAGAGCCGTACATCGAAATAAACAAAACATAATATATAAAATAAATTTTCCGAAAAATTATTTATGGGGTGTTTGGCTTATGGCGGCCGCAGCATTGGCAGCCCATATAAATCAAATCAAATCAAATCAAAACGTTTATTCGCTAAAATACATGTATAGTAGATGTTACAGCAAGTTTTGTTCATGTATTTAGTCTGCAAGCAGACGTGCAAATGTTATTTAATAACTAATTACAATTTTATTATATATAATTTATAAGTAAATATTGGTACAAAATTCATTATAATCCTTAACACAATAAAAACAGTTGCATTGAAGCCAGTCAGTCAAACATTTCTTAAACTCGTTACCCTCTAATATATTTATGTCATTTGGAATATTATTGTAAATGGTTATGCACATATTATATACATTCTCTTATACAAGTCTTTTCGAGCAGGAGGTCGATATAATAAGTTAGTAAACTTAGTCCTTTTTTGGCGGGTCATAACTTCACCATGTTTCCATAGGTAGGTACGTGTACGTTTTTTATTTAGTTTTAGTCATCTTGTAATTATGGACTATAATAATTACAGTAACTGTTATACTTAGCATTGTTTTCCATTTCTGAATACTATTTTTAAGCTTTAACTTGACGTAAAATCCCGATTGATATGTTAGTTAGTATGTACCTACGTACCTACCTACCGTGTAGGTAAAGCTACTGTAATGTTTTTTTTGCTTTCATGGCTTTGTTTTGACCACTTCCTGTCAGTAACACAGAATACTAGTAGCAACCTTTCATATAAAAATTGATATAAATACACTAACGTACTTAGCTGTAGCTGTCTAGCTATATGAATATTACATTAGTACTAATAGCAGCTGCAACCCACGGCGCAGTTCTATATCCATCCCACAGGATACGCACAATTTTCCTTGATAAAAATTATTCTGACTCTAAGTAAAATCAATGGAAATCCAATACAAGATAGCACGTGACCTTTGGCCTTCGGTATCGATCTCGGTTCGCTGTAATCAGCCAGGCAGCGAGCGGCTGGCAAAGTCAGGGACTTGAGGGATGTGCTTACCCTAATTTTAATGTCTATCGATATCGATGAATTGCCGCCTAATTAATTTTACACTCAAAACTGTTTACTTACATAATAAAATATCGATAATAAACTACATTCTTTCCTTTTTTTACACAATAAATATATAGGTACCTATTTGTGCCCTTTGTTCAAAACTAATTAGGATTATGAAAACCTCATCGGTCACTTTTTAGCCAATACATTATTTTAGTTTTACAACACTGCTTTCCATAACTGTTGTTGTTGATATGATAATAATGCTTTTAGAAAAATATGTTTTTACATGATATAACAATCAACTAAAATTACAATGTTGGATGTAGGTAGGCATATGTACTGTACTCGTACTTTAGAATGTTTTATTTTTATCTAATCGTGAACGAAGTTTAAGTATTTAATTTTTAGGGTACATACAATGGCTTCGTTTGAATTTGGACCCAGTTTTATCACAGCCCAAAGTTCCCGCTTGAAAATAAGCAGTAGTAATAATTATAATTACAATGCAAGTAATACGCATTTAAAGTAATACAGAAGAAGTAAACGAACGGAACCATCAGGTCACGATGACAGTTCTAAAGTATTCTAAATATGCTTGCCAGTTGTTATATCGGCCGATCACCAGTTTAGATCGGTTCGGTTATAGATAGCTAAATAAGATAATAGATATTTCACAAAACAAGTGACTATTGTGAAATACGGAATGAGATATCCTATCATTTAATAAAATCTGCATATGTAGATTAGAATAGTTGTGTGTATGTGTAAGGAGAGCATGTGTGAGTATATATTTTACAGTTAAGTAGGTCATCCTACTGTTCAAAGTTTAAACAATTTTTATTTACTGACCACATAATGCAATAAGTAAAATAATACATATAATAAGTACATATTCGCCAATTATTTTTTGTGAAATGTTTTCTATATTTTTAATTCTTTCAATTCAATCCGTAAGATAGTTTGACAAAGCTACATTTCAGTCACCGAAATAACTTATATATTTATTTTATTAAGACAATATTCTGTGGGCAGATCGATATAACTTTTATGTAGAGAGCCGCTCATCGCATCGGTGAGTAGCTGCCAAAAAAACGTGATGTATTATCGATATTGAACACAACACAACACAACACTATTTCCTTATTTTATTTGAGTTCGTGACCTACAATCGAGTTACGTTTAATGCTCACTAGAATCGATAGTTAAATGGAACTGTAAAATACTTGTTTGTCCAACAACACATTCGAGGAACTCTGGTTTTCCTGCGTACGATTTACAATTATTGAACCTAAATAATTTTTTGGAAACTTATTTGTTGCTTTTATTTAACTGTTTTCAGATAAGCAATACCATAGAATTGATTTTTTCTCTAATCTGTGAATCATACCTAATGTTTTTTTTGAAAGTTATGTCGATAGGTGTTATTTATATGGATAAAGTTTCCTATCCCATTTGTTTTCTCTCTTTGCAATAAAATAGTCGAATATAAGTTTTAGAAAATAGTATTTCTTTTTTATACACTTAATTATAAATTTATTGTCTCATATTTGCTTCTAATAAATTAACATTTAAACATTTAAAATCATTTTCTGCTCTTCATCATCAACAGCCTGAAAAAGTCCACTGCTGGGCCTCTACTTCAGGCACGATGCTCGACGAGGCCTCACCCACAGAGTGCCACCTTGAGCGGCTGCTCACCTCTTGCATCCATCGGATCCCCACGGTTTTCACCAGATCGGCGGTCCAGTCCACCTTGTCCTCCACAAGCCTAAGCCGCGTCTTCCACTTAGTGGTCGCCACTCAAGAACCTTTTTCCCCCATGTGTTGTCAGTTCTACGAGCGATGTGACCTGCCCGTTGCCATTTCAACTTGCTAATTCGCTGCTCTAAAAGACAAGAGAGGTCCCAGCGAACTAATGTTTTGCAACTAATCCCATAAAATATATATTATATTAAAACTAAGTTTTCTCCGGTTACTTGCGCCCTGGGACTTACCGTAATCTTATAACTTAGCAAAACAAATAAAAAAAACTCTTGTAAAGTAGCCAATCTTTAAATAACACTAGCAGCGCCCCGCGGTTCCACCCGCGTTCCTACAAGAACCGTTCCCGTTTTCGGCATAAAAAGTAGCCTATGTTTTAATCCAGGGTCTAAGCTACCCCCATACCAAATTTCATCTAAATCCGTCCAGCTGTTACAGCGTGAAAGAGTAACAAACATACACACATACGCACAAACTTTCGCCTTTATAATATTAGTGTGATGTGATAATCAAGGCAAATATTTACAGCGCAGGTTTGTTAGTTTTGTCGGGTCGATGTAGCCTCGTCATTCTGGAATGCACACGTGACGCATAATATTGTAGTGAATTGAAAAAAGAATAATTATCTATGCTCGCTGATTGATTGAACAGTGTAAATATTAAAGGACATGATTATTAATGGTTACAGATAATAAAATAATTAATTGAAAAATACCAATAGGTACCCTACGTAACTAAATGAATATGCTAACATTTGGAAAGTGGCGATATGTGACGAATTTACTCTCAATGTATGGAGTGTACAGAAATGGGGTGCAAAGTAGGTACAATAACCCATACAGAGCGGCCTTGCGCACGTGACAATGATTACAAAATATTATTATGTTACTACATAAATAATCGGCAAAGTTAAGCAACGTTCGCTGCGGTCACTACTCTGATGGGTGCCCGCTACAGCAAAAAGTGGTATTTACAACTGAGCGCTACCATGCTTCGGAGGGCACGTTAAGCCGTCGGTCCCGGCTGTTGTCGTAAGACAATAGTAGTTAAGCCAAGTCAGAAGCCTTTGGGCAGCCTAAAAATTCTGACACCAGGGCTGACCACTTGCCTACACGAGAAGAAGAAGACATAAATAATATAAGGATTAGTCCCTGAGTACCCCGATCCCCGATGCCCCAGATTTATTTTTATAATAATAACTAGCAGCGCCCCGCGGTTCCACCCGCGTTCCTACAAGAACCGTTCCTGTTTTCGGGATAAAAAATGGCCTATGTTTTAATCCAGGGTCTAAGCTACCTCCATACCAAATTTCATCCAAATCCATCCAGCTGTTACAGCGTGAAAGAGTAACAAACATACACACATACGCACAAACTTTCGCCTTTATAATGTTAGTGTGATGTGATAGTGTGATGTAGACAAAATTAATAATTCGGAATGAAACTCTGACATCAAACGATGCAGAAGCTGTGACACATAATAAATAATAGGTACCTAAGCAAAACTTTTTCCTCGTTTTTATTTTCCCTGTATTGCGATGTCGCAGATCAAAACACTAAATTAATTTTTAAACAAAATTAAATATTTTTGTGAACCACATTACCTACACCTAATTTTAGCTATCTCATAATAATAATTCACATTCTTTTCCTCGTCATAATCTTTTTTGAACAAACAACGTTTGCAAATTATTAATTTTATAAATAGCCAATTTCTCATTACAATAATGATTCATAGAACTATTTTGAGGGCACTTTATCTTTCATTATTAAGTATAGATATCTTTTTAACATATGTATGTCAAAGAATAATATGTACCTATACGGAAAGACAATCAGCTCGCCCTGACTTCGTACGGGTTAATCAAATTTAAGCGAGTGCAGCTGCGGACGCAGCTTGTATCACAAGAAATTATAGCCTATGTTACTCAGGGATAATTTAGCTTTCAATCAGTAAAAAAATTTATAATCGGATTTGTAGTTCCAGATATTAGCGCGTTGCAATATACATAAACTCACAAACTCGCCAACTTTACACATTTTTGTAATATCAGCATAAATAGTATAGATAAATTATGTCTGATACTGATAGGTGCTAAACGGATAAGGAGGGCACGTTCACTGATAACGATGATAAGCATAATCAAATACATGCAAAACAATCACAACAATTACTCCTTCAATTTGTACTCTCATCTGGTTGCTATAAGGTTCAATGCCAATGCTATATTCTTGAAATTGCGCCACAAATACCAATCGTGCAACATTCTTTTCAGCAATGCGAATAATAAGGTCGTTTATCGGACAACTAGGGTTGAATTGAAAGTCTAATAAATAAGTAGATTAAAGCAGTGCAGTCGTACTTTGAACTAGTGCAACCTTGAACTAGATTAGGCGTATAACTGGCTGTCTATGTCTAATCTAGGTCTACCTGGACCTAGTCTAGTTTGTACTAGTGTAGTCTAACATATTGCTCTGAAACGTGCTGCTCTATGTTAATTAGACAATTTACTAGGGTTGAATTGAAATTGAAGTCTAATAAAAAAGTAAATTAAACTAGTTCAGTCCTACTTTGAACTAGTGTAGTCACACCACCTGAACCTAGTCCATTTTGGACTAGTGCAAGTTCCATTGTTTGCGGAATCGTGCAGCGGTTTACTTGTCCGCAGTCCCGGGGTCTAGCAAAGACCCCTATCTACCAAACGATAACTCAAAATGTATGGGAATGACATTACCTGCGGAAAACTTTTCCGCAGGTAATGTCATAGCTAATGTCATTCCCATACATTTAGAGTTATCGTTTGGCGTTACCGCTAATGGAAAGGCATCTTTGATAGACCCCCTGGGGGCCTACCGTGAGCTCTTAGCGCGATTCAGAACAGAGCCTATACTGGATCGCTTGTCAAAATCTCCATACAAAAAACAAAGCGATCCAATATAGGCTCAGTTTTGAATTGCGCTAAGAGCTCACGGTACGCCCCCTGGTGTCCTATATTTTAGACCGCTAAAAGGCTTCTGACTTCTGATAACAGCTGGGAGGACACTGTAGCGGTCACCGAACCTAATTTACTAATTGCGCATGGGAAGTATACTATTATTTATTCTGTTGCAGTGAGACGTATTAAGTTAACTGATGACGACAATAAGCCGGCAACCCTGATTGCTATTTGGTATTTGCAATTTCATCATTTGTGTTTTTCAGTGTTGTTTATAATAAAAATATACACGGATAAGCTGCGCATGCAATGTCGGAGTGGGGTGCGTCATGTTTGCGAATTCCATTTAGTGCCGTTATTGTTATTTCCGTAGATAGATTTATACCGGAATCTAAATTCAATAATGCTGAAATGTTAAAATCAACGAATAATGCTATTCTGTTGCAATATTTCATGCTAAATCATAATAAATAACGTACTTTAGCTACCTAGCAATTTTACTACATTACGTAGCAAACAAGCACCCGGCCGTCCTGAGGAAGAGGTTATCATAGCATATCGAAAGTGGTACCTAGCAGACAATTTTGGACCAATAGAGTTGACACAGTGGCTATGCTCAGGGTTTCCCTGCATGATGAATTCCGGAATATTAGAGATCCACAGGAGAACTAAAGTGACTAAAGATCCACAGGAGAACTAAACTGACTAAAAATCCACAGGAGAACTAAAGTGACTAAAGTCACTTCATCAAGAGACTAAAGTCATTTTAGTCACACCTATAGGAAAGGAATTTTGAATGCATATAAACATAGCTTTCAAAGTCAGCAAGTTGAAATGGCAATAAACAGGTCACTTCACAGACATCGCTCGCAAAACCGACAACCGATGGGAAGAAAGGTTCTCGAGTAGGGACCACGAAATGGAAGACGCGGTGAAAAGCACGGGCATTAGAGCCATTGAATGCAAGCAGCCATTCAAAGTGTCGCTCTATGGGGGAACCCTTTGTTCAGGAGTGGACATCCTCCGGCTGATAATGATTATGATGAAACTTGACATAGAAAGAACTCTAAAAGGTACCAATGGAATGCATAACCGGACTCCAGTCTCCACCTCAGTGCATTAGGTTGAGGTATTAGATTAGACTATGACTAGACCAAAGAGGTATTTGAATGCTTTGAACTAGATTAATAATGAGGAGTTTTATTTAAAAAAAGAAATGGTGTCTTATGTATGACCCAATAGATGGCGCTAGTTGTGGTTTTACTAAAATCTGTCACTGTCACTGTGTTTCAAGCATAGACCACAGGTTATAGGAAATGTGTCACGATACTGACTGACAACTCTAAATGGTTTCGTTTGTTTTATTTTTGTTGCGCGATAGCTCAGCTTTATTTAGGATCATAATATTAACGTTTATCTGTCTCGCAGTTCTGCTGCACTTCAATTTACTTAAGAAGAATGCACCACAGACTACTTAGGAGATACTACAGGCAATTTCTTTGTAGGTTGTCTAAGCATTTTCTTATGTTTGAAGTATGTACTATGTTGTTCGAAAGGTTTAAACTATTACTTACTACGCCATCTACAAATGAAGCGGAACTAGGTTTTTTTTAACTCCTCATTGTACTACCTTATGTTTTTTCCGGGATAAGGAAGACGCTGAGAAGTCTATAAAAACTAGCGGTCTGCCCCGGCTTCGCATGGGTATAATAGTTTTCGCAGCGCACGCGATGTTAAAGAATATTTTAGGTAGCTTTTTTACACCTTGGGCACATTATTGGAGTTTTAGTAAGGATTCCTAATTTTTTTGAAAATATAATTTAGTCTGTGTCACCCGGGGATAGTGTAGCTTCCCAACAGTGAAAGAATTTGCCAAATCGGTTCAGTAGTTTCGGAGCCTATTCAATGCAAACAAACAAAAAATCAAATCTTTCCTCTTTATAATATTGGTACATATAGATAAATAAAATGCGTACACTCAGTGACATGTAAGGCACACTCCAAACAAAACTATTGTTTTTTTCTCTAATCTGTGACAAAACCTAAAGTAAAGGAGGGACAAATGTCAATAAGGGAGTTTTGGCGGGAACGCGGAAAAGTTCACGTCGGTGCATTGTATTATGTTACAAAACTTATGCTTTTTCCAGTATTAATGTTTAAAATTGGTGGTGTTTTACGCATTAAGTGCTGAATTACGAGCATGAGTGTGGGCAAGTGATATAATGTAGTGAAACGTGGTTTTTCGTGCTGCTTTTTAAATTCCATAGAAGCCTCTAGTAAAGTTGCCACCACTTTACTAGAGCATGCCTTAGACTGGATTATGACTTAGACTAGACTACGACTACTCTGACTGTGACTATGACTTGACTTTAAGTGAAAATTTCCATAATACGATGAAAAATTACAAAACTTGACACTGGCTAAGTACACTTAGGTAGCTTTTTTCATGACGTTAAAGATAGATATCGCAATTTGCCTACGTCCAACAATGAACTACGTCCGAGATCTGAAAATCTAGTTTCACAATGACGTCGATAACTGTACACTGTACTCACTACACCACCCCATTGTGCTGCTCTACTTACCTATTTACTGTAACTTACAGTTTCACTGCAATGATTCCATAATGAGTTTACTTTCTTTTATCTTGTGCTATTCATTTTTTTTTCTTTTAGATCACCTGTGAAAACTCTTTCTTATCTATCAGCTAGAGTCTTTGGTTAACTGCGCAGATCCAGGTGTGTGGTTGACTGGTAAGGAATGATTTCTTTTTATTTTACACAGTTGTTTAATCATTCTTTGTTTCTCGTATAATCGTGTGACAACTGTTACCAAAGAAAGAGTATTTAGTTGACGAGAAATAGAAAAAGAAGATGAGGCCAAGTCGTTAAATTTCAGGGAACATAAAATGAGCGCAACGTTTTGTCAGTATCAAAGAATTAATAGATGGTACTTACTGTCCCGTATGGTCTCTTGGCCTTATGAGAAAGTTCAAAGTCGCGCACCGCGCTATGGGGAGAGCCCTATGCTCGGAGTTTAGTTGCGAGACAAGATCCAAAACGAGGAGATCCGCAAGAGAACTAAAGTCACCGATATCGATATATACTTAGAATTAGCAAGTTGAAATGGCAGTTGGCCAGGCAACATCGCTCGTAGAACTAACAAGTGACAACCGATGGGGAAGAAAGGTACTCGAGTAGCGACCCCACGAACCGGAAGACGCAGCGTAAGCGGGCCCCCTAGGTGGACCGACGACCTAGTCAGAACTGCGGGGTGCCGATGAATGCAAGAGGCAAGCAACCGCTCAATGTGGTGCTCTCTGGGGGAGGCCTATGTTCAGCAGTGGACGTCTTCAGGCTGTTGACGAGCTAGTAGCATCCAGTAGTAGTTGATATTAGTCTATGTATTGTAGTAGTTCATCATCATCATCATTAACAGCCTGAAGACTTCCACTGCTGAACATAGGCCTCCCCCAGAGTGCGCCACCTTGAGCGGCTGCTCGCCTCCTGCATCCATCGGCTCCCCGCGGTTTTCACCAGATCGTCAGTCCACCGAGGGGGGGACCGGCCTACGCTGCGTCTTCCGGTTCGTGGTCGCCACTCGTGAACCTTTCTTCCTCATCGGTTGTCAGTTCTACGAGCGAAGTGGCCTGCTTATTGCCATTACACTTACTAATACTAAGAGCTATATCGGTCACATTAGTTCTCCTGCGGATCTCCTCGTTCCGGAGCTTATCTCGCAGGGAAACACCGAGCATAGCTCTCTCCATAGCTCGCTGCGCATAGCATTGTAGTTTTAGAGGCAAGATAAAGTCGAATTACAATAATAATAGAAAGTTCCGAGACCGACTGATACTGCAATCTGTTATGGGCAGCCGTGACGCTCAACATCAGGCGAAAGACTAGCTCATCACGTCATTTACTTACCTACATAAAAAAATATCATGATAACGTGCCAGATTTCAGAGCATGCGGCATTCCGTTGATTGAGTCTCGATTTACGTACTGTGTCTATTTTGCGCTCGCTTTGAGTGACAGGTGAGTTGATTGTGATATTTGTGATGGGATAATGTTTCGCTGTACGTTATTTGAATGTGACGTAGTATGGGGTTCATTCCCAAATTATCGTCAATGGTTAAAACTTACTGGCGTCGGTGGAACCTTAACAACGTCATTCTCATGTATTTTTGTAATTATAAAGGGGGTACTGTAACGATCCAGGCTGTCTCGTGACGTCACAAATATTATAAATGTTATCTAAATTATAAAAATACTGAAATAATTTCATTGAAGCATTTTATGCACAAATAATAGTCCAAAAATAAAGGAAATAGTCGTTGGCATCGCATTAACTGATAGAGAAAATGTAGAGATAGGTGTAAAAGTGGTTATCCGTGGTAAAATAAGGTAACAGTAAAAGAAATCAAACCTTCTTTATATTTAGTTTTACTTTTTTACCTTTTCTATTTTTAAAGTGGTTTTGATAGATAATAGGATTTTGTTATCTGTCAAGAATTGACGGGGATTCTGGGAACCTTGAAGGATGGGACGTGTGTTTTTCTATATTTTGGTTTTTTTTAATATAATAAATTATATGTTGGTGATCTTTAAGTGTGCTTTAACTGGACCTGCTCATCCTCAACATTGGTGGCAGCTTTCGGCGTTCACGATGCCAACTCTCAGGTCCATCACGCGGAAAACAAAACGGATTGAGGTAAGCGCTTCTATACTACCAGCAACGTCGTCAGGCGACACGCCTGCTAATCAAAACGACGAGGCTCTCTTGCAGGACACTATGCTGATACCTTTACCCGTTTCAACATCAACGCCAACGCCTATATTAAAAACGCACTCGGTTGCTTCATCACAAGCGTCCGCTAAGGCCCAAAAGATTGCAGCTGTGGCTAGGCATGCTCGTCAGGTCGCAGAGCAAGAAAAGAAGGCCGCTGACCTAGGCTCTTCAAGCGGAGAAGAGGGCCGCTGAGCTAGAACTGCAAGCGGAGCTGGCCGCTATTGATACCGCAGCGTCCGAAAGGAGCTCTATGACGCGAAAGTGGTTAGTAGATTGTGGTAACAATCTTGCAGAACAAAATAATAATCGCACTTTCGATTTCAGAATTAACAACGACGGACGAAACCTCGATGGAGCTTGCAACGCAGCTGTCGCGGAGCTCTCACTCCAGCATGGTGCCGTTTCTCCGGGTCGCGCATGTTCGTCGCCGGGCGGTGACTATTGCATACAACCCTGCCTACAGCCCGTCACACAAGGAAACACTGCACACTCATTTAGATTAGGCACACACAACATTAATCCTACGCCTAATTGTTATTATGACAACACAAATAAAGTAAACAATGTAGAGACACAAGACTATTTTATTAAAACGGCGAAATTCATCGCGGACCTGGGGAGCAGAAAGCAGGTCGGTGTCCTTCCTTTTTTGATGGTTACGTCTCTGGCTGGCTTTCCTTCAAGAAGGCCTTTTTACGGTCGGAGGCAGGCTTTACCCCGGAAGAAAACCTGGCCAGGCTCAGCGCCGCTTTACACGGTGCCGCCCAGGAGCTGCCCAGAATGCTATTTTTGGAAAGCTAACTCCTCTTCTGCGCTGTAGATGGGCAGATTATGCATCAGCACATTTTGATTCTGGTAAGTTCAAGTTAAAACTTTTGGCAGATTTTTGGGATGCAGAATCAAATCGCCGATTAAAGTTTTTAAATTATCAAAATTATAAAAATATAATCCAAGTTTTCTCGAAGGTTGAAGCTGTGGGTGTTTATTGTAGGGCTAGTTTGTCGTGGACCTTGCTTTTGACGGAAAGCTGGGTGATCACAGAAGGTTTTAATGTACAGAGATGATGTGTGTGATGTATAAATCTATTTTGTGGCAAAAGTACGTTGTATTTATCTATTCTGTGGGATAGGAAGGTATTTCTTTAGCTGGTTTTGCGATGTTCTACGGAGGATATGAGAAAGGTTCTATTCCTACATGGTTATTACAATATGCATAAAAAGATAGGTATTTTCTTAGCGGATTCTAGGCGGAATTTTACTTAGCAGAGTTGGAGGGATCATATTCCTACAAGGAAACGAACGTTTTGTTTTCTAGTTGCGAAATAGGTAATACTTGAACGATAGTTAAGGAACTACCGGGAATTAGTAACGACTGGGAATTTATTCCTTTTACTTAGATAGCTATTGGGAATTTGTTCTCTGTATGGAATCATTCGCGAGTAACTTAAATAAAATCGTAATTGAGTTTCACTCTAGTACGAAATATGTAATGCTTGTGCGATAGTTAATAACTACCGGGAATTTATTCATAGTTTAGGGTTGTTCGTGTTTGTTTATAGATCAATTTAGTGGAATTCAGAGTTGGGTTTGTTTGATTGATTTTTCAATAAGAGTTTTACTATTTATTCAATAAAAACATTTAATGTACTAGTGATAAGAAATTGTCCTTCGTGTCTTGGGTCAAGCACAGCAGTACCTGTTAGTGATCTCCTTACCAAACGGATAGGGGTAGCTAATTTAAAGATTCGAATGAGAATATCTTGTTGTTAGGAAATAGCATCAATAATCTATAATATTATTTGAAGGAAACATGTCCTTATCGTATTTCATAATGGTGAAATATAATGCCTAAATTATATAAACGGGTTTTAGATTACTTTTCAATACAAGTTCTGGAAAATAGAGACAACCTGAATATCACTAACAGATCATTGAATTCAAATAAATATTTACAGTTAAAATTAATACTACTGTTTATTCCACTGCATGCTGTTGATATAGAATCTACGATAATATTGATAATCTTTAGACGGAAGCTAGGAGATTTAAAAGTTGAGCTATTTTTAGAGTCTGTCATATACCGAATGTAGTACGTATTAGATAGACTCACAATTAACTAAGGTGATGTCTATTTTGTTAGGATTTGGAAAAAAAATAATGTCCTCTTGTCCCTTGCACCTTTTGGAGTCCAAACTAGATAAGTAGATAAGAATAGGTAGATAGGGTACCTGACGTACTGACTTGGGATAAATAGAACAAAATTTAGTAAAATCAAATTTCTCTTAGTGTGGGGGAATTTCACACACGGTACCTCCGTGTGGGAAATTTCAAGCACTAAATAGTGGAGGGTTAACCAGTCAGGTAGTCGAGACCCACAGCATTGGAGCGGTGGCGGGGCTCCTATGCCAGAGTTATGATAAACAAATAGAGTTTACTATGACTTTGCTATATAACAAATTCAAACTCAGTTAGCAATATACTTACTTACGTTTTACCTATGTTTCACTTTCTTGTCTTGTTAATTTCAACATACGTTCGTCATGAAGCTTTAATTTACTTTCAGTTTTGTTTATGACTAGGAACTATAATGTTCTACTTTTGCAGGAAAAGATTATTCATTCCTACAATTGAAACCTTTCGAAAATATAGTAGGAAATATGTTGATTGATGCATAATATGATTTTATGTGGAAATTTCAGTTCGGTTACTCAGAGTATAGGAATAGTGTTCATCAGGGGTTTAAATTGCAGTTATTTGTAGGACGATGGATATTTTAAATTAATTTAATTATTATTGAATAGGTTGGAAGTTAGTTAGATATTGTCTCATTACTTTAAAAGGATTTGGATTACTACACTATCACAACGTACGGTTCTACCATTTATAGGAGATGATTCACAAGGCCATAAACATTGGAATAGGTAGGCTAAAATATTCAACAAATTTTGCTAATCTTTTAGCGTCGTAAGAATAAGGTTAGAATATTCTGGTAATTCAATAATTTATTATTAATGTAATGTATTATAATTAGGTTAATAGAGGGTTCTGTTACAGTACCTTATGTCCACATGTGGATTTAAGGGGAGATAAATGTATCTGCGAATCTACATGTGGAGCCTAACTTTGGATCCGAGTGCAGTTAGTTTTCCACAGATCAGAGGAAAAACAATTGATAGTGATTACACAAATACTTTTCCATTTTGAATTAAAGGTTCTTTATGATTTCGAACAAGACAAGACAAGATGGACAAAAGGCTATCGAGTGTTCTTCAAAATATAGACAAGACAAACGGTAGAGGGCTGAACTAAGAGCTAAATAATATAACAACTCTCCTTGATTTTAAAGTATATTCCATTCCTGAATCTTAGATATTTTATGTAAACAAAGTAATGTCACGAAAAGTCACTGTCAAAGTGACATGCCGTTGCTCAAAATATTTTTTACTTCAGAAAAATATTTTTATTAAATGGATTTAAAGAGTATCAATCTTACTGATTAACAAGCATAACTTTGCATACACAATATTAGTAGGATATGAAGTAGGATTTTGCAATTCCAAAGTTCTAAAGGTAAAATTTTAGGAAGACGTAAATAGAACATTAACATACATTACTTATGTTTTTTAACCAACCAGAAACCTTATAAATTATTCTGACAATCATTCTGTAATTTTAAATCGAGAGATTTATTCATATTTGATCAAAAGATATTTAGTTTGACCTGTTTTTTTATATTTTACATACTTTTCATCATATCTCGAAAAGTGCACGAAAGTAGCACCATGTGTCTTTGAAGAAAATATGGCATGTAATGGTATGATATCATCATATAAATCCCAGAACGAAAAAGAAAAAATGTTTAGATCCTCTACAGTCTTACCAGTCTATTAAAATATTTTCTACCAAAAATCGATTTCTTTATCATAAAATTTTATATATCAGATATAACGTTAAAATAGATAGTACAAAACGATTTTTATTTTATAATTAAGCAGATTATGACTAGACAAATAATATTTAATATTTTTTTGGTCAAATATAGTACCTACCTTTATAAAAGATATTTTTTGCACTGTTATCCCCTTTGTTTACATAAAATATCTAAGATTCAAGAACAAGATATAGTCTATAATTAGCCCATGCTAAGAGATAAGTAAACATTTATTCTCAAACAAGAATATCAATATTCTTGTTTGAGAATAAATGTTTACTTATTAAAACATTGAATGCAGGAATCACAGTAGTATACCTATGCTTCGAGTATGTTTATACTTGAAAAGAGAATGTCCTAAAGGCCTCTTATGTCCTTAGCATCGAAGAAATTTTCAGGAGGAATTGTTCACTCTTGTGTTTGGTAGAAAAAAGAGAAAAAGTGGTTTCAAACGAAAACAAACTACACCAAGCTTCTATGGAAACCAGACCTAACAATAGTCATCAATAATTCAGGCATAACATACATGTTAATAATTTGGTGAAAGAGTGCCCATGTCACATGTCACGTAGAATGCAATTCGGACCGCGGATCCGCTATCTAGGCCAAGGCATTCTTTCACGTAGCCAAGTCCACGTGTCTATCCTCTATTACAAAACCGCATCTGTTTATTACTGACGTATTTAAAAGCCTTGACTGATCCTTGCTTCACGGCGACTAGGGTGCTAATTTACTTGTTACTGTATTTTATTGAATTTTGAGAACTTTGTTTCTCTATGTATTGCGTTATTGTTCGAGTAATGAGCATGATAATGAGTTACACCCTCCAACAAATCAGTTTTCTAAATATATTAATAATGACTACTGGCAAATAGATAAAGCAGGAGACTAAAGATATCTATTCTTTACACATGACACTGCAAAGATATCTAATAAGTATCATAACTACGAGAACCATACGTCTTATCAAAAGTTTTTTTTTTTTCTTATATTTTGGCTCCACACATAGTGTATTTAGCCAGTGTCAAGTATTGTAGTTTTTCATCGTATTATGAAATATTTCATGTAAAGTCAAGTCTTAGTCACAGTCAGTCAGGGTAGTCATAGTCCAGTCTAAGTCAGGTAGTCATAATCCAGTCTAAGTCATGCCCCAGTAAAGTAGTGGCAACTTTACTAGAGGATTCTATGGAGTTTTGGAAGCAACACGAAAACCCACGTTTCACTACATTATATCACTTGCCCACACTTATACTCGTAATTCAGCACTTAATGCGTAAAATGCCACTAATTTTAAACATTAACACTAGAAAAAGCATAAGTTTTGTGAAATAATACAATGCAACGACGTGAACTTTTTCACGTTCCCGCCAAAACTCCTTATCAAAAGTTACACGTCGCAAAATCCACGTGCGATGATTACTTATTTTATAATAGATAAACAATTGCTTCACCCCTGTATTTAAAGTTTAAACCTTTTGAATCATCATGGGTACATCACATCATCTCCCTTTTTGCGTATAGACGCAAAAAAGGAGAGACCCTGTTCGATTGTTCGATATTTGCCATAATCTCCACGCTTGTCAGGGGTCACCATTGAATACCACCATCACCATTAAATTTAGAAAAGAGTAAAGCTTGCACAATGCCCACTTTATTGCACACTTTGAAAATTGCACAAGTTATATAATTTATACGAATTAATGTAATAGTTACTCTACATATACATATTTTGTATCATGTTAATTGCAAAAGCAGTAGTTAGATATTTAACAAAACATTAAAAGGGACTTTACTCAAGCAATAACACAGCGGTAAAATTCAACCAAAGGATGTGGTAGTGGTGATCGCCTGGAACACAAGTTAGGCCGGTAACACCCGGCTTTAAAACTGGGAGCATTGGGAAGCCCCAACATTATAAGCAGGATGTGATAAAGGATGGATGACACACAAACTGTCTTGGATATGGACGAAACAAAACAACGAATAAAGCCCCTTCTGGTGTTCTAACACCTTAAGCAGTTGCACAGCAAAGGCTATATTTCACAACCCTGCAGTTTGTTTTTGGGTTGTTGGTTTGGTTGGAAATTATTCACATCATACTAGCTCATGAATAGATTTCACTACTTATTGGTAGGCAAATAGGTAATTAGCTAATTATGTATGTACTATGGAATATGTACTGGACTCGTAGATTAGAATGATTTCCGAGTAAGTGGAGCGTAATGGTCAATTGTTTCGTGTTATCAGCCGCGGGCGGCCTTGAATTTCGATCTCCAGTTATACCTATACCGCAGTGACCGGCAGCAGTTGGATGAGTACCTACCTACAGTACCGGTCAATCACAGAATTGTGCATTAGTAGATGCTTATGTCTAGAAGTAGCGCAGGGACTATGATGGTGACGATGGAAATCTCCAAATAATGGAGATCCGCAGGAGAACTAAGGTGACCGATATAGTTCTTAGAATTAGCATATTGAAATGGCAATGGGCAGGCCTCATCGCTCGTAGAACCCGAAAGATGCAGTGTAGTGAGTGTAGGTCCACCACTGGGTGGACCGACGATCGGTCAAAACCACGGCGAACCGATGAATGTTAGAGGCAAGCTGCCGTTTAAAGTGGTTTTCTATGGGGGAGGCCTATGCTCAGCAGTGGATGTCTTCAGGCTGATGATGATGATTATGATGGAAATCTCATAAATTCCACTTGATACATACATTACTTCACGGGAAGTACCAGCACCAGCACCAATGGATAATTATGGATAATACAAAATTTTCAGACCATGAAGATTGCTACTTATGGGAATGCGATTGTCAAGTAATAAAAAATTAACCAAAGCCAGTCAGAGACATGTTTATTGTACCAGTGCAAGTCTAGACAAGTCCTGCAAGGCCACAGCTGTTGCTACCTTGGCATCTAGCAATGTGGCACCTTGGCATTTGGCACCTATCTTATCTTTGTCTGATATGAAACTCGATGCCCCAGTTCTTCATGCATTCCTAATTTAGTAAACAACGATGGTAGACGTGGAACATGGACGTATGCCGAGGAACATACGTACGGCAGCGGCCCACAGTTATACTTATTTTCGCTGATATGTATGTATAGTTGTATACGTTACGTTGGTACGACCTATTACTTGATGGACCAAAACTGGTTGGAACTTAGAGCACAGATTACTTCTAAATATGTTACTACGTAATAGATGCCTCATGTTTCTAAGGTACTCGAAAAGCAATTTTGTAAACACTTTCTCATAGACTATAAGACCTATCATCATCATCATCATCATCAGCCGGAAGACGTCCACTGCTGAACATAGGCATCCCCCAAAGAGCGCCACCTTGCGCGGCTGCTTGCCTCCTGCATCAATCGGCTCCCCACGTTTCAGACCAAGTCGTCGGTCCACCTAGTGGGGGGCCGGCCTACGCTGCGTCTTCCGGTTCGTGGTCGCCACTCGAGAACCTTTCTTCCCCAAAACGAACATAACACCTATGTAGTTAAGTAGTCCTATTACATAAGACCTATGTAAGTAGTCTACACAAACAATATGTTGCATCAGCCGTTTCATTTATAAATAGCACTAAGGAATCGTTTCGTAATAATTACAGTAGAATTGAATATTTAACTGATAATATTGTTTGCAAACAATGACTCAATTAAAACGATGTAACTGTGCGTGATGCGCGTCGACTAGTGAACCTAAAGTGTGTGGGAAGAGGACATTTAAACGGTTTCAAGTTTACTAAAAGCTATATCGGTAAAAGTTCTCCTGCGGGTCTCTTCATTGCAGGTCTTGTCTCGCAAGGAACACCAAGCATAGCTCTCTCCATAGCTCGTTGCGCGACTTTGAGCTTACTAATGAGGCCACGTCTCAGTGCCGTTGTTGGAGTTGGGATGTACTGTTATTTATTCAATGCCAGTACTACTATCACCCACGTGGTGTAAAGTCAATATTATTGGTATCACGTAACGAGCTTTATTTAGCTACACATTACCGAACCATCTGAGGATTAGTAACATTTAAATATCTGACCATTTATCTGGATATAAGTGAGCACAGAACCACCGGCACGTTCCAAGATAAGCAGATAAAATAAACTATCACGTCACGTGATATTTAACACACGTTTTACTTGAAAGTAAAACGTGGCGTCAAATCCGTGGCCAAACACTGTCAGAATTGTAATGTGTGATGCCGCGTGATCCGTACACGTAGTATTATTTTAGTTTGAATTTAGACTCTATCTTCTTTTTTGCTAACTGATTTTTTAGCGGTCTTGAATTAGCAAGTTGAAATGGCAATGGGCACGCGACATCGCTCGTAGAACTGACAACCAATGGGGATGAAAGGTTCTAGAATGGCGACCACGAATCGGACGACGCAACGTAGGCCGGCCCCCCACTTGGTAAATCGACGATAGATCAAAACTGCGTGGAGCCGATGGATGCAGGCGGCAAACAGCTGCTCTAAGTGGCACTCGAAGAAGGAGAACTATGTTCAACAGTTGACGTCTTCAGGCTGATGATGATGATTATTATTGGGATTAGTACATACGGTATGTAGTAATTTATAAAAATAATTATCCAACCGCAATTAAACATTGTATAAGCCAAACCCGTAGCTTCATACAACAGCAACCAGATATTTTGTCTAATCATGATGAAAGAGAAAAAAACATGATATTTGTTAGATAAATAGTAGGTATACATAACGTGACCATATGTCCCGCTTTGGGCGGGACAGTCCCGCTTTCAAGATATCTGTCCCGCTGTCCAAAGCCAGGGCAAAATCGTCCCGCTTTTGCAAACTAACAAATTTATTTAAAATTAATTTTTATTTTATCAAATTTTGGAGTTAGCGCTCGCGCTTTGATGTTCACTTTTTCATGTCAGTCGTTTCATTGAGATTGGAAGGTCTAATTTTGAAGAATTATTACTTTATTGGAAAACCAACGGCTTTTAGTAACTTCACTGAAACACTGAAATATGTGTTGATCTAGATTTACTTATAAACATGAAAAATTTTGGCGCTCGCTTAACTCGCGTATTCGTATTAACTACTAGCTGGCCTGCCCTGGCTTCGCATGGGTTAATTAGTTTCACGCCTTATCTCAGTCTAAAGGAAGAGAGAAGGAAGAGGGAAAAAGATAAGGGAAAAGGATGAATTGATGAAACGGCGACATCCATTCATCCTTTTCCCTTATCTTTCCCCCCTCTCCCTCTCTTCTCTCTTTCCCATAGTGCAGGATAGGAGTTTGGACCTAATACTGAAGGTTGCATGTCTGTAATTTCTAAACTACAAAACCGATAATATGATACATGTGCTATTATTTAAGCTGGTAATACCAATTTTGTATTTAGTTGGAAAATCGCTCTTATCAAAATGTTATCAAGATATAAGGTGATTCACTGGCGCCATCGGCCATCGTCCTATAAGAGGAAAACATTAGGATTAAGTACCAAATTATTATAAACTTCTCACTCTCATCATTTACTTGCTGATACTAATCGCTTTGTAATTAAATTTCGGGATGAAATGCGAAAAAATGCACTTTCTACTCTAGGTACACGGTTCCATTTCTTTGAGCTACAAAATCGTTAATTACCCTATTTTAGAACAAACATTATTTATTTATTTAATCTGAAAATGTACGACAATTTTATTTATCTACGTGTTACGTTGCCGTGTGACGTCAGTCCACAGCTCACCGCGACTGGTGCCATCCTGGCATGCGCCGACGCAGCAGACAGTGTCATTTTAAGTGTTTTTGAATGGCATAAGGTACTCCGGTCCCCGACCTTGGGGCCGGAAGCACCACCTTAGATTGTAGGACTAGTAGAATACGTACATCATGTAAAATCCGAGGGCGTGAGCAGTGCCGCTGCTGCTAGCATTATATAATTGTAATAAACTTTTTAGTAGAATTATATGTCGATTATTACACAAGTGCACTCTGGGTATAAAATAAGATAGATATATTAAACGCGCGAGAGGAGCGAGCGCGAATTTTTTTGTGTATATTCATATTCATATGCACTGTATTTTATTTTATTTTATTTTACAAGGAAAACAAACAGCTGCTTACATACTAATAAATACATTACTTTAGATATTGGAATAGCCAAAACAGTTTTCGCTAATAGGTTGAACTAGTGTCATGCAAGATCAAAAAAAATATTATTATCCTAACTTACATTTATAAACTAACAATACAGATTCTATATAGGACCTGTGATTAACAATGGGTACTAAGTAATATCTTATCTCTAAAAGCCATATAAATATTGGTAAGTAACTAGACTAATGCAAAGTGCATAAATGAAGAGAAAAAAACTAATTTGAAAAGAATTGCTTAGATATAATGATTTTGAAAGTATTACGCCTCGATGTAAATAGATCAACATTTTCGGAATAATCAGAATTGAACAGATTAGCGGTGCGAATGAAGAATGAATTCTGACGATAGTTGGTGGAGCAAAACGGGGTGTGCAGCTTTAGATCATTTCTTCGACAAATTGTCCTGGTAGGATTTCAGAAAATACGTATTTGAGCAATTGATTCCACAATGCGCAATTAACAACTTTACTTATAATTTGTATTTCAGTTTATGTTAAATCAATAATACTTACCAAATTTCGTAAATAAACTTTAATGTTAAAGGGATCGCTTATGGAATAAAATTTAAAATAGCATCTAGGCTGAGCAGTGTTGCTGTTGCAGGCATCATAACTGTAATAAACTATGTAGTAGAATTATTGTCTCAGTACAAGCCCGCTGGTTATAAATCAAAAGAGAGAAGAGAATACAAAACTTTAGAGCGCGAGCGGAGCGAGCGCGAAAAAATCTGTGTTTGCATATTGTATTTTAGAAAATTCGTAGGTATGACTAGTAGCTACTTGAGAAATTGATTCCACAGTGCTCAAAAACCACCGTACCTAATGTTTTTTTAGAATTCGTGAGCAAGGCTTGAAGGAATCATCGTCCAAGGCAAAAGAGCGTCTTAAACAGCTCTATAAAAATTATAGAGCGGTTTTGCTGTTTCTAAAACCGAAGAGGAAACTTGAACAACTTTTGCTAATAGTTCGTTAAAGCTTTTCTTATTTTTACCACAGATAATTATTATAATACCTTACTGTGAAACAAAAAACTAAAGTTGAGGCTTTTTTGTCCCATACCTGTTGACTATCATAAAACAACCGTTAGTAAAGCATGAATACAATATATACGCCCATGAAACTAAAACAGAAGTAGCTGAACAATATCCGCAGATCAAATCACCATTCTTTATTTCTGATTTACATTATTATCGTACAATTCCCGGCTTTCATTATTGTAAACAAAAACACGACAATTAAAATTTTATTTATGTGTGTATTTCCACCTACTGATAACTCTACATACAGCGAAACATCGGCCATTAATACTTACATTTAAACATCTACGCAAACTAATACAATTTCCGAATAAATAATATTGATACCGTTATCGTCACAAAATACCTAATTACTGGTTAATCGTTATCGGCTGAGGTTTTACCACAGACTACTAAATATGCTATGTAACTTACTACGTAATATGTTCTTTATCAATACATGAGTACGGCCACAGATTAGAGAAAAAAACAAATGGTTACTCTGTGAGTACGGCCAATGTTTTGATAGTTTTGTATTGTGTATAGTGGTGTTCAGCTTTACATACAGTGCTCTGTGACAGAACACTGGTATGTAAAGCTCAACACCACTATACTGTGTTACCTGGCTTTATTGTATAAGCGCTTGTTCACCTTTCTATACTATGATTGCCTAGGTAATCATCGTTTCCGTACATAATTATTTTACTAAGCTAAGTAGAGCTCGAACTAGAAAGATGTGGTCAAAAATCAAGACTTAGGGTGGATTCGACCAAACGAGAGTAAGGGTTATACTTAGAATAAATCGCCAGTTGTCCGAGAGTAAACCAATTTCACATTTTACCATCTACATTCAAGCCTATTCGGGAATAATAACGTATACTACCTTTTTTGGTGGAATAATAAATTATTCCGAGAATAGTTTAATGGCGGTAGCGCGCCATATAATTCCAATTTTTACTTCATCATCATCATCATCAACAGCCTGAAGACGTCCACTGCTGAACATAGGCCTCCCCCAGAGCACGCCACCTTGAGCGGCTGCTCGCCTCCTGCATCCATCGGCTCCCCGCGGCTTTCACCAGGTCGTCGGTCCACCGAGTGGGGGGCCGGCCTACGCTGCGTCTTCCGGTTCGTGGTCGCCACTCGAGAACCTTTCTTCCCCATCGGTTGTCAGTTCTACGAGCGATGTGGCCTGCCCATTGCCACTTCAACTTACTAACTCTAAGAGCTATATCGGTCACTTTAGTTCTCCTGCGGATCTCCTCGTTCCGGAGCTTATCTCGCAGGGAAACACCGAGCATAGCTCGCTCCATAGCTCGCTGCGCGACTTTGAGCTTACTAATGAGGCCAACAGTAAGAGACCATGTCTCAGTTCCATAAGTCATCACTGGCAACACACACTGATTGAAAACTTTCGTTTTCAGGCTCTGCGGTATTTTGGACGAAAAGATAGGACGAAGCTTCCCGAACGCTGCCCAGCCGAGTTGGATTCTTCGCGCCACCTCTTTGTCGAAGTTGGACCTACCTAATTGGACAATCTGTCCTAGGTAGACATACTTGTCGACAACTTCGAGAGTATCGTTCCCAACAATTACCGGTATAGGTGGAACATGAGCATTAGACATGATCTTTGTCTTGTCCATATTCATCTTAAGACCAACCTGCTGGGAGACTCTACTGAGGTCGTTGAGCATGGTGCTAAGGTCCTCGAGCGATTCCGCCATTATGACTATATCATCGGCAAAACGAAGGTTAGTGATGTACTCGCCATTTATGTTGATGCCAGATCTTTTCCACTCCAAGAGCTTGAAAACATCCTCCAATGCGTTTGTGAACAGTTTCGGAGAAATAACGTCTCCCTGTCTCACGCCTCTTTGCAATGGAATTTGTTCCGTACTCTGGTCCTGTAGTCGGACTGACATAGTGGCCTTACTGTACAAACACTTCAAAACTTCGATATACCTATAGTCAATTTGGCATCGCTGCAAGGACTGCAGCACCGCCCAAGTCTCGATTGAATCGAAGGCTTTCTCATAGTCCACAAACGCTAGGCATAACGGCCGATTATACTCTTCGGTCTTCTGTATAATCTGGCGCAGCGTATGGATGTGGTCTATGGTGCTAAAGCCTTTTCGGAAACCGGCTTGTTCGGGAGGCTGGAATTCATCAAACCCGCGTGCGAGACGATTCGTAATGACTCTCGAAAACAGCTTATACACATGACTCAAGAGCGAGATGGGCCTATAGTTCTTCAATAAGGTGTTATCGCCTTTTTTGAAGAAGAGCACCACCACGCTCTTGTGCCATGCCTCTGGCGTTATACCTTCAAGGATGACAGAATTAAATAACTTCTGGAGGACTAAAAGTACCGGTCTACCACCCGCTCTCAGAAGTTCAGTCGTAATTCCATCTTCACCTGGTGCCTTGTTGTTTTTAAGCTGTTTGAGGGCCATTCTAATCTCGTACAGGCTGACGTCCGGGATATCTTCGGTATAGTGTCGGACTAACTTGGCTCTGATGTCCTGAGCTGTGTTAGTAGCGGGCTTACGTGTCGAGGTGTATAACTGTCCATAGAAGTTCTCGATCTCTCTCAGAATCTCAGGCTTGGATGAAATGACGCTACCATTTTCGGTCTTCAGTTTTGTCATTTGGTGTTGCCCAATAGACGAATCCTTTGCGAACACTTTAGAGCCTTGGTTCCGCTCAATTGCGGCCTCAATACGTGAAGTACTAAGAGCACGCAAGTCGTGTCGCAAGGAACTCCAGATTCGTCTATTGAGTTCACCGTAGGCTGACATATCAACTGAAGACTGCAGCTTCATTTCGCTCCGGTCGGCCATTAGCTCAAGAGTTTTTTCTGAGAGCTTTTGAGTCTTCTTTCGGCGTTGGGTCTTAAAGAATTTCGATCCAAAAGCTTGGACAGTTTCCACCAACCCGTCGTTTAGCTCGTCCACTGTGTTACAGTCGGCTAGGCACTGGAAGCGATTTTGGAGTTCCAGCTGAAAGCCTTCGGGGTTTTGGATTTGGACAGGATTTGGACGGAGCGTAGACTTCACCAGACGTGACCTTTCGAGCTTAACATTGATATTCAATGTGCCTCTAACAATACGGTGATCGCTACCGGTTTTCACCTTGCTGATCACAGAGACATCATCGAATATGCGCTTCTTGGTCGTCATGATGAAGTCTATCTCATTTTTAGTGGAACCGTCGGGACTTATCCACGTCCACTTCCTGGATGGCCGCTTCTCGTAGAAGGAGTTCATCATAAAGAGTCCCTCCTTCTCCATGAAGTCAGCCAGCCTCTGTCCTCGAGGGTTCCGCTGCCCGTATCCAAATGGCCCCACTCTCAGCTCATCGCTATTCCTTGTGCCCAACTTCGCATTGAAGTCTCCCATCACAACGGTGAAGTATGTTTCGGAAGTATGCATGGCTTCGGATATGTCCTCATACATAGCTTCTACTTCATCGTCTGAGTGTGCCGATGTCGGCGCGTATACCTGTATAACCTTCAACGAATACCGTTTGGTTATTCGGAGTACCAGGTACGCTACCCTGGCCGACACACTGTCGACTTTGACCACGTTGTTGACGAGAGACTTGCGGACGAGAAACCCGACACCCCCTTGGGAGAGTTGGTCTCCCTCCCGGTAGAAGAATAAGTTACCGGAATTTAGGATTATCGTGTCCTGTCCCTGTCTTCGGACTTCTGACAATCCCATTACATCCCAGCGTAACTTACCCATCTCCGCCTCTAGCTCGACCATCCTTTCGTCAGCCTTCAGTGTGCGCACGTTATGTGTTGCCAGGGCCAGGGGTCGTCGTTGGGGTTGGTAGCCGGGCGTCTGCCGGGGATTCTTCGCACCCCTTGCCCTGCCGTTACCGTGGCCGCTACCGTAGCCACGGGATAGCAGAGCTGCCGGGGACTGGGGGCCGTTTTTATTTGTGCTTGTCATTAGGGGGGTTTGCCATAATCACCACGCTTGGCAGGCGGCTTGGTGATCGCTTTTCGCTTCGAATTTTTACTTACCTGCACTATAATACGACAAAGTTGAGTTGATATGACATAAGCTTGAATACCGTGGCGTTGTAGAACAATAACTGTTAGCTGGGTAATAGTTTCGTTCATCGTTCACTCCGCTATTCGCGTATAAGTAGGTATTCTATACTTTGTATTGCATGGTAAAACGACTAATGAGTTATTCTAGTTTAAGATCGTGGAATAGATTTATTCTGGTATAGTTACTCGCGCATAACTCTAAGTTTGGTCAAATCCACCCTAAGCTAAGTAGAGCTCGAACTAGAAAGGTGTGGTCATATATCAAGACTAATTCGACGAGGCTCTACCACCTAGTCCTTGAGTTAAATAGCTTGCGTTGTTTATGGATTGGATGAGCGATAACAATAATGAACTATTTCATTATAACACTTTATTGGACTAGTTCAGTCAAAACCAAGAAAGACTATTTATTAGTCACACATTTACTATTTATGGCTACAGACAAGTATGAAGAAGGTTATGCTACTTTTCATTGTCAAACATAGTAGGTATAAAAACAGTTTGAAAAAGAGTGCGTGGTTCCGGGACCACCACATCTCTTCCCGCGGGTGCAGTAAAAGAAGCGGGAAGATCCAGGGAATGAGCAGCAGGATTTTCCTCGGTACATTAAAATCTTCTGCGATCACCTGCCAAGCAAGGTTATAGCAAACTTTGATAGGTAAGCGTCCAAAGATAGCGTTTTATGAGGCCAGTGTTCAGCAGTGGACATCTTCCGACTGTTAAAGAGTTCAAAAGTTGTGTTCTGGTCATGAGAGCGTGCGTTTCCGTAACGTTCGTTTTGTATGTTTCAATGAAAATAATATGTGTTATCATTATCGGTCAGGATTCTATTTTTTATGAGCGCTGCAAGCTTGTGACGGTCACCGATGTCGCGGGCTTGTACCGTGTCTGTTCGTCTGCACGCCTACTGCTAGTGCACATACGCCTACTGATATTCTGCGTATTTGCAATTTGATACAACATAACAACAACAAACTACTGCGCTGATTTAACCTGGGAAAGTGCCTATATTTACACTAAGTACCACAATAATAGAGGAGGTGGCACGAAGAATCCAACTCGGTTGGGCAGCGTTCGGGAAGCTTCGACCTATCTTTTCGTCCAAAATACCGCAGAGCCTGGAAACGAAAGATTTCAATCAGTGTGTGTTGCCAGTGATGACTTATGGAACTGAGACATGGTCTCTTACTGTTGGCGTCATTAGTAAACTCATAATCGCGCAGCGAGCTACGGAGAGAGCTATGCTCGGTGTTTACCTGCGAGATTAGCTCCGGAACGAGGAGATCCGCAGGAGAACTAAAGTGACCGATATAGCTCTTAGAATTAGCAAGTTGAAATGGCAATGGGCAGGTCACATCGCTCGTAGAACTGACAACCAATAGGGAAGAAAGGTTCTCGAGTGGCGACCACGAACCGGAAGACGCAGCGTTGGCCGGCCCCCCACTCGGTGGACTGACGATCTGGTGAAAGCCGCGGGGAGCCGATGGATGCAGGAGGTGAGCAGCTGCTCAAGGTGGCGCACTCTGATAGTCATAATGATGATGATGATGATGACCACAATAATACCAGCTACTAGGTTCTACGTAAACGCTACTAGTTACACTACCTACTACAAAACATGACCACACATTTTGACTGTTTACTGGACTGCGATGACATTTTTTTTTAAATGTAAATGATTGACGTGACGAGCTAGCCGTTCGCCTGATGTTAAGCGTCACGGATGCCCATAACAGATTGCAGTATCACTCGGAACTCTTAATTAATATAGTTTTGCGTGTCACTGTCTGCGTACGTCATCCTGAGACTTCACACCTTAGAGTATCCATAAGCAAGCAATGCTTATGTATACTCTAAGCCTCACACAGATAGTAATAAGATTACTAGATTGAGTGATCAGATCATAAAGTCTTATTTGCCCAGTAATTTCACTAGCTACAATGCCCTACACATGCCACATGTACTAATAGACAGTCCAAATACTTCAGCCCATCAATGAAGCCTATCATATCGGTGCAGTTGAGCAAGGTTTGCTGCGGCCACTATTTGGATGAGTACGCTACAAAAGTAGTATTTTTACGAACGAGCGCTACCATGTATCCACCTTGATCCCATCCATGGATCAATGGGAAAATAAGGCCATCCTCCCCGGTATACAGCCTCAACGAGACTGCTCACCGGGATCGATGGCACAGAAAGTGTCATCGGCCCAGCATAGGCCCGCCCCCTTATTGCCTAACTCGCAACAGGTTGATTGCTGTCATACATCATTAGTGGTGTCGAGCATGTATGCTACGCTACGCCACTTATGATGTATGACAGCAATCACCGCGAGATTTACGCCTGTCGTTGCGAGTTAGGTAATAAGGGGGCCGGTTATGTTGGATTGACTATACTAATTCATATCAGTGACACCGGGGCCGATAGGAATTAAAGTCTCATCGACTCTGGTAGGGCCAGTGCTGATGCTTTTATCGTACCCATCACTCCAGTGCAAATTGCGTGCTTATGCCTTTCCGTGGAGGATGACACAAATTGGAGGGCACGGTCTAGGCTGTTGTCAGAAGACGTCGTGAAGCCTACTTAAAAGCATGTGACTGGAGTTAGTTTCGATCGGTCACAGGCATTCTTGACACCAGGGCTGACCACCTGCCTACGCCTACACGAGAAGAAGTTTGTTATAATCTTAACAGTTTGTTTATAGTGTCTGTGTATCCTTGATCGAAGGTGTCCGATAATAAATCAATGCATTCAGTCAGCACTCCTAAACATTTTTTTTATGGGCAACAGTTTTTATTTTCTAAATTACAATATGTTTAATACTCACTTTGTAAATAACTACTTTAATACTCACTTTGTAAAGATTCACTAGGTGGTCGGACTTTTCTACAAAGTTCGTCTAGGTAGGTACCACCGCTTTGCCAGTTATTCTGCCGCCAAGCAGTAGTGTGCAAGCACTACTGTGTTCCTGTTTGAAGGGCACTGTAGCTAGTAAAATTACTGGGCAAATGAGACTTTACGAACTGATCTCACAGTCTAGAAAACTTTTTAACACTGTGTGATGTCTCAGGATGACGTGCGCAGTGCGCAATGTCACGCGAAACTTTAATTTAGAGCTCCGAGTGACACTGCAATTTTTCATGGGTGGCTGTGACGCTTAACACTAGGCGAACGTCTGGCTCGTCTGGTTTTATGTGATAACATAAAAAAACTATTATTGATAGCTATTTTTATTAGCAGGAAATTCAGAAATGAGCCGTGAATCATATCAGCGCTGGATTGCCCGTCGTATCGAGTGGAATAATGCGAATCCACCGACATCGCCGACTAGTACCGTGCCTGACAATCTGTTTGTCTGTACATCTAACTGCCCATCAATGCGCATACGCCTACTGGAATTCTGCGTATTTGTCATTTGATATTATGAGATTGATATGCATTTGGTGATTTGAGGTGGTTACTTCTTATTGTAGCAACACGCCCCAGTGGGGACCGTTGGGTTTTAATTGTTTTACATTCTATTCACATTGACGCAAATAATATAATACGTATTGTATTGCAATCTAGCCATCTATTTGTCTAATGAGTAAATTTAATTTAACTTTAAAATATGAGTAGGTCGACTTAACCAAGTTTCCCCGAAATCGATAGTTTTAATCTCCAAATGAATACAGTATTGTATACCTAATTAGCACTAATAGCCTCAATATCATTATTTATCAATTTACTAACGGAATACTTTTTTTACTGAACCCAGGAAAATCAAATGGGTTTTACCACTATTTAATTAAATCTCTACTAATATTAACATAAATATAATGGCGCTGTCGGTTTGTTTGTGTGGTTTTCACTCCAAAATGGCAGAACCAATTTAGATAAAATTTGGAAAACTGCTCATATAGGTGACATAGGATCTTTTTACTATCTGAGTTTGAATTGATATATTATCCCGAAAAGGGGTAAATCTACTCCCCAAGGTACACAATGTTTCTTCTACGACTTTTCTAAACGCAAATGATTATGTTCCTATGAATAGATACGTAGGCCGCCTGCCAAGCGTGGTGATTATGGCCAATCCGCTGACGATGATAAGCGTCCATACTGGAGATTTATGGGGGAGGCCTGTGTTCAGCAGTGGACGCCTTCCGGTTGATGTGATGTCTGATGTGAGTACTAAGCTACTATACTTTACAGCAAAGGTCAGAATGGCAATCCTAGTACCTATGTACTTTACCTTAGTTTTGCAGTATAGTGTGTTGGACTTAGGCCCGATTTCACCAACGTTTATTCCAAGTATACGGCTATTCCTTACTCCTGGATACAGCTAATTGACAAATGAAATTACACAAAAAACACGCCATTTTGATTGTATCCAAGGAATAAGTCTTATTCCTTCACAAAATTGGTGATATAAGGGCTATATTCGCGTAACTCGGTTGTTCTCGGAAAGTTATACCTGAAATAAAATTTATTCTAGTTTGGTGAAATCGGGCCTTAGTCTGTAAGCTATATTATGTAAATTTGATAATAAATAAATTAATAGTGCAATATATATAATTTTCCGTGATCACGCCACAGACATCTGCCAAGATATGTGTTGTGCTATCACGCAAACGTTTGTTTACTTTTTAGTTTTGGTATGTTGTAGGACTGGTGCTCAAATCATACTGTTGATAGTTGTCGAGAACCATATGTCTGGACAAACCTAACCTAGATTTGAGGCATATTATTACCGAATGTAAGTTTGTTTTCTTCTGATGATTAAATAAAAATAAATAAAAAATTGGCAATAATATAACAGCACTATTACAATACAAAAAACATAGAAAAACAGTTTTCCATGACCTACCTATATTCGCTAAGAGACTACTTTTTTAACGGGCAAATTGCCTTTATTACTCAAGCTAACTACTACAATAATAAAATCTAAACTAAACTAAACTAAACTAAACTAGCTACACTACCTACTACAAAGAACACTTATGGACTGTATAATAGCCGCGATGGCCTATAGACAGTCCAAGTGCTCCAGCCCACTACCGGTAGGTAGCGTACCCAACATGCTGGCCGCATTGCCACGTTGAATTGCAATGCTGATGCGTTGGGCCAAATAAGTGCCAGCATTTTGGTCACGCGTCGCATCGACCAGGCGCTCTGATAGACTTTGGAAAACGCGATGAGCTCCTGGTCCCCACGGACCCAGGGTCTCAACACCAAACGGCTCAAATATGTAACCGCTACCGAGATTACTATATTTGCGCCGTTTTAGAGACTACTAGAATATTTTATTTATAAACATGTGCTATTGAACCCTGCAAGGTCGCGAGTCGCGAGACAACTGCTGCATGAGTCATGTCGTATTTCTGAATGAAGGAGCATACGATGACCTATCTCGTATACCGCAGATTAAATAATAGTCAGTTCGAGTAGATCAGACTAGTTTGAATTCTACGTTGTAGACATATACTTATACCACTTTTGTCAGTTGCAATAATTGCACGATTGAATTCCCCCATCTCCATTCCACTCGGACGACTAGACGTATGGCATCACGTCATCCATAAATGGTTGCCATAGCTTTTTTCGAGTTCCACCGATTTAGTCACCACATTTTCTCCATTAAAACAATAATTTCTAATACAATACAAAAAATTATCAAAACTCTTAAGTCTAACTCAGGGCGATATGATCAATTACGTTGATGAGGCTACCACATCCTTTAGAGACACTTACCTCTATGGTGAATATATCAATTTCCACTGCCACGTTTCCAGATATCTGGAAAATAGCTATCAATACTCAATACTCAATAATTTATTGCAACCATTATTATACATTATATACAGGTGTTAATAGCGTGTTTAAAGGTAACATAATGACCCTGCTTGGGTATAGCAATAACGTGCGGAGCGAATCGACTTAGTCTACAGTGAATCGTTCCGAAAGGAATTCGTCTAATGTATAGTAGCATTTATCCAGTAGCACAGTTTTTAAAGCTACGGCGAATTTTTTCTCTTGTTCAATATCGTACGCCCCCCGCCCAAAAACAATAATCCTGTTGAGATTAAGAACCTTAGGCCTATTAGTAGTTTACCGTGTGGATCGAAGATTATGGAAAGGGTAGTACTTCAATGATTGATGGCCTGGGCCGAAAAGAATAGTCTTTTGCTAAACCGTTTAAAACCTAAATTTATGGTATTGGGTAGTAAAAATTAATTAGCACTGCTACCGGAAACTATTAAAGTTTCTCTAATGGATCAGGTGGTAGAAAGGAAGCACGTTTTGTTGGAAATTATTATGTCCTGTCCATGGCTGATTCTTTGACTATGGAATGATCTTTATTGTCTTGTCTATCTGTATTCTGCTCGTTGAATGTTAGATAGTCTGTGCACACATCTTGTACGTTAGTTAGTCTGTATTTATGTTCGTTCCCTTTTTTTCCTTTGTGCAAGATATCGTTCCACCATTGTATTTTCTATTCATAATTAATTCTAAAATAATCATCACCTCGACAAGTGTAAATTGGCTTTGTTATTATAACTAATAATAAAGAGAATTGCTGCCAGAAGAAACAAGTCTTATTTCAGCTGCCCAACAACTGCACTCTGTTAGTACCATAAATTATTACAGGTTATTGGTACCAGCTACGACTAAATCGAGAAGAAAACGAGGAAGCCGTTAGTTGATAATCTTGATTTTGGTTGGTGCAGCAATAAACTTGTGTAACAATGTCGCAAAACGTCGACGGCAGTGGTGCACGTGGCGTGTCGCCGGTGACAACATGGCAGCCGGCAAACAACAATATGACATACAACAATTTTGAAAGGCTCACTGGCCTAGCCAATTACACGTCGTGGAAGTTTATGATTAAAATGTTGTTGGTGTTGGATGGTTTGTGGGGATGTGTGGATGGCACTGATGACGATCCTGTACGAGATCAGAGAGCACTCGCTCGTATCTGTATGAGCCTCGTACCTTCTTTATACCAAAATGTAAGGGATGCGTCTACAGCTAAGGCAGCATGGGGCATGTTAGCCAAAATTTTTGAAGATAAGGGGCTATATCGCCGTGTTTTATTATCACGACAACTCCATAGGATGGATTTCAGTCAATATGGTACGATGACAGAATATATTAATGGAGTAATGACCCTAGTTCATCAACTGGCAGATATAGGCAAGATCATTGAAGACGCAGAGGTGGCAGAGATTCTTTTGAGTGGCTTGCCAGCGGAATATGATATTCTGGTGTCTAATTTGGAGACAGCATGTTTAAGCAGCAACCTAACTACAGAGTTAGTACGTACTCGCTTACTACAAGAAGAGTTTCGCAAGACTAACAGCGGAGAGTCTCAAAATAATGCTGCTTATATATCGAAACAAAGTAAATTTAAAGTAATTTGTCACTATTGTAAGAAGCCGGGGCACATAAAATCAAAATGTTTCAAATTAAAACGTGATAAGAAGAATGAAAACTCTGAAAAGACGTTTATTACTAGTGCTGTAGCATTATCAGTGAAATCGAGCGATTGGATTGTCGATAGTGGTTGTACTGCTCATATGACTAATAATAAACAATTTCTGATGGACTATAAACCTAATAAGAGTGAGGTATGTATAGCTAATAATGATAAATTGTCAAGCTGTGGCTCAGGAAAAGTGAAATTGTTATTAGGTGGTAGTGACAGTACTGTTGCTGAAACTATGCTCGTGCCAGATTTATCCACTAATCTTTTGTCTGTTAGTGGACTTACTAATGAAGGTTATACTGTGGTGTTCGACAAGCAGGGGTGTAATTTTTATAAAAAGTGTCAAGTATTTGGGGATAGCAAGGGACATGCTTCTAATGTTAATGGTATCTATAAGTTAGATAGGGCTGTCAACAGGATCTTGCAGGTGGAGCATTCTAACCCATCCCTAACCATGGTGCAGGGTGGAGAGAGTGCAATGGTCGCAGCGGTGCCGGCATCTGTCTGGCATAAGAGACTTGGGCATTTGAGCTATGGAGGTATGTGTACTCTGCGGAAAGCTAACAATATTACATTTCAGGATAATGAACTCGACCTGAAAAATTGCGTATCGTGTCTTGAGGGGAAGCAGACAGCTAAACCATTCCCTTTGGAAGCGAAGCGTGCAACGCAACCGCTGGAGTTAGTGCACTCCGATGTCTGCGGGCCCATGAATAGCTGCAGTTGGGGCGGTGCTAGATACATGTTGACGTTTACCGATGACTACAGCAGGAAGAGTTGGGGATACCTTCTACGTTATAAATCTGAGGTAATGTCCACTTTTGTACAGTTTAAGACTCTTGTAGAAAAACAGTCTGGCTATCCTTTGAAGTGTCTCAGGTCTGATGGTGGGGGCGAGTATTGTAATGATAAGTTTGCGATATACTTGAAAGGTGAGGGAATTGTCCATCAAGTGACTGTACCCTACAGCCCTCAACAAAATGGTGTATCAGAGAGGCTGAACAGAACTCTGATGGAAAAGGCACGTTGCATGCTGCAGGGGTCAGGTCTCTGCCAGCGCTTTTGGGGAGAGGCGGTAATGACCGCATTGTATTTGAAGAATAGGTGCCCCTCTGTCGCTGTGGCAGGATCTTTGCCTGAAGAGGTGTGGACTGGTTCTAAAGTTGAACTTGGTCACCTGCGGGTGTTTGGTTGTGTTGCCTATGCACTAGTACCTGAGCAGAAGCGAAAGAAACTTGATGCTAAGTCCAAGAGATGTATTTTCGTTGGTTATAGTGACACTACAAAGGGATATAGGCTTGTCAACCCTTTGATACCCCACAAGATATTTTTTGCCAGGAATGTAGCATTTATAGAGGACGAATTTTTAAAGACTGATGAAAATAGAACAAGTAGTTTTAAGTTTTATGAATATAACTGTCTACCTAGTCTAAATGACCAGTCAAATAATACATTAAATAAGAATTTGGATAGTAATGGAATAAATAATAATTTAAGTAATAATGAGATTAATAATCCTATTTGTAATGATAATGTTATTGATATGAATACCATGAATGAAAATATATTATGTGATGACAGCTTTTCTAATCAAGACGTTACTGTGGTTTCAGCTGAGTATGCTACTGGTGATGAAGAGATGAGCCTGGGCAGTCCGGTCTTTGCATCTGGCGGCAGCACCACATCCTCGCAGTCTGATGGGTGGTCTCCTGGAGGGGAAGCAGCAACTAGTACCGAGGGGTCAGTGACTGTTGCTGAGCGACCTGTGAGGAGCACCCGTGGCAGGAAGCCGGTCAGGTATCAGGACTATGATTTGTCTTTTTTGGTTCAGGGTCAATCTGATCCTATAACATATAGAGAAGCTATTTCTTCACCCAGCAGTGTAGAGTGGCAAGTTGCCATGCAAAAAGAATACGATGCTCTCATTAAAAACGGAGTATGGAAACTTGTGGATCGACCTAGAGCTCACAACGTAGTAAAGTGTAAATGGGTTTTTAAAACCAAGCATGATAACGCAGGTAAGGATAAATATAGAGCGCGTTTAGTAGCGCGGGGTTTTTCACAAGAACAGGGCGTAGATTATGATGATACGTTTTCGCCTGTCGTACGCCACAGTACGATGAGAATTTTATTTGCTTTAGCTAATGACTTACATATGAATATAGAACACTTAGATGTAGAGACTGCATTTTTAAATAGCGAACTGAATGAGCATATTTTCATGGAACAGCCTGAAGGGTTTAACACTGATAAAGATAAAGTATGTTTATTGATGAAAAGTATTTATGGCTTAAAACAAGCGAGTAGAATGTGGAATTTAAAGGTGCATCAATTGTTATCAAAAAATGGTTTTTCACAAAGCAAATGTGAACCCTGTGTTTATGTTAAAAAATGTAATATTACAAAATGTTTAACTATAATTGCAGTGTATGTCGATGACTTTTATTTATTTAGTAATAGTTCATCCATGAAAAATGAATTGATAACTCTGTTAGAGCGAGAGGTTCATGTAAAATACTTGGGCACACTTAAGACATGTTTAGGTATTAATGTGAACCATGATAAAAATAAAGGTGTATTAACATTAGATCAGACTGAATACATTAAGACATTGTTATCTAGATTCAATATGCAAAACTGCAAGCCTGTATCAACTCCTATGGTTTTAGGCACTAAATTAAGTAAGCCTCAAGAAAATTGTTTTGATGATGATTTGTATAAATATAGAGAACTACTAGGATGCTTGATGTACTTATCTGTATGTACCCGACCAGATATTAGTTTTGCTTGCAGTCAGCTAAGTCAGTTCACTCATGATTATGATCAGTCACATTGGCTTGCAGCTAAGCGGATATTGCGGTATTTAGCAGGAACATTGAATTATAAGCTATGTTTTTATAGGACTTGTAATTTAAATTTGACTGCTTATGCAGACGCTGATTGGGCCAACGATATAGTAGACAGAAGATCTTATACTGGTTTTGTGATAAAGTTAGGTAACAATACAGTAAATTGGGAATCACGTAAACAGAAATGTATCGCCTTAAGCAGTACTGAAAGTGAATACTTAGCAATAAGTGATGTTTGTAAAGATCTATGTTTTATTAAGAATTTTATATCAGAAATTTTGGATAAGAAATTAGATGCTATGATATATAATGATAACCAAAGTGCCCACAGATTACTAGAGGCTAAAGAATACTGTCATAAAAGGACCAAGCATATAGACTTGAGGTATCATTATGTAAAGGATTTGATACAAAAAGGGTTTGCTAATGTAGAATATATGTCAACTGAACTAATGATAGCAGATGTGCTCACTAAGCCATTAAGTTCAGTGAAACATGCACAATTTGTTAAAGAAATGAATGTGAAACCAGAGTAGGGCTGCCATTTAATATTAATGTGACTTTGATTTTATTTCTTTATAATTAGCGGCATGAGAATTGTGTTATGTTTGTTTTATGTAATTGCATGGTGTACCTATTGCGGATCAATTGTATAATTTTGATAGGGACCATGTGAAGGAAATAATAAGGGGAAGTGTTGGAAATTATTATGTCCTGTCCATGGCTGATTCTTTGACTATGGAATGATCTTTATTGTCTTGTCTATCTGTATTCTGCTCGTTGAATGTTAGATAGTCTGTGCACACATCTTGTACGTTAGTTAGTCTGTATTTATGTTCGTTCCCTTTTTCCTTTGTGCAAGATATCGTTCCACCATTGTATTTTCTATTCATAATTAATTCTAAAATAATCATCACCTCGACAAGTGTAAATTGGCTTTGTTATTATAACTAATAATAAAGAGAATTGCTGCCAGAAGAAACAAGTCTTATTTCAGCTGCCCAACAACTGCACTCTGTTAGTACCATAAATTATTACACGTTTGAGTTTAAAAATGGATGCAGAACTGAGGTTTGAAAAGCACATAGCAGACGCCGCCGTACAGAATTGTTTCTAAGACGCCGCTGGCGCACCGTATATTTTAGTGACATAAACGTACCTATTATTATAGGAGTCGGCCATTGTTCTTTGCTAATATTTAGGGTACTTTCCCTCCGGGGGGCATTGCCTTGATCCAATAATAAAATTACTGATACAATTTGATACAAATGCCAAATGCATTATCATTAATCAGTCCATTAAGTTCCTACTGGGACACGAACGGGCCTTCCCTCGAAAAAGATTATTGCCTTTATTAAGGGATTAAGCTATAATCCACCATGCTGATAGATGGATTGATAATTTGATATAAGCACAGGTTTATTTTTCACCTAAACCTACCTACTTCCTATATTTTTTTAATGTAAATGAGTGACGTGACAAGCTAGCCGTTCTCGTGGTGTTAAGCGACATGGCCACCCATAAAAGATTGCAGTGTCGCACGGAACTCTAAATTAAGTTTCGCGTGATACTGCGCACTGTTCACGTCATCCTGAGACATCACAGAGTCTAAAAAAGTTTTCTAGACTGTGAAATCATTGCGTAAAGTCTTATTAAATTATTTTTCTTTCTTTCTTTCTTTCTTTCTTTCTTATTTGCTCAGTAATTTCCCTAGCTAGAGCTACAGCACCCTTCAAACCGAAACACAGTAGCGCACTACTTCTTGGCGGCAGAATAACTGGCAAAGCGGTAGTACCTATCTAGACGAACTTTGCAGAAAAGTTCATCTAGGTAGGTATCGGAGGTTTTATTCAGTGACTTCGGCAGCCAATTTTGACGAAATTTGTAATGCAGATAGCTTATACGCTGGATTTGCAAGGATATAAGGATTTGGCGCGGCGTTTCGTTGAATCGGCAGGTGACCAAAATGCTGGCATCTATTTTGGTCAAAGGATTAGCCTTGCTATGCAGAGGGGCAACGCTGCCAGCATTGTGGGGGTGTGTTGCCAGATTGTAAGGATTGCTTGAACTTTTTCCAGTAGGTATCTATACCTACTGGAAAAAGTTCTATAGATAGTTCAAGGTTCAAGATTTATTTAGTTTGATTTTTCAAAGTAGGTATATGTTATAGTTTGTAAGTAGTTAGCTTATTATGTTTTTAGTCTGGGTGTTATATTGTATTTTATTGGTTCCATTAATTCCCCATGTTCTTAGTTCATGCAAAACCTACCCTGGTATTTACCTTAACTTCTTGAAAATATACATCAATTTCCCTTCATGAGGCCGTTATGTCATTGTATACTTTCGAGATGGTGTTCTTCTTAAAATCCCGGATGATCAACCAAACTTTCCCCCAGAAAATTCTTAGAATAATATTCTATGAAACATTTCTCCAAACGACGCAGGAAACTGCAATTTATCACTCTTATCTGGAGGTGTGTCTCTTCAAAGTTAGGTGTATCCGTTACAAACAATAAAATTATTGTGATACTAGCTTTTGCCCGCGGCTTCGCACGCTTGAATTGTGTTATTTCTACGTTTAGGTACTCTAATAATAGATCATGCATTTTCTATGTACCAAACAACAAATCCACTAAATCTTTTCGGAGCTGAGCACGTATTAGCACACGTGTAAAATGCATTTACCTATACGACGCGTACATAATTAATTTTGTTAATACTATTTAGAAATTACAAATACTTAAGTACACCACTGTAAAAGGAGTCGACATTTATATGTCCACTATTTTCCACGTTGTCTCATTTCACTGCACTTTCAACATAGTGGAGGGAGTGAGGAAATAACATGTTTACAAAGCTCAAATCAGAATCGCTTTTGCAAAGAATATTTCATTTTTAGGGTTCCGTAACAGTTTTGAAATAAAGAAACCCTTTGTGGCGAAGTTGGGCATGACATGACAAGTACGTCTCCACACTATCATGCCTGCCTAAGGTTCCATTATAGGTTAGGTGTAATGTACGCCACAAATGAAATGTTACAGAGCATCATTGAAAGGAATAGAGGAAACAGTTCTTATTTTTACTTATTAGGTGAGAGTCGCCTTTGATACCATGAAAACACCAAGAGCCACAGCTAAGTGGTAGGATCCTCTCACCAACGAGTGAAGTCATTATCAGATGCGAACTTACTTCTCCTCACCTTACCTTCAGGACCCGAAGGTCCCGAAGGAGGGTCTACCAGCCTTCCCCATTTGACCCGCCCTTACCACCGTGCAAAACTCTTTCTAATTCCTCTTTATTTCCCTTTCAATAAGACTCACATCAAAAGTTAAACTATCATCACAAGGGAACTCTTTGATCACAAGTAATCTTAGTTTTTAGGTCTAGTTTAGTTTAGTATACTTATTATTATATGTTATCTAAGTTTTTAAATGAATCGTGTTATAAGTTTGGAATATAAAAAGTAATCTTTGAACCACTTACTCAGCCTAGCCAGGATTATTAACAATTACCTCTCGTAATTGTTTCGTTGAGGTTATTCATTGCTACACCAAATTTTCTTAATATCGTTTTACTTCATACTCGCTTCGCTATCTTTTTCTAAATAAAACCAAGGCAAGGCACCACTCCCGCCTTTTTTCTCTCATACAATAGAATGTTACCAGCACAGATAACCTAAAACTCAGAATCGATTCACTTACTTACCTCTCGATTAAAATCGCATTTCGCGACACCCTTCATTTGGGTTTTATTTTTAGTGTTTTGTTTTATCTAATGCACAACTTTTATCTGATGATTGAAAAATCACGCCTTCAAATTCAAATTCAAATTCTGTTTATTGTAACATGAACGGCATACCTACCAATTATACATATTACACAATAATAGATCAACACATTATTACAATTAATTATAAGAATTAAAACAATGTCAAGAATTAGAACGGAAATAACATAAATAATAACAATATATAGCTATGTCAAATTACTATCATAAAAATTAAAAAGAAATGTCAAAGGTAGGTAACGTACATCTAAACATTTTCACAATAAGTCAACAAGGCGGGCAGTATTTTTTGCCACTTGTCAAAAGCAAAATCAATATCAGGGTTGGTTACCAGGAGTGCATTGAGGTGACGCAAACAACGACACAGGGGGGACTGGGCCCGAGCCACAGTGTGGCTGATGGGAACGGCGAACAGGTCATGTCGCCGACTGGGCCTGTGTCGCACGTACTTGTCAGGGACGTAAAACCGACATACTCGATCGTGCAAGTCTGGGGAGTCAATCGCGCCTCTAAAAATTTTGCAGCACGTGGTGAGTTGGTCAAGCAACCTTCTCACCTCAAGCGAAGTAAGAACTTGGTGGGATAAAGGAATGGGTAGTAGCCATAAGTCTTTTTGTACAAAGATCTTAGGAAAGCTTTTTGCACTTTTTCAAGCATAAGCGAGTAGGTAACATGGTATGGGTTCCACACACATGCGCTCGACTCTAACTTGCCTTATAGTATCATACCTAATAATATTACTCTTTGGTCATATACATTCTTCACAGAGACTTTTTTCTTTAATCTGTGCCTCCAGATAAACATGTAGCACCACAGACCTGTGTGTGTGGCACAGAGTGTAGTCAATGGTTTTTTGCTCTCATCTGTGACATATCGTAACTTACCGTAAGTAGCCAAAAAAAATCACCAATCGGCCATGTTGTTTAAAACTCTGATTCGTTTCGTAATGAAATCTTAATAATTCCCATAAAAAAAATTAACGATATTTCAATTTTAATATATCCTATTTTAAGCGCCGGCTATTTCTAAGCATATTAGTGAAAACCGCATGAAAATCCATTCAGTATTTTAGGAGTTATAACAAACAAACAAACAAACAAACAGACAAAGTGTATAAAAAGTGGCTTAACGTGATCAGCGGATAATTTTAAGCCAACCTGTGTGATTATTTTTTTGATATCTTGCAATTACAGATTTTTTTTTCTCTACAGTTTTATTATATGTATAGATAGCGTGGGCACAAAATACGGTGTTGCCAACCGTAATAAAAATATTCGGCAAAAATTACCTGAAAAATCGGTTTTTAAAAGAAAAATCGATGGTTTGAAATTAAAAAAGATATCATGAGATCGAATTTCCACAAATAAGCACTCATCCATTGCTAGTCTGGTTTCAACTCGCAACTTTTGCTTTCGTCTGTCCGGAATTGGATGTACGACTCGCGTACAGGTCATAGTTTTCAGCGAATCTTGACGATACTTGATACACAATTCCGATGACAATACGTCAAGGGTTTGATTTCCTCAATAAATTCTTATCATCTAAATCGACACCTACGTTTTATACCCCACCCACGTGTACTTGTGTTTCCTCTAATTTCAAAAATGGGAATAATATATTATTTACCATGCACTCTAAGGTAGGTAGGTCTACCTAAGATAGATATCATGATTATATGATATGTGTCTAAAAATAATCGTTAATCGGTATTATGTATCTAAAATAATCGTTAATTATCGAACCGAATATTGGCCTACACATCACTAAAATTGTTTTTTGACATGTGACAGATGACATTACATAAGCTTCACAGGTGCCTTCCAGTTTGAAAACAATTAAAAAATCAATCGGCCATGTTGTTTAAAACTCCGATTCGTTTCGTAATGAAATCTCAATAATTGTCATCAATTTTTTTAACGATATATCAATTTTAATATATCCTATGTTAAGCGCCGGTTATTTCTAAGCATATTAGTGAAAACCGCATGAAAATCCATTCAGTATTTTAGGAGTTCAGTCATAACAAACAAACAAACAAACAAACAAACAAACAAACAAACAGACAAAGTGTTTAAAAAGTGGCTTAACGTGATCAGCGGCTAATTTTAAGCCAACCTGTGTCATTTTTTTCTTGATATCTTGCAATTACAGATTTTTTTATCTCTACAGTTTTATTATATGTATAGATTTACGTGCGTAGCTACGTTTAATTACCACCTTTACCAGCACCAAAATAAGATAGAGATTGCTGTGTGTCCTCTTAATTATATCGTTCACAACACAAAGATAGTGATATATCTGGCCCTGACTGATGCGTAGTAACACCTCCCGCGTAGTTCAATCACTTTATTATGTGACGTCAACGTCATAGACGTTGTATTGCGTAAAGAAACCACGGGACTTTGTGGAAGAAACCATTGGAGTTGGAATGCCTTGTAATAGATTTATCATCATCATCTGACCGAAATACACCCACTGCTGAACATAAGCCTCCCGCAAAAAACGCCATTTTGGACGCTTATCATAGGGAGGGTTTGCCATAATCGCCACGCTTGGTAGGTGGCTTGGTGATCGCAGATTTGAATGTACCGAGGAAAATGCTGCTGCCCATTCCCTGGATATTCCCTTAGCCGACTCTTAGATTTATAGTAATTTTATTAACTTAAGAGACGAGTCGAGAAAGGTCTACAATATCATTAGCGTTACCAAATACCAAACGGGCAACGCTGAGGGTTAGTGAAAAGTTTATTGTGCTTTATGCCTGTTTGCACACACGTCTCCTAGCATCGAGAAACTACCCAGTTAGGTTACGACATACATAAATATTACCATATACTAATCTACTTTCACTATGGAAACACGATTTATGATTCAAAATAAATATGTATAATTACCTACTTAAGTCTGTCCGGAATTCCGGACCGGCCTTTCCCCATATCTCACACTCTCACACTTCAATCATAATACCTATCTCCAGTTTTCCCAAAACCTTTCATCTTGAAATTCCTTTCTACATCTTATTTTTGGTACTGATAAGTGATAGATAAGCAACCTTCCTGTGATGGTGCGATGTGATTCATATAAACATTATGTTGGTCTTATCTCGTGAAATAACACAGATGAGTCAACAGCACTTAATATTCGGCCTTGAGGAACCGGCTCTAAAATATATTCGGGTCCTTTCTTCGGCGAAACAAGATTGTAGATGTAGACCTACTTATTATTTGATTGGTTCAAATATTTATCTAACGGGTTTTAGCTGGGTTTATCCTGGTATATTCCTACAACGATATCTCGAGGTCAATGCCTGGACCAATGCTCAACGTAAACGAACCGTTGTTCTTGTTCTAGTTAAAATACGTGTGAATCTGTTTTATTTATCTCCCTAGAACACTGAATAAAGCTTAGGTATAAGAAATATATGCAACTAATTATTGACTGAGGGAGTGCAAAACGAGAGCGAAGCGTCTTCGTTTCAGCTTGGGCAAAAATGATTTCGTTTGTCTGATCCGATGGATGTCTGTTCGGCTATTCTTCTTCTGCACCCCGATTCCCAATTCCCAACCCATCGAAAAAGTTTCGATTCGTTTACGCTCTCCGTCTCCGTCAACACTCAGGAGGAAGGAGACGGAGAGTGTAGATTTTGAATCAAAACGTTTTCCATGAGTTAGGAATCGGGGACACCCACCCCACCGTCCCCTACTCGGTGGACCGACGATCTGGTAAAAGCCGCGGGGAGCCGATGGATGCAGGAGGCGAGCAGCCGCTTAAACTGGCGCTCTCTGGGGGAGGCCTATGTTCAGCAGTGGACGACTTCAGACTGTTGATGATGATGAGGAATCGGAGTGCTGGTCGCATTTCTCAATCAATTCTCGTGAAATTTGAGCAGGTTTTATAACTTTTTTTAAATGGTGATGGCGGAGCCATTATGTGTTGGAAACGTAAAAAAATCATATTTTAAGGACAGACAAACTCGCAAGGTCTGCAGCTCACACAGACAGGTTAAGCAAATTCAACAACAACGAAAATGTATCAAGTAATAATAATAAGGCAATGTACGAGTCTATAGAATAAATTCTTCACCTCGTGCGCATGCGCACTGTGTCAAAGTCGCTGACCTCAAGTCCTCATGCCTAATACTGCTATATATTCTGTGACTATACAGACGCATGCAATGTGGGCTTTCCCTTTTGCAACTGGTATGTACCAGTACATGTCTGAACTGAACCAGTGAAGGTGATTTGAAATACGAGGCCTATACGAGGCGGATTCGGAATTACCAGCAAGCAATATTGGTATAGCATACTGCCTCTAAGTGGTATGAATACTCACGTGAGGGGAAATTAGAGGAAGTACATTTTTGGAAAAGAAGAAGTACTTATAGACACATTGTGGTAGGTGTTGGCAACATAAAGTATTTTGTTAATATTTTAATGTCTGGCAACTTTTTATTATTTCTATTTTGACGTTTTGACACTAGCTGTCACTGTCACTGTGAGTGTGTGTGCGATTAAAATTCGAATCCAACCAAGTGCTCCGATGTAAGTGATATATCTAAAAATAATAAGCTCCGTTCCACCATCGCCAGTTTATTTATTTTGGACTACGTCCTTGCCCCGCACCTAATAAGAAAAACAGTCCACTTCTCGAGGGTAAAATCAGCTTATGGTCAACATAAATTGGTCCTGTCTTCGCAACACTAGCGGGCGTGGCAAGCAAAACGACGTCGAGAAGACCTGCGAATATTGGCAAAAGGCTAAACAAAAGGTCGAAGAAGTCCAATAACATCATTCGTCGGCATCGATTTGGTGAGAAATTCAATAAGTTGTGTGATGTGGCACTTGACAAGGTCAACAAACCCGCTAAGGTCACCTTGATGACCTTCCATCTTGCAATATTTTGGCGTCAATTTATCATTGGTGCGTTTAAATTTACGCGCCTACACTCAAGACGGACGGCAACTACAGCGAGCCAATCACAGCAGCACATTTTTCACGGAAAGACGAAACAAACCGATGGATCAATTGGAACAAGCGTGAGGATTCATTTTCTTCAAGTTGGTACTAAAACGCAGGAACAAAATCGTCATTTTTCAGTTTCTCAAGTTGGCAATACAGGTGAAATCAACACGACCTATCAAGCAAAGCAAGCATTTCCCCGGTTGGTAACACGGTTTTTTCACGGTGCGCGTGAGCCAATTCCGCCATTTTGTTGTTTACTCCAAAACTTGTGGAAGTGTTCGTCGCTAATCTGCAAAAAGTGAATTTTAGAGACTTTCGTTACCTTATTTTCGTGTTCGTAGTATTGTTTTAGTTTAAATAAATAGTCATGTCAGAGTTAAAGGCAGCAATAGCCGCTCGCGGCTATGCGAAAGGTTCAGTAACGAAGTTGAAGAAAGCCATGGACGCCGAAGATTTTCGAGCGTCCAGGTCGTTGGAAAAACTCAAAGCAACAAAGAGCAGGCTAGAAAACGTGTTTGCCGAATACAATAAATACTGTATGCTGGTTCAAGCCCTAGATCCGCAGGATTCTGAGGATCCAGGCATCATCGAGGATATGTATTTAGACCTAGTCGCCGACATAAGCAAAATTATAAATGAGGTTTCGGCCACAGATATTGCTTCAACTCCATGCACCTCCTCTAAAATTAAGCTTCCCAACGTAGTAATACCTACTTTTACTGGTAAGTACACTGATTATTATGAATTCATAAACATTTTTAATGCAATGATTCACAACGACAATTCTCTGTCGCCAGTCCAAAAACTTTATTACCTAAAGGGATTTTTAAGTGGGGAGCCCCAAGCGCTTATCAATAATCTGTCATTACAAGATGACAGCTATGCAGAAGCTCTCAAACTCTTACGCGAAAGATACGACAATAAAACAAAAATTATCACCGAACATATATACACGCTGTTAGATCTACCTAACATAACTCGGTCAACAACTACAACCTTGCGCAATATAATTTCAGAGGTCAAGCAGCACCTAGCAGCCTTACGGAACCTAGATGAGCCAGTGGACTCGTGGGATAGCATCATCGTATGTATTCTATCCAGAAAGTTAGATGTGTTTACTGGCCGTGCCTTTCAAATGGAGCGTGACAATAAAACTACCCCAACCATTAAGCAGTTCTTAGACTACTTGGAACGTCGAGCACTAGCACTGGAAAGTGTAGACTTTGCACCCCAGAAGCAGCAGCCACAGCGCTTGACCAGCCACACTGTAGCCGTGCAATCTGCTCCTGCATCATGCATCTATTGTAAGTCTGCACATAAATTATTTCAATGCCCTAACTTTAAAATGGCAGCACCTAACAAACGCTTAGAGTTCGCATTAGCAAACAAATTATGCAAAATTTGTTTGTCGGCTCACAAGCGCAAATGTAAATTTCATTTTAGGTGCGCTGAATGCAAACAGGAGCACAATACTTTGCTTCATCATAATGAACCACAGCATGCAAGCCCTTCTGTCACCTTGTTATCAAGCGCCGCACAAAGCCAGGTGTTGTTGCCCACTGCACGCATTAAGCTTATATCTCAGTCAGGCAGCACAATATACGCCCGGGCACTGCTTGACAGCGCTTCACAAGCCTCATTTGTCACACAGAAAGTTGTGGATTTGCTAGGTGTGACACCAAACAAAACTAGCACAACCATTACAGGCATTAGCAATACAAAGCAACATGTTGAAAATCGCATAAATCTTGAAGTGCACTCTACTGTCTATCCCTTTAAGATCGATGTCAACTGCCATATTGTGCCAAAAATAACAACTAAATTGCCTCAAACTCCAATTAATATTTCTGAAATCACCTTCCCATCTCACTGCAAGTTGGCTGATGATACCTTTCACACACCTGGTGATGTGCACTTGCTACTTGGAGCTGACATATTTTTCCAGGTCCTCCTGCCACAGCCTGAGGTCGAGGTCACCCAGAGTAGCCTGAGCCCAACAACATCGGCAGCACTTCAGCACAAGCAACCATCCTTCATTCACACATCATTCGGGTACATCGCAGCTGGCCGCAGCAGCAGTGCAGCAAACAAAAATAACAAGGTTGTATCTTTATTTTGTCAGGAATGTGATAGTAATTTGAATGAGTCATTGAGTGCATTTTGGAAATCAGAACAAGTGCCTGAAGTTTTCCCAGAACAATTGCCAGAGCACCAGTATTGTGAAAAATTGTTTGATGAGACTACTAAGCTTGAGAACAAAAGGTTCCAAGTTTCAATGCCTCTTAAAGTCCCATTAGATCAAGTAAACTCTGAACTCGGGGAATCCTTTCACTTAGCATATAAAAGATTTCTTAACTTAGAAAAGAGACTACACAAAAACACAACTCTTTTCCAAGAATACAAAAAATTCATTGATGAATATATTAAATTAAATCATGGTAAAGTTTGCGATATAAACAGCTATGATATGTCTAAAGACCCTGTTTACTTTTTGCCTCACCATGCAGTTATCAAAGAAAATGCTCGCACCACTAAACTAAGAGCAGTCTTTGATGGGTCTATGCCCACAAATAAAAAGATTTCATTGAATGACCTATTGTTAAATGGTCCAGTAGTACAAAAGGATTTGTTTGAAGTACTTATCGCATTCAGACTAGAGAAATGTTTCTTTATCTGTGACATACGTATGATGTTCAGATGTATTGAACTAGATCCCAAACAGAGGTCATTGCAAAATATACTTTGGCGTGAGTCTCCAGACCATGATATTATGTGCATACAACTAAACACTGTCACATATGGTCTGAAGTCATCTTCCTACTTGGCCACGCGATGCTTAATTGAACTAGCCAAGCGCCACAAAGATCAGTTCCCATTAGCATCCCAAATCATAGAAAATAACACATACGTAGACGATGTCCTGACAAACAGTAGTTCGGAAGAAAAATTAGTCGAGATGCAGACTCAATTAGTGCAATTGCTAGCTCTGGGAGGATTTCAATTGCACAAGTGGGCTTCCAACTGCAACTCAGTCCTAGAAAATTTACAAAATGATAATCATAATAGTTTAGGTGAAGTAAACTTGCAAAAACACAGTACATCTCTCAAGACACTAGGTGTTAACTTTGATATTCAAAGTGACGTGTTCAAAAGTACATGTCCTGAGCCCTACACAAGTCAAAATGATACAAAGCGCGACATACTCAGCTTCATATCCAAATTTCATGATCCAATTGGCATAATTGGACCAATTTTTGTACGGGCAAAGGTCATAATGCAAAGCTTGTGGGCTACGAATACTGATTGGGATTCGACACCTCCAGATGACATCCGTCAGCAATGGTTAGAGTTCAGTAGGGATTTGTCTCAGATGAAGCCGCTTAGCGTGTCACGTTGTGTAAAACCAGTCGATGCAGTTGCCTGTCAGCTGATTGGCTACGCCGATGGGTCTTCAGTGGCTTACGGCTGCTGCCTATATTTGCGATCTATCGACACGCAAGGTAAGGTACATGTACATCTTCTTTGTTCTAAATCAAGGATAAATCCACTAAAAAAGGAACTCACCATTCCCAGAGTAGAGCTAAATGCTGCACTACTGCTCGCCAAGCTAACTAGCAAGGTACTTGCCATACTAGGTAACACATTACAAGTCAATGACACATACCTCTTCTCAGACTCTCAAATCGTTTTAGCATGGCTTAAAACCGATGCTGCAAAATTACAGACTTACGTCGCGAATAGGGTTCGAGCGATAGGAAAACTTTTGCATGGCTGTCATTGGCAGTATGTCAGTACTGAGAGTAATCCTGCAGATTATCTCAGCAGAGGTCTTCAACCTCAAGAGCTTGAAAATAACAAGATGTGGTGGCACGGCCCATCCTTCTTGCATGATAATAATTTCAGATTTGTGTCCCAAATTGAGGTACCAGCCCACTTACCTGAATTAAAATCAAAAGAGGTACTTATGTGCGCTGCAACTACCACAAATGATTCCGATATATTCGAAAAGTTGAAAAAGTTCTCAAGTATAAATAAAATGACTCGTGTTCTTGCATACATACTCAGATTTTGTCAACCCAAAGCTGTTAGACAAAAGGGATTTTTGACCTCTAGCGAATTAAATAAAGCATTGATGGTAATAGTAAAGCATGAACAAGAGCAATTTTATCCAAATGAAATTAAATCTCTAAAAGATCATGGTCGGGTCAGTGGCAACTTGAAGCCTTTGACGCCTTTTCTCGATGCAAATGGTATTATGAGAGTAGGTGGTCGTTTACAAAACGCAACTATCCCCTATGCTAGCCAGCATCCTGCAATATTGCCTAAAGATTCAAACATTACTGCACTGATAATAAGAGATGAACACATAAAATTATTGCATTCAGGGCAAAAATTATTATTAACTTCCCTTAGGCAAAGATTTTGGATTGTAGATGGATTACGCGCTATTAAAAAGGTAATCTACAAATGTGTAATCTGTTTCAGATTGAAGGCCGTTGCTACAACTCAGCTGATGGGTTCCTTGCCTGCTCCACGTGTTAATGCATGGCGCCCGTTCCAGAAGCTGGGTGTGGACTTTGCTGGGCCGGTATCAGTAAAAAACAGCCGTATCAGAAAACCAGTAATAGGAAAAGGTTACATAGTAGTTTTTGTTTGTTTCGTTACAAAAGCGATTCATCTAGAGCTTGCCTCAGACATGACGACTGAGACGTTTCTCGCCTGCTTCAGAAGATTTATTGCGCGAAGAAACCTGCCCAGCGACGTCCACTGCGACAATGCGTCCACGTTCAAAGGGGCAAGGAATCAATTAGATGAGCTGTATCGCCTTATGTCTTCTCAAAGTCATCAACATCAGGTACAGTCTTTTGCATCATCGCGAGGGATAAATTTTCATTTCATTCCTAGCTATAGTCCGATATTTGGATCCCTCTGGGAAAGTTCTGTGAAAAGCGCAAAACACCATCTAAAACGTGTTGTAGCTTATGCATTGCTAACTTACGAACAGCTCAACACTGTTTTGACCGAAATTGAAGGTGTACTTAATTCGCGACCTATCACTGCGGTATCCGCAGACCCGAATGATTTTACTTATCTATCACCTGGTCACTTTCTTACTGGTGCGCCGCTTAATACTTATCCTGAGCATGATGTAAAGGACAGACCTACAAACTTGCTTAAATTTTGGTCTGTAATTGTCAATATGAAGCAAAACTTTTGGAGGTGCTGGAGTAAGCAATATCTGTGTCTCTTGCAAAGTAGGCCTAAATGGCGTGATGCTAGGCCTAATCTTCAGATAGGTAGTCTTGTAATTTTATGTAGCGATAACACTGCTCCATTGTACTGGCCTATGGCCCGAATAACCAAACTTTTCCCTGGAAAAGATAATCGTGTGAGAACGGTTGAGGTAAAATTGCCTAATGGGCATACTCACAATAGGTGCGTTTCTAAAATCTGTGTATTACCCGTAGATGTAGAATAGTATATCTTTTATTAGTAAAACAACTATATATAAGTAGCTTGTAACACAATAGGTATATTTAGCAAAGTTTCCTAAAACTAATAAGTATTTTTAAGTTTTCATACATCACTAGGTTAGACAAGTCTTATGTAATAAACTGTAACAGTAACTTATTATACCATTGATAAAACTGTAAGGTTAAATTTGATATCTGCCCTCAGCAGAATGCCTCGAAAATAAACGTATAATCGTTAATTGTACTAATGAATAGGTATAAACAAAATGCACAAGCATAAAATAATATTATGCACATTTTGATTACGTTTTTCTATACTTACTATCTATTAAGTGCTAAACATTGCAAAAAATGTATCTAACTAATTATATTATAATTAATGTAGGATCTGTATGTAGGTAACGTGATTGCTCCTTCATTTATAAACCTAAACTGTAATAAGTACCAACACATTGGTTAAAATTTAGATTCCTGTTCAGTTGCAATGTTATTCTCTAATAAATTCTGTATGGGCGGAGCTCTTATCTGATAAGATACTAGATAAATAAAACTAGGTTTTCAATTTGTAAAATAAAACTATATTTTCTGATAAACTACAGATACTATAACTAAATAACTAAAACTATGTAAATCTTAGATTGTGCTATAGGTGTTCTTCAAAAATAATTACCTACTAAAATATTTCTAAAGATTAAAGTAATATCCATGTAACGTTGTACTCTGTGTAATGTAACTCATGTATTAACTAGTGAGTGTAGTACTTACCTTGCTTTACATAACCACCTAGATAATAAAAAAGGATAAATGTACAATCTACACTGGTTAGTACATGATTTTGTGTCTCATTTGTAAGCATAGCTTTTGTTGCAAAAGTTGTTTCTTTCTTTCACTTTTGAGGCCGCAGCTTATGTTGGCAACATAAAGTATTTTGTTAATATTTTAATGTCTGGCAACTTTTTATTATTTCTATTTTGACGTTTTGACACTAGCTGTCACTGTCACTGTGAGTGTGTGTGCGATTAAAATTCGAATCCAACCAAGTGCTCCGATGTAAGTGATATATCTAAAAATAATAAGCTCCGTTCCACCATCGCCAGTTTATTTATTTTGGACTACGTCCTTGCCCCGCACCTAATAAGAAAAACAGTCCACTTCTCGAGGGTAAAATCAGCTTATGGTCAACAGTAGGTTTATCAGGAAACTAAATTGTCATGTGAAAGTGTAGCTGTCTCTTTTATAAACATCGAAATAACAGGGAACGATAATTTTGGGACTGCCAATAAAAAAATTGTACTAAGTTACTCAGGCGTACAAGACAAGAACTTGCATTACACCTTGAAATTACGCAATGATTTAGTACCTAGTACTTAAACTTCTTCAAAACTAAATGATTTTGTAATTCCTGCGCTCCAAATCCTTTACAACCAACTTCGTTAATTAGGTATACTGCCGCTGCCGTCCTTATGAAAAATGCAGTAAGTAGGTAAAACATGCTTTCGAGAAAAACACGAAAACAAAAGTTGCGAGTGCTCGAGAGTAGTCGAGTTGCTGCATTCTTACTTCCTGAATTTTTGGGTTCCAGGTGGAATTTTGATACGTGAGAACGAACAGAATATAGTCTTTTTTGGCGATTCCGAATATGTACCTAACTCAATTTTGCCAAAAACGTTAGTTACTGCGTTTTTCACTACAAGGTGAGTTTGAATTGGTATGTTATCCCGAAAGAAGGGGACTGGGATCATGATAGCTTACAAGTTGTGAGAGCCTTACTTGAAACTGCGTATTTCCAAACCTGAACACCTCCATACTAAAAAATAAATCCACTCACGCGCACGCACGTGCTATCGCTACGAGAGTTAACAAGATACTAAAATAAATAAACAAATTAATTTCTAAGCTTAGTGTACATAGATATACGTAGTATAATTTCAAATGCTTTAATAATTATTATTATAAAAAATTTCTAAGCACAGGTCGTCAAACTCATTTAAGTGCATTCGGTCAAGGACGAAGTTCAACCACCCAGCTGCGCTAGGGCTATTTTCGAACTAAATTTTACATGGCATTTCTTTAATGAAAAGATATTAATTTAGATACCTCGTAGAAGAAACATTGTATACCTTGGGGAGTAGATTACCCCCTTTCGGGATAATACCCCAATTCAAACTCTGGTAGTATAAGCAGTACAGCAACATTTAAATCACTTTTCTCACTTTTGTTTCAGAAGATGCTGAAAGACCTGTCCTCCCTCATCATCAAGCATACGGTTCTATCAAGGAAGCACCTTACTCCAGAACTAGCTGTAAGGGTCATAGATCAGACATGCCCCCTGTGGCGAGCTTCGGAACAGGAGTCACCTTTTAAAGACCCATTCTGGGCTTTTTATTGGCCTGGAGGACAAGCTACGGCAAGGTAGGATCTGTTTATTATTAACTTTATTTGCACAGAATTTTGAATTGTAATCTAGATCTAAACGATGTTATCTTAGATTGATTAAAAAAATATAAGTTTGGTGAGATTTGAAAACCTCCGTGGTGTGGTGGTTGAGCAGGTCGGCTCATAACCTGGAGGCGGCGAGTTTGATTCCCGCGACAGGACAAGTATTTGTGCATAGGGAAAAAAAAGCGCAAATACTTGTTCTGTGTCTGGGTGTTGTGGGAACACGGTCCTCGTAGTTCCTGGGTCCCTAGATACAGGGAATCCTAGTTAGGGTCCAGGATATATGTATATGATCGTTGGGCGTTATTTATTGAGATTGTAATTTGTTTTGTAAATAAGAAAGTAAGTAATGCTAAGTGAGTTCACTTAGCATTACTTACTTAGGCCCTGTGGAATTGTGCATCTCTTACTTAGGACAGGATACGTAGGTAGTATTTTTACTATTATTTATTCTATATTCACCTACATTTATAAGTTAGGTTACCTGTATCATCACATCACACTTCACACTTCACACTAATCACACTAATATTATAAAGCTGAAAGTTTGTATGTGTGTTTGTGTGTATGTGTGCATGTTTGTTACTCCTTCACGCTCAAACGGCTGAACGGATTTGGATGAAACTTAGAATATAGATAGCTTATGTACTGGATTAACACATAGACTACTTTTTATCCGCGGGTGAAACCGCGGGGCGCAGCTAGTATTCTATAAATTAATTACAAAAGGCATCTCAGACAAGAATACGCCAGAATTTTTTGAACTAATTTTTTTTATTAAATATTTTTTTAACAATGTATTTATTGTGCGAAGCGGCTAAGACGCTTTTCACAATGGTTTTTGATATCCCTATCCCTACATATAATAAATGTGAAGTTATGGTATGCTTTGGAACACACACATAATTATATCCAATGTAATTTATCTCATAGGTTCTATTGTTCAGAAAATATCGCTTGCGCGATGCAGGCCCACGGCTTTTTGCCCTTTTTCCATACATTATGAAATTGTATTTGTATCAGCGCCATCTAGGGACAGTGATGTGTCGTTGTTTGTTTGTTATGACTGAACGCCGTAAATACTGAACTGATTTTCATGCAGGTTTCACTAATATGCTTAGAAATAACCGGCGCTTAAAATAGGATATATTAAAATTTAAATTTCATTAATTTTTTTGGTCATAATTATTAAGTTTTCATTACGAAACGAAACTGAATTATAAACAACATGGCCGCTTCATGGTGAGATGGTGAGGTTATTTTTGGCCACTGACGGTAACTTTATGTCACCTATCTGGTGCCTACCTGTTTATCTGGAGGCACAGATTAAAGAAAAAAATCTCTGTGTAGGATATGACCAAAGAGTAATAATTATAACCGCTACTCTAAGAGGTAGGTAGGTACAATAAGTAATTGAGAACTTAACCTTCTTTGCTACCTATCTATTTTATAGTTTTTCTATTTATGCCTTTACAGGTTGTATGACTTGTATGGCGTTTTAGGAGTAAATAGATACGTACCAAAAGATAATATATTAATGCTTACATAATTTAAATTTTTATTAAATCTTTCGAATTAATAGGTTCTGGCTTGTGGATTTAAAAATAAAGCCATTTTTTCATTCCTATGTAATGCAGGTAGGAAATGTACTATGCAGAACAAAGACTACACTGACACACGTAACCTATTCAGAAGCATGAGACTGCACAGCATAAGATGTGGCTGCTTCCAAATACCGGAGGCTGTCGCGCGTAAACGTTACTGCTGCGAAAGTACCATAAAGTTACCATATGTCTGGACAAACCTAACCTAGGCTTAAGGCATATTTTTACCGAATATAAGTTGCGGTGGTGCGTGGCAGCCATCGGTGGTTGTGGACGGTGGCCGGTCTGCATCAGGGCTAAGTACCTATAACTATTACTATAGGTAATGTAGTCCACGCGTGGCAACGCCGCGGGCAGCAGCTAGTAGTTAAATAAGAGCGATCAAATGCAAGGAATGACGGGGCTGTCATAGTCGATGTCGACTCAAAGTCCCAAAAGAAAAAACAAGATTTAAAAAAAAAAAAAAAAAAAAAAAACTATGTATTTAGGTAATGTGCAACTAGGTCTAGGTACATCTATTTGTACATAACCTGAATACCTAGTAGAATTATTATTTAATTATATTTACTACCAACTGACTATATTAGCCTACGCAAATATGCTAAGTACAGCACATTTGCGTAGGCTAATATGCTGTACGTATATTAAGATATTAAGATTGCACATTATTATACCATAATATTTGACATTACATAATATTAAACTAAAGGAAAACAAAATAATTCCAAGTACAACATCCTTACATAATATTAAACAATAGGAAAACGAAACAACATCCAACTTCTTTAAGGAATCGTTTCTGACGTCAATGACGTCTAAAGAAATGACGTCATAGTAACGATTTCGTTCTATTCCTACTACGAACGGTCTCCAACTTAGCTTATGGCATGCAATAAGTATTTACTTGTAATCATTAGCATCTAAATTTAAATACAAATAATATCAGGAAAACGGACTGTTAGTGGAACGGTTGAATACTAATTGAAAATGATAAGGAAAACTTAAAGAACTGTGTGAAAACCCAGGACTAGTTGAAGGCTGCAGTGAGGCGTAGGGAATTACCACCGCCAAAATATGCATAATCTATTTAGGGCATGTATTTAGTTCGTATTACTGCGGCAAATACACTTATGTCTGATACACAGATAGAATTATGGAGATAAAAATAATATGGAGGGATTAAGTAGAACAAACGTTTGAAAATCCCCAAAGTATGCCGATTTTTTTGAATGAAAAAATCAGTTTTTTTGCTATCTTATCGCGTTAGGTAGTAGGTACCTAGCCTAGGCGGAAACCAGAGATGTAAGGAAACTTTTAAAAATGAGTCCTAATTCATTTTTAATCATTATAAACGGTTGCTTACGCACGGGCTTTATTATCTTTGTTTACGAGTGTAAATTGATACAATACAATACAATACAACAATACTTTATTGAACACCAATAAACAAAAATGCATATAATATTTATATAAGAATGGCAGAACAACGGGCGGCCTTATCGCATTAAGCGATTTCTTGATGTGATCATTATTGTAAATATTAAAAAAAAACAATGCAAGAGATAATCAAAAGCATGTTTAATGTTTAAGTAAAACGTATACCCATGCGGTTAATTATAGGTACCTAGAAATAATCGTAATTTTTTTTTAAATTGGCAGTGTGCCTTTATTCTATAAACTAACTACTTCAATACTAAAAAACCAGTAAACTAGCTACACTATCTACTACAAAGAACATTTGGACTGTATTTGGACTAGCCGCGATGGTCTATAGACAGTCCAAGTGCGCCAGCCCATTACCGGTAGGTAGCGTACCCAATATGCTGGCAGCATTGCCTCGTTGATTTATATCGTAAAGTTATAATGGCAACTCAACACACATTTTGGTGCTATGTTTGTGCAATCCTACTATTATTTTATTCTATGGTTCTACACAAATATAGTTAAAAAAAATAAGAAAAATATTGGAAACCAAACTACCAAACCAATTTTGTATTTTGTACCAAACAAGTTAGTAGGTACCTATAGTATTTAGATTTTATTAATTACTGTGTTGATTATTGTAAGTTTCTGTTGTTTTGTTAAGTATTTGATAGAGGAAGTTATCCAAAACATTAGTAATCTGCCCTCCCTTTTTATGAGTGACTATCCCTTCACGGTTAGTGGCAAAATTGTGCCGCATTTGGCGGAAACAGTAGCCAACATAAAAAAAATAATTTTGATGAATATATTTATTCTATGGAATATGGTATGGTTTGATGGAACCAATCTGAAGTAGGTACCTATCCATTTTCATAATAAAAAACGGAATTTTATGTTACTTGGCTGATTTATAATACTTGGGGTGCTTCAAATATGTATTTTAGATTTCTGTGGAAACATTTCGGAAAACCCGGAGGGTTATCTGCAGAGAATTAAATAGATAAGCATTAAAAAGAATCTAACCAACATACAATACAAAATTTTAGGAGCAAACTACAAAAAACCCACACGTAATCGCTACTTCACGTTATTCGATCAATTTACATTTTATCAATGAAACATTCGCTCGCGTGACTTGGTTGCGTAAAAATATTTTCAAACGATTCTCAACCTTAACTATACCGTTGTAAAGAAACTTTTTGTGAGAATAGCAACTGACCATACGCTGTCTCGCTTCCACGACTGAACTCAATAAAGTATGACTTATAGAGTATTGAAACGAATTTAATCTTTAATCCTTGGAAATAAAGTTCACTTTGACTTGAATATGATAATGAGTCACTCTGTTCGGAAGGCACCTGACTTCATTCACTGCCTATTGAAGAAGTTTTAACTGCATTCTTAATATCTTTTTCCAGGTATTTTAATGGAAGTTTAACAAGGCCGTGTTTGTTTGGCTTCTTTTGGATAAACCAAGTGTGCTTGGTAGAGTTCTAGGAAATGGTTGAGACCTAGGTAACCTACCTATTTTGCTATATTCTTCTTCTCGTGTAGGTCCTAGTCCCCTGGGCCCTGGGGGCGTACCGTGAGCTCTTAGCGCGATTCAAAACAGAGCCTATATTGGATCCTGGTATCGGAATTTTTAGGCCGCCCAAAGGCTTCGGACTTGGCTGTCTTTATACAACAGCCGGGACCAACCGCCCTCCGAAGAACTCCAAAAATGAACCTAGATATTATTTTGATTAATTTACCTGCTAAAATAATTTAACTTATTTAAAGACAGTTTTTTCACATTTAATTATTAAGGTATTGGTATTTATTTACTTACATATAGGTAAATACAGGTTGTAGGTGGTTATTACATTAGTTAGACTTAACTTTTAGATAAAAAACCAAATATTTGTAATTAGTATAAGTTTAAACTATTCGTAGATTTGACTATGAATGAAATGACTAATCCTCAAAGAATGCATGGAATGTCGCCACTCACACTTGTGCAGTGAAACAGGGACAAATAGTCCGTATATCCAAACAAAAGAACGGGACAACCTATCCCCGCAATGTAACGAGACGGCAACACACTTTCACCAAGAAAGAAAGGGATAGAAAGCTATGATTCATCCTGAAAGTTTACAGGAGCTGGGACAAAGTGAGTCATCGAGTTTCTGGGAAAGTGCGTGTAAAATATTTTCAGAGGCTTCATTTTGTTTTCTTTCAGAGTGACTCACTCTATCCCTCAGGCCGGAGGATTATTATGTTAAAGGATAAATGGAGTAGGTAGAAAGGAGTAGATCATCATCAGCATTTACTAGGTGGTAGGAGTTTTCTGCAAAGTTACCAGTGCTTTGCCAGTTATTCTGCCGCTAAGCAGTAGTGTTCAAGCACTACTGTGATCCGGTTTGAAGGGCACTGTAGCTAGTGAAATTACTGGGCAAATGAGACTTTACGAGCAGATCTCACAGTCTAGAAAACTGTGTTAGACTGTGTGATGTCTCAGGATAACGTGCGCAGTGAGCAGTGTAACGCGAAACTTTAATTTAGAGTTCCAAGTGACACTGCAATCTGTTATGGGTGGCCGTGTCGTTTAACACCAGGCGAACGGCTGGCTCGTCACGTGATTCGATTACATAAAAAAAAACCCGGAGGACGTCCACTGCTGAACACAGGCCTCCACATAAAAAGCCACTTTGGACGCTTATCATAGGAGGGTTTGACATAATCACCACGTTTGGCAGGCGGGTTAGTGATCGCAGAAGATTTTAATATACCGAGGAGAATGCTGCTCTGCCCATTCTCTGCGTACTCCCTTAGCTGTCTGTTACGGCACCCACGGGAAAAGAATGGGTGGTCTGAGGTCTTTTATCACAACGCCAGGACCACGAGGCCATGTTAAAGGATAATATAAAGTACAAAGAAATAGATAAACGTACGTAACTACTAATTAGATATGTAGGTAAATAAAGAAACCGTTGTGTGATTCTGGCATAGAATGGGACCACCGATCTCTCCCCGCGGGTGCAGTAAGGGAACGTTCAGGGAATGGCAGCAGATTCAGCAGAAGTCTCCTCGATCTGCATTATAATACTACTTAAATCAAATATACTATAAATACACAAGCCGCTCTAGGGGAGGCCTATATTCAGCAGTGGACGACATCAGGCTGTTGATGATGATGATGATGATGATAGATACACATTACACATGTCTCTATGAAAATCAAACCCCGCGCCGCGAAAATTTTTATAGTAGCCGTGTTGTATTTAAAAAAATACGTATGGCAATTCAAACATTCTTGCTCTATCCTTGGACCAGCGCTGATTCCGGGGGGGGGGTATGAACCATGAATGAATGAATATGAATAACGGAAAATTCGTTATCCTTTTGGCAATCCTCTCCTCCTTGTTCCATGGTTGGACGCACGCCCCGAGGCCCGAGAGTTCTGTACCTACAAACATAGGCTTGGTCTCATCGTCCCCGGTGGCGCTGCCCCGGTACCGGGGACGATGAGACAAAATGTGTCATCCTCCCCGGTAGCCTCAAAAATGCAGCATGTTAAATTGTAAGACCAAATAAAATAGCTCCCTAAATTATATAAATAAATAAATAGGTAATGGTTGAAAATATCGTTGCTATATATCTATCTACCCATGCCCAACAGCTGCCCAATTTTCATTTCTTTTGGCGTTGAGTAACACCAAAGAGCATTGGTATCACGTATCTACCTGTAGGCACAAAATAGAACAGAAGTCAATCACATGTATGTATGTAATTCGGGCGCAGCGCGCCGGCCGGCGGCCACGGCCTGCTCGCCAAGCAAAACCTACCCTACCTTTAATTACTTACCTACCTATCTAACAACCTCCACTAAACAATTATTATAGCTTTTTTTGTTGCTGCATTGTTGCACAAGGTAGTTCACAGACGCGTGTCTCAAGCGGACTCCGAAAGACTCCGAGACTTCGTGTCGGTGAGCGGTGTCTATGTGTGCGTTGTTCGAGCGCAATTACTATGTTAATTGACTTCTGTTATATTTTGTGCTGTAGGCGATCGTGTATCTCGATTGCAACCGATAGAAACACTAATTTGTAAAGATTTGACAGTTTCAATACGCAAATTATGTGCATAGTCACTGGAAATATTCAAATAGGAATGACATTTCTCCTGTTGTATTCCAATCAAAGTTACATGGTCACCCCACTGGTCTACACCATTTCAAGGTCTGAGCCAAAGTCTTACTCCAAGGTCGACCTTCAACGCCTCTCGGTCGTTGACTCGAGTCGTCCCTGACCGAGTAACCCTAGCAGAATATAAATATAAAGCTGCGCGTCCACTACGTCGGAATAGGAGCGTACGAGGCGTCGGTATTTACAAAATGCCGATAGGGTGCGTCCACTTCATTCGGATTTTGCATCGGCAATATCGTTATTTTCAAAGCAATCGAGTTGGCCTGTGCACGTATTCACATTATGGAAGATAGCGACGAGGATATTGTAATCATTAGTTGTTAATTATCAGCAGATGTAAAGAAAAACAAAAGGAAACGAAAGATGTGGGTTCATAACATAAACATAAAAAGGCCTATTTTCGGAGATTTTCATACAATATATTTTGATTTATTAGGAGATAATGTTGATGGTTTAGATGTAAAGTTCTACATATCTTTCCACTAAAGTAATTAAAATCAAAATTCGTTGTTATGAGTGTAAATGTAGGTATGCACAGCAGTGAGCGTCGCAAACACGTCAGAACTCAAAGCGAATGGTGCGTTCACTGCGGATGACGTCATCGGCAGAAATACCGGTCTCTGCCGCAGTTATGCCGATCCAGTGGACGCTACACCATACAAATCAATACAAAGCAACGAATCCTTCCGCTCCGTACGCTCCGATTCCGATCCAATGGACGCGCGGCTTAAGGGTGGGTTTTTTGATCCGTAGTTCCACCAACCAACCACCAAATATTCCAAACCAAAACCAAATATTCACCACCAAACCAAAACCACCAAACCAAAACAAATATTCCAAACCAAACCAAATCAAACACCACCAACCAAATACCAAATACCACCAAACCAAACCAACCAAAACACCAAAAAACCAAAAAAAACAAATACCACCAAACACACCACCAAAACCAACTATTACACCACTACCACCCACCACCACCACCAAATATTACCAAATACCAAATATACCAAACAAAATATATACCAAACCAAACCAAATACCCACCAAACCAAACCAAACCAACCACCAAACCACCAAATACTAAATATTTACCAAATATTCTAACAAATTCACTAAATTTTTGACCAATGGCTAGAATTTGTTAGACGTTTGACCAATGGTTACCTTAATTACCATACAATAAACTCACCCTAAGTCATAATAAGAAGAGTTATGTATCATCATCATCAACAGCCCGAAAACGTCCACTGCTGAACTTAGGCCTCTCCCACACAGCGCCACTTTGAGTGGCTGCTCGCCTCCTGCATCCATCACCCCCCGCGGTTTTCACCAGGGTGTAGTGAGATATAACGTGTATTTACCTTTCAATTTTTCATTGAGCGCGCGATAATTATAGGAACAAAAAGTGGCGAGTAATTTGACTCGTCGTATGTAGCCACTAGCCAGGCAGTGATAATTATTACCGCCTTAATTTTCCAGAATTACATTAGATTATGCCTGTATTTAAAGATATTTCAACAAAAATCTTTGCACAAAAAATACACGTGATTATGGATTACGGATACATCCATAATCACGTGTATTTTTTGTGCAAAGATTTTCACCCATATCACGTGTATTTTTTGTGCAAAGTTTTTTGTTGAAATGTAAGGGGGTAGGTAATCCAAAACCTCACCATGTATCACCAAGGGGGAGGGGGGGTTAAAAATTAGCTAAAAAACATCACGTGATTAATGGGCGATCCCCAACCAGCAAAAAATTCAACCAGCTTTAGAACCACCGCCTTTTTGATGTTGAAAAAAGATGTTACGTATTTTGAGGTAAACAAAATGTATTCTACACGTGCTTTAATAATCAGACCAAAGGTTTATCTATTATTAATATTATCGATCGCAAAATGCCACGTGATCATAACAACAATAATATTCGTACACTTCCTTATTACATACAATACAAGGCTCGCTGCATTATCATTATTGTATGAACTTATCAACTCTTATCTACTCTACGCAATGGTAATTCTTCTGAAAAACAATTTGATCAGAGTCAACGTAAATAAAGTGACCGATATAGCTCTTGGAGTTAGTAAGTTGAAGTGGCAATGGGCAGGCCACATCGCTCGTAGAACTGACAACCGATGGGGAAGAAAGGTTCTCGAGTGGCGACCACGAACCGGAAGACGCAGCGTAGGCCGGCCCCCCACTCGGTGGACCGACGACCTGGTGAAAGCCGCGGGGAGCCGATGGATGCAGGAGGCGAGCAGCCGCTCAAGGTGGCGTGCTCTGGGGGAGGCCTATGTTCATCAGTGGACGTCTTCAGGCTGTTAATGATGATGATGAACGCAAATAAATATAAATAAAATAAAATAAATTTATTATTGTAGCAGTTAGCTTGAGTAATAAAGGCACATTGCCCGTTAAAAAAAACTTACCATAGATAATTTCTATAGTCATTATTAATATACCTATACCTAGGTAGATTACTGAGTAACTTGTGTTTATTATTTAATCTGTGTACTCTTCGATTTGGCAGGTTTAAGAATAACATAATTCCCACTAGTTAACAATAACGATTTCTTAGTAGTAACATCACAGAGGACTTGATGGTAGGTACAGTTAGTACCATAGAATAAGTAATAGTACAAACACGCTGGTAGCACTTATAATTTCTAATTAAGGTGGAACGTTTCACTAGCGCTGCAAATTCAAATTTTCTTGCGTTCTTTTGCCAATAATAGCTTAATTACTCAACGTTTGCGCAAATAAATAGAATGTATCAACAAATTACGAATAAAAGTATCTCCTAGATATCATTGGTTTAGCGACAAATGGCAATAAACAGTTTTCTTGTTAGTTTTTCAGTCTATTGCCATTTGTCGTTAAATCATTCATAAGCAGGTGATACTTGTAATTGTAATTTATTGATACAATTTATTTGCGTAAAATTAGTTTTCGTTGAGTAATTAAGCTATTATTGGCAAACGAACGCAAAAAAATTTGAATTTGCCGCGCTAGTGTAACTTTCCACCTTAATAGGTATCTACCTAATATCAGTGATCTCAGACCCAATATAACATTCCTTTAACTGCAGCCAGCGCTTTCCCGGCTTTCCTCAGAAATGCTTCGTTTAGCTGAAAATCTGATCGATTAGCGATGTTCTGAGTTCCGAGAATTCTCTTTCTCATTTACCCATAACCTTAAAATAAGTACCTGGCTGGCTACTGGGTTTAAACCCATATACTCATTCTAAGATTTCTAAGCCCGTATTAACCTTTTTTTTAACGGGTACTTAATATTTACTGTTGTTTCCTATCTATTTACAGTAAGTACTTTATCGTACTTACTTAGGTAAGTAAGATTTACAAAGTACTTAGGTACTTTAACGAGGAGATCAGACTATAATAAAATTGATGTTGGCCCATTGTTGGTTAGTAGTTGATTGGGTTTTCTAAATCAAATAGAACCTGTATTTGCCAGTATTATACGATATAAAAAAACTAGTTTCACAGAATAATGTGTAAATTAATAATTAGCATATAGACAGGCGATGAAAATTGAGAGAGAACCTTATTTCCAAAGACCATTTTTGCATTTTGTATAAAATGGGGTTAGAATTTTGTTAGTGCTGCCATCTGTGGCGCTTGACAGAAAATACTTCTGTGTGGGCTGAGGCTTTCGAGTACAGTAAAACGTAGCTTTACTTCATATTGAGATGGCGCTAAAAGAAATCGAGTAAAGTAAAATCTTTTTTTTGTAATAGGTGCAGTTTCTTGTTTTTTGTTATCAAAGAACTTTTGTTTTTATTAATAATTTATTTTATAGTATTTTATGGTGACTTTAAAGAAGTTTTTGCTTTTTCAGATACATACTAGACAACGCTAACATTATGAGGGATCGAAGAGTGCTAGACGTGGGCTGCGGTTGCGGTGCTGGGTCTATAGCAGCTGCAAAAATGAAAGCAAAACGAGTACTAGCTAATGATATTGATCCTTGTTGGTATACTTTTTTTAAGTTTTTGTATAATATTGAAATTGTAGAGCAAAAAAGCTTGGAGATGCCGGGGATCGAACCCGGGGCCTTTCACATGCAAAGCGAACGCTCTACCACTGAGCTACATCCCCGCTTGAAATGATGTTTGAAATACCTGATCGTATACTTAAAGGTGCGACGGCAGCTACAGAAATCAACGCCAAAGCTAATGACGTCACAGTAGAAACTACCACAGAGAACTTCATTGGCTCAAAATGCGAAGAGTTCGACACAGTGTTGATTGGAGACATGTTTTATGACGAAGAGTTTGCCAATATGCTTTTTGAATGGCTTTTGAAGCTTAATGGAGATGGGAAAACGGTAAGAAAAATGTTCTGAAACCTCCCTTCATTTTGTACGACTCCTACTAAGGGTGGATTTGACCAAACTTAGAGTTATGCGCGAGTAACTATACCAGAATAAATCTATTCCACGATCTTAAACTAGAATAACTCATTCGTCGTTTTACCATGCAATACAAAGTATAGTATACTTACACGCGAATAGCGGAGTGAACGATGAACGAAACTATTACCCAGGTAACAATTATTGTTCTACAACGCCAAGGTATTCAAGTTTATGTCATAGCAACTAAATTTTGTCGTATTATAGTGCAGGAAAGTAAATGTTGGAATTATATGGCGCGCTGCCGCCATTAAAATATTCTCGGAATAGTTTATTATTCCACCAAAAACGGTAGTATAAGTTGTTATTCTCGAATAGGCTTGAGTGTAGATGGTAAAATGTGAAATTGGCTTATTCTCGGATAGCTGGCGATTTATTCTAAGTATAACCCTTACTCTCGTTTGGTCGAATCCACCCTTAGAATAAGTTGTTCTTAAGAGTCCTGCTATTAAACTAAATCACAGAATTTTTAATAGCAGGACTTAGGGTGGATTCGACCAAACGAGAGTAAGGGTTAGAATAATATTAGAATAAATCGCCAGTTGTCCGAGAGTAAACCAATTTCACATTTTACCATCTACACTCAAGCCTAAGCCTTTTTTGGTGGAATAATAAATTATTCCGAGAATAGTTTAATGGCGGTAGCGCGCCATATAATTCCAATTTTTACTTACCTGCACTATAATACGACAAAGTTGAGTTGATATGACATAAGCTTGAATACCGTGGCGTTGTAGAACAATAACTGTTAGCCGGGTAATAGTTTCGTTCATCGTTCATTCCGCTATTCGCGTATAAGCATAGCTATACTTTGTATTGCATGGTAAAACGACTAATGAATTATTCCAGTTTAAGATCGTAGAATAGAGTTATTCTGGTATAGTTACTCGCGCATAAATCTATGTTTGGTCAAATCCACCCTTAGTAGTTGTAACTACTAAGGGTGGATTTGACCCACCACCACCATTTACACCATGGTCACAGAATAAATAATAGTACAGTATTTATGTCCAGGGGGTTTAGCAAAGATGTCAGCGTGAGCCGTTATCGCCTCACGCTAACTCCAAAATGTATGGGAATGACATTAGTTGCGGAAAAGTTATCCGCACAGGCACTGTCATTTCCATACATTTTGGAGTTAGCGTGAGGCGATAACGGCTCACGCTGACATGTTTCATCACAAAATGACTATGTGCTGTATTAAGTTTTCTGTGGAAATACTTTTACTTAATCTGTTGTATAATTTTTCACTAGGTACTTGTAGTTATTTCATTTCACAAAGACCAATCCATTTTTTTTCTCTCTTATATTTTGGCTCCACACATAGTGTATTTAGCCAGTGTCAAGTATTGTAATTTTTTATAATGATAGAATATTTCACGTAAAGTCAAGTCTTAGTCACAGTCTGCGTAGTCATAGTCCAGTCTTAGTCAGGTAGTCTCAGTCCAGTCTAAGTCCTGCCCTAGTAAAGTGGTAGCAACTTTACTAGAAGCTTCTATGGAATTTTGGAAGCAACACGGAAAACCACGTTTCACCACATTATATCACTTGCCCACACTCATGCTCGTAATTCAGCACTTAATGCGTAAATCGCCACCAATTTTAAACAATAACACTGGAAAAAGCACGAGTTTTGAAAAATAATTCAATGCAACGACGTGAACTTTTCCGCGTTCCCGCCAAAAACCCCGACCAATACATTTATTGAATTTTTTATCCTATCATTAAATGCCATAAATGACAATGTCAATTCAGATCACACAAAACTTCGTAAATTACTAGGTAAATACTTTGAAAAGGTAAAATAGTACCCAAGCAATACCTACCAGTATTGGTGCCACTTGCCCATTTATTTTTCTAGGTGTTACTAGGAGACCCAGGAAGGCATGGCTTAACCATAAAACGAAGACAACACTTAAATATGTTGGCAAAGTATGTTCTGCCAAAGGAAAGCTGTATCGAAAACCATGGATTCACTGAAACAACCGTTTGGATGTTGAATAAATAAAAAAATAATAGTAAATTAAAATATTTATTTCATTTAAATTCATTATCAAAACTAACAAAATCAGGTATTTCTAAATCTTGACGCACTTACTTGCTAATAAATGTAATAATAATAAAGCATTCTACAAGGCACTAACTTAGAAAATCGTAAGTGGTATTTTCATTACATACTAAAGCGATGACGGTACCTACTCCACAGAACAATATTTATGCTATCAACTAACGTAAATACAAATGAGCAAAAGTATTTTACACATAAAAGTCAATGATACTTTTAGATTTAAATTAGCGCCACCTATGCTGCAACGGATCTTCTCATAATTTTGTACGGAAATCTGTTGTACTACTCGACGCTAGACAGCGCTTTAATCAAATTCATATAATACTTATTAAAGTTTAAGTTTTTTTTTAACAGCGCCATCTGCTACGTACTAAATTCTAGCCTTGTTTGGAGTTCGACTATTCAACGCTAGATGGCGGTACCAAAACTATAATTCTAGGATTACGTTACTATTACTACATCTGATAATTATGCATAGTATTCGCGTAAACTCCATGTTTGGACCGCGCAGTCCTGCCAGAATAGTGGGAGTAGGTGTCCATATCCATTGGAGCGTGAGGGTGCATTATCAGAACCGGTTGTAGAGCGAGCGATTTGCGCGAACCCGACATAGATGTCGCGTCAGTGACGTAGCCGTTGTTCACTTCACCTGAAATAGAAAAATGTTAAATTAAAAAATGTTGTAGAAAATTCAATAATGAAAAGACAATTTATCTGTCAAATCAATAGGCATGGTCATGGAACAAGGAGGAGAGGAATGCCAATACACCAAGAAAACAGCGTAGATCAAAAATATGCCTAAAACTAGATGGCATTGCAAGATGAGCGGGTAATAAGTTGAGCGCAGATCGGAAATATGTCAAAAAAACCGCTATATAATGATATACATAATTATATAGCGGTTTTTTGGCGGGAACTCGAAAAAGTTCACGTCGTTTCATTGTATTATTTTTCTAAACTTGTGCTTTTTCCAGTGTTAATGGTAAAAATTGGTGGTGTTTTACGCATTAAGTGCTGAATTACAAGCATGAGTGTGGGCAAGTGATATAATGTAGTGAAACGTGGTTTTTCGTGTTGCTACCAAAATTCCATAGAAGCTTCTAGTAAAGTCGCCACCACTTTACTAGGGTATGACTTAGACTGGATTGTGATTACCTGACTTAGACTGGACTGTGACTAAGACTTGAAGACTTGACTTTACACGTGAAATATTCCATAACTCGATGAATAATTACAATACTTGACACTGGCTAAATACACTATGTGTGGAGCCAAAATATAAGAAAAAAAAAAAATTATATAGCCAATGAAACTAGTAAACAACAAGTTTCAAAACAGGTTTTTTGTAGGCCAACACTCCAACAGCCACTGGCAGCGGCACTGTTTGCTGAGATGTTAAGTTGTGGCTTCAGTATTGCCGAATAGAAATTACTACTTTTTGATGACACTATATTACCGCAACGAAACTAAAACAAACGAAAGAGTTTAGAGTTGTCAGTCAGTATCGTGACGCATTTCCTCTAACCTGTGGTCTATGCTTGAAACGGTGACAGTGACATATTTTAGCAATAACCACAACTGGCGCCATCTATTGGGTCTATACATAAAATACAATTTCTTTTTTAATAAAACGTCTCATTCAGCCAAATGTAATATTCCATAGTATTCTTAAGGGCCTGAAGACGTCCACTCCTGAACATAGGCCTCCCCCAGAGCACGCCACCTGTAGCGGCTGCTCGCCTCCTGCATCCATCGGCTCCCCGCGGCTTTCACCAGGTCGTCGGTCCACCGAGTGGGGGGCCGGCCTACGCTGCGTCTTCCGGTTCGGTTTTTTTTTAATGATTCTTAAGGGTGGATTTTTTGTTCCGCAGTTAAGGTTAAAAACTCTAACAAATTCTAACCAATGGTCAAAATTTGCTAGAGATTTTAACCTTAACTACCCATTGCTATACTGGTCAAAATACCCACCTTAGGGTGCGTTTTTTCACCAATATGTACTTAACGTAACTAATGAAAGAAAGAAAGAAAAAATATTTATTCAACACTCACAATAATTAGATAAGTACAAGTATAATATACAAAATTAAGTAAGAATAGTAGTTATGAGAAGAATAATAAGAAGTGTAGATATTATATACATAGATAAAGTGGTGTTGAAAAGGGCTTAACTCAGCATTCATGCCGGTGTACTCAACACCTGGCGCTGATTTTCAGTTAAACCCTTTGGTCGACGGGTAAGGTATAGTTGTCAGGTGACCATAATAAAAACAAACACAAAAAAAATTATAATATATACTTACATATATAATATACACAAGAAACGTATAAAAAAATAAATATTTATAATAATAACAATAAAAACACTTGAAAGAATAAGATAAACTACAAATGGTTATGTGATGAAAAAAAAACGATAATAATAATACAATTAATGTTGCAGTTGTTGGCAATGAATAAAAGAAATAAGCACTGCAAGCAATGGTTAAAAACTCTAACAAATTGTGACCATTGGTTAGAATTTGTTAAGAGTTTTTAAGTATTGGTTGGTTACTTTAACTATTGGTGAAAAAATCCATCCTTAGTGTAGGTAATTAGTTTTGGTATAGGTCATAGGCTATTTTGCTTCTAACTCGTCAGTCTGTCACAGATAACGCGTGCCGGTTCTACAGAATTCCTCAAAAGGTCGATCACTACCCACCGCCCGCGCCCGCGTCGCCGCAAGTAAAGTGTGTCGCGACTCCGTTAGCATATTCATGAGTTGAGGCTGCGACGGTGCCTCGCCGAGACAAGGTTGATGTTATGCAGATATGTCAGTGACTGAGCGATACCGGCTCAGTGTTTTTGGAGCCTCCAGTATGCTTGGGGATAAATTATCACTATTTACTAGGTGGTAGGACTTTTCTGCAAAGTTCGTCTAGGTAGGTACCACCGCTTTGCCAGTTATTCTGCCGCCAAGCAGTAGTGTGCAAGCACTACTGTGTTCCGGTTTGAAGGGCACTGTAGCTAGTGAAATTACTGGGCAAATGAGACTTTATGATCTGATCACTCAGTCTAGTAATCTGATTACTAGACTGTGTGATGTCTCAGGATGACGTGCGCAGTGCAGTGTCACGCAAATCTTTACTATTTTAAAGATCCGAGTGATACTGCAACTGTTATGGGCGGCCGTGTTGCTTAACATCAGGTGAACGACTAGCTCGTCACGTCACTCAATCGCATAAAAAAAAAAAATTATACACCGTGGATACAATACGATATTTTCCAGAAATGTATGTACTCAGTCCATGCTTTAGAATAATGTAAAACGTAAAACTAGGTACTATAAAATTAGTCCAAATTCAAATTCTTAACAAAAGGCCTACGACATGAAATAATTTGGCACTCCGGGAAAGCGCGGGGAGGGCGGTGCAGGTGTATTAGCTACCTACGAAACATTTGCCCGCAGCATGTAGTGTGAAATAGACATTTCAGCTAACGGCGAATTATTTTTTGAGGAATTTATTTTGTTATTATTTTTTAATTTAACGCTGTAGTATTGTTCTATAGCATGGACTGAGTGAAAATATAGAATTCAATTCCACGGTGTATAATAATTACGAATACAAAACTTTCTTCTCTTTGAAGACAGTAGAAAAATAAATGTTTGCACATTCCACACAGCGCCATCTATCCCCAAACTAAGCAAAGTTTGTAATAGGGAACTAGATAACTGATAGTTTTCTTATATTTTTTTTAGTTGTTTATCGCCATTTCATCAAAAGGATTACACGCACTCTGTCAAAATGTCAGCCAGCTACTTCTATCGGGTTCAAGAGATACAGAGATACATTTATAGGTCGCAGAGACAGACACCGGGGCCTTAGGGTGGGTTTTTTTATCTGTAGTTAAGATAACCAATGGTTAAAACTCTAACAAATTCTAAGCAATGGTCAAAAGTTAGAGTTTTCAACCATTGGTTACCTTAAACACATGTAGTTAAGGTAACCAATGGTTAGGATTTGTAAGGATTTTTAAACATTGGTTACCTTAAAAAAAACCTACCCCTCGTCATTAATTTTTTTTATTGCCTTTAAGAATGTTTAAGTATTTTATTTTAATAATGTTAAAAGCTGTAAAACAAATAAATAAAGAAATCAAAATAAATTATTAGGCTCCCGTTTTTATGCTTTGGGTACGGAAAAAAGCCCTAAGAAGCTAAGGTCCCTAAAAAGCTACGGAAAAGGTACGAGGAAATTAAAAACGAGGCAATTTATGTAAATGTTTAACGGAATTAATACACTCGTTAACTTTATTACGCAAAAATGCAGCGAAGGGCTATTAATGGGCGTGATGATGACCCGTCACGGTTGAAGATTTGAAAGCGAAAACTGCGGAAGTGTCTTACTAAATTAAATTAATGTATAAAAATACAATAAAAATGATTTATTGATGCTTATTTGTTATTGAATATTTTAGAAACTTATTTAGAAATACGCATATAGGAATAACTAGGTGACCCGCCCCGGCGTCGCACGGGTTAATTAGTTTTACGCCTTATCTCAGTCTGAGAAGGAAGAGGGAAAAAGATAAGGGAAAAGGATGAATTCATGTATCTTTCCCATGGATGTGTCTTTCTCATAGTATTGGATAGGAGAATTAGAAGTATCCTATAGCCTACCTCGTAATATGAACTCAAATCATGCCTAGCTTCATTTGAATCCGTTCAGTAGTTTCGGTGTGTTGCTCAGCCAAGACACAGACAGACAGACAAACAGACAGACAGACAAAAATGAAAAAAATATAGTTTTGGAAAAAAATATACTTTAGTATGGATTATAGAGCGCCCTCCAACAATATTTTTATTTGTAAAGACTCGGTAATGGATTATTATGTTAGAAGAATGATTACCTTTGTAAAGACTCGGTGGTGGGTACCCCGTGTCAGGTTGCAGACGCACATGTCTTGTAGCGAGGATGAAGGCCAGTGCTGACAGCACCACGCCGTCCAGACAACCGATCACAGCCAGAAGATACGCCCAGCGGACGTGGCAGCGACCTGGAATGATCACGGTACTTCTAAATAACTAGCCTCCGTAACATAAACCTATCTCAAATTACAGTTTAACGTGATGATGACAATGAAAGGTTGCTAATGAACTAAATTACACCCAGTATATAATAGCCAGTCTATAATATAATATTTTCGGGGTCGGTATACCAGCAGTAGGACCGCCAATGGGGTAACATTTATAGTAGAGCACCTACAGCAGTAGAAGTAGAGTCCGCTATAGGAGTAGTGTTCTGTGGGACAGTACATCTTACGATCGTCTCTATCATCAGTATCATCAGCCTGATGATCAACCAACGCCACGAATAAGCGCCAGTTTGAGCGACTGCTTGTCTCTTGCATCCATCGCCTCCCCGCGGCTTCACCACATCGTCACTCCACCGAGTGGGGGGCCTACGCTGCGTCTTCCGGTTCGTGGTCGCTACTCGAGAACCTTTCTTCCCCTTGGGTTGTCGGCGCTGTCAGCGATGTGGCCTGCCCATTGCCATTTTAATTTGCAAATTCTCCAACATCATCATCATCATCAATAGCTTGAAGACGTCCACTGCTGTACATAGGCCTCCCCCAGAGAGCGGTACCTTGAGTGGCTGGTCGCCGTCTGTATCCATCGGCTCCTCGTGATTTTCACCAGATCATCGGTCCACGTAGTGGGGGGCCTACGCTGCATCTCCCGGTTCGTGGTTAGAGAACCTTTCTTCCCCATCGGTTGTCAGTTCTACGAGCGATGTGACCTGCTCATTGCCATTTCAACTTGCTAATTCTAAGAGCTATATCGTTCTCCTGCGGATCTCCTCATTCTGGATCTTATCTCGCAGGGAAAGACCGAGCCTAGCTCTATCCTTAGCTCGGTGCGTGACTTTGAGCTTAAAAAAGCAAAATTTGTAAGCTTTGGGCTTGCAAATTCTTTACCGACCTATATTATACTGGTCTGCCGTGGGCCCACAGGTCTCTTGCACTGAAGTCTCGTTCCACGCTGCTGGATACACAGCTACTCCTGCCACCATCGACAGCGCTGAAAACAAACAAAATATTGTGTTAGTAAGTAAAACCCACTAGTTCCATGTCACAGGATTTATTTTGTAGTTCGGTGAAATGAATCTTAGGTGATTGTAGGACCCCGGGACTGGGATCGGGAAGATTACGAATAAATTTTGAAAAAAAAGCCAACATACAAAAAAAACATGGCCGCCATACAAAACTGATTCGGAAATAGGTACTTGTGTTTGACCAAATGTCAAGGTACGATAGGGGCTTTGAGGTGGGTACAAAAATACAAGATGGCGGATTAAAAATTTCGGTAATTTGACTGCCATTTTTAGGGTTCCGTACCCAAAGGGTAAAACGGACCCTATTACTAAGGTAAGGCTCCGCTGTCCATCCGTCTGCCTGTCTGTCTGTCTGTCGGTCTGACTGTCCGTCTGTCACCAGGTTGTATCTCATGAACCGTGATAGTTAGACAGTTGAACAGCTGATGATGTATTTCTGTTGCCGTTATGACAACAAATACTTACTAAAAACAGAATAAAATAAATATTTAAGGGGGCTCCCATACAACAAACGTGATTTTTTGTGCTCGTTTTTTTAGATAATGGTACGGAGCCCTTTGTACGCGAGTTCGACTTGCACTTGGCTGGTTATTTATCAAGCAAACATTGAAGTGGGTTTCATACTCAATATCGAAAGAGAAATACCTAGGTATGGGGTCATAGATTTAAATCTCATGAAGTAATATCATTGTGTAGGTATACATACATAATTATTTCGATAATGTACTGCGGCATAAATAGCAAAACACCGTCACTGTTTATGAAATTCACCCTAAATAAAGCAACAAGCAATATTTTTGCAAGGATACAAAAAAATAAACCTGCCAACAAGCACTCAAAACGCTTAAACAAACCGATATTCCAACACAATTTCAACGATGTTTTGTAATCGGACTAATCAATAACATTGCAACACCCGCGGTGTTAAATTACGAACAAAAAGTAACAGAATGCAGGTTGCCAAAACAGTTTTTTGTACGTTGTTAGAGTTCCGGACCGAAACGGTAAAAAGAAACCCTTCTATTGAGCCTTCTTCGGTGTCCGTCTACCCGTCTACGTAAACTGTGACACAGACGTTTTTCTCAGCAACCACTTTATCAATTTAAAAATCAAAGTTATAAATCGTATGTACTTGGCGTATCGTAAAAATTGTACTATAGAGTGTATATTGTAAAGAAAAGAATTTGAAAATGGTTTGATTGTGATAAAACCGCTCCCCTTCTCCATTTTTTGTTGGATTGATATTGGAAAACTGATTTATTAATAACTTAACAAATATGAATGATCTATATAGTCGAGTCACTTCTGCATATTGTTCTAAGACTACAGATATACTAACTCTTTGAGATATACATCTAAAACTTTAGATGGTAAAAACATTAATCCATTGCAAAGCATCCTTAATAATAAACGCGTTGTAGGTTTTGATTAGTTACACCATCTTTTGTCTTTTTCGATCGCTTTCAATATTCAAATGTCAAAAAAGGACAAAAGCTGAAGCTGAAATCTAAAACTACTACGCGTGTATTAATAAGGCCGTAAAGGCGGAACCCTCAATGAGCAAGTTCTAGTCGCACTTAGCCAGTGTTTTTTACATGTTCTGTTTGCTTTGTGTTGGGTGAATTCTTTGCTCAGGTGCATTGAACTAGAAGCAAGGAAGCAAAAACTGTTCACTACCCACACCACAAAATATAAAAAAAGTGTTCTTGTGTAAGGCATAAAGGCACTCACGCCATGCGGGGCGTTAAAATTAGATAAACGACAAAAAAATGCTCTTTGCTACTACCAGTAAGTAGTTACCGGTAGTACCTAGAACTACGCATGGGCAATGGATCACAAAGACAGTCTACGCAGGGCTAGCAATTAGACACCAGCTATAATCATCATCCTCTTTGCCTTTTCCCATTTGTTATTGGGGTCGGCTCCCAATCTAACCTGTAGCGGCGAGCTCCCAGAATTACACGAGCGACTGCCATCTGACCTCGCAACCCATAAGGGACCAGTAACAGGGATGGTTAGATCAGGCGTCAGATTCTATCAGGCTTCTGACTACCCATAACGATTGCCATAGATGTTCTTATAACAACCGGGACCGACGGCTTAACGTGCTCTCCAAGGCACGGAGCGATGGCATCGAAAACTGCACATAACTTACTAGATAAATCACTGGTGTAGGCCCGAGGATCAAACCCGGTGCCGTAAGATTGCGAAGCGCACATGCTACCGCTCGGCCACCTTCACTCCTAGACACCAGCTATAATAATGGACGTAATGTCTCTTCTCTCGAGAAAGCATTTGACTAATGAAAACGCAAGAAATCTTTATGGCATGATACACGTGATCGTTCGTTGGTTAAAAACGGTTTCGCGAGAGAAGAGATTATTGTCGATAGCTCATGCTAATAGCTCTGTAGGAGCAGTTATATAGCAGGTCTAAAAGAGTAATGTATCCTCTAACACTGATATTAATACGCATTTCAATGAAGAAATATCTGAAAAGAGCAGACATTCTTAATGCTGTATCTCTCCCACCTACACCTTTTCTACTTCCGCCATAATGTTTAACATTATGGCGGAAGTAGGAAAACAAAGCTTTCTAACTTTCGTCAGAATTATTTTTTGAATGACACAAAAATATAAGTATTGGCTCTAAAACTATCTCTTAAGGTGGAACGTTTCACAGGCGTGGCAAATTCAAATTTTCTTGCGTTCTTTTGCCAATAATAGCTTAATTACTAAACGTGATTACATTAAAACTGCCCTAAATATAAACCTAGATATAATTGGCTAAGCGACAAATGGCAATAAACAAATTTCGTCTTAGTTTTTCAGTCTATTGCCATTTGTCGCTAAACAAATGATATGTAGGTGATACTTTTAATTGTAATTTATTGATACATTCTATTTATTTGCGCAAAATGTGTTATCATGTAATCACGTTGAGTAATTAAGCTATTATTGGCAAAAGAACGCAAGAAAATTTTAATTTGCCGCGCTAGTTGAAACGTTTTACCTTAAGTATCTATTATTTTCCCCCATTGTTATGTTACATATGACAAAACTTAGAGTGAGCTAAAAAGTGAGTAAGAAACACGACAGCGTGAGCAAACGGGTTGTGTGTGCCCAATACATACTCGCGCTGCCCATTTTCCTGCTCACTTTCCCGCTCACTGCCGCAGGAGTGAGCTAAATATAAATGAGGATAATGATCATATTGTGCACAGGACTTTTCATGACAATAAAAAGAAACAAAGATCACAAAGATCAGCCAGATTAGACAAAAAGATACTGCTCTATCCGAATAATCAAGAAAAACTTGTTTAATTCCGTTACTTACGTTTCCCTTCATTAACTTAATCGCAGAGAAATTGGCATTATGGAGGCTTTCTTCGAACGCGTCGGACCGTAGCAGGTTTCATACTCCGCGGCTTTCAATAGTAATTACGACAATCGTCTCGTAATCTATATTTAAGAGGGAAAAGTGGGTACGGATGTAAATGAAAATGAGACGGCTGGAAATTGGAGCAGCTTACTGTGACGATTTTGAAGCCATATCTAATATCTAGACATTTAAGCACACTACGGAACAGAAAAAAATACCTACTACCTATTACTATTCCATATGTAGTGCTATTTACACTATGCACCTATTAGGCGGGCCCTAAACGTTCAATTTTACTGATCAGTTAAATTGACGAGTCCATTTCCGTCAATGTTTTCTCCATACAGTAAACCTAAAAACATTGCGCAATACTAACACCACCCGATCAATAATATTGATCAGTCACAAAGATTGATCAATAGAATTGAACGTGTAGGGCCCGCCTTATATGTATTCAAAACATGGTATCACAGACACACACTTCTCAACAGACAGAGTACTTTGTTATAATATACAGGATGATTGGTTCGTAGACCGTATCCTTTCAGGGCGTGTTTAAACAGGCCTTGGGCTGAAAAGATATGGTCTACGAATCAATCATCCTGTATACGGAAAATACATTCTATATGTATCTTACCTCAATGAAATAACATTAAAATTAATTGTTCAAAACAATTATTGATGGGATCGAAGCATAGACCTAGGAAGAGTAACGAAAATATTCTAGGTCTGTGGATCGAAGCTTCGAACTTGCAGCTTCGCGAATCTGCGAAGCTGTGGAATGAACAGTGCGAGTATGTATTGTGTAGGCACAATCCGTTTACATACTCGCGCTTCCCTATTTCTTGCTCAATTTCCTGTCAACTCATGCGGCAGTGAGCTGAATGTGAAATGTAAGAAAACTTATTTCATGATCACCTTAGCTACACAAAATAAACAACAATGATACTTCAGTGAAACGGCACGGATCCGAAATAAAGATCCGCAGGAGAATTAGTTCTCCTCCAGTGACCGATATAGCTCTTAGAATTAGCAAGTTGAAATGGCAATGGACAGGCGACATCGCTCGTAGAACTGACACCAATGGGGAAGAAAGGTTCTCGAGTGGAGACCACGAACCGGAAGACGCAGCGTAGGCCGGCCCCCCGCTCGATGGACCGACGACCTGGTGAAAACCGCGGGGAGCCGATGGATGCAGGAGGCGAACAGCCGCTCAAAGTGGCGCTCTGTGGGGGAGGCCTATGTTGGCCTTGTGACGTCTTCGGACTGTTGATTATGATGAAAAACGGCACCGAACCAAAAAAATGCGCTTATTCCATCTAGTCCTACGACAAAACCAAAGACTGCATAGCTATCCAAGCTGTGCGACTGAATAGTCGGACAGCTTGGATACCTATTCAGGCTTTGTTCCAGATAGAACTACTGGTAGCTAAGTAGTGCTAAGTAATGTTCTGTGAGGTGGAGCCCCTTTTCCTTCTAACAAAGCAAGTCTGTCTAAGGAAATTATGCCCTCAATTTTAAAGCACTTCCACCTAGATACCTTCTACATTATTTAGGCGTCATCCTTGAGCGTCAACAATACAAGCTAAGACAATGCTGTGTTCCCACGTGGAACAAGCCGCACAGAATTAATAGTACCTACCTACGTACATGATGGTTTGCAGTTTAGCATAACTTCGCTCGACTAAAAAACGAATGGTAAAGAACAGCATTGGCTTTTAAAACGCAATATAGCGTGTGCTTGATTCATGTGTCGGCTATTTTAATCACATATTTTTGGCAATTACATTTTTTTAATAGTTTATATGATGGAAACTGAGCGATGGTGGCCGAGCGGTGTGCGCTTCGCAATCTTACGGCACCGAGTTCGATCCTCGGCTCTGCACCAATGACTTATCTAGTAAGTATGTGCAGTTTTCGATGCCATGCGATGAACGTTAAGCCGTCGGTCTTGGTTGTCATAAGAACATCTACGGCAATCGTAACGAGTAGTCAGATGCCAGATAGAATCTGACGCCTGATCTAACAATCCCTGTTACTGGTTCCTTATGGGTTGCGAGGTTAGATGGCAGTCGCTTGTGTAATCCTGGTAGCTCGCCGCTACAGGTTAGATTGGGAGCGGACCCCAATAACAAATGGGAAAAGGGAAAGAGGATGATGATGATATGCTATGGAAACTAAGACAGGAGTCTGCGAAGAATCAATCTCAAAAAAGAAGTAAAATCTTCTTAAACAAGCTAGCTCTCAATAATTACTTAAGTAATTAGAAACAACTGATTATAGTTATCGTAGGTACGTAGTACTGTACTTTTATCTATTTTGTGCCGTATGGATCAAAGCTCTCGAAAATATTTGCTGCAGTAAGTAGATGTTTATATAAAAGGGGCCTGACAGCCACGGAACCCCGTAAATCAGCCTCTACGAATAGACCGATGCTATTTAAAAAAAGCTTGCAAGCGAAGTCTAGCATAACCCCCAAGATCTACGTCCCCTACGTGCAGTGCTAAACCTAAGCTATGCAGATTTAAACATCTTCCGGCTGATGCTTCACAAAAGACAAGAAGGAAATTGAACAAAACAAAACCATGCTAAAATCTGAATGGTGCCTATTGAAATTGAAAGGTAGGTTTTTTTATGTTAACGATTGACGCGACGAGCTAGTCGTTTGCCTGGTGTTAAGCGACAACGCCGCCCATAACAGATTGCAGTGTCACTCAGAACTCTAAATTAATTCTGCGTGACACCCCGCACTGCGTACGTCATCCTGAGACATCACACAGTCTAGAAAAGATTTCTAGACATTTGCCCAGTAATTTCACTAGCTATACAATGCCCTTCAAGCCGGAACAGAGTAGTGCTTACTTACACACTACTGCTTGGCGGCAGAATAACTGGCAAAGCGGTGGTACCTACCTAGACAAACTTTGCAGAATAGTCCTACCACCTAGTAATAAGGTACAGACATTATGGAGCTTACGTGATTAAAAAGCCACCTGTAATGCCATGAGTTCAGAGAGATTATACCTACCTACCCAGTACAGTACTAGTTGATTCTATTGTACAGTACAACACACATACATCAACTTTGGACGCTTATCATAGGGATTTGTCATAATCACCACGCTTGCGCAGGCGGCTTGGTGATCGCTGAAGATTTTAATAGGATGATGCTGCTTGGGCAGGAGCATCCTCCTTGCATACTTCCTTAGCCCGCTCTTAGCACGGGAAGAGATAAGGTGGTCCTATTCTCACTACACCGGGACCACGGCCAGTAGTATCGAGATTAGTTAATTAAACCTGGCACTACCTATATTGTTTTGCTTCTATCCAAATTTAAACCGCTAGAACTGTATCAAATTATGGAAAAAAATCCTACAATCTTCAATAGTTTTTCACACGACGCTCATCGGAGCGCATAATCATAAAGCCACGGAATCACGGAGTCACGGAGTCAGGCAAGGTTTCGTAATGCACTGTATTATGATATGATGCTTCGCTTTCGTAATATGATAATGAAGATAAGACCCAGTTTTAATTATGTAATTAATGTTAGACGACATTAATACCACGATAAATTTAAATTTTCTAACGGGAAATCGATTCTACGTTTAGCTATTTTATCTTAGAAATTTTATGCGTATAGATTGGTACGTATACATAACCTACCTACCACCGTCTTAGCATACAAAAAGCACGTTTTCTTCCCCTAAATGCACCCAAATATCCGATTTTGGTGCAGCAGAGGTGATGTCTTCTACACAGTGAAAAACTATGCTACTATGACACCCACACACACACACATACACAAAACAGCTATACAGCTTGGCAAAAAGGAGTACAATTGGAACTATTCTTTTTGTCTTCTGGCAACACTGTCATTTTAGACTTCCATGAGGTTTTTCTTTTTTCTTTTTTTTTTTTTGCGGGAACGCGAAAAAGCTCACGTCGTTGCATTGTATTATTTTTCAAAACTTGTGTTTTTTCCAGTGTTAATGTTTAAAATTGGTGGTGTTTTACGCATTAAGTGCTGAATTACGAGCATGAGTGTGGGCAAGTGATATAATGTGGTGAAACGTGGTTTTTCGTGTTGCTTCCAAAATTCCATAGAAGCCTCTAGTAAAGTTGCCACCACTTTACTGGGGCATGACTTTGACTGGACTGTGACTGTTTGACTTGGACTGGACTGTGACTGTGACTATGACTAAGTGAAATATAATAATGCAGACTTTGTAGACTTTTTAATATTGCGACTGAAGGACTTTGTATCCAGGTCAAGAACTAATTCTAAAAAAAAAAAAATCCTTTAATCGAAGTTACGACAAAGAAAAGTAGTATTAATTAGAATTTAAAAAAAATAAAAACGAATAAGTATAAATTATATCGAACGCCAATGCGCTACATAACAAGATATAAAAGACATAAATATCTTGTTGGAATGTCTGACCCACGGCATGTAAATTTACATGCCGTGGGTCAGACATTAGGTAGAGATTTGCGAGATAATTAATTCTGTAGCGGAACCTCTCTTGGTGGTCACAAACAAGGTTATTTTGATGAGTAGGTGAGGTGATCGATCCATAATTATTAATTTAGGTAATTTAGTGAGCTCAAAGTCGCGCAACGAGCTATGGGGGGAGCTATGCTCGGTGTTTCCCTGCGAGATAAGCTCCGGAATGAGGAGATCCGCAGAACTAAAGTGACCGATATAGCTCTTAGAATTAGCAAGTTGAAATGGCAAAGGGCATGCCACATCGCTAGTAGAACTGACAACCGACGGGCAAGAAAGGTTCTCGAGTGGCGACCACGAACCGTAGTACCGCGTAGCGTTAATTCTTATATTTAATTGTAATTGTATGTTAATCAATTATTGTGTAATGTCGTTCATGTTACAATAAACATAATTTGAATTTGAGTTATCTATACATATTTTTTTTCCTATAAGAAAATTCTGTGCCAAACAACTGTTAGTAAGTAGGTAGGTACATATAGATATTATTTTTATACTGTGCATCGTAGGTTAGTGGTTTAGCTATGATATTGATATAGGTATGGTCTACTTTACTAATGTATAAAAGTGAATCGTTGTATGTTGGTTTGTACGGTTTACGCACCAAAACGGCTGAACTAATTTAAATGTAATTTTGCACACACCTTGCTGACACTACCAAGATCAACATAGAATATTTTTTATCCCGGAATATATAGAGCTACTGCTGGAAAATGGGTAAAAGGCGAGTGAAACCGAGGGGCACCTGAAATGATGTGTGGTGGTGTCGGTAAGGTAGGTACCTAATCTATTCTGTGGCAAAGATAACATCTTTGGCACAGAATAGATTACCTAATATAGTAGGTACTACTTAGAGTAAAGACTAAAATCATCGAGAGATCATCAAAACGATATTATATTTTTAAGTTCTCTCTATGCTTTAGTCTATACTCTAAGAGGTACTACGTATCTCTGCCTTTTTCATTTCACCTTCATCAGAAGATTACAGCAATACTGTAAGTTTAAAAAATTGACCTTCCTAATTTGGTCGGATTATAGGCTGGTACTTTTTGGCTGCCAACTTCACACCGGTAAGTGCGATACAAAATCAAGACTATTGAATCGTTTGTTATAATAATCGTAACAGATTCCCGAGGTGAAAATAAAACAAAGATGCGTTACATAACGCCGAAACTGATGCAATGATGAAGTCCATTTACTCTCACATACTCTAAATAAACGAGTGCTAATTATAGTCATGCTGGGCTTCAGATTGTTGTCTTTTTAATAATGAGTTTTTTATGTAAGTAAGTATGGTCTTTATTATTTTTTTGGAATTTGATAATTCCTGTTTGCGCCATGGGGACTTCCCGATCGATTGTTTAAAAGTGATTCGTCCAATCGATAAAAGGAACTGCACAAGACTATGCATTGTTTTCACGCATCGGAAGACGCACTGCTGAACATAGGCCTCATTCATAAAACGCCACTGTGGACGCTTATCATAGAGGGTTTGCCATAATCACCACGCTTGCAGGTGGCTTGGTGATCGCAGAAGATTTTAATGTACCGAGGAGAATGCTGCTGCCCATTCCCTAGATATTCCCTTAGCCGGGTCTTACGCCACCCGCGAGAATAGTTGAGATGGTTCTACTCTCATACCGGAACCACATAGCGAAATATTTAAATTCCTAAGTACTGTCAGTACACGAGAAAATTTAAATACTGGGTACTTTACTTATAGTAGGTAGGTGACAAAAGTACGTGATGCGATGTAATTTAACTTAAAAAAGTAGAACATTAGAGTATAACATCACGTACCACACGTGATCGCCGTGAGATAGTGATCTTTATAGCCGTTTCATGATATCATTTGGACAAGGTAATGTCATAGGTAATGTGTGAATGTTTGTCAAATAATCAAAAGATCACGTTGTATAGTACTTACTATAAAGCCAAGTGGCATCAAAACCCCTATACACTATCCCCCTTACAAATAAACACTACATAACAGTGGAATATCTACGCGGTGTTTTCTTTCGTTTTTTTAGGTCTTTTCAAAGTCAACTGAGAAAGACAAAACACCAATTAACTATTCTTCCGCTGATCATTTATCATGCGAAAAGCCAAAGAGTGAAGCGCTTTGCTTTTGCTTTTTTCTGTATTTCCCGAGGATTACAATCTTGGAGTCTTCAAATCGAGAGTGAACAGGTATCTTCTGGGCAAGCGCGTTACATCCTAGGCCGCATCGTCACTTAACATCAGGTGAGATAGGTGGTCAAGCATTACCCTAACAAACAATAAAACAAACAACGTTTTTAGTAACGGGGTATATACGCATACGTATACGTATTGTAATTTAAAAAAAAATTTAAATCTAATATTAAACTCTCAGTAGTTCAGTCAAATGAGATCTACTGAGAATAGACGAAAAAAGATTGGTCTGTATTCGTACTCATTCAAAGAGTAAGTAGGTACCTATATAAAAATTACACAACGCATTGTTCATTTTCTAAAATTTCCTATTCGCATAGGTACAACGAAACGGTTTAACAATGATAGGCACTTCAAAATCTGCATTACAATCGGGCTTACATCATTTTCCCACAAATAAAACTGGGTTACGATGGGCCAACATAAAATTTTATGAAATATTTCTGCTATTCATATATTTTATTATAGTTAAGTACAAGTTGATGATAGGTAATAAATGATATTATGTTCAAAACACTTTATTTCTTTGATTTTAAATAGATTATATCATCATTTCTTCACATGGCATTTACAGTGGCAAAAAATAAACAATAATTAAATTTTGTATTATTATCATGAGTCCATAAAACAACGGTTTCAATGACACAAGTACCTAGCTAAGTACATAGTTGGATAGCGTTATCTAAGTACTTGGTAAATGTTTAAGCCGCCGCAAATTCTTCCGGAGAAGGCATAAAAGCTCGCACCCTTGCGCATCTATCCTGGTTTATCAGCAAACTCTTCCTCTTGCACGCTATCTCTTTCTCCAAGTCTCCTCTATACTTCATCAAGTCAGATCTGACAGCTTCTGCCTGTCGAATCTTATCCTTAAACGAGTCTGCTGTCTCTTTTATAAACTTTGCTTCTCCCATCAGACCATATTGCGCCTCATCCCGGCAGTTCTCAACGTTTGGTCTCCCATAGTTCCTCGCTTGCAATCGAGTCATAACCAACTTGTTCCTTTCATCAATTTTCCTTAAAGAATCCTTCAGATAGTCTATCAAGTTCTCAACGTCTGCGGTCGTTTTTAAGTTGTCTTTCAACGTTTCTTCAAGCTTGTCGCACATTTCTTGTGTAGCAGTGACAGACTCAGCCATTGCCATGTTAGTTCTCTCCGCCTGCAACTTCATATCCTCGCTCCCTTTGATAATGGCTGTCATTAAATCTCCTCGTAAATCTGCCGATTTCTGCCTAACTTCATCGCAATTTTTAATACTTTCAGTACAGAAATGTTGCCAGTATTCGATCGTAGTGGCATTTTCAGGCCATCTTGCTACTCCTGGATGCCAAAGGATCAGGTTAGATTCGTTATTTAAGCTCAAGTTTTTTTTGTCTAATTTCAATGTGACCATTTTATCACTCCAATCCATTTCAATGCTGGCTTTAGCAGCTCTATTCATCAACATTTGCTCTTCTACTTTGGCTAAAGTGTTTAGAAACACTCTTCTGATTTCTCCAACTATTGCAACTTCTTTGATCAGCTCTTGCTCGGCATCATCTCTTACCAAATCCGGTTCAAATCTATTAGTGCGTAGTTCTAAACATTCTTTTGAAATAGCTTCAGGCAGCATAAGAATTTTGCAGGCGCCTTTCAACTTCGTTCTAGTCTCATCCAACATTACGATTTCATCAGAAATCTCATTTACAGCCAATTCTACTTTCTTTTTCCAATCTTTTAAATCTTTGACTCTTTTAAGCAACATCTTGTTAGAATTATCTAACTTGTTATCCATATCATTGAACGCATTCGCGATCTCCTTTTTACATTGACTATCCAAAGATTTAGCTTTGTCCGTCGCTCTTGGGGTTAAGATATATTGATTGTTCTTTCTCCATTCTCCCGTGCTGTATCTAGTGATAGAGTATTTATCAACCACTGGTCTTACTCCAGTAGTGCCAGCTATCGGGGTCCAGTCTAGATGACCTGCAGCCCAGGGTCCTATTGGCCCCATGCCTAAGATATCGCCACTAGTGCTATCTGTGGGTTGAGGCAGGTACAGAGGGGGTGCGTCTGGTGGATATACCCTCTTCTCTCTCGGTTGGATGGAGCCAGGAACGTACGGCGACTTAAACGGATTTTCCGGACCCTTTTTCATTCCAGCTTGAAGATAAACCGGCTGTTCTTTCTGTTGTTGGTGCCCCGGACAAATGTTTGGACAAGTCATCTCGCTCGTGTTGAAGGTAGCCATTATTACAGGTAATTTGTAAAACAATTCTTGAAATTATGACGTGAAAAATAAAATGAATTTTAAAAATTGGATGCCAATAGCCTACAAATAAAATTCAAATAAAAAGTGCTCTGTGTATAACGTAAATATAAAGTCAAAGTCAAATAAAAAGTCTAACTGACTATGTCATGTTTTCGTTTTTGCATAAAGGTTTTCATTTGTGAAGGTTGAATTGAAGGGTACCTAGCACAGGGTACTTTTTTTGGTACCTTCTACCTATGAATGAGGTGTAGAAAAGAATAAAATAATAATCATGTTTGAGCTACAAAATAAGTTCCTAAAACTGAGATTCATGTTATAACTAAGTACTTAGAATATTACTGATCTGTGAGACATGTATGCATAGATACCTAATTAATATGAAAAGGGTGAAAGCTTCGGGAAACGATCAGAGTTTCAGCTATTTGCCATAAACGCCATGTAGACACTAAATGGTTTGCGTCCAAGATGTGTCTAAGCTAAGCTGTCACTGGACAAGCACATGACCATCACATGACTAAAAGCATTTACATTTTGTTTTAGTGATGGAGTCACATTTCACAAATTCACACTAACCAGTGCCAACACACCTTTCCAATTTAGAAACATGATAGCAATAGGCATGATCTTCTTCTTCGCGTGCAGGCAAGTGGTCAGCCCTGGTGTCAGAATTTTTAGGCCACCCAAAAGCTCGTAGTGCTCACAGCGAAGCACGACTAGCCGTTTCTAACCAAGCAACGTTCGCTGCGGTCACTACTTTGATGGCTGACCGCTACAGCAAAACGTGCTTCGGAGGGGCACGTTAAGCCGTCGGTCCCGGCTGTTGTCGTAGGACAATAGTCGTTAAGCCAAGTCAGAAGCCTTTGGCATGATGATTTTAGCAAACAAGAATCCTTGATTATAGTTAGAGTACCGGAGCTTAATAATGCACATTGAGCTTAAGGTGTCGGCTTCATAGATAGTCGTCTCGGATGTCGGCTTCGTAGAGCGTCATCCCTGCTCTCAGTGCATTTTGTGACGTTTTGTTGCTCTAGGGGTCCGTGTGACAAAGAAGACTCTCTATGAAGGCGAAACAAGCCCGTTATCTACCGCTTTAGCTTGATGTGCAATATTTATAGCTGGTACCGTGGTCTCTTACTGTTAGCCTCATTAGTAAGCGTAAAGTCGCTACGACAACGAGCATTGGAGAGAGCTATGCTTGGTGTTTCCCTGAATGAGGAGATCCGCAGGAAAACTAAAGTGATCGATATAGCTCTTAGAATTAGCAAGTTATGGCAATGGGCAGGCCACATCGCTCGCAGAACTGACAACCGATGGGGAAGAAAGGTTCTCGAGTGGCGACCACGAACCGGAAGATGCAGCGTAGACCATCCCCCCAATAGGTGGACCGACAATAAGATGAAAACCGCGGGGAGCCGATGGATGCAGGAGGCGAGCAGTCGCTCAAGGTGGCGGTCTCTGGGGGAGGCCTATGTTCAGCAGTGGAAGTCTTCAGGCTGTTGATGATGACCTGTACCGACCGAGTAATATGAATGACCGCAGGCTACGATCAGTAGACAACCAATATACATAGGTTTAGAATTGGCCGTTCACTAGCTGCCTAAGGTGTTAAAAACTATGAAGTTATCTATAGAAGCAGGCCATAATTAGTGCAGATTATGCCTAACGGGAAGATACTATCAGAAGCTGAACCAGCTACCATGGGATGGGAGACTGCAAGGCCATCATTGTTCACAAAGTTCACACGAGTCTACTTCGTGGGAGTAAAGACTATTGTTTTTTGCAAATTGGATGTGTGGGATGAATTGTAAATTCTTAGTACTCTAATATCTATCATGTAAAACTGCCGACATTTATTGGGCAATTTGGGCACCAAATAGACAATTAATTTTCTTATGCTGTTGGATTTCACCAATAGGGGTTTATGGTTTGTTTCTCGAGTGGCGACCAGGGGGTCGAGCACGGACAGATTAGCAGCGCTGCTGCAGCGCGTCTGCCGCTCAAGTGACATCAAAGTTCATACAATTTTGACATCACTTGAGCGGCAGACGCGCTGCAGCAGCGCTGCTAATCTGTCCGTGCTCGACCCCCAGCACGAATCGAGGAACTTAGTGCTTAGAATAGGTACTTGTATATTTAACACTCAATATGGGGTCGTGGTCAAACTACTTTGTCCAACAAATTGGACCACGGGCCTTCGATAGGGGCAGTGCTGGTCCAACTATCATTTATTCTGTCCAATCAGTTGGACTACGGGCTCTCGATAAGGGGTCGTCCATTAATCACCTGATATTATAGCAACTTTTTAACATCTTCACTTCTTCTTTCCACTTTTTCTGGCATCTTATGTCTGGCATGTGTAATTTACCAAACTTATCTATAACTAGCGGTCCGCCCCGTCTTCGCACGGGTATAATAGTTATCGCAGCGCACGCGATGTAAAGAATATTTCATGTAACTTTTTTACACCTTGGGTCACATTACTGGAGTTTTAGTAAGGATCACTAATTTTTTTTGAAAATATAATATAGACTATGTCACCCGGGGATAGTGTAGCTTCCTAACAGTGAAAGAATTTTTCAAATCGGTTCAGTAGTTTCGGAGCCTATTCAATGCAAACAAACAAACAAGCAATCAAATCTTTCCTTTTTATAATATTGGTATAGACAAAGTAATGTAAGTGTGCAGATCTAAAGATGCATGTATTGTTTTCTACAACCCCTATTATGATTATCAATACTCACTGTAGAGAAGTAGGCAAGATACCTGTAGAAACTGAAAAGTATTTGCCAATTAGCACGTTGACTCATTGCGTACTATAATTTTGTTCATATCGCACCATTTACAGAATGTCATAGGATCATATTGTGCAACAAACACTTAGCCGTGACGATCAAAATTAACAGTGAAAGGTGGCGAGTAGTGGCGGTCTCTGTTTAAACAGAGATCATACAACTTATGTAAGTACTTAAAAGAAATCTGTTAGAAATATCTACCACAATGACGTAACGGTAGGAAAAAGTAGGAAAAAAATCAACTCATCCCATCCCAGTGTTGTTTTCATTGTAATGTTGCAAGTTGAAATGGCAATGGGCAGGCCACATCGCTGTAGAACTGACAACCGATGGGGAAGAAAGGTTCTCGAGTGCCGACCACGAACTAGAAGACGCAGCGTAGACACCAAGTCAAAACCGTGGAGTCGATGGATGCAGGAGGCAAGCAGCCGATCAAAGTGGCGTTCTGTGGCCTGTTCAGCAGTGGACGTCTTCATGACGATGATCATCATCATCATCAACAGCATGAAAACTTCCACTGATGATGATCATTATTATGATACTAACCTTGTCTTTGCTGCATACAACAACAATTGATTGCATCCGCCTTCAACCTCCTCCTGTAGGTACCTATCTCCTAATGTCATTGTCCACGATCAGGCGACTACCTATTACGAATTGGTGGCGGATGTAAACATCCCGCTTTTTGTACAAGACTCTATAGAAATGAAAACTAATCTAATACGCGTTCGGTGTCAGTTCTTAAAGGCCAGACAGTTTCATCTCGCATCGTCATTGGAGACGAGAGCCCTATAGAATCAAAGTTCTCAACAAAATGCACCGTATCTCCTACTCCCCTTCTCTCTTTATATTCTCTTACACATCCAGCTTTTGCCTCAGTGCCTACTCAGTGTGCCTGTGCATTATAGTTGAAGGTAATTGTTAAGAAGTCCGATATAAAAGTTATTTCATTAGTAAACTACCTACATAAGACATAAAACTTAGCAAAATTAAAATAAATACATATTTATCAAACTAATTACGTAATTAATAGTTCTTCATAATATAATTATTGTAATTAAAAACGGAAATTTAATCAAACTGCTTCATAATGATAAAATAACGTATGTAAGATTATATTTAGCACATTATGTAAAGACAGAATTCTTGATAGCTAAATGTCTTCACGCGACAGGTCAGTTATACGCTAACATAATAAAATCAAGAATTATTAAAATGCTTATTGCATAATTATCCAGGTCAAGATTGAGCAATGTTGCAGCTTTTAGGCTGGTGACGCGACCCGTAGATGAGTAGGTAGGTATATTATAGGTATTCCTTTGGTTATAATGACCAGGTAGTTTCAACTTCCAATAAGTAATGAGGCCATTGTCCATCCATACTACCTATTGATTGACTATAAATCCAGTTGAACAATGATACAACTTCCCCTCATACGAAAGTTAGTGGTGTATTTCAACCACTAATTTCTAATAAATACTATGAATTTCTAATAAATCACGGGAACCCGTTGATGTCTCTTGTTCCATCCAGCTTTGTTCTTTGTAATTTCGTATGACTTTGTCTCGTTTTGTTACCTCGCCCCCTGCCCGCGCAGGTGAGTCGTGTTTGTACGAGAAATTATGTTCACGAGCTATCAACGGGCTTTATCATCTTATTAAGTGGTAAAAAGTACCTGTCTACGAAAAGCAAAGAATGAAACTAAGAAAATATTATTATTTAAAATATTATTAATGCTAAAAAACTAAATAACGTTAAAATAATAGTAGGTATAATAAAAGATAATGGTAGCCTATTCAAACTTTGAAATCTATGTCTTGCCTCACATCAAATTATTGGCACTATTAAAGCTGCGATGTTACAGCTAACTGCATTTTTTGACAAACAGCTCTTAATATCCAAGTTAGTGACCTGCCAATTCCGAAGCTGATGGATAATGAGTCCGTACCAAACCGCATCTATCTCTGTCAATGCTCAATGTCTTTCTTTTCGACGCAATCAATCAATCAATCAATCAATCAAATATTTTTATTGACATAATTTTAGGTACAAAAATTATTTAAATGAAGCCTCCAGTCCCCGAACTAGTTGAGAACTGTGTTTCGGGGTCCGGCGTCTTCTCCTATAATGAGGCACTTTGGTTGTCAATAATAACAATTAATTAATAAAGTTTACATACAAACTAATTAATATAAACTAGTGTAACAATTTTATTATTGTAATAGATAGACTACCCCGTGTGCATGTATGTTGTAGGTATTGTATGCGTGAGTTTTGTATAGGATTGAAGTGTACGCGCGTGTATTTGAGTGGGGGTGTGAGAGGGTGTTTGTGTGTGTATGAGAGTATGTATGGGATGGGTGTGTTAGGGAGGGTAGGAGGGTGGGAGGTTGTATGCGTGCGTGTACGGGTATATGTTAGGGTGTTTGGGTGTGAGATGGTGAAGGGCGAGGGGGTACGTAATACAGTGCAGAGAGAGCATGGCAGGTACCTGCAGTTAAAGACTTTGGCTTGGCTTGGCAATGGCTTTTTCTAGTTCAATCCTTTTGTTCATAAGATCGCTTCTTATCCTCTCTGCGTTCTTTAGTTGTCCAAGCAACGATGTTACAGTCTCGTGGATCTTTTTCACTTCTTCAATGAGTCCCAAGTGAGGTTGATCCCGAACACTCTCCCCGTGTGGTCTCCAGTTGTTTCTGTTGTCGAGCCTCGTCTGTGCCAGTTTCATAGCTGCATCCATTTTCATAATAGCGTCTTTGAGGTTATCGATAAGAATTTCCATATCAGCCAACCTTTGAAGATTACCAAGTAAGGTTGATTCGAGCTTGGTGCAAAGTTCGGTAGTAATGGCAACCGTTTCAGCTAAAGCCATGTCGGTTCTATCAGCTTGGTTGCGAAGTTTCCTTCCTCCATTGATGAGGATGGCGTTCAAGCTTCCACGCAAATCAGCTGACTTTTGTCTAGCTGCTTCGCAGTTTTGAACGTTTTCTCTACAGAAAAACTCCCAGTACTCCAAAGGCGCAGAATATTCACCAAATCTGGTGGACCCTGGTCTGAACATTATAGTGTTTGACTTAGTGTTTAGGCTCAGATTGATAGCTTCAGTATTGTAAGCCATAGTTTTGTCGCACCAATCGTATTCAATTTTATGTTTCGCTGCTTTGTTGATAGCCATTTGAGCTTCAATGTTGTCAAGTGTGGTCTTCAAAGTGGCTCTTACTTCGCCAACTAGGTTCATCTCTTTGATCAACTCTTGCTCGGCCAAATCTGCGACTAAATCGGGTTCGAATCTGTTAGATCTTAAATCTAAGCATTCTTTCGAAATAGATTCAGGTAGCATTAATGTTCTTGAAGCTCCTTTCAGACGCTGTCTTTCAATTTCGAGTAACTCTACTTCTTCAGTTATTTCCTTACAAGCTTTTTCAACTTCAATTTTCCATCTAAAAATATCTCTTGCTTTCTGTTTAAGTCTTTTGTTGTTTTCCGACTGCTGTTTATCAATATTGCCAAAAGCTTGCATCATTGCAGTCTTAGCATTGTAGTCAATTATGTTCGATTCATTCATTGTTTTTGGATCCAAGCAATGGTTATTGTGGTTTCTCCATTCGCTTAGCGAATATCTACTGATAGAGTATTTGTTGACTGCGGGTCTCGTGCCAGTCATGTTCCCTAATGGTGTCCAATCTACGTGACCATCTTGTCCTGGTTTTAAGCCGGGAAGATAATCTTCACCTGATTGCAGTTTTTTGTTGTCTTGGAGCTCTGCAGGCGCTGCTTGGGGTGGTTGCTCTTGCGATAACGAAGTATCAGGATTAACTTTGGCATCCTCAGTAGATTTAATCTTCTCTTGAGATTTCTCAGGAGATTTATCTACCTTTTTAAATGCTCCAATGTCGTTGCAAACCTTGGGACATTTCTCAGGTTCGGGAAATGACGATGCCATTTTTAAGAAAATGTGTTTTACGAATGTAAATAAACAAAAATAATAAAAATTACTTTTTACGAAATAATCATATAAACAGAGAAACTCTCAAAGTTATTTTGACGTTGATTGACATAAATCAAAACAATCTAACGTTTTTATTTTTTGACAAATAAAAAATTGTAGGAGAATCTCTAAACAATAATTCAAATCTCTTTTGAATGTTATATGATATCATGCGCATGTGCTAGTGGTAGGAAGTTTTTTGGGGTTTCTATGATATAAAACAATCAGGAACAGCAACACGTGCCAAGTGCCAAGTAAATTCATGAACCTGCGTCCCTTTCTTCTGACACCAATCAAGAGACACATTTAACCTGTGCATTTAACTTAACCATATTAACTATACAGACCTATCTGATCAAGCCACGTCTAAGCATTTAACTAGACATTTAGCCTGCAACACCCTTACCGGGTAAATGTACCCTACCCTAACTTTAATACATTTTTATCATACAAGACCTGTCGACTGTACATTCTGCAGAATAAATGAATTATGAATTTAACGAAAAAAAATAAAATTCTTTTAATTACAAATCTGCCATCGAATTGAATATAAGTAACATAATTACAAATAGAATACCTAGCTCTTAAGACTGATACATCGTTGTTTTTGATAAACATTTGAGAAGTCGAGATTCGAGGGAACGAGCGAATCATAATTATGAACATAGGTACATACAAAAGTAGCCGATAGGTGACTGATGGATGCAGCAGTCGAGCATCCGCTCAATGTGGCTATATGTGGGGGAGGCCTATGTTCAGCAGCGACGTCATCAAGCTGTTGATGATGATGATGAGTTGGTTGATGACACATAGGTAGGTACCTACATACACAGACTGGCAAAAATTATAATACCTCTTTTTGCAGTAGTCAGGTAAAAAAAGACTTGAAATAAGTTAAATCTACGTTAAAGGGAACAAAATCTTTAGAATTGCTTTATTACTTTTTAGTGACCGGCCAACTGTGAAGCAGAAGGGTAATGAGACCGCACCATTCCGCATCTGTCTCTATCTATACTCAATGTCTTTCTTTTTGATGCGATGGTCCTTTCCAACTCAATCCTTTTGGTCGTCAGATCGGTTCTTATCCTCTCTGCGTTCCTCAGTTGTCCAAGCAACAAGGTTACAGTTTCATGGATCTTTTTAACTTCTTCAATGAGTCCCAAATGGGTTTGATCTCGCACTCTCTCACCGTGTGACCTCCAGTTATTCCTGTTATCAAGCCTCGTCTGTGCCAGTTTCATAGCTGCATCCATCTTCTTTACAGAATTTCTGAGGTTATCAATCAGAACTTCTATGTCAGCTAATCTCTGAAGATTATCAATCAACATTGACTCAAGCTTGGTGCAAAGTTCGGTAGTAATAGCAACTGTTTCAGCTAAAGCCATGTCGGTCTTGTCAGCTTGATTGCGAAGTTTTCTTCCTCCATTAACCAGGATAGCATTCAGACTTCCACGTAAATCAGCCGATTTTTGTCTAGCTGCTTCGCAATTTTGAACGTTTTCTCTACAGAAGAATTCCCAGTATTCTATTGATGCTGTATTTTCACCAAATTTGCACGATCCTGGTCTGAACATGATAGTGCTTGACTTAGTGTTTAGGTTTATATTAGTAGTTTCAGTATTGTAAGCCATGGTTTTTTCGCACCAGTCGTATTCAATCCTATGTTTCGCTGCTTTGTTGGTAGCTAGTTGCGCTTCTATATACTCAAGAGTGGTCTTTAAGATTTTTCTCTGCTCATTGACCAGTTTCATTTCTTTCACCAACTCTTGCTCAGGTAAATCTGCAACTAAATCAGGCTCACATCTATTAGACCTTAGCTCTAAGCATTCTTTCGAAATAGATTCAGGTAGCATCAACGTTCTCGAAGCTTCTTTTAAACGTTGTCTTTCAATTTCAAGTAATTCAACCTCTTCTGTTATTTCTTTACAAGCTTTTTCAACTTCGACTTTCCAACTGAAAATATCTCTTGCTTTCTGCTTAAGTCTTTTGTTGTTTTCCGACTGATGTTTGTCGATATTTCCGAAACCTTGCATCATTGTAGTCTTGGCATTGTATTCGACTATGTTAGATTCATCTATCGTTTTTGGGTCCAAGCAACGGTTATTGTGGTCTCTCCATTCGCTTAGAGAATATCTACTGATAGAGTATTTGTTGACTGCGGGTCTCGTGCCAGTCATGTTCCCTAGTGGTGTCCAATCTACGTGACCATCTTGTCCTGGTTTTAATCCGGGAAGGTACTCATCGCCTGATGGAAGTTGTTCATTATTGTAAGGCTCTGCAGGCGCTGCTTCGGAAATATTAACTTTCAAGGTAGCATCAGGATCAGTTTTGACTTCCACAGTAGGTTTACCTTCCTCTCGAGCTTGTTCAGTCTTCTTAAAAGCTCCGACGTCGTTGCAGACTTTGGGACAAATATCAGGGCTGGGGATAAATGATGCCATTTTTTAAATAAGACGAGTGTTAATGTAATGAAGGTACCTAAATACGGAAAATATATAAAAAAAAATAACGAGTATATAAGCAAATAAAATTAAAAATATATGATTAGTAAAATAACATTATTCCAAAAGCCTATGAATAAAACCAAATAAAACTTTCAAAAACGATGACTACAAAGATAACTACTTGACAAAAATGACAAAATTGACAAAAGTGATAAAAATAAGGTTCATCAAGAAAATAAAAAGGTTCGTCAATAAGTTTATATTGTTTGAGGTTCATTGTTATTTCTTTTTTTTTTTCTCTGGTGACTAAAAAAAGAAGGTTAATAACCAAATTCTTGGTTTATAAGTTCCGCAACGAGTTTTGGCGGGAACGCGGAAAAGTTCACGTCGGTGTATTGTATTATTTTACAAAACTTATGCTTTTTCCAGTGTTAATGTTTAAAATTGGTGGTGTTTTACGCATTAAGTGCTGAATTACGAGCATGAGTGTGGGCAAGTGATATAATGTAGTGAAACGTGGTTTTTCGTGTTGCTTCTAAAATTCCATAGAAGCCTCTAGTAAAGTTGCCACCACTTTACTAGGGCATGCCTTAGACTAGATTATGATTTAGACTAGACTATGACTACTCTGACCACTCTGACTGTGACTATGACTTGACTTTAAGTGAAAATTTCCATAATACGATGAAAAATTACAAAACTTGACATTGGCTAAATACACTATGTGTGGAGCCAAAATATTAAAAAAATAAAAAAAAAAAAAAAAAAAAAAAGTTCCGCAACGTCTCTATGGATGGGTTAGTACAATTAGATATGGAATGTGTGTACACGACGTACACGTACAGGTGTCCTTCTTGTTGGCTTAATTAACGTAGTTTTTGTTTGTTTGTATTATATGTGGTATGTTGTATGTATGTAGTTATGGAGTATGGAGAGAGCTAAGCTCGGGGTTTCCTTGCGGGTTCTATGAATCTGTACTGAGGAGTTCCGCACAAGCACTTGTTACCGACAAAGCGTTCAAAATTAGCAAACTTCATCAGTCACTGAACTGACAACTGATGGGGAAGAAAGATTCTCGAGCGAGTGGCGACCACGAATCGGAAGCCGGCATCCCACACAAGTTGGTATTATACCACAGGGAGCCGTTGGATGCAAGAGGCAAGCAGCCGATCAAAGTGGCGCTCTATGGGGTAGGGGTAGGCCTAAATATGTTCAGCTGTTGACGTCTTCCGGCTGATTATGATGATAAAATCTACCACCACGAAATAAATATTAGATATTAGCTGCGCCCCGCGGTTTCACCCGCGGATAAAAAGTAGCCTATGTGTTAATCCAGCACATAAGCTATCTATATTCCAAGTTTCGTCCAAATCCGTCCAGCCTTTTGAGCGTGAATTAGTAACAAACATACACACATTCAAACTTTCAGCTTTATAATATTAGTGTGACTACAACTGGAGACTATGGTATCTACCTACCTACCTATAATGTAGGTAGGTACCTAGGTATAGCAAAAAAATAACAAATCGCATAGGTAGGTATAGGCACGTAGACATAGGCATCCTGTCTCTAGCTATAGCGTTTTGCTAACTTTTCCTTAACCAGTTGTATCTACCCACACCACTTTCTATACGCTTTTACTAAGATTAGTTCCATTTTCACATCCCGCGAACGAGTGCTTCAATAGTGGTTTAGGCAAAGAGTTCTATGTACTACGTACAGAAGTCTTTGGGTTTAGGTATCTTCATATATTTCCTTTGCAATTATTGCGTACTGCCAATCAATGGAAGATGCCACCTTGCGTTTGTCGTTAAACTTCTAATAGGTACTTAACCTATTAATATAAAACAAAAATTTGAATCTCGAACGGGATTTGAACTCCATCCATCTCGAAAGCCGGGACAAGCTTTACCGCTACCGTGACAAGTGATCTCCATGTCCACCTTCACCACGCGCACAGGCCACGGGGGTTATCTTATCTGTGACCTTCACCTTTTACCACCAAATTACGGGGTTAGTATATATAATAGCATGGAACAAGTAAGACAGGGATGCTAATACACCAAGAAAACAGCGTAGATCAGAAATATGCCAACCTACGGCTAGCTACGGCAGGCTAGCCGTAGCTTGCCCGCTCATTTTGCAGTGCCATCTATGTATAGGTATTGAAAGATTCTTGAGAATCATCCACAGATCTAGAATATTTTTGTTACTCCCTAGGTCTATGTAATCACCCCAACAAGCATGGTCAAGCTATATCAACTGCACAACACAAATGCTGTAAAGATATTCCAGCTCCTAAATTTAAAGAATATTATCGCTTGCTTAGCGTACCTAATCAACAGATTCATTTTTAATGTAGGGAAAACTATAACCCAGGAACCGAATTCGACTTTTCATACGGGTTTCCCACTCGATACCGAAAGTTGTTTTAGAACTTCCCACCCTTAAAGCCCACTTCCGCACGGCTATATCAACGAAAGCCCAAATCACAGAGTAACATTGTTTTTTTCTCTAATCTGTGGCCCAAATCCTCGATATATTCTGTAGCCAAGAAAAAACAATAAAAGGTCGCGATTCACCTAGATTTTAAGAAACGGAACGTATTGGGCCGTGTAGGGTAGGTAGATACAACAGTGCAAACCGGACCGTGCATTTTTTGTCATGGTTTATTAAATATTATTTAACGCGATCATATCAATGATAATCTTAAACTACTTGTCATAACCACAATGTGGTATAGGTAGATAGAATAGGTATAAGAACTAACTGAGCCGTAAACTATGGCTATAATAATTTCTGTTTGCTGCATGTACCTATCTATTAATTGTAGTGAAAGTTGTTCATAGTTAAAAATTTTGGACGTAAACGCGTTCAATTTGTTACAATGAATGGTTTTTTTTTGTGCCATTTCACAGAAAATAATTGCTGCCGAGTTATCAAACTTATTTCTATTTTTAACTCGCCTTATTGAACGCCAATGGATTGTAAAAGGCGGTACCTGCCTTGGTACATGAACACAGTGCAATAACTATACATTTAATCATAGAAATACATTGTTTAACAATTATTATTTATTTTATAGCGTATAATCAACGTAATTCGTTGTAATTTTATCACAACTTTTACTTTATTATTACGACGCTTTTTAATCAATGATCAAAATTGGCTTTACGTGCGTGAAATACTTACTTCAATCATTATTGTCTTTTGGCACGGTTCAGAACTTCAGATATCTGTCAAAGCTATTGCTTTTTCATAATGTACTACTAGCATTACTAGCATATCATTCAATCGGTTTTAAATAACCTTGAGTATTCCCACACGAGTTTTATGGCTCGATGATTTCGATGTCTGCTTAGAAGACGTACTACAGTAGGTATTATTAGTAATAGATCCCTTGACGGTGCGTCAGGTCAGGTATGGTTTTTTTCGTCCTATTAAGCAGGCTAAAACCATGAGACCATACCACCTAAATTTTCAAAATTTTCTTTCGTCAGAGTTATGCAAATAATTTCATTCGTTTTGTGTTTTAATAATAAACAGGTTGTTTGTTTGGCAGAACGTCTGCTATAGGGTAAGGAGGGATAAGTAGGACCACGTGCAGTATTGCACTGGCAGTTCATAGGTAAACCTCAACAACTTCATGTCTATTTTTAATTCCGTGACGTACCAAGTATAATATTTTTGATGTACTAAGTACTTTTGTGTAAATAACCTGTTAGTCTAAAAGTATCTAAGTGAGTGGGATCCATTGTACTGCATATCTTTACCAACTTTCTACATTTAGCAAAAATTCCTTTTGTGTTTAAATTAACACGTAAATCTTAACAGTTCACTTGAAAACTGATCAGCGTGTCCGTGATTCTTCAACCGTATTACCTTGACGTAAAGCTTAAATTCTAATCTTGCTTTTCTTGACTATGCAATTTTTTACCGGTCACGTAGCGGTAGTGAACTCACGAGTGATGATGAGGTCAGAACATGCCAACCCAGCTAGCTTGAATAGCCGCTTATATTGCTGTTATGGATCTTGTAAGATAGGCATAGTTTTAAGGGTGTAAAGGTTTAGAACTACTTTAGATTTAGATACCTTACATAAATAAGCCGTTACTATTGCCAAAGAATACCTACCTATTGTCAATTATCATAAAAATATTAATATTACGCACAGCCAGGCAGTGCCATTCAGCATGACGAGAACCTCGTAAAGGCTGAGAAGGACAAACTCGACAGCAAGTACCTTGACGTAGCTCACGAGGTAACCGCTAATGTGGAATGTAGGTGCACTCGAGGAGCTTTGTTCCGACAATAGTTTCGGCGAACGGCCTTATAGCGAAGAGCCTCGACCAATACCTAGACAGGCTCTTGCTAGACGGCTGGGTCAAGAGTCAGATTCAGAAGGCAGTACTCCTTCACACGGCACGTATTGTCAGACAGGTGGTTACAAATACCATCTAAGCTGCCTTACTTCGTCACTGTCCCATCTATATTTTTCTCTCTTTCCTTTGACAGGCCTAGGGCGTAAAATTAATTAACCCGTGCAAAGCCAGGCCGAGTCAGCTAGTCCTAAAACGAAATCTCAATTCCGATTCACTGCTATCACCAGTCGCGCTTCATTTTCGCTCGGAATTCTTGTTGCATGACCGAGCTGTTTTACCGGTTATGTCAGCAATTAGGTACCGAATTACTCATAGGTGTATAAATGAAAATGTGTCTGTCAGCAGACGTGTTAATTGTGATGTAATTGAATTTTAATGACAGCTATGTTAGTATTAATTAATATACTCATTACTGTATCTAAAAATAATTGAATACTCAGGCTTTGTCAGCCAGTAAAATACTATGAAGATCATCTTGTATAATATTGTTGTACGCGCCGCTTAACTAGTTATATTTCTTATCTATTTATTTTCATACATACCCTCACACACTCACTCGTTTAGCACGCATTTCCCTGTCTATCCTACCCCCAATCCTCAATCACCTGTGGTCGTCGTCTGACGCAATAAACGCAACGCAACTCATACGCTTACCGAACAATCAAAAAATCATTAAAATATCCCGCGGCCGCGAGTGTGTGGACATCTAACGCTAAAACTATTGCTAGAGTGTGATATGTGCATCAAGACCAGTGCCGATTTGAATGGATTACTCCACATCGAAGGACTTTTACTAAAACCACCAGGTACCCCATTCTGCACTTCCTAAACTATATCACAACTCTTCCTTGTTCCTTCGACCCAGTATCCTTATTCCATCAACCCAGTATCATGTTCCATAACCCATGATCTTGTCATTCCCTCAAAAAACACGCACACGCTCATTATATTCGCATAATTAGTGACGCATTCGCAATCGTCCGCCATTACAAACGCATTCATTCTACAACGTAAGAACAGCATATTTATTGTAAACTTCGCAATAGGTATTTATTTATCTCTCGCTCATATATCACCCATTATATATATTATCGCTCATTTATTGCATACAAAATGCATACCTCAACGCATCGTTAGTTTAATTGAATAATTATTAATTCGCTCGTTATTCAAAGTGAAGTTCGCTCGCGACATTTTGTGGCCAATCGCTCAAGCTGTCGTACAACTCTCGCGCTTATTGACCGTATTCATAAGTATAAAATTCCCGTACATAAATTCCGTTCATCATGGCGGCAAAAGAAGTAAAACGTAAAATATCTTTATTAGAAGCGAAAAAAGAAGCTTTGTTCGCCAGAGTACAACAAGTGTACGATCTCAGCCTTAAGGTTTCTGATCCATTAAATGAGAAATTATTTATTGCTCGCGTCCAGTCGTTGGAAAAAACTAGAACCGATTTCTTGGATACTCTCGACTCTTTGAATCTATTGTATTTGCAGGAAGACGAAGATGTCACACCGTCATTCAGTGAGCTTAACTCGTTTGATGATTTATACTGTAATATTATTGCGGTAGAAAAATCGATCACAGAACTCAAGGCCAGCTCAGATCGTCGCAAATATGAGTTTACTAAGAAATTAGCTCCAATTGAGTTGATAGGCTTTGATGGTAGTCCTGATAAGTGGCCAGTCTTTTACCAGAATTTCAAAAGTCTTATCCATGACAATCCCACTCTTTCACCCACCGAGAAGGCTCAGTATTTATTAAGTAAGCTATCTAAAAGCGCTTTGACTACATGCAGTGGTGTTCCAAATACCGGTGAAAATTACGCCATTCTGTGGAATAATCTTGTCGAAAAGTATCACGATGTTCGCGTGCAAGCATCGATGTATGTTGAACAAATGTTACATTTTAAAACGCAAACCACAGACGCATTTTTGGAACAGTTCTGTACTGCCGAAGCAGCCTTACGCTTATTACAAATCGATGACATTTCTGATTTTCTAATCACACACATCGCGCTCAGTAAATTAGACAAAGACACACTGACCCTTTTCGAACAAGCTCATCGTAGCGTTAAAATACCTACATTTAATCAGCTCAAAACATTTATAAAAGAACAGAATAAAATTCATTCACTACGCTCATCTTTAGCTACATGCAATAAACCTACCTACACTAATAAAAACAATAACACGCAACAAACAAAACATACTAAAACTACGCACGCATTTGTTGTCAACAACAACTCCGCCGTCGGCAACAACGAATCGAACCCGCAACCTCATCACACGCACCACGCACTCACGCATCCATCGCAGTCACCCCGCAATTGCAATATTTGTAAAACTCAACCCGAACATGCACTTTTTAGATGCAGTTCTTTCTTATCTCAGAACGCACACACGCGCAACTCGTTAGTCGCCAAACATGGTTTTTGCTATAATTGTTTGGGATTCCATAACATAAATAATTGTAAATCTCAAAACCGCTGCTCGATATGTCAGAAAAAACATCATACACTCATTCATATCGATAACTTTCACAACAACAATCAAAACAACTCAAACAATAATAAATCATTCCAAAACTCATCCACTCATTCATCACCGCACTCATCATCACAACCGCAGTTTACTCGAGCTTATAACGGGTACCGCCCGCAGCAGCCACCTCTGGCGCCTGCGCCGCGTGTTATAGATTACGCAACAGTTCGCGAGCACTCCAGCGCTGGCACCGTAGAACCGGTCGCCGTAGCTCCAAGTAGACAATCTCAGACGCAACAAAGTAACTTGTCGTTATCAGCTGTAACTCCTGTGCCCGATAATAATAAAAATACCGTTGTTTTGCTACCTACTGCATCTGTTTACGCTTACGACCATAATAATAAATGCCATAAGCTACGTGTATTTCTTGATACGGGTTCTATGAGCCACTTTATTACTAAAGATTGTTGTGAAAGACTTAATTTAAATATTAAAACCGCTTCAACTACCATAAAAGGTATAGGTAAATCGGAAAGTACCTCGCTAGGTACTGCTACGTTCGTGATACATTCGCGTTTTGACGAACGGTGTAAATACACAATTAACGCTCGTGTGATTGATTCTATCACCGATCACTTGCCAAACGCACCCGTAGACTTATCCCAGCTAGATCATCTGCGTGACATACCCATGGCAGACGATAACTTCCACACGCCCGCGGACGTTGACTGCCTGATAGGTAATGAGCTCTTTGCATTGTTGTTATGCGGAAAAAAGGTAACCTCTGCTCGATCACCTGTTATCGGTGTGGAGACCACGCTTGGGTATATTGCTATGGGACGGGCAGACTGCGACCAGTCTAGCTCGCGCGAAAATGATAAATCATTTTTTTGTAATGTGGACACGCCTTCTTTAGAAACTTTAACGCAACGCTTTTGGGAGCTTGAAAGCGTACCTAACAAAAAGCATTGTAGCCCTGATGATGAGACTTGCGAGAATATTTTCCAGTCTACTTACACACGGGACGACAGCGGTACCTACACTGTTTGTCTCCCATTTAAATATGACGCTTCGGAACTTGGTGATTCTTATTCAACCGCTAAACGCCGTTTGATTAATTTAGAGAAAAAATTAGACGCTACCCCTGAATTACGCAATGATTACAATGCCACAGTACAGGATTACATCGATCGTGGATTTTTATCTAAAGTCGAGATGGATTGTTCCCGCTCTAATAATAAAGCTTATTACATACCGCATAGGGCTGTCTATCGACCAGACAAAACCACATCAAAAACTCGAATTATTCTTGACGCATCATGCAAAACTACTTCCGGAAAGTCGCTCAACTCATTGTTACACACCGGACCTAGTTTACAATGCAGTATATTTGATTTGTTAATTAACTTACGCATATTCGCTATCGCTCTAACCGCAGATATTGAGAAAATGTACTTTTGTGTTAAACTCGCTCCGTGTCATCAACAATTTCAACGAATATTGTTTCGATTTGATTCGGAGTCCGCGATTGAAACCTATCAGTTTGATCGGGTAGCATTTGGTATCTCCAGCTCGCCTTATCTCGCCATGCGAGTCGTGCGGCAGCTCGCCGCTGACGAACGCGACAAGTTCCCGATCGCGGCGGTAGAAGCCGAGAACCGGATGTTTGTAGATGACTATGTTTCGTCCATGGACGGATTGGCCGAAGCCGAACGTACCTATGATGAGATGGTGAACATGTTCATGGCCGGGGGTTTCAAATTAGTTAAGTGGATTTCAAATAGCTCTGAGCTAATGAATATAATTCCGCACTCGCATAAAAATCCTGATTTAATTAATTTTGACACGGATAGTGAAGTAAGCACAAAAATTATTGGAATGCAATGGCAACCGAACGATGATGTTTTTAGCTATAAAATTATCGATGATGATGCCGATAGTTGCACAAAGCGCACCATTCTTTCCGCTACCGCTCGCCTCTTTGACCCTTTGGGAATTTTAGGATGTGTAACCGCTTTTATGAAGTTACTGGTACAGGAATGTTGGCAACGCGAGTTAGACTGGGACCAACCTGTCCCGGACTCATTACGATTAAAATGGACTCAATTCAGAAGTGAACTCACGGATTTGTCCAAATTAAGTATACCGCGACATGTAGGTATAACCGCCGGGTCTCACGTGACCATCGTAGGCTTCGCTGACGCCAGCGAAAAATGCTACGGAGCTGTCGTGTATGTCCGTGTCGGTAGTAATGCGCATTCGCCAGGTGTTGTCAACCTTCTTACTTCTAAATCGCGCGTCGCACCGCTGAAGAAAGTTTCGCTCGCTCGCTTAGAGCTCTGCGCCGCGTTGCTTCTCGCTAATCTCATAGCCTCTGTACGCGATGTTATCAGTGAACGCTGCCCTATAAATATGATATACGCATTTTCTGACTCAACTGTAGCATTAACTTGGATACATTCACCTGCATTTAAGTTTCACACGTTTGTTGCAAACAGAATAACTGAAATAAACTCTAACCTTCCCGCTGCTCACTGGTATCACATCAGCGGTGATGAGAACCCAGCAGATATCATATCGCGACCAATAACGCCTAAACATGTATTAGATAATTCAACGTGGTTTCACGGACCGCAATGGGTTTCTTGCCCTATCGAAGAGTGGCCTATCAAGCCATTTCTTGTCTCGCCCAACAATGACGATAGACTAGAAGAGAAAACTGTATCTCTCGTTACCGGAAGTGACGACGCTCCTGAATCTCATTTAATAGACAAATTAATTGAACGCATCTCATCGTATAAAAAATTATTACGCGCCACAGTATACGTACTACGCTTCGCAAAAATTCTACGCACAACCGGCTTGATTACGCCTTCCGATTTAGATACCGCTGAACTCTTTCTCATACGCCACCTACAAAGTAAACACTTTGCACAGGACATCCACGCTATCAAAAATAATAAACGCATCACTAAATCGCTTATCAAACTCAACCCCTTCATTGACGACGAAAACATAATTCGCATCGGTGGTCGACTGACTCATTCTCAACTTGACTACGGACAGAAACACCCTATTGTTCTGCCATCGAAACATCGCCTAACGCAGCTTATTGTTGACCATTTTCACGTATGTAATCTACATACTGGTCCTTCCCTATTACTTCCCCTGCTTCGACAGAAGTTTTGGATTCTTGCAGCTAGGAACCTAGTTCGGCAAAGAGTACACCAATGTAACACTTGCTTCAGATTTAACCCTAAATCGTCTAACCCCTTAATGGGCGATCTCCCTTACTTTCGGGTGTCTGAAGCAAAGGCATTTGTCTACACATCCGTGGACTATGCCGGCCCATTCTTCATCACACATATTCGCCGTCGAGGTGTTAAAAGCCAAAAGGCGTACATTTGCCTATTTTGCTGTCTCACTACAAAAGCTCTTCACCTCGAATTAGTGTCAGACTTAAGCTCGGATCTCTTCCTCGCAGCTTTTAACCGCTTTATCTGCAGAAGAGGCCCTGTAGCAATAATATATTCTGACGGAGGTACCAATTTTTTGGGCGCTCAACGCAAACTCGATGCTATTTATACGCTACTCGAATCTGACGCACACAAAAATTACATTGGTCAACAATTAGCTGATCAGCGCATTAAATTTCTCCATAGCCCGCCTTATGGTCCGCATTTTAATGGCCTCTGCGAGATCAATGTACGCTGTGTTAAGACTCATTTATTTAAACTTATAAATCTTCAAGTTTTAACCTATGAAGAGTTTAATACTCTCTTAGTTCAAATTGAAGGCTTATTAAATAGTCGACCGCTATGTGTGCTAAGCTCAGACCCGTCTGACTTATCCGTGCTAACGCCTAATCACTTTTTAAATATAACGCCCTTAAAATTTCTACCAACTGAGGATGTGTCAAACGTATCTGACTGCCGCTTATCTCGCTACCAATTTGTAAACAAATTAGTCCAAAGTTTTTGGCGTCGTTGGAGTCTAGAATACTTAACTTCACTCCAGCAACGCGAAAAATGGAATTCGCCAGCTAACCCATTTCAGTTAGGTTCAGTAGTTGTTATCAAAGATAACAATGCGCACCCTCTTTGTTGGCCATTGGGAATAGTGGAAGAAGTATATCGCGGTAAAGACGATATCATTCGCACTTTAAAGGTCCGCACTGCTTCTGGCACTTACATACGTCCAGTCGTCAGAGTGTGTCCTCTTCCTCTGCAGTAAAACTTAGAATTAGATAATAGATTAATTTAGTTTTAGTTTTTTTCAAACGCTTCGCATAATTTATAGCTCACAATTTTAATAAAATTTATTCGCCCTGTCTAGTTATTTCTAGAGGAAATCCTCTAGGCCGGGGGAGTTGTACGCGCCGCTTAACTAGTTATATTTCTTATCTATTTATTTTCATACATACCCTCACACACTCACTCGTTTAGCACGCATTTCCCTGTCTATCCTACCCCCAATCCTCAATCACCTGTGGTCGTCGTCTGACGCAATAAACGCAACGCAACTCATACGCTTACCGAACAATCAAAAAATCATTAAAATATCCCGCGGCCGCGAGTGTGTGGACATCTAACGCTAAAACTATTGCTAGAGTGTGATATGTGCATCAAGACCAGTGCCGATTTGAATGGATTACTCCACATCGAAGGACTTTTACTAAAACCACCAGGTACCCCATTCTGCACTTCCTAAACTATATCACAATTGTCAATTTTTTGTGGTTTGATTATTGTGTAGCGTATCGCTACGTTTATAGTAATTCTTCATGACACTCTTGCAGTACTTATCAAACTGAAAAGGCTAGGGTTTAAAAGAGTTATGGTTCACTATTACCACCTATATGGTATAGAAATACCTTTTATTAGGTCTCTATTTTCAATAGACTTGTTAAAAAATGTTTAGTAAGTCTATTGACAATAGAGACTCTATTTCCTTTTCAGTAATTTAAGCATGAAACAGGCGTGACCCTGTTTTTATTTTAGCTTATAGATGTATGTACCTACATATTCACTCAATCTGCATTCATGCCTGCAAATGCTATTACCAGGTACCAGTCAAGGTTTGCCAGTTCCGTAATCGGATTACGAATAAGAATGAAAGAATGTCTTAGATCGTAATCTTTAGTAATGCAATCTAATACGTAGGTATCCAATTTCTAAGAATATTATGATTCTTTCGTTAATATTTTTGTTGCTTTGTGCTTTCTTTCTCACCATACTCTTTACGTAAGCCTTGCCATTTAAGGATCCTTTCATTTTCGCCTTGGGCAGGTAGACGATATACCTACTATCTATAATGTATTTGTATAGGCAGAGGAATTGCGAGACCGTACACCTGCCACTTCGTACCGGATGCGTCGTGTAAAAGCTAAAATGCTTAGATAGAACCGACAAACGCACCTGTCTGTGTATATTTTGTGTATCAGATAATTCGCTTGGTTAGTTCCACAGACTTGTTTTACGACAACGCGGTGCAAGGTCAATCTGATCGGTTGCCTTGCCTATATGCATAAAACTTTCACTGAAAACAAGTTTGGTAAATGTCAGACCGTTATGTTGGTTATCTTTTGGGGTCCCGTTCAAATCTTTACCAAAACGATTATTTACTAGGTATCTTTTATTGGGTTAGTTCTTTTGTGTCACTTTATAACACGTTATGACAAAAAGAGATCAGTGCATTAGCATTAGTGGTTAGAACAAAAGCTCCATGCTCAGAAACTCACCAGATAAGAGTTGGAGCCACCCGCAAATGTGAAACACGGTTGTCGACTGACAAAAGAAAAACAACAACATTGCACATATTGTAAACAAAGCCAGGGTAACCGCTGCACCCACTAGCACAGTCGCGATCTTGAACACTAGCCCATTTATCGACAAGAAGTCGTCCAGTCTCCCCTTACAGTCTTCAATGGTTTCATCAGTCCTACACACTTGCCACAAACCGAACTTTCGCGGATACTCAGTTTCAAAGTCACCAATCCATTCTGGAGTCACAAAAGCTACAATGCTGATAATGGCATAGCAGATCGTGAATATAGCCCAAAGCACTCCGATAGCTTTCGAATTACGAACGTAGTTGGTAGCGTATAAATGCGACGAATCCACGTACTCGATTTTCGAACCCATGGTATCCGGTTGTTTACAAAACCTTTTGAAAACGGGTCATTTACTTATTGGTTACACATTTTTTTGGATTGACGCTGTTAGCACTAAGTTATTTGTTTATTACGGAATGTATTCATGTCGCGAAGGAAAAGTAATATCGCAACGTACTCGAGGACACGGGAAACACGACACGACACGGAACGGACAAAATGCGAGCCGCACAACCTCCAGCCGCGCGCCATTCGGTTAAGTGACTTGGCGGAGTGGGGATAAGTAACATACCTATAATATAATATACTAGTTAATGAAGCTGCAACTCCTAGTGCAAGTGACCTATTGCCTTTGTCCATATGCTGCCGTCTTGCTTGTTTTTCATTGGAATACGAAATGTACAATTTCCCTTAACTATCCCTTTTTTTTAACGGGCAAATTGCCTTTATTACTCAAGCTAACTACTACAATAATAAAAACTAAACTAAACTAAACTAAGCTAAACTAAACTAGCTACACTACCTACTACAAAGAACACTTATGGACTGTATAATAGCCGCGATGGCTTACCATCCCTTGTTTACTCTATCTATCCTATCCTATAGTCAAAAAGTAGGTATTAACCTACAAGGTACAAGGTCAATTGTTGTTTTCTCTAATCTGTGGGTACAAGTACCTCGCAGACCTAGAATGACCTACCCACTCACATTACAGTGTGATTTTTACAATAGATATCTAGATTAGATAGGTAAGTAGGCACCTATTACCTAATATTAGGTAGGTATCTACAGACCTAATATTACCTATCTGTTCTATACAGACAGCAGAATGACAAAATATTCACAGAATTTACCATTCTGGGCCCTGTTTGCATAGAAAATATTATATAAAATTAAACAAGCGTTTTCTTAAAATTATTGTATTCGTTCACCGAAAAAATCTGCGAAGTATGTATGAAATTATGAATGATACGTCAACGTCACCTATAGGTCAATGACGGATCGGAATAGAATGTCATAATCAAAATGGAATATCTCTTCTCTGTCAAAAGCACAAGACTTAAAGAAACGTCAAACTTGTCATTAGGTCGGCTAGAGGCACAGATTAGAGAAAAAACAATGCTAGAGCTGTATGCTAGACGCCACAGCTATATAGAGGCACGTTACAAAAGTAAGAAAGAGACACTGCTACAATTTTTTTTTCTTCGGCGTTTATGGCTTTCTATCGCTTTGTAGCGATAATTCTGCCGATGTCAAGTGAGTAAAAAGTACGTTTATGTCATCTCAAAACCTTAGGTATTTGAGTTTTTTGGCGGGAACGTGGAAAAGCGTCGGTGCATTGTATTATTTTACAAAACTTATGCTTTTTCCAGTGTTAATGTTTAAAATTGGTGGTGTTTTACGCATTAAGTGCTGAATTACGAGCATGAGTGTGGGCAAGTGATATAATGTAGTGAAACGTGGTTTTTCGTGTTGCTTCCAAAATTCCATAGAAGCCTCTAGTAAAGTTGCCACCTCTTTACTAGGTCATGCCTTAGACTGGATTATGACTTAGACTAGACTATGACTACTCTGACTGTGACTATGACTTGACTTTAAGTCTTTCCATAATACGATGAAAAATTACAAAACTTGACACTGGCTAAATACACTATGTGTGGAGCCAAAATATAAGAAAAAAAAAACCTTCGGTATTTTGTCAGTCAATGCCATCAAATCTAACTAGGGATTTCCGATACCACCAAAGTATCGATACCTATCCATATGAGATATATAAAATTATTATTCGATACTACTCATATGAATACCCTAAAAGTATCGATACCTACTCAAATCGATATAATTTTTACTTTACTATTACTATAAAATTGGATACCCATGAGTGACTGACTGACTGATGATTGACATAATTGATCTCAGCTCTCAGAAGTGGTCAGTCAAAACTGAGTATGAGGCTGTATAGTGATGGGTCATGTCACCCCAGGAAAAATCTGACATTACCAGAAAATCGTCTCTGAGATGGAACAGGTCAACGGATCTCGAAAACGACAAGAGATATGGGGGTCCAGTTTTAACTAATGTTGGAGTAGACCCTGGGATGTTTCCAGAGAAATGAAAAAAATGGGGGCCCCCGAACAAAAAACGGTGGCCCCCATACAAAATTGAAACGCTCATAATTCGGCAACGGTAAGAGGTATGTGGGTGGTGCTCGACCAAATGTCATAGAGGATGACGGGGGCTGTCAGATGGTTGTCATGAAAATCCAAGATGGCGGATTCAAAATGGCGGCCATTTTGAAAGTTGGTCCGATCGGAGTGATTTTTTGCATTGGGGGGTTTTCGGGGCCGCAGATTCGATATTTCAAAAAAAATTTTGGATTCCGCCATTTTTAAAGATGGCTGCCATACAAATTTTTTTTTTCATTTTTGACGCATTGTTTCTCGACACCTATGGAAAATTTTGAATGTCTTTGTTGTGTTTTGTGTCCAGATGATCGAGGTGTCTTCAAAAAAATTCGCGACCTGGTCTTCCGAACTTCGGTCACTCGGACGGTCAACGGCCTGGCCAAACCATAAAAGATAGATCATGTGCGTTTTAAGGAATGTCATAGCAAACCCTGGGACGATTTTGGAGATGTCAAAAAAAATTCAAAATGGCGGAAAAAAAAATCCGCCATACAAATTTTAACCATAAATGACGGCGAAACTATGACACTTTAGTATAAAGAGCTCGAACTAATATTAGTTGGAGGTCAGAGGGGAAGATTGCGAAAAATTTTTTTTTTCAAAATGGCGGAAATTTTGGCCGCGGCGGAAAAAAAAGTTTCACCGATCCGGATGAAAATCGATATCTGGGGGTCCCCAAGGATGATGATCAACATTCTGTAATCAAATTTTGACATGTGTCAACTTTCAATGGGGCTGCCATACAAAGGTGCTTTTATTGAAATATCAACTTTGCTTTTTTGCGCCTCCGTTGCGAGTGATTTAGAAAAGTCGTTCCTGGGGATCAAGTATAGATATTATAAGGGTAAGAATGCAATATCAGTGAAATCAATTTTTTTCAAGATGGCGGCTGTAGACGTACCGACTCATAGTAAAAGTTGTCCGATCCGAATGAAAATCGATATCTGAAAATCCCACGGTACACTTGGTAGGAATGTGTAAAAACTTTTTTGATTCCGCCATTTTGAAATATTGCGAACATGCAATTTCACTTTTTTAGGATTTTTAATTCGCAAATAACACCGAAACTGTGAGACTTTTGTAGGGAGGGTTTGTTCTAATATTGTACAGTTTTGAGAGGGGCATACAGTGAAAAAGAATGTTTTTCAAAATGGCGGTCCATTGGTCCGCGTCCGAAAATAAAGAAGCTCCGATCGGGATGTAAATCGATATCTGGGGGCCCCAAAGGATGCTGATCAACATGGTTTGGTCAAATTTTGACATCTGTCATTTTTTAATATGGCCGCCGTATATACTATTATCAAAATTGCTGTTTTCCGTTTTATTGCCTATGGTACAGTTTTGGAAGGAGATAGTTGTAATTTTGACAGATGTCAGTGTGACAGATGTCAAACGTCAAAATTTTGACAGATGTCAAATTTTTTGATAGATGTCAAATGTCAATTTTTTTCCAACCTACCAAATGCAACGACGAGCGAAGCAAGCACCAAGTATACTGTAGTTTGGTATAAGTGGACGGTCACGACCAACACTTGCACCTGCACACTTGCACCGTGTGCGGGCCGCGTGCGGCCCGCGCACGGTGCAAGTGTGCCGCTTGCGACCTGCGCACTGTTCTAATACCGCTGTCAAGTGTAGACAGATGTCAGTTTGATTGATTTTAAATGTCAAACTTTTGACAGATGTCAATTGTCAAATTTTTTGACAGATGTCAAATTTATTGACAAATATCAAATGTCAATTTTTTGGACAGATGTCAAATGTCAATTTTTTTTCCAACCTACCAAATGCGGCGATGAGTGAGTTAGTTTATTGTCTCTCATTGGTATAATTGGACAGTCACAACTAACAATTGCACCTGCACACTTGCACCGTGTGCGGGCCGCGTGCGGCCCGCGCACGGTGAAAGTGTGCCGCTTGCAACCTGCGCACTGTTCTAATACCGCTGTCAAGTGTAAACAGATGTCAGTTTGATTGATGTCAAATGTCAAACTTTTGACAGATGTCAAATGTCAAATTTGATGACAGATGTCAAATTTATTGCCAATGTCAAATGTCAATTTTTTGGACAGATGTCAAACGTCAATTTTTTTTTCCAACCTACCAAATGCGGCGATGAGTGAGTTAGTTTATTGTCTCTCATTGGTATAATTGGACAGTCACAACTAACACTTGCACCTGCACACATGCACCGTGTGCGGGCCGCGTGCGGCCCGCGCACGGTGCAAGTGTGCCGCTTGCAACCTGCGCACTGTTCTAATACCGCTGTCAAGTGTAGACAGATGTCAGTTTGATTGATGTCAAATGTCAAACTTTTGACAGATGTCAATTGTCAAATTTTTTGACAGATGTCAAATTTATTGACAAATATCAAATGTCAATTTTTTTGACAGATGTCAAATGTCAATTTTTAGGACAGTTGTCAAATGTCAATTTTTGACAGGTGTCAAACGTCAAATTTTTTCCGACATACCCAATGCGACGACGAGCGAAGCGAGTTAGTTTATTGTAGTTTGGTATAAGTGGACGGTCACGATCAGCACTTGCACCGCGCACGGTGCATGTGTGCCGGTTGCATCCTACTCATGGTGCAAATGACGCTGTCAAGTCAAACAAAATGGCCGCCATGCAAAGTCACGCGCATTATCATTTTCTTTGATAAATACGGCAGTTTTGTACAAGTACTTGCAAAATTTAAAGTTTAGCTCCAAGTATAGCGTTTTGAACAAATGGAACGCCACGAAAACACACACGCGGGCCGCTCGCGGCCCGCGCACGGGGCAAAATACTAGTTAATTAATATAATGCCGTGAAGTTAACATAGCTCATTGCAGCATAGTTTTGTTGTTTCTTTTACTCAACTACATTTCCGAGTGCGAAGCACGATTAATCAGACATCCAAGCACTAGAATGCGTTCAGAATATTTTAATTGACAGTATTCGATACAAGCACTTTCTTTCCAATACAAGTATTTTCTTTTCGGTATAAGTGCTTTTAATCCGATACGGCGATACCGAGTAGGTATCGCAAGAATGGTCACTGTTATTTAATTTTATTACTTTAATGATATATTTTAGCTTTATTTAACGCATAGAAGAAAATTTGCATGCAATTTAATCCTGCTAAAATTAAATATGGCATTGTAAGCTTTTTAGGCTACCTGACTTAAAATTAAGCGATATTAGGCTACCTTAAAGCCGAGGTGACACGATCCGTCTACTTCGGCTGGGTGGACTTGTAGAAGTAAAGCCGCGGTGACACGATCAGAGTCTCCTCGAACCGAGTGGTCTCGGATATCTACTTGAATGCAACTCATATCGTTGCAACTGATAATCGGAGCGCATTTAGACGATTGTATCCAAGCAGTATAGACTCGGACGGCGCTCTACTTTTCCGAGCTAATTCGTATACGAGTAGTGAATATTCATCACAAAATCTAAAAAAAATTTGACAACAATGAAAAGTATGAAGAAAATGATCCGAGTGAACTATGATAATGTCAACCGATATCCTAGTACACTCGTACGAAGCAGCTTCTTCTTACCTCCGATACCAAGTAGGTATCAAAAGTAAAGTATCGAGTACCTACTTACTCGTATTTACTAGTATCGGAACATCAAAGTTTTTTTTGTGTGTAAATATGTAAATTTAAATAAAGGTATTTGACGGGGTTTTTGGCGGGAACTCGAAAAAGTTCACGTCGTTTCATTGTATTATTTTTCTAAACATGTGCTTTTTCCAGTGTTAATGGTTAAAATTGGTGGTGTTTTACGCATTAAGTGCTGAGTTACGAGCATGAGTGTGGGCAAGTGATATAATGTAGTGAAACGTGGTTTTTCGTGTTGCTTCCAAAATTCCATAGAAGCTTCTAGTAAAGTCGCCACCAGTTTACTAGGGTATGACTTAGACTGGACTATGATTACCTGACATAGACTGGACTGTGACTAAGACTTGAAGACTTGACTTTACACGTGAAATATTCCATAACTCGATGAATAATTACAATACTTGACACTGGCTAAATACACTATGTGTGGAGCCAAAATATAAGAAGAAAAAAAAAGAAGGTATTTGACTGACAGTCTGACACTGGCAGTCTGTCTGTCAGTGTCGGAGTGACGAAGTGAACGTCAACAATTGACGCTTGAAGTTATAAGGTACCTATAAAGGGAAAAAAATTAAAATTGACTTTCATTAACTCGGAAATGAACAAAGGACGATGATCCTCTTACTTATGACAAAAATGATCCGGATTTGACTATAAAATAAATAAAACGCATGAAATTAATATCCTAACTATGACGAAAGAAGTAAATCCTACGAAAGACTAGGCGGTATGGTCTCATGACTTTAGCCTGCCCAATAGATTACATTACATTGCCCAATACATTGGAATCCAGGCGTAAACTACTTCTTGTGATCCACTATTTCTCGATATTGCATGCTACAATTAATAACCCGGATATACTAGCTTCTATAAATTTATACGTTCCTAACAACTATTTGCGAACTGGGCGTCGTCGGCACCAGTTGTTCGCTTGTCCAGTACCGCGGACGCACCACTGCAATAATTCACCCACGTTGCGGGCACTAGCCTTACTAAATGCATTTACTCACAAGTGCCAGCATGTTGATGTATTTCACGATAATTTACGGACCATATGTAATAACTTTATGATTTATACCTGTCACCATTGCAATAGTTAGCGTTTTGGTAATACTGTAAGCTAACTATTATAAACTGAATAATAAATAAATAAATAAATAAATAAATAAATAAATAAATAGGGCGAACCAAAAAAAAAAAAAAGTATCGGAACATCCCTAAATCCAACCAACAGTTTTGACATTTTGTTGAGTTTTGTTTGTGTGCTTTTGTGATTGCCTTGGTTTTGCTTTTGCTTGCTTCTTTTTCATCATCTTTACCGTGAAAATTGTCCTGTTTCCTTTCTTGACAATAGAATCCTTTCTCTTCATTACCATCTCGTTAGGACGGCTTCTTAGACTTGGTGTAAAATGTAAATTCAAATAGATATGATTTAGTGCAGTAGAATAAACAGTGCGAGTTGCGATAAAATGTCTGCTAAAGACAAGTGGGTTCGCCGGTTTTCGGTCGATGAGACTGCGAAACACAAGAATGGATTCACTATTTACAAGATTACATCAGTGGTAAATATCATATAAACCCAATTCCTATAAAAATCAAAATTAATTTCTATAAAAATAAAGATGTAAATATTGCATCCACTCCAAGATATAAAAGTTTTACTACCAAAATTAAGATAAGCACTGCTATTTAAATTTCTAATTTGTAAGGGACACCCACAGGTAATCCAATAATGCTTACATTTAGTTATAAATAACTTATTTATGTAAAGAGCTCTTCATTAAAATTCTAGGTAAGTATGCTCAGCAAGCTATAACTAAGTGAGTCAGAATTTAAATATTTCTTGCGCAATATTAAAAACAGCTATAAGTATGTTAACTATTTTGTCTCCTCATTCTATGCAAGATTATATTTTTACTATTTATCAAAAGTGTTTAGCTATGTTCAGCCAATGTTCTCCCCACCAGCACCAGTGTAAAAACTTTTGATAATAGTAAAAAAAATTACAAGTTAACGGGTAAACTATAGATATCCGGTACTCGCGGGCGAGGGGGGAAGTGGGCAGAAGGGGAGCGGGGAGGGGTGGGTTAACCTCCCCCCACCCCCCCCCTTTTTGCAGCAAACATATAGTTTTTTAGTTATATTTTTCTTCTGTTTAACCTCACTTTTGCCGTCACAAACTATGATGAATCATGTAGGGGAGGTGCTGGTGAATACCTAGATCTGCGTGTCATAGTTTCTAGCGCTTCGCCGGCCGCTGCCGCGGCACGCTCACTAGCTCACTCGGCTCGCGCGTTGTGTTGTCACAGGTTCAACCTAACCTAACCTAGAGATCTGTGTAACAGATCTATATCAGTTTTTAGCTCCACTTCGCTTCGCTACCTTACTACCTACCTTAAGAGCAGAAGAGGTTTTCATAATGGAAATTATTAATAAAACACTGTTAATTATATTTTTTCTGGTATTACGTTTCGTTTCTCACATTTCTATGTATGATTTAACAACTTTGACGATTGATTTACGCAATATCTGTCTGAATTGCGTTTCATTTCACGTATTTTTAGGATCTTATTTTTATCGTAATTCATTCAAAACGCATTTCCTCGGTCCAAAAGTAGTTAAAACAGATTAGGACGAACCCCTAGAACACCTTTAAACTCACACAATCATTAAAATCAGGTACCGGATATCTATAGCCAACCCAAGTTAACTAGTAAAAAGTAATTTTGTAACAAAAAAATATTATGCATGCAGATTATGCAACACTTAATGTAACTTTACAAAAACTCTAACAACAAGCTATTACAATCCCTATTCCTACCTATATAAACTTTAGTTATCCATCTATATTTTCAGTTGTTCCCAATACAGTCTCCAGAAGCAGTTACAACGGTGTCAGTGTGGAAGCGATATAGTGATGTGCAGAGACTGCACAAAAGTATGAAAGCATTGCACTTGGGACTGCACCTGCGTGGGACATTCCCCACCCTTCCAAGATATAGCTACTTCAAGCGGTTTCATTCAGAGGTGAGGATGGATAATTTTGCAGATATTTTTTTATGATCTGACTTTTAACAGGCGGGGTTGAGTGAGACCAACAATAGTCAATCACCATGAAATATGATATCACCATGATGCCGCGCCCACGATGTATGTTACATTCGCCGTAGCCCGCATAGTGGGCGCCGGCGAATGTTACAGACATCGCCGGAAATGTGGGCGCGGCATGAAGAAGCTAATCAAAAGGATATTACGATATCACTTGAAAGGTACACACACACACACACACACACTTACAGGTACATATTATTGAGTCGTGGAAATCTCGTACGACTCGATTCATGCATTCTTTCGTGCCGTACACCTGCAAAATGTGGAATGAGCTGCCCCAAGCGGTCTTTCCGCAGAGTTATAACATGGAGTACTTGAAAAGGAGGTTTAATAGAGTCCTACAGGGTAAGCAACGCATTGGTGATGCCTCCTCAGGTGTTACAGATGTCTATAGGCTATGGTGACCACTTCCCATCAGGTGGGCCGTATGCTTGTTTGCTCCCTTTAACATAAAAAAAGGTGGCAGGCTATATGCTGCAACTAAACACAACAAGTTTGTCCATCTAGTGTGTGTCGGTTTTATAGAATTTGGATCAGAGTGGAATAACTTGTATAATAACAAATGATATTGTAGACTCAGCTGAATATCAGCTGAATAAATATGATTCAAAGGTGATCCAAAGTAAAAGGTGAAAATAATTTTCACTTATACATTTAAATATAGTGTAGGTATGTTTGGAAAATGAAATAAAGCAAGTCCAAAGTGAAATATTGACTGCAAATAGGCATTGTTCGGATTATTACATGTCAAAATTAGAATACAAAAAAAATAATTTAAAATCTGCAATTAAATATACTATAGAGTAGATCCACAATCGCCGCCTCAAAAAATTCATGGACTTCCTGTTAATTAAAAATAATATGAAACTACTTGGTTTTCCTGTATTCACATATTAGGGTTACAATCTAGCTCAAAGCTATTTATAAGGCCGGGTTTCCACTTGCAAGAAAACTTCTGCAAGAAACGTCCGACCGTCTATTAGACTGTAGCTTATAAATGTACCTAAACTGGTGTTGAGGAGTTTTATTTTAAAAAAAACACTGGTTCCGCTTCTTTTCTAGATGGCGCTGTAAGTACGTATTTTAAACCTTTCAAACCACAGAGTAGTTTAAACATAAGAAAATGCTTAGACTACCTACAAAGAAATGTCAGATTCAGTTGGGTGGTGGACCACAAGTACATTGTCTGTAGTATCTCCTAGTAGTCTGTGGTGCATTCTTATTAAGTAAATTGATGTACAGTAGATCTGCGAGATAGATAAACGTTAATATTATGATCCAAAATAAAGCCGAGGTATCTCGCAACGAAACTAAATAAAAACGAAAGAGTTTAAAGTTGTCAGACACATTTCCTCTAACCTGTGGTCTATGCTTGAAACAGTGACAGTGACAGCTTTTAGTAAAACCACAACTGGCGCCATCTGTTGGGTCATGCATAAAATACAATTTCTTTTTTTTAATAAAACGGCTCATTACAATAGTTTACACGTTCAAACTACAGTCTGATAGACGGTCGGACAATTCTTGCAGAAGTTTTCTTGCGGGTGGAAATCCGGCCTAAGTATAACACTATTGTTGTTATAAATGCTTGTAGTCTGCTTTGTGATTTAATAAAATAAAATATATAAAATAAAAGCTAAACTGAAATTTCTTTTGACAATATAAATAAGTTGATTACCAGTATTAGGATCTCCCAGTTGTATCCGAGGATGATGATGATTGTAATAATTAATGATGCTGATGATAATGAGTTTTTTTAAGGTGATACAAGAGAGAGCAAAGACTTTAAAAGCTTTATTGGAGTTTGTGGCGGAACACCGACTCCTGTTTACAAGCACGGATTTTGTTAACTTTTTACAGGTAAGATAATTGTCTGATATACCTTAATAATTATTTATTATCATTTGAAGTAAATGTGGCATAGCGGTTGCCCGTGCGATTTTCAAACCTACGCAATCAGGTTCGAATCCCGCTCAACCCTGAACCAATGACTGTTCAAGTTATGTGCGGATGTGGAATTTACACTTACTCTTAGGGTGTGGCTACACTATCGGGCTTCGGCGAATATTCGGGTTATCGCGGCGAGACGCAACACGAATATTCGCGCGATAGTGTAGCCGTGCCATTATAACGGAAGGAAAACATTGTGAGGAAACTAAAAATTATTTGCAAACTGAAGTGACAATGGCACTTTTGGGAACTTACAAAAAAACCGGGTTTTCTGTGCACATTCATCAGATTTGTATTGTAAGAGTATGTAGATCTATTATATATTTTGTGGTAAGATTAATAACCGGCCAAGTGCGAGTCGGACTCGCGCACGAAGGGTTCCGTACCATTATCTATAAAAACGAGCAAATAAATTACGTTTGTTTAATGGGAGCCCCCTTAAATATTTATTTTATTCGGTTTTTTAGTATTTGTTGTTATAGCGGCAACAGAAATACATTCATCTGTGAAAATTTCAACTGACTAACTATCACGGTTCATGAGATACAGCCTGGTGATAGACAGACGGATGGACAGCGGAGCCTTAGTAATAGGGTCCGTTTTAACCTTTGGGTAACCATAAAAAAATAGTATCAACAGAATAACGAAGCACTTTTCCTTAGTTGTTTTGAAATGTTTCAGACCGGATATCCGGAGCCGGAAGTGCAGCCGGGTGGTGTTATCAACGCCATCCGGTCATCGCTCCACCTTCCGATTGAGGAGACTCCGCCTTTAGAATACCAGACCGATGATGATGATGCGAGGAGCCCTGTCCATACAGGTATTTTGTTTTATTTTTATTATGTTGTGTCCTGGCAAATATTATTTGGGTCTCTTTAAGACTAGAGTGAAGGCGTCTCATAGGCCAACGTGGCTACACTTTCGACCGCATTGATGCTTAACATCTACTTTAGTCGAACTGCCCTGCGCACCGCGACGAAATTTTCTCGACACTTTATCTCGTGAGAGACCGTGACAAAGCTATGGCAGCGCCTATGTGTGTCTCACTCTACCAGCGACGATAAGTTTTCAGTCAGGCCTCACACGGGTTACTTTTATATTTACACATTAACCACACTACCCCTCTACAATCTCACTCCATTTTCATTTTCTCTACACATTTTCCATCTCGTTCTCCCCTCCCTTCGTCCTTTTCTTCCCTTTCCCTTTTACAAGTATAATGTTTGCTATTCAACACTTTGGATGTCCATTCGGCAGTAGTATGAAGTGGAAGCCCTTATCTAAAAATGCCTATAACTCCTTTTTGGCTAGACAGTTTTTGATGAAACAAGCGTAAGAGCCTACTCAAACCTCTAAAGAATAAATAACAGCAAATGGCATCAAAATCCATCCAGTGCCAACCATAATGAATCTCAGTTTTGACATCCCGGGTAGGAAATAATTGGTTACTGTTTGACTATGACCCGTTGCCCCTAGCAACCAAGAGGTTCTCTATGAAGCTGGTATGAAAACTGTTTCATGGGCGAGTACGCCACAGCCCAAAAACGTTTGTAACCCCTGCTATCAGCTGATTTAACTGTCAGTGCAATGTTAGTAAATATTGCATCTTAAAGGCTGATGTATAGTCTATTATCTCCTTCTTTAGCTCGATTTTCATTATTTTGTTTGGTACTTGTAAGTGAATATTGATGGACTTTTCTCACTGCGCCACCTAGCCTCTAACTAAGCGAAGCTTGTATTGTACTGGGTTATTATATACCAGATAATTGTAGATTATTTTTTCAGCTAGATCATCAGAAGAAAGGCCGCCAATCAGCGTAGATGAGACCGACTTCATATCACAAATACCAATCTACGAAGCAGCCGATGTAGAAATAAGGGAATCGCCCAAAAACGCAACCAAACTGGACAGCTTTGAATCTCTTTCCTCCATAGAAAGCATAGACAGCGACCTCTATGACGAGCTAAACAAACTAACCATAAACAAAAGCAAGCCCAGTGTGAAAAAATCAGTGTTGCCAGATTTAATAATCTTCGACGCGCCATCTACATCAAGTTTCGAAGACTACCACACTATGCCTAATACTGGCAACACAGACTCCGAAACGGTATCCCTCTGTTCAAATTCAAATATGGAATCCGCTTCTGCGTGTGAGTTGGGTAGACGGAGCAGTTCGAAGTTGTCTTTGTATAGCAAAAACAGTGTGCTGTCACTTTCTAATGTGGAGTGTAAGACGAAGACGGAGGATAGTTATGTGTTTGAAGCTGGTTATATGTTGAATTTGGCGGCGAGATGTGAGGACGCGGGTGATTTTCAAAGAGCTTTCGACTGCTATAAATCTGGGATTGAGAAAATGCTTATTGGAGTTCAATGTAAGTATTCACTTATTCATATTTAACTAGGGACTTTGCCCGCATGGACTATAGATTATTGATAAAAGTCTGAGAGTTTTGTATCAGTTGCTAATGAACTTGGCTATTATACTAATTGGTCATAAAGAATTTCATATCTATAATTATAGAATTTTGAGTCTTAGCATCTAGAGTTTATGTTTTATTTTTTGTTTTTATAACGATTCTGATTTCTGAGAATTATGACCCATCTAGATTCTATGTGGTACAAGTTATAAGGTACAAGCGATGTCAATAAAATCATGGAACAAAGAGGAGAGGAGTGCAAACCTAGATGGCGCTGCAAAATGAGCGGGCTATAAGTTGAGTGTAGATCAGAAATATGCCAAAAAACCGTTTTAAACCTTCATGGCACTGCAAAATGAGCGGGCTAGCTGTGGTGGGCTAGGTTTAAAACGGGTTTTTGGCATATTTCTGCGGGGTGATCACGGAACTTTGATAGCAATGCAACAGGAGATATTTCATTCTGAATTTGAACATTTCCACAGTAAGCATGCACATAAACTGCGTATTGAAACTGTCAAATTCATACACTTTTGTGTTTCTATTGGTTGCAATCAAGTTACATGATCGCCTATCTGCTAGGCGATCATGTAACTTGTTGGCAACCGATAGAAACACAAAAATGTATGGATTTGACAGTTGCAGTACGCAGCTTATGTACAGAGTTACTATGGAAATTTTCAAATTTGGATTGAAATTTCTTTTGTTGCATTGCTATCAAAGTTACATGATCACCCCGCTGATCTACGCTCAACTTATAGCCCGCTCATTTTGCAACGTCATCTAGGTTTATAACGGTTTTGGCATATTTCCGATTAACGTTGTTTTCTTGGTGTATTGGCATTCCTCTCCTTGTTCCATGATAAAATTAACTGATTATTCTCCGTTATCAGCCCAATTTATGTTCTCGCTGTTAGAACATGAGCACGAGCCTTCTGTCCCATGGAGAGAGTGTAGGCCATAATAGACCATGTTGGCCAAGTGCGGGTCGGTGGATGATACAATAATGAGTCCCAGTATATTCAAAATACGGTATAAAGTTTTACTCTTGGAGCGCTACAAAAAGCTGCTTGAAACAACATTTAAATCTGGATAAAAAAGAATGATGGCATCTTCCACACATATACAACCCAATCACACACACTCACTCACACACACACACACACACACCACATACAAAAACTTACACACCCACACACACACAATCATAATCATAATCACAAGCACACTACAACTATACCACAGTCCGTCCATGTTAGTACCTTTTTAATTTTATCCCGCAGATGACTAATATTTCTTTTTCTTTTTTGTTTTCCTTTACATTAAAATTAATCGGCTTATACCTAATATTAAAAATACTTCACCTACTACTAAACATGTATTTTTATCATAGAATTGTTTCTACATAGTTTGAATATTTTTTTATGTAAGCTGTGCATTTTTGAGTTGATGTTGAGTATTGACCCGCACTCTCACCGTAAACACCTGTGTTCGAGAACAGAGGTATGCTGAAAATCAGCCCTGCGTAGACCTTGCTGTTTACGCAGCACAGAGCTGAGCATACTCCTGTTGCCAGCTAAGAATAGTGTTGTAGTGTCTATAACAAATTGTCTTAAGTCTGTTGTAGTTTTGGCAATAAATATTATTTATTATTATTATTTATTATTATACAGTCATGTTCTCTTTTTGCTATTCTTGAACATGTTTTCTTCACAATGTTTTCCTTTACTGTTGTTGTGAATAATTAAAATGGTAACCCTAATAGCTAAGCGATTACGTAACTGCGTTGCAAGTGCAACCGATTGTAACCGAACTCTTCATAACTTATAACATCTTCATCTTCATGTATCAATTGATGAAAGCTACGGCTTTCCATCAGGTGAGTTGATGAAACGTAAATGTATAACAGTTAAAAAAACTTGGTTAATGGATTTTTCACAGCTTATCTGCATAGTTACAATGGAAAATTTTAATTTGACAATGTAGATTTGTTCGTTGCATTGCTTCAAAGTTACGTGTTCACCACAGGGGTGTAGTTGCAAATTTAACGCGAGCAATAGATGGTTAAATACCTAAATCGAATATCAGTGAAACATTAAAAACAGGTATAAGTTTGTAACTTGTACCACCCGCCATATATGACCGATAAGCCGAGTTATCGGAACTTATCAGTACAGTGGCTACACAAGCTCTAAGTTAGTGCTGTGTTACAAAACTATACCAGAATTATTGGAAAAACATTTAAACATAATCCTTAGGAGAGTCTTTACCGTGATAGGAGTCATTTTTGAGTTCTCGATACTTCCGCACAGTTACATGCATCATGTTTGCGGGTAGACAACTATTAAAAACCAATATTATTCTATTCAAAATGTACTGAACAAGTCTGAAAAGTTTTTCGAAATATCAAAAGATCTTTTATATTTTATGTAGTTTTTTAACGAATTAAAATGTGATAGATACGTTTTTAAGAGTGTGTTTCAAGTTCAAGCTATGAATATCAACGTATCAAGCATATTTAATTATTATATTAAAAACAGGACGGTGACTTGGGATTGAAACAAAGAAACATCGATCGTAGCATTATTGATTTAATGACTGATTTCGATTGCATGTCAGTGTGGCGGTTACGACAAAGATCAGCGTCATTTTGCTGATCTTTACCAAGTCACTTAAAACGAAATATAAATAAATAAATAAATAAAAAAATAAAAAATCAATTTATCGCCACTACAACACAAACAAAAAAGAGCGTACCATTACAGCTTATAAAAGTGAAAAGAATTGTAGGGCAATAGGGGTAACAGTACACAACAGCAGTAACTTCAGCATGTGCTGTGTTCACATAATTGCAAACACAGCGCTGTTTTTCAAATTACCCCTATGCTTGGACAGATTTTCGCCAAAGAAATAAGAATAAGCGGTTTTATATACAGTCTTACTATTACTAAATATACGAATAACTATAATATAAATAATCAACAAAAATAATAAATATACCAAGAACAGAACAATTGGGCGTGTGGTTGTATAATAGGTGTGTGATGTGCTTGAGTGATGTATGACTGTGTACCAACTGTGTAAAAAAAAAAAATGTAGTAAAATAGTTCCCTACAAAAAGTGTCAGTGGTAGTGTACGATTTTTATCTATAGAGTAAAATATAATAGATCCTGTTATGGGTCGCATAAAGCCTTAACACATTTTTGAATCCCTTTTTTTTAATGAAAACTGTACATTTGATAATCATAAAAAATTGAGTAGCTGAAATGAATTTCAAACGTGATTCATGCAGATTTTTTCCCTACCCAACATACAGGGTGACTCAAAAGTAACACACAGTCTCTAATAAGCAGTATCGAGTAACTGTGGTATAGGGAGACCGTTAACCGTTATGTTACGTTCCGTCACAAAAATAAAATAAAAATAATTTAAAAAACCGGTTCAACCATTTTGACGAGGAAGTCATATAAACAAACCGACATTTCGGTTCATATTAGTTGGTTGGTTAGCCCCGGTTTCTCGCACGTTTGTTAAAGTTAAACTCATGTCAACTTAAAAATAGGGAACGCTCATTGGTTACCTGTTGATCATCGGATATCTTCAACCAATGAGCATTCAGTATTTTAAGGTGACATGGGTTTAACTTTAACAAACGTATGAGAAACCGGGGGTTAGTGTGGTGGTCAAATAGTTAACCTTGCCTAAACTATGGATTTTCTACATTTGGCACATTTTATGCAAATGCATAGACAACAGACAATCACAAAGGATGCAACATGTAAGTTTAGCCACAGAATAGATATATAGTACTATGAACAGAAGGCCACTCCGTAAAATCATTTAAGAGCTTAACATACGCCAATGACCTTGAGCGTTGGACACAAAGTTATTAATAAGAGCCACCTGGGGCGCCACACTCGCAGGTTTGACAATGAGCTAGAGTTTGTCAAAGATAAAAACAATTTCAGATGAAACTCCGTGAAAAATATATCTACCTATTATAATAATATTATGGTGCCCGGTTTATTACTTATATAATATATCATCTATATTACTTATAATAAAATTGTAACAGGTCCAAACCTGTACACTGAAGATAATATATTGTTTTTTTTTTGTGGGCTCCATTTTGATTGCCCTGATAGCTCAGTTGGTAGTAGCTCTGCCTTCTGAACTATATGTTGTGGGTTCAATTCCCACCTGGGACAAACATTTGTGTGATGAACATCGATGTTTGTTCTGGTGCTGGGTGTTGTATTGTATTCTGTGTATGTATTTACAATCAAAAAAAGTATCTAAGTAAACATTTTTTAATTTTTGTCAGTCTGTCTGTCTGTATCTTGGCTGAGCATTTCGCCGAAACTACTGAATGGATTCAAATGAAACTTGGCATGATTTGAGTTTATATTACGAAGTACGCTATAGCATATACCTACTTTTAATCCCGAAATTCAGCACGGGTTCCTCGGGAGAGGGGATAAAAGTAAAAATATGTACTTAGTTGTAATTCCTCCTCCTATCCTATCCTATACTATGGGAAAGAGAGAAGAGAGGGGGAAAGATGATAGGTGGCGCACCTGCCTCTATTCGGCGTTTCATCCATTCATCCTGTTCCCTTATCTTTTCCCTCTTCCTTAGGAGATAAGGCGTAAAAATAAATAATTAACCCGTGCGAAGCTGGGGTGGTTTAGCTAGTAGCTAGAAAACCGGGAGCCCACCTTTGGACTAGCTTCGTTCGCAGGTACAGCAGGTTCGTTCTGGGATAGGTAATCGTGAGTAGCATATAAAATAGGGCATTACCTATATACCTACCGTGAGCTGATTGATAATGATGACACGTCAACTTGTACAATCAAAATAAACAATCGTCGTTATGTTAGAGACTTTGGTCGGCCTAAAATCTATGATATCAGCTAGGGATAAATCACTCAACCTACTCTAAACACATAATTTCTAGCACAAGCAGGGCTGTCCAACCAACGGCCCGCTGAAAAATGTACTTTACGAGTTGCTAGTACAAAGTTGTCTGACGTACCTACTTAGTACAAAATTGTTAAAAATATATTGGACTACAAATAGAACTAGCGACGTGTTTATCTCGTCAATCTCTTGCTGATTTTGCTAATATTTACAATTAAAAATTGCGCTTGTGTTTAATACATAAAAAAATATTATTTTGGAGGCTTGCATTAAATAAAATTAAGCGAGATGATTTTAAAATATATTTTACAAAATACAATCAATCGTAACACTTTTTAAACTTTTGTGACTTTAACTCATATTATTAGGTTGGGGAAAAAGTCTTTTCGCATTATAGTAAATATGAACTTGTAATAAAATCTCTTTGGCTATACTATTTGTATCTGGCTGGTTTTATCATTAAAAGTTTAAATTTTAAAGAAGATAATTCCATATTCAAATTAGGAAAATGTGTGATTTTTATTTGTTTTTCGTACTGTGAAGATGAGTGAATCTAATGAAGAAACTCGATACATTTTAAAATTTTACTACAAAAAACATGGACCTAATAAAAAAAGAAGGACGGAGTCCCAATTGATCCCGAACCGAGGTACCCTTAAGAAGTTGGAACGCTAATAAGTACAAGCGGACACGCACACACTCACATCATAGGAAGTCTATCGCCTGCCATTACTGCTCCGGACGTCGCGTCGCCCAAGACGCTTAGAAAAAAAAAAAAATGCCGTCTTGCGTTGTGAAAAGTTGTCGGAATCATAGCAGTATGATAAAAAAAACTTAGGGGATCACTTTTCACAAGTAAGCTTGTTATTATTCCACTAATTTTTTGCTTTTTCGATAAAATTATTGAGATGCAATCAATGCACAAAACCAGCTTAGTGTTGCCAACAATCAAACTTGCAAATTACCCGAAAGTGTGGGAGAATGACGAAATTGTGTTCGAATACAAGTTATTCACATATATTGATCATAATTAGAGAACTGACTATATGCAAATGCATATTTCCATTATGCATATTATGCATGTGTTGGCCTTTTTCAGGTTAATAAATATTTAACCTGTAATGGACCTACTAATCGTGCATATTTGGGCAGGTTTTCTTTAACGTAAAAAAAGTAAAGTGTCGTGAAATTTATTAATAGATACTTACTTTTAAAAATTAAGACGTGTTTTTGACTTTTTTGGTTGGCAAACTGTCAGAAGAGCCATGATTGGTTGATACTTGATAGGTTGGTAGTGTTGGTACCATCAGCCAATCATGGATTGTCCCGCTCAAAAAAAATTGAGTTTGCTGGGGAGTCCAGCCATTACGAAAATGTCGAAAAAGCAGTTAATTCCCGTTGAGCAGCAGTGGCGTCAAGACATATGACACTTACTAGTATTGGAAGTTTGTATAAGAAATAACAAATATACATAATGGAAGATGCAAGTTTCATTTCAAAAGTAAAGTAGAAAAATACGATAGTGATGTGTTCATAAAACATTTTCAGCAAAAGCCTGGCTATAATTCTTTGTGCGAAATAAACAGTTTTATTGACTGACTAGCAGACCCGACCCGGTTAGTTAGTTTTACGCCCTAGCCCTGTCCAAAGGAAGAAAGAAATGGGAGAGGAAAAGCCTGAATGGAGGCAGGTGCGCTTCTGTTTACCATCATACATTCATCCTTTTCCCCTATCTTTTTCGCTCTCCCTTCCTCTTCCCTATAGCATAAAGGATAATATGGAGTGGCGTCAACTTCGTTGCTGACGATGTTTTATCGTAGTGTATGGATTACATCGCGCAGGTATAACTGTAACTACAAGGGCTGCACTGCCGAAGCTCACCGTACTATCGTACACCATGAAATTACCGCTAGGATTAAAAATTTAGTAATCTTTTGGCAACATCTGACTCTAAGCCTATACGATAAATAATGCACACCAGCTCTAGGTCATCGTAAAGTAGGTAGGTACCCTATAAGTTGCATCTAATATGGACAGACAGATACACAACAAACTAATCCTATACGGGTTCCATTTTCATACTGAAACGGAGCAAATATAGCATTAATAGCGTATAAAAGGATATATATATTTATGTCGTATTAGTTTTTTACAAATTCAGATAGGACTAACCCTGAGGGATGAAAAATAAAATGACATAAGTTATTAAATTTTGACTACCCTGTTACAAGATCGCGTAGCTTTTTGGTCATACAAAAAGTCACACCAACGTCAGATCTTTTTTTTGTCGGTTTCGGGTAATTTTCTTACATGGCAATTCTTTAATCCGTCACACATGTTTAGGTGTCCGCCATTGCTGTACGTCAGTTCGATGTCAATCAAAACTCATTCCTGTTTTTTTTAATTCTATGACAAAAACGGAAAAAATGCAAAGCAAGCCGCGAAAAAAAATTGCGATGTTTATGGACCTAGTGCAGTGTCTGTGAGAGTAGCACAAATTTGGTTTAAGCGTTTTCAATCCGGAAATTTTGATGTCAAAGATGCACCTCGCTCTGGTCGCCCTATTACGGATAAAATGGATGCCATTTTTTTTAAAAAGTAGAGCTAGATCGGCATATCAGTAGTTACGACGTAGCTGAAGAACTGGGAATTGACAACAAAACAGTTTTGGCGCATTTGAAAAAAAATGGGTAGGTACACAAAAAAGCTCGATATTTGGGTCCCTCACGAGCTCACTGAAGGAAACCTAATGAACCGTGTACTCATCTGTGATATTTATTACGACGTAATGAAACCGAACCATTTTTGAAGAAGCTGATAACTGGTGATGGTAACACGTTCAATTTTATAGATCAATAAAATTGACGAGACCACTTAAGCCAATGTTTTCTCCATACTGTAAACCGAAGAACATTGACCAATACTAACCCTAAACGATCAATAAAATTGATCAATCACAAAGATTGATCAATAAAATGTTACGTGTATGGGGCCTAACGCTAATTTAGTTCGACTGGAACCCTACCCTGCCAAAAGAGTTTAAAATACCTATACTGACCTTCTGTGCTAACGATCTATTATTGTTCCAAATACTTTTACTGACATTAAATTCACTAAGAACTAATCAAATGGCTCTAAAACCGACTTTTTCGTATAGTCAATACCTATTTATTGGCTGTTTAATTGATAATTTTCATACAAATAAGAAAAACATGTAAAATATTTTATAAAAAACAGCAGCGCGTCCACCCGTTGGCACATGCCGGGGCAGACTAATTCACGCCCCGCCAAGGGCCTCGCCCTTGGCTCGCCGCAAAATAACGCAAAATATTACTAAACAGACTTAATTTTGGCTCTAAAAATAAAATGATCAATTGAGCTTGTATATTTTTAAATTTCCTATCCGAGGGTGTAAAAATATTTAATGACGCAATCTTCCTTTACGCGGCATTGTACACTGTGTGACTGGAAAGGCGTTCTAAAAGTATTTTTTTTATTCATAATGTACCTAGTAATCGAATATTTTGTTCAATTGATAAGTACAGGTGCAGAATGATCTTATTGGTGATATTTTTTTCATGTCTGTAGAATTCATAGGTTCTTCAGTATGATTAGTTAAAAAGACGCGTTTGGCCTATGTTAAAGGCTTAATTAGCGACTCTTGCACCAACACAATTTCCGGACGCACAGCGCTTATATTAGAAACTGTTATATAAAGTGCGGAGTGAACTAGGGGGTCTAGCGAAGATCCCTTTCCTTTAGCGTTAAGGTGGAACGTTTCACTAGCGCGGCAAATTCAAATTTTCTTGCGTTCTTTTGCCAATAATAGCTTAATTACTCAACGTGATTGCCCTGCCATTTAGCTATATCGGTGACTTCACTTCTCGTGTTCATCAATAATATTGGTATGTGACTTATTATAGCGAATGTTAAAGCAATATGGTTGATTTTTCAGCGGACACCGACCCTCAAAGGCGCGCCCTTATCAAGGAGAAGACAAATAAGTTTCTATCTTACGCAGAGGAGATATACAAGAAGCATTTGTGTGGCGCGGAACACAGTGTAAGTTATTATTTAATCATAGATTAATTTCACTATATTCCTTTTGAAAAGGGCACACAGATCATTCATAATATAACTTTTCTATTTGGTGATATAAGTAATCTTATGATTTTATGATTGCTCATTTACTGTGGAAGCTTGGGAATTGTAGCTAGTGAAATTACTGGGCAAATGAGACTTAAGAACTGATCTTACAGTCTAGAAATCTTTTTTAGACTGTGTGATGTCTCAGGGTGACGTGCGCAGTGCGCAGTGTCACGCGAAACTTTAATTTAGATTTCCGAGTGACACTGCAATCTGTTATGGGCGGCCGTGACGCTTAACACCAGGTGAACGACTAGCTCGTCCCGTCATTCGTTTACGTAAAAAAAAAGCTTTTCGATTATGGAATGCCTTACCCACTGATATTAAGCAAGCGCCTTCGTTGAACATTTTTAAAGATCGCGTTAAACAGTTGTATCTTTCGCTCTAGCTATCAGATACTATTGTCTACTTAGCTCCTTTTATTCCTATAATTGTCTAAATAATTTAAAAATATAATTTTTATTTATTTTCATTGATATAAGTATATAGTAGGTATGTCCACCGCTTTGCCAGTTATTCTGCCGCCAAGCAGTAGTGTGCAAGCACTACTGTGTTCCGGTTTGAAGGGCATTGTAGCTAGTGAAATTACTGGGCAAATGAGACTTTATGATCTGATCACTCAGTCTAGTAATCTGATTATTAGACTGGGTGATGTCTCAGGATGACGTGCGCAGTGCAGTGTCGCGCGAAACTATTGTTTTAAAGTTCCGGGTGACACTGCAACTGTTATGGGCGGCCGTGTCACTTAACATCAGGTGAACGACTAGCTCGTCACGTCATTCAATCACATAAAAAAAAAAATGTCTATTAAGAATATGTATGTATTACGTTTATGTAGTTTTTTATTACGACGTTTATTGTATAATTATTATATGTGTAGTATGTACGTTTATGAATAGCTTTTTGGGAAACCACCGTGCATATATTTTACGTTATTCCTTTCCGTGCAAGGTTGTCTGGAAGAGATCGCTTTGAGCGATAAGACCGCCCTTTGTTACAATTTTGTTAAGTTTCGTTCACATAGTTTTTAATGATTTGTGTGTTTCAATAAAGAGTTTATCTATGTATCTAATCTCCGTTTAGAAGCACTTGTAAAGACCGGGGGATCAGGGGGGTCAGGAGGATCAGGTCATAGTACCAATGAAAAAACAGAACATTAAAACAAAGAAACAATAAAATCTGACGCAGGCTATAAATAAAAAAAATGTTACTACATCATCATTACATCAAGACGTCCACTGTTGACACCCCCCCCCCCCTCCCCCCCTTAATATCCCTATGAAATAAAAAATAAAAAAATATCCTTCTATAGAGGGACTTGGCCAAACGTTTGGTGGAGGTGTCCAGTGACCAGAATGATACTTGGCTTTTATTTTGCATGAAAAATTAGCAATGCCATTCAGCGTGGCAATTCAGTCAGCATTCTGCTGCACGGACGGTAGACAAAATTGTTTTCCCCCTGTTTTACTCCACTTGACAAGTAAGCAAGTATGAAGAAAGTGACATAAAACGGGCAAAGACAATTTTCTGCACCACCCGTACTAGGCCGGCTGGAAACTTTTGCCTTCAGCAACGGGTTATTTAAAGTTTTATATTAAAGTTTAATTAGTAGATCTAGTTTAATATTATAATTTAAGTTTATATTAACATCTTCATAGTATATCTTTCTCGTAGGATTGAGATGGAATTACTCGCCGTCTGTAGCCGTCTTTAACTAGGTGAATTTGCAGCGGTTCACATTATTCGCCTAAAGACTGAAAGTGTATAATATTTCAACGCTCCAACCTAAAGTGTTCTAACTAACAACGTCTATCTCTTTCCCACAGCTACTGCCAGAGCAGGACAGCAGCATGCATCCTATACACTGCCCCATACCTATATCAATGCTGAAGCGACCTTACGAAGACTTGGCTTTATACAGGGTGTTAGCAGTGTTAGGAACCAGTATGATGCTTGTATTGCATAGAAGTGACAAAAAATGTTATGCTATGAAGGTAAGGTTTATTGAATTTTTTTTATTTACTAGTATGTTGCCCGGTGGGTGTTATCGTGGCGTTCTATTTTTTCAAAACGCTATAAGTACTTTTGTTTAAACTTGTGATTTTAGTACTTCTACAAAACAAGCGGAATTTGTCATAGAAACCGATAATTTATATTAAGTATAAAATTATTGATTATCTTTGATATGGAAAGGTTCTCGAGTGGCGACCACGAACCGGAAGACGCAGCGTAGGCCCCCACTCGGTGGACAGACGACCTGGTGAAAGCCGCGGGGAGCCGATGGATGCAGGAGGCGAGCAGCTGATCAAGGTGGCGTGCTCTGGGGGAGGCCTATGTTCAGCAGTGAACGACTTCAGGCTGTTAATGATGATGATGATATAATTATTGACCGAGCGAGCGAAGTCTCTGCTTCAACACGCGAAATTTGTTTTCATATGTCCGGATTTTGGTAATCGTGTTCAGGTCGTATTTTTCAACGAACTTTGATGAAATTTGGTAATACGGGGTTTAAAATTTATAGATTTTTATCGTTAGCGATTTTGAATTGGACGTGTACCTATTACCTAATTCCTCCTAAAGGAGGAAACTTACTGCAATACCAATTGACCGCCCGATTTTGATAATATTTGACAGAAATATTGGGTACTCTATTCTAAACAAGTGTTTCAGATATGAGCAAAATCAGTCAAGAGGTTGCAAGATACAAGATTAAGGTCTTGAGTTCGGGACATAGTACTAAAATAAATAACATGAAATGGTTTCAATTATTTTTATATAGATCTTCTGTATTTATGATAGATATGTAAGTCTTTAACCGCCGTTGGTCGCCATAACAATAGATTGCTTCATCCCATCTATTCAAAAAGAGGTGAATGGGTTCCTCGAGTGCGCCTAAAATGGCTCATTTGGGCGCACGTAATAACAGTGACAGAATGACTTTTCTCCATAACTTTTAATTGGCCTTAAGTACTATATTCGTATATTTAAACATGTATTAGTATTGTATATTTAAACATGTATTAGTATTGTATGTTTTCTTAAAATTCATAAATAATTAAAAGAAAATAGGATGAAAATCAGAATGTGCCAGCCACACGGTACCAAAATTATTTAACCTCGAGTGACGTACTTTGAATCCATTGCTACTCAAAGAAATCTACTCTAGAATCCTTCGCTTCGCTCTGGATTCAAACAATCTCTCTCGCCCTAAATACATTATTTTGGTCCCTTGTGACACAATCTACTCATTTGTTTAAGTCGTTAGGCTGTTAATATGTTGAAAACATTGAATTTTCAGGTGATACAAAAAGTGCCGAATAATTTAACGGAATTCGACGAGTACTTCCTACAAAGGACGTCTGAAACCCGATCACCCATACTACCAACGGTTATACCATATATGGTACCACTACACGCATACATAGAAACGAATAACTTGATATTTTTAATACTAGCATGCGCACCGGGTGAAAAGTTATTCGATTACATCAAAAACTACGCAAAATCGATACCGAATACGCCTGCAAGGGAAGTCAACTTAGAAAACGTATTCACTGAACCGAGAAAGAATTTAGACTCTGAAAACAATGTAAAGATTACCGAAATTGTTGGTGATAACGATTATGCTCATAACGACATTGTTGAACAGAATGATTATGTGGATAACAAAAATGTTGGGCGTAGTCGAGTCGATAATGATAATGTTGGACATAATCGAATCGATAACGAAAATGTTGGACATAACGATTATGTTGATAATGACGCTGTTGAACGTAGCGACAGTGATAATAACGCAAGTAGTGTTGATGAATTGGTGTTGAATTCGCAGAAACTGTTGTTGAATGTTGATAAAGCGTTGACAGATGACTGTGGTGTTGTTAAAAATGTTGATGTTGATTGTGAAATGAATAAAGGTGTTGTGTGTGAAAGTGACACAACTAGTATTAAGAGGGTAAGTCTTTTGATGAATTCTTTTTTCTTTCTTTCCGTCACTACTTCGCGCTTTTCAGAACTTCTTTAATAGATTGTGTTTTCTACAGTTAACCCCGCATCCGAGGAATGTTTTACCACCCTCAGCGATTTGCAAGTGGGGTGCTGAAATACTAACCGCTTTGGAGAGCTTACACAACAGCGGCGTGATTTGTAGGTAAGCTTATACAGGGTGCAGTTTTGATGGAGCAATATCCGAACCGCAACTATTTCCATCAAAATCGGTCCAACTGTTTAGTTATGAAATTTAAATACCTGGTTAAAACATGTGTTTTATAACATCATCCAAGTACTTTCACAGTACAGTGTGTGTGTGTGTTTTACAGTGTGACGTTAACTTAATGCGATAGAAGTCTTTTTTAAAACGAAATTATTTAATTCCTGCTTATTCCAAAGTAGTGTATGTAGTATTGTAAGTAGTGTTGTGTAACCACACCGTCTGTGATTGAATGCTGCCATGGCTTAGTAACGAGGTACCATGAAGTCACGTCACGGCACGTTTGAACTGTCTCTTTCTATTCCTATATTTTAAAATGCTTGTAACTTTGTCAGTTTTTGAAATATTGAATTTTTGTTTTCCTGACTGTTTATTTTTTGAGGAGTATTATTAATGGAAGCAATAAAAAATAGCAAGACACTAGCCTATTGTGGTCAAACGCAAGCTTAGCTATTATAAAAAAAAATGCATTTCTTATTTTCCAGAGATCTGAACCCGTCAAATGTACTGCTAGGGGAGCAAGGTCAAATCATTCTAACATATTTCTACTCATACTGCGGTCTGGACATGTCACTGTCAAAGTTACGCAGAACCCCTGACATCAACATGTATATAGCTCCGGAGTTATACGTCAACTCTATAATGGATGACAGAGATGACAGCTTGGAAAATGTTAGCGATTTCTGGAGCTTCGGCGCGATTATGTACCGGCTTATTTGCGGAACGGTGAGTGGTTCGATACTTCAGTTCGAGGTATTGGACGAAAGATGGCTCTATTATAAATTTTAATTATTTGTGTAACATGTTTGTAAGTCTGTTACTAGGTTGGACTCTGTAGAGTCCATTTGTGAAATTATAAATTGGTAGAACTACGGTGCAATAATGCAGAAATGTTAGTATTTTCAGGCTTTAGTTTGCGGTATTTGTCGATAGATGGTGCTATTGTAAACTTATAGTTGTATTCATGCAAAATATGCTATCGGTGTTGTTTAACTATTTGTACTAAGTATCGTAAGTTTTATCAAATCGATAATTATAAAACTATGCGGATAAAATAATCAAAAAAATGGACAAAAAAAACAGTTGAATAAAAATCTACAATCGAACTTTGAACGCGTAGTAATCTAAAAATGACGACTGTTATTCGAATGGAACAAAATTAACTAATCGAATAACTTGTTTGGATTTGTTAAAAATCGCTCATTGTGAAGGAAGCCACTAATAAAATTATATATTTCAGCCACTGTCAAGCTACCACAGAACAATATTTACAAGCCACACCATCCTACAGTTGCCTGAAGGAATGTCCATGGAAGAGGAATCTCTACTGACACAGGTAAAATAATCTTACTATCATTTTACTTCGACGGAGTAAATTAACACAAAAGTGGCAACACAGAATTTTTAAATACTATCATAGTAGTAAAAAGATGACTTATGGAACTAAGTCGTGGTCTCTTACTGTTGGCCTCATTAGTAAGCTCAAAGTCGCGCAGCGAGCTATGGAGCGAGCTATGCTCGGTGTTTCCCTGCGAGATAAGCTCCGGAACGAGGAGATCCGCAGGAGAACTAAAGTGACCGATATAGCTCTTAGAATTAGCAAGTTGAAATGGCGAGGACACATCGCTCGTAGAACTGACAACCGATGGGGAAGAAAAATCTCGAGTGGCGACCACGAACCGGAAGACAGCGTAGCGTAGGCCCCTCACTCGGTGGACCGACGACCTGGTGAAAGCCGCGGGGAGCCGATGGATGCAGGAGGCGAGCAGCCGCTCTAAGTGGCGCTCTGTGGGGTAGGCCTATGTTCAGCAGTGGACGTCTTCAGGCTGTTGATGATGATGATAAGTATAAAGATGTATTTGATCATTATTATTCTACGTTGTACGTTGGAGTGATTGTACTCGTAGTCACATCTCGTAATAAATAAATATGTGTGGACATTTCGCACGGCGCCATCTAGCCCCAAACTAAGCCGATCTTGAATTATGGGAACCAGATAATAATGTGTAATGACTTATTTATTTCATAAATACTGTTTACAATAAAACTTTACACAATAATTAGCTTATTATTAGATAGATAGATAGAGAACTCTTTATTGTTTCACCAATAAAATAAACTTACGAGCTAGTGTAACAATGAGCGGTCTTATCGCTGACAGGGATCTCTTCCAGACAACCTTTGGATGGACAGTATCAGTAGAGAGATAATAAACGGCGGTGCAAAACAATTTAATAGATAAAGTAAATACAGATAAATAAATTAAAAAAACAAAAGATTATAAAAAAGAAAGATTATACCTAACTTACCTAAGTACCTAATAAATATACCTACATCCTAATACGTATATACATTATAATATAATAACATAATACATAAAAAAAAGGAGGATGGATTAGTAACAGTAAATAAATATATAGCAGCAATTTATTTTATTATTAATGGACTTAGCATGTCTAATTTCTGTGGGAAGAGCATTCCATAGACGAACGGCTTTCACCGTGAAGGATTTATCGTAGAACTGGGAGGTATGGATGGGAGGCATGAGCTCGAGAGTTTTGGAGGAACGCAGGGACAAGGAGTGGGTCTGGTGTAAGAACTTTAAGCGCTCTTTGAGATACGGAGGTGTGGACGGGATAAACAGAACAGTATAGAGGAGAGATAGAGCATGAGCATTCCGGCGAGATCGAATGGGTAACCACTTCAGCTTTTTGCGAAATTCAGAGACATGATCATATTTGCGTAGGCCATATATGAATCTAATACAGAAATTTTGTAGGTGTTCAAGCTTATTAAGCTGTTCCTCGGTTAAATCTGGATATGCGGCATCTGCATAGTCAAGAATTGGAAGTAACAGAGATTGTGCTACGGAAATTTTGGTGGTAGTGGGTAGAAAGTTACGCAACCTTCTAAGGGAACCGCTAGAGGCAAATAGTTTGCGACTCGTTTCTGCAATTTGGGGTACCCATGATAGTTGTCTATCAAAGAGTATACCCAGATTTTTCACGGTGCCACTAATCCTGATATTTGTCGCGTCAAACATTACCTGAGGGAGGCGAAACCAATCGACCTTCAAGATCATCCGAGAAATACCAATAACAATCGCCTGCGTTTTCGCTGGGTTAATTTTGAGTAAAGCTTTCTTCAAACTTCGAGTTTTTTACATTGATAAAGACGAATACGTATGGGATCAAACCCCGCTCGTGTTTTTGTGGGAGATAAAATGAAACAATGTGTGGTTGGTTGGACGTGAAGATTTCTAAAATGGCTTAACCGATTTATATGAAAGTTTGCACACAGATAGCCTACATCAGTGAGACCAGTATAGGCTACTTTTCATTTTGGAATTTTTAAATGTTTCCTTGGAAAAATTAACGATATTATTTTGTAATTGCAGCTATTAACATACGAGCCGTTGGAGCGTCTTGGCGCTGGTAAAGATGGAATAGAAGAAATCAAACGGCACCCTTACTTCAAGAACATCGACTGGCAATACATATACGATAGCTGGATCGTACCAGATTGAACTGCTTTCATAACCGGATTGAACCGGTTTCATCACCGGATTGAAGCGGTTTCCTTTACCGGATTGAAGGGTTGCCGGTTTCACCACCTAATTAGACTGATGTCATCTTCTGGTTGCGATGCCGTTTTCAGACCGGTTTCATTACCGGTTTGAACTGGTTTTAGTACCGCATTGAACCGGTTTTGGTACCAAATTGAACCTGTGTCTAATAGATTGCACCGGCACCGATTTACTTAACTCCGGGTTCAACCATCATAGATTTCAAAGTGTACACCATATATCATAGCTCAGTTGGCAGAGCATTTAATCCGGTGAGTTGAAAGGCGCGAAAGTAATAAAGTAGAAAAATACGTATATATATAGAGCACATGATCTGACAATATAAGAATAGAATTCACAAAGAAAAATAATAGTATTTGTAGGCTATAAAAGTAAATTTCTATACCAGAGCAATATTCAACATGCAATATTTACTAACATTGCACTGACAGTTGAAACAGCTGATTTTTTAGGGTTGCCGCCACGAAATGGTTGAGCGATATCAGAATTATGATGATTGTACCTATAAATTCTATCAGATTTGTTACAATTTTCAATAATTACGGCAATGCTATGAAAAAATCGAACTACTTGAATTTAGAAATCTTCAATAGGTGATCAAAAACGAAGTTTAAAATCCTGGTTGATTTATTAGTGCCAACCACGATGAATCTCAGTTTTGACATCCCGGGTAGGAAACAATTGGTTACTGTTTGACTATGACCCGTTGCCCCTAGCAACCAAGAGGTTCTCTATGAAGCTGATATGAAAACTTTTTCATGGGCGAGTAAGCCACAGCCAAAAAATGTTTGTAATTCCCACTATCAGCTGATTGTACTGTCAGCGCAATGTTAGTAAATATATATATATTGCATCTTGAATATGGGTGATATATAGAATCTTACGCCTTATTAATAAACATTGTATAGCGAAGGAAGTTATTTTGTGTTTTGTTTCAGTCTATTGAGTTCCCTCTATTTTACGACTATGCAGTGTTTCTGTTTATCGGTAAGGGGGTAATGCCCGTTTTCTTCAAAGATCCCTAAATTTTAAGGGACCCTTAAAAAGATTTAAGTGACATCTGACAGTAATTTTGTTTTCACCGGCGATTAAGGGACACCCAAAGCTTAAGGGATCCCGTAATTTTAGGGGGCCGAAGCTCAACCCCTTAGCGTTAAGTGGCAGGTGAAGTTATCAAAACACCAGTTTTTTTTTCATTGGTATTTGGCAATTGTATCTACCCGCATAACGCCAGAAAAAGTGTTTGTTTTAATTTTTTCGGATGCATAATATATTAAAAACTCTAGTGCTAATATCAATAAAGCATGTTGTTGTATTTTTGACGATTATTTTCTAAAATATATAAATAAAATTATGAAAATCGGCAACGTACGGTTTTTGGAAACCGTAGAAAAGAATAAACTCACTTTACAATTTAAGTGTCACTCAGCGCTGTGAAAACGAATTTAGGTAAGGGTCAAATCTAAGGGATTCCTAGTTAGGGTGTAGTTTAGGGATCTTTAATGAAAACGGGCATAAATGTTTTTCTAACAGTAGGCTGTGTATTGTCATCGAACAAGCAGGATAGGAATGCCAATACATCAAGAAAACAGCGTAGATCAGAAATATGCCAAAAACCGTTTAAAACCTAGATGGCGCTTCAAAATGAGCGGCCTGTAAGTTAAGCTCAGATCAGAAGTATGCCAAAAAACCGTTTTAAACCTAGCCCGCCGTAGCTACCCGTATAGCCCGCTCATTTTGCAGCGCCATCTAGGTAAAAAACGGTTTTTGGCATATTTCTGATCTGAGCTGTTTTCTTGGTGTATTGGCATTCCTCTCCTTCTTGTTCCATGGTGTTGTACACATTTTAAGGGATCATTTAATAATAATAGGTTAGTTGCCTGCTATTAAAAATTAACAAGTAAATATTATTTTCATAAATTAAATTAAAAAATGAATGCAATAATTGAAAAAATAAGTTAAATCGAATAAATCACGGAGTAATACGCTTTTAAAGTTTCTGGAGATCTGTGGATATATAATACCTAGTTCTTGCAAAACAGACGTTGTGTGGAGCTCCCCACAGTGACTATGAAAACACATGTTGTGACGTCACATGCCAAAGATATGTAATAGTATAGTATAAAATAAATGCTTATATGTAAAGTTCCACAGCTTAGTAATGAGTTATTATGAAGGACCAAGAACTGACGTCACTGCATATTGGAGCTGTCTCTTTCTATTCATGTATTTTAATATGCTTGTAACTTTGTCATTTTATTAGATATTTATTTTTGTTTCCACAACTGTTTAATTTATGCAACAAAAAAATAGCAGGCAACTAGCCTATATATCTTGAACCCCGACGGACAGAGGGTTGTTATAAGTTTAACATGTATTTATTATCTATGATATGTATTTTGTTTGTGGCATTGTAATGGTGAATCCTAAACGGATATACCGATTTTTTTTGTCTGTGAGTTGATTTAAAACTTATTTGTTGTCTTTTAAATGGTGTGTTCTAGTCAACGTTTTGGAAATTACAATCCTAAATTGTTTTTATGAAAGTATTATACAATATTTGAATATATTATTATGTATTTATTTTAGGTTAAAGTACAAAATTTGTGTTATTTAGTTATAAAGTACATCTAGCAAGATGTATATGTATTTTTTGGTCCATTTGCATCAACCATTTAAATATATACTCTTTTCATATTATAAAGTCAAAACGGGACGTTAGCGCACAAAAAATTTATCAAAAAAAAAATGTTTGACCAACCTCGATGTTAAAAAGTGTTATATCCGTTTCATTCACACGTATGCAGTTTTTGTATACTTGTCTCTTTCTTTTAAGAGTATAATGGTGTTAAGGCTAACCCTGGTTGGTGCAACTTGGATTTAATGTTTTGAGTGTTGTAACTTACTTTATATACTTTATAATTAATAGGTTATATAATTTATAAGTTATAACAAGTTAAAATATAAGTAATTGTAAAACTCGAAGAATTTCATAATGTATTTTATATTTTAATTTGTCTCAAAATCATAATTTTTAACTAAAAATTACAGTCTTAATCATTACTTTTTAATTTATGCTTAGAATAGTTGGAATGCTGTCTCGTTTTCGCTTATGACATTTCAAGTTGGCGGGAAGTTGACAGGTTTATAAGTAAGTCCCTGAATTTCAAAATTGATCTCTATTTTGCTTAGAGTATAGACTAAAAGCAAAGAGGGATCATCAAAACGATATTTTTTTTTTTTTTTTTTTTTTATGTGATTGAATGACGTGACGAGCAAGTCGTTCACCTGATGTTAAGTGATACGGCCGCCCATAACAGTTGCAGTGTCACCCGGAACTTTAAAACAATAAAGTTTCGCGTGACACTGCACTGCGCACGTCATCCTGAGACATCACCAAGTCTAGTAATCAGATTACTAGACCGAGTGATCAGATCATAAAGTCTCATTTGCCCAGTAATTTCACTAGCTACAATGCCCTTCAAACCGGAACACAGCAGTGCTTGCACACTACTGCTTGGCGGCAGAATAACTGGCAAAGCGGTGGTACCTACCTAGACGAACTTTGCAGGAAAGTCCTACCACCTAGTATTATATTATATTATATTTGTACTGCTCACACGTATCGCTACGTCAGTGGCGAAGGAAAGAAACAAACATATAGTAATTAGCTACGCTTGCGAAATGTCACCGTACCATTTTTTCGACTCGAGTCAACTGTTCTTTCTATACAAATCTGTCAGACTCATTCACATGAAAGTGTCCAAAAAAGTGGTACGCTTGACAGATAATGACGTTCTCTCTATGCTTTTAGTCTACACTCGTAAGCTATTTTGCATTTGGCTATGTTTACGGAAATGTACGTTTGAGTGTTAGAGTGAGAGAATCGGGTTCGTATAGCGTTGTCTCTGTCACTCCGTACATTATGTGATGTTTTGTTGACCTTGAATTTTTTCGCTACTCAAAAGACTCGAAGCGTGGGAGCGAGAAGTACAAATCAAGTACACACTACCCGAGAGGAAAAGAGACAGTGACATAATGGCGGATGTGTCAGATAGCACAAGAAGAGCTCAATATCGGCTCAGTCTGTTTTACGACGAAGAGCATAATTGATCATGTACTACCATAATTCCGTTATCAAAGTGCAAAATACTATTTTTGCGGCTTTCAAATCTTATTCCGTAAGTGAATGTGATGTTACAAAACATGCTAACCCGAACAAATGCACGTATCACAGCAATTTTATCACAAGGACATTGACAGGATCCGGTCCAAATACTGCCCAGTGATGAGAGTGCCTACATTACGTTCCTTACATCCATTTATAGCTACACGTCAAATATTTTCGAAATCTGACCATGGGTTTTTTTTAAATTAATTTTTAATATTGAATTTGGTACTATGGGACCTTACCCGATACTTAAGTATTGGGATAATAAATATTTATCTCATCATCATATTTGGAGTGAATTAATCGTTTTCCCGTAAAAAAATGTATGGGATAAGTTTTTCGCGATTTCTGTCATTTCTAGTACTCATACCTTAAATGGTCCTATACAATATTTTGATCCCTACATGAAATAGGATCAATTGGCGTAAAAAAAATTTGTTGTGTATTTTTGCATATTTTTCGCTGAATGTACATTTTTTCCAAAATCAGTTAATGCAGTTCAGAGTATCTCAAAACTTCATATTTAGTCTTCTAGGAGTGTTTTCCAGTAGCTATAGCGGTTAAGGTACCTGCCCTTGCTGGCCCGTTTCAAAAATCAATCCTGTATAAACCTCATTTTTTTTTTTACTCCATGGTCAGATTTTGGAAATATTTTGTGTACAAGTATTTATTTATGTCAGGAGTCTAAAAATGATACTCGTTTCTCTGGGCAGTATTTGGACCAAAGCCCATACTAAGACTGTCAATGTCCTTTTATTGCATTATTAATAGTCATATTTTGTTAATTTTGGTGTAGTATCTGGATGTAAACCCTGTTTATTTGTAGATAGGGAATGCTCCTTCCGATATATCGCAATATTTCAGTGTTTCAGTTTTTTATTATTTAGAAATTTTACTCCAAAGTTTGAAGGATCTCAGTAAATAAAATGCCTGCTATTTTGTTTAAAAAACTATGGCGGCCTATAGGTAGGTTCAATATTTAGTAAATACTACAGTTAACTTTTCGCAAATATTCAAGATCTTAATCATAACGACAGTTTTTCACACACAATTTCTTAAATTTCTTGTCCCATTTTCAAACTGTCATTGTTGGTCTTGTACATCCTAACTCCTAAGTCTATGTGTTTTTTTTTTTTTTTATGAGTTGAGTGGCAAACAAGCAGGCGGCCCACCTGCTGGTAAGTGGTCACCGCCGCCTATGGACATCTGCAACACCGAAGGCATTGCCGGTGCGTTGCCTACCCTTAGAAATGTGTGACAGAGAGGACGCTCTACGAAGCCGAAACTAGCCGATTGTCTCCCTCTTTAGCTCGATTTGAATTATTTACCGCTGTTATATTTACTATTTATTTACGTGTAGAAAGAAGAAAGGCGTTTGCTGAAATATAGCGCAGTATCTACTTAAAGAAGTCGTTTTATTACTTTTATTTCTAGGGTACATTATATATGCCATAAAACCGTTCTAGATGGCGCTGCAAAATGAGCGGGCTAAAAGTTGTCTCTAAAGTGCCGTAGCCGCTATTTATACATTTCACTGCCATTTTCTCATAATTTTTGGACAGTTCTGGTGAAATATGCTGTTCATTTTTTATTTATGTAACTGCCACCAATGTAGGTTGTGGGTTCAATTCCCACCCAGTACAAACATTTGTGTTCAATCAAAACAAAAAGTATCGAAGTGTTTCATTATGTATCAGGGGTCGTGTAGTGACCTCTTAACGCGATTCAAATGAACCGCTACCGTACATTTGTTCAGTTTAGGTCGAAATTTACGGTAAGCGGTTCAGTTTAGGTCGTCATTTGAATCGCGCTAAGAGGTGACAGTACGGCCGCATGTTACCATAGTACAAACAAGCTTTGCTTAGTTTGGGACTAGATGGCGCTTAGGTACATAATTATACCATATTTCGTGCAAATAAATTAATTTAATTTCAGTTATATGCGGGTACTTTGTTTTCCGAGATAAAAAGTAACATATCCTCGGTAGTATTAGCATCTGTGTGCATCAACAGCTGGAGACGTTCACTGCTGAACATAGGCCTCCCCCATAAAACGCCACTTTGGACGCTTGTCATAGGGGGGTTTGCCATAATCACAAATATATTTGAGTATCATCAAATCAAGAGTGAATAAGCTTCACCTCATGGGCAAACGTGCTCCAACATAGACCGCATCATCACTTTCCATCACATAAGATCTTGTGAAATGTGAGACCATTCCAGCATAAAAAAAACCTCGCTTGGCAGGCAGCTTGGTGATCGCAGATTTTAATGTACCGAGGAGAATGTTGCTGCCCATTCCCTGGATATTCCCTTAGCCGGCTCTTACGGCACCCGCGGTAAGAGATGGGGTGGTCCTATTTGCTCACTCTTTTTTGCTTCTCCTCGGTATATTAAAATCTACGATATCCAAGACTATGCCAGGCGTGGTGATTGTGGAAAACTCCTATGATAAGCGCCCAAAGTGGCGTTTTATGGGGGGAGGCCCGTGTTCAGCAGTAGACGTCTTCCGGCTGTTTATATGTGACGTGGCGTGCGAACATAGATTATAGTTGACTGGCCTGATAGCTCAGTTGGTAGTAGCTCTGCCTTTTGAACTATAGGTTGTGGGTTCGATTTCCACTCAGGACAAACATTTGTGTGATGAATATCGATGTTTGTTCTGTGTCTGGGTGTTATATTACAAACAAAAAGTATCGATAGTTTGTATCGATAGCTGGTTCCCATAGTACAAGCTTTGCTTAGTTTGGGGCTAGATGGCGCTGTGTGAAATGTCCTCACATTTATTTATTTATAAATAATCGTGTAAGTACAAATGGGGTTTTTTGGGTACCTTATACTGCTGCTTCACTTTCTATTTATACGCGCGCAGTCTTTCTTTTAGTAACAAAAACTCGACAATAAATCGATGTCAATCAACAAGGAAGTCACGTCCGTTTTGTTGACGGATGCAACGGACGTGAGCCGCGCCGGACGTTTCTAACAACAACGATGTGATGTTTGATCACGAGAAAGTTAAATGTGAGGTAAGTTATTATTATTATATTGGAAAAATTGTAAAGATACTATATAGAGTTCCTATAAAAAAGAACCAGCGGGATTTGAATACGCACCGGCCATGAAACCATAGTTCAGTTGGGAAAGCATCTAACCCGGTGAGTTGGAAGGCGCGGGCTACTTGATTTAATTTTTAGGAACTATAAAAACTTTGTTAGTTATTATTGGTAGAAACAAATAAATGAATTTATTTAGACGGCATCTTCGTATTCGTTTTGTTTGGAACTAAAGTACAGGATAATAATACTGTAAAAGATTGATTATCAGTTTCTACGAAGAATTCCCTGTTTGATAATTTTGAAGACCCCCGCGGTTTGCTGAATATTTTGGGGAAAACCAACCACCACCACCACTTCCTAAGTAATAGGGTGGTGCACAACTGGAACAGACTACCGGAAGATGTCATAGCTGCAACCTCTGTGAATGCTTTCAAAAATAAACTTGACAACTGGCTACGAACTAATCAAATATCATTACAAATGTTATCATTATGAAGTGACTTTCCAACACTGTGGATATAGACACATCAGCAGTAATGCTGCTCGTCTATTATCAATAATAATAATAATAATAACGGTAGCGGTAGCGGTAGCCACTATGCGGTAGCCACTATCGGGAGCCCATTTAGTGGGTGGCAAGTCATCACCTGCCTCAAACATTTTGACGTGAGGCAAAATTGGCAGGTGCCGTTTTCTCATTCCATAAACCAAACATCAATCCATCATAAGTTCACCACAATAGCCCAGATTTATTTTTAACCTTTGTATACAAAATAGTTTATAATATGCCATACCATGCCTTGTAATAGTTGTAGTTAATTTTATACTCAAAAGGGCCTCTTGGTGTTAGCTTAGGCCCCACCAATGCCTCTCAAATGTCCGGGCTAGACCCGAGAAATTAAATGAATAAAGGAAATAATAATAAAATAATTATACAATATTATACACGTGAATATTTTTATTGTATTTAATTTGTGATGTAGGTACGTTAATAAATCTGTATATACATATTATATAAGGGTGGGAAGATGGATTTGAAATAATACTAAGTTGAGTTTTTATTTTACTGTCATCTAGCGTCGAGTAGCAAAACTAATGAATCTCTCAAAAAGTTACAGGTTGGTGTGAATTAATTAACATTAACATAGTATAGCAATCATTTTAACACGTTAATCAACTCAATTTGGTGATTAGAACATAGCTAATATAAATAGTGAATCCATGCATTTACAAACTGTATCTTTAAAATCGCTTATCAAGGCTACTAATAGATGGCGCTTAATGTAAATTTTTTACTATATTATCGCTGTTTGTTTGCTAGGTATGGTTCCATAGATACGAAGGAATAGTATAATGTTTATGTATGGTTCATAAATTCATACACGTAGTAGTCAGGTTCATAATATGATTTGGCTCTGGTAAGCCAGGTTGCCTGTAACAAGGGCAGATGCGGATATACCTAGCTATTTTTTTTTAATCAAATCTTGTTGCAAGAAAGGGTTTCAAAACTTTTTGTACAGGTGTTACGTCAACTGATAAAAATACAGATTCTGCGCGCGCTTTCTGGCCCACTCACCCATGCACCGCATACCTGCCGAGGCCACATTTCTTCTAAGGTGATCAACTTAAAGTTTTACATTATTAAGCAATTTTACGCATTAACCCCTTGTCTATTAAGCACAATTTAGCTCTGACAGAGTAATTCATTGAAGTTTTAACTCGCCAAACAAAATCCAACCTTCGTTGCATCAAATCAAAGCGTAAATTTTCGAAGCAATTTTATGTATTAGCCTCTAAAGAAAATGTGCATAAAAACACTTCAAATTCTACTTTATGGTGGAAAGAAACAAAGTGCAAAGCTGTTTGGCGTTGTTTGAAATGAGTGTAGAAGCCGGTTCTACGACGACGTACGCGCAATGTAGCTTATTTACGACAGCTGAGCTACCATTCAAACTCGTTTGCGTAATATCTCGATCTTTGGAGAACGCAAGACGGCGATTGGTTGACAGTCTTTGGTCGAACTTCTTGGCTATGCGCGTTGCTCACGCGCATGCGCGAAATAAGAAGTGAATGTTTTTAATTTTTCAAATTTAAACATTGTTTTGTGCTAGTTTTAAATCGGTAAAGAAACTGCAATCGATATTTTATTCGAATAGTGATTTAATCGAAAAGTGTTACTTGTAAACTGTTGGAATTTATGAAAACTGGTTTTGTGACTCGTCTAAATTTTTATAAAGATTTTGTAATCGAATAAATAAAATCGAGTTTGAATGTTTACTGTTTGTAAGTTTCTATGTACCTACTTACTGTACTTTATAGTGTAGTGGCAGTACTGGCAGTAATCAATATCCTTGGATTCCAGCTAGATACTTGGTAAGTTGATATTTTTTTTAATATTAACAAAAACATGTTTGTGAAGTTTTAAATAAGTAGGTACCTAGGTACTTTTGGGTTGGCTATAGATATCCGGTACATGATTTTAATGATTGTGTGAGTGTAAAGGTCTTCTAAGGGTTCGTCCTAATCTGTTTAAACTATTTTTAGAGCTAGTAAATGTGTTTTGAATTAATTACGGTAAAAATAAGATCCTAAGAATACGTGAAATGAAACGTAATTCTGACAATTCTGACAGATATTGCGTAAATCAAACGTCAAAGTTGTTAAATCATACATAGAAATGTGAGAAACGAAACTTAACGCCAGAAAAAATATAATTTACATTGTTTTATTATTAATTTCCATTATGAAAAACCTCTTCTTGCTCTTAAGGTAGGTAGGCAGCAAAGCGAAGTGGAGCTAAAAAGTTTGTAACACAGATCACTAGGTTAGGTTATGTTGATCCTGCGACAACACAACGCGCGAGCCGAGCGAGCTAGCGAGCGTGCCGCGGCAGCGGCCGGCGAAGCGCTAGAAACTATGAAACGCAGATCACTAGGTTCACCAGCACCTCCCCTACATGATTCATCAGAGTAGTTCGTGACAGCAAAAGTGAGGTTAAACAGAAAAAAAGTTATAACTAAATACTATATGTTTGCTGCAAAAAGGGGGGGGGGTGGGGGTGGGGGGAGGTTACCCACTCCTACCCCCTCTCTCCCGCCCCCTCTCCCCTCTCCCCCTCTCTCCCTCTCCCCCGCGAGTACCGGATATCTATAGTTTACCCGTACTTTTAACTACTTTCAGGTACTTTTAATTTTACTCCGAGTTCTGGCTGTTAGGTAAATAGGTTACCTTATGCATTCTGTGTCCGAAGACGATCTACTAATTTAAAATAATAGTGCGGGAGCTGTATGATCATTTTAATCACGACTTGATAGTCACGAATTATTTAATATTATTAATAAACATTGACTATAAAACCAATAAATTAATAATGTAGTTATAAAAAAATGAAATGAAAAAATGAAAATGAAAAATACATTTATTTGGACAAGGCATATAGGTAGGTAACATTTATATGTAGTTAGAAAACCTGGATCCTACACTAGGCTCAGGGCCCGCGTATGTAAGTGCTTACTAGTCCTATAAATAAGTATAGTATACCTACATTAGGTACCTACTAAGACAAAAAGTAGGGTAGGTATAAAAAAGAATCCGAATCAAAGGCGTCGATTTTTTATTTACTCATCATCATCATCAAAAGCCTGAAGACGTCCACTGCTGGACATACGCCTCCCCCAAAGAGCGCCACCTTGAGCGGTTGCTCTCCGCCTGCATCCATCGGCTCCCTGCGGTTTTTACTAGATCGTCGGTCCACCTAATGGGGAGCTGGCCTACGACGCCGCGTCTTTCGTTTTTCCATTTAGCCTCAGAATAGCCTAAATTTAAAAAAAATGCATTAAGCACCAGCATCACAGCACTGCGATCAGGAATACAACGAAGTCTATCTATACACAGTATTTCACATCGGGACAGCTCCTAAACCTTTATGTAGCGCAAGTCCGATCCTGTATTGAATACTGCAGGCATCTCTGGGATGGTTCGGCTAAATACCAGCTCGAAGCCTTGGACTCCATTCAGAGACGAGCCAAAAGACTTATTGGTAATGATGCGTTGGTGGAAGCTAAGCTCGACAGTTTAGAGCACCGACGTAAAGTTGCCAGTTTATTGGTTTTTTAAAAACTACATTTTGGAGAGTATGCAGAGGAACTACATGATCTTATTCCTCCATCTCCCTTCTTTCACCGGACATCAAGGCGCACAAAAGCACGGTACCCATATATGGTTGAAATTCCATCAACCCGCACTAAGCGTTTTGCTATGCACTTTATAGTGCGAACAGCCAATGAGTGGAACACCTTGCCGGCGTCCTTGTTTCCAGCTAACTATGATCTGGGTGTCTTCAAGACGAGAGTGAACAGGTATCTTCTAGGCAAGCATGCACCATCGTAGACTGCGTCATCGCTTTCCACCAGGTGAGACAGTGGGCAAATGCTTTGCCAATAAACAATAAAAAAAAACACATAACCACAAAACAGACATAACGGAATGTAGCGGTAGGTAGAGGCACAGATAATATAAGTGGAGGTACAATGTACATTACAGGTAGTAGCATAGAAAAATCTTCCGTTAGTAGAACCCTTTGTCAAATACTTTTAGGGTGCATTGTAGCTTAAAGCCCTGTAATATATTGCTATAGAAACTCAAGATCGTCAGGTCAGTCAGGGCGTGGCACAAGAATTTACATAAAAAACGTTGTTACGCAAGAAGAAAGTTCTGTTCACACTCTGCGGTAAATATTTAGCGCTGTTACGCTCGCCGTGCGAAAGCGATGGACGCTCGCGAAATTTATAATTTGCTTTGGTTTTTAAGTGTTTTCTAAACGAGTAATTTAGAAAAATTGCACGCGAACAATGTGTTTTGTATGAAAATGTTAAAATCGGCATTATTTATCAAACAATACAATTCCTATAAGTAAAGAGAGAACTGTTATTTATTCATATTATATACGTACCTAGCAATTAGAACTTGCAACAAGTAAACTTAAGAATAGAATTATATTAATTATACAGTATAAATAATAAAACATTTTTAGTAGATTTAAATTTAAAAAACATATTACATTTATTCATGGTATTACAAGTCATATTAATTTAATAATAGGTCACTCCAATAACCCACCCCTTATTGTTCCCGGTGCAAAGGTGCCCATAACGCTTGCTGCGTTGCCACGTTGGATGGCAATGGCCAACCTTTGCACCAGAAATTAGTAGATTTAAATATTATTGCAGTAGTTAATTAAAATAACAAAAAGGCACTTTGATGCCCTTTAAAAAATGTACTGAACTACATACATGGCTCAAAATAAACCACTATGTAAATCTGGACACCGATGTCTTTAATTGAGTAGTTAATAGTTTTAGTTTAGTTTTATAGAATACCTAGTTTTATTGTTGTAGTTTTGTATGACATAATTAATTATGCACTTGATGTGACTAATATGCACTTTTCGTATATTTTTGAAATAAATATTAAGTAGTAATTTGACACAGTTTCAGCAAAAAGTAGATTGCAATAATCAGGTTACGTTTTTTTTTAAACTATTGTGTTGTATTGTATATTTATATAATAATGTATGACTGGGTTAAATATTACGGATATTATCCGAGCTAACTTCTTACCTAGCTATATAATTTAGAAAGTACTGAACCTTACTAATTCCGAAGTAAGTATTGAATAAATACTATCATTATTTAAAAAAATCATCTAGTAGTAGCATTGACAGTTAAGTAGGTACGTAGGTATGTAACTAATTTAAAATGTAGAGCAGATAAGAATAATTGTTTAGAATCGAGAACTTATACGCAACATTCGCATAATCGTGCAATTACGATGCAAATCATTTTATTTTTAATAATGGAACTATAAAAATGGCTTTTATTAAGGCCTTATAATTAATTATGCTGTCATCAAGTACGCAGCTGCCTCTTTTATCAATAATTCATTTATTTATACACACGGAACTCCATGATCATCTCGAATAATCACGTTCCTCCTAGGCGCACCTATCAAGGCGTTACAGATCACGTCTGAATTAATAATTATAACTTAATTATAGGTAAATTTAACACTTACAGCGTTGTAATTACTACCATGGGTTTTGATGATGTTAAAATGATAATTGGCCATCACGGCGCAATTTTTCCAATTCTTCCTACTACCTACCACGCCTACCACTGATTATACACAATCAAAGGTAGGTAGATTCAATGGCGGCTGTGAAGTGTGGTGCAAGCCGCACGTTGCGCACCGCTTTACCTCTGCCCGCGCACCTCTCATTTTTGCTACAGCGCAGCGCTTCGACCATATAATTATAGTCGAAGTCAACTATAATTACTATCACAGACTACTCTATACATCCTAGGAACAAACATAATACTACATATTATATGTATACTGTGTTCCATAATCTTAGATTTTTTATGTAAGCAAAGGGGGATAACAGTGCAAAAAATATATTTTATAATAGTAGTTTACCATATTGGACCAAAACAGCGTTCAATTATTTTTTTCTGGTCGTTATCTGATCGAATATAAAATTATAATCGTTTTGTACTATCTATTTTAACGTAACATCTGTTCTATAGAATGTTATGATAAAGGAAACATTTTTTGATAGAAAATATTTTATTATACTGGTAAGACTGTAGAGGTTCTAAACATTTTCAAGAGAACATTTCTGCCGCCATCATTTCCTTTCATTCGTTTTTGTTTTCTCGAACGCAAATGTTCTTCTCCCTGCGTTTGTGCAATTTTATTGTGATTTTTGTTTGTAAACTGGTTGGTTATTGTTATTAGTGTTTAATTTGTTGTTGTTCCGTTTTTTTTAAGTTTGATCAACTTCTTCCCGAAAGTGCGCAAAATAGAGCCTCAGCCGGGTCCCTCGACCTCAAGGACCTTATGTAAAGAACAAAAAATCTGTCACCACTCAAAAAGCGGCCGCGGAAATCTTTGAGTGCCACGGAAAAACTCGTGGTAATGAACGTTTACAAAGAGAGACATACAAGAAGTGGCCTGAGACTGAATATTGGTCACTAACAGACCATGCAAACAAAACAGCTTAATCAAAATAAAAACAAAAATATTTTACACCACGGAAAAATGTTTTGTACAACTGGCATGTCACTTTGACAGTGACTTTTCGTGACATTTCTTTGTTTACATAAAATATCTAAGATTATGGAACACAGTATAGGTATAAATCGTAGTAGCTCTTAGTATTCTGTACAGACCAAGTAGGGGGTACTACGTAGTCTGTGTATAAATCTCAGAGGTAAAGCGCAGCGTTACACAGCCGCCATTGAGTTTGAATCGCACGTGATTACCCAAAGATAGCTAAAGGCAACTACTTGCTATAAGGTGTTCATATAGGTAACAGTTAATCGTGGACCTCGGTTCAACAACTTTTTCCCCTCTCCACTGTATTGAGCCTCTCTTGAGCAGTGTCAAAAGACTTCAGGCGTCATAAAATGTCTGACAACAGCTAGTAATACATGGGCACAGGTCCGCCGCATTCACATAGGTCCTTATGAAGAATGTAAGAAATTCCCCCCTTCCCTTACTACGTCATCAGTCGTCGTTGGTCGTGTCAGATGATCAGTTCTTGTCTTATCGCGGTATTTCTGGCCATCATAAATCCATCATTATGCCAATCTTTGCTATAATTTTTAAGTCTTTAACTGTTGTCGGTCACCATATACCTAACAATGGATTGTATATTGTTTATGAGTCGTTAATCGGAGTTGAGCGTCCATGAAGGAGCTATAGTGCTAAGCTTTATGATCAAGATTGACCCACTAATGATACGCGCTCTCCTACTCCAAAACGGTCTTGCTACAATGGTCATCAAGAGAAAATATTTCTATTTGATAAAAGTAGTGGTTGGCATAAGCAGTACCTAGATAGTTTATAATCATTGTAATTTTTTAGCAACAGTCAATACACTGTGCACTGCATTGTCGATTTATATGCGTTCCCATGCGCGGCTCCCATGCAAGAATAACGCAAAATGGTTATAAAAACACACGGAAACATGCTCTACAGTTCCTTGACTGATTCGTTCTTGACTTATCAATAATTGTATTTTAAATTTTTATAGTATAAAGTATAATCATACCAGGCCTGACGTTACCTACGCCGCGCTTTCGATATAAATAACAGCTAGATAAAAATGTAATTTTAATTCCCTTATAACTTCTAAAATATTAATAAAAATATAATATTTCATTTTATACGTATAACCCAAAGACTTCTATGTACGTAGTACATAATTACATATACCTCTTTGGTATAACCACACATTTTTTTTATTGGTCCAGGAGAAATGTACGGTTAGTTTAAGGTTGACGAACATCAACGAAACAAGTTTTTAAACATTTCTTGTAGCTGCCGGTAGCTTTCTACGACATAGTGGCATAAAAACTTAATTGTTTTCAATAATTTTGAAATCCCTATTCACATTTCACATTTAACTAGCAAAGCAATAAGTTCCGAGAACCATTACTTACGTAAACATTCGCAAATATGCAAACATAATCTTACTTAAGCAAATGCTTGCTTAACCACGTAACCGTTCTCGGCTTCTAGGGAGAATCTCGTTTTATAAAAGTAGCAAAGTATGAGTACAACTATGCACGTACTATATTAGGGTCCCGTCTTGTATAGTATTATCTGTGGTCCCGTAGACCAAAAAGGCTTGGGTCATTGTGGCGTGGGCACTCAAATTTTGACTGGATTTCCTTCCACTAGGCTCATTTTTCACCATCACCTTCAATTGACCATTGTCGCCTTTTTTTAGAAAATATCACAGTTCATGACTGGAGTTGACACAAAGAGACCCAGATTAAGGTATCAAGAAAAAAATCAAACAATGATGTAGGCTGTACATTTTTTACTTAACTTACTATATCTAGATCGATCGTATGGACTGAGCTATCTCATCTCATAAGAGCTCTTTTAAGTAAAGATCTCTAAAAACTCGTAACTATTTTCTTCAACGTTCGTTTAACGCTTACGTGTCAAAAAGATGTAGAATGTCTTCTCTCTACGTCTATTAAGTGTAGAGGAATGCAATAAATTCTCTGCTTTAAATTAACTATAAATGTAGTTTTCCCATGTTAATTTTATTTCCTTGTTTCTTCACGATGGTGCTCATAGTTATTCTTACATGTAGGTAGACCTACTGTGCAATTACTTAATTAGTGTGAGGGACTGAGAATGTGAACCCGTCAAGGATTTGAATTTTACGTTCATTCCCCGCGTAACTACCAAACTTGCACTACACACACGTACCAGTAGTGTAGAAGCAAAGAGTATAAAGCCCGTTGATAACTCGTGAACATAATTTCTCGTACAAACACGACTCACCTGCGCGGGCAGGGGGAAAGTATTTCATTTACATTGAAAAGATATTAATTTTGTCGTAAAATTTCTCCAATCTGTGAATCTGTACATCTGGCTAATAATAATAATAGTAACAATTACTCTACCAAGGTTCGGTCCCGCCGCGCGCCGTCCCAGTTTAGTTGTGCCATTGAGCAGATAGATAGGCATCGAATTGTCCCATTGGCAAAGATCATACAGCCCGTTAATAGCTCGTGAACATAATTTCTCGTACAAACACGACTCACCTGCGCGGGCAGGGGACGAGGTAACAAAACGAGACAAAGCTATACGAAATTACAAAGGACAGAGCCGGATGGCACAAAAGACATCAACGGGTTCCCGTGATTTGTATGAAAATAGTAGTTGAAACACACTACTAATTTTCGTATGAGGGGAAGTTGTATCATTGGTCAACTGGATTTATAGCCAATGTGTAGAAGGGAATATTTTTCTCTTCCAGTAGCCAGTCACGTGTAGCATGAGCCTGTAGAAACCCCTAATTATCTCTTTTCTCGAGAAAGTGGACAATTAAGAGCCAATACAACGCCAAATTGCTTAAAACGGCTTAGCTTGAAGCAGTATCCTGTCAACAATATTGCAACAATGACTTTGAAATTAATATATGGTAAAGTTCAGGACTAATGCTACTGCAAATGTATAGTGAAAACACGAATTAATAAAATTTTCTCGATAGAAAAAAATTACAAAGTTACCTCCAAACCGTACAAATAAACAGCGATTATTCAATGAATACTTTAAATAAGATCATGAAACTTTGTGTAGTAGTTGAATTAAATATAATGGAGGGCTTATGTATAGCGGATTTTTAAAATACCCTTTATATTCAGTGTAATAATAAATTACCTAAACTATTGCGCGTTGGAACCAGTTTAACTTAGACCGCCCCTGCCGCTCAGCCCCTGGCTCATCCCCGCTTTGGCCTAGTACTATACACACCTGGCATACACGGCCTTGCACAAGCCCTTAACGATCACGTGGATCACGTCATAGACCTTTTTTTTTTCGTTTTCATTGCTCAAACGCTTTCTTGACAGAAGAGATGAAGTCAATTTCTAGCTCATGCTATCCCTGTAGTGCTGTAGGGAATTTTAAACAGGCCGAGTCTTTATACACCACTGCACCACAAACGCACTATTGATCGTATTTGGCTTGAGTTTGTGTTATTTATAAAGAAGGAAAACATATTGCAACGTTTGGTGACCTCACTTGCACTTTGTGTCATTGTTTGTTCAGATTTATTTCTGTACTACTACAGAATATTTAATAGCATAGATATCTATACAGCTACCATAGACATATCAAAATCCTGCAGGCCATTTTTTTTTTTTAACTAGTTCTTGACCTGGATACAAAGTCCTTCAGTCGCAATATTAAAAAGTCTACATAGTCTGCATTATATATATTATATTTCACTTAGTCATAGTCACAGTCATAGTCCAGTCCAAGTCAGGTAGTCATAGTCCAGTCAAAGTCATGCCCCAGTAAAGTGGTGGCAACTTTACTAGAGGCTTCTATGGAGTTTTGCAAGCAACACGAAAAACCACGTTTCACCACATTATATCACTTGCTCACACTCATGCAAGTAATTCAGCACTTAATGCGTAAAACACCACCAATGTTAAACATTAACACTGGATAAAACACAAGTATTGAAAAATAATACAATGCAACGACGTGAACTTTTTCGCGTCCCCCCAAAAACTCCTGCAGGCCATTATTGTCAGCAGTGTTGCCAGGACAGATTTTTGAACATACAGTGTTTTTACCATAAAAATACAGTAGATCATTAAGTTATTAGTAAAATCACGGCGACTCCACATTTGTAGGGGATTTCCCGAGTAGTGCTAATACTTACCAGCTAGCTGGAGCTAAAGCACAGTGCGTTTCGTTTAACGCAGACAAATATTTTGTTTTTTAAAATTAAAAAAAATGTGGTTTTCTCTTGCATTTTTACTGTATACTGTATATTTGTAATACAGTATACAGTAGATTCCATAAAATGCAGTAAAATTACAGTGAATCTACTGTAATTACAGTGCACCTGGCATCACTGATTGTCAGTCAGACTCAGATTTTATTACCTAGTTGTTTTTATGTTGTTCTCAGGTATTCGTTAATTACTCGAGTCTAAGGTCAAAATACATGAATTCAATGACCCATCCAAGTTGATTACTTAATTCCCCTCGGTTCCATTACGCCATACAAACGCATGAGAAATCGCGCGAACTCTCACGCGCTTCAACAGGGGCACCGAAAGCTGATAGAACCAAGCCAAGTCATTTTAAGGTGGAACGTTACACTAGCGCAGCAAATTCAAATTTTCTTGCGTTCTTTTGCCAATAATAGCTTAATTATTCAACGTGATTACATGAAAACTAATTTTACGCAAATAAATATAATGTATCAATAAATTACAGTTAAAAGTATCACCTACTTATCATTGGATTAGTGACAAATGGCAATAGACTGAAAAACTAAGAAGAAAACTGTTTATTGCCATTTAATTTTGTCGCTAAACCAATGATATCTAGGAGATACTTTTAATCGTAATTTGTCGATAAATTCTATTTATTTGCGCAAAATTAGTTTTCATATAATCACGTTGAGTAACTAAGCTATTATTGGCAAAAGAACGCAAGAACATTTGAATTTGCCGCGCTAGATAATAGTTCCACCTTAATGTGTTTGTTGGAAAAAAAATATAAAATTTTAAAAAAATAGTTGTAGTGAAGTTAGTATTCTTGAACTATGTCGACTGATCTTACAAATTCTTGTTTGTTTATTAATTTGATGTACTATTAGAAGAATTGTTATATTCGTCCAAGATTGTGTATCTATCTCAAACAGATCTTCAATCAAATACAAAACACACGCATTGTTTCTTTTATGATGTATTGGATTCCAAAACAATAGGCCGTCGGTGTAGGCCTCAAGTACTCACTGTGCGAAATAATACTCACTGGCCAAATGTACTCACTGTGTGAAATGACTGAAACGGGATCACAATGTTATTTTATGTTACTATAGGTACAATGTTATCTTGTTTTTGAGTTCGATTGTAAATTGATTTACATCCGTTGGAGGAGGGCGTTGGTATCTGCAACACAGCCTCGTACTTCTGCAGGTGTCATCGATCTTCATTTGTTTGTATGTTAAAATGTTATGGTTCCTAATAAAAGATTTATTTATTTATTTAAACATCAATTATAGTATTTATTCAGTATATTAAATAATTGTACTTTGGTGATTATATTAAAAATGCTGTATTATCCAAACTAAAACTGCCATAAACTGACAATGAAGCTGTCCAAGAAACAAATAGACATTTGTGTCGTCAAGGCCACCAAAATCATTTTAACATCATAATCTGGTCCAGTTATTATAAATAAGATATTTCATTTGTAAAATGGATGCAAATTAAGGAATCGACTTAGCAACTAAACGTTAGATTACTATTGATAACATTAAAAAACTATTGTTTAAATAATTAGTATAACCAAAAACTACAAGGAAATCCTAATATAAATCCGCAATCTATTAAAAATTTCTCCTATAACCCAATCAAAACATTAATGAATATTCAACATTTTCGCACCTTCTACGATAACCTATATTTATGTAATAAAAACACGATTTACGATCAAGTAGGTTCATAACTTCATACGGCCTTTAGGAAATTAGTCCCCATTTACGCAGTAACTATTAAGTAATCTGTGGCCCTCTCATGCGACAAAATATGATCAGAAATGTTTCAACATACTCAATTCACGTGCATACTTTAACATTGAGGTTAATACGTTGGCAGACCATTCGAGTGTTTTTATTTTAGAACTTGCTTTGAATTAGATTTCTTACGGCTGGTTTCATTATGGTCTAAGGTTTCAATTAACTACTAAGCAACTAATAATAATGGTTCCTGCGAGATAAGCTCCGGAATGAGATCTGCAGGAGAACTAAGGTGACCGATATAGCTCTTAGAATTAGCAAGTTGAAATGGCAATGGGCAGGCCACACCGCTCGTAAAACTGACGACCGATGGGGAAGAAAGGTTCTCGAGTGGCGACCACGAACTGGAAGACGCAACGTAGGCTGGTCCCCCACTCGGTGGACCGACGATCTGGTGAAAGCCACGGGGAGCCGATGGATGCGTTAAGTGATGAGCCGCTCAAAGTGGCACTCTCTGGGGACGCCTATGTTCTGCAGTGGACGTCTTCAGGCTGTATGGATGATGAATAATTGTTGAAAAAAGTACCTTTATTTATTAGTTGCTTATTCTAAGTTGGGGAGCAAAGGTCGATCGACCTAAAAATCGTAACTGTATTTATTGACTGACAGCCATAATCAAAATAACAAGTCAGTCTATCTACAGTAAATAAGCCATCCAATGATATCTTTGAAACCAGCATTAATCTTATTGAGACAAAATTACATAACTATTTTATCTATTTGTCATTAGCTTGTCCTAAAAGATCCATTGCTCATTGTTCTCGAAAAATAAACTTTCATACTGACTGACAAGGGTGTACATGAAATGGACAATTCAACTCCTGAAGGGATCCAATGGAGTGTTAAAGATTGTATGAAGAAACGCGGATGAAATAGCAGGCTAGCTGTAGGTGATTTAATATTTTTTTCAACACATTTGCTCAAAAAATGCATTTACAAAGCCTGTATACATTTTTCGAAAGTTAAACATTACGCACCATACAACGACGCGTGCGGTAAAATAGGTACTCTCACCTACGTACCTATTTTACCGCATCGTTCCTTGTATAGCGCCGTGCGTAGCCTTTACGGTTTTTTTTTTAATTTCAATAAAACATATAATAGAATTTCACCAAAGAGTTTCACAGTACGAGAATAAATAAGCCGAATGATCGAAACTCCTTGGAAGCGATTTTGCTCAATATGTTTGTCTCACTTTAATACTAAAGAGAAAATGAAACTAAAGATGTAGTTCTAATTTTCACCACATGCACGTGGCGCCATTTGCCTTGTAAATGCGCGCCATTTTAGGCCATTTTCATATTAGTTAGATAAGGAACGTCAAAGGTTGTTTGTTGCGACTTTCCCACTAATAAAGGAAAGTTTGTTTCTTTACCTATTGTACTGTTTTCTCGCGAATGTGTTGAAAAACGTTGTATGATACACGTGCGGACATTGGTTTCTACAAACTCGTGACTATGGTAAGCCCTCGACTACGTCTCACATTCATCTACTCGTTTGTAAAAACCAGCTTACCGCCCTTATATCATAAATAACTAATGTCGCACTAGACCAAAAATAAAATTTTATGCTTGGCAAGTGACGAATATTCTATTTATTATGTAACTAAGTAGGTATGTAGGGTCACATTATTGAGCTGGATTTTTTGCGATTTTGCAATACTCCGGCAACTAGAGGTACTATTGAGTGAATGGAATTGTGCCAGCTATTTAATTAGTCTAGTTTTTATCTGATTACGCAGAGTCTGAGTAAACTGGCTTAATGGTGGCAGGCTTGCCAATTTAAGTTAAATACGCTGTTAAGTTGGGTAAACGACTTACCTACTTGGTTTTTCACTGATTTATTTACTTAATTAATCTTTTAATCAAGTTATCTTGTAACGGATAGCGTATGGCGATAATAATAAGCCCACTGGACTTAATTAATTTATTAAGTAATTGGAACAAAAAAACCTGTAAAATGGGACTAAATCATGAAAAAAATGAACAAGAGGGACTAAAGCTGCCATGAGACGTGACCAGTGCCTAATTTTCATTTATAAATCCATTATAATGCTGCTAAATATAAATAATTGTGTCAAAGTTATGAGAATAACCACTGTATTAGCTACGCAACAATTAATAAAAATTGCAAATTCGTGTCTTCGTCCTACCGTACAATGAGTCATCACAAAATCATCAGAAACGCATCTAATAATAACAAACTTTAATAAAAACGCATAAGTGTAATTATTTTAACAAATGACGACAAGTGCGTTTTCAAAACTCACGTCTTGAGGATTCCTCTGCTACTTAAGAATCCTCTCACAGACAAATCTCAAATGGGGCCTTCGTCGTCGTTGCTTATACAGAATATGTCATCAATAAATGCCCAATTTCCTTTATAAAAAAATCGTTATATTCCAAACTCCACTTCACAGACCCCCTCGAGTTCTCGACTCCTCGCTGTATCCAGGAAACAGGAACGATGTCTCGTAGTAGGATAAATGTTACTTTAGTTTTATTTCTAGGGACGGTACCCTAAATGTTTTGTTATTAAGCAAGCATTTGCTGTGCCCTTTGAAGTTAATCGATTCGTTGAGTTAACCTTGCTACGGCTATTTGATAATTGATTCTCTATAATACATAAACCGTTTAGTTTGATGATAATAGTTATTGGCGTGAATGTAATCGGAATCCTAAACCTATCTTAATGCTATGAAGAATGAAGGTGCTACGATCATGAGTAAACTGAAGATCATATCATGTATCAATTTAAAAATATTGCGGTTGGATGGTTTCTATGACTAGATGAGCTAATGTTCTGTCAACTAATTTCGGCTTTTTACGGCAGATGACGCTGTTCTTAAATTAACTTTCATTGTCATTCTATTATGTCGAAAACCAAAAAACTACAAAATCCACAAAATCACTTCAGTATCAGATTTGATATTATATCTGAATGAAGTCCTATGCCCATTTCGAAAGTAGTTTATTAACTTACATAAATTAATCTTAGCGTGTCATCACATCATAAATATAATAGAAATCATTAGCTATTATTTTTTCACATTATGAATGAGGCTGGTAGTTGGGTGGTAGGTATGTCAGCAACACAATACTATTTTTCAACACATTTGCTCAAAAAATGCATTTACAAAGCCTGTATACATTGTTCGAAAGTTAAACATTACGCACCATACAACGAAGCGTGCGGTAAAATAGGTACTCTCACCTAAGTACCTATTTTACCGCATCCTTTGTTGTATAGCGCCGTGCGTAACTTTTACGGTTTTTTTTTTAATTTCATTAAAACACATAAAAGAATTTCACCAAGGAGTTTCACAGTACGAGAATAAATAAGCTGAATGATCGAAACTCCTTGAAAGCGATTTTGCTCAATACGTTTGTCTCACTTTAATACTAAAGAGAAAATGAAACTAGAGATGTAGTTCTAATTTTCACCATACGCACGTGGCGCCATTTGCATTGTAAATGCCCGCCATTTTAGGCCATTTTCATATTAGTTAGATAAGGAACGTCAAAGGAGCTACATATTACTGATCTGTGGTCAAAGGTTGTTTGTTGCGACTTTCCCACTAATAAACGAAAGTTTGTTACTTTACCTATTGTACTGTTTTCTCGCGAATGTGTTGAAAAACGTTGTATGATACACGCGTGGAAATTGGTTTCTACAAACTCGTGACTATGGTAAGCCCTCGACTTCGTCTCGGGCTTACATTCTTCTACTCGTTTGTAAAAAACAACTTACCGCCCTTATATCATAAATAACTATAATTGCATTGCGCAGGTGTGCAAATAACATTTGTAGGTGTAGGTGAGTGATAAATTATTATAGTTTTTCTTTGAGTGAACTTGAGCAGACGGTCACGGTTAGTACAAAGATGTCATGACATCATTGACTTAAAACCAGTGACTCTAGACACAGCAGTGTTGCATGTATGACTCATTGCTTGCACTACAAGCACCCTTTTCATTGGACAAAAGCAGGTGTTGATATCTTGACTGATTCGATACCTAGCTGATGTGATGGCCAATGTGTTGGTGATTGGCGATAACGTTGGACGATGAAAATGTTGATTAGTGTTTTATCACCAGTTTAAACTACGAACTTGCGAAACTATGATCTGCTAGGCGATCATGTAACTTGTTGGCAACCGATAGAAACACAAAAATGTATGGATTTGACAGTTGCAGTACGCAGCTTATGTACAGAGTTACTATGGAAATTTTCAAATTTGGATTGTAATTTCTTTTGTTGCATTGCTATCAAAGTTACATGATCACCCCGCTGCAGCTAGGCGATCATGTAACTTGTTGGCAACCGATAGAAACACAAAAATGTATGGATTTGACAGTTGCAGTACGCAGCTTATGTACAGAGTTACTATGGAAATTTTCAAATTTGGATTGTAATTTCTTTTGTTGCATTGCTATCAAAGTTACATGATCACCCCGCTGATGAAATTAGAATCTGGCAGAACGGAAGTGATCTATGTCGTTGGCGCGGGGATGCCATGGCAGTGTGCTGGAATTATTAGAAGTTGTTTCTCTTAATTTGTGGCCAATGTGAGGAGCTACAATCTGAATCCTATTCCTTCTTTCTCTTTCTTCTACTAGCTACTGCTGTATAAATATCTCCGAAAAGTGTCAAAAAATCCAAATAAAATAAATAATACAACCAACAAATCACGTAATGAGGTAATGCTGGGTTGGGAACTGGCTCTAAAGTGAAGCTGCTGGAATATACACAGTTAATAGTTGTTTGGCAGTAACACGGAAATCTCCACTCACATTTTCATAACATTAAATGCACAAAGAAGCTATTAGTGTCCTACATTTACTTCCCACCTGGGTGTCATCTTGCGCGTAACAACTCGTGTAAGTGGTTTTTAATGTCCCAAGATTACATGAAGATGTTTTAGAAACCATTGCATCAATTTGCGTAAACATAAACATCGTAAGATCGGCCTTGGATGAGTCCGATCCAAGGTTGTCAGGTGAAGTTATTATGGGTATTATGGTTTCTTGTGATTGAGAGATCTGGTAAGGTCATCTGGACATTCTTAGAATTCAATTTTTTTTACAAATGAGACGTCGACATTTTGCAAATAGGTGATTTGTGTGTTATTTATTTCCGCCTCGTGTGGATGGATTTGTCATCACACCGTGAAGACAGTTTTTTTTTTCTTATATTTTGGCTCCACACATAGTGTATTTAGCCAGTGTCAAGTTTTGTAATTTTTCATCGTATTATGGAAATTTTCACTTAAAATCAAGTCATAGTCACAGTCAGAGTAGTCATAGTCTAGTCTAAGTCATAATCCAGTCTAAGGCATGCCCTAGTAAAGTGGTGGCAACTTTACTAGAGGCTTCTATGGAATTTTGGAAGCAACACGAAAAACCACGTTTCACTACATTATATCACTTGCCCACACTCATGCTCGTAATTCAGCACTTAATGCGTAAAACACCACCAATTTTAAACATTAACACTGGAAAATGCATAAGTTTTGTAAAATAATACAATGCACCGACGTGAACTTTTCCGTGTTCCCGCCAAAACTCTGAAGACAGTTATGAACATGATAATTTGTGAGTTCAGATGTCAAAATAGAAGTAAAAATTAAAATGCAAGTCTGCAGAGGAAGATTTATGAAGAATTATGCATGCATAGTTTAATTATGCAGCTTCAAAGGAGTCTGATATTTTGAACAACCGATTCTCTCCCCATGTTCCGTCCAAAGGACGTCTGGAAGTAGAGATGTGACCTAAGGGGCTAAAAATCGTTTTTTTTAATAATCGATTATTTTTTGACGAAAAAATCGATTATATAACAATCGATTTTTTGATTAAAAATAATCGATTTATGTAAAATAATCGATTTTTGCCGTAGTAGAATGGGAATGACATTAGCTGCGAAAAAGTTATCCGCAGGCAATGTCATTTCCTATACATTTTGGAGTTAGCGTGAGGCGTTAACGCCTCACGCTGGTATCTTTGCTAGACCCCCAGGAATTTGGTAGTGGTGTTGCATTATTATTTTTAACGCAAGTAGGAAAAAAATCGAACACAAAATAAAAAAATCGATTTATAAATAATCGATTTTTTGATAAATAATAATCGATCAATACAAAACGAATTTTGATAAAAAAATAAACGATTTTTTTAACATCCCTATCTGGAAGTGTTTTGGTTTTAAATACTTGACTAATTTTATGTTTTTGTTGCACAGTCATGCATGCTCGATCGATGTGTCAACGTTTTATTACCAACCATGGCTTACATACACACTACCTAGAACTACCTGCCATATTTAAATAAGTGGCTCAAAGTGGTGTTATACTCTCTAGTTCTTTTCAATCCTCGTCACGCTTAAATTCTACATGTCATAACAGTGTTAGCTGTTAGCTAACATTAATTTACATAATTTTTGCAAACGACTCCTTGCTTCGCAATTCATTACCAATAACACTATACGGTAATATTCTAAGACAAATAAAATGATATAGATGGCGTTTTAGATAAACAATTGTATACCTACAGCTACTCTGCTGAGCTTTCTGAGCGTGTAGAACTGGAAGGTTAACTACTAAAGTAATATCAAATAATGAAACGATATGTATATCATTAAATCATTACCTATACTTACGAAGCCATATTATTCAAACCTGGCAACATTTGCCAACGCTCGTGCAAAAACAAACACACAAATACAATAATAATGGTTCGGAAACTCACGCGTTTAGAAAAAAGTCAAAGTCAACCTGAGAATCATCCTTTCAATTTGCTTCAACTTCAACTTCAACTTCTTCTTGTTATGGCTTCTGCGGGGTTGCCACAATTTCACCAATGTCGCGTGGATAGAGTAGAAAACACACGATGGAGATTGATCGGTGGATGTAGAACTCTGGCCGGTTATTCTGAGTTTTATCTGGAATACCTAAATACGACAACACAAGACAAGACATACAAAAGCACACATACAAACAGAACATGGCAGTAACAAGAAGCACGAATCACGATATTGTCGTCGTGACAGGCTGACATATTTGTAGGATTGTCACAGGAAGCCGACAGGAGACAGCAGATACAAGTCTACACGCTAGATCTAGACAATAGACCTAAACGACCTTGTCTGAACTAGTTTAAACTGAACTAAAGAATCGCACGCTCTCAGTTCTAGTCTAGCCTAGAATACATGAAATGGTTCCTATTTGTTATTAGAGTAATACCTTATGGGGCTAGATGGCGCTGTGAGTAACGTCCACACATATTTAAAAAAAAAATTTAAAAAATTTATTTATATCCATCTAAATTGTTCCACTCTCTAGCTCTTCGCCCTCAGTAAGTCTGAGGCTATAAAGAGTCCAAACAGGTTCAACCTTGTGCGACATACCGGTGATCTAATCCAGGATGATATTCCACAAAAAGTTAATGCTCTTGACATGAGCTGCTAATGTATACTGGTACGGGCTATAATGAGATTTGATAAAAAGAGGCTCGTGGACGTCGGAATTCAAAATACCTAGTTTAAAAAATGGAACACGATTTGCTTGAGGATTTGATATGTCTCAAGCCAAACATAGCTAAGAATGATATATTGAATTTTTTTTAAAAAAAAACGTAGAGAAAGCAAATTAGGTTTATCATTGGTGTTTTATTCCTCTATTTTTATAATAAGCTACAACACACGTTGTTCAAGAATGCAGCTAAACAAGTTCTTTAGCCGGTTAAAATAATTTATGCAAAAAAGATTATTTTAACACGTTTACAAGTCAACGTCAGTATACTAAACATAATTTAAATTAATGCTGTAAGAAAAAAACTACAGTTTTAACGTCAAATAAAAGCGTAGGTAATAACAAAATGTTTGAAAAATGAAAGGGCTTTTTTTACTACTAGTCGTACTGGTACAAGAAATCCGGCAAAAAAGAAAACTCTGATCCGGAGCCAAAGAGGTGCATAATTATGTACTACGTACTCCGGCCGCCTAATTACCTAACTCGCAACAGGTTTACGACAGGCGTAAATCTCGCGGTGATTGCTGTCATACATCATTAGAGGTGTCGAGGTGCTTCGCTACTGCTGTCGCATTGCTACTGCTGTCGCATTGCTGTTGCAAATTTTACGTAATTACCCCGCGGAGCTTCGATTACAGTTCTCGCAGGAATGTCAAAAAGACAGTTGCCACAAAAAAAACCTGTAAAGGAGAAGCCAAAATAATACTGTTTCATGTTTTACATCGGTAAATAAAATAACAACGGCTAAACTCACGCCAATTTAATGTCAAAATTATTCTGACCAATTTTCGCATATAATTATCATCCTCACCATAGAAACGAAAATATCTTAGGTCTGTGATCCTCACGATAGTTTCGAACTACAATAACTATTATCCTTGTAAATTAATTTATCATAACTTTAATACTAAGCAATATAGTTAACTGCATAGAATCAATAGAATGCATACTAATGCATAGAAACTTATGTGGTATGTCGTAATAAAACATACCAGGCGCTCCTTCCCTATAATCTGTTAATGACTTATGTCGTGAAGATTAACATAATGCCATTACGTAAAGCCATTATTGAGACTCGAACATCCTGTAAATACTACATAAGCTTTAAACTTGTTATAAGTTACAAAACAATTAATGCTCTTTGTATTTTAGTTCTTATATGAAAGCCTTAAAGTTTAATTTTAATTCAACTTATTTGACTTAATAAGCTCGTATGCAATGCGCTATATTGTAGAGAACTAAATTAATATTGATCGCTAATAGTTTCATTTTGAAATTTATGTTAAAAATTATGTTGTTTATTTGTCACAGGGTAGTAAAAGACTGAGTAGGTTATTTTTCTAGTATGTACTAGGTACTAGAAAAATAATTAGGTACCGCCTTGCTCCTAGACTAGAACATATGTTTATCTAGAACACTGGATAGTCGTAGGCACCTAAGTACCTACCTCACCATAATCAGAAAAATAATTTAATTAGTAAGTATGTATTTAAGTTTAAGTGAGTAGTAGTGATTAGTTTTAGCCGTAGTATTATTTCCTCTGTAAGTCTGTCAGTTCTAGTAAGTACCTAGTACCCAAAGAGTCTAGGAATCATGGGTTTCCCAGATTCATGTTAGTAGTCAAAATATATCGAAAGAAAACTCATGTGAGTTAAGGTAGAGTGCGATTCAAACTCAATGGCGGCTGGGAAGTCGGCGCGATACGCTGCGCATAGCAAAAATTAGATGTGCGCGGGCAGAGGTAAGCGGCGAGCGCAGCGTGCGGGGGGCTTGCGGCGCACTTCGCAACCGCCATCATTGAGTTTGTTGCACACTCTATAAAGTACATTTATTCATGGTATTACAAGTCATATTAATTTAATTTAATAATAGGTCACTCCAATAACCCACCCCTTATTGTTCCCGGTGCAAAGGTGCCCATAACGCTTGCTGCGTTGCCACGTTGGATGGCAATGGCCAACCTTTGCACCAGAAACGCACCGGAGCGGGAGTCACCCGACCTTTCGGCTCTATAAAGTATATTTTCCAATATTTTCTAATCAGACGGAGTAAACTGACATTACGAGTGTTGCCACTTTTTCATGAAAAATAAATAGTACGGGGTAAAAAAGACACCGTTCACTGGTTCATTTCAATTTAGTGATAGTGATCCATTCTTTTATATTCGAAATATTTTCTAAACATTGCAATTCCTGCCTAATCGTGATTTACATTAATTAGCGGCCAGTGAAAAAAATTTAATATATTTAAATAAAAATTGTGAAATTAACAAAATAGAACATGTTGTCATTTTTATGACTTAATTATGTTATTCAATATCGGAAGAACTGTCTAGCACCAAACCAATAAGTTTTGTCGAGAGTATTTCGAACTAGTATAAGGCGGGCCCTACACGTTCAATTTTATTGATCAATCTTTGTGATTGGTCAATGTTATTGAACGATTAGGGTCAGTATTGCGCAATGTTTTGCGGTTTACTGTATGGAGAAAACATTGACGGAAATGGACTCGTCAATTTAATTGATCAATAAAATTGTATACGTGTAAGTGGCATTGTTGTAGAGGCAAATTATAGTTCCGCTCTTTTGAACTGTAGGAGCTAAATTAGATTCATCACTACGATTTAAAAGTTGGCAGCATAATTTTACAAATGACATTTCGGTCAGTCAGTTTACTCCGTCTAATAAAAAAATAGGGTAGGTATATCGCACAGACACAAGTAATAAAGCCCTATTCAAACCGGCGCGGTATTCGTACCGCGGTGGGTAGCGGTATTTTTTACTAAAGTTCCGCGGCTAGCGCGAAACTTGAGCGAATTTTTATACAAAATACCCGGGCGGAATCCTCCCACGCGGGATTCCGCCCGGGTATTTTGTATGAAGTTCCGCTATGCACCGCGGTACGAATACCGCGCCAGTTTGAATAGGGCTTTATAGTCAATTGTTTTTTTCTCTAATCTGTGGTATATAGGTGAGTAATGTATAATGAAATAATTTCGAAATCGGAATGCGCACCGCACCGCTAACCGACCGCCATTTTAGTCGGACGCCATATTCATAGAAGGGTATTCAGGACGCCTAGATACCTATTAGCATTCTAAACTATGCCGCGGATTGCCGATGCCACCATAATCTCTAGGCCTTATGCCTAGTTATAGCATCATCAGGGCCGTAGGAATTCACTTCGGGGGGTTCAGCTTGATTACCATAATTATATACCTACCTACACTTAAAAAAAATTTGGTTCTTATCATCATCAGCCTGAAGACCACTACGTTTATAATATTACTTACGGGATCTTTACCGTAATTTTAATCATTTCTGAGTTCCCGATATTTCGGCACAGTTACATGCACCATGTTCACGGGTAGACTGAAGATGCCTGAAGACCACTGCTGAACATAGGCCTCCCCCAAAGAGCGCCACTTTGAGCAGCTGCTTGCCTCCTGCATCAATCGGATCCCCGCGGTTCAGACCAGATCGTCGGTCCACCTAGTGGGGGGCCTACGCTGCGTCTTCCGGTGGTCACTCGAGAACCTTAAGAAGCCGACTGAAGTACCTAGCTGAAAATTAGAGTTTACCCGACAACACAGAACACGAATATAGGTATCTACTGGACGGAACCCTCATGGCACCTTTTCTACGGGTAGGTAGTGTTTTTTCTGTACGCAGTACTATTATTTATTCTATGATTCGAGCATAGAATTGCGAGTTCCAGACGCTACTTGTTCTCTATTTGAACGGAAAGTAATTTATTCCATGGTGGTTAAAATATTTCATACCGAAAATTTTCAATTCAATCAGGACCCCAATTCTGTATGACCACTTTACGATTCCTTACTTCGAAACCACGCGAATTCCTTGTCTTATATAAGAAATCTGCAAAAATCTATTCTCTATGAAATGGAAACAAAACCGCGCGAAATGAATTTGGAAATAACGCGATTTGAACTGTCAAAAATCATAATGTTCCAATAATAATGTTCCACTGAGACACGTTCCAAAACATCAACACGTCTAAAGTTACCATCACTTAATGTATCAATATTTATTCAAAATAAAAATAACATAATGTAAAGTGAAGGTATTTCTAATGCTGTGACACGATTTGAACAAGACACGATAACGACGTGGTTTCGTATCGTGTGGAATCTGTGTTTTCATACAGAATTAGGGCCCAGATGCTCTATTACAATATCGTATAAATCATTACTCGTCAAAGATAAAGATAAATGGCGAAGATAGTGTTCGATCCGTGCGTGCGAATAATTGAGTGAAAGTGACGAGTCTTCACGTCTTCACTTACGTGCTGAATATTTTATCACAGAATGTACCTATTCACAGATTAGATAAAGCAATTTTACTCTATGCTACCTATCGTAGGTACCATAGAAAAACAATTACTTTTTCATTAAGTAATACACCTATTAATATGACATTTTAATGATTATTTAATGGAGAATAACATTTATTTATTTATATATAGGTACACAAAACAAATTACAATCAACGACTTATTCCAAATAGGTAAATATACTAACAAATCTGTTCTGGATTGTAGCTTAAACTATGTGTACACAGAAAAAAATATAAATTACACAATCAGTACCTACAACATTAAGATTTGTCATATGAGATCACTTTTCTAATGATTTAATCTTTGGTAGGTACTTATTTAATTTAGTTACAATAATATAATTTTCCCAACCAAAGAACGTGCATTAACACAAAAAGAATGGTTACGTATATACATGACCTAATTCGGCGCTTATCAGCAAGCCTCGGTAGCGCAGTAGGCAGCGCGTAAGTCTCATAATCTTAAGGTCGTGAGTTCGATCCTCACCCGGGGCATATCTTTTGCAGTTTTTTTTTGCAATTTTCGTCACAGTGGGCAAGGACAAAAACCAGCTTTGCCACCTTGTCTTACATGTTGCAATCAATTCAAGCACCTGGGTGTCCATTGCGAAAGCCAAGTATGCAAATCTCATGGAATCGCACAATGCACAAGTCGGCCCACGTATCAAATCATGGCATTAGTTGTTTACGTTCGTCAATAGTAATGAGATTGGCAATTAAATCAGGGTGAAAGAGATTTTGTAATGCTCTGCGTGCAAAGTGCCGCACGCATGCGACATTGCGCCAGCATTGGGAAATTTATTTTATTGCCATCTATTGACGAATAGCTGAACTAATTAGAAGTTTTAATTGGTTTGATTTTAGCCTTCGGAACATGAAATTAACTTATTTCTCAATGAAAACTTTAGTTACAAATAATATTTTCGTACATTTTTTTCCTTCCTCATTCGAGGAATAATGGTGTCGATTTTCGTACTTCGTACAATCCAACCAAAAATTAAAAAGGTCTTAAAATTCCTCTTTTTTTACAGATATTAATTGAAGACGACTCGACGGCCCAGTGCAATAGTAAAGTAAGTGCACTTTTTGGAATTTAAAAGGCTATTAATTTCAAAATCTAAGAATTGAATACGTGTTTGAACACCGTTAACTTTATCTGTAGGCCATCTTAAACGAATTTACAAGCGGATGGTGTTACACTCCTTTGGAAATTTTGCAAAGGTAACCTTTCCACACTATTATATTTTTCGCTCTTACTGCTTACAAATTAGAGTTCAAAGTCGCGGCGTTAAAGTTTCTGCCGAATTTGATCGAACAATGTGTTTGTAAGTTTCCTGGAGGTCAGCTCTAAGGCCGCACAAGCTTGTTGATTTAAATGTTTATTTTATCACTTAACAAGCTTGGTAGAGTTATGATGATTGATAAGTAAAATAATGGTATACTAGCAGGTGTGACCAAACTTTTGAAGCATGCAGTCTACATTATAATTCAAAATAGCAAGCAAAAATTAAAAAAAAAATAAGATGACAAAAGTGTGAGGGTTCCGAATTTCCGATATCTCCTAAACATCTGAATAGTAAGTATGATTTATATTATCTGTCTCCATAGCATTATATGGATAAAAAATCCTTATACTGAAACTTTTTTTGTGTAATTTTTCACATTGTATGAAAATATGTATCTGTGTAAGTTTATTTTGTGGTAAATGCAACCCATCGACCGCGGTCGACGTCCTGGGCACCCCTGTATGTTACACACGTATTCTAGGAATCGTTCTGGAAATGAATATGGAATTGGCGCGATTTGAACTGTCAAAAATCATAATGTTCCACTACAAAATCTCGTATGAAGTCAACACTCTAAATACTGTACGCTCATTGGTTGAAGACAGCCGTTGATGAACAGGCAACCAATGACCGTTCAGTATTTATTTGGTGTGCCAATACGAAACGTACGGAGATCCCAGGAGAAGTATTTTTATTGACTTGAGTGCAGACGGACTTTAGTATCTCTTAGTACTAGTCTGTGATCTAGCCTATTAGTCACGATCAATGGCTGACATTGGCGTGCGTTCGTGACAAAAACTGCAAGTAGGTACGATGCAGTAGTTACTAAACGTAAAAGTACAATAATATCTAGATGTTACGTGACGATTCATTTATCAACTAAACGATAATTCTTAAAAGTGACAATGGAGTTTACGTGGGCATTATTTATATATGAATAGAGGTCAGTTATGTCACGCATTAAAAAAATACAAAAGTTCTTACACAAAGTCTCGTAGTCGTAACTTATTGTTGACATTTTCTACGTTTTCTGAAAATTTTAGTTTGTCAATGCCTAAAATAGTAATTTTGGTTACATTTTTACATTCTGTCGTAAACAAATAAAAAAAGTTGCATGTAGGCAAGTCAAAACGAGATTATTTTGTAATTGCTCAAAACATATAAAATTACAAAGTGCTGAGCGTCAAATCTTAATATAGCCTACCTAAACAAACCACCTGACCAAACCTAAACAATAATAATAAAATAATTTATATTATTGTTGACATTTTTACGTTTTCTTTAACACTTATAATAGTAAACTGATTCTGTTCCGCGTCAGGTATTGTCATGGAACAAGGAGGAGAGGTATGATACACCAAGAAAACAGCGTAGATCAGAAATATGCCAAAAAACCGTTTTAAACCTAGATGGCATTGCAAAATGAGCGGGCTATACGGGTAGCTACGGCGGGCTACGTTTAAAACGGTTTTTTGGCATATTTCTGATCTGCGCTGAACTTATAGCCCGCTCATTTTGCAACGCCATCTAGTTTTAGGCATATTTCCGATCTACGCTGTTTTCTTGGTGTATTGGCATTAATCTCCTCCTTGTTCCATGGTATTGTACAAGTTTGGCTGCCAGACAAAGGTTGCATTTATTAGGTAATACAGGTTGCATTTAAATTAATGTAAATCAGTAATCAAAAACTTTTTTTTTTTATGAGCCATTACTTTATTTTAAATTTTTACTGGTTTTTGGATGAGTAATCCTTTTTTTTTTCTTTTTTTTTATTTGGTAGTTTTAATTTACTTGGTAATAATAATTTCTAGTATATTGGCAATACCAAGTTTATAATTTGTTAAAGTAATTGCTGATGTTTCTCTCAGATTTCATTTACGTTACTTTCACTCTTGCTCGTAATAGAAATTGCGCAATTTCTAAAGATAACATAAAAATGATTAATAGCAGTATTGCCTGTGTAATGTAATCAATATATTAATTTAACTTTAAAAGAACACATTTGAATCAGGAACGGGATTCCGTTCCTTTTAGCAGTGACATGCTTTTCTGTTATCATATAAAATTATCACGGTAACATTTAATATTTTTATTTATGGTGCTTATTTTTTTATTGCATTAAAAAGTTTTTTTTTTTACATCGGACTTGTCTTATCTAGTTTTTGACCACGCTCTCACCTGATGGAAAGTGACGATGCGATCGAAGGTGTAGCATGCTAGCTAAGTAAGTACCTATTCACTCTTCTCTTGAACACGCCCGGGTCATATAAACACAGACGCTGGCAGGGCATTCCATTCCTTAGCAGTTCTAATTGAGAACGAAGAATCAAACCGCTTAAATAATATGATTTGTAAAAATCAAGTCGAAAAGCCATTTTAAAATCTAGAATTTAACTTACCTGCAACTTTGGATTTTTTTCGATCGCGTGAAGTTATATAAGGAGTAAATGTATTAGATTAATGATCCTACACAAAGACAGGCTTAAGAATCATCGTCATCATCATCATCAGTCTGAAGACGTCCACTGCTGAACATAGGCCTCCCCCAAAGAGCGCCACCTTGAGCGGCTGCTTGTCTCCTGCATCCATCGGCTCCCCGCGGTTCTGACTAGGTCGTCGGTCCACTTAGGCCCGATTTCACCAACGTTCATTCCAAGTATACGGCTATTCGTTACTCTTGGATACTCTTCAGCTAATTGACAAATGAAATTACACAAAAAAGACGCCATTTTGATTGTATCCAAGGAATAAGTCTTACTCCTTCACAAAATTGGTGGTATAAGGGCTATATTCGCGTAACTCGGTTGTTCTCGGAAAGTTATACCTGGAATAAAATTTATTCTAGTTTGGTGAAATCGGGCCTTAGTGGGCTTAAGAATAAGTTATATAAATATATTAATAACTTAATTTTTTTTTATGCGATTGAATGACGTGACGATATTTTTTTTTTTTTTTTATGCGATTGAATGACGTGACGAGCTAGTCATTCACCTGATGTTAAGCAACACGGCCGCCCATAACAGTTGCAGTGTCACTCGGAACTTTAAAACAATAAAGTTTCGCGTGGCACTGCACTGCGCACGTCATCCTGAGACATCACACAGTCTAGTAATCAGATTACTAGACTGAGTGATCAGATCATAAAGTCTCATTTGCCCAGTAATTTCACTAGCTACAATGCCCTTCAAACCGGAACACAGTAGTGCTTGCACACTACTGCTTGGCGGCAGAATAACTGGCAAAGCGGTGGTACCTACCTAGACGAACTTTGCAGAAAAGTCCTACCACCTAGTATAGTCGTATAGCCTAGATATAGTCGTTCACCTGATGTTAGGCGACACGGCCGCCCATAACAGTTGCAGTGTTACTCGTAACTTTAAAACAATAAAGTTTCGCGTGACACTGCACTGCGCACGTCATCCTGAGACATCAGACAGTCTAGTAATCAGATTACTAGACTGAGTGATCAGGTCGTAAAGTCTTATTTGCCCAGTAATTTCACTAGCTACAATGCCCTATGCAATATATTTTTTTCATATCAAAAAGTGTGTTTTATCTTAGACACAGATAACCCTTAATTGGGAATAATCTGATATCTTAGAGAATAGACGATTCTTGCAACTTGTAAGCACTGAATTCGCCCTATTTACATAGGTCTATCTAAGGGTGTTTACCGGCTAGCGTCGCCATAAAAAGTGATTGTAATTCACTAACCAAATTAATATCTTAAAATTCATAAGCTTTGAAAGCTTTGTTAAGTTTAGTTTCTCAGTCTTGTGACTAAATAATATTACAATCAGTAGGGTTAGCACGGCCGGTAGACAAAATTGTCTTTCCCCTGTTTTACTCCAAGCAAGTATGAAGAAAGTGACGTAAAACGGGGAAAGACAATTTTGTCTACCGTCCATGCTAACCCAGCTGAGGTGAATGTCCGTCTGCAGTAAAGTTTGACAGCTGCTAAGTTTGCATTTATCTCTCTACTAGCTGCGCCCCGCGGTTTCACCCGCGGATAAAAAGTAGCCTATGTGTTAATCCAGTACATAAGCTATCTATATTCCAAGTTTCGTTCATATCCGTCCAGCCGTTTGAGCGTGTAACAAACATACACACAAACACACAAACAAACTTCAGCTTTATAATATTAGTGTGACGACGACGTACCCAAATGCAATGCAGTAGGTACGTCATAGAAGGATAAATGTGAACTTAGGAACTTTTTATTTTTTATGCGATTAAATGACGTGACGAGCTAGTCGTTCACCTGATGTTATACACGGCCGCCCATAACAGTTGCAGTATCACTCGGATCTTTAAAACAATAAAGTTTCGCGTGACACTGCACTGCGCACGTCATCCTGAGACATCACACAGTCTAGTAATCAGATTACTAGACTGAGTGATCAGATCATAAAGTCTCATTTGCCCAGTAATTTCACTAGCTACAGTGCCCTTCAAACCAGAACATAGTAGTGCTTGCCCACTACTGCTTGGCGGCAGAATACCTGGCAAAGCGGTAGTACCTACCTAGACGAACTTTGCAGAAAAGTACTACCACCTAGTACAGTCTGTCAAACTTTAGTGCATTCGGGAGCTTTTGTGCTTATTGTGGTGCATTAATCACTAAGATTAACACACAGCTTGCCAATGACAAGCTTTCATTGGGCGTTGCCACTTTTCCTCTTGCGGTAATGTTTGACATCTTTCACGTATCAAAGGGTGTGGCCACTTGCCTTTTTGTCGTAGCACGTATTAAAGGTTACGTTATGTAAGAAAGGGATAAGAAAGTGACATTAACATTGGGAAATATCACACTAAAAATATTTTTCTAGGTGTGGTTTGTGTTGTGCTGATTGAGTGGCTCTGTTACAGCAAACGTTGCTTGTTCAATAGCCTTGTAAAACAAAAACCATACTCTGATTTTCATCAGATGATGTCTCTGAAACCTTCGATACCGAAAATGCTTGCAAGAGACTGGAAGAGCTTATTGCTTTTTAAAGAAAAGTGAAACCCCATTTATTTAGCCAGAAGTTAAAAGTAACTCGTACTTGTATTGATTGTATGTTAATTTAAGGTTTCGGATATATTTTAGTCCAAAGGTCACAGCACAGCACGTTGTCAGCAAAATATGACAATGTTTTAACTTCAAAGAAATGAGTGAAGGGAGAACCGCGTTTCTCGTGAAAAATAGGACCAATGCCAAGTTTGAATTTCCGAGTTATGATTAGCAAAAGACACGCTACAAATAGCAGCTTTTTAGCGACAGCGAAACAGCTATTAGCACTAAATTAACAGTCAGCGTTTGAATAACCTTGCTTACAGGCTGAGATGTCGAAGTCGTGGGCTGGTAGTAGGTATGTTGCATTGTTTAGAATTAGGTAACATCACCGCATCGCATCATTCATACACACCTACTGTTTTAACAATCCTTGAATGGTACTTGTGGTGAGCTTATACATATTATTATAACAAACAAAAAATGGTTTTATTTGAGTCATTCTTAGTTGACAGCCTCATTATCAAAAAAACCATTCCAAATAGGTAGGTACCCATCTTTTTCACCATATACATCGAAGCTACTAATCGGAGTTATCTATTCTACATTGTGCCGGATTGCTTGCACCTGTAGGGTTGGCACGGCCGGTAGACAAAACTGTCTTTCCCCTGTTTTACTCCAAGCAAGTATGAAGAAAGTGACATAAAACGGGGAAAGACAATTTTGTCTACCGTCCATGCTAACCCAGCTGTGGTGGATAAGAGAACTTCTTTTTTTTTCAAACTCACATTATTGTAATACGCTTGCTATATACAATTTTTGACATTACGCACCTTGTTATTTTATATGCTCAGTATTTACAATTATTTATTTCAAGTATTTTACCTATCTCATTTGACTTGTAAAAGTTCTATGAATAGCCTATTTGCAATAAAACACTTTGATTTGATTTGAATTACTACAGAAAAATAATAACCAATGTCCGCTAATTGATGGCTTTAGAAGTTATAATATTAATATACAATGATGCTTCTATAACTATGAAAAGCTAATAATGCCTTGTGAATGATAAAAAATATTGAGAGCATAAAGTAAGCAAATAAATGTATAATAACAATTAAAATTAGATACTAAAACAAAACTTGTTTATTGAATAGCCAATAGCTCACTAGATAACGACCCTTTCATTGAAATAGAAAGCACGAAGATTTGAAATATGGTGCTATTCAATTTTTAATTTAACGGCTATTTATAAATTCAATCACAATGCTATATTAAAAACGGTCTAATAACAGCCATCACGATTATCAAGATCGAGCATGTTACGCAAACTGGTTCACGCTATTAGCTATATTTGCACGGTTATCATTTTTTTAAAATGTGATTGAATGACGTGACGAGCTAGCCGTTGGCCTGATGTTAAGCGTCACGGCTGCCCATAACAGATAGCAGTATCACTCGGAACTCTAAATTAATAGCTTTGCGTGACACTGCGCTGCGCACGTCATCCTGAGACTTCACACAGTATTAATAAAATTACTAGACTATGTGATCAGATCATAAAGTCTCATTTGCCCAGTCATTTCACTAACTACAGTGCCCTTCAAGCCGGAACACAGTAGTGCTTGCACACTACTGTTTGGCGGCAGAGTAACTGGCAAAACGTTGGTAACACCTAGGTAAACCTAGACGAACTTTGCAGAAAAGTCCTACCACCTAGTATATTTTTAACATTTTTAATAGTTGATAGGCAGAATAAAAAAACAGCTTCCCACAAATTCTCATATATAATTTCAAATTAATATCATAAGAAATACAAGCGTTACCATTACGCTATAATTATTAGCATACTAGGCATTACTTTAAAACCAAAGACTTGTCTAAGAATGCACATTGTATCAATATTACTAGAGCTCAAATAGCTGACAATCAAATTAATAATTATAAATATTATAATGAATACCACGATTGCGAGTACGTATGCACTGATTCACAGTTACGTAAACTGTTACGTGCTTTAAGTTATAAGCAGTTATAACGCTATTTTCACGGTTATAATTTCATCTTCAGTTATTGTTTACGGTCATCTATTTTGTGTTGAAATATGCGGATTATGGAACTACTACCTCCACTGTAATAGAGCTCATAATGTTCACAAAATGTAAAATATCAATTACGAGATTTTTTGATTGTCTGCGTTCATCTGCGTACCATCAATATTAATTAGGCAGGTAGGTATTACGTCATTATTTTAAAGCTGCAATTAACAAAATAAATGTAAGTATGAAAGTTATTCGTTGGCGAATTATTATTATTCGATGTAAATCTAATTAGGGTGGGTTTTTTATCAATAGTTAAGGTAACCAATGGTTAAAAACTAACAAATTCTAACGAATGGTCAATATTTGATCAGAGTTTTTAATCATTGATTACCTTAACTAAGGATGAAAAAACCCACCCTAAGTCAAAGACTTCTATGTATACACCAGACAGGACATCTCTAACTTACATTGTCAACCACTGCAAATATGCCTATGAGCATCTTCTCGCTCATACGATGCTCAGCTCTCAAAGCGACTGCACGTGCAGCAGTGAATAGCAGTAAAAATTATGATCCGAATGTGCCATGGCACTAGCGCTGCGTGTTGTGATCGTTGGTTAGACGATTTAATCTCGTAAAGCGCTGTAGCGGATTTTAGTTTAATTATACAAAAAATGACAACTATTTGTGTTTTGAATAGCTTCTCTAGTACGTAGTACATATACCTCTTTGCCCTAAGTCAATGTTTTGTAAAATGAGTACATAACAACTAATATCAGCATTTAGCATTATGATTCATAGAGTTGCTATAAAACTTCTATTAATATTAATGCCATTGTTTACAAATAATAGCCAATAGTATCGTTATATGAGTGATTGTACTATTAAACTAATAATATAAGTATAAATTGTTTTTTTTTATTACAACTTTCACTTTCACTATATTTATGACACAAAAACATTGTACTTTGGCAATAAATTTTTATTATAAAGTGTGTAGTAGAATTGGAGCCTGTAAAAACAAATTAGTGTCAATTGTCAACAAATAGGTTTTTGTGTTATTTATTATGGCGCCATCTAGCGTCGAGTGGCATTATCGTAAAACAGGACTTAAGATTTTTATCCAAATAGAACAAAGTAGACAAGTGCGTTTTGCTCTTTTTACAAGAATTATTATAAAATTATACGGAAAAATGAAGAAGCAAAAACTATCAATACTTCTCTATACATGTTTACTAAAAAACTACATAATTCAATTCACATCATACTGAGATATCATGAACATAGTAATTACGTAATTGGAGGTCAAGACCCTATAGCGGCTCGGCTTATGGCCCCAAACCTGCTGTGATAGCTATTCAACCTGCGTTGAAGTCTCAATCGAGTCAAGGTCTACATTGCTCCACGCATCTCGATTGAGATACGTAGGTAGTTGTAGGTACCTAGGTGTACTCGCTTTTAGGGTTGTCACTTGTCAGACTAACACAGTAATCTCTCATGCACCGAAGTCAGTGAAACGTTGCCCTTGTAAAGCAGGTACTTAAACAATCTACGCATGTACTAGTCTAACGCATTTTTTCATAATTATTCGTATGGCAGTCGTACACTTTTAATCGATCATCTATTTTTATGCAAATTAATGACATCAGACGGGTCAATTATTTGATTTGAAATCATGCTACTCATTGCCATCCTCAGTTTTTTAGTGATATCACAGTACTTTTAACCGTTCTGTGTAGTTAGATTAGTAGCTACTTGTGTAAGTTATATCCTGTCTAAATAAAATTGGTAGCGATGACTAGTGACAACCCTACATTTACAGGTTATGTTTGTAAATACACTAAACCTAATTTTCAAGTGCGTAAAATGTCCTGAAATAGGCATGTCATTAGCAGTGTAAATTATGTGGTAACTGGTAACAATGGTGCTTAGTAACAGAGGTAACCCCATTGCTTCTAAACAGTGGACAAACGCTTTCTACGTTGACGCAACGAGGGACGAGTAGCAACGCTCTAAAATGTATAGTGAAAACTGTGCTCAATGCCTACATTGTTTACCCATCTGAATCAACTTACGAGTATTTATTACGAAATTACTAATACGGTTTTTTATATATTTTGAAACGGTTATTATTCGTTACAACTTAAATAACATATGATAAGTAAACTAAACTAGACCTAAAAACTAAACATTAAATCTAAGAACTTAAAATATATACCTATGTATCTGCTGCTACCATACATGTATAACTAAGTACGATAATAACCTATGCAATAGTTCATACCGTTCGTTTTTAGTAAAAATTAAATAATTTATTGCAAATAGGCTATCCTTAGCACTTTTACAAGTCAAAATCAGAATGCTCAAAATAATTTGAATTATATAGTAGAACTTGAGCACGGTAAACCATGACCTTAGTACTTAAAACTTATCTGATAAAACATGACAATTTCTAAAAAATCCCCGCGGCTTTTACCAGATCGTTGGTTTACCGAGTGGTGTAAAAAAAAGTAGGTAAGTATTATACCTTTAACAACTTCCTTTTATCAAGTCTTTTAATTGCAAAACATTTCCTAATAATAGAATAATTAATGAGGTCGTACCACACACTGTACTTATATGTACCTACATAATATTAACTAAACAATCATTGACGCATAACGTAATTACAATATCTAATAACCAGGTATAATAAATTATTCAAAATTACTACCGGAATCGACTGACCTTTAAAATATTTCCCTATTTTGGTAAATCCTAGTTCCATTTCTATTCAAAATGTAAAATAACAAAAACCACATGTCTAAAATTACTGTTCCATCTTATTAGCTAAAAAGCTACTAGCGTAATCGCCTGAAAAATACAACAAAAAAGATTGCATTGATGTATAAATTGAATAATTGAAAGGTATCTGACTATCTGGTCATCGACCGATCAGCACCAGTACCTTGCTAAATGCCAATGATTATTGTGGCAAATCATGCGTGAATGTTACAAATAACTGAAACTAAATCAATCACTCTTACTTTAGAATTTAGAAGGTCGGTGTATGCGATCATTTTTATTTGTCGTTATTTGAGTGTCAACGATCTATTATCATTGTATGTTTGACAATATGGAAGGTGTGATTATAAACAACGAGCAGTATCTCTATCGTGGGAACCTATTGGATTTTGATAGAGTTACCTTGGCATTAATTAATTGAATAGCTAGCCGTATTTACTATCTAACGTTTGTAGGTTCATAAACATAGCGTTGCTTGATTATTATCTATTTGAAATATATTTTTCACAAAAAACAGTTACTGCATATTAAATAAACATCTAATCACTAGCTCTCATGCTTCGTTAGCCATATCAATGTCTACAGAAAGAAAAAGATTTTTGTTTAAATTGTAGGTACTAAATAAGGACTTCATATAAATTAGACAAGAACTTTTTTGTTGATTAGTTTATTCCATATTACACAGCCCAGCAGCCCACTAGATAGGGGTCTACGGCCTAGGGGTGTCGTTTTCCTACCGCTTTGTGCGATCAATCGGACTATTCAAATGTTTTCTTCCGAATGGTTTGATTAGTTGGACCATGGTGACTTTAATTTCCTGTTGGATAATTTAGATTACAACCCAAACTATCAACTACTATCATACAAGATAAACAGCATCGCTTCTGCGAGACTCACATAAATTACTACTTGACAAAACGGAATGGCTGCTGTAATAATACGATAGCAATACCTCGATGAACCTGTTCACTACATTTCACAATTTATTGAGAAATAAACAACTACCTGTTCATACTTCATACACCACTAAGCCATGCTACATGCTCAGCAAGCCGGCCGGAGTCGAACACCATAATTAAGTCACAATCTCAGACCCCAATTGACCAACACTTACGGTAATCGATACGGTAAATCGATTTCGTAAGCGATGTTTCGGATCGTATCCGTATAATCGATTGTATAACATGAAAGATGTGCTTTTTACGCAATTTTTTTGTAATTATATATCGTCACGGTTGCTTATTTTTAGTGTTATTGGGGAATGTCTTGTGCCGTAACGTAACAGAGTTGTTAGCATAACCATAATTGCTGTCTTAGTTCATTAGATGTGTGAAGGCATGGTAGATAATAGAAATAGGTACTATTGTAAAAAAACCAGTAACATATTTTTTTAATGCTTTTTTCTTGATTCTTCAATATATATTGACGTACCTAAAACTACAAGACTGCTCGTTTTTCCAACGAGTTTTTCGTACTTGACCGTCGGACTCATGCTCTCGTCCAATCAAGTGCCAGCTCCCAACCAGAAAAATAAATGAACACCCACTTAATTTTGTAAAATAGAAAAAATGAATCACGAAATTATGTATTACGAAAATTCGACAAATGACTTACTTATAATTGATGTAACAGTAAGAAAAAATGTCTTATATTTTAAAAACCCACACAAAACCCCGTTAAAATAATTTGTGATGTACAACAACACAAAACAGTAATCAATTCAAATATTTCAAATCAATTCAGATACATTGGCATAAAAAGTTAAAAAGATCGATTCTTCGCTTAAGTAATCTCTTAGTAAGTAACATTCTGGAATTAACCTGCTTTGTAAAAGGTTGCTTCACCGTTTACAAAGCAGATTTGAACTTGACGCAACGGTTTTCTGGCTAGACTATGCAACTAGCAAGTGTCTTTCTAACGAAGGTCAAATTAAAGTACTAGCTATCCTACTAAGTCAAAGGTGTTAGGTTAATAAGTTAGTTTAGTACCTCGTACTCGTTAGTTAGAATATCCGTAAATGGTGAAAGTACGAAATGTCGACAAAAAACTCTATGAAATAAGAACCTGTATGACCTAAGGCTATGGTCTCTTATAAACGCCACCAACCGCGTGCAGCATCACGCCGTACGCTGCGTCACGATGCTTACTATAGAAATGTACTGCTGTGGTCTCTTTCACACGCTGTTGTTGCCGTGTGGACGCCGTAGGCGGCGTTCAAACGCTTTGCGCCGCGTCTCTAGTTATTTCGACGCATTGCAGCGTGAATGTCGTATTTGGCGTCAGTACAAAATGTCGAAATATGAATTGTTGATTGTATCAGTCAAATGTTATAGTGCATTATACCTACAAAATAACAAGCGCCGCCAAAAGTGTCGAATTTATATCCATTTAATATCACACGACTACAGCTGTTTGTCGACTACTGTTGTGAAGGAGACGTCATCGTTTGCTATGAAATGTATTGACTGCTGACGCTGTGGAAACGAAAACGCTAAGTTGGACGCCGCATATAGCATTTAATAGGAGACCGAGGCCTAAGTACCTATATTATGTAAGTATACATCAAACGTCAATATTAGTTGAAAAATACGACCTCTATACGCGAGTACCAATACCAACATCCATAATACACCCGGACCGGACAGTTGAAAGCTTTTGCTGTTTGTTCTACTTTACTAGGTGCTTTTTTACTAGGTGGCAGGACTGCTAAATTCGTCTAGGTAGTACCACCGCTTTGCCAGTTATTCTGCCGCCAAGCAGTAGAGTGCAAGCACTACTGTGTTCGGGTTTGAAGGGCATTGTAGCTAGTGAAATTATTGGGCAAATGAGACTTTATGATCTACTCACACAGTCTAGTAATCTTATTACTATATTGTCTGAAGTCTCAAGATGACGTGCGCAGTGCAGTGTCACGGAAAACTATATTAATTTAGAGTTCAGAGTGATACTACATTTTGTCATAGGCAGCCGTGACGCTTAACGTCAGGGAAACTAGTGGCACGTCACGTCATTCATTTACTTAAAAAAAAACGCGCGTGCTCTCGTGCAGTCTAATCACCAAGCACTAATTAATAATAGTCAAAAACTGGTCGTTCTAGTCCTCCATTCTGTACAGTGTGGCTTTTCTGAAGTCCTTCACCGACTATCGGTAAGCTAGTACCACCAGGTATTTTACCCAACATGCGGGCATACATCGGGTAAGTAGGTAGAGGTAGAGATTTAATAAACACCCTGTAAAGATTAAGTGAATGAAAACATGTCAAACTTGATTAGAATCTTACTATTTTTTTCATTGTCTGCCATTTCATCATGGGAAGGTCAGATACCACGATTGATAGAATCTTTCCCACCTTTTAACAGCAACCTGTATTACAAGACGGAAGCTGACACTTCCGTGTTTTCTTTTTCCTAATGGACACCTTAGTGGACTATAAATAGAGTTCTAATTCCCTTGAAAGGTTGTCTTAAAGTAAATCAAGAACTTTGTAAAATGTATCTTATAGCTCAAGTTATAAGGATGAAAACCTAGAAAAACATAAAATTAATGACTGAAAGGAAAACAGTTTATGTACTATTTGAGATTAATTAAAAAGTAAAGCTTAGTTCTATAGTAATAAAGTTAAAAGTCCTTTGAAAGTGTATGATATGATAGCTGGGGTAGATCTAATAACCGCGAAGTTGCAATGACTGGAAGGCAAATCACTTTGTCACGAACGTTTCAAGCTTATTAAGTTATCATCGGTCTTACACTGTTTATTTTACTGTGATAAAAAAGCATCACTGTAAGTTCTAAAAAAATTAAAAACATGGTAGGTATATTTTTTCATTTTTAGCAGTTGTTCACATTTTCTAACACTAATTTTTAAATAGATATTTAAGTTAATTAGTCCTGCTACTCGACAACAGATGGCGTTCAGCTCTGTAATTTTATAATATCGCATGGTATCGTATCTTTACCAAAGAAAAACCGTTCAATTTCAAAACAGTCTGAGAGTACTAAAAATCATGAAAATATAAAAATAACGGAATCAATGACAAAAATACTATTCCGATACCGGGAATCGAACCCGAGCCTCCTGGGTGAGAGCCAGGTATCCTAGCCACTAGACCATATCGGATATATTGAGTAGGTCGAAATTATGGAACAGTACTACAATGCTGTACCTTTTACATACATTCCGCCATTTTGAAAAAATCAAGGTTTTCGTGGCGGCCTCTGGATAAAACTAAATCGATAGGAACCAAGAGTTATTTATTCCATTAAACTAGGTTAGATCTTTTTCTTTATTTATTTATCATGCTAATATCCTTAACAAAAACCAATAAATATTCACCAGTCATAGCGCTGGCGTCCACCTGCCACTTTCACCTGCTTAAAGTGATGTCGAATAGTGATTGACTGACAACATGGCGATTATATCGATGGATAACTCGATTTGTAATCGTGATTATTATCGATAGTATTATAGTTTGCGGTTAGACGGTAAGTTGAGGTAATGTTTGTTGTGCAAGTTAAAATGATGGTGCCTTGCATTATTATATTTAACAAGCTTTTAACTAAGAAGAGAATATCCAAGGAATGGGTAGCAGCATTCCTCTCGGTCTGCATTATAATCTACTGCATGCGATCACCAAGACGCCTGCCAAGCGTGGTGACTACTATACCTATAATCATCATCATCATGAAGACGTCCACTGCTGAACATACCTCCTCCACAGAGCGCCACTTTGAGTGCCTGTTCGCCTCCTGCATCCATCGGCTCCCCACGGTTTTCACTAAACGCGCAGTTTTGTGTGTCTTACAAATTCAGATCATACAATATCAGAATGCAAATTACCCCTTTTATCGTTACGCTGCCACTGAAGAATTCCGAATAAATAATCGATTAAATAAAATTAAAAATATGAACCGATTTAAATTCACCCAAATCAATTAATTATGCCAAACAACTAAATGACATAATGAGCAGTCGGTTACGTTTCTCCGTTTTGTCCGGCTACCGTTACGGAAGATGAGACAAACCACATTCTGTGACGGAATGGTTAGGTAAGATAAGACGCTTCCTAGTGTGCAGTCAACTTTTATCTGAGAGTAGTTAAACGATAGGTATACCATACCATACATACCTGTAACAAAAACCACAGCTTTGTAAGGGCTCGCAAGATGATTTGACCACTAAATTAAATTAAATTCTATGTGTAATTTAAACAAAAATTAAAAATGAGGAAAAATTAAAAAAAACTTATCATCATCTCGGGTTCTTCCACCTCCCTGGTGGGGTGGTAGGTCTCGGCCTCGGAGCTCGCTCCTTTACCGTGGCGTAAACGCCGCGCCGCGCCACCCGGGAGCATCGACTCCCGGGGGATGCTAAACGCTTGCGGCTACTCGCGTGGGAGCCAGCAGCGTCTCCACTATGGTAGTTTCCTACGCCGGAGAGTGTCCTTGACCTGCTCCTCAGCTTTGTAAGGGCTCGCAAGATGACTTGACTACTAATAGTAAATTCTGTGTAATAGTAAAATAGTATAAACAAAAAAAAAATTTGAAATAAAAACTAAATTAAGTAATTCTCGCGTTTGACATCAACTCACGCCTTACCATCAGATGAGTTGTTGTCAAACGTATGCCCCTTTTTGAAAAAAGAAACTGACGTAGAGTCTAAAACCCAGGTAGCAAATCTTCGTCATAAAGACGTATTTATCAGGTCATTCTGTGACGTAAAGACGTCCTACAATGACGTCTGGGAGTACCAGAAAAGTACGTACATTTGTCACAGCCACAAGACGTCATCTTTGGACGTGAAAACGACGACTATTGAAGACGGACTGACGACGTCTTCGCATGTCGTGTTTTTGACGTTCCTAAAAGACGTGCTGTGGTCGTTATATCAGGACTTAATTATTACGAATATTGAATGATGATAATTTTATATTATTGTTAATATGACGTTCCAAAAACACGAGGGCATCCCATTTCAGGGGAGAGGGGGGTTACAATAGGCAATTAGGCAGCAGGAAGAAATGTTACTTTGTAATCGTAAGTCAATCTATTGATTTCGAGTTAGTATGGATTTACTTTCGTTTACAGAAAACGTAAAGTTCCTGCAGGCCTCTGCCTGCCTGGTGGTATAGGGATTGAGACGACAGCAATGAGTCGATATGCGTGCGTGAAACGTTTGCGTGTGCTAATTTGCATGCTGGCGCCATCTAGTTGTTTTGTGGATAGTTCCATCATTTGAAACTAGATGGCATGTTTAACAATAAACTTAAATGACCTTGAAATGACGACATTGCGACGTACACATGCGACGAGTTCCGCACGTCCTTAAAAGAGTTTAAAATGACGACATTATGACGTACACATACGCCGAATTCCGGACCGACCCTAAAATGACCTTAAAATTACGTCTTTTTTCGTCAATGATGACATTTTGCTACCTGGGAACATAGGTATTCGTTGATGTTCTCCCATTATACATCATATAACGCAGACTTTTTGTTAGCAGTAATGCCGCGGGAATAACTCAATCAAAATCAACGCTAATACGATGTTCGACATCAAGTGAAAACAAAAGTTAATACAATAAATAACCGTCTATTGTTGGGTGAAAGTAGAGAGTGACCGTCGGCTGTGACGGATGTAATCGACCTTCGTTTGCTGAAATGGACAACACTATTATAATAATTGCCATATAATTTTGTACTCTACCTTATACAGGTGTAGATGTGAAATTTGCATGGGAGAATTGTATCAAAAGTACTTACTTTAATAGGTGTTTCCATCATTTTTCTTACAACTTTTCCATCTTATTGTTGGTTACGTATACACCTGTTATCTCCGTTATGTTTTGAGGTTAAATGAGGTCATAATTTTAACATATTAATAAGTCATAATGACGATGAACCACGTTTTTTGTTAAATATGCACATTTTTTGTATATAAATTGACATGAGGAGCCAATAGTTATTACAAACATTCATTTCCTTAATTATGATATTTTGTTGATATACCTACCTTATTTCTTTTAATTCACAAGCTAAATATAACATTAAATTATAAATAATTATAAAATAATTAAATATACTTAACATGTAATTAAAACATTATAATAAATCACAAATGATCAAAAAGATCCTTAATGGGGGGAATGTTCCTAGAACGCTGGCCGCATCGCCACGCTGATTTATTTGTGTTAAAAAAATAAGTAAGTCCTAAAAATCTTAAATGACAAAGATAAATTGGTTACTGCAAATATTTTGTTATGTGATTGATACTCATACATACCTAAACACGATTTGCATTACCTAAGTGTCTTGTAATTAATGTACCTAATAAGTAGGTACGTATTATAATTGTTTCCTAAAACAAAAAAAAACAAAAAAATTATTGTATTATACTTTGTAAAATTATTGTATTGTACTATGTTGTAGTATACTTTTTGGGTATTGTACTTTGGTATTTGTATTGTAATAGCTGCAGTGGGTATTACATTACATTTTATAATATCGTTATTATGTTAATTAGGTAAGAAGGTAACTACCTTCTTACCTATATATAGGTATATTAAACTTTACACCAATTTAGAACAATTTCTGTGCACATTACACTAATTACGTACATAGGTTAACCGTTAATAGGCACAATAGGGTAACTACCTAATTATAATATCAATCAATCAATCGATTAGTATTTACATCAATATCAACAACATCATTATTTTTATCGATAGGTACCTCATACCTATTTAACACTTTTTTTACTTTTTAGGTTATAAATATAAGTAGGTTAAAAATAATTAGAACATTAAAGAAACATGCAAATATAATAGCTAAATTATTGAAATATAATAACCTATATTACGTAAATATGTTTTAATGGTTTCCCTTGGCCTTTACCCCCAATAATACAACTCTTTACGACGGTATAATACATTTTTAATGAGCTTAGCAGTATTTATTACAGAATGGAGTAATAGCATATACTTATCTATTAACCGTTATTACATTATTACCTACTGCTTATTTGAATTTTGTAATGTTACCTTCGTCTCGGAACATTACCAAATAACTTTTGATTTGAATACTGACAAAATTTAAAAATTAATAATTTTGCTGTAGTAGTAGGATACCTATAGTTCCCGAAAATGATCAAAATTAATATCAACGATGATTAAATATTGTAACTAGTTTTTAAACATTATTAGGAAAAATTTAATCTTGTTAATAAAAAAATAAAATAAATTATTTTGACAAAAATGTTTAAGATGTTAAAGTTTAACTAATCAATTCAAAAAATGTGGAACGCTTCACGATTTTGCGTGTCATCCTTGCGCAGGGGCCATGCTAATCTTCTCTGTATCGTTCCAATTTTAGTTTATGTACTGCCGAAGCAAGTACAACTGTGATGCTAAACTAATTTTATACATGCGTAACGGCGGCGAAAATTTCGTTTGCGCGATGCAGGATTCCATACATTGACACGCGTTTTGTATGGGGAGGCGCAATTATTGAATCAGCGCCATCTAGTTCACATTACAGAACTAGCATTCCCTCTCAGTACAGCTCACGACAGAATATTTTTGTTGTTTACATACAATAATATTATATTAGTACGTAGTCAAACTTGCGTATTAGGTATTTGGCTTTTTAAAAAAGGAAAATTAAACTACAAATTAAAGTGAGAAATACGTCCAGCCGATCTGGAGGCCAAATTTATTCTGCTTTAAGGACTTACAATTATCTTACTGCTCTAATTAACCTAGTCAGCATCAATGCATGGCTAATGCTGAGTTTGCCCTCTCTCTACAATATAGGAGGGCGAGGGGGATGCATAACTACGTAGTGTGGTATTGGTACCTTACTTCCTTCCTTCTCGCTGACTATAAAATTACCATTTATTATTATTATTGTTGTTTGTGTTGTATATTGTTATTGTTAATATGAGTTCGAGTCGCGAAAGTTTAAAAAGTGTTATAAAATTTATTAGCTGTTAATTACAAAATCCGAACAGTTTCTTTGTTGGAAAATATTCAATTCAATTCAATTCAATTCAATTCAATTCAATTTATTTGCCTGAACGTGGGTACATACAAAGATGATAAATAACAATAATTAAGCTCTCCACATTCTACCGAAATGGCATGCAAAAAATATTTAAAACATAAAATATGGCAAGTGTCAAGTAAATAACATTTAAACAATCACAACTAAGAACCAAAAAATAAAATAATAAAAACACTATCTTTAAGCACCTATCTACATAAAAATGTCAAGTAAAACAAAATATAAAGTCATTAATATTAATCAAATATCCCCAAAATTATATGTATTGTATTTAATTTTTTTTGTCAGTTAAATATTTGTTAATTGTATAATAGGCTCTCGTCACTAAAAAGTTAAACAATTTATTTTTAAATATTGCCATACTATCTGAATTCATTATTGGCTTTGGCAAACGGTTGTATATTCTTGGCGCCATACTGAATACGCTTTTGTCAAATAGTGCTGTTCTGTGAGACGGCATGCAATTTTTTTTGTTATGTCTTAAACTTCTAAGGAAATCATGCATCCGCAAGTTATTTCTTGTGAATAACGCCACTTCATAAATATATAGGCATGGAACAGTCAGGATTTTCAATTTAATAAAATGTGGCTTGCAGGAGTCCGTAACTTGTAAATGGCAGACAGACCTTATGCATTTCTTTTGTGCTTTAAATATGGTTTCCCTCTCCGAACAGTTACCCCAAAACATAATTCCGTAACGAAGGGTCGACGTAACGTATGCATGGTACGATGTGAGCACCACTGATTGGCTTACAACCTTTGACAGCATATATAAGGCGTATGAAAAACTACTAAGCTTCGAACAAATAATCTCAGCATGTAAAAAATAGTTACTGGATCATGGATATCTGTGTCACAGAACAAAAATAACAGTGACAATTTGACAAGTAACCATGTGAAGGGACAAGGACGCAAAAAAAAAAACAATGAGCCAGGTGCCACTATTTCCACGGGGATTTCTTACCGAGATATAATTTTTGAGATACGTATAATATTAGAAATCTGTGTTCAACATTCGGATCGGTTAAGCCGACGCGACATTTCTCTTATTAAAAAAATCGTAATTTATTTTTTGTGGTTTGGACAATATTACACTTTACCGGGCACAAATTATTACATACACCGGGGGGGGGACATACATTTTTTTTCAATAATTAATAACACATTATTATATTTGGTGTGTAATTTAAAAACGAATAATAAGATAAGTTACTATATAATATAACATAAAAACAAAATGTGATTTCAAAACAATACAAAATTGTTTGAAAGTTTTAGAATTAAATTTATACCTATGTTTAAAATAGTGAATAAAAATACAGTAAAATTAATTACGTGTTAAACAGGTACGGTTACGTATGGTTAAATATAAAAAAAATACTGTGAAAGTTGTCTTCTAATTTTAGTTTACTTCCCAAACTGTAATGTGGAAAGGGGTATCTGATGACACCATGATTGGTCGTATTGTCATAATCCCCTCTCACTCTCACCGCACAGCACGAAACAATATGATGCTCCGCCCCCAGGTAGAGACGAATTAATTCTACATGAATTTCGTGCCGACAGTAAGCGCATGGCGCATACTAATGTCATCAGCCAATGGCCACAGTCTTCGATCAGGTATACGCGGACAGAAAATAGGTTTGATTTTGTATGTGACGCGGGATCTAGTTGTATACATGATCGAAGGCCACAGTCGATTGTTTGTGTAAATTGATAGAGGTTTTAATGGAAGCGCATACTAACAGGCGCGGCGCCCTGTTAGTATGCGCCCTTGTTAGCTTTGTTGACCGCGTCTTCACTTACCATCAGGTGAGACAGCGGTCAAATGCAGGCCTATCTTAGGTAAATGTTTTGAACGGGAAACTCAGGAAATTACTACTGCTACAGAGTACATAAAAGCAACAGCAAAATAGACGCAATTATGTAGGTACCACAGAATAAGCAGGTACTAGGCAACTCCAATTGTGTAGTCAAATCAGCGTCAGTAATCTAGACCGGTTGCATTGTTTGTCCGCTCGGGTGCATAGGAATGTCTGTCTCGTAAACTTGGGTTTTGTTATGAGAAGCTATCTAATTATTGTACCTACTTTTATTGTTCTTATAAGACAGGCATAAATTTAGTGGATAATAGTACTTTTTAGGCCTCAATATCATGGACTTCGTTATATGTAGAGCAGAATAGAAAGCTATAAGTAAAGCCCTTTCGTGGTAGGTTTAGGTCTTCCCTACCTGCTTTCCTACATAAATATAAAATCACAGAAGCCTTAAGAAGTACCTAGTGATGAAAGTGAACCGTTGTTGCCTGTATTTGTTTGTTTTTGTGAGTTTGCAAATGTACAAAACCCAAACCAATTTGCATAGAAAAATAGAAAAATTTTAAAAATAATAATTTATTAACCACGATTTTTTTGTTGCAGATAAACGAATAGTCCCAGACGTTCAAACCAGTGACAGTGACAGTTTGCAGAATAGTGACACAAAAAGTGATAAAAATAAAGTACTTATTACAGTGAGCAAAAAATGTCAACATAAAAACTCATAGACACCTTTATTCAGACATGAGGTGCTGACGTCACGATGTATAGACGTGTGTTAGTGTGCGTGGCGCTATGCGCGCTAGCTGTGCGTGTGTGCGGACATGTGGCGCTAACATACCCCCCAGCTAGAAGGTTCGATCTGGACTTCCTGGATAATTCGCGGACGAAGCCGCCATGTGGCATGCCGAAAGGTAAGAATATTTGCACAACCCTTGTCCATTTTATTAATGGTTTTTTGACAGCTCACATCCTTGAAATTTCGTATTGTTTACGTTAAAATTTCATATAAATAGAATAGAATATTTATTTTATTTATTTATGCAAAAATAATACATTTTGTTTACAATTAATTAATTATATAAATACATGTCACAAATTATTCACATAATTACGCTGTTCAGCACTGTAGGATTCCCTGTGTTGTGCTGAACAGTACTCTTCCGATGATACATTACAATTACAATACACCTATAATAATATCTATCGATGGGATACCACTAATTAAATAAACAATATTATTACTACGTACTGATAATACAATAATATATACTGATAATTATAAAGAAAACATTTTGTATGAATAAGAATTTGACCCCAATTATAATATTATATCTGTATGTTGTACCTACGCGTAAGTTCTGACCGACAACAGAGGAATCATGGTCGGTTGTGTGAATGTTTCCGTATTGTATTTCCTTGCAAATGTAAAAGAGTTTGTACTGGTGCGTTTAATGTTTGTAGGATCATTGGTATTGCCTACAGTAGTGTGAATGGTTAATTGCGTAATGATAATCTAGTATTTAGAGTAGCTTCCTATATAATTGGTTTAAGTTTAAGCTGTTTATGTCCTATTTTATATTTATATTGTATAGTGTACCTACCTAATGTCTATTTATGAATTTAGTTTTAACCTATATTATACGTATTATATACCTACTTACTAATAAACAACACGTAATATCTCTTCAGTGGCTTTGTAACTCAATCCAGATAGGTAATTAATAACTTTACGTTTGCAGACTTGCTTAGTGTCATTTCGTATTCCAAGTATTTTATTTAGTTTTCCGTACATGTAATATCCGAGAAAGCGGTAACACTATTGTCCAAAACGTGTTTTAATTTTTGGAGCACGCCAGTTGTAATTGCGCTTAGATCTAATAGCCTCGTCAAAATCAGAGTAGCCACCTATGCAGTTTTCTAATGCTGTCTTGTGGAAACGCAGAGCAGATGATAAAATAAAGATTTGTCTGACTCTAAGGTGTTTAGTGTCTTGGTATAGTTGGTCTGTCGGGTATCTATATGGTTTCCCATATGCAACTTTTAAAACAGCACGCTGCGCTCGTTCAATTTTCATAAGTAGGCTGCTGCCGGCTGCTCCCCAAGACGTTGCACAGTAATATAGTAAAGATTGGCAGAGTGATGTATAAAAGTTCGAAGTCTTTTGAAAACAAACATTAACTTTCTGAGGCGACCACTGAGAACCTGGATTTGTTTCGTCCAGGAAAGAAGTTCATCTATGTATATGCCAAGATATTTGAACTCTTTTTCTTGACCTAGTTGTGGGCATGTACATTGCAACGAGTTTACAGCATTACACGAATGGAGCTTTATGCAGAGTTTAGTAATTGGAGCACTACGTGCTGAGACTCTGAAGGCCAGAATTTTGGTTTTGGCAGCATTCAAGGTCAGTAGATTGTGCTGTAACCAACGTACAATCTGTCGTAGACCATTATTAGTGTGGGAACTTACATCATCCCAGTCATCACCATCAAAGATCACGGCAGTGTCATCGGCGAAAGCAAATAATTTGGCATGGCTTAAGTTGATATTGCACAGATCATTTAGGTAGACCAGAAACAACGTAGGGCCAAGCACACTACCCTGGGGAACGCCAAAAAACACCTCCTGTAAACCACTATAGTGACCTTCCACTTTTAATCTTTGTTTGCGATTGGATAGGTAAGACTGAAACCATTCAAGAGCCTTACCTCGAACACCGATGCATTCTAGCTTCCTTAGAAGGATCTGTCTCGAAACGGTGTCGAAAGCTTTCGCTAGGTCAAGGAAGACCCCGATACTTCTACGTCCCATGTCCAGTTTGCTGGCTACATGGTCCACCAGTGAAGTAACGGCGTCCTCCGTTGACCTACCTGCCCTGAAGCGGAACTGATTCGGGGAAAGAAGGTTCTCCCTTTCAAGGAAAGAAATAAGGCTTTGGTTGACTACTTTCTCCAAGATTTTGGTTATAGCACTCAAAAGAGATATAGGCCGGTAATTCGAAACCTGTTCTGCGTGACCCGCTTTGTAGATTGGGCACACATTTGCAAGTTTTAGCTCTTCTGGAACTATGCCCGTTTCAAGGCTCAGGTTGCATATAAAAGCTATGGGGGCTGCAACAATGTGCTTACCTAGTTTAAGTAGGTAGTTGCTGATGTTATCTCCACCTGGTGCAGAGTTAGATTTGAGGCCACTAATGATTTTATTTATATGAGAGGGATCCGTTGGAGACAAAAATAAGGAATTAGAAGGAGCGGAGCCAACTTTAATATTATTGCATAGTTCTTGTTGTGACATGTTGATTTTGGACAATATATCATTTGCTAAAGAGTCACCTATTGTTGCAAAGAAGTGATTGGCGTTGTTTAATGCTTCTAAACGGGTGGGGGCGGATTGTAATAGACATGCATTTGTAGTTTTAGTGGATTTTATGCTGCATACATCTTTTATGGCCACCCAGATCTTCCTACTGTCTCCATTGCTGCTTTCTATTTTATGACAGTCATTAGCATCTTTTAGGTTCTGTAGAATATTGTTACAATGATTCCTATAGTTTCTGTATCGGATCTGTGCATTACCGTCATTAGGATTTCTTTTTGCTAGCAGTTGTAAGAAGTCCCTTCGTCGTATACATCTAATTAGCCCAGGGGTTATCCAACTTTTGCGAATAAATTTAGAATTTGGAACTAATGAGACTGTTTTATGATTTTCTACTGCTGTACTGACAATCATGACAAATTCTCGAACTGCACTATTAACGTCAGTGTAGGTATACAATGTCGACCAGTTAACTTGCTCTAAGTCTTTGATTACCGCGGTATAGTCTATTTTAGTGACTTTATTTTCTGCTTGGCTCATCTGATTAGGTTTCCTTACTATACTCAAAAGAACAGAGTCATGATCACAAATAAAATTGTACTTCGGAATGGCATCACATTCGAGAATCTCTAGAACATCATAGTCTTGTCAGTCGTCGAGCTGTCAAAAAAACATTAATAAAATGGACACAGTATACTATTTCTAGTATATTTGATAGTATTAGGCCGTGGTTGCGTTAAGGTGTCTCGCCTACTTACGGTCATGACCGGTATTACGTACCAGCCAAATGTTCCGTAAAACTAAAGTATTAATATTATATTGACATCCCAACAAAATCATCAGCAGTTGCAGAGGCTGCAATGCAACTCTGCCAGTTTGTTTAGTTGTTTTTTTTTCATTGTTACGGAACGGCATCGTTTGTAATTTTAGCCGACTCAGAAGCGAAAAAATCAATGTTTTAACATTGTGGCAGGCGAGATGGTGGCAAGCGTAAACGGCAACGGCTAAGCCGTTTACGTTTTCATCTGAGACTCGATCTTCTTCTGTCTCTAAAACCCATAAAAATGCTCGGGTATTTCAATTTCTCTGGAAAAAGTGGAACCATGGAACGGTGTGATTCTGGCATTTCGTCTTTCTTTAGGGCTCCGTAGTGGTATATGGATTTGGAACCCTTATAAGTTAGTTGTCGGTCTGTCCGCATGTCCGTCTGAATCCCTTACTTATACAGCTTTGTAACTTCCAAAATTATTTAATTAAGTACATTATATCCATGCATAACAATATTGTAATTAAGTAGACCTATGGCAAAGATTTTTTATTTCGTGGGAAAAATTACGCTAAAAGTTTACACAAAACCGATTTCATAATGAATCACGCTACAAAACAAAACAGTTACTTACAATGTATTTTAAAACCTAGGTCACAGGCATAGGCTAGGTACACTACTACCAGGAGGTCATCGCCCGGTGACGATGACGCACCGGCCTGGCTGTGCAATCTCCGCGTTTGGCTGATAGCCTGGTAGGTATCACAGACTACTTACTTGTGGCATTGAGGCAGGTCCTGATTGGAATGTGTTTTAGGCTGTGAAGACTTTTGAATTATCTGGAATTATCTTAGTAAGTTTTCCAACCGACTTCACGAAAAGAGTAGGTTGTCAATTCGGTTGTACTTATTTTATGGTTGTTATACATACAAAATATTTTTTTACAACGTAGGTATTTAAAAATCTATCTTATACTACTTAGATACCTACTCTTATGCGCAAGGCTCTTATGCTTAGTAAGCTCAAAGTCGCGCAACGAGCTATAGAGAGAGCTATGCTCGGTGTTTCCCTGCGAGATAAGTTCCGGAACGAGGAGATCCGCAGGAGAACGAAAGTGAGCAAGCAAGCCAGTTGAAATGTCAATGGGCAGGCCACATCGCTCGTAGAACTGACAACCGATGGGGAAGAAAGGTTTTCTAGTGGCGCCCACGAACCGGAAGTCGCGGCGTAGGCCGGCCCCCCACTCGGTGGACCGACGATCTGGTGAAAGCCGCGGGGAGCCGATGGATGCAGGCGGCGAGCAGCCGCTCAAGGTGGCGCGCTCTGGGGGAGGCCTCTGTTCAGCAGTGAACGTCTTCGCGCTGTTGATGATGATACTACTTATATATATATGTACAGTAAGCCTAAAAAAACAAGATAAAGTGAGTAATAAAACGTTTTATAAAGGAAACAGAATTTATGTTTAGTCACATTTACCTTCATTTTTTATTTGAAAAGAAACTTTGGAATGGGTCTCATAGAAATTTCATCAAAATCGGTTCGATAGGTCGGTTTCTAAATAAAAATAAATGAAAGTATACCTCATCATCCTCTTTCCCATATGTTATTGGGGTCGGCTCCCAATCTAACCTGTAGCGGCGAGCTACCAGAACTACACGAGCGACTGCCATCTGACCTCGCAACCCATAAGGTACCAGTAACAGGGATGGTTAGATCAGGCGTCAGGTTCTATCAGGCGTCTGACTACTCGTAACGATTGTCACAGACGTTCTTATGACAACCGGGACCGACGGCTTAACGTGCTCTCCGAGGCACAGAGCGCTGGCATCGAAAACTGCACATAACTTACTAGATAAGTCATTGGTGCAGGGCCGAGGATCGAACCCGGTGCCGTAAGATTGTGAAGCGCACATGCTACCGCTCGGCCACCAACGCCCTAAATGAAATTATACCTATCTTTTCAAATAAAAAATATTTTCCGATATCGGTTTACTAATAAGGTAATGACGGAGATATTGAAGTAACGAACTGAGATCTTTTTCTATGAAAAGATTGAAAAGTCCTACATAATTTATAAACAATTCTTAAGCAGTACATAAGTACCTAAGTATTTCTTAATCCTAATAAATAATTCTTTGAATATAATACCTACCTTTGACCTCTTCGTTAATATAAATAGAATATCGGGTGGTATTACTGTTTATAAAGAACAAAGTACCAGGAGACCAGAAATACTGAGGAAGTGAGAAACTTCTTACTTAAAACAGCTGGCATTTGTTTTTATTTTCAATGTCCGTTGTTCTGAATCGTGTTTGATACTTTATGTCTTATTTTTCTTTTAAGATGTGACGTAATGGGTAGTAAATTGTAAATTTGGCGCTGCTTACGCAAGCAGTCGTGGCCGAGTGGTTAAGGCGTCTGACTCGAAATCAGATTCCCTCTGGGAGCGTAGGTTCGAATCCTACCGGCTGCGAACATTTTGACAAAGATTTTTGTGGTTCTCGTATTTAAAGTGTTACCCCCTTACAAATAAACATTTAAAATGTATGAATAAAAAAAGAAAAGAAAATGAATGTATGAGTAATATGTGCAAATGTGTTTTCAATTATTTTTTTTCTTTCTTAGCAGTGGAATAACTCAGAGGTTTTTCTCTTGTTCTAACCACAAATAAAGAATCTTTATCTTTATCGCCTTGCCAGGCCGCCCGGCTTGCTGGCCTTTATTTCGTTTAAAAAATCTTTAGTCCAACCGAGAGGAGTTTAGAGATACGTTGGTAGTATTAGGATCTAAGGGAAGTACCTATACTAGTGTATATTATAATCTTTGGGTCCCTCAGACCCTACAACAAAGCGGAATCATCACATAATATAAAGGCAAAAGTTTGTGTGTTTGTGTGTATGTTTGTTATTTATTCACGCCCAAACGGCTGGACGTATATGGATGAAATTTGGAATATATATAGCTTATGTACTGGATTAACACATAGGCTACTTTTTATCCGCGGGTGAAACCGCGGGGCGCAGTACTAAACCCTACTACTATAAAATGCAGAACCAAACTTTTTGATTTGACGGTACATAACAACAACTTATTGATTGGTGGAGAGTTCGGAAGGCTGCGCGCGCATGCCCTAAAACAGGAAATATACAATTTCACCCCTTATCAGCATGACCGTGTGGCCTAATGGATAAGGCGTCGGACTTCGGATCCGAAGATTGCAGGTTCGAGTCCTGTCACGGTCGCAACCAAACCAAACTGCCAAGTCTGTAAGACATCAAGACTTGGAAATTTGGGTTTAAATTTTGTTACAGCAACATCTGCCGCGATTAAAATAGTTACTAAATTCTTTGCTTTATAAACTAATTAAAAAAAAAGGATAACAATTTCCTTGTAAGTGTTTTTTTATTTATTTTTATGTTTAACAAGCTTTATTCGCTATGCCACATGAGATTCCTTGCCAATTACACTAGCGCGGCAAATTCAAATTTTCTTGCGTTCTTTTGCCAATAATAGCTTAATTACTCAACGTGATTACATGAAAACTAATTTTGCGCAAATAAATATAATGCATCAATAAATCACAATTAAAAGTACTACCTTATCATTGGTTTAGCGACAAATGGCAATAGACTGAAAAACTAAGAAAAAAATTGTTTATTGTCATTTGTCGCTAAATCAATTATATCTAGGAGATACTTTTAATCGTAATTTGTTGATACATTCTATTTATTTTCGCAAAATTAGTTTTCATGTAATCACGTGGAGTAATTAAGCTATTATTGGCAAAAGAACGCAAGAAAATTTGAATTTTCCGCGCTAGTGAAACGTTCCACCTTAACCACAGATTAGAGAAAAAAACAATTGACCTTCACCACAGATTATAGGAAAAAACAATAGCTTAACGCGCCACGACATGGAATGAAAATATTGTATTCTTCTGTATGCCATGCGTTAGGTTGTTTGTGGCCAGTGTTTTCTGTTTCATAGAGTATAGACTAAAGCAAAGAGAGATCATCAACGATATTATATTTGTACTGTTCACACGTATCGCTACGTCAGCGGCGAAGGAAAGAAACAAACATATTAGTAATTAGCTACGCTTGCGATAAGCACCGTACCTACCATTTTGTTCAACTCGAGTCAACTGTTTTTTCTATACAAATCTGTCAGACTCATTCACTTCAAAGTGTCCACATCATATAAAAAGTGTCCAAAAACGTGGTACGCTTGACACATAATCAAGTTCTCTCTATGCTTTAGTCTATAGCATTTTAAACCCCAAAACCATTCCACGAAGATATCGTTACGTGTTGTGTTACGTGTCTAGATGGTCATAGCGAATAAGGGCCAAGGGCCTCCAACGCAAATGCACTCTCAAAACCAAATCCTAAGTAACTATTCTGGTAATGAACATCGCCTGCCATCCTGCTCGCGCCAATTTATATGTCCGTAAGTGCGAGCAAGAGAGAACACGACCACCATCACCACCAGACTTACGCGGTAAGGCTCCAGGGGGTCTAGCAAAGATACCATTCCATTAGAGTTAAACGATAACTCAAAACGTATGGGAATGACATTACCTGCGGATAACTTTTCCGCAGGTAATGTCTCGGAGAGCACGTTAAGCCGTCGGTCCCGGTTGTTATAAGAACATCTATGGCAATCGTTACGGGTAGTCAGACGCCTGATAGAATCTGACACCTGGTCTAACCATCCCTGTTACTGGTCCCTCATGGGTTGCAAGGTCAGATGGCAGTCGCTCGTGTAATTCTGGTAGCTCGCCGTTACAGGTTAGATTGGGAGCCGACCCCAATAACAAATGGGAAAAGGCAAAGAGGATGATGAATGTCATAGCTAAACCCAATGCTCTGCATCTGGCACAACAGTCTACATCAATCCATCTAAAGGCTTCCTCAGACATCACGAGGGAAAACGACATTGATTATAAATCCAGTTGACCGATTGTTTACACCTGGTGAGAAAGAGAACTTTTTTTTCTTCAAACTCGTAATGTAATAGGCTTGTTATAATTTTAACATTTATTTTGACATTTTAGACATTAAGCACTGTGATTTTGTTTAATTATGCTTGTTTAATTATGCTTGTTTAATATGTACAATAATTTAATTTTTATTATTTATAAATATATTATCTAGTTTTGACTTGTAAAAGTGCTAAAAATAGCCTATTTGCAATAAAGAATTTGAGTTTGAGTTTGAGTTTGACCAATGATACAACTTCCCCTCATACGAAAATTAGTGTATTTCAACCGCTAATTTCTAATAAATACTATGAATTTCTAATAAATCACGGGTACCCGTTGATGTCTTTTGTTCCATCCTGCTCTGTTCTTTGTAATTTCGTATAGCTTTGTCTCATTTTGTTACCTCGTCCCCTGCCCGCGCATGTGGGTCGTGTTTGTACAAGAAATTATGTTCACGAGCTATCAACGGGCTTTATAATCTTTGGAACACGACGAATCGCTTGGCACCGTGGCTTTATGGGGTAGTAAATAACCGGCTATGCGGCTATTAGCTATGCTCGGTGTTTCCCTGTGGGATAAGATCCGAAATGAGGAGATCCGCAGGAGAGTTAATGTGACCGATATAGATCTTTACACGTTCAATTTTATTGAATAATAAAATTGACGAGACCACTTCCGTCAATGTTTTCTCCATTCTGTAAACCGAAACACATTGACCAATACTAACCATACACGATCAGTAAAATTGATCAATCGCGAAGATTGATCAATAAAATTAGAGATAGTATGTAAAGCTACCACAGCTTAGCAATGAGTTACTACGAAAGACCACGAAGTAACGTCACTGCATGTTTGTGCTGTCTCTTTCTATTCCTGGATTTAATAATGATTACGTTGTAATTTTTTGAGATATTCAATATTTTTTCACGCCTTATTTTTTGTAGAATATTATTATTTTATGCAATGAAAAAATAGAAGGCACTAACCTATTAAGGATGTGCCTCAACTTCCCCATTTTAATTACTTACCTATATTAATGGATAGTTATACATTAAACAATTATATTTTAAAATCGTTAGAAATAGACGTATCTACTCAAGTAACCTAAATCTAAATTATAACGGTTTACTATTGTGAAGTAATAATTTCATCAAAGCGGGAAATGCGTAACAATAATTACTGTGGGAACTATTCATTTATTTACCATTACAAACTAAAATGTTTTGTCAGCACGTAATAAATCCACCGAAATGTGTTCCCACGTGAAACAATTGACTGGTTGCGACATCTATGACTGGTTGAGTAAAACAGCAGATCGGAATGTGCGATTTGTGTCATGTTGTAGTTCTGCTACTTGATGATAGATGGTGTTGTTCACAAGGCGAACCAGTTACGACATCTATGCGTGATTCAATTAAACCGGTTGGAATTTTTGTCTCGTTGTAGTTCTGCTACTTGACTGTAGATAGCAATGTTAACAAGATGATTGATTCATTGAGGAAAAATTGTCTCGATAAAATGTAGTGCAAAGGTCGCTGCATCTAAACTAAATTACATAGGTACCTACAATACCTATTACACTATTTAAGTCACAATTTTTTTTCGAATATTTATTAATTTGAGTTTCGCTCCTTGTTTCAGGTTCATTGAAAACATCATTTTTATCCGGCTCAACATTCACAGTACATTGGCATTTAGCGTACGCTCATAGGGTAAGCGATTTATAATTTCATGCCACTGGTCACTAGCCCGGCTAGCTCAGTCGGTAGAGCATGAGACTCTTAATCTCAGGGTCGTGGGTTCGAGCCCCACGTTGGGCGCATCTCTTTTTTTGTTTTTATACCGATTTTATTTATTTATAACTAAATATGCCCGCATTTGACCGCAATCTCACCTGATGGAAAATGACGTGATCTACGATGGTACATGCTTGCCTAATAGATAGTTATTAACTCGCGACTTGAAGAACTCCAGATTGTGCTTATCGAATTACAAATCTTCTTTTAGTGTAGGCCAGTGGTCAGCCCTGGCGTCAATAAATTACAAATTAAATAGAATTTTGGAATGTATTCTTTTTATAGCGTGGCTACGTAAGAGTTGAACCATGGACCAAGGAGAAGGAGTCCATGGTTGAACACAAACTCGGCTGATGGTAAAAGCTTAGATTCTTCGTAATTTTCCAGGGTGGCTTCAGCTTGAGGATCCTAGACTACCTGGAGCGGCCAGTCCTGGACCTGACGCCAAGAGCTGGAGGCACAGAGTTCGTCAGAGACGATGTTACGTAAGTTGGAATTATTGTTTACTACGGGCTATGTCGGACTGTGTTACCATGGGCGTCGGCAGAAAAAATCCCAGGGGGTCTTTACTTTTTAAAAATTAAAATTAAAAAAGTGTTTTTCTTTTTAAGGTGGAACGTTACACTAGCGCGGCAAATTCAAATTTTCATGCGTTCTTTTGCCAATAATAGCTTAATTACTCAACGTGATTACATGAATACTAATTTTGCGCGAATAAATATAATGTATCAATAAATTGAAATTTAAAGTATCACCTACTTATACTGAAAAACTAAAAAGAAAATTGTTTATTGCCATTTGTCGCTAAACCAATGATATCTAGGAGATACTTTTAATCGTAATTTGTTGATACATTCTATTTATTTCCGCAAAATTAGTGTTAATGTAATCACGTTGAGTAATTAAGCTATTATTGGCAAAAGAACGCAAGAAAATTTGAATTTGCCGCGCTAGTGAAACGTTCCACCTTAACGCCTCTATGTTATATTGATTTCGAGATTCCCAAGGGGTGCAAGTGCACCCCCTGGCACCCCCCTGCCGGCGCCCGTGTGTGTCACCACAGACCTAGATTTTTTTCGTTACTCTCCAGTCAAGTCTATGGTCCCAACACTTAGTATCAAAAAAATGGTTTACTTTAGAAACCTACCTATACTGGATGATGATTTGCATCTCCGCAACCTACTCAATTACTCTCTCTTGTTCTAATAACTGCTAGTTACTTGCGATTACACTGAATTACACGAGGCCCACGTCGCGCAGCGAGCTATGGAGCGAGCTATGCTCGGTGTTTCCCTGCGAGATAAGATCCGGAACGAGGAGATCCGCAGGAGAACTAAAGCGACCGATATAGCTCTTAGAATTAGCAAGTTGAAATGGCAATGGGCAGGCCACATCGCTCGTAGAACTGAAAACCGATGGGGAAGAAAGGTTCTCGAGTGGCGACCACGAACCGTAAGACGCAGCGTAGGCCGGCCCTCCACTCGGTGGACCGACGATCTCGTGAATGCCGCGGGGAGCCGATGGATGCAAAGGCGAGCAGCCGCTCAAGGTGGCGCGCTCAGGGGGAGGCCTAGTTCAGCAGTGGACGTTTTCAGGCTGTTGATGATGATGATGATGACACTGAATTAAATTTCAGAGCCCAAAAATACGAAGTTCGACTGCCGAGTGACTTCACATGTGACAACTGCACGCTCCAGCTGCAGCGAGAGGCGGGCGAGTGGGGGTCGAACTACAGGTTCTGGTCCTGTGCTGACATTGATATAGTACCACGTGAGTATTAGTTATCATCATAGACTTACGGAAATATCCTAGGTCTGTGGTTATCATACTAGCTGACCGGCTGCTAATTATGTAACTCGCTACAAGTTTGCAACAGGCGTAAATTTCGCAATTATTGTTCTACCAGTCAGCGTGGTGGATTGTTCCACGAGTCAGCGTGGTGGATTGTTCCACCAGTCAGCGTGGTGGATTAATTATGGCCTAGGTACAACCTCACCCAGTGAGAAAAGGCCCGTCTCCCAGCAGTGGAAACGTAAAGGCTGATGAGCACCATCATCACCTTCACCAACGTCAATGGCTTGCTCTTAAAACTTAACCCTTAATACATGCGACTTTAAAGTTAAGATCCAAAATGAGCAGATGCTTCTGTTGACGTCTCACTCCCACTGCACTTTCAACAACGTACCTAGGTAATGGTGGAAATGAGAACGCAATATTACCTAGCTAGGTCTGAATTGCTTTTCCAATGGCGCGCGTATTACTTATCTATTCTGTGACGGAACTCCTATTGCGACATTCGCATTAAATACAACAAAAAAATTATATTCATTTAGTAGTGTGACATTCCAAGCATACTTCAGAATTATGTACCAAGGCGACCGGGATATTATAATAAATCAGTTATTAATCTCATAAATAGATAGGCATTCGCGATAATGCAAATTGATTTGACTCTTTATTTGATGGCCTATCTGTGAGACAATTCATTTAAAGAATAAATTCATCGTAGCTATTCTTTAATTTTAATCTGTGCATGCAAATTATTAAAGTTGTCTGTTTGGACTTTAGAGTTTTTATTTCATAGTTTGTGCTATGTAAAGGCAACAAGATGGCGGTCTTATTACTTACAATTTGTACGCACTGAATACTTTCACATCACTACCTTAAATGCTTGTTTCTCTACACCTTAGTAAAAGTTGTACTACACAAATAAATACCTAATATGCTTTTCTTGCTTATTATAAGACTTCTGTAGCGTTTGTTTTCTATCTTGCTCTCGAATTTTTAAATTCATTTTTACTCGCCGTCATGCGTGATGTCAAATGCGCGAGTGAGAGAGAGAGGACTCCGGAATCATGCATAAAATTGCACACAGTGATATTTTTTCAACGACTTTTCCTTCCACTTCCTAATAGATTAATGAATCTTTTTGCTTTATAACAAAAAACTTCACAGGAAATCGTAATAAGCCGCTAAAATTTCATATTTCTCAATTCCAGGTAAAGACTACCACGAGACGTGTTCCGGCCACGGCTTCCACATCCTAGGCCGGTGCAAATGTAACAAGATGTACTCCGGACCACGCTGTCAGTTCGCCGAGGAGTGTATCGACGACAATGATTGCGGGTTGAGGGGCAAATGCATCGACGTTAACGCGACTGAATCACCGAGCAAGATGTGCTACTGTCCTTATGGGTTCTATGGGAAAGGATGTAATAAAAGTAAGGCGTTTTTTTTAATTGATAGAATAATTATACCTAGGTTGTATTTCACTTAGGTCGCTACGCAATAAGTAGGTAAAGAAAAACAAAAAAAATCGGTTAAGTTTTTTTACAGTTAGTATAATGTAGCATTACAGTAGAACTACCTTTTTCACCACACACTTTTAGCCACTAAATTACTCGGTACTCTACTAAATTATTAGCCTAGTCCGAACTAGCCTTTAGTCTTAGTGCTGCTTCCCTAAAAAGAACACAAGAACAAAGTGTCTTCGCCTTAATAGACACAATAAAAAATGTGCTATTGGACACAGTCTTAAATAATTCGATCATAGAGGTTTAAGTTTCATTGAAATTACTTATTAGTCAAAAAGATGGCTGGATTCTGCGATGAAATATAGGGTAGATCCACGATCGCCGCCTCGAAAACGGCACCGTTTAAACAAGATGCCTTGTTTTTACTTTCAGTCTCGTGTGACCGCGCCAATGAAAGTGCGAAAGTGTTTCATTACATGATGTAACTCACATAATATTATTATTTTACAACGCTATTACAGTGTGCTATGGTTCATTATTAAAATGAAACAACCACTTGTGAACTATTTTATATTAGCTGGAGAGGTATATACTTACTTTGATTTGGGTATAGAGATTGTGTATATATAGGGCGCGGATACAGGGGGGGGCGGCGCAGGGGGCGCCCCCCCCCCTTGGCGCAGGCAGTCCAGCACCAAGCGCGGTAATTAGCTAATTTACCAGGAAGATGCAGGTGCATGGAATTCATCATTTCAAAAAAAGAGCACAAATTGGTCTTTTATCGTATACTTATGTGTTTTACCACCATATCCCCAAATTCCCCTCATGGACTCCCCTACTTTAATGATTTGTGCGCCCCCCCCCCGTGAGAAATTTCTGTATCTAAGTAGACTGGATTGTAATATAAATAGTGCTCAACAAGGCATTAATCTAGGAATAGGTTAAAACCTGCATAACTTTATAAGGTGGTCCTTATTCGTCAACCGGAACCACACGGCTCCTTACACAAATCCGAAGCTACGAAATGGGAACTATCAAATTAGAATTCCAAAGAAACACTGTCTATCCTACTGTAATATTATACATGCGAAAGTTTGTGCGTGTGACTGTTTAACTCTAAACTCCACAACGGCTGGACGGATTTGGATGATATTTGGAATAAAGATGAAATTATATAGTTTATTATATGTTTACAAACATTGGTTTAAACATAAAACAGTCTATTATGATAAATCCAAATTACTATAATCCTGGTTGAAAAACATTGATACCCAAATAGTACAGCATGGTGGGAAATTCTATGAAATGGTTCTACTTTCCTTTCTTCACCACAGAGGGTGTAAAACTAAGTTTACGGGGGGGTTTCACAACGGTAGCAAAACAGGGTTAATATTAAGTGGACTGTATGGTGCGAATTAGAAGTCTGTACTAATGCCTAGACAGTAGATATTCCTACACAAAATCTAATAGCACTTGTAACGATCTTCTAATGATAAGGAGATCAGACTGCTGCTAGAGGATAAAACACAGGAGTACAATACAGCAGTTCTAAGGAATGGAAGCATGCACGTACCTGATGAATCCTGAGTCAGCTGTCCTTGAGAGTCCTTGTCTCCGTGCCTAGGTCTTAACGAAGAGACCTAGGACCTCGTGGCGAGTAGATGCCCACACACGAAACGTCTTACGTATTTTCACAGCAAATCACAATAATTAAAGTTCATAACGTTCACAGATAGCGGTAAGTATTAGAAATTGGCAATAGTTCACCAAACTAACATTATTTAGATCGCACGCGCACGTTGTAGCTCACAGCGGGAGTTCTCCATTTTTATTACTGATTTGGCGGGTGGAGCCGAGCGCACTTCGTAGTAGCTCGGCGATACTCGGCCGTCAGAGCAGGACGGCAATGTGCGCGCGTGCATGCGGAAAGGAGTAGGGGATAGGAAATAGACCGTTACAAGTGCATTTCTAATAAATCAAAGCATAACGACTGGATGAATATCCACCATCTCCCCCTCCTTGAAGGAACATCCTTCAAACAAAAGAATAAAAAATAGCGTTGCGGTAAATATTAAAGACAAAATAGCGTAGCGAATTGGGTTGCGTAAATATAGAAAAGCAATAAATATAAATAGCGGAGTTGGATAAAATCCATGAAAAGAAAAAGTTATGGTCACCCTACTGAATAGGGAGCGGCGACAACTTTGTTGTCGGCCTAACATACGAGCTATCGCAGGTTTCCACTCGCGCGCAACGCACTCGACCGTCTTTGCCTGGGAAAACCTCGGAAATTCTACCGATTTTCCAAGACAATGGAGGTGCGTTTTCGTTGTTCAGAAGAACAATAGTGCCTACTGTGAGTGGATTACTAGCGGTGTTCCACTTTTCGCGCATTTGCAAATTATGGAGGTATTCATTTTTAAATCTCTTCCAGAATGTTTGGACTAGCGAGTCCATCAAAGCATGACGAGACAAAAGGTTTGTACGTTCTCCACTCACATCAGCGGCGGGTAAGAAAGCTAGCGGTTTAGTCGATAAAAAATGCGATGGCGTTAGGGCGGTTGGCTCTGAAGGATCAGAGCTCAAAACATATAACGGTCGGCTGTTCAGGACAGCTTCGACCTGATTGAGGACCGTAAGCATTTCCTCGTAGGTAAGGATCTGCTTCCCAATCACGCGGAAAAGTAGCGATTTAATACTTTTTATATTCGCCTCCCAAATGCCACCGAAATGGCTTCCTAGGGGAGGTGAGTTCTTCCAAATAATATTGTGTTTGGCGAGTTCGTTGCTAAAAGTAATATAATATTGGTCAGATTTTAAAAATTCGAACAATTCCTTTAGGAAGAATTGCGAAGAAATAAAATTTCTACCGTTGTCACTGTATAAAAAGCTGCACGGACCACGTCTGGATAAAAAGCGCTTGAAGCAATCCAAGAAGGTAGCGCAGCTAAGATCTGACGCTAGTTCTATGTGCACGGCTTTGGTGACTAGGCACACAAAGACGCACAGATATGCCTTTTGGCTTCGCTGACCGCGTTTTCTAGCCATTGTAATATACAGGGGGCCTGCATGATCGACACCTGTATGAGTGAAAGCCTTGCAGGGCTCAACGCGACAACTAGGTAAGTCTGACATAGCGGGAAAGGTAGGTTTAGGATTAAGCCTAAAACAACGAACACATTTGTGAATGCGGCTGCGCACTAAGCGCCTAGCGGATAAAAACCAGTATTTTTGTCGTAAAATTGACATAAGTAGTTGGGGCCCAGCGTGACTACTTTCACGGTGGTACCAATCTACTATTAGTTCAGCGATGTGCCCATTTTTAGGCATTAAAGCGGGGTGTTTCTGATTATAATCCAAACTTGAATATGACAGTCGCCCTCCGACTCGTACAATTTCATGAGAAATAAATGGCGATAATTTTCTTAAAGCGGTAGAACAGGATTGGTTCTTTTGAATATTACGTATATCACTAGCGAAGCTACTTTGCTGAACAGCCTGAATTATTTTATTCTCGGCTGTTTCTAGATCCTTGGCGGTGATTACGTCATTGCGAGGAACTATTTTCAGAAAACGAAGCACGATAACTGTGGCTCTCAGGAACTTTAGCCAAGACGAGAACTTGGAACCTAAAATGAGCAGAGGATTTTCCTCCTTCGTCACAGTGACATGAGAAACGGTCTTTTCTTCAGGCAATTGACTCTGAGTAGGAGAGAAAATCTTAATTGGCCAATCTGGCAGCGGAGTGGACATCCAAGAGGGTCCGAAGAACCACAGGTCATTATTTAAAATCTGCGAGGGCAAAAGCCCGCGGGAAACCATGTCGGCAGGGTTGTCAACTCCTGCAACGTGATATACGTTTTGCGATGGCGAAGTAGACTGAAACTCGGAAATGCGGTTCGCGACGTAAGTATGAAACTTATGCGGAGAGGAATTTACCCAACATAGGGCAACTGTAGAATCAGAAAATATAAAGACGTTATCAATGTGACAACGCGCGGATAGCGAATCATGAACGACGCGTAATAACTTAGCGAGAAGAACTAGGCCGTTCAGTTCCAGGCGAGCCAGCGTAATTGTTGGCTTCGCGGATGCGACGCGAGACTTCGAGCATAAGAGCGAAATGCGCGGTGGCTGGTCACCGTTACACACATGTAGGTATATAACACAGCCATACGCCTTTTCGCTTGCGTCCGAAAAAGCGATGAGCGAGATGATTGAATCATCTTCCTCAATTCCTACATGGCGAGGGAACTTGAGGTGCGAGATTAGCGGTAGCTCAGATAAATATCTTTGCCATAAACTGGTGATATCACAGGGCGGCTTGTCATCCCAATCGATGTGCAACAGCCACAGTTCCCTGATTATCAATTTGGCGTACAGAATAACAGGACCAACGAATCCTGATACGTCATAAAGACGTGCGGTCAAAGATAAAATAGCGCGTTTAGTAATAGCGGCGGATGGCGGAATGTCAATCAAAAATGTAAAATTATCAGATGCGGGGAGCCAGCGTAGCCCTAATATCTTGAACGCGTCATCGTCATCGAATGAAATTGATTCAGATTGCCTATGTGACACAGGTATGTGTTCCAGCAACTCGGACGAGTTGCTAGTCCACTTGACTAGATCAAACCCACCAGCTTTAAACATCTGAATCAACTCCTGCGCAGTCTTGATTGCCCTATCTACCGATGGAGCAGAAGAAGCAAGGTCGTCCATATAGACATCCCTTTCGATGACGTCAGCAGCAGTTGGCCACTTTTGTCTTTCGTCTTGTGCCAGTTGGCGTAATGTACGGAGAGCCAACATTGGGGAAGACCGAAGCCCAAAAGTGACGCGCTCAAACTGATAAGTTTCTAATGGATCGGTCGGCGAAAACCGATACAAGATCCTTTGGTAACAGCGGTGCGACGGATGCATATGTATGCATAAGTACATCATTTTAACATCAGCAAAAAAGGCAATGCGATGTATGCGAACATTTAATAAAATGTTAAACATATCAGCCTGCAAGTTGCAGCCCTTATACAGAATATCATTTAGTGACAGCCCTGAATCAGTCGCTGCACTGCCGTCCAAAACAATGCGAAGTTTAGTCGTGGACTTATCGTCGCGAATAACAGGATGGTGCGGTAGGTAATAACCAGGCGACGTACACTACTGAGAAAAATGACTTCGGTACTTCATTAAATGTTAACATGAAGAATAATATTTTATTCGGACGCCTGCAATATTATCATGCGCATGATAAAATATAAGTCAGTCAAATCAATTTACGGTTCATCACTACTAGTTTAAGGGAATTTAATGATTGGTTATCATTATTGTTTATCATTTAAAACTTAGGTTACATAATATTGAATTGTCGGTTCTAACTTGGTGTTTTATCGAGAAGATCACTACAATTTGAAAGTTTGTCCTGATAGACATGTAAGCACGACAATTTATAAATAAAATACCTTGAATGAATTCGTAAGTTAATAGAAAATATCACATTTCATGATAAACTATCGTGACAGTGTGATTTCATGATAAACTTTCGTGACAGGCACAATAGAATACATTTTAACGGGTTTTTATGTGAAAAGGAATGTGTTAAGTACATAATAGTCATTATCAACAGCATGAAGTCGTCCACTGCTGAACATAGGCCTCCCCCACGCCACTTTGAGTAGCTGCTTGCTTCGTGCATCCATCGACTCCCCAGGGTTTTAACCAGATCGCCAGTCTACCTAGCACGGGCTGGCCTACGCTGCGTCTTCCGGTTCGTGGTCGCCACTCGAGAACCTTTCATCTCCATCAGTTGTCAGTTTTACGAGCGATGTGGCCTGCCCATTGCCATTTCAACTTGCTAATTCTAAGGGCTATTTTAGTAAAATAGAACAATATCGAAGTATTTACTTGAGGCTGTGTAAACTAGATGGCGTTAGTAGAAAAGTTAGCACGCGGTGGTGTTTTGTTCGTAGCAATTAAGTAGCTTTTGTTAAATGCACAGTATTATTTGAGTTTTCGGTATCTTTCAATTCACAGTTATCATTACGATACCAACAAACTATTATAGATGGTCATTGCATCATATGAGTTTACCATGAGTAAAATATGAGAAAGCTCGTTAAACCGCAATGACCGTAATGAAAAATATTTTTAAGTTTCCTTTAACCTCATTAGGAAATATCTTCATACTATTGTGATGTACAGACCAATTTAACATCGAAATAATGACTCCGTACCATTACTTCTACAATTTCTATCGTTCCCATCATGATGTCTCGTCATTACCGTTTGAAGTGTACAAAGAGTTCGTCATGATAATTTGTCATGACGCGTAACGATAAAACTTGAGTATACAGCACTTAGCAATATCGTGCTGTTTTCTGATGTTTAATGATGACGTGTGTTCATGATAGTTTTTTATGATTTACGTACAAATTGTTAGTAAGAACTCTTGGTCCCTTTTTGTCGGGAATACGGATAAAAGTGCCGGAATTCCTTTCAAATTGTTCGTAATTCATGAAAGTATTTTTCTCAGTGCGTCAGGAGAAGTGCGTGATAAAATACCCTTGTCGAGATAATCAATAACAATATCATTATATTTTTTATGCAAGTCAGGTGATCGTAGAAACTTCTTTTCGAGTGATAAAAATCTTTTCTTCGCGGTTATGTAAGAGTTACCTAGTGCTTGCGGGTCATCCTTAAATGGAAGCTGCACTACATAACTACCATCTTTATTTCGCGTAGTAGTCGAAGTATATATTTCTTCGCAGCGCTTTTCATCGGGGCTTAGAAACAACTGGGAAGGTGGTTCCTCAATGGACCAGAACCTTTCCACAAGTTGGTGTAGCGGGTCACTAGTGAAAGCACAAAAGGTGTGCGAGGAGGAGCAGGGGGAAACAACAGGTGCATTTCCCATGACAATATAACCTAAAGTTGTTTCCAAGGCAGCGGGTAAATTAGTATCAACACTAATTTTATTAAATAGGAGAATTTGACAATAGATGTTTACTCCTAGAAGTAGGTCAATAGGACCGGGCTCGGAAAACTCATCGTCCGCCATAGGTAGGTTACGTAAGTGACCAAGAGCGCCGACATCGACGCGCGAGTCTGGCAGTTGCGACGTAATATTATCCACTACCATGGGCTGGATGTGGTACTCATGTCCGTCCTCAAAGCGAGAGGTGAACTTGAGTGAGGTCACTCCCAGAATTTTCTGAGTAGCCCCTCCTATACCTTGGACTTTAGAAAAGCGGCTCTGCGTGGAAATAGAAAGCGATAGACGCTTGCTACATGCAGCGGAAATATACTCACTCTGAGAGCCAGGGTCGACTAGACATCTCAGAAAGTGAGGGTGGTTTAAGTTATCATAAACTTTTATCTTAGCGGTTGCCAATAACGCAGTTGTTATTGTGTGCGAATCGTGATCATATGACACAGTACAGAGCGATGTATTACTGTTCGGATCAGTAGCGGGTGCGGGCGAATAAGAGTCGACCTTACGCGCATGGGGCGCAAGGTCCTTGGCGGGAGCACGAGCATAGGACTCGGAACGAGTTCCATGCCCAGACGCAGTATGGCGTTGGTCATGAGAGGGAGCGGGTGCGATAGCGAGTAAATAATTATTAGCGCGCTTCATTTCAACATTTTTGTTGTTAGCGGGCGAGTTAAAATGGAGTAGCGAATGATGTCTGGCCGAACAATGGGAACAAGTGTTCCTGGACATGCAAACTATTGTTTTATGCTTCACACTTAGACAATTATTGCAAAATGAATTATTTTTTATGAATCTGTATCTATCTAATGGCGACATTTTCATAAAAGAAGGACAGCGGTATAAATGATCGTGTTTATCGCGATGGCACAAACTGCATTTGTTTTCATCACTTGCACCATACACCCAGTCAGTGTTTACAAATGACTTGGTCTGACTTTGTCTATTAGTAGGTGCAGGGATGTGCGTATTGCGAGCTCTGCGCTGCGCTTGCGGCAGCACGGTAGGACCAGCCGATCTTGACAGAACTTTGCTTTGTTCCTTTACAAATTCAACAAGGTTTGAATAGCTAGGAATTTAATCTTTGCGGTATGTTATTTCGAATAACTTTACAGTCTCCGAATCAAGTCGCTGAAGTGCGAGATGAAGCATAATAAAATCTGATAAGTCGCCGAGGCTCAGTTGCCTAAGGGCTTCTACAGACGTATCGAAAGTATTTAAAAATGATTCGAGGCCAGTAGCGGTATTAGCGGATAGCGGTTTAAAACTCAACAACTGATTAAGATAAGAGCTAGCGAGTAATCTGGGGTCATCATATTTTTGCACTAGAGCCTCCCAAATAATAGGGTAATTCTCTGCGGTAGCGGGTAATCGGGAGCAAACAGAGGCGGCGGTACCAGTCAGTTTACCTACCAAATAGTACACCTTATCACTATTTGACAAAGAAGTATTTTCGTGAATAGTGTTTTTAAACTGTTGGTAAAATAGCGGCCATGTACGGACATCGCCGTTAAATGACATTAATTCAATCGGAGGAAGTTTAGGTTTAGATTTTTCTACTTGCGGGGGCGATTCAGATTGTTTAGTGGGGGCAGCATGAGATTCGATAACTTCCTTAGTCAAACAGTACATGATATCAAAATTAGTCCATTCTTGGTACTTAATGACGTGCTTAGGATTAATCTTAAGCGAAATAGCGTTATACGAATCTAACACCTTTTCGAAATCTTTGTGCAAGTGATCGATATTAAACGCGCTGCGTATCAACAACTTTATAGTGGCAGAACCCATATCCACTTTCTTAGCGATGTCGTAGATGCCTTGCATGCGTGCAAATAACATTTCACGTTTAGATTCGAGCATAACTTGCTGACATTTGTCCTCATCATAACTTTCCTCAAACACTGGAGAACCTTCCTTTCCTTTATCTGTCATGTTTACGTGCGAATATTACGTAACGGTGAATAATAAAGCGGGTGCGGAGTAATTAAGTTACAAATAAAAATAGGTTGACACAGATTAGCAAATAGTAGTCGCGAGTTTTCCGGTTGAATAGAACCTACAACGTTATCTGTATGACACAGCTTGTGCAACAGTTAGTACGGCGTGCGGCCGAGCGTAGATTACCTACGTAGCGAGTCGAGCGAGCGGGCGGAGAACGGACAACGGAACGGCTCAGGCGCCGAAATAACGACAAATAGCGGGTAGTTTTAGATAAAATTATGCGATCGAATACTTCGATAATTTGACTCGTACAGTAAGATAATAAATTAGCGGTGCGGTTTAGATAGATGCGCAAGTATGAAACGTGCGATAGCGGTATATAAATATAATAAATAGCGGATACAATTAAGCAAATTATAATTATGTGACTGCGATACGTATATTTTAAGAATGAGATTTCTCTCGGCGGTAGTGAAATGAATTTAAATAGGCGGAAAAAACCGGAAATATCCGGCTCGAAGGAACTTATGGTGGGAAATTCTATGAAATGGTTCTACTTTCCTTTCTTCACCACAGAGGGTGTAAAACTAAGTTTACGGGGGGGTTTCACAACGGTAGCAAAACAGGGTTAATATTAAGTGGACTGTATGGTGCGAATTAGAAGTCTGTACTAATGCCTAGACAGTAGATATTCCTACACAAAATCTAATAGCACTTGTAACGATCTTCTAATGATAAGGAGATCAGACTGCTGCTAGAGGATAAAACACAGGAGTACAATACAGCAGTTCTAAGGAATGGAAGCATGCACGTACCTGATGAATCCTGAGTCAGCTGTCCTTGAGACTCCTTGTCTCCGTGCCTAGGTCTTAACGAAGAGACCTAGGACCTCGTGGCGAGTAGATGCCCACACACGAAACGTCTTACGTATTTTCACAGCAAATCACAATAATTAAAGTTCATAACGTTCACAGATAGCGGTAAGTATTAGAAATTGGCAATAGTTCACCAAACTAACATTATTTAGATCGCACGCGCACGTTGTAGCTCACAGCGGGAGTTCTCCATTTTTATTACTGATTTGGCGGGTGGAGCCGAGCGCACTTCGTAGTAGCTCGGCGATACTCGGCCGTCAGAGCAGGACGGCAATGTGCGCGCGTGCATGCGGAAAGGAGTAGGGGATAGGAAATAGACCGTTACAAGTGCATTTCTAATAAATCAAAGCATAACGACTGGATGAATATCCACCACAGCACATAATACTGGATTAACACATAGGATACTTTTTATTTATGGGTGAAACCGCGGGGTGTAGCTAGTCTGATCATAATTTAATTCCAGAGGCACCATGGAAAGACAAGAAGATCAACTTGGGTCTATACAGCAAACGCGCGCTATCTGATGACTTCCACTTATACTGGAGAATATTGAAGGAAGACGCTGAAATCGAGGTGGTTATGAAAGTGAATGGGACTTCTTATGCTGGTAAGAATTATTTCATCATCATCATCAACTGCCTGAAAACGTCTACTGCTGAACATAGGCCCCCCACAGAGCGCCACTTTGAGCGGCTGTTTCCTCTTGCATCCATCGACTCCCATATCATCATATTACATTTACATTAAAAAAAATCAATAAAATACAAATTATCAAAATTCCAAAAAGTTGTACCATGATATATGATAGCTGAATCTTTGAATTCCCTTTAGGGTTGAACCACACCTGTTAGCATGGAATCGTACTTTTTCATGGTCTATCCTTGTCTATCGCTCAGGATCGTCATTTTCTAGAGCGAGAAAGACAGCGTGAGAGATAGAATTATGACGATCCTGAGCGATACAAAAAGCAAAGCATGTTGATAAAAGTACGATTCCGTGCTGACACTGAGGTTAAACTCTTAGGTCACACTCTCATTATGGGATGGTTGGAATAATTTATTTATTTTTAAACAGTCTCGATATGCCACAGTTTCTAGTTTTAATAGATTTTTCTCTACTCCTTATTATATAATGATTCTGTGTATAATAATTTACTGACTAAATTTCTAGCTGTTGGATGGCGACCTAGCGGTTTGACAAAACAATGCAAGAACTTCCCAGTACTAGGACCAGCGCTTGATGAAAAAAGTAAGGGTTTTTTCACCTCCTTAAACCCGCAATTACAATGTCTTCCCATCAACTTGTAAAAAATCATGTCTGTTACATTTTCAGTAAACACGCCAAACCCAGAACCACTTCCAGAACCAGAACCTAAAGCCGAACCAGAACCTAAATCGGAACCGGAACCTAAATCAGAACCAAGAGCAGAACCAACTGCAGAACCTAAAGCGGAACCAGAACCAACTTCAGAACCTAAAGCCGAACCAGAACCGACGCCAGAACCTAAAGCGGAACCAGAACCAACGCCGGAACCTAAAGCGGAACCTACCGCAGAACCAACGACCCAAGGTCTAATGGAAAATGACAGAAACAAGAGAGTTGCTATGCATTCATTGGATGGATTAGATTTCAAAAATTTGGGAAATGATGTCACGTATAAAACTAGCGTTTCGTATAAAGTGTCGAGTTCAAAAGGTAATTGAATGTACTTTCAGTACATTTATGGCTGTGATATATTTAAATACACACAGATTGACAGACGACTTGGTTAGAAACGTGGGAAGCCGATGAGGCAACCGGTCGCTCAAAGTGGCGCTATATGGGGGAGGCCTATGTTCGGCAGTGGACGTCTTTAGGCGATGGTGATGATGATATTAAAATAAAGAAGACACTTCTGATTTAATAGAACGATAACAACGACAACAATAAAGATGCGAATTCTATATCTAATTTGTATGACCTAGTGTATATTTGGCTGTGTTTGAAGCATAATTTAAATCTCTTTAGATTAGTTAATACATAAGCTTATGTTCATATATTGCTAGTTATCTTCTTAATACCACGTAGGTATTTACTAAAAGCTTTTGAATAATAACTGAATTTATATTTTAACAGGACGACCAAAACGGGCAGCGCAAGAACCATCGGGTAAATATCCGCCGAATCTAATCAAATTATAACTTTAGCACAAATTAACACACGAAAAGCTAAAAGCCACACACATGCACAACTCAAATACGACAAATAAACCTAACAATTATATGTACAAACACTACTAATCTAAATATAATGCTGCATGGTTGTTTTACAGATGTCGTCACATCGACCACTGTTTTGTCCCAAGACCCAAATGACCCTACTCCCAGACCAAAGTACACACCAAAGTATAGGCAAAGTTCCCAGTTTAGAGTCACTACGACTCAAGCACCTAAACTTGAACCTATTCCAACTGTTGAACCTACAAGTGAACCAGAACCTAATTCTACTCCTGAACCTACGGCTGAGCCTAAATCTGAACCGAAACCTACCTTAGAGCCTAGATCTGAACCAGAACCTACCGATCAACCCAAACCCGAGCCTACTCCTGAATCGGAACCAGAACCTACCGCAGAGCCTGAGCCTACCGCAGAGCCTAAAGCCGAACCAGAGCCTACTGCTGAGCCTAAAGCTGAGCCTGAACCTCATCCCAATCCTAAATCCAAGCCAAAACAAAGCCCTGAAACATATCCTGCAATTGAACGTAAATCCTCACGCGAACCAAAAGCTGAACCCGAGCCTACTACAGAACCTAAGTCTGAACCAGAACCCACCCCTGAACCAGAACCAACCTCAGAACCTAAATCTGAACCGGAACCCTCACCAGAACCTAAATCTGAACCAGAACCCACCCCAGAACCTAAATCTGAACCAGAACCCAACTCTGAACCCAAATCCGAACCAGAACCTAGTTCAGAACCTCACCCCGAACCTAAATCCGAACCAGAACCTAAATCGGAACCGGAACCTCATCCCGAACCTAAATCGGAACCGGAACCTCACCCTGAACCTAAATCTGACCTAGAACCTCATCCCGAACCTAAATCTGAACCAGAACCTCACCCCGAACCTAAATCGGAACATGAACCTAAGTCCGAACCTACTCCCGAACCCTCTGCTGGAACGGACGAGAGTTTGCTAGTGAAGGGACTTACAGAAGATGAAGGTAACGCACTAAGCTTTGCACAGTTAAATATATTCAGTGGTTATTTTAATTGAAAATAACTAATTTTAATATACCGAAGTAGAACGGATGGCGTCATAAGCTTTTCTTGCATTCTCATTGGTCAAACGCTTTCTCGAGAGAAAAAATCGACTTTACATGTTTCATTGCCACTGACTGTATTTAAATTATATATATATTATATTTTAGTATTTGTACAGCATCACATAGCACTATATTGTAATTAAAAATACTTATAGAAGTTATTAATACTATTAACGAAAATAATACGTCTAACATTTGACCTTAAATATTTGTACCAAATTTATAACAATTAATAAGGTATAATAATAGATTTATTGCTAAGAATATCACAATTTATTCTTGAATTGTTTACGTCAAATTGTCGAAACAGGTTGCATGTTGTTCTAACCATAATTTATCCTACTTTGACTTTCTTTACTTTTTTCTATTTACTATTTACTACGCTATATAACTTTTAATTTCCGCCTTCGCCATGCTTGCTACTGCTTCAAACCCCTCTTTTACTTTTTCCTTTTCTCCTTCTCCTCTTTTTCCTTTAAAATCGGTTCTAAAATCTTTATAACCGTTCGTCACTGTTTCTAATTTTTCCGTTTTTACTGTCTTTATTTTGTTAACTACAATTTGCAGTAATTTATTTGTAGGAGCAATATAAATGTGTTCGAATTTGAAATATCTAGGACCTAGGACATGAAAGTCAAAATCTGGAGCATGTATGGCGACATTCAACATTCCTCGAGGCGAGTGTCAAATCTCGAGTGACTTGCCAGAACTGGGGGCGTACCATGAGCTCTTAGCGCGATTCAAAACATACCCTATCTATACTTGATCGCATGTCAAAAAACTCATACGAAAAACAAAGCGATCCAATATAGGCTCTGTTTTGAATCGCGCTAAGAGCTCACAGTACGCCCCCTGCAGTGGAACCCTAGAACTCACTTGTAGAAAGAGATTTGATCTATTCAACCACTGCCACCTTTAATATGATTTTAGTGTAAAGTTCCTTTTTAGAATAACTCGACACTTTTTTCGTGATTAATTTGACACTCACAATAGTTTCGAGTTTTCGAGCGAGGTTGGGATGTGAAATAATTCGTGGTAACAGCAAATAATACATTGATTTAAAATCAGTTGGATATTAAAAGTAAGGTTATCTTTTTTGTGGGGAATGAAGTGCTCGAGTCAGATTTTTGCATTATGTTGTGAGTTACAAAAATCTGAATTTTTACAGAATCATGTTGGAATGAATGCGTATACTCAGTTGTTTTTTTATCAATGATAGGCTAACGTTTGCCCACGGTCTCACCTGATGGTAAGTGACGACGCGGTTGACGATGGAGCATGCTTGCCTAGAAGACTGTAGTGACCATAAAGTATACCTAGTATAAATACTTCTACACAAATACTGTGCATATTTCTTATGAACAAGGTTGTGTAGTTCTCCTGAATGTAGAGATTTGTTTTGACTCCAAGGAAGTGGGAAAGAAAATTAAGCAAACACCTCTTCATATTCAAGGGACTCCAATTCAAACAACATTAATTCATTAATCTATAATCTATAACAATCTATACCAATATTATAAAGAGGATAGATTTGATTGTTTGTTTGTTTGTTTGCATTGAATAGGCTCCGAAACTACTGAACCGATTTGAAAAATTCTTTCACTTTACGAAGCTACACTATCCCCGGGTGATATAGGCTATATTATATTTTCAAAAAAGTTAGGGATCCTTACTAAAACTCCACTAATGTAATCCAAGGTGTAAAAAAATTACGTAACATTATTCTTTACATCGCGAAAACTATTATACCCGTGCGAAGCCGGGGCAGGCCACTAGTTTCTAATAAACTGATACCACCATAGGACCTATCTATTGGGATTAATAAAAACCAGACACCTGTCTAAAAAGAATCAAGTAAGTATAAGGTACAATAGACGTGTCAAAGTCGCATAAAATTACAAGCATTAATCATATTTTCAGGGTATTTCCCGTCACACGAGTACGCCCCCAAATTCGAGTTCAACCCTATGGACTGTACTGACATAGTCATCGGGACTGCTAAAGGGAACTACCACAGAGTGCTGGATTACTATACCAGAGATAGGTAAGAGGGAGTAGCTATGTTGCATTTTGCCTACCCTTTGTCTAAGAACAATCTGGTGTACACTGTACAGGTTATGGTATATAGGATGTTAAGTGAAACGGCCGCCCATAACAGTTGCAGTGTGTGTGTCACTCGGAACTCGGTGTGTATTTTACAGGACCTAACTCTAAATTCTCAACAACTTGAAACTCTTTTTTAGCTGTGAAAGATTTACTTTTGACCAACTCTCGTGATGGTGTAAGTAATGGTTTGACCGAAGATGGAATCTTCGTGAAATTAAGAACTTACATAGTACTGTTTAATTCAGCGTAATTACACTTCGATCAGGTATACCCAATCAAAATAATTTCAGGGTGCGCCATTTTGCCCGCGGTCTTTGTGTTTTTCATCCAACTGCCAATACGATCTCGGGCCATTGATTTATTTTTATTGTGCCGTTTATTCACCTTCTAGGAGAGCGTATGTTATGCTATATGTATTATATTATCTGTGGTCCTCAAGTCGCGATCTCCATTCAAATACACATCTAAATCAACTGGTCTGGGACCTTACCACCTGCTCTGTGCGATTCAATTGAAGATCCAAAGGATTGCTACGTACAAATCGTATATGCGATTCACTTTAAGTCTTCATTTGAATCGCGCTAAGAGGTGATGGTAAGGCCCTGTTTTGCATCTAATAACCAGCCTACCACTACTTCATTTTGTTGATTCTGTGAACTTTATCGCTTACCTTTGTTCTCCGTCGGATCACCTCAATTCCCTTCAAAAAGCTCCACTTTTGTACTTGGTGGAATTACCTTAATATTTTCTAAGTAAATATCGGTTTTCGGGATGCCGTAAGAGCCGGATAAAGGAATATCCAGGGAATGGGCAGCAGCATTCTCCTCGGTATATCAAAATCTGCGATCACTAAGCCGCTTTCCAAGCGTGGTGATTATGGAAAACCCAAAGATAAACGTCTAAAGTGGCGTTTTATGGGGGAGGCTTATGTTCAATGCACTTTTGGGTTAAAATATTTTTTCCTCCAGGTCGACGCCCCGTGTGGACACATTCTGGGGAGGCCACGATGATATAACAGCTGCGTCTGGCTTCGAAGATAACGGAGTTACAACCATCATGTTTAGAAGGAAGATTCAGGTAAAATGTCTAAAGCACAATCTAAAAGAGCATGAAGGTCAAAAGCGTTCATGGCGTAGTTCGCTGCGGTGTGGTGAGTTATACCTACTTGGATGGGTAACTGCTAAGTGTAACTAAGAGCTATGGTGTACACGCGATCCCGGTGTTGTAAGACCGCATTTTTTTTTTTTTATGTAATTGAATGACGTGACGAGCTAGTCGTTCACCTGATGTTAAGTGACACGGCCGCCCATAACAGTTGCAGTGTCACCCGGAACTTTAAAACAATAGTTTCGCACGACACTGCACTGCGCACGTCATCCTGAGACATCACCCAGTCTAATAATCAGATTACTAGACTGAGTGATCAGATCATAAAGTCTCATTTGCCCAGTAATTTCACTAGCTACAATGCCCTTCAAACCGGAACACAGTAGTGCTTGCACACTACTGCTTGGCGGCAGAATAACTGGCAAAGCGGTGGTACCTACCTAGACGAACTTTGCAGAAAAGTCCTACCACCTAGTAAAAATAGTTTAAATGGTGGTAAGGATTTTTAGAGCTCGTTTGACTGACTACCCTCATTTTTAGATTCTATCGTCGCTCACTTACCGTTGTGTTCCGTTCAGCAGCAGTGAGGGTTCCCAGTTCCCAACCCAGGTGTAGAAATCTTTGGTCATATTGTCACTTAAAATCAAGTGATATGTGGAGAAACGGTACCCGGTCTGATATAATAATATTCTTAAAAAAGGGTTAGAAGTGGGGGGAGAAATACTTGGATCATATATTTATATTTCCAGTAATTCGGTTTGAAAACCAAACTACTAAATTGATTTTGATATTTGTACGAGATCAATCTGAAACCAAAATATCGTTTTAAGAATTTTCCAGTTCGGTTAAGGATGGAGTTCTGAGGAGTACAAATAAAAAAAATACAACTGAATAATAAACCTAGTCCCTTTTCGAAGTCGATTGAAAAAAACAGCCGAACCGAGAACCTTTCGGTAGCTCGGAACATGATTGCATTTAGGTATGGAGCCATCGGAGTGTTGCTAGTGTTAACATAAATCCTCCTTTTTTTAAAAAAATGTTTCCCAACCAGGCTAAAGAACCGACCGACCACTCCATAGTAGATGACGTGATGCACGTAATATGGGCGCGTGGCCAGGAGCCGGGCCGGTACTCGCACCGGCCGCCGTCCGGGCTCGAGCGCGGGCCGGCCGCCACCGGGGACTTCTACCGCCAGGACGAACTCAAGTACCACGGACATGGCGGCCAGAGGGGGGTGGCTAGCATTAACTTCTTTGGTAAGTGGTGTACAATGGTTAACTTATGAGCGTCTTAAAAATGTCTTCTTAGAAAGTTGGTGGGGTATTATGGTAGCTGGGAATAACGTAATTGCGGTTTGTATGGAGCCATCTACAAAAGTTTTCGACCAGCGTGTGTTGCCGGTGAGGACTTATAGTACTTACTGAAACGTAGTCTGTTACTGCTGGCCTCAATAAGGTAAGCTCAAAGTCGCACAACGAGCTATGGAGAGAGCTAATACTTGGGGAATCCGCAGGAGTGTTATGGTGACCGATATAGCTTTTAAAATTCAGGCAGTCGGCAGACCACGTCGCTCGTAAAACTGACAACCGATAGGGAAGAAAGGTACTCGAGTGACGACCACGAACCGTAAGACTCAGCGTAGGCCTCACTAGGTGGACTGATAATCTTGTCAAAATCGCGGGGAGCCGATGGATGCATTAGGCCAGCAGCTACTCAAATTTGCTCTCTATGGGGGAGGCCTATGTTCAGCAGAGGACGTTTCAGGCTGATGGTGATGGTGATGAACTGGTCTACCAATCAACTGACCTACCAACCTTACTGTCCTACCAATCAACTGACCTATCAGTCTTACTGTCTTACTAATCAACTGACCTACCAATCTTACAGTCCTACCAATGAACTGACCTACAAATCTTACTGTCCTACTAATCAACTGATCTACCTGTCTTACTGCCCTTACCAATCAACTGACCTACCAATCTTACTGTCCTTCCAATCAACTGACCTAAATCTTACTGTCTCACCAATCTTACTGTCTTTCCAATCAACTGACCTACCAATCTTACTGTCCTAGAAATCAACTGACACCAATCAACCAAAAAACAAACCAACCATTTCTATTTCTCTTCCAGAGGAGACCAAATCCACCGTAGCTGGCGGCATAACACCACTCGCAGATAAATGTGGTGCCCAGTTTAAATTGCCAACCAACTGTGAGCCAGACAGCCAAGATGCCAACAAAACATGTGATTATTTCGCTTCCTGGGAATATCTAGGATTAAAAAGAGGGAAGGACTCTGTCAGGTTCACAATAAAGACTAAGCAAAGCAAACATTGGACCGGGATCGGGTTTAGTGATAACAAGAAGATGGTGAGTTTACTTTATTTATGATAGTATCGAAGGTGAAGCATGCTAACTAAGTAAGTACCTATTCACTCTTCTCTTGAACACGCCCGGGTCATATTTTGCCGGAAACACAGACGCTGCAAGGGCATTCCATTCCTTAGCAGTTCTAATTAAGAACTAAGAATCAAACCGCTTGGTACGAATGGGTGGTGTTTCGACCATGAAGGGATGGCGCCTAGCCGAGCGTCTAGAGGTCCGGTAGTGGAATGGTGACGGGGGAATAAGATCGTGCAGTTCTTGTGCACATTCACCATGGTGCAACCTGTAAAAAACCGACAGACTTGCCACTTTACGTCGATGTGCTAGGCTCTGAAGCCTTTCACCTACCAAAGTGTCGTCGTCAATGACCTTTTTGGCACGCCTTTCTATTGAGTCCAGAGCCTCAAGCTGGTACTTGGCAGATCCGTCCCAGAGGTGGCAGCAGTACTCCATACACGACCGGCGGGGTAATTACGTAAAATTTGCAACAGCAATGCGACAGCAGTAGCAATGCGACAGCAGTAGCGAAGCATACACCGCTAATGATGTATGACAGCAATCACCGCGAGATTTACGCCTGTCGCAAACCTGTTGCGAGTTAGGTAATTAGGGGGCGGACCTGTGCTTGATAGAGATTTAGAAGCTGTCCTGGAGTGAAGTACCGCCTTACCTTGGACAAAATGCCAAGTTTTTTAGAAGCTACTTTGGCTTTGGACTCAATATACGCTCCAAAATTAAGGTTAGACGTGAGATCCACACCTAAAAGCTCTAGGTGGCTTCCTACGTTTACCGTTGCTCCACGGAATGAAGGAGACAGATGGAGGGAGCTCTTCTTAGCAGTGAATAACATGCCTGTGTCTTGCAGCATTAAACCTAAGCAGGTTAGCGTCGCTCCAATCGGACACGGCTTCCAATGCCAGGTTTAAGCGCTCAACCATCGCCTCTCTCTCAATTCGTATATCGTCACTACTGGCACGGGCACTGGATGTGTATCTTTCAACAACAGTACTGTCGTCTGCAAACCCAAAAGTTTAAGCAGATCGTTGATGTGGAGTAAGAACAGTGTTGCTGAAAGAACTGACCCCTGAGGTACACCAGCATTAATAGCTAATTGATCGGATGAGCAGCCGTCAAGAACAACTCTTAGCGATCGTTCCCTCAGAAAGTCAGATATCCAAGTGCACAGTCCAACAGGTAGTCCGTACGATGAAAGCTTATTCAGATGACCGTCGTGCCAGACCCGATCAAATGCCTTAGAGACATCTAGAGATACAGCAAGAGCCTCTCCGTGCATCTCTATTGCTTCGCTCAATATGTGAGTGGCATACGCAAGAAGATCCCTAGTTGACCGGTTTCGGCGAAATCCATATTGCCGGTCACTGAGGAGATCATTGTCTTCAAGGTATGCCAAGAGCCTGCTGTTAATTATGCGCTCCATACTTTTACAAAGTAGGGAGGTAATTGAGATGGGTCGATAATTTCCGGGATCGGCACGACTCTTTGGTACTGGTTGTACGTTGGCTAGCTTCCAACTCGCAGGGACCATACCAGTGTATAGAGAGAGGCGAAACAGGCGTGTTAGAACGGGGGACAACTCTGGTGCACAGCTCTTAAGCACGATTGCAGGTATACCATCGGGACCACTGGCTTTGTTCACGTCCAGACTGCGTAATGTTTTTAGTACTTCCTTCTGATGAATGCGTATTTCCGGCATCAAAGCCCCGCAATGTGGTAGGCAAGGAGGTACCTCATCAGCAGTGTCTAACGTGAAGCTTCAGCAAATAGAGTGGCAAACAAATTTGCTTTTTCTTTTGCAGTATGAGCCAGCGATCCGTCTGGCTTTATTAATGGAGGCAGTGAAGGTCGACAGAAGTTCAACAATTATACGTATTCTCTGAATGTCGGATGTGACGATCTCCACAGCTTTTAATGACATTACACGTTGTTTTCTCCCCAATTCTTACCAGCCTGTATCCTCCCCAGTCCCAAACGGACGCGGTCATCGGCTGGGTGGACCCGCGGTCGGGGCGGCCCTTCCTCATGGACACGTGGGTGTCGGGGTACGCGGCCCCGCGGGTGGACGCGCGCCAGGACCTCGCGGGGGAGGCGGGGAGCCGGGCGGACGGCCTCACCACGCTCAGCTTCGTGAGGAAACGGGATACTGGGGACCAGAAGGTAACATATTTCTAATGTCTATTAATATAGAAAACACCACACATTGAATAAATAACCGGCCAAGTGCGAGTCGGCCTCGCGCACGAAGGGTTGCGTACCATTATACATCCCTGCCATCTAGTGTTGAGTAGAAGTACTATTTAAAGCAGCGCCATCTATGACTTATCTGGTAAACGAGCAAAAAAATCACGTTTATTGTATGGAAGCACCTTTAAATATTTATTTTATTCTGTTTTTTAGTAGTTGTTGTTATAGCGGCAACAAAAATACATCATCTGTGAAAATTTCAACTCTCTAACTATCACGGTTCATGAGATACAGCCTGGTGACAGACGGACAAACAGACAGCGGAACAGGATCGCAGACAGCCTTAGTAATAGGGTCCGTTTTATCCTTTGAGTACGGAACCTTAAAGATTACCAAAAAGTTATTATTTTTCCATTATTGGTTTTATATTTCGTATTTTAACCATGTATTACAAATAAAAATACCTACTCTTTATTGCATAATACCAACAAATAATATTACTAAAGATAAGTAGCAAACTGGGCGGCCTTATCTCTAAAAATGATCTCTAACAGGCAAGCTTTGGATGGGTATTGTAGTGTGATATCTTGATGTTGTCAAGTTGAAATGTCAATGGGCAGGCCACATCGCTCGTAGAACTGACAACCAATGGGGAAAAAAGGTTCTCGAGTGGCGACCACGAACCGGAAGACGCAGCGTAGGCCCCCCACTAGGTGGACCTACAATCTGGTGAAAACCGCGGGGAGCCGATGGATGCAGGAGGCAAGCAGCCGCTCAAAGTGGTGCTCTGTGGGGAAGGCCTATGTTCAGCAGTAGACGTTTACACATATTTCTTTATTTAATTATTGTTTTACCTACTACTTCCGACCAATGATGTAATGCGATTTTTTTTTTTCAGGATCTAGCATTCACAGACTCGCAATGCCTGTACATGATGTTCGTAACGCACGGAGGTAACTTCGAGCCGGTGAACAAACGGACCAGCAAACATATGCAGACCCCTATCGTCAGCGAGGAGAGGGTCTGCATCAGGCCTTGTGGACCTGGTCAGTATCTTACAACCATTTTACATTTATCTATCATCATCATCAACAGTCTGAAGACGTCCACTGCTGAACATAGGCGTCCTCTATACAGCGCCATTTTCAGTGGCTGCTCGCCTTTTGCATCCATCGGCTCCTCGCGGTTTTCACCAGATCATTGGTCCACCGAGTGGCCTACGCTGTGTCTTCCGGTTCGTGGTTGCCACTCGAGAACCTTTCTTCCCCATCGGTTGTCAGTTCTACGAGCGATGTGGCCTGCCCATTGCCATTTCAACTTGCTAATTCTAAGAGCTATATCGGTCACTTTAGTTCTCCTGCGGATCTCCTCGTTCCGGAGCTTATCTCGCAGGGAAACACCGAGCATAGCTCGCTCCATAGCTCGCTGCGCGACTTTGAGCTTACTAATGAGGCCAACAGTAAGAGACCATGTCTCAGTTCCATATATAAGTCATCACTGGCAATACACACTGATTGAAAACCTTTGATTTCATGTTTTGCAGTGTTTTGGGCGAAAGATAGTTAACTGTAATTATTGTAATCTTCTTTTTCCCTTACAGAACCCCCAGAAGAAGAGTTCACAACGGAACCGATCGTCCCGGGCCTATCTTCATACTCCATGCTGATTCGCATCACAGGACTTGCAGACAACTTCAAGCCGCCGGCTGCTGGTAGCAAGGAGTATGAGGAGTTGAGTCGACAGGTTGTGGACAGCTTGAGTGCTGAGATCGGGAAGACTAAGGGGTATCATGGTCTTCTGGTTAATGGATTTAGTCAGTGAGTATCTTTAAAGTTACTTTCGAAGTCATCATCATCAGCAGGAACACGTCTACTGCTGAACATAGGTCATAAAACGCCACTTTGGACTATTATCATAGGGGTTTGCTGTAATCACCACGCTTGGCAGGCGGCTTGGTGATCGCAAAAGATTTTAATGTACTGAGGAGAATGCTGCTGCCCATTCCCTGGATATTCCCTTAGCCGGCTCTTACGGCACCCACGGGAAGAGATGAGGTGGTCCTATTCGCACACCGCTGGAGCCACAAGTTATTCGTCATCAATAAATACTTTTTAAAGTTTACTAGGAACTGCCTCGACTTGGAAATTTGCAAACGTAGAGCATAATAGATGTGCTGCTGTGCTAGACGATAGGCTTAGTGGTTTTTTGTTTTTTAAGAGAATTAATGACGTGACGAGCTAGTCTTTCACCTGATGTTAAGCGACACGGCTGTCCATAACAATTGCAGTGTCACTCGGAACTTTAAAATATTAAAGTTTCGCGTGACACTGCACGTCATCCTGAGACATCATACAGTCTAGTAATAAGATCACGAGGCTGTGTAATCAGGCCACAAAGTCTCATTTGCCCAGTAATTTTACTAACTATAATGCCCTTCAAACCGGAACACAACAGTACTTGCACGCTACTGCTTGGCGGCAGAATAACTGGCAAAGCGGTGGTACCTACCTAGACGAACTTTGCAGAAAAGTCTACCACCTTATTTTGGAGGAGCCTATGTCCAGCAGCGGATTAACTCAAGTTGATTCATCATCATCAGCCTGAAGACGTCCACTGCTGAACCTAGGTCTCCCCCAAAGAGCGCCACTTTGAGTGGCTGCTCACTTGCTCACTTCCTGCATCCATCGGTTCTGATCAGGTCCATTTAATAAAAATAAAGTTGTGTGTTTTAAATTATCAATACGCTTTTTAAATTCCAGAAACGAAACCAACGCCATCTTGGCAGAGTTAACCCTAAAATCCATAGACTTAAACACCATAGAAGGTTCAAGTGGCCGGTCGCTCGAGGCCTCTAACGATACAGAAGACGGCATGACTCGGTGGAAGCGCGCGGTTCAAGATACGCTGGCTAAAGGACGCGTTGGGAACCTGAACGTAGACCCTGAGTTCTTGGTCTTTGAACCGCAGAGTTGTAAGTATACTGGTTTTTCTAGTCATTTTCTTTAGGGCCAGATAAGCAGGACAAAATCCGTTCAAAGAAACATCGACCTTAAGGTCGTAGACTTCAATATCAATTCAGTCTGAACGCCAGCCGGCGCTTACGACAAAGACAACGCACGCAATGACGGATTTTGACGGTTTTTAATTAATATCTATGTAACTAATACACTGTAAAAATATTTCGGTATAAACTGAATAAAATTGGTACATTCTTTATCGAGGAAGGTTTGCGGTTTTTTTCTATAGAACTAAATTTATTTATCTTGTATTTTTTGCGGACGCCACGTTATACTTAAAGAATGAATTACATGATATATATATAGTTCCTAATTTTTATCTTTTGTTTTTATTCATTTTTAGGGTTTCGTACCTAAAGAGTCAAACGACAATTACTAAGACTCCGCTGTTTGTCTGTCTGTCCGTCTATCACCACGCTGTATCTCATAAACCGTGATAGATAGACAGTTGCAATTTTCACAGATGATGTATTTCTGTTGCCGCTATAACAAGAAATACTAAAAAACAGAATAAAACAAATACTTAAGGGGGCTCCCAAACAACAAACGTGATTTTTTCCCTCGTTTACCAGATGAATCGTAGATGTCGCTGCTTTAAATAGTACTGCTACTCAACACTAGATGGCAGGGATAGATAATGATACGGAACCCTTCGTGCGCGAGTCCGACTCGCACTTGGCCGGTTATTATTACCTACCTTGATTCCTATTTCAAACAACTCTATTTTCTACTTTCCAGTGCTATCTGAACAACCGACGACGGAAACGGAAGGAGAAGGCAATGCTCGCGCGTTCTTCGGCGAAGCGGGAACCAAACTATACGTAGTGGTGGGATGTGTCGCCGCACTCGTGCTAGTGGCCTTACTGCAGGCTGGCTGTACGTTGTACAAGAGTAGAGGGACCACCAAGACCAAGGTAATATGCACCTTATTGTTAAAGTTATACAGTCGGAATTAGCTTAAAAGTGTTAGAGGCTGGTTGTAAGTTGTACAAGAATAGGGGACCACCAAGACCAAGGTAATATGCACTTAATTACTAAAGCTATAGAGACTAAATTTGCTTAAAGTCTTAGTGATGTGGCAAGTGGTGCCATATATTAATGTTATTAAATATTTTGGGAGATAAATTTATTTGGACTGTATTGTTCAAGATTCATCACACTCACACTAATATTATAAAGGCGAAAGTTTGTGTGTATGTGTGTATGTTTGTTACTCTTTCACGCTCTAACAGCTGGATGGATTTGGATGAAATTTGGTATGGAGGTAGCTTATACCCTGGATTAAAACATAGGCTACATTTTATCCCAATAACGGGAACGGTTCCTGTAGCAATGCGGGAGAAACCGCGGGGCGCTGCTAGTCATCAATAAAATGATGTAGGTACTATCGTGCTCTCAATTTATGCTAATTAATTCAAATGCATCCTGTATGCAGCGCTTATTACTTCCAGGTATAACTTTCCGATAACAACCGAGTTACGCGAATATAGCCCTTATACTACCAATTTTGTGAAGGAATAAGACTTATTCCTTGGATACAATCAAAATGACGTCTTTTTTGTGTAATTTCATTTGTCAATTAGCTGTATCTAAGAGGAACCGCGGGGCGCTGCTAGTATTTAATAAATTGCGACTCTGCTACCGCGCAATAAAGTATCATATAGCTCTCTCCATAGCTCGTTGCATGACTTTGAGCTTAGGTACTTCGGCGAACAGTAAAAGATTACGTTTCAGTTCCATATGTATAGACCAACCTTGCCAACTTGCCACACCAAGCGTTTCGCTGAGTCCTTCATTATGCGGACTGCTAGGGAATGGAATTTGCTCCCGGCGTTCTTGTTTCCTAACAAATATAACCTGGGTCTTTTTAAGACAAGAGTGAATAGGTACCTCATGAACCTGCGTGCTACACCATCGGCTGCATCGTCGCTTACCATCAGGTGAGATGTAGTCAAACGCAGGCTCATTCTACATAAAAAAAAATAGAATAGAATAAATATTTATTCCTGGCAAAAGGCAAACAATAGATATTAGACCCAATTTTGACCCTAACTAAGAATATATCCGTTTCTTACTGTCTATATGAAAAGAACAGCAACAGTTTTAGAAGTTTTAGATCTGTCGACTAAAGCTTTTAAAATAGTATACTTATCAAAAGTAAATACAAATCTATAATGTGTACGGGGCAAATTGCCTTTATTACTCAAGCTAACTACTACAATGATAAAAACTAAACTAAACTTAGTACTAAACTAAACTAAAATAGCTACACTACCTACTACAAAGAACACTTATGGACTGTATAGCCTGTATAATGTGTACCAAACCATAAGTTATCGTTGCCACCACCCATGTATGTGTTATATTATATTTTTACAGACAGAAAAAAACAATCGACTATACTTTGTGGTTATTTTACATTACTATAGTATGTTTCTAATCCCCTGAGTAACTCGTGCATTGCTCCCTCCCTCAGTGTTACGTTAGCCCCGAAAAAAGCGACAGGTATCGCTTCAATGTCGTTTACGCGTCTACCGCGTTTCGTGGTACAAGGGAATTTGCGAGACAAGGTCAATCAGTGCGCTAAACCTGTTTTGAAATGTTTCAATGTATGGAGCTTTTTAAGGGATTTGAAAATATAAAGCGACCCACCCAAAAAATAGGTTGAGAGTCGCTGCAGTCCACTCAAAGGTCAAAGGTCAAAGGTCAATGTACGAGTTCCTCAGGGAATTTAAAACATACTATAACACAGTAATTCTCTTAATCAGGGAGTAATGGCAGCTTGGTCCTCGTAGTTCCTGGGTCCCTAGATACAGGGAATCCTAATTAAAGTCCAGGATCTATGTATGTGATCGTTGGGCGTTATTTATTTATTTAATTTTGTATATTCCAGGAGCAACTAATCCCCCAAGCAGCGTGGAAGGAATACTCCTCGAATACGAACTACGCGTTTGAGCCGTTTGAGAACGATGACAAGTTTACCGGCACCGCCTCCACCGCGCCACTCCGTCACCGCAACCCCGCCCCGCCCACTAGGTACCTACCGTAAGGGAGTTAATATCATTTTGTTAGTAATTTGTAATAAATAATTATCATCATCAACAGCCTGAGTACGTCCACTGCTGACCATAGCTAGGCCTCCACAGAGCGCCACTTTGAACGACTACTTGCCTCCTGCATCCATCGGCTCCCCGCGGCTTTCACCAGATCGTCGGTCCACCGAGTGGGGGGCCTACGCTGCGTCTTCCGGTTCGTGGTCGCCATTCAAGAACCTTTCTTCCCCATCGGTTGTCAGTTTTACGAGCGATTTTGTTAATTTTAGTAAAAACGAAAACAATTTTAATCATATCTGGTACTTTACAGACCAACCGACCCACCACCGCCGCGACCGACAAGCGCTGTCTCCTCCAACGGTCACAAAACGCCTTCCAACGGCCACAAAATGGCCGCTAACGGTCACAAAATGGCCGCCAACGGGCACAAAATGGCACCGCAGAACGGAAACGGAACTACGGGTCGGATGACGCCGAAGCATGCTAATAGCGCTGCGCAGTATTATCATGAGACAAGGTCCTTACAGCGGCCAAGAGGTCCTCAACAACAACAACAACAACAACAACAATATGGGTAAGATGGTGATGATGATTATGATCATAATGATGACTGATGACCATAATGATGATTGGTGATCATAATGATGATTGATGATCATAATGAGTATGATGTTCATAATGATGATTGATGATCATAATGAGTATGATGATCTTACAGCACCGGGATCGATCCTCGGCCCTGCACCAATGACTTATCTAGTAAGTTATGTGCAATTTTCGATGCCATCGCTCCGTGCCTCGGAGAGCACGTTAAGCCGTCGGTCCCGGTTGTCATAAGAACATCTATGGCAATCGTTACGGATAGTCAGAAGCCTGATAGAATCTGACGCCTGATCTAACCATCCCTGTTACTGGTCGCTTATGGGTTGCGAGGTCAGATGGCAGTCGCTCGTGTAATTCTGGTAGCTCGCCGCTACAGGTTAGATTGGAAACCGACCCCAAGAACAAATGGGAAAAGGCAAAGAGGATGATGATAAATGAGTGTGATGATGATCATAATAATGATAATTTTATTGTGATAAAAATTATATAAAATCCATTTATTACATTTGTCACATTTCATCAGCCTTCTTTCACAGGGAGAGTGTAGGCCAAACATGTCAAACTTAAAGTCATTGAAGTCCAAATGCATAATGGACCGTAGAATCAGGGGGCCGCAAAACAAAAATTTTTTTTTATATTTTTTATGACATTAATTTGCAAGTCAGAGGGATCGTCCTCAATCGATGTCGATACAGAAATAACCCGTAAACGACGAAAATTATCTTGGACTTTAAAATCCTGACGCATTTCAAATTCTGCCTGAAGGCTTCTCATTTTCTAGGTATTCTTGTTATTTGAAATTGTTACACATGTATTTTCCTGAAGGGAAAGAAAGGGAGGCTGTTGTTCAGCTTTGGATTGCAAAAAGACGGGAGTCCATGTATTCCCTAAAGATATCAAAAGGAGAAAACAATGGATAAAAGCTTTACGAAGAAAAAATTGGGAGCCAACTAAATATTCGAGGTTATGTGGTTTTTTTTCCAGTAGTAGATGCTTTTCTATTCCGCAACTGTTCTTTTAACTGCCTAACACTCCATGTCGAATACATTTTTGTAGTATTAGGATCGAATTCACTGGTAAACACAAAGAAACAAAAACGCAATATGGCGGCGATTAGGATCACTCAACAGTGGCGCCACCTACGATTAGCTTTCAGTTTTTAACCCCATTGGTTTTGTCGTTTTTATCACAATAAATAAATAAGTAAATAAATAAATAATAAATAAATAATCCACTACGCTGGACTTTTGTGACTCGAGCACAACATCTATTCTCTTGATAATATTCTCTTTCACTTTCACACCTGCTGGATTAGCATGGACGGTAGACAAAATTGTCTTTCCCCGTGTTACGTCACTTTCTTCATACTTGCTTGGAGTAAAACAGGGGAAAGACAATTTTGTCTACCGGCCGTGCTAACCCTACTGATGTTGTCATTATTTTAAACCATTTTTCCTTGACTGAGTTATCTATTCCAAAACACATTTTTTTCCACACATTAGATTGTGCACTAATACATATTACAATATTGGATCTTATACTGGTAGGGATAGGTTTTATAATAGGGATTCTATGAAATGTTTAGACGTCACAGCGAACGGCTATGTACTGTATCTTCAACAAGGTCACAAATCTGTGCGAAGTTGACTCATGCCATGCATACTAAATAGGTGTCAATAATTAATTGAGCCAAACTAATGTCTACCTTATGATTTATACAATACGAGATACGTTTGCGATGGTTGTTACGGCTCTTGAAACATTGTGTAAACAAAGAAAGGGTTGACCCAATAGGGATGAAACATCTAAAGTAAACGAAACTTAATTTCGAACGTGTTTCCATGTGACCGTGTGGCCTAATGGATAAGGCGTCGGACTTCGGATCCGAAGATTGCAGGTTCGAGTCCTGTCACGGTCGAAACTCTGTTTTGTTTTTTTTTAACCCTTTTTTGTTGGTTATATTTCTAAATATTTGGCGATGTGTTTTTTTGCGGGCAGTGCATCCGATGCAGCAGACTTTGAAATGATTTAAATAATGTGCATAAAAAAGGTTTATAACATTTAATTATGATTTAATAAAATCCAATAGGCTAGTTGCCTAGTAGTTTTTTATTGCATAAATTAATAATATTTCCTCAAAAAATAACCCAGTCGTGTAAACAAAAATTAAATATCTCAAAAAATGACAGTTCAAGCATTTCAAAATACAGGAATAGAAAGAGACAGCTCAAACATGCATTGGCGTCAGTTCTTGGTCCTTCAGAGTACCTCATTACTAAGCTGCGGTAGCTTTAAATACAATTTCTTTGCCATGTGACGTCACAGCGTGTGTTTTCATAGTAACTGTGAGGAAACTCCACACCATCTCTGTTAATCTCTGAACAAATTACGATTAAAAGTATCTCCTAGACATCATTGGTTTAGCGACAAATGGCAATAAACAATTTTCAACTCCGTTTTTCAGTCTATTACCATTTGTCGCTAAACCAATGATACTAGGTGATACTTTTAATTGTAATTAGTTGATACATTCTATTTATTTGCGCAAAATTAGTTTTCATGAAATCGCGTTGAGTAATTAAGCTATTATTGGCAAAAAAACGCAAGAAAATTTGAATTTCCCCCGCCAGTGTAACGTTCCATCTTAAAGCTGAAATTCGTAGATCATCATTTGATGTCAAACTGGAGCTAGGGGATATATGCTTATGCATGTGAAATATATATATCAACAGGTTATTCGTCTGTAACACCAGTCTGGTAGCAGTCCAAAATGTGTAGTTATCGCTGAAAGTTTGGGCACTACGTTGATAAAGTATTTTTGGGGGTCTTTAGAACGATTTTATTTTAGATCCCTGTTTTTCGTTTCATTGTCTATATTTTCACAATTATTTCATATGATTATTTTGACACGTCACGCATTGGGCTTCCAAAAAAGTTAGAGGAGAAGGTGGTAATGTGTGGTCCCTGCAGGTATATTGGCCCCCTTACATATTTATGATTTACGCAACGCGCCATCTAGTATAATTTACGTGCAATGCGGAGCTCTTGTAACAGCTACCGAAAAGTAACCAACAAATCTGTGAGATGGCGTAACGTTCATTTGTTATTTAAAGTCAGTCGAAACACGCAACGGAAAACATTTAAAACCACTCTGCATTTTATTCATTTTTTCCATAAAAACTAAGTTTTACGTCGAGTGATTTGGACATTGTGGTCGAGAAACATTTTCCTACTGGATTTTGAAGGTAATTATGCAAAAACATTTGATAATTATATGTATTTTGGTTTGATTTATATATTCATTAATACTTTTAATTTGGCCCCCTCGCATTGTTCCTATTATGTTTCTGGGGGGCCATATAACATGTATGAGTGATATATCATTTCTGTATTGTTTTTAATTTCGTTTTCAGATGCCTCGACTCAGTCTGCTAGTCCCATCTTCGAAGAAAAGGAAAACATGGGATCCTGATCAAATGAAAATGGCAGTTGAAGCTGTAAGGACAAAGGTCCTCAGAGTGCCATATAACCCTCACTTAATGTCATGTTGTGAAAATTTTAGTTTTGAGAATAAATTAAGTTTTATTAAGATTATTCTGTGATTATTTTCTTTATTCTACAGTTAGGCATGCATGCCAATGAGTAAGGAACACTATGACGTACTTGCTTTACTTGTAAGTGTAGTCTTTTTACATGAGGCCTGAAAAAGAAAGTAGGGGGCCACATTACCACCTTCTCCTCTATTTTTGTTGATTTCGTGCTTAGACCCCTTTTTTAAAAGGATATTTTCCATTCCAGCTACTCGACCGCAAGTCGCCCCGACCGAGCTGCTTACTCATTACCTCGAGGCGTACGACCCGAGCCAGCCGGCAGCCACAACCCAGACTTCTACTTCATGCCATCGCAGAGGAAATACGAAGGTGAAGTGGTCAGGGTCTACGTAGATAGTAGGAGACGGGATGAGTTGTAGAAGGGGACAGCATGAGTAGCTTGGGGAACGGTGATATTGGAGACGAGTGGGGGACTAGCAACGTAAGTGATATATGAAGATAGATTTATCTATGCGAATGATAGAAGATGAGATGAATTATAGAAAGAGACAGCGTGAGTAGCTTGGGGGATGGTAACTTGAGAGACGAGTGAGTTATTACTCGTATACGTACTAAGCGTTTTAATCATTTATAATTCGGACAGCAAAGGAGTATAACACCTTACCAGCGTCATTGTTTCCTGACAAATATAATCTGGGAGTTTTTACAGTGAACCGGTATCTTCTAGGCAAGCATGCTCCATCGTCGACCGCGTCGTCACTTACCATCTGGTGAGACCGTGGTCAAATGTTAGCAAATGTATGAAAAAAAAACATGGCAGGCGTACAACGTAAGTGATGTGAAAGATAATTGTCTATGTAAATGATAGGAGACGGGGTCAGTAAAAGTAGGAGACTGCATGAGTAGTTTGAAGGTAAGTTTAGACACGTCTAACGTAGGTGATAACTAATATGGGTGATAGTTGCCTGTGGATAGGAAATGGAATACGACAGAAGGAGACATCATGAGTGGCTTGGGAGACGTTGGGGGACGAGCAACGTAAGTAATATAGGAGATGTTGCCTATGTGAATTATAGGAGACAGTATAAGTAGCTTGGTTGGTAACGAATGACGTGGGGGACGTGTATTGTAGGTGATAACTAATGTGGGTGATAGTTGCCTATATGGATAGAAGACTGGGTGAGTAATAGAATATAAACTTATGCGATATGCTATAGGTACCGTATGAGTAGCTTGGGGGACGGTAACGTGGGTTACAAGTAACGTAGAAAAACTAACATGGGAGATAGTTTTAAGATAATGAGTAATGTGGTAGGTAATAGGAGACAGATGACAGAACCAACAATAGCGTATAATAACATATCTATATAGCTTAGGATATGGGCGATTATTAAGGGGACAAATATCGTACAATACAAAGAACTTAGGGGACTAGCCAAAGTATCAAAAATTATGTGGTTATTAAGAGGACAAATATCGTAAAATACAAAGAACTTAGGGGTCTAGCCAAAGTATCAAAAGTTGTGTGGTTATTAAGAGGACAAATATCGTAAATACAAGGAACTTAGGGGACTAGCCAAAGTATCAAAAGTTGTGTGGTTATTAAGGGGAAAAATATCGTAAATCACAAGGAACTTGGGGACTAGCCAAAGTATCAAAAGTTGTGTGGTTATTAAGGGGAAAAATATCGTAAATCACAAGGAACTTAGGGGACTAGCCGAAGTATCAAAAGTTGTGTGGTTATTAAGGGGAAAAATATCGTAAATCACAAGGAACTTGGGGACTAGCCAAAGTATCAAAAGTTGTGTGGTTATTAAGGGGACAGATATCGTAAAGCTCAAGGAACCTAGGGGATTAGCCAAAGTGTCAAAAGGTGTGTATGAAATAATTAATAAGTACTTAAACAGTGTCGAATGCAGTATGCAAGGAAAGGGAATGTATTAGTCCTGAATTCAAACCTAAGATTCGTATTAAATTGATTATTATTTTCAATAGACGAGAACTGTACTGTACTGTATTATAGTTATTCTGTTTACTAGACTGTGTGATGTCTCAGGATGACGTGCGCAGTGCAGTGTCACGCGAAGCTTTATTGTTTTAAAGATCCGAGTGATACTGCAACTGTTATGGGCGGCCGTGTTGCTTAACATCAGGTGAACGACTAGCTCGTCATGTCATTCAATCGCATAAAAAAAAATTATAATAATATGTGATTATTATAGTAGGTATTGTGTAGAATTGTTTTAAAATGGCATTACAAATGGGGTTGGTAAAAACATAAATAAGTAGGTGTACAATAAAGAGTTGATCTATCTATCTATCTATCTAGGTACGTTTTTATGGTTACACCGATTTTGTACAAGATATAGATTTGTATTCGATGGTTTTTAAGCTTTAATTAATGTCTTTACAAATAGTTATTATAAAATAACTATTCGTTACGAATCTCGATTTGGATGGAAGATACTGACCAACTTCGCTGGACTGTAGGTATCACAGAGCAGGGGAAAAGTTACGGTTTTCGAAACGTCATTTTCTTCCTTGCTCTGTGGTAGTAGGTAATAAATGCAAATATTTAAAACTGAATTGTGCCAGTACTTAATGTATCTAGTAATGTAAGTAGATAGATTTAACGAATAATGCATGAATATAATACATAATAATTATAATGCTTTTTATACTTTTATTGTAAGTTATATGGGATCTGATTTAATACTATTGATATTATAATAAAGGCTTAGATAAGATAATAACGTTGATTAAAATTGCAACCATTTTTTTAATTATTGCAATTTAATTAATTTTTTTAAATTGTTAGTTTCATAAAGTTTCGTAATAAATTATAATTATGTACAAAAAAATAAGACAATAATTTATTAAATCGACAGTAACTACAAGAAAAAAGATTTTATTACTTATCCATAATTTTTTGATAATAATAAATGGCTGCAATTTTTTTTTGTTAAGTTCATATTTATTTTAATTTAGTATTGTATTTTGGGACGCTCATAGTTACTTTGCCTGAAAATGCTTTTATTTAACACTATATACCTATTCGACATTTTGCACGCATGTAGTGAACTGTACGCAACTTTACAATTCATTTCAAATACGACGTAATTGCGAGTAGGTCTGTGCAGATCATGCAATAGTGTCCTGCTATTTTTTTTATTGCATAAAATAATAATATTCCTCAAAAAATAAACAGCCGTGAAAACAAAAATTAAATATCTCAAAAATAAACAAAGTTACAAGCATTTTAAAATACAGGAATAGATAGAGACAGCTCAAACACGCAGTGACGTCACTCTTGCTCTTCTTAGTACCTAATAGTAATAAGGTACTATGAAGGAGCAAGAGTAAGCGAGCTTAGTAAAGCTGTGGTAGCTTTACATGCAGTATCTTTGGCATGTGACTTCACAACGTGCGTTTTCATAACTGTGGGGAATCTCCTGTTATGAGAGAAAGGGACAGGTGATGCCCCTCCAGAAACTTTAAAAGCTTATTACTCCTTGATTTATTTACCGATTTGACTTATTTTTTTTTCAATTATGTATTGCATTCATTTTAAACCTACTTTGAGAAAATAATATTTACTTGTTAATTTTTAACAGCAGGCAACAAGCCTAGTAATAACAATAAGTATGTCATGTTTATCCCTGCTCTGTGCATAACACAAAATATGTAACTTTTGTTCTGCAACTTAAAAAAAATATCTCCAAAAATGTTATTTTTTTACATAGGTACGTATCAAAAATTAATCATAACATGTCAATACTCAATGAAACTAAATAATTATCCCGGTAAATACCTACACGATAAGCTAAAAGAGGAAATAACGTTTTGTTTTAAAAATGTCGATATGCGCGTGCGAGAGAGAGCATTCGTACTCAAGTATCATTCAATCTACAATCATTCTCAGCGCACAGAGTAATAGTTCTAGTAGTTGGACTTCGTGTTTGAAATGGAGTGTTACCAGTTACAACCGTATTCATAACTCCAAATACACCGTTTTAGTGCTCTGCGTTTTTAGAGATTCCTGCGACGATGTTAAAAATAGATCAATTTAATTAAAAATCTTAAATCGGCCCTGTCAAAACGTAGTGTTTGCTTATTGGCAACATTGCCAACTAAATGTCAAGTAAATAAAAATACAAAACCATTCCTCTTTTTAAAGATATTTTTTTATTCACTGTGTTTTTTAAATAAATTGGCCTGTTTTTATTAATTGGTAAAAACTTGAGGAATTAATATTACACATTATTAACAATGCCTTATTATTTAAGTATTAAAATGTAACAACCGAATAGCGTACAAATAATTAAGCAACTTAATTGTAGTTATGGGATAAAGCAATATCATATTTAAGAAGGTTTCATTATTATTATTAACTAAAGACTATTATTAAATTCCAATTAAATTAAATAAAGTAATAACTGTCACTTTTATTTACTCCCTACGCTTTACTTCTGCTTTGGTGAAAAGGGATCTAAGGTATGCATCAACTTTATAATTATTTACTTTACCTATTTATTTATTTTTATATTATTATTTTATTTTTCGGTCACAACTTAGTTATAAGTGAAGTTGACTTCCGATGAGTTCAAATTATTTCACAGCATCAGCTGGATGACGTCCACTGCTGAACATAGGCCTTTCCCACGAAACGCCACTACCTTTCCCACGAAACGCCACTAAGAACGCTTATCATAGGGAAGGATTTGCCATAATCACCACGCCTAGCAGGCCTTGGTGATCGCAAGGTTCTGCTTGATTTTAATGTACCGAGGAAAATGTTGCTCCCATTCCCATGATATTCTCTTAGCCGGCCCACGGGAAGAGATGGGGTGGTTCTACTCGCAAACCGGGACCACACGGTCAAATCATTGATTAATTTAAGCCACTATAACTAACTGGTCATCAGTCTTCTCTTAACCCAGGGAGTTATTCTTTGACACAAGTCAGTAGGTACATTCAATGTTTTCGGAACTTTAAGTAGTAAATGACCTTTTAGTAAGGAGCTTTTTGATATTATCCCCGCGTCGGCGTTCTATCACCGTACATCAGGCCACCGTCAAAAGGCTCATCCACATATCTTGCAAGAACGGAAATCTCGCACGACTCGCTTCATGCGTTCATTGTTACCACGCACCTGCAAGTTGTGGAATAATCTTCCCACGGAAGTATTCCCGCGATCCTTCAATATGCAATCTTTTAAAAAGGGTATCATTACTGAACTGGCAACGCGTCGACAACGCCCCTAGTGTTGCAGATGTCCATAGGCTACAGTTACCGCTTTCCATCAGGCGGGCCGTACGCTTGTTTGTCGTTCATAACATAAAAAAGATTTTTTTACTATAAATAACTTTATTATTATGTAATAGGGATTTTCTGTACAACCGATGGGGAAGAAAGGTTCTCGAGTGGCGACCACGAACCGGAAGACGCAGCGTAGGCCGGCCCCCCACTCGGTGGACCGACGACCTGGTGAAAGCCGCGGGGAGCCGATGGATGCAGGAGGCGAGCAGCCGCTCAAGGTGGCGTGCTCTGGGGGAGGCCTATGTTCAGCAGTGGACGTCTTCAGGCTGTTAATGATGATGATGATGATGATGATGATTTTCTGTATGCATTATAAAGTATTTCGCCATAACTATAATGTTTCTTTTACAGATTTTTGATGCAGACTCCGAAGAAAACTATTTTATTTACCTAGTTACCAACAAAAAGACGTATTTTTAGTAAACAGGTTTATTTTAATTATATTTTCATAACAGATCTAGTCTCATCTCACAGTTTTAAAATAAGTTATTTTTCACCTCTTTAATAATAGATTTTTAGTAATAAAATAGGGCTTGCATGTGGCAATATTATATTTATAAGAATTATATCGGTCGCTCAAATATATTGCCAGTGTAAGATAAAATTATAATTAATTAAGTGTAAATATCAATATAATTATATTATTGTTGAAATGGCATAACTAGTTAGTTTCAAATAAATTTTATGTACTAAGACTAATTAATTATTAATAATTATTATTGATTGTAAAAACCACTTAGTACTTAATCATTCTGAAACTTCATAATATGTTGTTTGACCAAAGGGCCAAAGGGCGACATTCACCGAAAATACATTTACTGAAACGTACTTTCAACAATTTAAAGTGGTTAAATACTCTTTGTTATCTGTCATATTCTTGCTGACGAGAACTGTCACGCGTGAAAGTGAGAGAACAATAATAACTTCTTCTTCGTTTAATGGCTTTCTATTACTTTTTAGCAATAATTCTGCCAATGTCAAGTAAGGTAAAAATTGTACGGTAATATCATGTGAAAGTCCTATTTTGTCAGTCAAAATGCCGTAGATTTATACATTTTTCAAGTAGAACCTGTCATTTACCTTGACTTTAATAAAACAGCCTAATTTATAAAAATTACGGCCTCACTAAACGCGTAGTAGTTTTAGATTAGTTACTTCAGCTTTTGTCCTTTTTTGACATTTGAATGTTGAAAGCGATCGAAAAAGACAAAAGATAGTGTACTTATCAAAAGCTACAATGCGATTATTAATAAGGATGTAAAAGACTCAAATGTGTTTAGGTTAGTTTTCAGCCAGTGACAGTATGATGGCATAGTAGGACCACGAGGACATGTATATCCTCGTGGTCCTACTGGTATGACAAATTAGTAGGACCACGAGGAAACAGCCGTTTATTTCAGTATTACCCACTGCTGAATAAACACTTTTTTTTGACGAAAGCTAAGTTTTTTTTTAATTAGCTGTTATTACTTTTCATTCGATTTAATCAATTATTCAAATAGATTTTTTTTAATTATTAATATCTGGCATTTTTAATTTATCGTCACTTCAATAATAATAAATAATAATAAGAAGGCAGTACTCCTTGACACGGCACGTATTGTCAGGAGGTTCCTCACTCTGCAGCCCTAACCACCGGTAGCTTGGGCCCTGCTTCGCTGCCGGCGGCACTCTAGGTTTAGGATTTTTTGATAGTATTTTTATAACAATATTGTAAAAAAACCTAAACCTAAGAAAAATGAATAAATGAGTGGATAATAATAATAATAATCATTTATTTCATCTCAAGAATACATGCTCGGTACATTCTAGGTAGTAAGGTGTAAAACAATACAGTTTTTTATAAATCCTAAACATATTACCGTACCCTTGGGAAGCTCTGCAACCCCGCACTAGGTCTCTGATGAGCCTGTACAGCGGGCTTACAGTGAATCACCTCAGTCACGTCAATGTGCAGGTAATAAAACACAGATCGAGATTAAATCTAGTTTTAATTAAAATTATAAAATTAACACATGTTTTTTGGTGTAATTTGGACTTTTATTTGAATCTTATTGTTACATTAGTTCATTTTACTATCAATAATAAATAGATACCTACCGTTCACTACACCATATCTTAAACTAAATTAATCTTAAAGGTCATCTAAATTTAAGACGAGGCGACCGAAATCGGGCATTGTTTAAAATTGAGGAACTAACTACTAACTAATTGTAAAATATATATTTAGTATTACAGTGATTTACGCGTATTTTCAAAGAAACATGCACTTATCTTATAACTCGTGCTGTAATTAGGATATCTTGTACAAGGGCTTTTTTAATTCACCCAAAATCTTTTACGTCATTCATTACTATTACCACTTAAATTATTTACTGCCCTACAACTTTCAAAAATTTCAAATTTTTTTCTTCAAACTTTTTTTCAAAATATTACTCTACATTATACTATGTACCTATATCAATAATATACTATTATTACTTTTTTATTTATAAATAATAACTTGTTACAATTTTTTTTCATTTTTATTACACACAATCAAAATAATAATCATTCTACTAAAGTGTAATTACTCAGTAAAATAAAACCAAAACATTGAGCCTGGTACAACGTATTATCACCCAATAGCAAATAGGAAATTACGTTTATAGGCAGTTTTAACCGTTACACTAGGCCCAATTTTGAAGGCTTATAGTTGACAGTCCTTACTAAAAATATATCCGTCTCTTACATTGCCGTTTATTTGACAAGAACAGCATCAGTTTTAGGCTTAGAGTATAGACTAAAAGCATAGAGAGATCAATCAAACCAATATTATATTTGTACTGCTCAAACGTATCGTTACGTCAGTGGCGAAGGAAAGAAACAAACATATAGTAATTAGCACCCTTGCGAAAAGTCACCATACCATTTTTTCGACTCAAGTCTACTGTTTTTTCTATACAAATATGTCAGACTCATTCACGTAAGTGTCCACTTCATATAAAATGTCCAAAGAAGTGGTACGCTTGACAGATAATGAAGTTATCTCTATGCTTTTAGTCTATACTCTAAGGTTTTAGGAGTTTTAGATCTGTCAACTAAAGCCTTTAAAATTGGCCTGATTGGCGAAAATGTAAAGTTAGAACAAACTTATCACAGAAAAGGTTGTATGTTTAGATAATATGGGTTATAACCTAACAGGTTTTAGCACAGAGGTTTTAGGTTAATTTAATGGTCTACAGTGCCACCAACTTATCTGTTCAGTTGAATCTTAGAGTATATATACTCTGCTGTACTGTTAGAAAGAGATAACGGAAAATCGACCGAAACTGAATTGGTGGCACGTGGCACTGTAGTGTAGGTACAAGATGTTAAGTGTTTAGTGAAACTTTATCGTTTGCATAACAATAATATCTAATTAAAAACTGGACTGACGTCCGACTGTCCATGAATTATAAATAACCTTGTATAATGTAATAATTATGTACCTACGTTAATTACTTCACTTTCGACAAGAATTATGGAAGTGGGTAAATATACAAGCGGTGGTTTTAAACATGTTCAATATTATTTTATAGAAGTAGTTATACTGCTACTGAACTCTAAATTCATAAACGAATAATAACAATTTTTTTTATCAAACATCGCAGGCTCGTGCAGCTCTAGTAACCTAGCGAGGTAAGGTCGTCGACCTCGCCGAAGCCGCTCGATGCGAATAAAATCGAGACGTATAAGTAAGCATACATTATAATGTATCCAAACGATTGACATCAAGTTTTGATGAGATTTGAGTGAAAATCAAGTTTTCGTTAAGGTGGAACGTTTTACTAGCGCGGCAAAAACAAATTTTCTTGCGTTCTTTTGCCAATAATAGCTTAATTACTAAACGAGATTACATTAAAACTGATTTAACGTAAAGAAATAGAATATATCAACAAATTACGATTAAAAATATCACCTAGATATAATTGATTTAGCAACAAATGGCAATAAACAAATTTCGTCTTGGCTTATCAGTCTATTGCCATTTGTCGCTAAACCAATGATATGTAGGTGATACTTTTAATTGTAATTTATTGGTACATTCTATTTATTTGCGCAAAATTAGTTTTCATGTAATCACGTTGAGTAATTAAGCTATTATTGGCAAAAGAACGCAAGATAATTTGAATTTGCCGCGCTAGTGAAAAGGTTTAGAGGGTGAAAACCGTTGGCGTCCAAAACGCTGAAATGTAGGTAAATTCACTCATGGGCTCTATTGTCTCTATCATACGTGTGGAAAGCAGAGCGACGGCATTACATTTTCAAATTTCAGGACGGTCTTCGTCCCTATATGAAATATACAGTACGAAAAGTATCAAACCTGTTTATGAACACAGCTTGTTATTGGTTTGTTATAATGATTTGTATAAGATAGTATTTAGGTAATTTCTCTATTAGCACAAGTTTAGTTAAATTACAAGTTATATTATCTTGTGACAGCTTCTGTAAATATTGATTTACTGACTTATTTTAAAATAATTTTATTGAGTTAGTATTTTGACAAATAATAATGTAACAATCTACCCATCTATAAACATTATTATTCTTAGTTAATCTAATTAATTTAAATTTAGTACTTATAGCCCGATGACTACACATTAAAGACAATTGCATTAATATTATTTAAATAAATGAATACATTATAAAACAATATAAATTAATAAACATATTATTTTGAAGAGTTGAATGTAAATATAAAAATTGTTTACACTACAGTAAGTATTAATAGTTCTAAAATATACTATAATATAGGTGGATTTTATGTTTAATACCTGACCTAAGAATAATAAATAAACAATAATAAATAATAAAATATATATTCTTAATTTAATAGTTTTATTTAAGTACCAGTATTTTAATAAACCTAGATACTTTTAATAATTACCTATAATATTATAACGGGTATAATTACCTATAGTGCATTTATTGTTACAGGTGAAATTGAATTCATTTGCATAAATTGGGTACCTAGATAGTACATAACATTATTCATTTATTAATGACAATTAAAGGGTAAAAAGTGCAAATGAAAATATTTTTATTGAAAATTATGAAAATTGCCGAATCTTCATAATTTTCACGATGAATCTTTTAGTTGCACGATTGATTGTAATACTTTTAAGTTTTTTTTACCTTGTACCTATTGTCTTATTAAAAGCGGTACATATTAATTTTAATTTAATTTTGTACCGTAGCAGTTTATTAAGTAAATTATTCCATTCATTGGAGTTTTATTATCAATACCAACTCGATGCGTGAGATTTCATACCACACGTGACCGGTGTCAGGAGTAGATCTAGTTTCAAAGGATGCTAATGAATTCCATTACGCCCAGTATATAAGTAGCTGCGATGTCGACAGTCCAAATGCAGGCCCACTACCGGTAGGTAGCGTACCCAACATGCTGAATGCTGGCAGCATTGCCTGGCTGAATTGCAATGCTAATTCGTTGAAATATGTTAATTTATATGTTATGTCCTTTTGGCAACATGCAGCCGTTTAAGCTAAGGCAGAAGCCTCAGAGGTGGCTCAGAAAAGAGGATAATTTTTATGGTCAATGGTAAGATTATTTTATAAAAAAGGTAAAAAGTAAACAGTAAAAATAATGAAATGATTTAGAGGTTTGATCTTACGCCTTGGACTTGCTTGCCTTTCATTCGCCATAGATCCTGGAAAATTCAAAGACTTTAGAGTAGGTACTTACAATAATGTAATGTACGTTAAATAAATAAATATGTGTGGACATTTCACACAGCACCATCTTGCCCGTAACTAACCATAGCTTGTACTATGGGAATCAGATAACTGATATAATACTTAAATACTTTTTTGTTTGTAAATACATACATAGAATACAATATAACACCCAGACACAGAACAAACATCAATGTTCATCACACAAATGTTTGTCCTGAGTGGGAATCAAACCCTCAACCTACTTCAGAAGGCAGAGGTACTAGCAACCGAGCTAACAGGCCAGTCCAAGGGACATGTTATCCATTTTCCATAACCCCTGCTGCAGGGTTAGCATGGACGGTAGACAAAATTGTCTTTCCCCGTTTTACGTCACTTTCTTCATACTTGCTTGGAGTAAAACAGGGGAAAGACAATTTTGTCTACCGGCCGTGCTAACCCTACGGTATTCCAAACGTACAACAAAGTTTAACTCGCCACCACGGCGTTTGATCTCGGTTTCCATCATGGTAGCGATGAGCTCTTGTTGAGTCCCTCGCACGTCGATGTAGTGGCACCCACTGTTGGCGTAATGCGCTGTCATGCATTTGCGGCAGCTCTGACAAAAGAAAAAAAAACTTCACTGTGCTCAAAAATGACGGCACTTTTTTTTTGTAAGTGGTCACCGCCGCCTATGGACATCTGCAACACCGAGGGCATTGCCGGTGCGTTGCCTACCCTCAGAGAGGACTCTTTTAACATTTTTCACCTAATATTTTTGTACGTGGCGTGACGAGCCAGTCGTTAGCCTGATATTAAGCGTCACGGCCACCCATAACAGTTGCAGACTGCGACTTGCAGAATCAGTTTTGAGGTTTGATTTTCATAGGGACTGTGTATCTATTACCTATATTTTGATATAAGATGATACCTATACCTGTGTAATGTTCTGTCCAGATCCATGCACTATGTAAGGATGGAAAAGCACAGTATCTCCCGGCTGCATTTCTAAATAAACTCTCTTATCTGCCGGAGCCACGACGTCTTCACTACGGATGCCGAGGAAGAACTGCTTCTTTTCCTGTTGACGTAGTAGATTTTTTTTCTCTTATATTTTGGCTCCACACATAGTGTATTTAGCCAGTGTCAAGTATTGTAATTTTTCATAATGATAGAATATTTCACGTAAAGTCAAGTTTTAGTCACAGTCTACGTAGTCATAGTCCAGTCTAAGTCAGGTAGTCTCAGTCTAGTCTAAGTCATGCCCTAGTAAAGTGGTGGCAACTTTACTAGAAGCTTCTATGGAATTTTGGAAGCAACACGAAAAACCACGTTTCACCACATTATATCACTTGCCCACACTCATGCTCGTAATTCAGCACTTAATGCGTAAAACGCCACCGATTTTAAACATTAACACTGGAAAAAGCACGAGTTTTGAAAAATAATACAATGCAACGACGTGAACTTTTCCGCGTTCCCGCCAAAACTCCACGTAGTAGATTTTTCTTTTATATACACAATACAATAGGTAACATATTATTCATTTACAAAATAAGGAATTATCTGAACTTGACAGCTCTGCCCTGCTGCTGCTCTCTGCTCTGCTCTTTCTCTGACTTGGAATTGAATAGTTCCATTGTCTTTCTCCAAAGATCTTCACCAGAACTTCCCTAATACATGGGACAGCCACGCAAGATTCTTCCACCAAACAAAATGATCACTTAAATTCCAGAAAACACTAAGAAATCGGTGAACATAAATAAGAAAATAACATATACATATAGTCGAAAACAGAACCCCACTTTTTAAGTCAGCCCGAAGACCCTGTTAGGGACCATGGAAGTTTAAAATTCAGCCTGAAGACCTCCACTGCTGAACATATGCCTCCCCATATTAGAGCGCCACTTTGAGTGTCTGCTTCCCTACACCCATCGGCTCCCCGCGGTTCCGGCCGGCCTACGCTTGCGTCTTCCGGTTCGTGGTCGCCACTCGAGAACCTTTCTTCACCATCGGTTGTCAGTTCTACGAGCGCTGTGAACAGACCACACGCTGCCATTTTAACTTGCTAATTTTAAGAGCTATATACAAGGTGAGTTTGAATTGGAATGTTATCCCGAAATGGGGACTGGGACCATGATAGCCCACAAGTTGTGAGAGCCTTACATGAAAATGCGTGTTTCCAAACCTCCATACTAAAAAATAAATCCACTTACAAAATAGCACGTGCGATCGCTGCGAGAGTTAACAAGATACTAAAAAACACAGCATTTCTAAACACAGGTCGTCAAACTCATTTAAGTGCATTCGGTCAAGGACGAAATTCACCCACCCAGCTGCGCTAGGGCTATCTTCGAACGTAAACTTTACTTAGCATTTCTTCAATGAAAAACTATTAATTTAGAAAAGTCGTCGAAGAAACATAGTCTAAACCTTGGGGAGTAGATTTACCCTTTCGGGATAATAAACCAACTCAGACTCAGATAGTATACACTCTAGTTCTCCTGTGGATCTCCTCATTTCGTATCTTATCTCGCAAGGAAACTCGAAGCGTAGCTTTCCATAGCTCGTTGCGCGACTTTAAGCTTAAACACATCTCAGCGTATGTATTGAAGATGTAAAACTTACGGAGGCGTCTTCAATGTGGTCATACATAGAGTCCACTTTATGCGACCCTGGTACCATGTACAAGCAGCCGTTGTCTCGGTGCACGTGGTCTATAGCCGTCCATGTCGCGACGATCTTATCAGCCGGACGGATTGGTAAGTAATAAAGGTCCTATAAAGAAGATATTGGCTAAAGCAACGGTAATGAACTTCAGAGTTTATCAATGGACCATCAGCCATCAGGAGATCGGAATAGGCTAGTGTCCTGCTATAAGTACAAGAATTTGTTAGAAAAAATCGTTTCAGGAAGCTACTACTCTGTGAACTCGAAATTGAAGTATTAAGTAAGTAATTAGATTGTGTTTTAATGTTTTAATTAGACCCGATCCTCAGTTCTCCTTTTCCAGTTACAAATTTTTACCAGTCCTCTTCGTCACTCCATCCATATCCATCCATATAAGCACCTACGTCTACCAATTCGCAGTCTCCATCAGAAAACGTTTGTCAATCGCCAACCTATCCCATCCACCCATTCATGAACCCAGTTCTATGGGAGGAGCCAATAGAGCCTGCTTTAGATTAATAAATCGTAGGGCCACTCCATCTCTTCCCGTGGGTGCCGTAAGAGCCGGCTAAGGGTATATCCATGGAATGGGCAGCAGCAATTTCTTCAGTACAAGTTACAATCTTCTGCAATGACCAAGCCGCCTGCCAAACGTGATGATTATGGCAAATCGGCCTATGTTCAGCAGTAGACGTCTTCTAGCTGATGATGTGTATATAATGGCCTACTGCCCAACCTCCATGCATCTACTAGTAGAAAGATAGGTAGGTACCTACATTTTGTGTCATATCTATGAAAAACAGATCCAATGAGAAAACAATAAACCCCCTAGATCCATCGTAGATCTCGCCACTGAATCTTCCGAGGTAGAACTACTTTATCAATGTCAGCACAGGTATATTATATAGCATAAGCTGTAAGAATCGACATGCCTATCTCTTCTCTCTAAAAAAGCATCTGGCCGATGAACAATACCCATTGACTATAAATCCAGTTGACCAATGATACAACTTCCCCTCATACGAAAATTAGCGGTGTACTTCAACCACTAATTTCTAATAAGTCACGGGAACCCGTTGATGTCTTTTGTTCCATCCTGCTCTGTTGTTTGTAATTTGGTATGACTTTGTCTCGTTTTGTTACCTCGTCCCCTGTCCGCGCAGGTGAGTCATGTTTGTACGAGAAATTATGTTCACGAGCTATCAACGGGCTTTATAATCTTTGAATTTATCATTACTATTTATCCATTTCCAAGATAACACCCTTTGACACATTTTTTTTAATTTGCGAGATATTTTTATTTTCCACAATGATCAGACCAGACCTACCTACCTGATGCGGAGGGTGCCTCTCGGAGCCAGGTGGCTTATTGATGAGCATACAGTTGATCGCTGTTAGGTCTTCGCCGATGATCTGAGACAAGATATGCAGCAGCGTCGGGTCTTCTGAGTACTTCGAATACACGTCGTCATATAGGAGTTCTTGGATCTGGACAGACACGGGGCGTACAATTACAACAATACAATTACAATTTATGGACACGGGAAACTTAGAAGTGGGTAGGGGTTCTGTCTACATATCTGTTTTATATTCAAGGGAAATTAAAGAAGGAATATATAAGGCCTTCCTTTAGATATAAAAATTGTTTAAAAGTAGGTAGGCACACCTAACTTTTCAAGAACATGTCGGGTGATACTTAGATATATAGTGCCTAGGTGCTAATTATTATCTGTGATAGTGCTTAGGTCCCATAGATGCGTAGATTTAGCTTGTCACAAACGAAAAACGTAAGGGTTTTGGCGGGAACTCGAAAAAGTTCACGTCGTTTCATTGTATTATTTTTCTAAACTTGTGCTTTTTCCAGTGTTAATGGTTAAAATTGGTGGTGTTTTACGCATTAAGTGCTGAATTACGAGCATGAGTGTGGGCAAGTGATATAATGTAGTGAAACGTGGTTTTTCGTGTTGCTTCCAAAATTCCATAGAAGCTTCTAGTAAAGTCGCCACCACTTTACTAGGGTATGACTTAGACTGGACTATGATTACCTGACTTAGACTGGACTGTGACTAAGACTTGAAGACTTGACTTTACACGTGAAATATTCCATAACTCGATGGATAATTACAATACTTGACACTGGCTAAATACACTATGTGTGGAGCCAAAATATAAGAAAAAAAAAAACAAAAAACGTACAAATACCTATTTGGTAGTAGGTATTATTTAAACAGTTTAGAAATTGACCACAATGAAATGGTTAACAACTTTTGAGCGAAATGACATTGTAGAACCTGAAATACCTACTTACCAAGTTTCGTACAACCTGGGTAGACGCGTCTTTTAACTATCTCATCATCCTCTTTGCCTTTTCCCATTTGTTATTGGGGTCGGCTCCCAATCTAACCTGTAGCGGCGAGCTACCAGATATACACGAGCGACTGCCTTCTGACCTCGCAACGTTGCAACCATAGAAGACCAGTATGCATCCCTGTTACTGAGCCGTTCCTAACGCCTGATCTATCCAGATTCTATCAGGCGTCTGACTATACCCATAACGATTGCCATAGATGTTTTTATGACAACCGGGACCGACGGTATCGAAAACTGTCATTGGTGCAGGGCCGAGAATCGAGCCCGGTGCCTTAAGATCGCGAAGCGCACATGCTACCGCTCGGCCACCATCGCTCAATCTTTTAACTTTCGATCGTTCTAAATAATAAATTAAGTACCTACCTTGTTAACGTATTGCTCAGGTTTGACATTCTGTTGGTAAAGCTTCGGATCCTTGACGATGGAGTAGAACCGATTCGAATCGGACCTGTTCACGATTTCAACGAAGCGATCTCTGTGGAGGCACGCCACAAGACAAGTTTTTTAATACCTACACTAATTTTAGGTAGGTAGGTATCACTTCGACCATAGGTGCCAATAAGAGTCGGGTAAGGGAATAATCTAGGGAATGAGCAGCAGTGTTCACTCCGGGTAAGGGAATGTTCATGCCGAGGAAACTCCTCATTATTTACCGCGATCACCAAGGACCTGCCAATTGTGGTGATTATGGGAACTTCTAATGGGGTTGTTCAGAAGTGAACGTATTCTGGCTGATCACTCCATGTGATGGAAAATTTAGGTTATTTCTTAGGTATTGCATGGGAGCCCTACATAAAGCCAGTATATGTATATTATAGATACCTGAAGAGATTGATTGTTTGTATATCAAATAGCTTCTTAACAAGTATAAACCCATTGTCCGAGTACATCTGCAGTTGGTCCTGCGACAGTGAATGGTGCTTCCCAGCCACCTCTGCAGATACCCTGCAACCATGGTAATACTAGGTTTCATCATCATCAACAGCCTGAAGACGTCCACTGCTGAACATAGGTACCCCCACAGAGCGTCACTTTGAGCGGCTGCTTGCCTCCAAACGCTGCTGCTGTCTTGCTTGCTTGCTTGGCTGGGTTCGCAGTGTTTTAAATAGGTAGGTGGTACTTAGGTAAGCTTTTATTGGTATGGACCACTCGAATGTTGACGATTCTCATAACCTTGATACGTAAGTATACTTAGGTAATATAAATAATTATAACATAAATAAATTTATTATATGAATTATGCGTGCACACTTTTTTTACTAAATTTTATTTATTTATATATTTGCCTTTTTTTAAACAGGTACAGGTAAATCTAACCAATTACCAAGCAATTACCAACCATGCTTACCTACTTACGTTTAATCAAATCTTGGTAAGTATTGTAAAACTTACTGTTTCGCCATTATGTTCCTCGAAAAATTAATGCCAAATTAACAAATGGTTTAAGTGAATCAACATTGAGAATTCATTGATAACAAAACATACAATATAGTAACAATACAAAAGATAACTGTTCGTAATTAAACTAAAAAACATACGTAAGCAATCGTTTTAATTTACCTACATTACTAAAAAAACAATCATTAAAAATGGTTAAGCGTCTGAAGCTAGGCACACTTATGATCGCGGCTACACAGAAATAACACAAAACAATGTATCTTTGAAAAATTAATAAAAAAGCTAGTGCGAGTAGGACTTACCTGTACCCAGGGTTCCTTACACTTAAGCCTGCCACACACAGCGCAGATAATATAATATTTTATCTGAGAATCTACGCATAAAAAATTGTGGTATCTGTAAGTATCACACAAGTAGGTACCTATACGATATCCGATACTTTAAGAAATAAACCTTTGTTCGCCCGTGCGTTCAATCATGTTAGGTACAACCTGTATTTATCTGCATCTGCACTTCTATATTTTGTATGTATATCTGTCAAAAATATGTTCATATCGGCCTGTATCTGCAGAAAATTAAAGTGGAACGTTTCACTAGCGCGGAAAATTTGGATTTGACGCGCTAGTGAAACGTTCCACCTTAACATAATTATGATATTATCTACGCCGGGTGTGCTATTTTATTGATTTTTTTGTACCTTGTTTATAGTAATAGTAATATGCGCTCATATACAGATATCTTATATTATCTGTACCATGTGTGACAGGCTTTATTGTCCGAGCGAGCGAACTCTCCACACTATTTGTGAAGTTGAACGAAGTTAAGCGAATACGATAGTGTGGAAGGGTACTTCGTGCAACCTCGCCGACTTCCGAAAGTTCCGACGCCCTGCATACTACTCTTAAAGTAGGTCGAAGTCAAGCGAATGCAGTGTGGAAGGTTACCTACATCGAAAGGCGTAGGGAGGTGTTGCTATAATCACCCACCAAGCTTGGCAGGCAGCGCTTGGACATCGCGCAGAAAATAATGCTGCTGCTAATTCCCTAGATATTCCCCATCCACGGCCCACGGGGAGAGATGGGGTGATCCTATACTCCCACCGCGGCGGGACCACACGGTCTTATTAACCGGTTTTCTAAACTGACGAACGGGACCCTATGAACTTGACATTATGGTAATTGCTAAGCACGTCAATTCAGAAATACGAATAATAATGTACTGGGTGGCGCAAAAGTACTGGCACTAAAGAAAATACTTTTATTTTTTTTATATGACATTTTCTGTCATTCTGTTGTTGAAAATTGTGTAGTGAACAAATGTAAAATACACTGAAAATAAACATGGACCGTTTTACTCCCCAAGAACGTGGAATAATTGTGTCAATGTTCTTACGGAATAATTCATCAGTGATAAGAACACAACGTGAATTTCGTCGACGATTTCCCCACCGTCCGGCACCGATTGGTCGCACAATTCGACGCTTTGCCACACGCCTTGAAGCAACTGGCTCAACATTGGATAGACCTAAGTCTGGGAGACCAAGAACAGGCCGTTCAGCTGAAAATATCGATGCTGTGCGCGAAGATGTGGAAGAGTGTCCAGAAACATCAACGAGGCGACGTGCCACGCAATTGGGCATTTCCAGACGGACCCTGCAGCGTATTTTGGTGAAAGACTTAAAGATGTTCCCGTATAAAACTCAAATGACTCATCAACTGCTGCCTGCTGACCACCGAGCTCGTCTAGATTACTGCCAGCGCGTCATAAACCTCAACCTTGAAGAGGATGATTTTCCTTCAAAATTGGTTATGAGTGACGAAGCGCATTTCCATCTCTCAGGGCATGTCAATAAGCAGAATACTCGGTTCTGGGGCACTGATAATCCGCGCATTATTCAAGAAACACCTCTACACCCACTAAAAGTTACTGTATGGTGTGGCATCTGTGTTGACAGAGTGATCGGACCCTATTTTTTCGAAGACGCTGGAGGCAATGCGATAACTGTCACTGGAGAACGCTACAGAACCATGTTACGTGAGTTTTTGATACCCAGTTTGGACGAATTGGGGCTGGAGCACATCTGGTTTCAACAAGACGGCGCTACGGCACACACAGCGCGCGACACTATGGACTTAGTGAGGGACGCTTTTCCAAGCCGAGTTATCTCTCGTTTTGGCGATTTGCCTTGGCCTGCAAGATCACCCGATCTGACCAGTCCAGACTTCTTTCTTTGGGGTTTTTTGAAATCTCGGGTGTATGTGAACAAGCCACAGACTCTCGCAGCTCTAAAAGAAAACATTCGTCAAGAAATAACGAACATATCGCAGGAAGTGTTACGGCAAGTTATGCAAAATGTCATAAATAGGGCTCAAATGTGTATCAACTCTGGAGGTCACCATTTAAAAGACATCATCTTTAAATCCTAATGGTACGAAATTTAATGGCACAAATATACATTTAAAAAAACCTAAATCTAGTTTTCTAATTTAGAAAAAATGTTATAGCTGAACCAAATAGGGTCTTTACTTTTGCGCCACCCAGTACTTAACCCTTACCCTTGTACCTTTAAGTACGGTACCTACCTACTTACCTACCACTTAGACTTATACTAATCCCGTCGAACATCCGAATCTACGGAGGCGATTTTTTTTTCAAATTGGATAGAGGATACATTATAGCCCGACTAAAACAGAAATAAAACTTTTTTCTTTAGCTTTTTTACAAGTTTTATAACACTTTATTTTCACTGTGTTTTGTTATACAATGGACTATTGGATATAACAAAACACAGTTGGCAATGGATAACTTTTATTTAATAATCGAATGAGTACCTAGCTACCTACTAAAAATAATGTTGTAGTGTAATAAGCACTGCATACAGGATGCATTTGAATTAATTAGCATAAATTGAGAGCACGATAGTACCTACATCATTTTATTGATGACTAGCAGCGCCCCGCGGTTTCTCCCGCGTTCCTACAGGAACCGTTCCCGCTTCCGGAATAAAAAGTAGCCTATGTTTTAATCTAGGGTATAAGCTACCTCCATACCAAATTTCATCTAAATCCATCCAGCTGTTAGAGCGTGAAACAGTAACAAACATACACACATACGCACAAACTTTCGCTTTTATAATATTAGTGTGTCTTATGTCATTTCACGTGTTTTTGAATGGCGTAAGGTACTCCGGTCCCGGCCTTGGCGCCGGAAGCACCACTTTAGATTGTAGGACTAGTAACATACGTACATCGTGTAATATTTGAACGTCAAATATAGATTATCTTAGTTTCTCCTCTTAGCCTCCGTAACTCGTGGGCCACAGTGAGACTATAAAATATTAATACTTTAGAATAAAAAAACAGATATGAGCAGCAATATGTAAATATTTATTATAAAAAACCCGCCTCGTTTTATAAATTCAATAATTATTATTAGGTATATAAAATAACAAAAAGTCACCTTTTTAATATTTTCACTCCATAGGTACTATAATATTAATATCACAATAATATAATAATAAATTTATTATGATGAATTATTAATCGCTAATTATACTTCAAGTATAATTTATTCTTAAAAATGTTGACTGGTACTATTTTTAATTTGGTCTACCTATGATGTTTTATAAAAATGTGTGTGAATTTTATTATTACTTATAAATTGTAAAATATCGACCTATAACTCTGTTATTAAGAAATAAATGATAATGATAATAATTCCCTGTAATAATATCTAAAGCATTTATACAATTAAATAACAGCACCCATACTTTTACACCTTTTTATATAAGGGGTCGTCCATCAATCACGTGATGTTTTAGCAATTTTTTAACCCCCCTCCCCCCTGGTGATGCATGGTGATTAACCCTTAGAGTATAGACTAAAAGCATAGAGAGAATTTCATTATCTGTCAAGCGTACCACTTTTTTGGACACTTTTTATATGATTTGTATAGAAAAAACAATTGACTCGAGTCGAAAAAATGGTACGGTGACTTTTCGCAAGCGTAGCTAATTACTATATGTTTGTTTCTTTCCTTCGCCACTGGCGTAGCGATACGTGTGAGCAGTACAAATATAATATCGTTTTGATTGATCTCTCTATGCTTTTAGTCTAAGGGTTAACCTCCATCCATAATAACGCGTACTTTTTTACAAAGTAAGTATATTTTACATAATTTTGGAATGTTATCTTTAAATACAGACATAACCTAATTGAATTCTAGAAAGTATAGGTAGGTTTTTTCACCAATAGTTAAAGAAACCAATGGCCAAAATTTGTTAGAGTTTGTAACTATTGGTTATTTATTATTTATTTTATTTTATTAATCACAAAGCAGATTACAAAGACTTATCACAACAATAGTTTTATACTCACAAATAGTTCGGAGCTAGATTGTAACCTTAAATTATGTGAATACAACAGCACTATGTAGTTTTATATTATTTTAACAGGAAATCTATGTTTTTTTTGTTTCATTTAAAATAATTATGTACATACAGTGAAGAAAAAAAAATGCTAATAAAATTGTTATGTATGATTTACATTCAGATGAAACAACTGTGTTGCCCTAATACACTTTACAAGCCTCCCAAGATTGGGGTCAAGTATGTCTATGATTTTGTTCTTTAAGGTGGCGGGTAGACCAAACAAGGTGTTTTAAGGGACGTTTCCTGGCGTAATTACAACACGTGAAGCTTTGAATTTAATATATCATGTAATTCATTTCATTAACTCGTTTGTGATGACCGCAAATACAAGATTAATAAATATAGCTCTATAGAAAAAAATCGCAAACCTCCCTCAAAAAATTTGAGAGTTCCAATTTTGCTGAGCTTCTACCGAATATATTTTTACAAAAACTAAATTAGTGTTTTCGCAACAAACATTCAGATGTCGTGATGACTTAATAACTTTGAAAAATACTATATACAAATAGATATTAATTAAAAACCGTCAAAATCAGTCATTTCGTGCGTTGTCTTTGTCGTAAGCGCCGCGCTGAAGGGCAGACTGAATTGATATTAAAGACTACGCCGTTAAGGTTGATGTTTCTTTGAACGGATTTGGACCTGCTCATCTGGCTATACTCGTCACCTTAATGCCAACTCATTATAAAGACGACACATTCTTGTAAGCGGATTATAAAACGATTTTTTTTTTTTTTTTTTTTTTTTTTTTTTGAACGGGCTAATGCTGTTGGTCTCTACCGACCTTTACAGCGTCACCGGGCGGGAGGGCAGGCGCTTAAGGCGCCCAACCGTTAAGAGTGGGAGACAACTAGCACAAGGGCACCCCTGGGGTGCGAGCCTCGGCTTGGGCCGTTGCCGGGATAAGAGGATCGAGAAGGCTACGTCCACTGGAAGAGTGGACCCTATGGAAAGTCGCGACCGTTCTAGCTAACCTACGGGGGGTACGTCGACCTCGCCGGCGGGGTCGGTGTCTGATTGTGTTACGCTGGTAACCTATACCGGTGCCGAAAGCGGTACCTGAGCCAGGAGGGCTAGACTGATCCGGTGATCCTAGCGCAGCCGACACAACGGCTGCTATAGGATCATCCGGATCGCTCAAGACGTGTCTTGGGCGGCGACGACGGGGTATTATAAAACGATGTATTGTTACTTAACTATTGGTGAAAAAACCCACCCTAAGGCGGGGATATCATTGCCTGGTTACTGGCGAGTCAACATTACGCGTTGCTTTCGTTTTAGATATAAGTATTTGTACGCGTGATATATCGCTTATACCATGGTCGGTCGTTTGATTTGCAATTTCAAAGATGAGACTTTAAGTCCGTGATACGTCTGCTCTTCATTTGCCAAAGTTGCTGGAACCAAAAAAATAATATAACGCCCATCACATACATAGACCCTGGAACCTAACTAGGATCCCCTGTATCTATGGACCCAGGAACTACGAGGACCATGCTCCCACAATACCCACAGAACAAGTATTTGCGGTTTTTTCCTGTGCACACTATTGGTCCTGCCGCGGGAATCGTACCCGCCACCTCCGGATTATGAGCCGACCTGGTTAACCACCACACCACATAGGCTGTGCATACAAAACTACAATTCTCTACATTAATCTATATCTAATCTACATTGTTTTTTTTTGCATGACACTGGCACTGCACTGCGCACGTCATCCTGAGACTTCACGCAGTATAGTATAATAAGATTACTAGACTGTGTGATCAGATCATAAAGTCTCATTTGCTCAATATCACTAGCTACAATGCCCATCAAACCGGAACACAGTAGTGCTTGCACACTACTGCTTGGCGGCAGGATAAATGGCAAAGCGGTGGTACCTACCTAGTTTACTAATATTGCACTGACAGTTGAATCAGCTAATATTTAGGGTTGTCACCACGAAATGGTTGAGCGTATTAGAATTAAGATGATTTTACCAATAAATTCTATCAGATTTGCCACAATTTTCAATAGTTACGTCAATGCTATGAAAAATCTAACTACTTGAATTTAGAAATCTTCAATAGGTGATCAAAAACGAAGATTAAAATCACCAGAGATTTATCAGTGCCGACCATAATTAATCTCAGTTTGACGTCCCGGGTAGGAAACAATTGGTTACTTTTTGACTATGATCCGTTGCCCCTAGCAACCAAGAGGTTCTCTATGAAGCTGGTATGAAAACTTTTTCATGGGCGAGTACGCCACAGCCCTAAAATGTTTGTAACCCCTGCTATCAGCTGATTTTACTGTCATGTTAGTAAATATGCTTTTTGTATTTGGGTGGTTACATAGTCCTATATCGGTTGAAAAATACAGCCCGGCTTAAGTTCTATAGCTTCGTACATAAAGTGTGCCTACACTCATAATACTCTGTCAACGAATATATTTGATACTAGCAGCGCCCCGCGGTTGCACCCGCGTTTCTACAGGAACCGTTCCCATTTTCGGGATAAAAAGTAGCCTATGTTTTAATCCAGGGTCTAAGCTACCTCCATACCAAATTTCATTCAAATACGTCCAGTTGTTACAGCGTGAAAGAGTAACAAACATACACACATACACACATACGCACAAATATTCGCCTTTATAATATTAGTGTGATGATTTCTACGACTTACTTGGTACGTGAGATGGAATCCTTTCCTCCTCGCCTCCTGTTCTATTTCTTCAGCGATGTTTTGTTGTACCGTCCCGCTTACGTCGATCATTTCGCAGTCTGTGTTCGCAAAGTGGAACGTTATCGCTTTGCGGTAGTTCTGGAAAAAAAAGTATTATTTTTAATAATAAAAATGGCAACACCAATTACAATGGCAACATTTTTGGCGAGAGTTTTCGCGGGAACGCGGAGAATTTTACGTCGTTGCATTGTATTATTTTTCAAGACTTGTGCTTTTTCCAGTTTAATGATTAAAATTGGTGGTGATTTACGCATTAAGTGCTGAATTTCGAGCATGAGTAAACAAATTTTTTTTGTGCCCTTTTCTTCTGTTAAGTGCATTGAAGGTGTAGGTAGGCATAATGTAAAGTAACTTTAGAAGTAGTACATAATCTAAGATTTATTTATAAATGTATATATATTTATATAAGTATTTATTTTACGTGTTTTTTAAATAGTTGTATTTTTAATTTCTTTATATGTTAATCACGTTTGCTTTCTTTCTTGATGCTATAATGAGTGGGTATGTAATTATCACTGTTTACTATCAGGCAGAGTGCATGTTTGATTGGGTTATAGAATTGTTCATAATTATGTCCTTTCTAAATCATGTTGTTGTGTTCAGTATTTTCTATGATCTGTTATGTGCACCTATAAAATAAAATAAAATAAATAAAATTAGTGTCTGTGGGCAAGTGATATAATGTGGTGAAACGTGGTTTTTCATGTTGCTTCCAATATTCAATAGAAGCTTCTAGTAAAAATGCCACCACTTTACTAGGGCATGACTTAGACTGGGCTATGACTACCTGACTTGGACTGTACTATGACTGCCCAAACTGTACTGACTACGTGAAATATAATACAAATAAAATGCAGACTTTGTAACTTTTTAATATTGCGACGGAAGGCTTCGTATCCAGGTCAAGAAACAAAAAAAAAATGGACAACATTAAAATTTCATCATCATCATTAACAGCCTGAAGACGTCCACTGCTGAACATAGGCCTCCCCCAGAGCACGCCACCTTGAGCGGCTGCTCGCCTCCTGCATCCATCGGCTCCCCGCGGCTTTCACCAGGTCGTCGGTCCACCGAGTGGGGGGCCGGCCCACGCTGCGTCTTCCGGTTCGTGGTCGCCACTCGAGAACCTTTCTTCCCCATCGGTTGTCAGTTCTACGAGCGATGTGGCCCGCCCATTGCCACTTCAACTTACTAACTCTAAGAGCTATATCGGTCACTTTAGTTCTCCTGCGGATCTCCTCGTTCCGGAGCTTATCTCGCAGGGAAACACCGAGCATAGCTCGCTCCATAGCTCGCTGCGCGACTTTGAGCTTACTAATGAGGCCAACAGTAAGAGACCATGTCTCAGTTCCATAAGTCATCACTGGCAACACACACTGATTGAAAACTTTCGTTTTCAGGCTCTGCGGTATTTTGGACGAAAAGATAGGACGAAGCTTCCCGAACGCTGCCCAGCCGAGTTGGATTCTTCGCGCCACCTCTTTGTCGAAGTTGGACCTACCTAATTGGACAATCTGTCCTAGGTAGACATACTTGTCGACAACTTCGAGAGTATCGTTCCCAACAATTACCGGTATAGGTGGAACATGAGCATTAGACATGATCTTTGTCTTGTCCATATTCATCTTAAGACCAACCTGCTGGGAGACTCTACTGAGGTCGTTGAGCATGGTGCTAAGGTCCTCGAGCGATTCCGCCATTATGACTATATCATCGGCAAAACGAAGGTTAGTGATGTACTCGCCATTTATGTTGATGCCAGATCTTTTCCACTCCAAGAGCTTGAAAACATCCTCCAATGCGTTTGTGAACAGTTTCGGAGAAATAACGTCTCCCTGTCTCACGCCTCTTTGCAATGGAATTTGTTCCGTACTCTGGTCCTGTAGTCGGACTGACATAGTGGCCTTACTGTACAAACACTTCAAAACTTCGATATACCTATAGTCAATTTGGCATCGCTGCAAGGACTGCAGCACCGCCCAAGTCTCGATTGAATCGAAGGCTTTCTCATAGTCCACAAACGCTAGGCATAACGGCCGATTATACTCTTCGGTCTTCTGTATAATCTGGCGCAGCGTATGGATGTGGTCTATGGTGCTAAAGCCTTTTCGGAAACCGGCTTGTTCGGGAGGCTGGAATTCATCAAACCTGCGTGCGAGACGATTCGTAATGACTCTCGAAAACAGCTTATACACATGACTCAAGAGCGAGATGGGCCTATAGTTCTTCAATAAGGTGTTATCGCCTTTTTTGAAGAAGAGCACCACCACGCTCTTGTGCCATGCCTCTGGCGTTGTACCTTCAAGGATGACAGAATTAAATAACTTCTGGAGGACTAAAAGTACCGGTCTACCACCCGCTCTCAGAAGTTCAGTCGTAATTCCATCTTCACCTGGTGCCTTGTTGTTTTTAAGCTGTTTGAGGGCCATTCTAATCTCGTACAGGCTGACATCCGGGATATCTTCGGTATAGTGTCGGACTAACTTGGCTCTGATGTCCTGAGCTGTGTTAGTAGCGGGCTTACGTGTCGAGGTGTATAACTGTCCATAGAAGTTCTCGATCTCTCTCAGAATCTCAGGCTTGGATGATATGATGCTACCATTTTCGGTCTTCAGTTTTGTCATTTGGTGTTGCCCAATAGACGAATCCTTTGCGAACACTTTAGAGCCTTGGTTCCGCTCAATTGCGGCCTCAATACGTGAAGTACTAAGAGCACGCAAGTCGTGTCGCAAGGAACTCCAGATTCGTCTATTGAGTTCACCGTAGGCTGACATATCAACTGAAGACTGCAGCTTCATTTCGCTCCGGTCGGCCATTAGCTCAAGAGTTTTTTCTGAGAGCTTTTGAGTCTTCTTTCGGCGTTGGGTCTTAAAGAATTTCGATCCAACAGCTTGGACAGTTTCCACCAACCCGTCGTTTAGCTCGTCCACTGTGTTACAGTCGGCTAGGCACTGGAAGCGATTTTGGAGTTCCAGCTGAAAGCCTTCGGGGTTTTGGATTTGGACAGGATTTGGACGGAGCGTAGACTTCACCAGACGTGACCTTTCGAGCTTAACATTGATATTCAATGTGCCTCTAACAATACGGTGATCGCTACCGGTTTTCACCTTGCTGATCACAGAGACATCATCGAATATGTGCTTCTTGGTCGTCATGATGAAGTCTATCTCATTTTTAGTGGAACCGTCGGGACTTATCCACGTCCACTTCCTGGATGGCCGCTTCTCGTAGAAGGAGTTCATCATAAAGAGTTCCTCCTTCTCCATGAAGTCAGCCAGCCTCTGTCCTCGAGGGTTCCGCTGCCCGTATCCAAATGGCCCCACTCTCAGCTCATCGCTATTCCTTGTGCCCAACTTCGCATTGAAGTCTCCCATCACAACGGTGAAGTATGTTTCGGAAGTATGCATGGCTTCGGATATGTCCTCATACATAGCTTCTACTTCATCGTCTGAGTGTGCCGACGTCGGCGCGTATACCTGTATAACCTTCAACGAATACCGTTTGGTTATTCGGAGTACCAGGTACGCTACCCTGGCCGACACACTGTCGACTTTGACCACGTTGTTGACGAGAGACTTGCGGACGAGAAACCCGACACCTCCTTGGGAGAGTTGGTCTCCCTCCCGGTAGAAGAATAAGTTACCGGAATTTAGGATTATCGTGTCCTGTCCCTGTCTTCGGACTTCAGACAATCCCATTACATCCCAGCGTAACTTACCCATCTCCGCCTCTAGCTCGACCATCCTTTCGTCAGCCTTCAGTGTGCGCACGTTATGTGTTGCCAGGGCCAGGGGTCGTCGTTGGGGTTGGTAGCCGGGCGTCTGCCGGGGATTCTTCGCACCCCTTGCCCTGCCGTTACCGTGGCCGCTACCGTAGCCACGGGATAGCAGAGCTGCCGGGGACTGGGGGCCGTTTTTATTTGTGCTTGTCATTAGGGGGGGGGGGGGGGGGTTTGCCATAATCACCACGCTTGGCAGGCGGCTTGGTGATCGCAGTAGGTGAAGATTGATTGCCACCAAGACCGAGGGGAACGCTGCGACCCATTCCCTGGATATTCCCTTAGCCGCCTTCTACGGCACCCACGGGAAGAGATGGGGTGGTCCTATTCGTAACCGGGACCACACGGCTTCATTAAAATTTACTACCGCCATTTTATTAAAGAAGTTTGAAAAACATCATACAAGCCTTTTTAATTTGTTTGACGCGAGTTTTTCGAAATGTTTGCCATTGTGAGGGTAAATGAAGATTTTAGCTACAGTTTTTGCGGTGTGACCGATGGGGAAGAAAGGTTCTCGAGTGGCGACCACGAACTGGAAGACACAGCGTAGGCCTCCCACTCGGTGGACCGACGACCTGGTGAAAGCCGCGGGGAGCCGATGGATGCAGGAGGCGAGCAGCCGCTTAAGGTGGCGCGCTCTGGGGGAGGCCTATGTTCAGCAGTGGACGTCTTCAGGCTGTTGATGATGATGATTTGCGGTGTGGCAAGGTGCGCGTGACACTAGGTGGCAGCTGCCAGTATCATATGACTCTAGGGAAGTGACATTACCTTAGATAGGGGAATAGTAAAGATGCGCACATAGGTAGGTGCGACGCGGATCTTTTGGCGCGTGGCAAAAATTGTAAAGAATTAACCAAGAAACCAACAAGAAGCCAAGAAGAAACTTTACCTTAGAGACGTTAGGCCTAGACCCGTGTATCAAGCAAGGATGGAAGAACACAGTGTCTCCAGGAGCCATCTCGAGGTGGACCCTCTTTGATGGAGGAGCCACTTCATCCTCTGCTAGGATACCGTGGTACATTTTGTTGCTGTCCTGGAAATAAATAAATGTTTGTGGACACTTCGCACAGCGCCATCTAGGTGCAAACTAAGCAAAACTTGTATTACAGAGGTCAGTGTATGTGACCCACAGACACGAGAAAAAACAATTGACTATAATGAATGGGACCACAGAGCAGGAAAGCAAATTGCGGCAAAAGTAATGAGTAGTGATAAAAATGCTGTGAAAAGAACCGCAATAGGCGGTACGTACAAAAGTAGAAGCAAAATCGAATAGGAGTTCTCAAAATCATAACAAACCTATTTAAAAAATTAAAATACTAACATTATTCAGTTTTAAAAACTTAAAATGATAAACAAAAATGTGCGTTGGCCGGGAATCGAACCCGGATCAACTGCTTGGAAGGCAACTATGCTGACCATTACACCACCAACGCAGCTGTCCAAAGAGACGAAATAAGCAAATCATTACTAAGTTTAACATTTTAATACATATTTATTTTATTTATTCAGTAAAATATCTACAGCGATTAACAGCTGGTTTCACAAATGATCTTATCTACCAACACGATGTGTAAGATATTAAAATTATTATGATTCATTATATTATACCTAAACATATGGTTTATTCTACAAAATTTTAATAACAATATAATTATGTAATCATGAGTCTTTTATATTCCCACTAGCTGCGCCCCGCGGTTTTACTCGCGGATAAAAAGTAGCCTATGTGTTAATCCAGTACATAAGCTATCTATATTCCAAGTTTCATCCAAATCCGTCCAGCCGTTTGAGCGTGAAGGAGTAACAAACATACACACATACACACAAACACATATACACACATACAAACTTTCAGCTTTATAATATTAGTGTGATGTGATAGCCGGCTCTCGGCACCCGCGGGAAGTGATGGGGTGGTCCTAGTCTTGGGGCCACACAGCAAATATCCTAAACATACCTTTCAATTTCTAATTAAGAATCACGTGCAGAAGAATTACGTACTTTTAGGGTTCCGTACCCAAAGGGTAAAACGGACCTTATTACTAAGGCTCCGCTGTCTGTCTGTCTGTCACCAGGCTGTATCTCATGAACCGTGATAGTTAGACAGTTGAAATTTTCACAGATGATGTATTTCTGTTGCCGCTATAACAACAAATACTAAAAAACTGTATAGAATAGAAATAAATACATGCATAGAATACAATACAACACCCAGACAGAACAAACGCCTATGTTAATAACACAAATATCTGTCCTGAGTGGGAATCGAACCCACAACCTCAGCTCAGAAGGCAGAGCTACTACCAACTGAGCTATCAGGCCAGTCATCTACACCACTATTATAAAGAGGAAAGATTTGTATTTTTGTATGTTTCTAATGAATAAACTCAAAAATTACTGTGCAGATTTCAATAATTCTTTCACCATTGGAAAGCTACATTCACCCAGAGTAACATAGGCTATATTTAGATTACTTACATCGCGAAAACTATTATATACCCGCGCGAAGCCGGGGCAGGCCGCTAGCTATTATGTAAACAAAGAATAACTTACCTGCACATTGCCATGTTCATAAATGCGCCCTGGTTTATGCGAGCCAGGGACGACGTAAAGACAGCCATTGTCCATGGTCACGTGGTCTACAGCCGTCCACGCAGCTACTATCTTATCAGCGGGCCGATACGGGAAGTAGTACAGATCCTGGAATCATCAATCATCATCATCATCATCACTACCGTCACGAATTTATTTCAGGGAGCGAGGTTTACTGGACATGTTAATTGTCTTGGAGGAAACCACAGAAGCGTAGAGAGAAACTGTCGAAATCATCATCATCATCATCATCATCATCATCACCATCAACAGCTCGTCCACTGCTGAACATTGGCCTCCCCCACAGAGCGCCACTTTGAGCAGCAGCTCGCTTCCTGCATCCATCGGCCCCCCGCGGCTTTCACCAGGACGTCGGTCCACCGAGTGGGGGGCCGGCCTACGCTGCGTCTTCCGGTTCGTGGTCGCCACTCGAGAACCTTTCTTCCCCATCGGTTGTCAGTTCTTTACTAGGTGGTAGGACTTTTTTGCAAGTTCGTCTAAGTCGGTACCACCGCTTTGCCAGTTATTCTGCCGCCAAGCATTAGTGTGTAAGCCCTACTGTGTTCCGGTTTGAAGGGCATTGTAGCTAGTGAAATTACTGGGCAAATGAGACTTAAGAACTGATCTCACATTCTAGAAATCCTTTTTAGGCTGTGTGATGTCTCAGGATGACGTGCGCAGTGCGCAATGTCACGCGAAACTTTAATTTAGATTTCCGAGTGACACTGCAATCTGTTATGGGCGGCCGTGACGCTTAACACCAGGTGAACGACTAGCTCGGCACGTCATTCATTTACATAAAAAAAAAGATGTGGCCTGTCCATTACCATTTCAACTTGCTAATTCTAAGAGCTATATCGGTCACTTTAGTTCTTCTGCGGATCTCCTCGTTCCGGAGCTTATCTCGCAGGGAAACACCGAGCATAGCTCGCTCCATAGCTCGCTGCGCGACTTTGAGCTTACTAATGAGGCCAACAGTAAGAGACCATGTCTCAGTTCCATAAGTCATCACTGGCAACACACACTGATTGAAAACTTTCGTTTTCAGGCTCTGCGGTATTTTGGACGAAAAAATGAGACGTCGAAGTCGCTGATGATAAATTGATAACCACATCGCAATAACAGCCAGAAGACGTCCACTGCTAAACACAGACCTCCCACATAACATCACTTTGGAGTTTGGACGCTTATCATTGAGGGGTCCATAATCACCAGTCGGCTTGGTGATTGCTGTACATTATAATGAAGATCAAGGAGAATACTGCTGCTCATTCCTTGGACATTCCCGTTTACGGCACCCACGGGAACTGACGGGAAATTGATAATGAACAATGATAAACAGAACTAGCATAACCGATAACCGATGTGGAAGAAAGGTTCTCGAGTGGCGACCACGAAACGGAAGACCCCGTGTAGACCAACGATCAAAGATCTGGTTAAAACCGCGGGGAGCCGATAGATGCAGGAGGCAAGCAGCCGATCAAGATGGCGCTCTGTGGGGAGACTTACCTATGTTCAGCAGTGGACGTCTTCAGGCTTTTGATGATGATGATCCTATTGATAATGAACAATGATACTTTGATAATGAACAATGATAAATTGATAACGAACAATGATAAACTGATAATGAACAATGATACATTGATAATAATCAATGATATATTGATAATAAACAATAATAAATTGATAATGGACAATGATGCATTGATAATAAACAATAATAAATTGATAATGGACAATGATACATTGATAATAAACAATAATAAATTGATAATGGACAATGATACATTGATAATAAACAATAATAAATTGATAATGGACAATGATACTTTGATAATGAACAATGATACATAGATAATGAACAATAATAAATTGATAATGAACAATGATACATAGATAATGAACAATGATAAATTAATAATAAACAATGATACATTGATAATGAACAATGATAAACAGACACCTACCTGATGTGGGGGATGCCTGCCAGTGCCAGGTGGCTTGTTTATAAACATGCTGTGTATCCCAGTGATGTCATCACCGATCAGCTGCGTCAGTATATCGTATAACTGAGGGTTCAGCAAGTACTGGGCGAATACGTCATCGTACAGGATCTCTTGGATCTAGAAGAGAGTAAATTCTAGGAGATGGGTTTCCGCTGTGATCCTGATGCCATGTTGTGTATTGTGCATTAAAAGCGCCCTGCAGTTTGACTCGTGATTTACAATTTTCCACAGGAAATCTTACTTTTCCGGGTAATTAACGACATCGGCGAAATCGGTAGATTAAGCAACATGTGTGCTAAATTTCATAAAAATCTACAGTAGCTTGGCAGCAGACAGGCATGGCGCTCGCCGCACTTTTGGCACATTGCTACAAATACATGGAGCCGGCCCGTCTTACCGGGTCGGTCCGCTACGCGTCAGAAGAGTAGCGCTATAGCGATAGAACGAGAGAAAACTGTTTATTGGTAGGCTTCTAGCGCTGTACGAGCTGAAATACACTTTATTGCGTTGTAGCAAGAACCAAGTACTATTAAGTATGCTGTGGCAGGGATTAAGGAGGCGCGATATTTTTTCTTTTTTGGAACATGGTAGCATTTTACATGCCACTTGATAATCAGCACAAAAAGCACGCTTGGCAATAAAGAGGAGTCACGGTAGGTCTGGATTGAGAAATCAGGTCCGACCAAAAAGCTTAAATGGAACACTGGACACTGGAGAATTCAATGGGAACAACATTTGGAAGCAAGGAAATGTGGCCTGGAATGACGGTTCTTATGTTTTTCAACCCCTCTTTTACACGTAAAAAAAATACATATTCCCCACAAAAATGTTTGCCCGGAGTGGGAATCGAACCCACAACCTATAATTCAGAAGGCAGAGCTACTACCAACTGAGCTAACAGGCCAAACAAACATAGGAAATGACACGGCCACATTTCCCCGCTTCAAAGCGTGGTTCGCAATGCAGTCTCCAGTGTTTTATATGTATAAGCTTTACTAGGTGGTAGGACTTTTCTACTAGGTGGTAGGACTTTTTTACTAGGTGGTAGGACTTTTCTGCAAAGTTCGTCTAGGTAGGTACCACCGCCAGTTATTCTGCCGCCAAGCAGTAGTGTGCAAGCACTACTGTGTTCCGGTTTGAAGGGCATTGTAGCTAGTGAAATTGCTAGGCAAATGAGACTTTATAATCTGATCATACAGTCAGTAATCTGATTACTAGACTGTGTGATGTCTCAGGATGACGTGCATAGTGCAGTGTCCCGCAAAACTTTATTTATTTTAGTTCCGAGTGACACTGCAACTGGTATGGGTGGCCGTGTCGCTTAACATCAGGTGAACGACAAGCTCGAGCTTTTATATGAGAATGAATGACTCACGTCATTCATTCTCATAAAAAAAAAGCTTCTTGGATCAGACACACAGATTTCTTCTTTAAGATTTAGTAAGTACTTGGCGTGTTAGGTTATTATATACCTTATTAACATAGTCTTCAGGGTTCAATTTCTTGCCAATAAGCGAGGGTTCTCTTACAATCAACATGCCAACGCCTTTATTCGCAAGCCCTTTGGCTAATCGCAAGAAATGCTGCCTGAAAGTGAACAAAAAAAATTTCTTTTAGTTATGTATGTCAAGCTTGCAATACAATAAAAACTGCAATATTTGGTAATAGCATGGAACAAGTATGAGAAGAATGCCAATACACCAAGAAAACAGCGTAGATCAAAAATATGCCAAAAACCGATAGAAAACTAGATAACGCTGCAAAATGATGTGTCATAAAACATAAAAGAAAATTAAATGAAAAAAAAATTAACAACCTATATAACATTTGTAAAAATAACTAGAATGTAGAAAACTATGGGGGCTTGGCCGAGTGGTCCCTGCATAAGAATTGGATCCCCATATCTTCCCGTGGGTGCCGTGGGGAATGGGCAGCAGCATTCTCCTCGATACATTAAAACCTTCTGCGATCACCAAGCTGCCTGTCAAGCGTGGTGATTATGGCCAACCCCTCCAATGATAAGCGTCCAAAGTAGCGTTTTATGAGGGAGGCCTATGTTCAACAGTAGACGACAACCAGCTGATGATAATTTATTTGTAATAAACTTACTTGCAACTGTATAATGTTGCAAAGTCAATAAGTTGTTTGATGACCAAGAATCCATTGTCGTCATAGAATTTTCGCTGCTCCGCTGACAATTCGTATTCGTGTAATTGTTCTCCTGCCACCCTGAAGAATGGAAAACAATACATTTTACATATTGGTCCCCCAAGATACAGACCTTGGCTCCCAAGGTATAGGCCTGGGCTCCCAAGATACAGGCCTGGGCCCTAATTCTGTATGAAAACTCAGATTCCACACGATACGAAACCACGTCGTTATCGTGTCTTGTTCAAATCGTGTCACAGCATTAGAAATACCTTCACTTTAGATTATGTTATTTTTATTTTGAATAAATATTGATATATTAAGTGGTGGTAACTTTTGACGTGTTGATGTTTCGGAACGTGTCTCAGTGGAACATTATGATTTTTGACAGTTCAAATCGCGTCATTTCCAAATTCATTTCGCGCGGTTTTGTTTCCATTTCATGGAGAATAGATTTTTGCAGATTTCTTATATAAGACAAGGAATTCGCGAGTTTGGAATTAAGGAATCGTAAAGTGGTCATACAGAATTAGGGTCCTGGCCTGGTTTGGGACCCCTAGTTAACAAGTATTATCATAATAATGTTTTTATTAACTATGCCACAGTTTATAATGCATGCATGGAGAGGACTGCCAATACACCAAGTTGTCAAGTTGCAGCAATGACATCTTGCGGTAGTCTGTTCCAGTTGTGCACCACCCTGTTACTTAGGAAGTGGTGTGCAGTGTTGGTCTTAGATGGTACACGGGAGATTTTTGCTGATCCCAGACAGTGATAATGGTGAATTTAATATTGTAATGCGCATAATAAATTATTAACACAATAATAATTTACATTTATTTACTATTAACGTTTGAATAGCATGATGTCATAATACTAAGAACATTACTGAAAAAAATATGGTAAAAACTTTTTAAGAAATACTGGCATTTTTAAATTAATTTGTATGGTAGGCAAGCACTATTTTTTGCAATAAAAATACTTTGTATATTCACCAGTCTTTTTTTAATGTCAATTCATCATCATCATCATCAACAGCCTGAAGATATCCACTGCTGAACATAGGCCTCCCCCAGAGAGTGCCATGTTGAGCAGCTGCTTGCCTCCTGCATCCATTGGCTCACCGCGGTTTTCCCCAGAATGTCAGTCCCACCTGGTGTGGAGCCGGCCTATGCTGTGTCTTCCGGTCATGTCAGTTAGTAGAACACATTTAATATTTTAGTTAATGGGGGAGATCTATGTTCAGCAGTGGACGTCTTCAGGGTGTTGATGATGATTTAAAAACTCATTTGGGCCTGTGTCACTTGATCTCAATAAATGACTTCACATTCACAGAAAGTCTATCTATAAGTCTATAGAAATTATATTTTTTGCATTACGTGTTTGGGCCTACAGTATACAATCAATAATAGTAGTTCAAACTCTATTATTAATATTAACAGAACCATATTTGCGAGATTCCAAAATGAGGAGATCCGCAGGAGAACTAAAGTGACCATTGTAGCTCTTAGAATTAGCAAGTTGAAAAGGAAACGGGCAGGCCACATTGCTTGTAGAATTGACAAACAATTGGAAAGAAAGCGTTCTTGAGTGATGACCACGAACCGGAAGATGCAGCATAGTCCGGCCCCCACTAGGTAGACCAACAATCTGGTTAAAACTGCTGGAGGCACACTCTGGCCGAGGCCTATATTCATCAGGGGACATCTTCAGGCGTTTGATGATGATACATATTTAATAACTTAATTTATAATACCTACAAAATTAAAGTAAAAAACCATGTACTTATTTAAAAAAAATTTAATATATAGCCTGAAAAATTAAGGTGGTCACAAAAAGCAATTTGTTATGAAGTTTGCTATTAACCAATAGAGTTGTCAAAGACTTCTATTACATATACCTCTTAGTTTATTTGTTGAGCCGAGGTCAATAAAACCACTATCAAGTCTAAAAATATTTTACAATCATACAATAACTCTGCGGACTAAATAAGACATAACAGTAGGCATATAAATAATTAGCTGTACCTACTAGATAACTTAAAGGAACCAATTTATACTTTAATTATTAATAATTATTGTTTTACGTAGAACATGCATAAAACTTAAGCTAACTACTTAAGAGATAAAAAAGTTTTATTAGGGTACTCACGGTTTTGGCTTGACTATTATTCGTTTTCGGTAACAATTCTCCATTGTTTACCGAAGATATAATTTGAGACACTGAGCAAAACAATTAGAGATAGCGCTGATAAATTACTTGATAACAGTATGACCTTTGTTTTCTGGGCTCGACAAGCAAAGCAATTAAGCAACCAACCGTCCGCTCCGTCGCGCGTCGGTTCGCAATACGGCAAAATACTATCTAAATAAATAATAGGTATTATCAAATCACAGCTCAACACATTCCTCAGCGTCTGAATGAAATTGTAGTAAGGGGAATATCTTAATATTTTTAGTAGTGAATTTCGTTGTTTGTTGATTTCTGACTTTCCAATTTCCATTTACTTTAACCAGTTTTTGTTTTGCCACTTTTTCGTTGCGGTTCCGGCTTCCGCGAAAAGTTTTCGATTTTCGTCAACTTTGTTTTGTTTTGGACTTCTTCTTCTTATTTGACTTTTTTTCTTTAGTGGCTTTGGCGTTTTTCTGCCAGTGTCGGACATCGGAGTGTTGACTTGACTTTCTGTGGCTAGTTGTCTTTGTCACTTTGGAGATGTTGTCTGTCACTGTCAGACAATTTTTTTGTATTACGCGATTAGCGTATTTAGCCCGTGTAAACCGTGCGTGGTAGTTTTGGCGGGAACTCGAAAAAGTTCACGTCGTTTCATTGTATTATTTTTCTAAACTTGTGCTTTTTCCAGTGTTAATTAATGGTTAAAATTGGTGGTGTTTTACGCATTAAGTGCTGAATTACGAGCATGAGTGTGGGCAAGTGATATAATGTAGTGAAACGTGGTTTTTCGTGTTGCTTCCAAAATTCCATAGAAGCTTCTAGTAATGTCGCCACCACTTTACTAGGGTATGACTTAGACTGGACTATGATTACCTGACTTAGACTGGACTGTGACTAAGACTTGAAGACTTGACTTTACACGTGAAATATTCCATAACTCGATGAATAATTACAATACCTGACACTGGCTAAATACACTATGTGTGGAACCAAAATATAAGAAAAAAAAAACCGTGCGTGTGTACCGTGTACCAAGATGAGATTTCATTAAATATTGATCAATTTCATTTATGAATGCGATCTTGTCTTGAGCATGGATAAGTGACTGAACGTCGTTCTGTCTGTAATACAAGAAGCTCCAGGGGGGTCTATAGCAAAGGTTAGGAGGAGGTTTATAGCAAAGATGCCAGCGTGAGGCGTTAACGCTTCACGCTAACTCTAAAATGTATATACCTAATATAGGAAATGACTTGCCTGCGGAAAACTTGTCCGCAGCTAATGTCATAGCAAATGTCATTACCATAAACTTTGGAGTTAGCGTGAGGCGTTAACGCTAATGGAAAGGCATCTTTGCTAGATCCCCAAGAAACCAATGGATATGCTTGCAAGTTTTTGAGAGAACACAAAAAGACACGTTTTCCCATTGAAATGATTTGCTTTTCAATCGTGCACGTTCACAAACACTATAATCCGCCATTATTAACAAAAAAGGCAATTTTCGGCAAACAACGTTCATTATTATAAAACTGCAGGACACACAAGCCTTGGCGAAACCACAGGCTCCTGTTTATTAATAGAGTTCTCTGATTGATGTCACATAATTCACAATTAGTGTTAATTTAGCATCAGGCGCTTAATCAATGACCATGCTGTTTTTACCACTTCTATTATTATTATTATAAAAACAGTTTGGGTTAGACTTTAGAGGATACTAAGTCTCCACTAATGAGAATTTGGAGCCATCATCATCATCATCATCAGTTGTGGAACTGGCATGCCCAAAAACCACGGAAGTCAAGGAAAGTGGTAGGTAAATAATTCGTGAAGTTATAGGAATGATCAATGTTAGTTTCCACTACCTATCATTTTCATCGACAGCCTCCGTGGTGTGGTGGTTGAGCAGGTCGGCTCATAACTCGGATGCGGCGGGTTCGATTCCCGCGACCAGTATTTGTGCACAGGAAAAAAGCGCAAATACTTTTTTTTAAATCTTAATTTGTTTTGGGGCGCAAATACTTGTTCTGTGTCTGAGTGTTGTGGGACCATTGTCCTCGTAGTTTCTGGGTCCCTAGATACAGGGAATCCTAGTTAGGGTCCAGGATCTATGTATGCGATCGTTGGGCGTTATTATTATTATTTATTATTTTGAGAAGTGGACCTTCTGGAACGAAACGGTTGCAATGCAAGGGTCTAATTATACCTACATCATACCATACAAATCACCTCCCCCATAAAACGCCACTTTAGACATTATTATAAGGATTATCATAGAGCTTAGTTAGGCTGCTTGGTGATGGCAGAACATTTAAATGTACCTACCGAGGAGAATGTTGCTGCCCCTTCCCTGGATATTCCCTTAACCGGCTCTTACGGCACCCACGAGAAGAGATGAGGTGGTCCTATTTGCACACCGCCGGACCACTGCGCCTGTCGGTAACAAATCACATATATATACGTCACAAAATAAAATACCTACCTACCTTTTGAAATTCGTGTAAGAGTACTTATGTGTTTAACTGTTATTGGTCTGATTTACTGGGTTTCCCTAATTCTGCACTACATACGTTGAACCAATTAAGGTTTCCCAGTTTATTGTAATAAAAACATTACGACCTTTGACTAGTCAAAGATTACGGCAAATATATTCTTATCACTTTAGTATGCCTAATTATTGCCACATGATATTCCTTGCCAATAACGCGTGACGTCATAACGTGCTCTAAACATAAACGCTGGATGGAATAAAAAAAAATGTATTCTGTATGTTTTTGCATTACTTGCGGAAAACGCTTTTCCGCAAGATGTCATTCCCATACATTATGCATTTCCATACAATCATACATGGAGTTATCGTTTGGCGTTAACCGCTAACGCTAATGGAAGGGATCTTTGCTAGACCCCCAGTATTTCTGTTTTGACGTGCGTGTAACGAGCTTTGTTGCGTTTGTCAAAAACAACGGCATACAGAATAGCATTTCAAACCCAAAACCATTCCACGAAGATATCGTAACGCGTCGCGTTACGTGTATTGTCATAGCGAATTTGTTTGTTTTCAGCTAAGTTACACTAGATATTCTTCTTTCATTCTGTATTGGACCTAGTGGATACGGGCACTGCAACTGAATTAAATGGGTTAACGTTTTGCGAATGCTGTAACTCAATAGTAAGCTTTGTATTCCAATAGCCACGCCCGTGGGCCATCCCATTATGAATAGAACGCAGTGAAACGGCGACCATAATATCCAAAAGTTACAGTAGTTCTACCACAGATACTTAACAACCTTCTAAAGAAGTGTAAGAATAGGACTAGGTACCCCGTCTCATCCCGTGGTGTGTGCCGTAAGAGCCGGCTAAGGGCATATCCAGAGAATAAGCAGTAGCAATCCCTTCGGTTTGCATTATTTATAATGGACTGCGGTCACTAAGACGCCTGCCAAGTGCCTATGTTCAGCAGTGAATGTCTTCCGGCTTCTTCTTTTTGTGTAGGCAAGTGGTCAGCCCTGGTGTCAGAAGTTTTAGGCTGCCCAAAGGCTTCTGACTTGGCTTAACGACTATTGTCTTACGATGACAGTCGGGACTGACGGCTTAACGTGCCCTCCGAAGCACGGTAGCGCTCAGTCGTAAATAGGTACCACTTTTATCTTCCGGCTGACCGCTGATGAATGGTAGAAGTGTAGGTATTTTTTGCTTAGATTTTAGATTATCTGTTCTTGGCTGCTCGTTGAAATAGGGTTTGTCTTGTTTTTGTTTGAATTGCTTCCATCAGAAAGTTAGTTGCAGATACTTTCGTTGTTCGTTAAACTGTCACGGTTCACAGACACCTTTACCTACTTGGATTTACAGTATTAACATTTCCTATGACCTACATTTAAATGCATAAATAGGTCTGATTGGGCATTAAAATAATAAACACGTCATAAATATATTGGATTTATTATAGTTGAACCGTTCTCGTGACTCGATCTACAAACTTGAAGAAATACGTTTGTAAATCCTGACTTAGAAAACATTAGGCTTCGAATATGCCCCGGTGAAGAGAGGAATTTCGGTGACTTTATCAACAATCATGAATAGAAACGGTTTGTTGGCAACAAACTCTTCCACCAAACTCCTCGACATCAATATAGCTTCATTCACTGCGCTGGCCACGGTCCCATCTTCAGTAACTTCTATATCAGCTTTCTGGATGAAGTTTGAGATATAAAGGTCATAAGACGCTAGTAAATCAAAATTAGCTTGTCTTGAATCAAACATTTTCTTTAGACCCATATCAATGAGCAGTTCTTTCAAGTTGTTAATATCTGAAGTGATCTTAAATCTTGGAATTTGAACAGCGACTTCAGTCTCTCCATATTGCTTGAATAGAGTGAAAATGGTCCGTAGACTTATCAGTTGAAGTTTATCTAAAACGGTATTAACAGTAACGCCTGTGGCAGGCAAAAATATGAGCATTGAGTATCGATCCTGGTCCCCATATGGCAGTTCTAGTACCCGCGCTTGTACCAATCTGACTGGAACCATATTAAAAGAGCCATATACATACATTAAGTTGACGTCACCAATTTGAGCACCTTTATCGTCGTAGAATGCACTAGTTTCCGTGTCAGCGTAAGGGAAATGAAGCTTCCAAGCTCCTTTGAAAAACAATGCATCTATCATTACTACGTACGCTCCCTCCAGGTCCTGTGGAGTGATGATTTCATCAATTGCTTCGTGTGTTGCCTTGGTAATGTAATCGTTTATGTAAGCAGCAGTGGATGCGTGTTCTTCAAATGCTAGCACTTTGATATCACAAATGCCAGTATTGCTGACGTCCATTTGGAAATCTTCTTTCACATCCAGTCTTTGATCAACGAAAATCGCGGCACTTCTTTCTAATATCGTTTCGTTGGTTAACGTTGTCAACTCTCGCGCTATATCGAAGAACTTGTCATTAAAACATTGTTGTGAATGCAGTTTTAGCACATGCACGATTTCTGTTAATGTTTCTTGCGTTGCTCCTAATGATAGTGCAGATATGAGAGTCCATGATGATAGCCCAGACGCGATGAAGTGAGCTTCTGTCTCTTGACTGATCCTTGAGGCTAGTTCCGCTGAGAAATCGTATACTGCTCGCTTGAAGTACGGCCGAGCCCTTGAGATGGTGCACTGCCCTGATATCGATGCAACTAAGCAAAGGAATATAAATAGTTTTATTTGTGCCATTCTGTGTGTGGCAGCCGGAGAAGACACAGTAACTGATGTTTCAGTATAGTTTTGAGAGTGTTATCGCATGACCTGTGATAACATTGACTTAAATGTATGTATTGTGCTGCCGTTTGGATATTTTATTGTTTCTGTAGGTTTAAGTCGGGCTGACTATTTAGTTAAGTACATTAGAGAAGCATGCTCGATATTATTAGATCCTGTATATCTGGTGTATTTTGGGATATTCATTATTTCGTGTAGGTAGACCAGATCCATGGGGCTATATCATCAAATACGATTTTAGTTGTGGTTGCGGGGATATCCACTAGGTGGACCGACGATCTGGTGAAGGCTGCGGGGAGCCGATGGATGCGGGAGGCGAGCAGCCGCTTAAAGTGGCGCTCCCTGGGGGAGGCCTATGTTCAGCAGTGGACGGCTTCAGGCTGTTGTTGATGATGATGATGATGATGAATAAACTCTTCGAGAAAATCCAGATTTTAAGTTATAGGTACCTATCTACATTGCTTGAAAAAATTAATGACAAATTATTGTAACTATTGGCAGCAGATATTGTGAAATGCCTTATAGCTGATAGATGGAGATTGGGGCTTTTACCATAGTGGGAACATAGAGCCAGGTCCGGCCCTGACGTGCCGTGCCTTTGGAAAGGACTATGGCCCGGCCCAGGGGAACGGGTGCTCTGTATGAGTAGGACTGCTTTTTAACATCTACGCATCAAATTATTAGTAAGCTAATGTAATTTTAAATCACATTTCTATTTGATTAAAACTCTAGGTGAGACAGAGTAATTGAGTTTGTTGATAAATAAAACTCAAAGAAATTAAACGGCCAAAAAAAAAATAAGCGCCGTCTGTAAAATATGACGGTTCGTAAAAAGCAGACGTATTTATAAATAGTGTTAATAGATTTGTATTTGTATCCGGTAGAGAGTTTGGAACGGTGCCATGCTCGAGGAATGTTTGCAATTTTTTTCGAAGTTCAATGTCATCTGGAAAACGTCTACAGAATATCTGTGTCACTATGCAACCACTATTTGGTTTATTTATTTATTTATTTATTTATTTATTTATGGACCTTCAACAGTACTACATGATCATGATGTGTGTTTGATCTCGTCTTGGTGCTATAGTTTGTGATCATCACAACTGAACTGTCACATTTCGTTCAACAACTCAGTTGCGAATCTGAAGAGCTCTTAGTACGAAATTGAGGAGACGAATGGTGCTATTTAAAAACATAAGGCGTTTGTTTACGCTCATATAATTAGGTTTTATTCCTCCATTATGTATTTTGTAAGACAAGTTTATTCACTTTAAATATGGTTAGCTTCTATTTGGAACTTTCAGGCCAAAGAAGTCAGCTGGATCTTCTTGGGAATAAAAAGTAAAGGTGACTATAGCCGGTTAGCCATGGATCTCGTGATGACAAAGTTATAGATCTCTGGTAGGGTTGCCAAATCTGAATCGATCTTGATCGATTCATGGCCAAAAGATCTACCGATTTTATGAATCTATTCAACAGGGTGCGATACTGACTCAGATGGAAACGTATGCTTATGTATATCGTAACAACTAAGTTACAACAAAGTCTGGGAACAACCCACCTGACCACAGCCTAATAAATTAATAATGGATGTGTTTTTGCTAGCATTATAATTTAACAGCAAACAGTCATCCATTACAAAACGAATAAAATGTTTTCGCAACATACAAAACACGCTCTACTTTGTAATTATTTTGGTTGCCTAGATTCTAGAGCTAGATCCGGTGCCAGGCAAATGTTTAGGTAATCTAGACGTAAATATTTTATAATCTGAATTGGGTTTATTGGTGTCTGCTGAATGTTTTCGATGTGTTAGTCTGACTGAAATCAAAACGAAGCAATTGCTTTGCAGCAAACCTCTACGTCATAGGTACTTACCTAACCTAGAACCTAGTAATATTATGTTACAAGTTTAGTACAACTAGCAGACCGGCCCCCTAATTACCTAACTCGCAACAGATTTGCGACAGGCGTAAATCTCGCGGTGATTGCTGTCATACATCATTAGTGGTGTCGAGAATGTATGCTTCGCTACTGCTGTCGCATTGCTACTGCTGTCGCATTGCTGTTGCAAATTTTACGTAATTACCCCGCGGCCCCCTAATTACCTAACTCGCAACAGGTTTGCGACAGGCGTAAATCTTGCGGTGATTGCTGTCATACATCATTAGTGGTATCGAGAATGTACGCTTCGCTATTGCTGTCGCATTGCTACTGCTGTCGTATTGCTGTTGCAAATTTTACGCAATTACCCCGCCGCGCCGCTCCGGCTTCGAACGGGCTAACTACTCTGCTCCCTTCACTGTCCACTTGCTATTCGTACATTCTCTATACTTTTCTCTCTTGCTCCACCTCTTTTCTACCCCTTCTCTATTCGCCGTTACGTCTTCCCTCCCTATTAAAATCTAAGCTTCCAATTTCAAAGTCGGTTAAAAATGATCCAAGGCTCACCAATTATCTTCTCAATTTACCGCGAAAACTCAACGTGGAGCTAATAGTTTTAATTTGCAGGATCTCTTGAATCGACTCTCTTAAAATATACTTTATTTGTATTGCTATAAAGGCCAGTTAACTTTGAAGTGTATAGCAATTAAAATGCTGGGTAATTTATCTAGGAATTCCAATGAATCTGCAGTAATAGTAGAGTAGCTTGCAATCTATTCTCATTTAGCTCTGTGATCTAATCTAAGAATTTGTGGTTAGGGACAAACAAGTTGACCCAAGGTAAGGAATCAGGGGGTCTAGCAAAGACCCTTTTCCATCAGTGTTAACGCCAAACGATATCTCCAAAATGTATGGGAACTGCGGAAAAGTGACATCCACAGGTAATGTCATCCCATACATTTTGGAATTTGCTATAATCACCACGCTTGGCAGGCGGCTTGGTGATTGCAGAAGATTTGAATGTACCGAGGAGAATGCTGCTGCCCATTCATTGGATATTCCCTTAGTCGCCTCTTACGGCACCCACGGGAAGAGACGGGGTGGTCCCATTCGCAAACCGGGACCACACGGTCCGGAGACAATAAACCGTGTGCCTGTATACAGCAGTCTTAATAGTACCTGTGTACCATTAAGACTGCTGTATACACAGATCCACTGTCTCGCTCGCGCATTGCGACATTTTTGAAGATATTAAGAGCCAATACAACGCCAAAATGCTTAAAATGGCTTAGCTTGAGGCAGTGTCCTGTCAACAATATTGCAACAATGACTTTGAAATTAATATATGGTAAAGTTCAGGACTAATGCTACTGCAAATGTATAGTGAAAACACGAATTAATAAAAATTTCTCGATAGAAAAAAATTACAAAGTTACCTCCAAACCGTACAAATAAACAGTGATTATTCAATGAATACTTTAGATAAGATCATGAAACTTTGTGTAGTAGTTGAACTAAATATAATGGAGGGCTTATATATAGTGGATTTTTAAAATTCCCTTTATATTCCGTGTAATAATAAATTACCTAAACTATTGCGCGTTGGAACCATTTTAACTTAGACCGCCCCTACCGCTCGGCCCCCGACTCATCCCCGCTTTGGCCTAGTACTATATATCTATTCTGTGGCTTTGGCTTGAATTCACGCTGGCCTTGCACAAGTCCTTAAATAACTGAATTAACTTACGCAAAATCTGGTTAAACTATATTATCATGAATAACATTAAAAATGTTCAACAAAAATATCATGTTAATCCGAATAAGTTTTCATACATAAAAGCGGTTACGAATGAAAAAGAAACTTTGTTTCTGTTGTATTTATGATCTCTTGTTTGGTTTAATACGATATTTTTGTTGAACAGTTGTAATGTTATTCATGATAATATAGTTCAGCCAGATTTTTCGTAAGGAAATTCAGTTATTTAATATCTTCAAAAATGTCACAACGCGGGAGCGAGATAGCGGATCTGCGTATACAGCAGCCTTAATATTGCCAGTGGGCATTGGCTATAAATCCAGTTGACCAATGATACAACTTCCCCTCCTACGAAAATTAGTAGTGTATTTCAACTACTATTTTCATACAAATCACGGGAACCCGTTGATGTCTTTTGTTCCATCCTGCTCTGTCCTTTGTAATTTCGTATAGCTTTGTCTCGTTTTGTTACCTCGTCCCCTGCCCGCGCAGGTGAGTCGTGTTTGTACGAGAAATTATGTTCACGAGCTATTAACGGGCTGTATGATCTTTGCCAATGGGACAATTCGATGCCTATCTATGCTCAATGGCACAACTAACTGGGACGGCGCGCGGCGGGACCGAACCTTGGTAGAGTAATTGTTACTATTATTATTATTAGCCAGATGTACAGATTCACCGATTAGAGAAATTTTACGACAAAAAAAGTAGTAACGCCCAAAGATCACATATACCTACATAGATCCTGGACCCTAACTAGGGTTCCCTGTATCTAGCGACCCAGGAACTACGAGGACCATGCTCCAATATACCTTCAACACCCAAACATAGACCAAGTATTTGCCCCAATTGGTTACGGCGTTATTAGGACCGTTCTGGTATTTGAAAATATTATTGCCGTCGCTGCTCTCCAAACGTATGATAGAGACAATAGAGCCCATGAGTGAATTTATCTACATTTTAGCGTTTCGGGCGCCAACGGTTTTAACCCTCTAAAACTTAACAAAAACTTTTGATTTTGGTGTCAATCGTTTGGATAAATATAAGCTATGCTTGTATGCCTTTTTTACGGCAACCAAGGTTAAATCCTCAATTCTAGACGAGATTCTAACGGTACACGTAAGTACGCACCGCACACTATACTTGCCTTGAAAAATACTTGCTCTATACAATCAGCATTAGAAAGTTTGATTGCCTATCTCATCGTATGAGTGACAAGCTTAGGTCAGGAAGTCTCTAGCGTATAATAGCAAAGATTTCCTCCTTGACAATTGAAGTCACCGACCAACCTACTTCATGGTCGGCTAACCGCGTTTTTTACTAAATATTTTGCTCAGTTTAATAAAAATGATTTTTGTATGTTGTACTGGCAAGTAGACGTTTAAAATGCATTCTAATGGGAAAGCCTGTGTTTGTGTGTGTGTGTGTGTGTGTGTGACTTCTTGCAGCCGTTGATGATGATGATGATGACTATGATGAAGTAGGTTTCTATTGTTAGTTGTATTTGTATTCATAGATACTTTAAAGGTTTTTATTTAAATTACAGACGCAGGAAAAGCCAAATGCGAGTCATGGAAGACCATGAACACTCCCCACAAGCGGACTTTACTACCCACTCAACTTGAAAGTCACTTAACAGACTCCGTACCCAAGTTGGTCGCTGCAGATGCATTCTGGCCAAATAGGGCATAATAGACCCAACTGAGGTTCTGTGTACGTGCGGAGCTCCCTCCCAAAGTAGGTATGCTGTATTTGCTATCCTGTCTTTCGTACCCAATAACGTGCACACAAGGAGATTTAATGAAGGGATCCAAAAAAGCCGTGGGAAATAGCCACGTATTGGAGCAAAGTACTTTAAAATAAAATAAACAATATTGAGCTATTTGACGCGACGAATGAGTAAATGTTTGCAATGCCTATCCTATTAACTGGATAATGATGTACTTACCTACCTATTTCATAGAAATCATGCCATAGATACAATCTAGCGACAAGGTTCACTAATATAGGTTACCGTTTTGAAATCAAAATTTAAAAAAAATATGGTCGCACCACAGACCCCCGCACCTTCCATTAAACTCCGCGCTATACGCTTTCTACCACAGAATAATTGAATAGTATTACGTACTCCTAGCCTAGATTAGGAACGGCCTCTCATGTGAAGCTATGAATCTATCGCAATTAATTTATCTTGTAAAAAATGTACAGTTCCATGGAACTACTGGGAGAAAGACACCCCAGCAATTCCATCACGAAATAACTGAATGGAACTACTTGGGACCAAGCGTCTACGCCATCAGGCGACCGCTAGATACTTCTAGCGGTCGCCTGATGGCGTAGCCTAGTGGAATCTATAGCATAATGTTGGTACTCCAACATTATGCTAAAGATTCCACACCAATTCCACTACGTGGATAAAAACCTTGGTCAAAACCGCGGGGAGCCGTTGGATGCAAGAGGCAAGCAGCTGCTCAAAGTGACACTCTGCGGAGAAGGCCTATGTTCTGGAGTAGATATCTTCAGGCTGATGATGACGATGTTTTCTTCACAAGCTCCAGTTCATTACAGGATCCAAACCTACGATCCGCGAATCACAATTCAACTACACTACTAGCTATCATCGCTTCAACATCCATACCGGACGTCCGGCTTTACAAGAACCATAGCTTACTTAGGAACCGGAAGCATAATGTTTGAGGATAAGATTACGGTTACACTAAAAATAGGTTATAAACTTCCTTTGAATACAATGTTGAGTGGTATTTTAGTGCTGAAGCCTAAAGTTTCCTGATGCGTCTTCTCTACAGGGGAAGCTCTAGATTGGAGTTTTCTTTTCTCCGTTGTGCCGAATTGCTGGTACTAGTAGTGTTTTTTTTTATTGGTTTACCAACATATTGATACATTTTACGTAGGTAAAGTATATTATATTAGATGGCAGTAATAAAGTGTTACGTAACAACCCACGAGGCAAACACAGCATGAGTTTTCCAGTTACCATACTTCTTGAGAACTTCTTTGACGAGCAGCCGCTCAAAGTGCTGGTCTACGGGGAAGGCCTATGTTCAGCAGTGGGCGTCTTCAGGCTGATAATGATGATGGTGAGAACTATTAGTAAGTGTTCTGAATTAGACTTGTAAAAGTGCCATGAAAATTGAAAATAAATTATTTGACTTTGGCTTTGATTTGGACCTACTTGAATTTTAACGTTCAACTTAAAATTTAAGTAAGTTTTAACTGATCTAGTCTTAATTACTATATGTATTCTAATCCTATCTAAATCGTTTATGCCCGCTAGAGTACCAAGTTTGATAACTGTTTGTCTAGTAGGAAGAAAAAATATTGTTACGTTACTGGTTATGAGGTATACCTATACATTTCCCTTTAGGATACCAAGTCATCTATTTTCTTTCTAACCTGTGTTTGAAACTAAAGACAAGGATTACAAAATATGATACTACGTAATAAAAGGGTATAGTATAGAGATACGTAATAGGTACATATAGAACCTACTATTTATTAATCTGTACCAGCAGCAGAGAACTATAAATAAAGTAACGGAAGCTGCACGTAGGTAACTTTTTTGTGCTCTTCAAACACAACACCACAGACTATACTTTACAAGTGCTTGGTGAATCATCGTAAGAGTTTTTCTACATAACCTCTATTAATCTCGACTCTCGAGAGCTTTGAGTGGCAACGACTCATTAAATTACGAGCTGAGATCTACTATTATGCCTCCTAGAAATGTGTCTGGACTTACCTTCAAGGTTTTCCGTGATGAGCTACTATTTAGTCAAGGTCCCGCCGTTTCAGGGTTTTAAGCTAGATAGGTATTGCAGAATCGCTATTTTCGGTTGTTCGGGTGCTCTGGGTTGGGGCCTCGGGGATCGGGGTACGTACTCGGAGACTAACCCGTCCGATGAAGCAATAGACCAAGCAAAGAGGTCTTTGGGTCAAGTCCACATACAAACACATACAGTCTCATATACAAACTATACAGGGTGTTAGGAAGGTCGATGCAAAGCCGTGAGGGGGGATAAGTCACCTCGTTAGGAATTTATCTAGGCTAGATTACCTTAGTCTAATGGCGTGTAGCTGTACGTCTTGTCGTCCGATGATGAAATGGAAATGGTGGATTATTTCCATAATCACCACACGGCACCCACGGGAAGAGATGGGGGTGCTATATTCGCACACCTGGGTCACGGTCAACGATTCTATATTGATAGAATGGAAGAGATAGGTACTGTATGAATATTGAGCAAATGAGTACCTAAAAACTATTGATAAATATTTGATTGACCAACTCAAATGAGTTGAAAGCAATGCTGAAGCGTAGCAATTAATTTACGACTTGTTCTTCAAAAATTGACGACAATTGTATTAGTAGGAATAGGTGTAGGCACAGAATAAAATAATTGAAGTACTGCTACATAAGATACACGCAGTACGCAAGCTCTAAGCTAACGACGTTACCTGTAGGTCTGATGAGTCTGTGCGTGGTTATGCATATGCATACTGTGCATTATGTACCGCAAAGTCGTTACACAATCAAAACAATAGCTTCGATTACCTGAAGCATCTATGTATACGCGCCTGAATATTATTACACGTTTTGCTAATGTAATTATTTAATCTGTGGCGATTCACCCAGAATTCGCTTTTTGGACGAAATGGTAATTAATGTTTAAGATTTTTCCAAAGAAATGCTCCTTGAGAGAAGGTTTGAATCCAAATTTCCAATCCGATGCATGATAGAGAAGACGCTGGAGTTTGATTATGTGTCGAGAAATGTTGAGCGTACTGATCGACGTCTGTAAAACGTCATTGACCTTCATTCCCTGGTAGACACAGTCATATTGCGGCGTTTCTCTTTAGCTTATGTACTGTATTTATGTTTTATAGTTTGCCAAACCTATTTGAGAAAAAAATCTCTGTATGGTAGACAAATATACTTTTGGACGATTATTAATTATATTAAAGTGCTTCTTGTAATAATGATAAGGAACAGTTTTCTCATTACGTTTGGAGTTAATGCGGTGTGTACAACATGTTCGTATAACGAATATTTATGTATATTTAATTTTTTAATTAGATTGTACTTATGGTTACAAATATTTTAGGCAATTATAATACTTATTAACATCCGTGAGTAGTTTAGCAAACATTATATTAACATTCAGATGTTTTAAAAAAGGTCAAAGGTTTATCATAATCATAGTACGCAATAAACGCTCGAATTCGAATTTAGTAGGTACTTAGTACAAAATTAGATTTTGCAGCACAGTTTTTATGTAAATGAATGACGTGACGAGCTAGTCGTTCGCCTGATGTTAAGCGTCACAGCTGCCCACAAAGATTTGGATTTATAGTCAAAGGCTGCCCATAACATATTGTAGCATTATCACTCGGAACCTTAGCTCGGAAGTCTAAATTAATGTTATTTTCGCGTGACGTAGGTACGTCACCGTCATTCTGAGAATTACTAGACTGTGTGATATCATAAAGTCTCATTTGCCTAGTAATTGCACTAGCTACAACGCCCTTCAAAACGAAACACAGAAGTGCTTGCACACTCATAGTTCAATAGAGGAAATTAATTACAATCAAAAAAATAAAAACACAAGTATACGATAAAATACCAACATGTGCTCTTTTCTTTGATTCACCTAGATCTCCCTGGTAAATTAGTTAATTACCGCGCTTGGTGCTGGACTGCCTGCGTCAAGGGAAGGGGGGGGGGGGGGGGGGGGGGGGATCGACTCACGCTTGATACATTTCGAAAAGGACCTAAATGAACGTGGTTGTAATAGGAACTAAAAGATTGAATACTGTAGCCATCTCTGGGATAGTTCAGATAAATACCAGCTCGAAGCCTTGGACTCCATACAGAGATGGGCCAAGACAAGAGGGAAGCTAAGCTCCATAGTTTAGAGCACCGACGTAAAGTTGCCAATTTATCGGTTTTGGAGAATGTACGAATGAATTACACGATCTTATTCCTCCCTTCTTTCACCGGACATCAAGGCGCACAAAAACACGGCACTCATAAATGGTTAAAATTCCACCAACCCGCACTAAGCGTTTTGCTCTTTATAGCACTTTATAGTGCGAACAGCCAATGAGTGGAACACCTTGCCGGCGTCCTTGTTTCCAGCTAACTATGATCTGGGAGTCTTCAAGACGAGAGTGAACAGGTGTCTTTTAGGCAAGCATGCACCATCGTAGACTGCGTCATCACATCAGTTTCCATCAGGTGAGACAATGGGCAAACGATTTGCCTATAAACAATTTGTAAAAAAACTACAGTAAGCGTCAAATGTTGATAGATCTAGGAGACAACCAAGGCCCTCGCTCACATTCATTTAGTTCCTTGTTGGACTTTAACTTTATCAGATTTATACCTTTATCCCGTTCTTCGATTGATGTCGATGAACCTAGTCTAATAACCATAGTCACGACTGACTGTTTTTGCGAGTTTTTGTACTCTGTGCTGATATTCAACTCTGAGTTCTTGGAGCCCATATTCTAACTGTGTGAATGGTTTGGGCTGATGTCGGGATGACTAATTTAGCTATAAATACCTAATTTATCTTATTTCCTGAAGTTGTATCATACAACAAACACGCCCATTATCTCAAGGACTCAATACAATAATCACAAAAAGTATTCCATTTATATTTTGACAGCACGCGTGTAGCCACATGGCCCCTCAGAAGCAGGGCATAGCATGACTGCGTATAAGTATAACGTTCTGTTCAGTTGAAAATATGTTGATATAATTTTGTCATAATTCTTCCACAGATAAAACTGAAATTAACTTTTTATAATTAGTACACTTTATACGGGATTCACTGTGATTGGTTCAAAATTCAAAATAATTCAACGTAGCAAAATGCCACTAATATTAGCTCTAAGCTGTACACATCGTGAGATTCGCGAATCTGTTTTTGCAAAGCTTAAACTGAAAAAAAAGCAATTTTTTACGTTTCCCACGACTCCGCCATTTCGAAGAATTTCCAATAGCTTAAACAAATACTTTTTTATTGTTTTGTGACGGAATGACGTGACGAGCTAGTCGTTCGCCTGATTTTAAGCGTCATGGCTGCCAACAGATTGCAGCATCACTCGAAACTCTAATGTATAAAGTTTTGCGTGACACTGCACTGCGCACGGATTCCTGAGACTCCATACAGTTTAATAATAAGATTACTAGACTGTGTGATCAGATCACAAAGTCTCATTTGCCCAGTAATTTCATTAGCTACAATGTCCTTCAAACCGGAACACAGTAGTGCTTGCACATTACTGCTTGGTAGCAGAATAACTGCCAAAGCGGTGATACCTATCTAGACGAAATTTGCAGAAAAGTTCTACCACCTAGTAAACCATAATACTCATCGAACCTGCTCACAAACACGAGGATTTGTTGAGAAATGCAACTCGAAAAACAGCTGGACATCCACCGGACTGATGTACGAAATCATTTTTGACCGAGCTGAAACGGAAACGCTTCGTTCTGGGTTGACACTAGCTCGATCAAAAAATGTAGTGAGCAACCGTAAAATCCATATATAATATCATCATCCTTTTTGTTTTCCCCATATTTTGCTATTGTGGTCGGCTCCCAATCTAACCTGTAGCGGCAAGCTACCAAAATTACACAAGTGACTGCCATCTGACCTCGCAACCCATAACGAACCAGAAACAGGGATGGTTAGATCAAGCGTCAGATTCTATTAGGCGTCTGACTACCCGTAACGATTGCTATAGATGTTCTTATGACAATCGGGACCGACGGCTTAGCGTGCTCTCTGAGGCACGGAGCGATGGCATCTAAAACTGCACATAACTTACTAGTTAAGAAAGTCATTGGTGTAGGGCCGAGGATCAAACTCGGTGCCGTAAGATTGCGAGGCACACATGCTACCGCTCAGCCACGCCACCATCGATCTCGTGAAAGTATAAGTAGATATAATTAAATGGAATAAACTTTTTCATAGCCTTATTTGCACCACTGTTTTTTCTCTAATCTGTGAGACAGAGCTTATGAGCTTTGAAAAGTACGGAACTATTCCGTAATGCTGGTTTCGGAATCCTTTTAGAATTAAATTAATAACAAAAGCGTTTGTAAAGTTATCAATAAAAGATTTATTTTAATTTAACTGGATAACTAAACAATTTTACAGTTGGCCCTCCAATACAAAGTACCGAACTGACCTTGTGAATAAACTTCGTTATTCAAAGTACGAACAGGAATGAGACTAGTGAAGCGTGAAACCATTTCACGGCTCGTTGGTTCCGTACGAGACAAACGCAGCGAATGGTAACGGTGGGAAGCGAGCGACGACACGCTGTTTTCTAGACCATGAAATATCTACTTATCTAGTGATTTGCCTATGTGCTTCGCTTCGGTGCTATTAAGGAAAATAACCAAGATAAAACATTTGTCACATCGCATTTTGCTCTAGCATAAGAAAAAACAGAAATAAAAAATTCTAGTAGTTTTTTAGACCTCGCGAGCACAAACTTTTATGCAACAATGTTATCAGTACCCAAACTCAGATCTTTATCTTGACAACCTATTGACCGATTTCGTTAGAATGAAGTATCTAATGGAATAAGAATGTTTCTGCCAAATATTATCATAATCAGCCGCAAACTACCCCCTTTTTGGAAGAAATACGTTTCCAACCAAAACCAAAATAGCCAACGCCTACAAAACTTATGAACTTGTTGCCATGTAGAACCTGTATGTAATACCAAGTTTCATCAAGATTACTTACTTAGTTGAAAAATATGACTTTTACGCGAGTACCAACATAAGTACATGCCCACAGATGAACGCTTACGCGAGTTGAAGCAGAGACTTCACTCACTCGGGCATTAAGAGTGGGTTTTTTGGTCCGTAGTTAAGGCCAAGTTAAACCAATGGTCACAAATTGTTAGAGATTTTAACAATGAGGAGTTTTATTTAAAAAAAAAACACTAGTTCCGCTTCTTTTCTAGATGGCGCTGTAAGTACATAGTTTAAACCTTTCAAACCAGAGAGTAGTTTGAACATCAGAAAATGCTTAGACTACAGGTAGTGAATTTGACATTTCTTTGTAGGTCTACAAAGAAATGTCAAATTAAGTTGGGTGGACCACGAGTACATTGCCTGTATTATCTCCTAAGTAGTCTATGGTGCGTTCTTATTAAGTAAATTGAAGTAAAGTAGATCTGCGAGATAAATAACGTTAATATTATGATCCAAAATAAAGCCGAGGTATCCCGCAACGAAACTAAAAAATAAACGAAAGAGTTTAAAGTTGTCAGTCAGTATCGTGACACATTTCTTTTAACCTGTGGTCTATGCTTAAAAAAGTGACAGTGACAGATTTTCGTAAAACCACAACTGGCGCCATCTATTAGGTCATGCATAAAATACAATTTAAAAAAAAATAAAAAGCCTCATTGGTTACCATACACAAAATTCATATGACACTGACAGCAGCAGCAGCCAATGAGCCAAAAAATGCTGGCAACATCCTCGTTAAAAATATCGGAACATTGGCATAGGATAAAATATAATAGACACTGATCGACTCACACCGTATAAATCGGCACAAAAGTTAACTGAAGCCTTTTAATGTACTTTTTTAAGTGGGCAATGCCCTCTAGCTAGCACAGAGTTCTAACTCTCTACTAAGTAGCTGCATTTTGTTTTCCAGTTCATTTTAGAAATATTTCTACTAACAAAAGTATGGTGGCAAAGTGGCAACAAGATCCATCTTAATGGTTCTTCTACAGTGGAACCCCATTGGAGTTCAAACGACATTTAATATATTCGAATTCGTGTATTTATGGTACTTAACTTAATCTACGAGGGCAAGGGGACTGATGTGTTATCAGTACCTACCTATACGTTATGGTTATGGCTGATTTAAACATGGGTTTTCTGTTCTTGTTTCTATTCCCATCCTTTAGTTTTTGAATTTACCATACCTATATTAAAAGCCATAATACCTATGTTAAAAGCCGCTATGACAAGGCGGGCTTACCTACAATTTTTATGTATAGGTACCTATATTATACCGCTTCATTATTTCTATTTCTCTATTAAAATAGACAGAATAATCCACATTTTGGGTGTTTTAGGTCTCGAAAAGCGTTTTTTTGCGTCACTATGCTTTATTTTTGCAAGAATCCCCAAGTTGCAGCAGTTTCTTTAGCTCTTGTAAAAGAACTGCAAATATATAAAGCTCGGAAGTTCCTTTAACAGAATTTCTAAAGAAACTACTGAAAGAAGCAATGCCTAATAGACAAGGTGCTGATAATATTATAGGTAATGGACAAGAAGGGTATATATGGCGTGTTGTACGTCCATGGCTGCAATAGACTTGTTCGAACGAAGTTCAAACGGTGGACATGCATACCGACCAGCCCCTTTTGTTATCGTAAGACAAAATAAACTATTAGGTAAAGTACTGTCAACCTGTTTCTGAACTCCAACGGACATCGCAGAGTAGAAGCCAGTAGGTAGCTTAAAAAATCCTGGGATTATTTATCACTTGCCTGTAGAGAAAGAAAAGAACTTTTAACCCAGTATGTACGAAATGGTGTATACATATAACAAATCCAAAATTTGAAATAACCTCAGAGAATTTAGGCATTGCTTTAAACGTCTTGAGATCAAAGATGACAGACAACATTGTTCAACGAAAAATGGTCATGCTTTTATCCTTTATGTTCTAACAAAATGGATTTCATTGTTTCTTCTCCTAAACTAACTTCTCAGGCTGTATTTGAAACAAACTGTGTAATTAAATTTACTTGAACATATTTTAACAATTAAATAATGTTGAGGACGTATTCTGTTTTGGTTATTAATTTTTTTTAAATGTTTTTGCTTCCATTTACAATAGTTATAGCCATACTAAAAAAAGGTAATTTCTTCAAAATGGAGCGTGTATGCCAGTTTTAGAAATAGCTTACCTCTAATTGGGAACTAAAAGGGGTGGATGAAAGAAAAGTATGGACGTATCATCCATTGACACGTCCACTCTGGTGGTAGGTAAATAGGTACCTACGTAGTACGTAATGCTTAACATGTTTGAACCCTGAAGAAAGACGTAGGAAGATACTTTACATTACGATTTACTGTAGTCCACGTGTGCGACGCCGCAGGCAACAGCTTGTAATAAGTAACAGGTTAAGTATACCTACATATTCATGGAAGTTCATACACGATAATATTATCAACAATATCTCTTTTATTTTCGTAGATTCCTAAAATTTCCTAATGATTCTAAAATAATTTCGGATTTGCCACAAGCATGACCCTTTCATCGGAAACTTCGAAAATGTTATTAGGTTTTCTATTAATCTTATAAATTTTGACCTTTTTGATTTATCTATACAAAAAACAATTTTATCACCAAAAGCAGGTTCATGTATGGCTTATCGATGTCGAATAACTTGAAATAAATAAAATCGAGCCAGTCCATTACGATCGTTCGGAGACTATTGACGCTCGATTTTGAAACGTGATCGCCGCGAGCGTAACAGAAAATGATTCCAAAGCTACTTATTTTTTCAACCTTGTTTTACATCGCCTGTGAATGTCGTGAACATCGACATAATTCCGCTTGCAGCGAAAGATCAGCGCTTCTGTTACTCAAACGACCAGCGTACGAGTTTTCTATGAACATTTTGGATAGAGTTGCCCAAAATGAAGGCGCGCATTTCGTCTTCTCTCCGCTGTCGACATGGCTGCAGCTGTCCGCGTTAGCAGAAGGTGCTGAAGGAGATACTTTCAAAGAGATTTGGAGCATCACGAAACATCGCCAGCAGAGATGTTTAAAATTGAAGCTGAACCGACTGCTCCGCCACCACATATCAGGATTGAGCAAAGAATATAGACGAAAGAGTCTTATTGTCATAGACAAGTATGTAAGAGTGAAACCGCAGTATATCAAAGGTACCTACGTAGTACGTAATGCTTAACATGTTTGAACCCTGAAGAAAGACGTAGGAAGATACTTTACATTACGATTTACTGTAGTCCACGTGTGCGACGCCGCAGGCAACAGCTTGTAATAAGTAACAGGTTAAGTATACCTACATATTCATGGAAGTTCATACACGATAATATTATCAACAATATCTCTTTTATTTTCGTAGATTCCTAAAATTTCCTAATGATTCTAAAATAATTTCGGATTTGCCACAAGCATGACCCTTTCATCGGAAACTTCGAAAATGTTATTAGGTTTTCTATTAATCTTATAAATTTTGACCTTTTTGATTTATCTATACAAAAAACAATTTTATCACCAAAAGCAGGTTCATGTATGGCTTATCGATGTCGAATAACTTGAAATAAATAAAATCGAGCCAGTCCATTACGATCGTTCGGAGACTATTGACGCTCGATTTTGAAACGTGATCGCCGCGAGCGTAACAGAAAATGATTCCAAAGCTACTTATTTTTTCAACCTTGTTTTACATCGCCTGTGAATGTCGTGAACATCGACATAATTCCGCTTGCAGCGAAAGATCAGCGCTTCTGTTACTCAAACGACCAGCGTACGAGTTTTCTATGAACATTTTGGATAGAGTTGCCCAAAATGAAGGCGCGCATTTCGTCTTCTCTCCGCTGTCGACATGGCTGCAGCTGTCCGCGTTAGCAGAAGGTGCTGAAGGAGATACTTTCAAAGAGATTTGGAGCATCACGAAACATCGCCAGCAGAGATGTTTAAAATTGAAGCTGAACCGACTGCTCCGCCACCACATATCAGGATTGAGCAAAGAATATAGACGAAAGAGTCTTATTGTCATAGACAAGTATGTAAGAGTGAAACCGCAGTATATCAAAGATGTGCGAAGGTTTTATGGTGTTAAAGTTTTTCGTAAAAACTTCAATTATCCAGAGACTTCTGCCAAGGAACTGAACAATTACATTGAAGAAGGCATGAATGGTGCTTCAGTTGACTCGTTTTACGTAGACGACTTTAATAATGAAACGATGTCGTTGCTGTTAAGTGACAATGTGTTCTTCAGAAGTGCTTGGGTGTTCCCGTTTGATTCTGCTTTTACATATGTTGAAAGATTTCAATCCAGTGACGGTGGTTACTTAGGTTATGTAAACATGATGAGTGTAACAGGGTACTTTAACACGACAGAAATGAGATTTATCAACGCTAAAGTGATCGAAATTCCTTGCCTAGGTGACCACTCAATGCTCATAATGATGCCTATACATAATAACACTTGGATAGGGGATACGTTTAACTACCTAAATAGGACGACGTTATCATCTATTTTCAATAGATTTAAGTCTGATAGTGTGAAATTAGTGAATGTTAAATTGCCTAGATTTAGGATTAATTCAAATGTAGATAACTTGCCTGAGTTGTTATATGATATGGGCTTGAAGAAAGTGTTTCACCCAAATTATTCAGAACTCTCGCGTATAGGTGATGAAGATCTGTACGCGTCTCTAATTGCCCAAGTAGCTGATATAGAGGTGGTAGAGCAGGGGGTAAGAGCAGAAGCATCGGCTGCAGCATTGCTGATCAATTCAGGTGATCAAATAGATTTTATTGCAAATGAACCATTTGCATATATGATAGTAGATAGAAAAACTCAATTCATTTTATTCGCTGGCATGTATTCTATACCGTCATTCTATTAAAAATATCTCACAATCAATATATTATAGTAATAATATGGTAATATTTGTTGAATCAAAAAATAATTAGGTACGTAATATAAAATACAGAAACAGTAAACTAACAATAATAACAGACAGCTGGTAAAATTATTAATTGATATTAGCACGACGTGTCAAATTTCAAATGAATGTCAATGACATTAAGGTTAAATGTCAGGTGTTGCTAAGCACCTTACGATAAATAACAAGAAATAAACTCATTTTAAGTTATTTTGCGGGTTTTTGATTGTGTTCTTAGCATATATTAGACATAGTTGAACCTAGTAATACCTACACTTTTGAGTGTAAGTCAATCAAAATCCAATTCCTGTATAATGTAATCGAATAACGCACACATAAGCAGAAAGTAAAACTGAAGTTAGGGTATTGTGAAATTGGCCACATTGTCAAGCTTCTAAATGGCGCAGTTGTAACATTGGTAGATTTGCAGTCGTGTAACTCGAGTTCGAATCTCAATACTCGTAGTTTTATTTTGCTATAACTTTTAAACATTATATATTGGCTATCTATTGCGCTGAGTAATAATATCAATAATTGCTATTATTAGGTAAAAATTTAGCTTAGTGTACGCAACGTACTGCACTAGATTGAAAAGTAAAATAAAAGTCCAGATTACATTCAAAAAGATTTATTTTCAATTATTATAAATCTATACATTTAGCATTTATTTTTTACTCTTCTCAGTAAGATTTTTGGCAGCACGCACTTTTTATAAAATGATGATTTCTGGACCATCTTCTCAATAAAATCTTCGTCTCTTGGTATTTCTAACACAGTGATTGGTTGCACTGGTGAAATGAAGCACACAAAGTAATATTTCTGCATTTTTGTCACCCTTAGCCTGGCCTTGTACCTATAATCCAAAGAATATGAATATTTATTTCAAACACATAAGATTTTATGCATTACCATAAGCTAGAACATAGAAAATGTTTCGCCACCAAGTCTTTATTTTTACCCAGCTACGCAAGGATGTTTATGTTTTCCGAGTACATATTTCTTTCGTATTACCACTTCTCATTTCTATAGCCGCATAATGTCTTGAGTAGGTATATAACAATTGACAAAACATTATAATACATTATGACATGTTTTTACTTATTATTTATTATATAGAGGTACTGCACTTTTTTGCCAACACCATCAACATTTTCTTTCATCATCATCATCAGCCTGAAGACGTCCACTGATGAACATAGGCCTCCCCCAAAGAGCGCCACTTTGAGCAGCCGCTTGCCTCCTGCATCTATCAGCTCCCCGCAATTCTGACCACTTCGTCGGTCCACCTTGTGGGGCCGACCTAAGCTGCGTCTTCCGGCTCATGGTTGCCACTCAAGAACCTTTCTTCCTCATCGGTTGTCAGTTCTACAAACAATGTGGCCTGCCCACTGCCACTTCAACTTGCTGATTCTCAAAGCTTTATTGATTACATTTTCTGTACTAACGTAATATTATCCATTTGTATTCACACTGCATATCCACATCCACATCCACATACCTGGTAATAATAATTGTGATTTTCATTCATTTTCAGTCTTCCATCTATGAATATAAGTGGAAAAACGTTTTTTTCCTTGGCAACCTGAAACACTACTGAATTTCTAACCTCTAACTAGGTACCTATGGTAGGCTTAGATTTTTTGCAATGCATCTGCCCGTCTGTAAAAAAAGAAATAAGTAAGTAGGGACGAAGCACTCGGAATCTAGGATAGTCTTTGTACTAAAAAAAATAGTTCTATTTATGTGTTTATGTTCAACACTTACGAAACATCTTCGCCATGGAAACGCTTGAGCTGAGCATGAACCCGTTTTCGGTTACTTTTAGGCACAGAATATCCGTGAGTTTTATACTCGATTGTGATACTAAGTTAGGTGTATTCATTTTTCTGTTCAGCAAACTTACAAAATACAAACAGTATACCTAACCTAAAACAGACGACAGACTCTGAATTTGTGTTGCCAGTGCACAGCGGTCAAAAAGTTTCTTGGATCTTGTATTTGCCTTTCCTGATAAAAGTGATACAGCTTGCAAAACACTTTTCTTTGCTGATATGAATGACATTTTCAAAGGAAACGCGTCTACAATAGAAATTATACGTAATCTCTATGAAAATTTCCAATAGTATACAATCAGATAAATAGCGGGGGTGTAACGGTATAATTATCATAAGTAACTCAAAATGTACACTTGGAAAGTTCTGGCAGCACTGAGTTGAATACCTCACAGTTTGAATTATATTGTTATTACGATTTTGTGTTACACGGACACGGATCGGCAACGTCGCGCGCTGCGACATAGCGCCGCTCTGCTCTCGCAAAGTAATGTGTACTTGCTTACACCATGCACAAACTGACAACGTCGCACGCACAATGCACCACTACAAATGTAAAATTTGTCGAATTTACTAGGCTAAAATAATATACTTCCTAGCTATTATACAATAATGTTATTGATTTTGCGGCTACACAAGCCTAAATAAGGGCTATGTTAAGTTATAGCGACTTTTAAATCACACCAGGAACTGAATCTAAGTCAAGCAAAGTTTGTATGGGAAACGTTTAACCTTAAATTAATTTCCTACATTTCATATAGAAGAAACAAAAGAAGTAGTAGTGGTATTGCCTTAGAGTAGTTCACTATACAGTCTAAGGATGGTGCATTTTAAAATACGTTATGTCATTTTAGTATGCTCAAAGTCGCGCAACGGGTATGCATAGAGATATGCTCGGTCTTTCCCTGCGGGATTAGATCCAAAATCAAGAGATCCGCAGGAGAACTAAAGTGACCGATATAGCTCTTAGAATTAGCTTTAGCAAATTAGAAGTTGAAATGGCAGTGGGCAGGCCACATCGCTCGTATAATTGACCAAGCGATAGGCAAGAAAGTTTCTTGAGTGACGACCACGAACCGCAAGACGCAGCATAGGCCAGCTAGGTGGACCGACGATCTGGTGAAAGCCGCGGGGAGCCGATGGATGCTGGAGACGAGCATCCGCTCAAAGTGGTTCTCTCTGGGGGAGACCTATGTTTGGCAGTGGACGTCTTCAGGCTGTTGATGATGATGATGATGATGTCATTTTAAATATGTTTTCAATTTCACCAAGTTATAGTTCTTTTTCTAAACTAAAAATCTGTCATTTTTTTATAAAGATATAGGTATATTTACCAAGTTTGAAGTCTATAGAAAGGGGTACGGGTGTACTCCATACGTCTACCTCTAAAATAGGGGAGGCATTAGTTCAGCACTAAACGTATAAAGGCTGTTGATGTGTGTGATCTATGTTTTATTCATAATACGTTTGCACTTGTAGTCACTAGTCTACATAGGTAAAAGTTTTCTAATAATTCTAATGGTAACGACTACTAAATAGTCTTATATTTAATGTATACTAGCTGACCCGCCGCTTTGCCTGTTCATGGGAAGAGGGAAGCGAAAGAGAAAAAGATAGGAGAAAATGATGAATGGATGGCACAAAGGAAGGCAGGCTTCGCCCTAATGCTATCAAAATCTTCAAAAGTTTCATTTGTATAGTAATGTCTATTACAATAAGTAAGTCCACTTCTTCTCACAAACCAACCCACTGTGTATTAAGGTGGAACGTTACACTACCGCGGGAAATTCAAATTTTCTTGCGTTCTTTTGCCAATAATAGCTTAATTACTCAACGTGATTACACGAAAACTAATTTTGCGGAAATAAATAGAATGTATCATCAAATTACGATTAAAAGTATCTCCTAGATATCATTGGTTTAGCGACAAATAGCAATAAACAACTTTCTTCTTAGTTTTTCAGTCTATTGCCATTTGTCGCTAAACCAATGATAAGTAGGTGATACTTTTAATTGTAATTTATTTATACATTATATTTATTTGCGCAAAATTAGTTTTCATGTAATCAATTAGCAAAAGAACACAAGAAAATTTGAATTTCCCGCGCTAGTGTAAAGTTCCACCTTAAGTATTCTTTCTTTTTGTATGTTTAGTGTGTTAACTTTTTTATTGTATTGTGTCAGATTGCCACTAAAGAGAATCTCTGATTCTTGGAGTTTCTACTATAACCTTGTCATACTTTTGATTAGGTATGAGTAAATTGACTTAGTGTATCATGCGTAATACATATTTATTTATCGATGTGAGTAATGTTATTTAAGATTGTACCGTTATTGATAGATGTTTCAGTAGGATTGTTGATAGATAACCTAGCAGTAGGCACATTACTCATATATTAAGTATTATACATAGATATTGGTAGATAGCTATCACAGGAACTGGAAAGTATCAAAAAAACGACAAAAACGTTGTGTTGTCGTTTATTTATATCTATTTATACAAAATACAAGCTTACAAAGTAATGAAAGCTTAAACATATCCATCAATAAAATCTATTTCTAGTACCTAATGGTTTCGTTGTAAATCTTATTTATAGCCATTACCTACATTGAGTCTTCTATTTTCTCTTAATTATAATTTTATTCTTTTGTCAGCCTAAAGTAGCATGTATAGAATTAAATAAGAATATTTTCATATGCTGATCTAAAGTTCAGACATACAGCTACGTAATCTATACCAACATTATAAAGAGGAAAAAGCCCGCCTCCTAATTACCTAATTTGCGACAGGCGTAAATCTCGCGGTGATTGCTGTCATACATCATTAGTGGTGTCGAGCATGTATGCTACGCTACACCACTAATGATGTATGACAGCAATCACCGCGAGATTTACGCCTGTCGCAAATTAGGTAATTAGGGGGCCGATCTTGTTTTGATAGCCTTACACGTCTGGTATCACAAATTCAAATAAGATTTTCGAAGAATACAACCACTGTTGCTTGTTTTAGTGATATAGATAGTGCCTATAATAATGTTAACGTTTCTTGTCTGATGACAATATTGGACCAGTTGGGTGAGGGTGAAAAAATTTGTGTATATCTTTGGTCTTACTTAACTCAAAGACATCTCAAAATGTCTGTTGATGGAGGTGACCTTGTGAGAAGTACGGGACAAGGTTTGGCGCTGGGAGACCCATGGTCCCCGTTACTTTTCAATGTTGCCACTTTAGATATATGTAAAAGTATTCAAAATGTTCTCAATATGCCAATGATTTTGTTTTATATGTTTCAAAAAATAATTTAGATTCCGCAATTTTATAAATACAATCTGCCTGTCAGAAGTTAAATTTAATGTTATATTTAATGTTATATTTAATATTAAATTTAACTTCTATCTAGGGTTAAATATTTCTACAAACAAAAGTAAATTCAGTATTTTTAAGAAAAATGGATTTAGAAGTACTGTCGAGCTCAGAATCAATAATTACTCTCTTCCAATGGTTAATCATTTTAAATATTTGGGCCTGTGGCTGGATAGCTCATTAAGATGGGGTATGCACATTATGGAAACCTCACAAAAAGTGTCAAAATTTATAAATTTATTGAAAGTATTAGCAGGACCAACCTGGGGTCTCCACCAAAAACATTTGAGGCGTGTATATATAGCAGTCATTCGCAGTAGAATAGATTATGCAAGCTACTTATTCGATAATAGCTGTAAAACAAACTTGATAAAATTAGATAGGATTCAAAGTCAATCTTTACGCGTAATTGGTGGCTACTTACGAAGTACCCCAATTCATGTGATGGAAAGCGATTTGTGTTGACCGCCTCTTAATACTCGTAAAACAATATGGAAATTGCTATGCAATTTTTACGGATGGATCCAAAGAGGGAAATAATGGTGGCGCGGCCTTTTTAGACCCTTTGCAAGGCGGTTTTATTAAACTTAAGATTGATTCGGATGTCTCAATAATGCATATCGAACTAATTGCGATTTCTGAAGCTTTATCCTACATCGAGTCCATCAATTATGATAAATTTGTTGTTTTGACTGACTCAAAAAGCTCTTTGCACCACTTGGCTCGCTGTGCTCAGGTGACGCGAGGCACACCGATCGCCTACCGTATTCTGGAATCAATCTTAAGTTTACAGTCTCAGAATAAGGAGATATTCCTGCAGTGGATTCCATCTCACATCCAGCTTAAAGAAAATGATGCTGTAGATCTTTTAGCTAAACAGGCTGCAGTATACGGAGTTCCTTTGGGGGTAATCCCATTGTATTCTGATTACGTAAAACTTGTAAAGGAACAATTTAGAATAGTATGGCAGGAATACTTTGATGAAAGATCGAGAGAAAAGGGTATTTGGTATAAGACAATTAAGCCACTGATCGATAAATACACATGGGTCGATAATTGTATGTTGAGTCGCAAAACACTGGTAACTGCTCTCAGGCTTCGCTCTGCACACATTCCATCTAACAAGTTTGGGTTTTTAATGAAAAAAACACCATCTCCCAATTGCATCGAGTGTGGAGTACTGGAGGACGTTCAACATATTTAGATGGAATGTGTGCGGAATGAAACCCAGAGAAGACTATTGTTTAATTGTAATAATATATTAGACGTCGGTTTGTGTAACTGCATATTATCATGTCCTACGTCAGATCAGGCCATAGTTTTATATAAATTAGCGGAGCTAGGCTTAGTTAAGTAATGTGATTTTTTTTGTCCTCTTACTGGGCGATGTGGTCGCTCCGCGACAAAGCCCTTAAAATTAAATTAAAAAAAATAAAAAATAAAGAGGAAAGATTTGATTGTGTTTTTTTGCATTGAATAGGCTCCGAAACTACTGAACCGATAAGAAAATTCTTTCACTGTTGGGAAGCTACACTATCCCCGGGTGGCATAGGCTATATTATATTTTCAAAAAAATTAGGGATCCTTACTAAAACTCCAATAACGTGACCCAATATGCAAAAACGTTACCTAAAATATTCTTTACATCGCGTGCGCTGCGAAAACTATTATACCCGTGCGAAGCCGGGGCGGACCGCTAGTTAAATATAAAAGTCAAAAATAAGCACCTAGGTATTTTTGAAACGTTCCATAAAAGTATAAAAAACACGATCCTTAAAATAAGGTCAAATAAGGTCATGGTCAGTTAGGAAGTTTGTTAATGAAAGAAATTTCTCTTACTCTAAGAAACGAAACATCTAATGCTAATACAGCTCTAAGACTCTTTGAATTTCCGCTAAAGCTAAGGTATTGATTAAACAACTGAATGACATGCATATTTATTTAAATACATGCAAATTTTATTGTAGCCGTAAACGTAAAGACCTATCGGACGAGATACTATCTCACGGAGCACCGCTTGGATTGTTAATGAAAGGTTGGAAATAAATTCATAACTGCAGAAGGCCTGCCCCACGATCAAAACAACCGCAGGAGCAAGTTCAAGCGTCAATATGAAAAACGCCAAGCCAGTCGCTTGCGATCATTCTAGGTGAACTGACGCACGCAGCACGCCCGATTTTGCATCGCGATCGCCGCGATCATAAATCAAAATGGTGCTAAAATTACTAATTATCTCAACCTTGTACTACACCTCGTGTGGTCAACATGTAGGTCGTAGACAGCACAATTACGCCTGCAGTGAAAGATCAGCCCTCCTGTTACTCAAACGACCAGCATACGAGTTTTCTATGAACATCTTGGACAGAGTTGCCCAAAATGAAGACGCGCATTTCATCTTCTCGCCGCTGTCTACATGGCTGCAGCTTTCTGCGTTAGCAGAAGGTGCTAAAGGAAGAACCTTCAGAGAGCTTTGGAGCATCACGAAACATCATCGGAATAGATGCTTCAAATTGAAGCTGAGGCGACTACTTCGCAATCACATATCAGAATTGAGAGATGAATATAAGGGAAAGAGCATTATAGTTATAGACAAGTATATAGGAGTGAAGAAACAGTATATCAGAGACGTGCAAAAGTTTTATGGTGTTAAAGTTTTGCTTAAAAACTTTGATTATCCGGAGACCTCCGCCAGTGAAGTGAACAGTTACATTGGAAATGGTACGAATGGTGTTATCGAAGAATCGATTTATGCGGATGACTTTAACAGGAAAACGATGTCATTACTGCTAAGTGACAATGTGTTATTCAGAAGTATATGGCGATTCCCGTTTAGTTCTGATTTCACAAATATTGAAAGATTTCAATCAAGTGATGGTGGTTACTTGGGTAATGTAAACATGATGAGTGTGACAGGGTACTTCAACACGACAGAAATGAGATTCATCAACGCTAAAGTGATCGAAATACCTTGCATAGGCGACTTTTCTATGCTCGTACTAATGCCTTTACAAAATAACACATGGGTAGGGGATACGTTTTTCTACTTAAAACGAACGACGCTTTCATCTATCTTTAACCGATTTAAAGCTGAAGGTGTAAAATCGGTAAACGTTAAATTGCCTAGATTTAAAATCAAATCAACGGTAGATAATTTGGCCGAGTTGCTGTTTGATATGGGCTTGAGGAATGTGTTTAACCCAAATTTGGCAGACCTTTCACATATAAGTGATTACAACCTATATGCATCTCTAATTACGCAAGTAGCTAATATAGAGGTGGTAGAGCAGGGGGTCAGAGCAGAGGCATCGCCTGGTTCAATAATGATCAATTCAAGCAATAAAATAGACTTTTTTGCAAACAGACCTTTTGCATACATGATAGTGGATAGAAAGACTCAATTCATTTTATTTGCTGGCACGTATTCTAAACCTACAGTTTATTGATGAATATTTTTCATGAAGATTGATGTCAGGATTTGTAAAAATCAGTCATTGTTTAGAATTTTTGTGAGTTTTTACCAAAAATTCTTGACTTTTATCCTAGGAATACGTGAAAGTATTTTAATGGTACATTTACGTAATTTATACTTCTTGGTTAGCTTTTTGGTAGAAAATGTAACTAAGTATTGCTAATTTATCGTTTCACTGCAATAATAATATTAACGTTAGTCAAATTCCACGTAAAAGAATCTCCAATTTCTGCTGCTTTCTTTTGCTGCAGTACAATTAATAAGTAATACTAGTAGCTGGAGTCAGAAATTTTGGCTTAGGCTTGGATAATCCGACATATTGTTTTGTCGCCTATAATACACAATTACAGACATACACAGATAAAAATTTATAAGTACGTAGTTTTTATTTCTTATGCGATAGAAAACTTTAATCCATATAGCTGCTCATTGCAATAGATAATGACAATAATTATACTGTGGTCGATTCTGTTGTATCGAAACCTAAATCTAAAACTATTACGGTCCTTGTCACCTATTGACCTAAACAAGAAAGGAGGAAAGGAGCAACGTTCTAGATGTCAGATTCGATTCGGGACTTCAGAAAACAGAACCGATACCAATTTCTTGTGAAATTATTATATTTTTCTAAGTACCTAGTCTGCTAATCTGTTTATTTTGTAATCTTCGTTGCGTTTAGGTTATGTCATAACATAACGTGCTAGAGCTAGTCTATTTATTTTCATATCATAGTAGTGTCTCACTAGAACAATGTATGTGGCCTTGTCATTGAATTTTATTCATCTATGGTTTTATTTCTATGAATTTAATCGGTGTTCTCAAGACAGACAAACCTTGGTTTTAAAGTGATAACAGAATAAGTTGTTAGTGGTTTTTGGTAGTATTTTGCACCTATCATTTAATCTGTGAAGGCAGTATTAGTAACACCTAACAGAAACCTAATCAATCGAAATTGAAATTTCCTACTCACTGATTTAACTTAGTATAGGTTCAAAGAGAGATGTGGTGTTTTAATAAAGAGTTTATCTATCTACGCATATAAATTACATATATATTTATATGAAGGATTTACCTATTTTTTAAAATTACAATTTTATCTACCTACATATTGCTCGCGTTACTACTAATACCATGTAACAAGTAGTAAAAAAAACATTTTAAACGTACCCGCCGTAGTTAGCCGTATAGCCCGCTAATTTTGCAGTGTCATCTAGGTTTAAACCGGTTTTTTGGCATATTTCTGATCTACGCTTAACTTATAGCCCGCTCATTTTGCAGCGCCATCTAGTTTTATAACGGTTTTTAGCATATTTTTTATCTACGCTGTTTTCTTGGTGTATTGGCATTCCTCTCCTACTTGTTCCATACTAATACTTACTTACACGGGCAACAAAAGTACCATTTTCTCATAAAATATATTTTAGTTAGTAAATAGTTACATTACGATCATCAACTGCCTAAAGACGTCCACTGCAGAACATAGGCCGCCACTTTGAGTGGCTGCTTGCCGTTTGCATCCATTGGCTCACTGCAGTTGGGCCAGATCGTCGTCGGTCCGCCTAGTGGGTCTTCCGGTCCGTGGTCGCCACTCAAGAACCTTTCTTCCCCATCGGTTGTCAGTTCTACGAGCGATGTGCCTGCCCATTGCCATTTCAACATGCTAATTCTAAAAGCTATACCGGTGACTTTAGTTCGCCTGCGGATCTACTCATTTCGGATCTTATCTCGAAGGGAAACACTGAGGATAGCTCTCAGTAGGTAGAAGCAGTAATACTTACGAACAACCTTGTCACAAAATTTGTTGATCTTGTTCTTAGCATTATAGAATAAAGAAGAGTATCTTCTTGCTAACAGTGTCAACGGATGACATCATCAAGGTCCTATGATACCATCCTCGCCATCAGTTCGATCAAAACGATTAAAATAAGCTATTTTATGGTATAAATGTGTACCTACACTATGCGTTGCTGTGCGGGGAATTATATATTATCTAATTTTGTCTTATGTCATACATAACCATATAACACGTCCACATTATATACTCTTTGCACGTCCAGAGAATTTCCACCCCTGAAACGGTACCTACCTAGAACCAACCAGGGCCATAATTATCTATGAAAATAGATTCCACACGATACGAAACCACGTCGTTATCGTGTCTTGTTCAAATCGTGTCACAGCATTAGAAATACATTACGTTACAATACATTGAAATTATATTTATTTTGCATAAATATTGACATAAGTGGTGGTAACTTTTGACGTGTTGATGTTTCGGAACGGAACGCGTCTCAGTGGAACATTACCTATGGTTTTGGCGGGAACGCGGAAAAGTTCACGTCGGTGCATTGTATTATTTTACAAAACTTATGCTTTTTCCAGTGTTAATGTTTAAAATTGGTGGTGTTTTACGCATTAAGTGCTGAATTACGAGCATGAGTGTGGGTAAGTGATATAATGTAGTGAAACGTGGTTTTTCGTGTTGCTTCCAAAATTCCATAGAAGCCTCTAGTAAAGTTGCCACCACTTTACTAGGGCATGCCTTAGACTGGATTATGACTTAGACTAGACTATGACTACTCTGACTGTGACTATGACTTGACTTTAAGTTAAAATTTCCATAATACGATGAAAAATTACAAAACTTGACACTGGCTAAATACACTATGTGTGGAGCCAAAATATAAGAAAAAAAAAAAAAAACATTACCTATGATTTTTGACAGTTCAAATCGCGCCAATTCCCAATTCAATTCGCGCGGTTTCGTTTTGATTTCATAGAGAATAGATTTTTGCAGATTTCTTATGTAAGACAAGGAGTTCGCGTGGTTTCGAATCGAAGTAAGGAATCGTAAAGTGGACGCTATTGTTATATAGGTAGGTAATCTAACTCTAGATTTTACGCTCTTATATTATATCTCTAGAGGTACCTATTTTGAGATTGTATATTACGCTCTGTCACAAAACAAATAATAGTACAGGCTCTGTGAAAGGGCATCTCATCATTTAGAACGAATCCAACCAAAGAAGCTACGTAATTGTTTGGTTTATTATTTACTTTATTTTTTTTTTGGGATTTAAAAGTAATTTTATTCTAAGTCTTTGACTGAAACGATTATAATTATTTCATCAGAATCACTTAGGCTGACCCCACATTAGGAGTTCGCGTTCCTCGAGCATTTTACTACGCACATACACATTTTGTTGAGCGTGTGAATGAACGACGTTTCACCAGCGTGCGACTTATGTATAGTATACACGCTGCACGCTGGTAAAACGCTCGAGGAACTCGCACGCTCAATGTAGGATCCACCTTACTTTCACAAAGAAACTATAATTGAAGTTGACAGTTTAATTTTCATGTAGGTATGGGTAAAGGAAGGATTTAAACCACGAGTGGGGTTTCCTGACCGCCCGTCCCTTTAGCCTTTTCCTAATTTGATGTTCACTGAATAAATACTGATGATTTCATATACTTTACCAGCACGCGCTTACGTCATAAAAAAGCCATCCTCCAAATTTCAAGTTTCTAAGTTCAGCGGTTTGGGCTGTACGTTGTTTCTCAGTCAGTCAGGACAAAGCCTTTTATATAATAGAGAAGATAAACACAATATCCAATCCAAGAGCTGTAATCTACCTATTTTGATCATCTCGTGTCTATAATTTTTACGATCCTCAGTGTCTATACCTTGCGCATTCCTGAATATTTTCGCTACATCCCACCATACCCTTGCCTAGGCCTCTGACAAAAATAGCACTGCCCCTATCCAGTCCAGCTGTTGAGAGAATGCGTTTGACATTGACAGCTACGATAATATTGTCAAAAGCTGAAAATCTGATCACGTTTGCTAGTTTCTTGAGTAGCAGTGCATTATACTATCTATAGTCTCACTGAACAAATACTAGTAAACATATATTTTTTATGCTAATATGAATGCAATATATTATGTCTTGTTATGGGGGGTTTTTTAATGCTAAAACGGGCATACATTTGACAATATCTCACCTGATGGGAAGTGACGATGATGTCAAGATGGAGCACGTTTGCCCATAAAGCAGCACTTTTGTCTTTGTTTAGGTGAAATATTCAAATGTTTCAACTCGCAACTTTTTACAATTATGGTAGCTGTCACTGTCAAATACATTCTTTCAGCGACTGGACTATAGTAATATACATCAACTCCAACGCACATGCTCAACTATTATACTCCACATAAATCATCTGAACACTTAAATATTTCTAAGGTTTATTTACACTAACTAGAATTTTAGTGTTCATTGGCGACTAGGAATTCTAGAAATAGGTATTACAGGATATACTTTATGACCTATGGTGTCGGTAGTTGAGCGTTCGTTTGATGTGGGTTGATGTAAATAGTTATTTATGTGTATATTTAAAATTATGTTTGTGTCGGACATAAATTATTTTTTGTTTAAGGTAGATATTACTAAAGACTGCTCAAGTCTCAGGATGATGTGAGCAGCACAATGTCACGCGAAACTTTATAATTTAGTTTCGAGTGTGATTGACGATCTAATTATAATGTTGTGAGTGGCTGTGCCAGTTACGCTTAACATCAGGCGAACGGCTAGCTCGTAACGTCATTTGTTTACGTGAAAAAAGGTTCTTGCCTTTTTTGACGTAAACTTTATTTAACAATTAATTTTTCAAATTAATTAATTTTTTAACTATTACGATTTTAGGGGACTCTTTGATTGATAGAAAGTAGATAAGTAGGTATATACACCGTGGAGTTGAATTCGATATTTTCCTGAAATGTATGTAGGTACTCAGTCCATGCTATAGCACAATATTACAGCTTAAATTATAAAAAAAAATGCCTCAAAAAATAATTCGCCGTTAGCTGAAATGTCTGTTTAACACTACATGCTGCGGGCAAATGGCTCGTATGTAGCTAAAACACCTGCACCGCCCTCCCCGCTTTCCCGGAGCACAGCCCGGAGTGCCAAAATATTACATGCCGTAGACCTTTTGTTAAGAATTTGAATTTGGACTAATTTTACAGTACCTAGTTTTACGTTTTACATTATAGGTGTTTTGTTTTTATCTTTAATTAAACATTCTGAAGCTGACTAATAAATGGACTGAGTACATACATTTCAGGAATATATCGAATTAAATTCCACTATGTATAGGCACCTACCTAATAAATATATATATATATATATATATATATAATATAATATATTTATATAATAGATAAATAAATCAGAGTCGCGGCGTAGGTATTGTATTATTAGTCATGGATTTCGACGATTTACCTACCTACCATACACTCGGTCATAATTATCGAGATAGGTAGGTACTTTGCCATGGGAATTCAGTCACATCCCTTGTCTATAAGCTAATTTAGAGTGCCTAAAGCAGTCAATTTGATACAAAGAATAGATTACGAATATTTTTTCAGTTTGCAGCGGATAACTGGTTCTGTGATGACATCATGAAGATATTCTAAAATTTTATTAAAACTGATGTCATTTTGTTTTAGCTACGTTAGATAAATAATCTTATCTTGAAAATGAAACCGTTGCCATTGCTCAGATAAATTGTTATCATTCTATTTTCTAAAACTTAAAAAGGTTCATAATATATGTATTGGTACCACCCAAAGAGTATTTAATTAGAAGAATATAAGTGTGATAAATGTTAAACAAGATAACATAAACCTTTGCTAGTACGTACCACAGATTAGATAATAGTAAATGTTTTATTACTAAACCTCTACTATTAGTTAAATGAATTTAGCCACTCCCTGCCTGTAAAATTACATATAATATTAGGTAGGTATACATAGTAAAGTAGTTTCAGTACCTACCAAATCAAACATATAGGTACTTACCTAAAACGAAACACAGTGAAAGTAAAAAGTAAATCATAGATACCTAGGCATGTGCTTAAAATAGTATGTTTATTATTTTATAATTTGTTGATATTGATAATCTAACTAAGCGGATAAACTTTATACATCATTTTATTTTATTTTATTTATTTTTTATTTTATTTATTTATTAGGAACGACAAACAGCTGTACATTAGAAATTAGAGTAACAAGGTGTAATATAAGTGGTATTATTAAATATACAGCCAACCACATCATCCACAGATTACTAACTAGCTTTAACATTATGTTGATCATACACTGCCAAAGAACATTAACTATTGAATCTACGTATTCGGATAAAAAAAGAACAATACCATATTACATTATTCCAGATTACATTACTAAATTTGCCATCTAATAACCATACTTAAATTTTACACAGTTGAGTGGATTGGGTAGAAATTAACCTATTTTAAACATGATTTGCTATTCTAGTGCAAGGAGCTTCTTAGCGTTCCTTTTAAAAGTGGATGAGGGTAAGGCTAATATGTCAATATCGGAGAACCGCTCGTTGTAGGTGCGCGTCATTCGGTACAGCGGGGAGCGTTTGCCCATGTTAGTTCGACAGGTTGGCGAGGCGAATAGACAGCGCGCACGTACAGCGCGTCGGTGGACCGACCGTGGCACGGAGTAACATAATTTATTACATAAATCAATACAATCGAATTTATTGTGACATATACCATGAAGGAACATTGCTTCCAGATAAATGCGTCTAGATTTTAAAGATTGAATTTTATATTTTTCTAAAAGTTCATCATAAGTCAAATAAGAGTAATAGCATCTATAATTCACAGCTCGCAAATATTTTTTTTGCACTCTTTCTAAACGATCAATATATTTATTATAAAAGGGGTTCCAAACACACGTAGCATACTCTAGTTGCGGGCGGACAAGGGATGAGTATAAATGCAAATAAGTAGAGGGACGAGTAAATTCTGTCGAAGCTCGCATGATAAATCCGAACATTTGGAATGCTTTATTCAATATATTGTCAATATGCAGGTTTAGGTGCATCTCGCAGTCTAAGGTAACTCCGAGATCTTTTATTTGAGTAACTTTGGACAAGGGTTCGTTGGATAGAGAATAAGTACACATGATTTTATTTTTCTTCCTGGTAAAGGATATATGATGGCATTTGGGAAGACTTAGATGTAGTTTGTTATTACTGCAATAGTTGGATAGGCGGTCTAGATCTTCTTGAAAGAGAATACAATCATTGGTGTTATTAATAGTTCTGTAGATTTTCAGGTCATCCGCATAAAGTAAAAATTTGGAATGGTAAAAACAGCTATTAATGTCATTGATGAACAGAACAAATAATAAGGGCCCCAATATAGATCCCTGGGGGACGCCTGATGTAACAGATATGGTAGCGGAGCTGAACCCATTTATGACCACTTTTTGAGTACGATTTGTAATATATGATGAAAACCACCGTAATAAGTTTCCTCTAATGCCATTAAATGCAATTTTATTTAGTAGGAGCTCGTGATCGACCCTGTCAAAAGCCTTCTGAAAATCTGTATAGACCGCGTCTACTTGGTGTCCAGCATCTAAGTTTTCAAACACATGAGTGGAAAACAACATTAGATTAGATACCGTTGAGCGCCGTTTGACAAAGCCGTGTTGTTCCTTTATAATTGCGTTATGTAGCAAAGGGTATATTGCATTATGGACTAACCGTTCGAAGACCTTTGACAAAGTTGACAAAAGCGAGATAGGGCGATAATTTGCCACGTCATGCTTTGAACCACTTTTGTGCACTGGGGTGATGTTAGCGTGCTTCCAAAGATCAGGAACAAATCCTTCTGTTAAAAAATTATTAAATAAAATAAAGAGCGGTTTACAAATGGTGTCATATGTACGTGTGAAAAATAAAGGGGGAATACCATCAGGGCCAGGGCCCTTGGAGGGGTCAAGGGCTTTGAGGGCTAATCGGATAGAAGATTCGCAAATGTGTACGTCATTAATTAAAATATCGTTGTCGACAAAAGTAACAGGAGGAGACCAAGAGTCTGCATTAAAAGTAGAGGGTGCGTAAACGGAATGAAAAAAACTTGAGAACATATTGCAGATTGAGACAGGGTCATTAGATGATTGGTTACTGTGGTTCATTTGGGCGGGGATACCAGATTTATTTTTTCTGTTAGAGACATAGGTCCAAAACCGTTTAACGTTGTTATTAACAATACTATCTTCCACTGATACAATATATTTGGCATAACATTTCTCACACTCTTCTTTAAAATGTATTCTGTCATTTGAAAAAGCTTCGTAATCTGATAAATTTTTATACTGTTTCCATTTATACCACGATTTCGACTTTGATTTAAACAGACGTATAAGCGTAGGAGAAAACCATGGTGGAAACTTATTGTTTTTCGGTCGAGCTGCAGGAGAGTATTTAGTTGCTATGCCGATGATTATATCGTAAAACATATTTAATGATTCAGTGGTTGACATATTGCTGAATAATTTATTCCAGTCTATCTTGTTAATCTCGTCGTTAATAAAATCGTAATTTGCTTTAAAATAATTGGGCTTTGATATGTGTTTGCGACCTAAAGGCAACACATCAGTGTCATTTGGAAGTAGTGCGACCATGGGGGGGTGATGCATATCCGGGGGCAAAAGCATGTTTGTTGAGGGCTGTACAAAACTGTCCGAGTTAGTAAAAAATAGATCGAGTAGTTTTCCACTATTATTTTTAATTGTATTAAATTGGAGAGCATTGTGGAGAGACATAAAATCACTAACTATCCTAGAGGTGGATACAGAGCTAGTAGCGCAGCAGTTAAGAGCAGTAGCATTTGAAGCATCAGGTGCCCAGTCTAGTAGGGGGAGATTGTAATCACCAAAGACATAAAAGTTATCGGTAGACTTATCAGATAATATAGCATCAAGGTAGCTAAAGTGGGCATCATATACTTCATCGGGAGTTCTAGGCGGAATATAGACGGCGCTTATTACATGCATTTTATTTTTGTCTCTACTAGGAAAGCTTACCACTACATGCTCAATGGATAAAGGGCGATCCAATTTTGAGGAAATAATATTAAGAAGCGGTCGCAGTTCTTTTAAAACGGCTATCAAAACACCTCCGCCGTCTTTCCTATTTGTAGCCATGCGGTCCCTGTCACATCTAAATACCGTGTATCGGTCATCAATAAATTCACAGTCCTGAATATCCGATGTGAGCCAAGTTTCGGTCAGAATTATAATTTCATAGCAATTGGCTAGTATTGTTTTGTATAATTTAAGTAGTTTTGTGCGGATCCCCCTGCAATTTTGGTAGTAAATAGAAATACTGTTAACCATAAAAAACGCAGACTGAGAGTAAATTTATCTTAGTATTTGAGGTATTAAGGTAATGAGTGCTATAGCAGACTAAGTTAAAAGCTCTAGATGCTGTACAAATAAAGAATATTGAAAGTAATAGAATGCGAAACATACATTGAGAAGCAAATAATTTTGTGTAGAAGCATGGAGGTTTTATTTTAGGTGCATTATACCTAAAAGCAATGATGCCACTTGTGCATATATTATGTATATAGAAGGCCGCGATAAAAGCATCGAATACAGGATATGTTATTATGACCAGAATCGACCCAAGCCATGCTGAAACAAATGTTTTAATTAGTTTTAGGAGGGTTCCGTTGCAGTTTGATTTTAATTTTTTCGATATCTTTTCGCGATCGCACCGTGAACGCCGGTGAGGTATCCGTTTCGCGCACAAGTATAGCTCCATGTTTAATCCAGACGTGTTTATAACTGCCTTCTTTAGCAGCTCATCATCATCATCAGCCTGAAGACGTCCACTGCTGAACATAGGCCTCCCCCAAAGAGCGCCACTTTGAGCGGCTTGCCTCCTGCATCCATCGGCTCCCCGCGGTCTGACCAGCTTTACACATCAGCCACAGAAAAATCGCTAAGTTAAAACCAGAATCAATATCTTCAAATTACGATTATTGTGCATATAAAGCCCGATTTCACAAAATTTTATTCCAAGTATACGGCTATTCGTTACTCTTGGATACAGCTAATTGACAAATGAAATTACACAAAAAAGACGCCCTCTGATTGTATCCAAGGAATAAGTCTTATTCCTTCACAAAATTGGTGGTATAAGGGCTATATTCGCGTAACTCGGTTGTTCTCGGAAAGTTATACCTGGAATAAAATTTATTCTAGTTAGGTGAAATCGGGCCTAAGTTACATAATTCACGTTAGATAATATAATAAAAGAGATAAGTTTTTTATTATCTATCCAAATTGATTAGGTATTATCTCCGCCACAAGCACAAGACACATCAATCAAATCTTCGTATTTCGAAACGATAACAATGGGACAGACATAGACATAATTATATATATATTACTTAGGACAGACTGTATTTTTGCAGAGAGTGAAAGCAGTAAACAAATATAGACAGAAGGTCAACTTTGTATTTACGCCGGCATTAGTCTACGCATAAACCCACACATTTATCACGTAACACTTTTATCTGCGCGTGCGGATGCGGAAACAAACAACCATAAAAATACTTAGTTTTTTGAAAACTTGTAAGATATTTAGCTTTCCATGTATACTTGGTGAGATCTGATGAAGATTTTGAAAGAGAGATAACGTATTAGTTTAACTCTTTTAAAAAGTACAGATACTGCCAGATGCTTATCGTTCACATCCTGAAATAAGTGGGCTTTTGGTTTCAAAATTATAATTAGCTGTATGTATACTATAAGCACAGAATAAGTAATAGTAAAGCTGTTGAGAGTGTCTGTGTGTGCGTAACGTAGACCACAGACCTTTCTCGACTCTTTTTGTCGTCAGAGACCGTGACAAGACTATGGTAGCGCCTAGTGTGTATCACTCACGACAAGTTTTCTCGCGGTGCGCCTGCGCATGCTAGATTGCCGTTATTGACCTTCTGTTTGTATAGTTGTTATACTGGTGAAAGTATGATAAGACAATGCTTGCATTTCATATTACTTAAATAGAATGTTAGTACCTATATTAGTTTAATGTAAAGTGAATGGAATTTAATGTAGGTTAAATATTTCACTCTACTGTATCATTGTATCAAACTAGAACAGAGACAAAAAATGAAATGCTATTCGTATGTGTAGTCTAATATACTGCTTGGGTACCTAAGATACCTAAGCGTTAATTAAGTGCATCAGGACCTACTGTCATTTATTCTGTGGCATCACTAGAGTACGGGCTAGAGTAGCGAAAATACGAAAATATTCTAAGTCTGTGGCTGGACCGATTTATATTTTCTATGTTTTTGCTACAAAATTTCCGTAAATTTCCCTTGGAAAAACTGCTGAACGTGTCGCTGAGCGATTTTTGTACGAACAAGACCGTAAATCGTTTGGACGACCTCAGCTTGGTCAAGTAATGATTCACATGAGCAAGGAAAATGCGAGCATAATAATTTTCCCGCTTTATGGTGAAAATAAAACTTTATGATTGTTTATTTATAGGTATGTGGCTATCACGTTAGAATGTCTAAACGATTTGGATGACATTTGGCACATGGGTGTTAGTATCAAGGGGCAACATGGATACTTTTTTCACGGAAATTTTAGATTTCCCGCAGGATTATTTTTAAGAACCGGGTAAACCACGGTGCGTCTAAAATTTTCTATAAAACTAAGTAAGCTAATGTACTAACAAAAGAAGCAAGGATCTTTGTTATGTGTCATAGTTCAAAACACAAGGTTTATCTGTCAGGATATACACGAATACCTACGTAAAACAGATACGTAAATAAAACCATAATGTAGTCACAAAATAGCAACTCTTTGGCATCCATCATCGCAATCATGAGTGTATTGTATAACTATGATGGCATTGGCGACTGTTTTGGAAACAGTAGTGTGGTTATGACCAAAGAGGATTTTGTATTCTCCACTGCCATGATAAAGAGTCTGGAGAATGCATAATTTTATGGTACCACAGATAAGACTTACCCATTCAGTTTTTATGTGTGTTTATTTTCAGTCATTCCACAGACCAACTGAATTGGATTTTTAGTTTATCGCGTTTGCGTCCAGCATGACGTTGAAGATATTTTTTCTTCGTAATATTCTATTACGACACATGTTTTTTATTAATGTAAATAATAACATCCAATTTACATGAAATATTTATTGAATAATATAGTGAATAACATTAATTTTATATATGACTAATTGACTAGTATCACAACAGCAGCCTCGAATACATTATTTCTGTATGGGAATAAATCTTTCACATGGAATCTTTGATACGCGATTACAAAAGATAATATGGGAAAAGTTTTCAGCGTCCTTAAAGCTATGTGAAGGATATATTATTTTGTAATTTTAATACCTACCTACATTATTGTTAATAATATTATTATACACCGTGGAATTGAATACGATATTTTTCTGAAATGTATGTACTCAGTCCATGCTATAGTACAACGTTAAATAAAAAAAAACAAGTGCCTCAAAAATAATTCGCCGTTAGCCGAAATGTCTATTTCACACTACATGCTGCAGGCAAATGTTTTGTAGGTAGCTAAAACACCTGCACCGCCCTCCCCGCTGTCCCGGAGTGCTAAATTATTACGTCGTATGCCTTTTGTTAAGAATTTGAATTTGGACTAATTTTATAGTACCTAGTTTTACGTTTCACACTAAAGGTATTTTTGTGTTGCATTTCAGGAAAAATATTAAACTAAATTCCATGGTGTATATTATTTTAAAATAATACAAAACTTAAAAAGAAACATCTGTTTATGTTACAGCACAGTACTGAAAAATTATTAACAAAGTTGTTACCACCATTGATACAAAACAAACGGCATTGATACAAGGTCATTGAATTATATCTGCCGGTTCCTATCTTATGACGTCACAAGCGTATTAGGTTTCGATAGCAGATGTGAAAAACTCAAAGTAACCTTGTATAACTATATATTACGTATCACCACTTCTAAAAATATGACATTATGTGTTTGTATGTTATTTTTTTTTACACAATACGTATAAATTATAATAAAATAATATTGTTAACCCCTTACATATACAATATTAGTTTTTTATAATTTATTATGGTCTAGTTTCTTGATTATTTTTAAGTTGTAATACTTTTCTTCTAAGAAGAAATTAATAATAATGTTACATTATTTTATAATAATTTTATTATATTTAATCATAATTACATTGCGTATTTAGTCATAGTTGATAAACTAACGTATTGTTTTGAACAAAATGTACAATTGTAAATATAAATATACAAAATAGCACAAAAACTACTGTCTTTTACTCGCAACCCCATTAAACCTTACTTTTAAGACTAATATAATCTATCTATACATATAATAAAACTGTAGAGATAAAAAAATCTGTAATTGCAAGATATCAAGAAAAAAATGACACAGGTTGGCTTAAAATTAGCCGCTGATCACGTTAAGCCACTTTTTAAACACTTTGTCTGTTTGTTTGTTTGTTTGTTTGTTTGTTTGTTTGTTATGACTGAACTCCTAAAATACTGAATGGATTTTCATGCGGTTTTCACTAATATGCTTAGAAATAACCGGCGCTTAACGTAGGATATATTAAAATTGATATATCGTTAAAAAAAATTGATGACAATTATTGAGATTTCATTACGAAACGAATCGGAGTTTTAAACAACATGGCCGATTGATTTTTTTAATTGTTTTCAAACTGGAGGGCACCTGTGAAGCTTATGTAATGTCATCTGTCACATGTCAAAAAACAATTTTAGTGATGTGTCGGCCAATATTCGGTTCGATAATTAACGATTATTTTAGATACATAATACCGATTAACGATTATTTTTAGACACATATCATATTATGATATCTATCTTAGGTAGACCTACCTACCTTAGAGTGCATGGTAAATAATATATTATTCCCATTGTTGAAATTAGAGGAAACACAAGTACACGTGGGTGGGGTATAAAACGTAGGTGTCGATTTAGATGATAAGAATTTATTGAGGAAATCAAACCCTTGACGTATTGTCATCGGAATTGTGTATCAAGTATCGTCAAGATTCGCCTGTACGCGAGTCGTACATCCAATTCCGGACAGACGAAAGCAAAAGTTGCGAGTTGAAACCAGACTAGCAATGGATGAGTGCTTATTTGTGGAAATTCGATCTCACGATATCTTTTTTAATTTCAAACCATCGATTTTTCTTTTAAAAACCGATTTTTCAGGTAATTTTTGCCGAATATTTTTATTACGGTTGGCAACACCGTATTTTGTGCCCACGCTATCTATACATATAATAAAACTGTAGAGATAAAAAAGTCTGTAATTGCAAGATATCAAAAAAATAATCACACAGGTTGGCTTAAAATTATCCGCTGATCACGTTAAGCGCTTTGTCTGTTTGTTTGTTTGTTTGTTTGTTTTAACTCCTAAAATACTGAATGGATTTTCATGCGGTTTTCACTAATATGCTTAGAAATAGCCGGCGCTTAAAATAGGATATATTAAAATTGAAATATCGTTAATTTTTTTTTATGGGAATTATTAAGATTTCATTACGAAACGAATCAGAGTTTTAAACAACATGGCCGATTGGTGATTTTTTTTGGCTACTTACGGTAAGTTACGATATGTCACAGATGAGAGCAAAAAACCATTGACTACACTCTGTGCCACACACACAGGTCTGTGGTGCTACATGTTTATCTGGAGGCACAGATTAAAGAAAAAAGTCTCTGTGAAGAATGTATGTGACCAAAGAGTAATATTATTAGGTATGATACTATAAGGCGTGATTTTTCAATCATCAGATAAAAGTTGTTCATTAGATAAAACAAAACACTAAAAATAAAACCCAAATGAAGGGTGTCGCGAAATGCGATTTTAATCGAGAGGTAAGTAAGTGAATCGATACTGAGTTTTAGGTTATCTGTGCTGGTAACATTCATGGTATGAGAGAAAAAAGGCGGGAGTGGTGGCTTGCCTTGGTTTTATTTAGAAAAAGATAGCGAAGCGAGTATGAAGTAAAACGATATTAAGAAAATTTGGTGTAGCAATGAATAACCTCAACGAAACAATTACGAGAGGTAATTGTTAATAATCCTGGCTAGGCTGAGTAAGTGGTTCAAAGATTACTTTTTATATTCCAAACTTATAACACGATTCATTTAAAAACTTAGATAACATATAATAATAAGTATACTAAACTAAACTAGACCTAAAAGCTAAGATTACTTGTGATCAAAGAGTTCCCTTGTGATGATAGTTTAACTTTTGATGTAAGTCTTATTGAAAGGGAAATAAAGAGGAATTAGAAAGAGTTTTGCACGGTGGTAAGGGCGGGTCAAATGGGGAAGGCTGGTAGACCCTCCTTCGGGACCTTCGGGTCCTGAAGGTAAGGTGAGGAGAAGTAAGTTCGCATCTGATAATGACTTCACTCGTTGGTGAGAGGATCCTACCACTTAGCTGTGGCTCTCGGTGTTTTCATGGTATCAAAGGCGACTCTCACCTAATAAGTAAAAATAAGAACTGTTTCCTCTATTCCTTTCAATGATGCTCTGTAACATTTCATTTGTGGCGTACATTACACCTAACCTATAATGGAACCTTAGGCAGGCATGATAGTGTGGAGACGTACTTGTCATGTCATGCCCAACTTCGCCACAAAGGGTTTCTTTATTTCAAAACTGTTACGGAACCCTAAAAATGAAATATTCTTTGCAAAAGCGATTCTGATTTGAGCTTTGTACACATGTTATTTCCTCACTCCCTCCACTATGTTGAAAGTGCAGTGAAATGAGACAACGTGGAAAATAGTGGACATATAAATGTCGACTCCTTTTACAGTGGTGTACTTAAGTATTTGTAATTTCTAAATAGTATTAACAAAATTAATTATGTACGCGTCGTATAGGTACCTAAATGCATTTTACACGTGTGCTAATACGTGCTCAGCTCCGAAAAGATTTAGTGGATTTGTTGTTTGGTACATAGAAAATGCATGTTCTATTATTAGAGTACCTAAACGTAGAAATAACACAATTCAAGCGTGCGAAGTCGCGGGCAAAAGCTAGTGTATTAATAAAGTTAGCTAACAAATTTGCATATTACATTAACATCGATATGACTTAATTAGGTATCATAACAATTCGATATATTGATTATAAACACCTGTATTAGCTATAATTATGTTATCAAACTTCATCTTTTTTCATGGAATTGATTTTAAAGTCTAAACCACACTTGAGGTATACCCATAAAGATATTAAAGTTCTTAAAATTTTAGCAACTAGCAGGATTTGCACCCGCGCCTTCCAACTCACCGGATTAGACGCTCTGCCAACTGAGCTATGGTTCCATTTTTTTATGAGAATGAATGACGTGACGAGCTAGTCGTTCACCTGATGTTAAGCGACACGGCCGCCCATAACAGTTGCAGTGTCACTCGAAACTTTAAAATAATAAAGTTTCGCGTGACACTGCACTGCGCACGTCATCCTGAGACATCACACAGTCTAGTAATCAGATTACTAGACTGTGAAATCAGGTCATAAAGTCTCATTTGCCCAGTAATTTCACTAGCTATAGTGCCCTTCAAACCGGAACACAGTAGTGCTAGCACACTACTGCTTGGCGGCAGAATAACTGGCAAAGCGGTGGTACCTACCTAGACGAACTGCAGGCTAGCAAAGTTCGTCTAGGTAGGTACCACCGCGGTCATCCGCTGACTGCGAAAATCTTTAGGACTATGTGTTTTTACCGACTCAGCAGTCGACATCGTGGCGACATCTATAGAACCTGTATAAGACAGGTAATCTATTCATTAGTATCATCTTTTTCTTGTAAATGTAAGTAAGTACTTCTCAAAAAGTACCTAAAATTACCGTTTGGTTCTGTATAAAATTATTTGGTCCACATTTAGACTGCCATTTTAAATAAATAACAATTGTAGTTCGTCATTTATTTACATATTTCTACATAATTTAATACCTAAGTACCTATTTTATTCGAACATGACTTCAATACGTACTATTATTAATTAAAGAAAAGAAAGAAAATACATTAATTCAAGACAATAATAAATAAATAAAAAAAAAAAAACAAAAAAAATAATAATAAAAATAATAATAAATATTCTGTTCTGTGTACAATAATACAATGTCTGCCAATTAGGGCTTGTAATTCGAATATTCGAATATTCGAATAGTGCGAATATTCGGTCATTTTCACTATTCGAATAATCAGGGAAGTAAAGTTCGAATATTCGAATAATTTTCAATTAACCTTGAAAGTAAGCTAAATGGAGTAAAAAATGACTCTACAGTCAATAAGCGACGCGACAACGAGAATCAGAATGCGAATAGCATTATGTGATAGAGGTGGAAAAGGAAAGTACCTACCACTGGCCAAGTCTCGATTGAATCGAAGGCTTTTTCATAATCCACAGATGCTAGGCATAACGGCCGATTAAACGCTTTGGTCTTCTGTATTACCTGGCGTAGCGTATGGATGTGGTCTATGGTGCTAAAGCCTTTCCGGAAACTGGCTAGTTCGGGAGGCTAGTATTCATCAAACCTGCGTGCGAGACGATTCGTAATGACTCTCGAAAACAGCTTATACACATGACTCAAGAGCGAGATGGGTCTTTATTTCTTCAATACGGTGATTATCACCTTTTTTTTGATGAAGGGCGACACCACACTCTTGTGCCACGCCTCTGGCGTTGTACCTTCAAGGATGGCAGAATTAAATAACTTTTGGAGGACTATATATAAGTACCGATCTATCACTTGCTCTCAGAAGTTCGGTCGTAACTCCATCCCTTAGAGTATACATAAGCAAACCTCCATCCCCACCTGGCGCCTTGTTGTTTTAAGCTATTTGAGGGCCATTCTAATCTCGTATAGGCTGATGATATCTTCGGTATAGTGTCGGACTAAGTTGACTCTGATGTCCTGAGCTGTGTTAGTAGTGTGATTACGTGTCGTGGTGTATAACTGTCCATGGAAGTTCTCGATCTCTCTTAGAATCTCAGGCTTGGATGAAATGACACTACCTTTCTCGGTCCTTAGTTTTGTTATTTGGCTTTGCCCAATAGACGTATCCTTTGCGAACATTTTAGAGCCGTGGTTCCGCTCAATTACGGCCTCAATACGTGAAGTACTAAAGCAAGAAAATGCAAGTCGTGTCGCATGGAACTTCAGATTTGTCTATTGAGTTCACCGTAGGCTACCATTACAACTGAAAACTGCAGTTTCATTTCGCTCCAGTCTGCCATTCAAGAGTTTGTTCTGATAGTTTCTGCGTCTTTTTTCGGCGTTGGGTCTTGAAGAGCGTGACTCAACAGCTTGGCTGGGCTTGAACAGCTTGAACAGTTTCCACCAACCCGTTGTTCAACTCGTCCACTGTGTTGTATTGGGCTAGGCACTGGAAGGTACTTTGGAGTTCCAGCTGAAAGCCTTCAGGGTTTTGGATTTGGACGGTGCATAGACTTCACCAGTGTGACGGGACATTTCGGGAGGCTGCAGTTCATCAGACCAAGAGGCGATTCGTAAAGACTCTAGAAAACCACTTTTACCATGAAATGTGTGGCTCTATAATAATAATAATAATATTATGGCTCAAGAGCGAGATGTTGTAGTTTTATCCACAATTCTACATCTGTCGCTTTGTTGTTTTATTAATTTATTTGCGGCCATTCTAATCTCGTACAGGCTGATGCTCAGGATATCTTCGATATTGTGTAAGACTAACTTGGCTCTGGTGTTCTGAGTTATGTTTGTAGTGGAATTACGTATCGAAGTCTATATACGAGCTGTCCATGGAAGTTCTCGACCTCCCTCAGAATTTGAGGCTTGGGTGAAATTACTGCTATTTCCGGTCTTCAGTTTTGTCATTTGGTTTTTCCTAATATACTTCCCGACCGAACTTCTGAGAGCGGGTGGTAGACCGGTACTTTTAGTCCTCCAGAAGTTATTTAATTCTGTCATCCTTGAAGGTATAACGCCAGAGGCATGGCACAAGAGCGTGGTGGTGCTCTTCTTCAAAAAAGGCGATAACACCTTATTGAAGAACTATAGGCCCATCTCGCTCTTGAGTCATGTGTATAAGCTGTTTTCGAGAGTCATTACGAATCGTCTCGCACGCAGGTTTGATGAATTCCAGCCTCCCGAACAAGCCGGTTTCCGAAAAGGCTTTAGCACCATAGACCACATCCATACGCTGCGCCAGATTATACAGAAGACCGAAGAGTATAATCGGCCGTTATGCCTAGCGTTTGTGGACTATGAGAAAGCCTGAAGACGTCCACTGCTGAACATAGGCCTCCCCCAGAGCACGCCACCTTGAGCGGCTGCTCGCCTCCTGCATCCATCGGCTCCCCGCGGCTTTCACCAGGTCGTCGGTCCACCGAGTGGGGGGCCGGCCTACGCTGCGTCTTCCGGTTCGTGGTCGCCACTCGAGAACCTTTCTTCCCCATCGGTTGTCAGTTCTACGAGCGATGTGGCCTGCCCATTGCCACTTCAACTTACTAACTCTAAGAGCTATATCGGTCACTTTAGTTCTCCTGCGGATCTCCTCGTTCCGGAGCTTATCTCGCAGGGAAACACCGAGCATAGCTCGCTCCATAGCTCGCTGCGCGACTTTGAGCTTACTAATGAGGCCAACAGTAAGAGACCATGTCTCAGTTCCATAAGTCATCACTGGCAACACACACTGATTGAAAACTTTCGTTTTCAGGCTCTGCGGTATTTTGGACGAAAAGATAGGACGAAGCTTCCCGAACGCTGCCCAGCCGAGTTGGATTCTTCGCTTCTGAATCCATCGGCTCCCCGCGGCTTTCACCAGGTCGTCGGTCCACCGAGTGGGGGGCCGGCCTACGCTGCGTCTTCCGGTTCGTGGTCGCCACTCGAGAACCTTTCTTCCCCATAGGTTGTCAGTTCTACGAGCGATGTGGCCTGCCCATTGCCACTTCAACTTACTAACTCTAAGAGCTATATCGGTCACTTTAGTTCTCCTGCGGATCTCCTCGTTCCGGAGCTTATCTCGCAGGGAAACACCAAGCATAGCTCGCTCCATAGCTCGCTCCATAGCTCGCTCCATAGCTAGGTATAAAGGTACTTAATTGTAAATTATTTTAAAACCGGTTTCATAAAAATACCATTTAATTTAAATCTACATTTTATCTAACTTCCTTCTGTGGCAAATTTTATATCAATGCTTCAGAGGCCCTTCTAGAAACTAGTTATATACAATTTTAGCTCAAGCCTGTTATTAGTTTAATAAATCACAAACTAAGATTAGGTCTCTTTTACGTTGAATTTTTGTCATAAAAATATACGAAACCAAACAAAACAATATTTATGTTGGCGTTACAACACGTAATGTCAACTTTGGGAAATAGGGCACGCGTATGTGCAATGGTTTAATGACAGATAATGAGGGCAGATTTTGGAATAGACACCTGGCATAAATTAAACTATCTGTTATGGATATGAGTTCATGACCTATTATGAAACTCATTTCAAATTGCTAGGTGGTAGGACTTTTCTGCAAAGTTTGTCTAGGTACCACCACTTTGCCAGTTAATCTGCCGCCAAGCAGTAGTGTGAAAACACTACTGTGTTCCGGTTTGAAGGGCACTATAGCTAGTGAAATTACTGGGCAAATGAGACTTTACGAGCTGATCTCACCCGTTTACCTACATAATACAAATAATCCATTGTATACATTTTTTATTATTTAATACCTTGACATGTTTATTCTGTATGAAATATTTTGTGGTAATTGTAATTGATTTTGTCGTTTTTATCACAATAAATAAATAAATAAAAAAAGCAAGGTAATTCAAAATATATATTAGTGTCGTGAATTTATTAAATTTGATAATTTTTTTTGGTTGGCAACACTGACTATCGAGTGGTTGGACGAGAGGGTGAGTCGGGCAGTTGAGCAGAAAAAACGAACTGGGGGCGTACCGTGAGCTCTTAGCGCGATTCAAAACAGAGCCTATACTGCATCGCTTGTCAAAATCTCCATACAAAAAAAACAAAGCGATCCAATATAGGCTCTGTTTTGAATCGCGCTAAGAGCTCACGGTACCCTCCCTGATCAGTCTTTGTTGCCTCCCTATTTAAAAGTAAAAATGTAAACTTACTTAACTAAGTAATGCTGAAGAATGAAGCTTACGAGGTGCTCCTACATAACATTACCAAAATTTTCTTTTATTAAAAATGTTTTATGCGAATGTTTCTAATATGAAAAAGAATAAAATAAAATAAAATAGGATAAATATTTATTGAACGCCAATTTGTTATAGGTACATACAGCATAATAAATATGTATAAATCACCTAGTGAATTCACCTTAAACTTAAACAAATGAACTTAAACTTTGACTCTAAACTTTACACTTTGGGGAGAGGTAGCCTCAAAGATTACTAGAATAAATTTAGCAACATACGTTTTCCCCATTTTTGTTTATTCGCAATTCGCATATTGATACAGACTACGTTTGTAAACAAGACATCGATGATGATAGAATAGAATAGATAGATGACTAGAAATGTTAAGGTTATCTATATTTCGGGTGCAAATAATTGACACACTTGTAAAGACGTTAGTGTAGTTAGGTACCCTAAATACCTACAATTATAAAGTAGGTAGGTATTTACGTAGGTACGTCATCCTGCTGCCGCAAGTTGGGATAGTAGATAGGTAGATATATGGTAGATAGATTACATTAAAATCAGTGGGTATAAGATTTACAATTACGGTGCGATTACGCTAATAATCGAAGATCTTTTACCTGCTGATCAATAGATATACTTAGGAGAAACATTTGAATCACGAATGGATTTGCATACGCCCGCTGTCGCTGACGCTAATCAAGCTGAGACAAAAAATCTGCAGTTTAGTTCATTTGTTTCTTTGCATAAAGAAAACTTCTATAGGTATAATAGTACCTTAAAGTTATAAATAGACCATGGTGTATGGTGTACCTACCTAAAGAATCAATCACCTCATTTTGTAATTCTAACTTGGAATATTCCGATCGCGTACATTTGCGTTTACTTGACCTGAATTAGGCAGTTTTTCATCAAACTAAAGGTAACTTTGCCTTATGTGTGCACGTACAACATACTAGAAGCAACGAGAGTTCGTATATTATAGGAAATTAGGATAAGTAGATCATAAACATTTTTGAGACCAAGGTTTTTCCTCTACGTACATGATACATATGAAGTAATAGTTATAATTATGTCAATGGGTAATACGGCATTGTTCACTATATATAAATATTTTAGGGAAAACAATGTGGAAATACCATAAACGTTATTTTGTACATCATTATAAAATATATATGGGTTGAAGCCCTTTTATGTATAGTTTAAATTTAAAACATGGTTAAACACGTAAGTATTTATTTCTCTGCTTTAATATCTAGGTACAAAGGCTTTCAACTAATATGTGTTGCCAGTGATGACTTATGGCACTGAAACGTAGTCTCTACTGTTGGCCTCATTAGTAAGCTCAAGTCGCGCAACGAGTTATGGAGAGAGGTATTCTCGGAGTTTCGCAAGATAGGTAAGATCCGAAATGAGGAGATCCGTAAGAGAACTGAAGTCACCGATATTAGAATTAGTAAGTTGAAGCGGCAGTGGGCAGGCCACTTTGCTCGTAGAACTGACAACCACTGGGGAGGTCGACCAATCACCTGGTGAGAACCGTGGGAACCGATGGATGTAAGAAGCAAGCAGCCGCTCAAAGTGAAGCCACCAGTCAGCCAGTGATGTCATCAATTTTACGGAGACCTATGACAACAAAGTTCAACTAAATGTAGTTTTACGACCACTTATCTACTCCTGGGCGCGTGTATGCAAAGTCACGAAAGTTAACGACTGTGTACAAAAGCCGTATAACTTATCTATAGATGCCTAATTTTACTTTCTACTGGGTGGCGCAAAAGTACTGGCACTAAAGAAAATACTTTTATTTTTTTTATATGACATTTCTCTGTCATTCTGTTGTTGAAAATTGTGTAGTGAACAAATGTAAAATACACTGAAAATAAACATGGACCGTTTTACTCCCCAAGAACGTGGAATAATTGTGTCAATGTTCTTACGGAATAATTCATCAGTGATAAGAACACAACGTGAATTTCGTCGACGATTTCCCCACCGTCCGGCACCGATTGGTCGCACAATTCGACGCTTTGCCACACGCCTTGAAGCAACTGGCTCAACATTGGATAGACCTAAGTCTGGGAGACCAAGAACAGGCCGTTCAGCTGAAAATATCGATGCTGTGCGCGAAGATGTGGAAGAGTGTCCAGAAACATCAACGAGGCGACGTGCCACGCAATTGGGCATTTCCAGACGGACCCTGCAGCGTATTTTGGTGAAAGACTTAAAGATGTTCCCGTATAAAACTCAAATGACTCATCAACTGCTGCCTGCTGACCACCGAGCTCGTCTAGATTACTGCCAGCGCGTCATAAACCTCAACCTTGAAGACGATGATTTTCCTTCAAAATTGGTTATGAGTGACGAAGCGCATTTCCATCTCTCAGGGCATGTCAATAAGCAGAATACTCGGTTCTGGGGCACTGATAATCCGCGCATTATTCAAGAAACACCTCTACACCCACTAAAAGTTACTGTATGGTGTGGCATCTGTGTTGACAGAGTGATCGGACCCTATTTTTTCGAAGACGCTGGAGGCAATGCGATAACTGTCACTGGAGAACGCTACAGAACCATGTTACGTGAGTTTTTGATACCAAGTTTGGACGAATTGGGGCTGGAGCACATCTGGTTTCAACAAGACGGCGCTACGGCACACACAGCGCGCGACACTATGGACTTAGTGAGGGACGCTTTTCCAAGCCGAGTTATCTCTCGTTTTGGCGATTTGCCTTGGCCTGCAAGATCACCCGATCTGACCAGTCCAGACTTCTTTCTTTGGGGTTTTTTGAAATCTCGGGTGTATGTGAACAAGCCACAGACTCTCGCAGCTCTAAAAGAAAACATTCGTCAAGAAATAACGAACATATCGCAGGAAGTGTTACGGCAAGTTATGCAAAATGTCATAAATAGGGCTCAAATGTGTATCAACTCTGGAGGTCACCATTTAAAAGACATCATCTTTAAATCCTAATGGTACGAAATTTAATGGCACAAATATACATTTAAAAAAACCTAAATCTAGTTTTCTAATTTAGAAAAAATGTTATAGCTGAACCAAATAGGGTCTTTACTTTTGCGCCACCCAGTATAAACAGGAAAGTAGTAACTGACCCGTCCGTTCCGAGAATGCGTTTACAACTTTACAGGAACGAAATATATGGGCGTTTTGAGACGCCACTATTTTTAATTTAGGTGTAGATCATCATCATCATCATCATCAACAGCCTGAAGACGTCCACTGCTGAACATAGGCCTCCCCCAGAGCACGCCACCTTGAGCGGCTGCTCGCCTCCTGCATCCATCGGCTCCCCGCGGCTTTCACCAGGTCGTCGGTCCACCGAGTGGGGGGCCGGCCTACGCTGCGTCTTCCGGTTCGTGGTCGCCACTCGAGAACCTTTCTTCCCCATCGGTTGTCAGTTCTACGAGCGATGTGGCCTGCCCATTGCCACTTCAACTTACTAACTCTAAGAGCTATATCGGTCACTTTAGTTCTCCTGCGGATCTCCTCGTTCCGGAGCTTATCTCGCAGGGAAACACCGAGCATAGCTCGCTCCATAGCTCGCTGCGCGACTTTGAGCTTACTAATGAGGCCAACAGTAAGAGACCATGTCTCAGTTCCATAAGTCATCACTGGCAACACACACTGATTGAAAACTTTCGTTTTCAGGCTCTGCGGTATTTTGGACGAAAAGATAGGACGAAGCTTCCCGAACGCTGCCCAGCCGAGTTGGATTCTTCGCGCCACCTCTTTGTCGAAGTTGGACCTACCTAATTGGACAATCTGTCCTAGGTAGACATACTTGTCGACAACTTCGAGAGTATCGTTCCCAACAATTACCGGTATAGGTGGAACATGAGCGTTAGACATGATCTTTGTCTTGTCCATATTCATCTTAAGACCAACCTGCTGGGAGGCTCTACTGAGGTCGTTGAGCATGGTGCTAAGGTCCTCGAGCGATTCCGCCATTATGACTATATCATCGGCAAAACGAAGGTTAGTGATGTACTCGCCATTTATGTTGATGCCAGATCTTTTCCACTCCAAGAGCTTGAAAACATCCTCCAATGCGTTTGTGAACAGTTTCGGAGAAATAACGTCTCCCTGTCTCACGCCTCTTTGCAATGGAATTTGTTCCGTACTCTGGTCCTGTAGTCGGACTGACATAGTGGCCTTACTGTACAAACACTTCAAAACTTCGATATACCTATAGTCAATTTGGCATCGCTGCAAGGACTGCAGCACCGCCCAAGTCTCGATTGAATCGAAGGCTTTCTCATAGTCCACAAACGCTAGGCATAACGGCCGATTATACTCTTCGGTCTTCTGTATAATCTGGCGCAGCGTATGGATGTGGTCTATGGTGCTAAAGCCTTTTCGGAAACCGGCTTGTTTGGGAGGCTGGAATTCATCAAACCTGCGTGCGAGACGATTCGTAATGACTCTCGAAAACAGCTTATACACATGACTCAAGAGCGAGATGGGCCTATAGTTCTTCAATAAGGTGTTATCGCCTTTTTTGAAGAAGAGCACCACCGCGCTCTTGTGCCATGCCTCTGGCGTTATACCTTCAAGGATGACAGAATTAAATAACTTCTGGAGGACTAAAAGTACCGGTCTACCACCCGCTCTCAGAAGTTCGGTCGTAATTCCATCTTCACCTGGTGCCTTGTTGTTTTTAAGCTGTTTGAGGGCCATTCTAATCTCGTACAGGCTGACGTCCGGGATATCTTCGGTATAGTGTCGGACTAACTTGGCTCTGATGTCCTGAGCTGTGTTAGTAGCGGGCTTACGTGTCGAGGTGTATAACTGTCCATAGAAGTTCTCGATCTCTCTCAGAATCTCAGGCTTGGATGAAATGACGCTACCATTTTCGGTCTTCAGTTTTGTCATTTGGTGTTGCCCAATAGACGAATCCTTTGCGAACACTTTAGAGCCTTGGTTCCGCTCAATTGCGGCCTCAATACGTGAAGTACTAAGAGCACGCAAGTCGTGTCGCAAGGAACTCCAGATTCGTCTATTGAGTTCACCGTAGGCTGACATATCAACTGAAGACTGCAGCTTCATTTCGCTCCGGTCGGCCATTAGCTCAAGAGTTTTTTCTGAGAGCTTTTGAGTCTTCTTTCGGCGTTGGGTCTTAAAGAATTTCGATCCAACAGCTTGGACAGTTTCCACCAACCCGTCGTTTAGCTCGTCCACTGTGTTACAGTCGGCTAGGCACTGGAAGCGATTTTGGAGTTCCAGCTGAAAGCCTTCGGGGTTTTGGATTTGGACAGGATTTGGACGGAGCGTAGACTTCACCAGACGTGACCTTTCGAGCTTAACATTGATATTCAATGTGCCTCTAACAATACGGTGATCGCTACCGGTTTTCACCTTGCTGATCACAGAGACATCATCGAATATGTGCTTCTTGGTCGTCATGATGAAGTCTATCTCATTTTTAGTGGAACCGTCGGGACTTATCCACGTCCCCTTCCTGGATGGCCGCTTCTCGTAGAAGGAGTTCATCATAAAGAGTCCCTCCTTCTCCATGAAGTCAGCCAGCCTCTGTCCTCGAGGGTTCCGCTGCCCGTATCCAAATGGCCCCACTCTCAGCTCATCGCTATTCCTTGTGCCCAACTTCGCATTGAAGTCTCCCATCACAACGGTGAAGTATGTTTCGGAAGTATGCATGGCTTCGGATATGTCCTCATACATAGCTTCTACTTCATCGTCTGAGTGTGCCGATGTCGGCGCGTATACCTGTATAACCTTCAACGAATACCGTTTGGTTATTCGGAGTACCAGGTACGCTACCCTGGCCGACACACTGTCGACTTTGACCACGTTGTTGACGAGAGACTTGCGGACGAGAAACCCGACACCCCCTTGGGAGAGTTGGTCTCCCTCCCGGTAGAAGAATAAGTTACCGGAATTTAGGATTATCGTGTCCTGTCCCTGTCTTCGGACTTCTGACAATCCCATTACATCCCAGCGTAACTTACCCATCTCCGCCTCTAGCTCGACCATCCTTTCGTCAGCCTTCAGTGTGCGCACGTTATGTGTTGCCAGGGCCAGGGGTCGTCGTTGGGGTTGGTAGCCGGGCGTCTGCCGGGGATTCTTCGCAACCCTTGCCCTGCCATTACCGTGGCCGCTACCGTAGCCACGGGATAGCAGAGCTGCCGGGGACTGGGGGCCGTTTTTATTTGTGCTTGTCATTAGGGGGGGGGGGTTTGCCATAATCACCACGCTTGGCAGGCGGCTTGGTGATCGCAGTAGGTGAAGATTGATTGCCACCAAGACCGAGGGGAACGCTGCGACCCATTCCCTGGATATTCCCTTAGCCGCCTTCTACGGCACCCACGGGAAGAGATGGGGTGGTCCTATTCGTAACCGGGACCACACGGGACAAGATAGGTGTAGATAAGGCTGAATAATTCAAATTGCAGTTGCGACAATATTTGCACTGTTCAGGATTTTTTAACGCATGGTGAGCGAAACAAGCTGATGGCCAGCATGATGGTAAGCATTTACCGTCATCTATAGACATCCTGCAGCACCAGGGGCGTTGCCATTTTTATACTGGCAAGTGGAAAGCAATTATACTTTACTTGTTAATTATACAATTACTTGTTTTTCTTATGAATGCTCATTATCTCATGATGATAAAAGTATTTTATGAGGACAAAGTATATCAAGTTCTCAAATCTTCAAGTTCATGTCAATGATCAGAGTCCGAGCATGGCTAATTTGTGATATGAGTTGTGCGCGACCGACTGCGACATGATGTCTTGGTTGACCAACAGGCCTAGCATGAGCACTGCGACATAATCATCTCGACACTTTTTCTCGTGAGATACCGTGACAAGGCTATAGTGGCGCCTAAGTGTGTTTCACTCTAACAGCGACAATAAGTTTTCTCGCGGTGCCCATGCTAGGGGGTCAGGAAGACTGAATGATGGAACCGTATCTGCCCTGTTTGATTTCATCAAAGGTTTACCTACACAAAGAAATCTCGAGGTAGTATCTATAAGTATGTACATCTACATTACGCAGCAATCTATTGGGTACCAATTTAATTAGTTCGTTAAAAAGAATGCCCGCAAATTGGTTTTAATTAGAATCGTGCTCCATGATTAGAGGTTTGTTTATAGATCGTAATGTTTTTCGTTCTAGTTCTTACCGATTTGACCTAGGAACTATTCTCAGATTTCAGATTGCATCATGCTGCTCAAATCAGTGCAGTTAATACTGTGTAATGTATTATGTGTACGACCTTGGAGTGTTCCTGTTTTTTGTGTGTAATATTATGAATTAGCGCATAAAAATATTTTAGGGTTGCTGTGGTAAGCGTTTGTGTTGGGTGACGTTAATGCAAGGAAGTTCCATAGTAAATAAATAAATATGTATCCGACTGTTACTCACGAAGAAGACCAACGAACGAACGAAAGACGAAGTTCCATAGTATATTATATACTAACCCTTGCGTTGATGTAGCTATAATTAGATCCTTGGTCCGTCCAAATTTTATCAGAGCGACGCGTAACCAAAATGGATTTGCCATAATCACCACGCTTGGCAGGCGGCTTGGTGATTGCAGATTTTAATGTACCGAGGAGAATGCTGCTGCCCATTCCCTGAATATCCCTTTAGTCGGCCCTTACGGCACCCACGGGAAGAGATGGGGATGAGGTGAGCGCATTGCCTAAAACGAGAGATGCCACTGCATATTGCCTACCGTGACCTTCAATCTTACGCCACATGGTTTGAATCCCGCTTGGCCCATGCAGAATTACACTTTATACTTACAGCGATAAAATATCTTAAGCAAATCGGCATGTTCATAAATGAAAAAATATTAAGAATTCACCATTCTACACTTGGAATCTAGCTTCTGGTCTTCTACAGGGATAAAGTTATAACACGTAGGGAAAAAAGCTCTCATTCACAATCCATACGAAAGGTCACAAATTGAAATTGAAATATAAAGTATAAATGTACCGTCTTCTTCATCATGAAAGTAGATGAAAGAGACGGAGATTGTATATATCTTTCAAGTTTGCTAAAGGCTGAGTTAGCGTAATTGGGCCTTTTTGCATGAGCACAAGACTTTGACTTCGAATTCCTTTTATATCCAAACGATAATATACTTAAACCTAAAACAGATAAAGTTCATAACAGAAAAGTCTCTCAATGTTCTTACTCTATATATAGGCATCAAATTTTTTATTACAAAATCAACCCTATGCAACAAACGTAGGGTCCAAATTCGTATGAAAGGTTTATGAATAGAGTAATGATACAGCTTTATCTCTGTTAGGTTCCGTTAGCTGCCGTTGCAGAATGGACTTCGTTTTGTACGTTATCTAAATTATATAGTTATTAGTACCTATTCTGTGGTTATAGGATAGATAATTTATCTAAGACAATGACACAATGAAGTATGTTTAAATTATAAATAACTAATCGATATAAGAATCTATAATATATATATTATGGACACGTATAGGATTTATATAATTCTATATAAAGTCTATTATTATAAAACTTTATTCATTCGTAAAATATGTCTACCTTAAAATAATACCTAAGAAATATTTAAATTTCGGCCGAATGGTTATTGCAAGATTGCATTCATGACATTTACGATTGTGTTAAAAAATAAGTAGGTACTTATTATGTATTTTGAAGATAACATTTGATCGAACCTATCAGAAATTGTGATCTTTGGCACACATGCACCTACTAAGCCGGTGACCCTGTGAACACAGAATAGAAGTAGGTATAGGTTTCCAAAAAACATTATAGAAGAAAAAAATGCAACTAGCGGGATTTGATCCAAAACCTTTTAGGAACCATAACAAATAGTCCAGCTTGTCAGTTTTTTTTTATAATTTTTTGTTAAATGTTTCAATTTGGCATTGAGTTTTGGCGTGAACGCGGAAAAGTTCACGTCGTTGCATTGTATTATTTTTCAAAAATTGTGCTTTTTCCAGTGTTAATGTTTAAAATTGGTGGCGTTTGTGCTAAGACTTTTCGGGGAGAGGTGAGTGTCATCCACCACCCGCACTTGGCCAGGCAGTGTGGTGAATTATTATGGCCTACACTTGACTTGGATGGATGGGGAAGCAAGGTTCTCGAGTGGCATCCACGAACCGGAAGACGCAGTGTAGACCCCCACTAAATGGACTGACGACCTGGTGAAAACCACGGGGAGTTCATCATTATTATTATTATCCATCATCATCATCAACATCGTTCTTAGTAGATTTGACAGCCTCCGTGGTGTGGTGGTTGAGCAGGTCGGCTCATAACCCGGAGCCAGCGGGTTTGATTCCCGCGACAGGACAATTATTTCTGCACAGGAAAAACGCGCAAATACTTATTCTGTGTCTGGGTGTTGTGGGAACACGGTCCTCGTAGTTCCTGGGTCCCTAGATACAGGGAATCCTAGTTAGGGTCCAGGATCATATCGATCGATGATCGATGGATAAAAATAAATAAAAAGAAAGATGTTTCTTTTCTCTCAGGTTAGAATACAATGGCGCGCCTTAACACGACTCATACGCGTTGCCGTCAAGAGGTTGATATCACCACAAGTCACGCGTCAGACCACACCAGTTTGTCCCAACCTATTACGTATAGTAATTATAACTCTATGTTACTACTACATAAATATTTATTTCCTAATTAGGTACCTTAGCATAAATACCTAAGCTGTGACGTCGTTTGCGCAAGGTCACCGCCCTGTCTGCTTTGAATACAAAATAGTTAACTATTTTACGCAATTTTTAAGCAACGTGTCTAATGACTATGCGTAGTAGGTACCTACCGTATTTATCTACATTCCTTTGAACAACAATATGAATGACTAACTGACTGACAGACAAACCACTAGACTTATTGATATTCACTGCGGTTACTGCTTGGATGGGTGACCACTACAAAAGTATATTTACAAATGAGCGCTACCGTGCTGCGGTGGATCGGAAGGGCCGTCGGTCCTGGTTGTATTGTTGTCGAAACCCCTAAGGTTTCGTACTCGATATCGAAAATCATTTTAGCGAAGCCCTTTCCACAGCGACATATCGTCGGAAAGCTAATTAATCGAAGCTCCATAATACCATCAAAATGTTGCAATCTAAACGCCATTTTGTTAAGTCAGAAGAAAATTCTGCCACCAGACCCCATAGCATAGACACCACGAGAAAACTTGTCGTCGCTGTTAGAGTGAGACACACTTAGGCGCTACCACAGCTTTGTCACAGTCTCGCACGACAGAAAGTGTTGTGTGAAATAATTTTGTCGCGGTGTGCATGCTAGGGCTGCAGGGCCATCCTTATCCTCTTTGCCTTTTCCCATTTGTTATTGGGGTCGGCTCCCAATCTAACCTGTAGCGGCGAGCTACCAGATATACACGAGCCACTGCCATCTGACCTCGCAACCCATAAGGGACCAGTAACAGGGATGTTTAGATCAGGTGGCAGATTCTATCAGGCTTCTGACTACCCGTAACGATTGCCATAGATGTTCTTATGACAACCGGGACCGACGGCTTAACGTGCTCTCCGAGGCACGGAGCGATGGCATCGAAAACTGCACATAACTTACTAGATAAGTCATTGGCGCAGGGCCGAGGATCGATCCCGGTGCCGTAAAATTGGGAAGCGCATATAATACCGCTTGGCCACCATCGAATTAATAAACTATTGCTATGCCAACATCAACGTAAAAACAACGCCCGTCCAGTAAAAAAACCATTAAGTTTATCCATGTACAATAAATACATGAAAACCTAAGAGCCCCTAAACTTTTTGAAAAGTCGATCAAGGAGTCGGCTGGCTGGTCATCGTCGTCGTGGGAACAAGGGTGGAAATAAAACTATAAAATATTGTATGAAAACGGAGAATGTCTAACTTTTCTTCGTCTTGTTATCTCAAGTCTTTTCTGACAATTCAATGTTTCGTCTGGTTTTGTCAGTCGTTGTCCATGGTCATCGTCGAAGAGGTCGGAGGCTGCGACACTTCTGTTTTCGAAAAAATAATTCCTTATCCAAACGTTACAATATAATTATGAGCAAATAAGAATAAAGCATGAATATTGAACAATGTTTAGCAAGGATTTATATGACCGTATAGAAAACCTTTTTAAAATTCTCTGACCGATCTTGTCACATAATAAATACCTAACAGTACTAATAATATGCAGAGCAGCATCAAGTATTATTTAAATTCTTGTCCTTGATGCTGTGATCATTTATAATACCTAGATCTTAAAACGTCATTCCTATAACAACACCTAGGTCTTAGGGTTGCCGTGCATTAGGTCATAATTATTGTAGTCGTAACTGCCACTGAGGCAACCTTTATGGTAATAATATAGAATAACCATGAAATGTCACTTCTATGCTAAGCGTTGATAATTTAAACTATAGTCTAATTATTTAGCTATAGCTTATTTTTATCGCCTGACATTTATATAAATTGTTTTTTAGGCAGTGTCTTTCTTTATCCTCTTAAATATCTACCATAATAGTACTAACTACTTCCAAATGCTACTAGCTATAGGTACTAGCTACATAAAAAAATGTAAACTTTAAACTAGGCTGCTCTGACCTATAGTACCCAACATGCTGGCAGCATTACCCCGTTGAATTGCAATGCTAGTTCGTTGTGCCCAATACGTGCCAGCATTTTGGGTCACGCGTCGCATCGTTCAGTCTCCCTGATAAACTTTATAAAACGCAGTGAGCTCACGGACCCAGGGTTTTACTTCGACTTTGACAAATAGAAAAGTCACTCCAAAGTTAGACATCGTCGACTTGTCGTCGTGACCACTTTGAGCTGACCGCTCCGAAACCAACCACGACCAACTCGTTACCCGCCTAATGCACGTTCACGCTTTCATGGACTAATAAAACTCAAGAAATAGTTACGATGCACTGCAATAACTGTTTATTATTTAAAAAAAACTGCCCGTAAAAAGTTTATTGTATCTATTGTTAGACTATAAATTGACTGTAAAATAAATATTATTTTGTTGAAGTAGTGTTTTGTGTGTGGTCCATAGACACAACGAAAAATCTTATAAAAAGCCCATAATGTTAACGATTAGCGTGATAATGTAGTTTTTCTTACTTGCTAATAGGTACAAAAACACTATCATCATCATCATCATCAACAGCCTGAAGACGTCCACTGCTGAACATAGGCCTCCCCCAGAGCACGCCACCTTGAGCGGCTGCTCGCCTCCTGCATCCATCGGCTCCCCGCGGCTTTCACCAGGTCGTCGGTCCACCGAGTGGGGGGCCGGCCTACGCTGCGTCTTCCGGTTCGTGGTCGCCACTCGAGAACCTTTCTTCCCCATCGGTTGTCAGTTCTACGAGCGATGTGGCCTGCCCATTGCCACTTCAACTTACTAACTCTAAGAGCTATATCGGTCACTTTAGTTCTCCTGCGGATGTCCTCGTTCCGGAGCTTATCTCGCAGGGAAACACCGAGCATAGCTCGCTCCATAGCTCGCTGCGCGACTTTGAGCTTACTAATGAGGCCAACAGTAAGAGACCATGTCTCAGTTCCATAAGTCATCACTGGCAACACACACTGATTGAAAACTTTCGTTTTCAGGCTCTGCGGTATTTTGGACGAAAAGATAGGACGAAGCTTCCCGAACGCTGCCCAGCCGAGTTGGATTCTTCGCGCCACCTCTTTGTCGAAGTTGGACCTACCTAATTGGACAATCTGTCCTAGGTAGACATACTTGTCGACAACTTCGAGAGTATCGTTCCCAACAATTACCGGTATAGGTGGAACATGAGCATTAGACATGATCTTTGTCTTGTCCATATTCATCCTAAGACCAACCTGCTGGGAGACTCTACTGAGGTCGTTGAGCATGGTGCTAAGGTCCTCGAGCGATTCCGCCATTATGACTATATCATCGGCAAAACGAAGGTTAGCGATGTACTCGCCATTTATGTTGATGCCAGATCTTTTCCACTCCAAGAGCCTGAAAACATCCTCCAATGCGTTTGTGAACAGTTTCGGAGAAATAACGTCTCCCTGTCTCACGCCTCCCTGCAATGGAATTTGTTCCGTACTCTGGTCCTGTAGTCGGACTGACATAGTGGCCTTACTGTACAAACACTTCAAAACTTCGATATACCTATAGTCAATCCGGCATCGCTGCAAGGACTGCAGCACCGCCCAAGTCTCGATTGAATCGAAGGCTTTCTCATAGTCCACAAACGCTAGGCATAACGGCCGATTATACTCTTCGGTCTTCTGTATAATCTGGCGCAGCGTATGGATGTGGTCTATGGTGCTAAAGCCTTTTCGGAAACCGGCTTGTTCGGGAGGCTGGAATTCATCAAACCTGCGTGCGAGACGATTCGTAATGACTCTCGAAAACAGCTTATACACATGACTCAAGAGCGAGATGGGCCTATAGTTCTTCAATAAGGTGTTATCGCCTTTTTTGAAGAAGAGCACCACCACGCTCTTGTGCCATGCCTCTGGCGTTGTACCTTCAAGGATGACAGAATTAAATAACTTCTGGAGGACTAAAAGTACCGGTCTACCACCCGCTCTCAGAAGTTCGGTCGTAATTCCATCTTCACCTGGTGCCTTGTTGTTTTTAAGCTGTTTGAGGGCCATTCTAATCTCGTACAGGCTGACGTCCGGGATATCTTCGGTATAGTGTCGGACTAACTTGGCTCTGATGTCTTGAAAAACACTATGGTCGGGTAAAATTTTGTGTGTCGTATTTTTTTAGGTAAAATTCTTACAATACGGGTTGCATACTCAAAATGCTGGCAGCAGTGTTTGGTCGATGTGCCAAAATATGCAGCATTTTGGTCACGCGTTGCATCGAATACCTATATTATTTGCGGTGTACAAAGTGAAAAAACGGTGTGTGTGTGTGTGTCATTGACTATGAATCCAGGCTTTATAATCTTTGGTGTGTGTGGTTATAAAAGTGAGTATAAATAAGATCTGCTAGGCGATCATGTAACTTGATTGCAACTGATAGAAACACAAAACATACGCAGTTTATGTGCACAGTAAAAAAAAAATTCGAAAAAAAGTTCAAATTAGGAATGTTTCTCCAGTTGCATTGGAATCAAAGTTCCATGATTACCCCGCTGCTTGGACGTTTGCCCCGATGATATTGAATGATGGGGATGATGAGCTACCTAAACCTATAAAACAGTATAAAACAGCAGTAGGTATACAAATTGACTGATTAACATTTGATTCAATTTTGATTGACGTATCAACCTAAGTCAATCAATATTAAATCCCGGCATCAAAATTAATTAGCCGGGGATAACTCCGGTTTCTCGTATGTTTGTTAAGGTTAAACTCATGTCAACTTAAAAATGCTGAACGCTCATTGGTTGGCTGGTGAACATCGGCTTTCGTCAACCAATGAGCGTATAGTATTTGGTAAGTTAAGTTGACAAACGTACGAGAAACCGGAGGTAAGGCTTTTTAAGGCTTTTCAGGTAATCAATGGTTAAAAACTCCAAATTCTAACCAGTGGTCAACATTTGCTAGAGTTTTGACCATTGGGTACTTTAACTACGGATGAAAAAACCGACCCTATAAGATTTGACAATTTGTTTATTATTACCTAAAGTTATCATTATCATTATTCATTAATTATAGGTTATCAACATAATATAAAATAATAGTTTTTTATTTAAAATATAATCCGTTATTGGATAATTAAACAACTAATTAGATAGTAAGTATTATATATTAAATTGGGTATTCGCTAGAAACTTGTTTTACTCGTCGCATTAAAATTTTTGATACGTATATATACATATACATACCTAACAATTTCACAAAATAATTTATACATAAATTTTTAAAACGTAATTATAGCACGATTAAAATGTTATAAATATTTAACGTATTGATTAATGTTCATTTTTTGAATGATTAGTTTTGTATGTAATTTGGTTTTGTTTTTCGATTCCGTCTTGAATACTAAATAGATTTTTGTTTAATCTGGACAAGTATGTAGGTATACATACCTACCTAATTTTTAATACGTAAATGTGTACTTTTTGTAAAACTCTGACTTTTAATTGATATTATGAATTATAAATATGATTATGGTTATGCAATAATAATTGGAACGCTTAAAACCTGTCAAATAATTGATAATACTTATTTATATACCTAATTATTTAAGGTCTTTTAATTTTTCTCTTTACCTAATCAGGCACCTAAGTATTTTACTAGTCACCTACCTACCTCGCATAACTATACCACATTCACAGTAAAAATTCATTTAAAAAATTAACCATAAACATTTCTAGCAAAAAAAAATCTCCAGACATTTTTTAAGATATAAAGCTATCATTATTATAATATCACCTTTATTCGTTACCTCGTCGACATTCACCATATTACTCGTTACTTGTATACTTCACTCGTCGACTTAAACACTTCACTTGTCGACTTGAACACTTCACTCGTCGACTAGATCACTTCACTCGTCAACTTGATCACTTCACTCGTCAACTTAAAATCACATTGACATTTCCCATGTTATATTGTAAATTTATTCATTGAAACGCGAATACCAAAATCATAATTGGCACAGCTATGACACAGAACAAGTAAATCGAAGTTCTCGGCTCACATTCTGAAATGATCACAAACTGTTCGTTCCAGAGAGAGTCGTTGTCTCTCAGAGGTACTTCTAACACTACCTGAAACAAAAGAAAGTTATATTATACCGGAGGGTTGACTAAAAAATACTACCTTTACTCTTATATAAACAAGTCCTCATGCCAATATGGAGTTACGGTATTCAGCTATGGGGCTGTACCACACAAAACAATATCCAGATCATACAACGTTTCCAAATTAAAGTACTTCGGTGCGCTGTAAATGCACCGTGGTATATTAGAAATGAGGACCTACATCGGGACTTAAAGGTCGACCTCGTCGTTAACATAATAAAAAAGCTTGCCGAAGCTCATGAACGAACCACCATGTGAATATCGAGGCTATCCAGCTCCTCGATAACACGGATATAGTGAGAAGACTAAAAAGGATAAAACCTTTCGAGTTAGTTTAGTGATAGTGACATTGAACTTAGTGTAGTTTGCTCAAAAAGATCACACGATCGAAGTGCCTTCCCCTTAATAGAGACGTTTAGAAAAGTGTTAATGGACACATTCTTAGGATTACTCTACTGTAGCAGATTAAGTCAAACTTAAATTACTTATTAGCCGTAGTAATGGCTAGATTGTAATCCTAATGAAGCACTAGTTAAAGTACTTCATTACACACAAAGAAAAATCTTTACCTACAACCATAAAGGGAAAGAATTAAGAATGAAGGGAGAAGATGGAAAAAAGTGAAGAGAATTTTTACTGAAACAAGAAAAAGAAAACTAAATTACACCGGAGTGTTGAGTAACAAAATATTACGTTTGTAAAACAGAAAGGGAAGAAGTAAAGACAAAGGGAGGAGAGAAGGAAGAGATTGGAAAAGTGTAGAGACTAGAGAAAGGACAAATAGAGTGAGATAGTGGAGCATCCTTGATGAAGGTTGTAAATATAATTATGAATTAACTATAATTACAAAGCCGGAGTGTATCATAAAAAAGGGATAGGTTGTAAAATCATCATCATCATCCGATGATGATGATGATGATGATCTGACAACCGATGGGGAAGAAAGGTTCTCGAGTGGCGACCACGAACCGGGAGACGCGGCGCAAGCCCCCACTAGGTGGACCGACGATCAGGTGAAAGCCGTGGGGAGCCGATGGATGCAGTAGCGAGTAGCTGCAAAGTAGCGCTCTCTGGGGAGCCATATGTTCAGCAGTGGACGTCTTTAGGCTGTTGATGATCATCATCATCAGCCATCTATTATGTACTGAACAGCAACAACTATCAGTTGGTATAGGTACAATAGCACACGCATCCTAAATTCCAAAAACATGCCCTGACTTTCGTCGTTGGTATTCCGAGTGGCGGGCCATGATAAGATCTTTCGGTAAGTATGGTTATTACTTTTATTGATAGTTGCACGACTTTTCAAGATGTAAAGGTTAAGTTAAAGGTTGGAAGTTCTAAGGTTGGTGACGCTTTTGTTGAATAAAACTGAGCTGATTTAAACAGCAAGGTTTGCGCAAGGTTTTCATCACTCGTCAACTCCATCAGGCGTTTTGAGTTACTACCTGACCAGTCCCACAGAAGGGTCTATTCCGCACTCGTATTGTGTAAAAATTGCAACAGCAAAGCAACAGCAGTAGCAAAGCGACAGCAAACACTTAGCAATCGGTCGCAGTCGCCCTCCTGTTGCTCGCCTGTCACTGAATTCACTTTGGCCTTTGATACTTGCGCCATTAGCAACAGAACAGCAATAGACGGAAACAAAATAATGCACTTGTTAGTTCATCGATTGTCCGACAGACGGTAACCTAGCGCTCGATCGCTTACTGCCTGTCAAAGTGATGTTTGACAGCTTTGACAGCAATGATTGCGACGCCTGTTGCAAACTTTACGTAACAAGGGGACCGCGGGGTAATTACGTACAATTTGCAACAGCAATGCGACAGCAGTAGCAAAGCAACAGCAGTAGCGTAGCATACATGCTCGACACCACTAATGATGTATGACAGCAATCACCGCGAGATTTACGCCTGCCACAAACCTGTTGCGAGTTAGGTAATAAGGGGGCCGGTTTGATTTACAAGAACAGTCCCCTGGTGATGGTGATATTTAAAAAAAATTATATTAGCAATAATAATTATCCCAAAATAATCTAATTAAAAAGTTTAACTACGATAAATTAACATCATGTCTATTTCTGAACGCAAAATCTTGTATGATTAGATAAATTAAACTGCATTTACGTACAGGTGGGGCGTGGCGCTTACCATCTTGCTATTTAATTGTATTAAGTTTCAGGAAAACTATGCATAAAAAGTAGCTAATTAAATAAATAAAAATAATTAATAATTATAGTTATTTAATATTCTACAAGCATAAATCTATCGACTTCTACGCTGACGACAGAATCTCGAGTCTCTCCCAAAACTGAACACCATTAAATTCATCTGATCGTCAAAAGGGTGACGGAATCTAATCAAATACAAATACGGTAAGACAGTTTATAGTAGGTATGTCCCGTGGCTAAATAAGGAAGTTAACTGCGCTGTTTTTTATTTGGCCTGTCTGCGACGCCTGCGGCGTTCGTTTGTTTTTGTCAGGTAGATTTTGTGAATTGCGTTTTTAATGTTTCTTTGGAATGGCACATTTATAAGATACTTTCAAGCATACTTTTCTTTGAGACCTGAAATAAACCCGAATCCTGGTCGTAGGTTGTTATGTTGTTATTAAGGCATACCAAGAGAGAAAAAGGGAAAAGACAAGATGAGAATCAAGTGATGATTCTGGGTTTGCTACCGATCGTGACGAACCCTAGCTAGCATCATGACAGGAAAAACTAATATATGGAAACTGCCAATGTTCAAGAATTACAGAATTAGAGGACATGAGTAATGTGTCTTCCACTAACCCACACTTGCAAGCGGTAGATTATGGTCTACATTGAACACTTTCTCCCCGTGAGTGATTTGTTTCCCTGCAGTTGCAACGTATTGAGTTGATGTGACACGTAATGACGCACCACATGTAGGTATAATTTGTTTTTTTTTGGCGACATTATCATACACAAATACGTTGGTCTAGCTATGCAATTTATTTGGCTGTCATTTTGCTCTTACGACTGGAAGGTAAGAGACTGGAAGATAACAAGGAAATCCTTGATTTCAACTTTGTTTAGAAATTATCTTTACAAGTAGCGAGCAATGGAAATCTACCTTTTCAACTGGCGCTTCATATCAAGGTTTTTTATAACTCCAAGGCAAAAAGTTGACGCTGACACGCGATACGTGAATTATGAACATGATAGTGCGTCTTTAAATAATTTAATGTTTATATTGAGCTAACCCAGTAAATAATGTTGTCGCAAAAAGAACCGGCATAGACGACGAAATAAAAATATCAGCCAAAGCGGCTGCTTGCTTCCTGCATCCATTGGCTTCCCGCGGTTCTGTCTGACACTGTTGGCCTTATGAGTAAGCTCAGAGTCGCGCAGCGGGCCAAACTAATAGTAGATCGAAAAACCAACAACGGATTTATGAAAACCTAATCATTATTGTCACTACTACTTACAATTTTACTGGAGGAAGCTTATTAAATTCTAGAATGTCGAAAAATGGTCTTCATATCACAGATCTATTTAGAATATTTTTGCTACTCTCAAAAAGTCAATAATAAATTATTCGCATAGTTTTCACTTCTTTTATATGAGAATGAATGATGTGACGTGCTAGTCGTTCACCTGATGTTAAGCGACACGGCCGCCCATAACAGTTGCAGTGTCACTCGGAACTTTAAAATAATAAAGTTTCGCGTGACACTGCACTGCGCACGTCATCCTCACACAGTCTCATTTGCCCAGTAATTTCACTAGCTACAATGCCCTTCAAACCGGGACACAGTAGTGCCTGCACACTACTGCTTGGCGGCAGAATAACTGGCAAAGCGGTGGTCCCTATCTAGACGAACTTTGCAGAAAAGCCCTACCACCTAGTACATAGATAGTTGATAGCATAGAAGTAATCCTGTGCTATCAAAATTTGTTGCTGGTACAACCCTGCTATCTTATTCGTTATCTCGAATGGAATGACAGTTTAAAGTTATGATCACTGTTCATATTGCCTTTGTACTCTAATAATACTAGGCTGTATTTCCCGAAAACTACAATCTTGGATACAAAGTGATGATAAGGTGAGATAGTGAGCTTATCAGCAATAAAAAAAAGAAAAACAAAGAAAAAAAAAATTGCGCAAATCGGCTAAGCATTTAGTATTTTTAACGGTAAGGGTTAAATAGCACCTAAATAGTCACATTTTTGTAAATATCTTTGTTAGATGCAAATAATTTCTGAAACTCGCAAGTTTAATCACTAACATTAGTATTAGCAGGTAGGTAGGTTCTCGAGTGGCAACCACGAACCGGAAGATGCAGCGTAGGCCCCCCTCTAGGTGGACCGACGATCTGGTGAAGGCCGCGGGGAGCCGATGGATGCAGGAGGCGAGTAGCTGCTCAAGGTGGCGCCTATGTTCAGCACTAGACGTCTTCAGGCTGTTGATGATGATGATGACAATCTTGGAGTCTTCAAATCGAGAGTGAACAGGTATCTTCTAGGTAAAAGCGTTGCATCCTAGCCCGCATCGTCACTTAACATCAGGTGAGATAGTGGTCAAGCACAAGCCTATCAAACAATGAAAAAATGGCTGAACATAAAGCTGCACAGGGTATCGCACAATCGCATAAGTACAATTTTATTAATTGCTTCAGTCTATAGACTGAGCGATGGTGGCCGAGCGGTAGCATGTGCGCTTCGCAAACTTACGGCACCGGGTTCGATCCTCGGCCCTGCACCAATGACTTATCTAGTAAGTTATGTGCAGTTTGCGATGCCATCGCTCCGTGCCTCGGAGAGCACGTTACGTCGTCGGTCCCGGTTGTCATAAGAACATCTATGGCAATCGTTACGGGTAGTCAGACGCCTGATAGAATCTGACACCTGATCTAACCATCCCTGTTACTGGTTCCTTATGGGTTGCGAGGTCAGATGGCAGTCGCTTGTGTAATTCTGGTAGCTCGCCGCTACAGGTTAGATTGGGAGCCGACCCCAATAACAAATGGGAAAAGGCAAAGAGGATGATGATGATGCTTCAGTCTATAGACTACCTATAGGTATTTACATATCCAGTACAACGTACTCATTGACATATATACAAGCTTACCAGTAGTTACAGGTTACTAGAAAATTTATAAAAAGCCTTACCTTCTGGCTGCTAAATATATCGAGAGGTAGATGACAACTATTGGTGCTGTTCCTGCATTCCCTCAGCGTAGTTCTAGCGACGTCGTACCTGGTCTTCTGCAGCTCGAACTTGGCGCGGATGAAGTTCTTCTGGACCTCGTTCTCGGAGTTGAACACGAAGAAGTAGTAGCCGTTCGCTGGCACACTGAGGACAAACTTTTTGTAAAATAACAATTATCACTAGGCAAAGATGTTGGTTCATAGTTAACTGACTGGCTAAGTACTAAGGCTGCGTTTCTACGAGAGATGTGCGAGGATGGCTAGCAAGCCGCTCAGTGGCCTAGCACATCTCCGGTGGAAACACTCACACCGTTTTACAGTCTCGCTACGCATCCTCGCATCGCCTAGCTGCCTCACTCATCTTTGGTGGAAACGCAACCTAATTTGTTTTATTTCAACACTACACTTTACAGTTTGTTTGTCGACTACTCATTTACGATAACAATATAGCTGGGTCTTACTTACGAAACCCAATCATCAAGAAACTAAAAATTATTATTTACATCAACAGCCAAAAGGTGTCCACTGCTGGACATAGGCCTCTCCGATGAAACACCACTTTGCGCAAGGCTTGCTTTATCCACGCTTTTAATGTGCTGAGTAGGTAAAATGCTGCTGCCCATTCCCTGGATATTCCCTAGGCAGTGGCGGAACTACACCATCTGAGGCCCGTGGCAAATTCACCAAACAGGGCCCTCTCACAGAGCAGGAATAAAAAAACCTTGACTTTGTAGTTTTATTTTCAACTGCCTTCAAAAAAGTACGAGGTTTGCAATTCGGTTGTATGTTTTTTTAATGTTTGTTACCTCAGAAATCCACCATATAATAACCAATTTGGAATTTATTGATTTATTTGAAAGCCTACCATGACTGGCTTGATAGCTCAGTTGGAGCCGTAAGAGCTGGCTCGGGACCCTAGCCAGCTCTTATGGCACCCACGGGAAGAGTGGTACCTAATTATACTATTCTCAACACGGTAAATTATTATGATATCATTATTGACTTACAAAAAGAGAATGGTGGCGGTCGCCATGGTACGTCTCTGGAGCGAATATTTTTATAGCATTTCAATGTAATTTTTAAGAGAAAGAGGCAGATTTTTTTAATGAATACTACAAGCACAAAAGCCCTAACTCTCTTTTCATCATAATTATAACAAATTCTTCATTGGTTTTACGCATTTCAGGTACATTCAAATCCCATCGCATAATACCTAAAATGTTAGCAGACGACATGGTGCTACTGAGCCTACCTGTAAGTGAGAGCGTTAGCTCTAGCAGCCCTGAAAGTCTCATCTCCCGTTGCGTCTTTATGACACCCACTGTGAGGAGTGAGCGGTAAGTTGAGGATCAGTCCATCGCATTCCAAAAGTGCCTCCTCACTGCTGGAGAATGATGACCAGAACTCGGAGTTGCTCATATCGAGAGCAGTGGTTTCGTTAACGGTCATGTGATGTTCTGCGTAGCCATCTGGTTCTAGACCCTGAAAAGAAGAGTCGTTTCAGAAATGTATGGATACTGGGCTACTATTATTATGGTGTTATTCCCAATTCGACAGATTTTCATTACAGATTCCCATTTCAACAAATCAAAATTCTACAGTTTTCCATTTTTACAGATTCCTCTTTCTACACATTCTTAATTCTACAGATTACCCTTTCTTAGTTTCTACATACCTATTCTTAATTCTAAAGATTCTTATAAGGGTTCCCAATTTTATAAAGACGCAATTGTACTGATATCTATTTTGTTTTTTTTATGTAAACGAATGACGCGACGAGCTAGTCGTTCGCCTGGTGTTACTCGGAACTCCAAGCTAAAGTTTGGCGTGACACTGCGCACTGCACGCCATCCTGAGACATCACACAGTCTAAAAAAGTTTTCTAGACTGTGGGATCAGTTCGTAAAGTCTCATTTGCCCAGTAATTTCACAATGCCCTTCAAACCGGAACACAGTAGTGCTTGCACACTACTGCTTGCCGGCAGAATACCTGCAACAGCGGTGGTACCTACCTAGAAAACTTTGCAAAAAAGTCCTACCACTTAGTCTGTAGTATTCTACAGTTACAGATTTCCAATTCAACAGATTCACAACATATCGATTTGACTTTTGATAATTACAGGAGTTGTCGGTAATTAATGACTTTCTTTAGCTTGTGTAGTGCCTCATCAGTAGAACTAAAACTAGTAAGATAAACAGTAATGTTAATTTTATTGTTATAATAACCAACGCTTTACTATAAAATCGGTTATGATATTTAATAAACGTTTTATACTTTAAATAAAATATGGTAGTTCTTTGGCTTAAAAGAAAAGAGATACTTGTTTATGATCGCAACAGAAACCGATACCCACGGTGGCAGGCACGAGCATCAATGAGTAATAAAATACCTATTGGCGGGTATATTGGAAGATGTCGTACCATATGTAGATTACGAGTAGGTAATCTATGGTTAAAATATTATTTTTCAGAACAGAACAAAAGTGCTATTAATGATTATTTTTCTTGAACTATTCAAGATTTTCTGGGTTTTTGTTTTATGTATTGCACTCATAGATGGCCTATTTTGGAACGTCTCTTTTATAAGAAACATTTTAGTGGCCTAGAGTGGCTTATTGATTCAGTGTTATCCAAGAAAGATAACCTAGTTTTTGTAACACGCAGGACAAGTAGGAGTTTATAGTCTGGTCTACTAACCTCTTCTGCAGCATAATCTCTCACTTCATCATCTTCATTCAGTTCTTTAGTAAGTTCAATCTTTCCCAACATCAGTTCTCGTTTGGCGCGAGCTTCTTGCATCGACTCACGTCTCTTTTCTGTGAAATATATAGAAAATACTTAAGTATACCGAAGAAATATTAAGTTTCACATATATGTGCCATTGAAAGATAACCTATGCCATGTAAAATATCATTTGAATTGATCTATAGTACCTACTTAACCAAATGCCTTTGCAATTTCAGTGAACTATCAAAAATTATGTAGAGTATTAGATGTAGATTATTATAAATATATGATTTTTAGCTTTATTTTATGTACCTTATATACAGGGTGATTCGTTCGTAGACCGTATCCTTTCAGGGTGTTTTTAAACAAGACTTGGGCTATCTTTTAAGCGTAACATTAGTTCAGCGGTATTTTTAATTTTTGAGTTATTCAAAATTTTGTGAAAATTTGAAAAATTTCCCGTTTTTGACCTGAAATCACTGATTTCTGAAAGCACAGCATTTTATTAATAATTTTCTGATTTTAATTACATAAAATAAACCTTAGTACTGACACTTAAATTTAATAATAATTGACCATAGTTTTTAAAAACAGTGCTTAAAAGCGAAACCATTTTTTTCTTGAAAATGATGACCCTGGCTAAAAAGTTTATTTATTTCAAAAAGTTGACTGAAGTTTTTTTTCTGTAAATTGTTTTAAAAACATGTCCTTTTCAACGGCTTTCTAATGAGATACCATTTATCAAAAAATATTTATGGGTTCCAAAGATAATCAAAGATGTCTACCCCCTCATCGACACACGAAATCATCCAGGTAAATACTTGATATCACGATTAACGTAAAGCCATATTATAGCGAGAGTTAGGGCAACCAAGCAGTGATAAACTTATTTGTATGTATCAATGGCGTCTCATTGATACACAGAGCTTAACGTACGAGTTGAAATTGGACAAAATCCCGGCTAAATAACACTCAATATTGTTGATGACAATAAAAATGAAAGTTTGCTTATTTTCTTGTTTAATAACTCAAAACGGCTGTAATATTATTCTAAAATCCAATAAATTGTAAATTTTCATGCACATTTTTAAGGTTCTGTGTCAAAAACGGGGAATTTTTCAAATTTTCACAAAATTTTGAATAACTCGAAAATAAAAAAAATCGCTGAACTAATGTTACGCTTAAAAGATAGCCCAAGGCTTGTTTAAACCCACCTTGAAAGGATACGGTCTAGGAACGAATCACCCTGTATAGAGATAATTTGAATTTTTCGTTAGCTCTAGTTCGTAAAAATAAATCTTATGGAGCAAAGGTTTATCTATACATATAATAAAACTGTAGAGATAAAAAAGTCTGTAATTGCAAGATATCAAGAAAAAAATGACACAGGTTGGCTTAAAATTAGCCGCTGATCACGTTAAGCCAATTTTTAAACACTTTGTCTGTTTGTTTGTTTGTTTGTTTGTTTGTTATGACTGAACTCCTAAAACACTGAATGGATTTTCATGCGGTTTTCACTAATATGCTTAGAAATAACCAGCGCTTAAGATAGGATATATTAAAATTGAAATATCGTTAATTTTTTTTTGATGACTTATTAAGATTTCATTACGAAACGAATCGGAGTTTTAAACAACATGGCCGATCGATGTTTATTTTTTGGCTACTCACCACAGACTACTAAGGGATACCACGATACTAACGGTAGCTACCACATATTGTCACAGATCAGAGAAAAAAAGAATTGGCTACCTATACTCTGTGCCACGTGTTTATATGGACGCACAGATTAAAGAAAAAAAAGTCTGTGAAGAATGTATATTTATGAACAAAGAGTAATATTAGTAGGTACCGGTACTCTCGTGATTTTTCAATCATCTGAGTTGTTCATTAGATAAAACAAAACACTGTAAAAATATAAAGCGAGTTTTTTTAGCGGAATACTGAAAATAGAAATGTTTTTGTTTTAGCTGGTTTTAACTTATTAGTCGAATAACCGTTATCCATCCATTGAAAAATCACCGCTATGAGAATCAAAACAATTTCTAGGTTACCTATTTATGTTTTTACAGGTTCTTTAGCATTTTAGAAGTTAAATAGATACATACCAACAAATATTAGATAGTGTGAAAGTAGATGTTTTTTTATTTTGGCATTAGACGACATTTATTTTGTGTTTAGCCAATGATACGAATCGTTGATGATTCACCGTGTGGTCCCGGTTTGTGAATAGGACCACCCCATCTCATCTCGTGGGTGCCGTGTAAGTCGGCCGAGGGAATATCCAGGGAATGGGCAGCAGCATTCTCCTCGGTACATTAAAACCTTCTGCGATCACCAAGCCGCCTGCCAAGCGTGGCGATTATGGCAAATTCCCCCCTATAATAAACGTCGAAAATGTCGTTTTACGGGGGAGGCCTGTGTTCAGCAGTGGACGTTTCCGGCTGTTGATGATGAATGTTGGGAAATATTTTATGAAAAATAATTTAAAAGGGTACTTAGATATAGGTAAGTATATACTGGGTGGCGCAAAAGTACTGGCACTAAAGAAAATACTTTTATTTTTTTTATATGACATTTTCTGTCATTCTGTTGTTGAAAATTGTGTAGTGAACAAATGTAAAATACACTGAAAATAAACATGGACCGTTTTACTCCCCAAGAACGTGGAATAATTGTGTCAATGTTCTTACGGAATAATTCATCAGTGATAAGAACACAACGTGAATTTCGTCGACGATTTCCCCACCGTCCGGCACCGATTGGTCGCACAATTCGACGCTTTGCCACACGCCTTGAAGCAACTGGCTCAACATTGGATAGACCTAAGTCTGGGAGACCAAGAACAGGCCGTTCAGCTGAAAATATCGATGCTGTGCGCGAAGATGTGGAAGAGTGTCCAGAAACATCAACGAGGCGACGTGCCACGCAATTGGGCATTTCCAGACGGACCCTGCAGCGTATTTTGGTGAAAGACTTAAAGATGTTCCCGTATAAAACTCAAATGACTCATCAACTGCTGCCTGCTGACCACCGAGCTCGTCTAGATTACTGCCAGCGCGTCATAAACCTCAACCTTGAAGAGGATGATTTTCCTTCAAAATTGGTTATGAGTGACGAAGCGCATTTCCATCTCTCAGGGCATGTCAATAAGCAGAATACTCGGTTCTGGGGCACTGATAATCCGCGCATTATTCAAGAAACACCTCTACACCCACTAAAAGTTACTGTATGGTGTGGCATCTGTGTTGACAGAGTGATCGGACCCTATTTTTTCGAAGACGCTGGAGGCAATGCGATAACTGTCACTGGAGAACGCTACAGAACCATGTTACGTGAGTTTTTGATACCCAGTTTGGACGAATTGGGGCTGGAGCACATCTGGTTTCAACAAGACGGCGCTACGGCACACACAGCGCGCGACACTATGGACTTAGTGAGGGACGCTTTTCCAAGCCGAGTTATCTCTCGTTTTGGCGATTTGCCTTGGCCTGCAAGATCACCCGATCTGACCAGTCCAGACTTCTTTCTTTGGGGTTTTTTGAAATCTCGGGTGTATGTGAACAAGCCACAGACTCTCGCAGCTCTAAAAGAAAACATTCGTCAAGAAATAACGAACATATCGCAGGAAGTGTTACGGCAAGTTATGCAAAATGTCATAAATAGGGCTCAAATGTGTATCAACTCTGGAGGTCACCATTTAAAAGACATCATCTTTAAATCCTAATGGTACGAAATTTAATGGCACAAATATACATTTAAAAAAACCTAAATCTAGTTTTCTAATTTAGAAAAAATGTTATAGCTGAACCAAATAGGGTCTTTACTTTTGCGCCACCCAGTATATTATGGTAAGATACTCGAACTAACAACATGGCCGCGTAACGTTAGGTTTCGGATTTCTTCTTCTTCTTTCATGTAGGTAAATGAGTTTTTATAGTTAAAATATTTAAGGGATTTAAGGTCTGTGGGCTTTTCAATAACAACCACAGCTTAGAGCAAAAATGGTACAATGAGGATTAAACCTTCTCAGTTCTTCGGACAAGTTGTAAAGTTTATTAGAATTTGGCAAGAAGACAAAAGGTCTTTGAAAGTGGACGTCTTCAGGATGTTGTTGATGATAATGATTATTATGATGATTATCATGGTGATGATGATAGCCGTATTTGAATTAATTGATCATAGATATCAATTTCAGCTTAATTCTTTGCGTTATTCCTAAAATAAGTAATGTTCTCGACAGATAGAAAGACAAACAGACGGACAACAAAGTGCACAGCTTCGAAAACATTTAGTGGATTATGTTGTTTGGTATATAAAATGCATGATCTATTATTAGACTACCTAAACGTAGAAATAACACAATACAAGCGTGCGAAGCCGCGGGCAAAAGCTAGTTTGAACATAAAATCGACGCCTGACAAAAATATCAGAGCAACACATAGGTACGTCACACAATCAACAAAGACAAACAGCATAATTTCTGTAGGTAAGTAGCAGACCTCTCCCTAGCTTATTTTTAATAAAATTACTTTAATTATGTTTTAATGACTATATAATTGAGATATCACAATTAATCAAGTCAACAGGCAGCAAAGAATTTTATACTAAACCCGTAGTAGATAACTGTAGTTAATTAATACGTTCCAATACTTTTTTTTTGACCGAATATCAGTCTAAGGGCAGAGCTACTACCAACTGAGCTTTATACTACCAACTGAGCTATAAAGCTCAGTTGGTAGTAGAGCTCTGCTTTCTCAACTATAGGCTATGGATTCGATTCCCACCAAGGACAAACATTTGTGTGATGAACACCGACGTTTGTTCAGTATCTAGGTGTATTATTTTGTTCTATATGTATGTTTTTACAAGCAAAAAGTATATAAGTATTCCATCAGTCATCTGGTTCCCAAGCAACAAGCTTTGCTTAGTTTGGAGCTAGATGGCGCTGTGTGTAATCTCCACACATATATTTTCTTTTATATAGGTACCCATTTTAATTACAGAGACTATAAAAATGTAATTTACTCACGTTCTCTCTGAGACCTTGTCTTCTCTTCATCGATAGCCTCGACCAGCACTCTCCTCAGTCGGTCCAGCTCCTCACTGCTGCCCCTCACTGCTGACATTATGTCGGGTTGCTTGGACTTCTGGAAATACAATACAATTCATTTCAATGGCAGGACAAAATATTAAGTTACTTTATTCCCCAAGCAACAAAAAGTGGTTTTGTAGCTTACTCTGGAACCACCATTTTTTAGGACTATAACGGGATAGTAAGCTCTTATAACAACGGAAAAGGGCCCAATTTATAGGCGCACTCTTTCTTCTAATACACCCATAGTAGACTTGGTGACTACTACTTAGACCAATAGTATCCTTATAGTTGGACTACGCAGAACTAACCGCTTCCCGCGAAGCCAACTATAAGCGCCTAAAAGAACCATACACGACTCTAACGTACTCTGTGTTTCTGTTTGAAGCTCTTTCAAAAACAGTTGTGATATTGCCTATATATAAAAATATAAAAATGTTTGATAAAAAGGTAAATAATCTGTTTTCTTTAAAGCGTATTATCTAATGAGTCAAATGTATCATTTGCAGTGTTACACATACTTAATAAGATGTGTTCGCATGGCAAACGTATATTTACGGCGAAGTATATTATGTTTTAAAACTAAATTTTTACGTGCCTCTTGAAATTAGCATATTTAACAACTTGCATTTGAAAATAATATTGGTTTTTAATAATGCTTACAATGAAAAGTCTCCATTTTATCAATCTATCTTCCCAAAGTTCATTATAGAACTGTTATACACTTACTTGGTTTCAAAATGGTTTGCATTAGAACTACAGCATCGCCATATTGTTAGGAATTAGGGTTAGTCAGACAACTTTGGTTCGTAATTATACTACACGAAACTCTTATAAAGGTGCTAAGAATATAACTGTGTCAGACAAATCCACAATAAAACCAGGTACACTTACTCTTGGAATAAGCCGTTATAAACCCTTATAAATTCAAGTAACAAGTGCAAATGGTATCCAGTACGTTTAATTCTATTTGATACTCTTATGAGCATACTTTACTTAGAATGGGTTTATAATGATTCTTGTAGGCAATTATAAGTATAGCTTATCAGAGCGCGTATTCCCAAGCGTGTTTACACCTTTGCAGTACTTTTATAGGACATCTTAGCTTATACTGTGCTGTTAATTTAGGTCTATAGACGATAATAAGTTAACATATAAGAACAGATGTACTACAAGGCCAAACAGATTCCGTACATGCTAGTATAAGCGTGGCAGCAAACTGTAGAACCACTAAACGACCGTTATTAGTGCTGCAGGCCTATAACCCGTACACTATAGGATAATTTTGTTGCTTGGGTCTCCCAAATAGCCCAAGCGCTGACAACAGCCGGGGCCGTGCCCTCCGAAGCACGGTAGCGCTTTGGTAGCGCTCAATGAATTTGTCAATGAAATCGTTAAATAAAATAAAACAATAAAATAAAAATCGTTTGATTCAGGCAATACACCCATAAATAATAATTAATACTGTTAAAAAAGAATCCTGAGAATAATAGTTCCATACCTAACACGGACCATAAACTGTGGGATACAGACATGACTGACTTATAAGCGTTCCTTGTAGAAACTAAAACATAATAGACGAAAATTCACTCTTTTTTTTTTAATGAATTTAAAAATACATTCTTTTACCTTTTCGTGATATTCGACTCCCATAGTCTCATGCAGTTTGACCAGCACTCTTTTCCCTCGGTCTCCCAATGCTTGAAGTCTATGAAGTACGTCTTCAAATACTTCTTTCGAATTTGGTTCTTGTTCTAGTGGTGTCTGAAATGTGTAAGCTTAGTTATCAATGCAATGTGCATATGCTGCCAGCATTTGGACTATCTATAGGCCATCGCGGCTAGTATACATACACTCGAAGCGTTTGTTGTATAGTATGTTTCAATATCCCTTGCGAAACACGTACCTTTGAGCAGACTGCAGCGACTCTGAACTCTGAGTCTTTTTTAGGTGGGTCGCTTTATATTTTCAAATCCTCTGAAAAACTCGACATTGAAACATGGCAAAACAGGTTTAGTGCCGCTGATTGAACTTGTCTCGCACACTTCCTTACGAAACGCGTTAGACGCGTAAACGACAGAGAAGCGATGCATAATGGAAAGCGATACTGTGGCTTTTTTCGGGGCTAACATAATACCGGGGGAGCAGCGCACGAGTTTTTCAGGGAATGTGAAACATGCTATAGTTGGTAGTGAGTACTAAGTATTTATTAGTCATCATCATTATCAGCCTGAAGAGGTCTACTGCTGAACATAGGCCTCCCCCACAGAGCGCCACTTTGAGTAGCTGCTTGCCTGCATCCATCGGCTCCCCGCGGTTCTGACGTGTGCCCACCTAGTGGGGGGCCTACGCTGCGTCAACACTCGAGAACCTTTCTTATTCTTCGCATTAAGTTTTTTTTTATATGCATGAATGGGCTCACGTTTGACAACATCTCACCTGATGGAAAGCGATGATGCGGTCTATGTTGAAGCACGTTTGCCCATGAGATGCCTATTCACTCTTGATTTGAAGAGACCCAGAAGTAATAGTTAGTATCATCGTAGTAGTTAGTATAAAGTCATAAAATCACAGAAAAAAAAATTCTTTTATTACGATCGTAAGTGAATTCTAGTTTCTTATTTCCTTCTCGAGTGGTATGAATTGAAGAATTCTGACAAGTTATTCTATTAGTGTGAAAATCTATTTGACCACTACCTGTTGTACGTTGGTACCTGTCATGATTAAATCATTTAGTTTTAAGAATTCCACTCATTTAGAAAAGTATTTAGTTTACTCGATACATAAAGAAACGGATGTAAATATTTGAAGCAACGTTAAGCATTATTCAAATAAGATATTTGAGTAAATAAAAAGTGAAATCTAGAAAACCTGTTCCATATTTTTACTAGGTTCCACTGCACGAGACACGACTGAAGCAGAATGTTTGTTTACAAAATCCGAATTGTTTACTCTCCTCTTGGAAATAATAATACTTATAGACTTCAATCAGGTATACCTACCCTAGATATCAGATCGGCGCAAAAAAACCGTCTCGGGAAAAAAGAGCTCACTTGCGGCGTGAGCTCTTATTTTGAATTAGTTCGGTTGAAACCCAGCCAACGTAAACACGTTATTCACACCACATTGCGTATTTAAAAGTTGTAAGAATAGTGCCCGAAAAAGCAATATATCGGCCAGAGTGTCTTACATTCGGTAGATACATGTGGAATAAGATTAACGAATTATATTAAATTTTAACAAAATTACCGATTTCCAACCACCGCTAAGAATGTTTGTACAAGGCCCAACACGCCATCATGTTTGCCCAAATGCGTTTCCAATTTTAGATAGTGACGGTGTAGAACTTGTCATTATGAATGGGCTGTTTCAACTATTATCTGTTAAGATAACTCACTGTACCTATAGGCTAAAATGCCTGAAATGATACGAAAATTTACATTTCTTTCTTATTATGCCACTATTAAAGTTTATTATTTTATGTTTTTATGTAAGCACATGAATTAGGGTCCAATTTTACCTACTTATTTTGATGGATAATACTTAATTTTAAAAAAGGACATTTCTAAATAATTATATTTCTTTACTGTTGCCTAATAATAGGAACCTATGGCAGATTTTGTTTAAATCAGCAGAACTTTCGTTAAATTTATCTTTATGTTTTTTTCAAAGTATGACAAATATTTTTCAGATACATGGAAATGCAGAAATAGATCGGTTTTGAGTTAATTGCCTAAAATGAACGGTCGTCAAATGTCAGTCCCCACTAAGTGGATGACCTGGGGGTCTAGCAAAGATGCCAGCATGAGGCATTAACGCCTCACGCTAACTCCAAAATGTATGGGAAATGACATTGCCTGCGGAAAACTTTTCCGCAGCTAGTGTAATTTCCATACATTTTGGAATTAGCGTGAGGCGTTAACATTTCACGCTGGCATCTTTACTAGAAGACCCCTTGGTCAGAGCCGCAGGGAGCCGATGGATACAGGAGGCAAGCAGCCGCTCAAATTGGCGCTCTATGGGGGAGGCCTATGTTCAGCAGTGGACGTCTTCAGACTGATGATAATTGCCTAAAGTGCATATTTACCTATATCGCGAACAGACTAAGAAGTAGATTGCCTAACCGTCAATACCTAAACTTTGCGATTACCTAGAATGTGTTAAACTATCTACTTACCGATGCCGAAAATTCTGTATCCACTTCCTTCAATCCCAAAGGGATTTCTAAAGTATTTTCTTTTTTAACATCGTCAGCTTCGTTTTTATTTGCACGTATTTCTTCAAGTTTATTATTCCTTTCTTGATTATTTTCAATTGCTTCTGTATTTGTATGAAAGGTTACATTAAGTTTCATAACATTTTCGTTTAAACTATTATCTTCTTGAGCAATATAAGATTTTGTAGTACTTTCTAGAATATTCTTATCTATCACTTTGGTATTTGTATCAGTATTAACTTTAGTATTTTCCTTAGGAGTATCATATTTCTTATCTTTATCTAAAGGAATGTTTGTATTGGTAGAGGCAATACTTTGTCTTTCAGTATTTGTTTCTTTTGTAGAGCCGCTGTTGTTGCCGTCAATATCTGGAAGAGGTATGGGGTTTGGGAGTAAGAAATGCATATAATTAAAGTTTTGAGATTTAATTTGTTTTGAAGAAAATTATTGAGACGGATGGCTAACCCAGAATTGAATTATTTCTCTTTTTATTAAAAGGGGTAAACAAGCATATGACCCACCAGGTAGGAAGTGGTCATCGTAGTCTACAGATATTAGTATGCGCACCGCGGCAAAATTTTCTCATGACTTTATCTCGTGCGTGACCGTGACAAGACCTAGCGCCTAAGTGTGTACCAATCTAACAGCGACTACAAGTTTAGTTGACTCGCGGTGCGCATACTAGGCAGGTGTAGCTCTGGAGGGTGTATGATTCGTCCCGAGTCTGGAGGTTACACTAATGCGTTACGAACACTGACCTCTATTATACAAGTGTATTATAAAGGTCAGTGGTTGCGTATCCTAATAGTAAAAAAACAAAGAAAGAGATCAAGATTAAAGAATTCAATTACAGAATATTAAGAGACTAAACATATTAAAGTAAAAACGAAGAACTCACATACCTTTAAAAGACAGAAACCTTCGTTCCTCCTTGTCCACATTAGCATCTCTATGCCTGTGAAGAGCTGGTAGCGACATAAGATGTGAAGGCGGATGATAATACTTGAGAGATTCTGTCTTGGCTGCTTGACGAAGAGCGTGTAGTCTTTCCAGAATCTCTTTGAGTTCCTGGAGATTATAAATGAAAATGTAATCAATGTAATTTTTATTTCAGACTGCATAAATTTTGCTTTTACCATAATATAAGATGCTACCATAGCTGAAAGTTAAGCCAGAAAATACCTGAAATGGGAATACGCTATCGATTGGGATTGCTTGAATAGGGTGAACCCTCCAGTGAATAAACAGCAAAGAGATGCGCCCGACGGGGTCCATAATGAGCCTACTTAATTAATTTTATACTTTTTCCACCTATATGTACACTATGGAAGCAATAAAATATCTGAACCTGAATCTGAGATTTTTCAATTTCAAATATTTTTTCGTTATGATGCTATTCTTGAATCACATACATAGCTAGTTTTATACCAACTCCATTTATTAGACAAGAAATCAATTTCTGGATTTTGAGATATTTTGTCTAGATTTTGATTTACCTATCAATACTACAGAAATGGTCCAAATCACCAGTAAATGAACACAATTTCCAGTGAATGAACATACTGAAACCCAGTGATATTTGTTTATTATGTAAACATAAAAACGTCATTAACCATAGGTTAAGGGACCAGAGTTAGTCATTTTTATGCAATTTAAGGCACGTAACTGTAGGAATATTAGACTTAAAATTTTGAACAATATTGTATCAATTACATCTGTACATTAATTGGTAATGAACACCAGTAAATGAACTTGGAAACATGCTATGCGCTTTAAGCTCATTGCAGGATTCCAATTTGAACACACAACCTCTATCTATCCATCTATCGTAGTTCTAAATAAGGATATCCATTTCAGATAAAAGCGTCTTCCTTCTGAGGCAGGTAAAAAATTAATTGGATGATAATTGTAATTGTAGAGAATGCAAACATAACAGAGATTAGGTACATGTCTTGAAACAGGCGTTAGAAAGCAAGATAATTTCATATCGGAAAAGTTTCATATTGATTAATTTAAGCAATATGTCTCTTGTCTGTCTGTCAGCAATGATCTATTTTAGAAATTTATCACATCGCAAAATGACAAGTATGATAAAATGTCTAAAACGTAGACGTGGGATAACAGATAAGATCTAAATGCATTAAACAACTTACTTAATATACAATCATCAAACCATCATATTGGTAAAAGTTTGGAAAAAGGAGTCGGCTAAGCGATTAAGTAACTTGATTGCAAAATTTGCATGGATTTAGCAGTTGCAACTCGCAGTTTATGTGCACAGCTGAGACCATGATTTTTTTAAAATTAGGATTTATGTTTCACCTTATATTGCTATAAAAGTTATGTGATTACAATTTGTGGTATTTGATGAGAGCTAAGGACGCGGCTGAATCTCGTAGGTTGCTATTGAAAAAAAAATCATTGTTTGACACGAAGTAATTGCAAACTAAGCAAAATAAAAACGGTGGTTTTCGATAGACTTCCCGTGACCTCACCGAAGTTTTTAGTATATTATTGTATTGTAGTATTTTAGTTAAAACATTAGAGGCACTATGTCCGTTAAAAAAATGATAGCCACATAGATATTTTTGATGTTTAAACTACGAGCAACTATAAAAGTCAACAAAATCCACTTCTTTGAATTTTGAAAAATGTCTCAGGATGACGTGCGTAGTGCGCAGTGTTTCGCGAAACTTTAACTTTGAGTTCCGAGTGACACTGCAATCTGTTATGGACGGCCTTGTCGCTTAACACGAGGCGAACGACTAGCTCGTCACGTCATTCGTTTACATAAAAGATTCTTTCTCTTTAAGATTCTTTCTTTCTAAGATTTTGAGAAATATGTAACAAATTCATAAAAACCATAGAAATCGCAAAATTGAATCTAAGTTTTTTTTTGAATTCGATGTTTTTGCGTTGACTAATCTCACCTGATGGTTAGTGACGATGAGGTAGCACGCTTACCTACCCTGAAATAGCCTTTTTACTTTTGATTTGAAAACACTTAAGTTGTAAGTGGATGGAAATACCGAGACGGGAGTGAGTTCCATTCCCTAGCCGTACGCACAATAAAGGAATCTACGAAGCGTTTCGTACGAACAAAAGGTAAATCAATAACGTAGGGGTGGAAACTCTCCTCGCCGTCAGGACACACATCTCAAATTAACAACATCAAGACTTCAATTGAAAGCATAAAAGTAGACTCAGAAGTATTAGTTGATCCAATAAAAATAGCATCATCTATCAATAATTTTTTCATAACCCGCAATGAAATAAATCTAAATAACTCAGTAAAACCAAACTCATCTAATGTTAATTGTAAAAGTATTTTTTTAAATCCAGTCTCTGCCAATGAAATAACCCGTATTGTCAAACAATTAAACAACAAAAAAACTGCAGGATACGATGGTATATCTGTCCAAATTATAAAAAGGAGTATAGATTACATAATAGAACCAATTATTTACATAATAAATCTATCAATTGAATCCGGATGTTTCCCCGATGCTTTAAAAAATGCATTAATTAAACCGTTACACAAAAAAGGTTCAAGACAAGAAATGGGGAACTACAGACCGATAGCTATACTACCAAGTTTTTCTAAAATATTTGAAAATGTTCTATATAATCGAATAACATCGTTTCTCGATCTTAATCATTCATTGAATGAAAATCAATTTGGTTTTCGCAAAGGGAAAAATACAACTTTAGCTATTTTTAAAATGCTAAAGCAGGTTTGGGAAGGGATCAATGATAAAAAGACTGGCATTGCTATCTTTTTAGATCTCTCCATGGCATTTGACTGTGTTTCACACAAAATTCTTCTAAGTAAACTGGAAGCAGTTGGCATTCGTGGAACACCTTTATCTCTTATTAAGTCATACCTTAGTAACAGACGACAGGCTACAGTAATAGATGTATTCAGTAGGGAGACGAAAACAATAGAACAAGTGCAATCTGTTTTCGAGGAAATTCACCTAGGAGTGCCACAAGGCAGTATTCTTGGGCCTCTTCTATTTCTAATTTATGTTAACGAACTGCCTCATATCATAAAACACCTTTGTGTAATGTTTGCTGATGATGCCACCATATTCATTCCTCAAAATAACCTTACCAACTCTGATTTTGAAAAAGAAGTTAACGTTGCATTAAGTTTAGTTACAGATTGGTTGGCATCCATTAACCTGAAAGTAAATACTGAAAAAACGAATATCATGCAATTCAAAAACTATAAAACTCATCCGCTCAATATTAACATTTATAATAAAGGACACAAAGTCAATGAAATAAAAGAAACAAATTTCTTAGGTGTTACTCTAGACTGTCACCTTAACTGGAAAGCCCACATTAGTAAAGTTAATAACAAACTCACTTCATATTGTTACGCTTTATCTGTGTTAAGTGACGCTGCATCCAAATCTGTGGCAGTAAGTGCTTACTATGGCTATGTTTACCCTCAGTTGAGCTATGGTATAATTTTTTGGGGTAATTCTGTAAATATACAATCAACATTCTTGCTACAGAAACGATGCTTGCGAAGTATCTATAACATGGAGAATACTGAATCACTCCGTGATATCTTCAAAATTAATAATTTTTTAACGCTCACCTGTCTCTACATACTAGAGTTGTGTGTTTTTGTAAAAAACAATGAAAATACTTACTTTAACTCACAGTCGAGTCGTGCTGGTAACTTGCGCAGTAAATACAGATATAATATGTGTATCCCGCAGGTTAATAATACAATGTATCATAAGAGCTCTTTTATAAACGGTATTAAAATCTTTAACCACTTACCCACTCATCTTAAACTTTTGACTGGAAATACATTTAAACGCAGTCTAAAGGAATGGCTAATTGATAAGGCCTATTACAATATAAATGAGTACTTTAATAATTAAGTCATTAGCATTACCCTGTCTAGGTTACCTACGTAATTCATCCTCAGCCAATACGAATTTTTCCCGATTTTTTTATGTAAACCTTTCATGTTCTTTATTTTTGATTGTGTATAATTATTGTAATTTTTCTTGTGTTGGTACTGTCGGTGTACCTATATTATATTGTCATTAATATCAATTTCTTATTTAGTTGTTAAAATATTGTACGTTCGAAATGGACAAAACTGTTGGAACATTATACTACCTTAAGACCATATTGTACACAGTTTAACAATAAAAAATATTCTATTCTATTCTATCCGTGATATCCTGCCTGTGATGGAATGGAGATGGCAGAATAAAACTGACATAAAAGATAAAAGGGATAAATAAATTGAATCCTGACCTTCGGATCATGATCAGTAATATCAGCATTCGTTGGAAAGTTCTCCGATGACGTCAAGTTTGTCACAGTGTTCGGGTCGTGGAAGCTGACACCAGCTTTATGTCTTCTCATTGTACCTGCAGAGTTCAAGAACAAATTCATGTTAGTTTGTAATGAAATTTTCTGGAGGAGTCGAACCTTGGAACTCAAATCATTTATAATAGTCTCCAGCTCAAAAAAAGCTACTGGTGATATTTTGCCAGTATCTTTCAAAAGTCACCAAGTACAGTCATAGAATTGTTAGGCATTAATTTTTAATGGACGTTCTTTGTTTTGATATGAGACTATGAATGACAGCATTGTGACAATTAGCATTAACAATTTTAAATAATACGCGTTTTATGCTTTTCTTAGTAACTCCAACAACCATCTTGTATAGCAAGTGTGAATAAGTAAAATAATTAGAATTCATTTGAGGTCAAAGTACAACAGTAATTTGTTCTCAGTCTCGTAATATAATATTACTATTGATAACGCCACGCTTGCTTTCTGTAATCTCCTTTGTAAACTTACATAGTCGGTACATAGCTACAAGATAGTATTGTCACTAAAAACAAGGAAAATGAGAAAAGAATTAATATAATATTATAATTATGTACTTAGAATCGAGACCTATTATTGGCTATATTTTCTTTTCTGCAATGTAGATAGATAGATAGATAAAGATAGATAAACTCTTTATTGAAACACACAAATCATTAAAAACTAAGTGAACAAAATTATTTGTACCATTGTTTGTAAAATTATTTGTAAAATGTACTTATTTGTATTTTCATAATAAGGCCTCTTAATAAACAAATAAATAAATAAATATTTGTTTTCCTTTCATGCGTGAAATGGCAGCTTTTTTCAAATAATCAATCAAGATCAAATGTTTCACAATTTATTCAGGGACTAACGTAGGTACTTAAGTGTAATATACAATTCCTACACAATAACATCAGTATTATACTATCTGAATTTGAATTGGTATATTATCCCGAAAGGGGGTAAATCTACTCCCCAAGGTAGACTATGTTTCTTCTACGACTATTCTAAATTAATAGTCTTAATTAAAGAAATGCCATGTAAAGTTTACGTTCGAAGAGAGCCCTAGTGCAGCTGGGTGGTTGACCTTCGTCCTTGACCGAATGCACTTAAATGAGTTTGACGATCTGTGTTTAGACATGTATTTGATTATTTATTTTAGTATCTTGTTAACTCTCGTAGCGATCGAACGTCAATTTTTGTGAGTGGATTTATTTTTTAGTATGGAGGTTTGGAAACACGCAGTTTCAAGTAAGGCTCTTACAACTTGTAGGCTATCATGGTCCCAGTCCCCCCCTTTCGGGGTAACATACCAATTCGAACTCACCTTGTATAGGGAGGGTTTGCCATAACCACCACGCTTGGCAAGTGCCTTGGTGATCCCAGATTTTAATGCACCGAGTAGAATGCTCCTGCCATTTCCCTGGTCATTCCCTTCCAGATAACATATCAATTCAAACTCACTTTGTTGATGAATATGAACCAGCGTCTTTCTACTCCTAGGTTTGACGTGGTTGTGATGTTACGCTGATTGGTGGTTTAGCATAATGGTTAAATTTATCTAAGGTTCGGTTACAATTTATAACTTCTTATGCTGAATCAATAATTTCATTATCAAAACAAAGTGTCATTAAACATATATGCTAAGTATTATAACTTCAACTCTCCAATGAGTTTAAGTTTTTTAACTCACCAGGGTCATTGGCCTTCCCATCTACTTTCTTTAGCCTCAACACCTGTATCTTCTCCATAAATGTAGTATTTGTCATCAGCCCCAGGTTATATGCTTCTACTAGTTCTTCTACCTCTTCAGAAGAGTCGTCTCCAATGTATGCACACTCCTGGAGGTGCTTGTACCCTTTAATCATGATGAGAGATGCACCGGGATAGCTGGGTTGAGGAAAAACTTTCAAGAAAATTTAATTTGAAGTTAAATACCTTTCAAAGCTACTTTGTTTGATATATTTTTAATTTTTTGGATAATTTTAGTGAATATTGGCAATTAAATCAAATAAATTACATGGTAAATATCCCGTTGATAAACAATATTTGAGTAGTTTTGTGAAGTGGAAATGAGTAGAATATCTTGCCGTCGTCCTTCTTTTCAGCTAACTATAACCTAGGAGTCTATAAGTCAAGAGTGAACAGATATCTTCCAGGCAAGCATGCAACATCGTAGGCCGCGTCATCACTTACACAGTGGTTAAATGCTATGCCTATAAATTATAAAAAATGTGTGGGTACGGAAATGGGTGACATCATATTAACTATTATGTTTGTAAACGGTGTTGAGTTGGCCTATCTTAATCATCATCAGTCTGCTCTACTTGTACGAAAATTGACTTAAAAAAACTTTCTAGAAGTAAAAATATACATCGAACAAAATGTCTATATAAGAAAATTTATCTAATGCGTCTTGCAATCAATTTTCCTATCAGTGTCATTGTAAATCCTAATTTATACCATATCTAAAGACACCGATAAAAGCGCTGATATGGGTTACTAACTGGCAGAGAGTCTACCAACAACTGTTACCTGAACAATAATTAATATTATAGAGTCAAAGTGAAGGAAGATGTTAAAAAAATATGAAAGATTACGAAAGAAAATATTAAAGGAAGTGGAAAGGAGAGATTGTAGAAACTCTTAACAGATTTGTCAAGTTCTTGGAAATCTATAGAATTACATGGTAAAGTCACTTACTTAGTTACAGCACAGTTAAAACATTATGAGAATTATACAAAGGCAATTTACGATGACAAAGCAGACTATAGCTTATGTTTAGTCTATAGATATTCCCTCACCTTACACAAGCTGACACGGTGACACTGGATCCTTTCAACAAGTAGAAGCCCCAGTATTCCTTCATATCGTCCTCTAGTTCCAACTCTCTCGTCATGGAGACTGGAACCAAATCCTGGCTGAGCTCAGGCGGGCCTGGGACTACGAACGCGTTGAACGTTGCGTTTGAACGGACTACTTGGCGCTGTTGAAAAAGTTTTGTAATACATTTCAGTGGATCTTACTGTTGATAGGTTGAAACACGTTGATGCTGGCGACGATTGGATAAAAAAATAGATTAAATAGATTGATAAGGTTAAAGGAAAAAAAATGTAGAGTAGCATAGAATTAAAAAAACTTATGGGTAAGCTCAAAGTCGCTATGTATGCTCGGAGCTTCCTGGCGAGATAAGATCTGAAATGAAAAGGTCCGCAAGAGATCTAAAGTCACCGATATAACTCTAGAATTAGCAAGCAAACTTAGAATTAGCAAGTTGAAGTGGCAGTGAGCAGGCCACATCGCTTGTAGAACTGACAGCCGATGGAGAAGAAAGGTTCTCGAGTGGCGACCACGAACCGGAAGACGCAGCGTAGGCCGTCCCCCCTCTATGTGGTCCGATGACCTGGTCAGAACCACGGGGGCCCGATGGATGCAGGAGGCAAGCAGCTACTAAGTGGCGTAATAATGTGGGTGGCCTAATATGTTCAGCAGTGGACGTCTTCCACTAGTTGTGGTTAGTTGGCTGAGGATGATGAAAAAACTTTGTAATAAGAAAAGGAGGCAGGAGAGAAGAGTCTGCAGAAGATAATAAATGAGGCTGCGGCTATAATTAACCGTGACGGTAGAATGCAAATAAAATAATTAAAACCGCGCTTTATGATTCAGTCATCACACCAGATGATTGAACCTACTCTAGATACCGGCTGTAGATATACATTAAAACACTAACTTCCTCGCACCTCTAACATTTATTAAGAAAGCTGGTGCTGACTTACGAAATGCTAAGGTACCTATGATATTACGAAAATTTCCCTCAAGGTTCCTTTAAAAATATACTTTTGAAAAGGAAACCATCGAAAATATAAAGTTGGGGCCAGCTTTATTAGAGAAAATTGTTCTTTACTGTCGCGAGGAATCCACAAAAATACAAAGTTGTTAGTACAAAGAAATTGTTTTTGCAATGACTTACACAACGTAATGTGTGTAGAGAAAACACACGATTTACGTTTGGATTAATGAAATGTATCTTGCCTGCCAATCGATGTGTCATAAAATGGTTTTAGGGACACTGCATTATATTATTATTTATCTCAGTCGTGAGTTTTACCTACTTTAATTTTATTGATGTGACTATTCCATTTATCTTAAAATAGACTACCTATTTATGTAAGTAAGTCAGTATGTTTATAATCATTTTTCGGGTAGGTAAATATTATTAATATTCCATTCGACAGCCTATATTTAGTCGTAATCGTAATATACAAGACTGGGCCTTTGACTTGCACCAAGTTCTTATGGTCAAACGCTGCCTTGTCATAATAAAAATATAGTAAAGTAGTATTCGCAGACAGTAATCAAACTCTGTACGCATTAGGAAAGAATTTGAAATAATGCTTTTTACTACATTTTAAAATTCTCATGAGTGATGTGCGTTCATCGCATATGCTCGAAACTGGTCGAGAAATTGACACACTATTCGTGAGTAACAGTCAGATATATATTTATTTATAATACTTTTTTGTGTGGGTTAATAAAACCCAAATAATATTATTGCTTCTAGAGTTTTTGTCTGTCTGTCTGTATGAGATTTCATCACGCTAAAACTATGGACGGATTTCAATTCAAGATATCCCACAGTTTTCATTCATAGATTGATTGTTATGCAACGCGTCGACGTTCCACTGGTTACACATTGATTAACTATAATAATGAGAAATAGTGAGAAAATACTAATGGATGGAAATGTTACACAATGCTAACTTGCCGGAAATGGCGAAATGAAGCCGATTCATCGATTAAGATTGGCTTAGACGGTATAGCCCCGCTTATTATTGTGAGTGGTATTGAAGCGATAATAATATAATATTAATGTCATAGATACGTATTTTACATATATTTTGGTATATGATGTATATTAGCAGGCATCGAACGATAATATTATCTTGAAGTGTGTACTATCAACGTCTGAGTCTTATTAGTGTATCGGTCTGAGTGATGTTCAAATAAGCCCAGTTAACTAATATAATATCCATAACTTGTATTACAATATGATTCAAAATGCTTGTATTTTTTGTAACACGTGCCGATGTAGAGAATAAAAAAACTTTTATGGTTTCCAGATTTTTTTTCAGATATTTTACATCTATGTTAATAAAAGCTTTGTCCCAAGTCGGCGGAGATGACTGACAGACAACTAGGCAATTACAAAGTGTAGGCATTGACGGTTAGGCAATCCGCTTCTTAGTCAATTCGCGTTGTATGCAAAATTTTGCAGTTGCACCTTTCATTTTAGGTAATGAGCTCAAAACCGAGCTTACGGCCGCTTTATTGATATACATATTACTGAGGCATCGTTTGTTCTCAACTTGAGTTTGAACTTCACAAGTTGTTCATTTTAAAAATTAAATCTGTACTTGGGAATCAATTCATGGCTGAGCCATAGACTTAGTATGTAAATAGGGCAAATTCTGTGGGTTGAGCGTAGTTTTGTATTAATACGGGCCGTAGAGTCCAAGCCGCTGGAGACAAGAGACTTGATATTTGCAAGATTTCTTGTACTAAGAAAGGATTTTTGGAAATTCAATGCCGAAGAGGTTCGAATGGGATAGGTACCATCGAAAAAGATTTTCTCTTAAAAATTACGAGATCTATCCCGTAGCATTTGAAAAGCCTTCGAGCTAGGCGTGTATTGGCTTCAAAAATGAGACTTTTCGAGTATTAATATTAGGACTTGGACTGGCAAACCATTTGCAAACGTAGGGCATCCATCACAGATGTGCTGCGGTGCTATACGATAGGCTTACTAGTTTTATTTTGGAGCAGCCTATGTCTAGTAGTGGATTCATCATCTGCCTGAAGACGTTCACTGCTCCCCCACAGGCAAAGAGGTCTATGTACCTAGAAGTCTTTGCCCACAGGGCGCCATTTTCAGCGGCTTCTTGCCTTTAACATCCAATGACTTCCCGCGGTTCATTATGATGATGGTGTTATAGATAAACATTTTGCGTGCAGTTATATAACTTCAAGCTAAGTGCGAAAACATACTTCAGCGTTTGACATTATGTATATTGGGAAGAACTTTATTTGCCCCCATCACAAATGCCAGTCAGATAACATTAGCCTTGTTATTATGTAAGTAATCATAATTTCCGTTCGTACAAAGTTTTGTGTACCTACCTGCCTATTTATCTTTTCAGCGTATGTCAGCTTACCCACAGAAGGCATTACCAATGTAAACATAAGATTTTAACTTTCGTAACAATGTTATTGCATGTAACTATGTTCATTAACTCGACTGGGCAGCGTTCGGGAAGCATCGTCCTATCTTTTTGTCCAAAATACCGCAGAGCCTGAAAACGAAAATTTTCAATCAGTGTATGTTGCCATTGATGACTTATGGAACTGAGACATGGTCTCTTACTGTTGGCCTGATTAGTAAGCTCAAAGTCGCGCAGCGAGCTATGGAGAGGGCTATGCTCGGTGTTTCCCTGCGAGATAAGATCCGGAACGAGGAGATCCGCAGGAGAACTAAAGTGACCGATATAGCTCTTACAATTCGCAAGTTGAAATGGCAATGGGCAGGCCACATCGCTCGTAGAACTGACAACTGACGGGGAAGAAAATTTCTCGAGTGGCGACCACGAACCGGAAGACGCAGCGTAGGCCAGTCCCCCACTCGGTGGACCGACGATCTGGTGAAAGCTGCGGGGAGCCGATGGATGCAGGAGGCGAGCAGCCGCTCAAGGTGGCGCGCTCTGAGGGAGGCCTATGTTCAGCAGTGGACGTCTTCAGGCTGATGATGATGATGGTGATGATGTTTATAGTGGTTTATATCCTTATGCTGTGTATTTCCGGTGTGAGAAAGTACTAACCCATCTCTCGTGGGTGCCGTAAGAGACGGCTAAGGGAAAATCCAAGGGATAAGTAGCAGTATTCTCCTCGGTACATTCAAATCTTCTGCGATCTCCAGTAAGGACCAAGCATGGTGATTATGGCAAACTCATCTATGTAAGCGTCCAAAGTGGCGTTGTTATAATATGGTTTTAAAATATATATGTACTTAATTAATGTGGCAACGAGCCCCACTAGAGCTGATTAGCAATAAAAAAAATTGGTATTAAAATAATTACTCATAATTAAATACAAAGTTTTGTCTAATTCGTTCTAGCTGTTTATTTTTTTTTTCTAATAGTTAGCATTTGTTTTCCTCACAGGATGTGCAGAGATGAGAGTATGACCACAAAGACATGTATATCCTCGTGGTCCTACTGCTATGGCATACTATTATGACCACGAGAAAGCAGCGGTTCTACGGGCGAGGCTTGTGTTTAGCAGTGGACATCTTCCAGCTGTAGAAGACTCCTATAAAACATACAAAGAATACACACCTACCTGGCACCATGTCGGCGATATCTTACTGTCTATCAGTCTCATGTCAGTCATGCTCATCGGGTACATCTGTCCAAGGAATACTCGGTATCTGGAACAAAATATACTTGTGTTGTCTACAAGGTGAGTTTGAGTTGGTATGTTATCCCGAAAGAGGGGGACTGGGACCATGATAGCCCACAAGTTGTGAGAGCCTTACTTGAAACTGCGTATTTCCAAACCTCCATACTAAAAAATAAATCCACTCACAAAATTGCACGTGCGATCGCTACAAGAGTTAATAAGATAGGTACTATAAATTCATTTATAAACACAGGTCGTTAAACTGATTTAAGTGCATTCGGCAATGACGAAGATCAACCACCCAGCTGCGTTAGGGCTATCTTCGAACGTAAACTTTACATGGCATTACTTCAATGAAAAACTAATAATTTAGAAAAGTCGTAGAAGAAACATTGTCTACCTTGGGGAGTAGATTTACCCCCTTTCGGGATAATATCCAATTCAAACTCAGATAGTATATGGTTTAGCAAATTATACTTCGATCCGTGATATTTTTGTTATAATATAAAACCGATCACCCTCCTCTCTGTGAACTATTCTTTCTTGAGTTTGTCGGTCTACTTGACATTGGCAGAATTGTGGGATGGTAACACAACAGAGACCATTAACCAAGAGTTGAAGTTGAAATATGCTTGATCAAAAGACCAATCGAGTAAGGCAACTCGATGCAGCTAGCATCCTGAATCTCACCAATAAGTCTCTCTCTCTATTCTTATTACAATTGTAATAGACCGGCTTCAAAAAGGTTTCTTCTTCAAGCTCATGGTCTTTGGACACGTTCAGACTTGAAGACTTAAATGTACTTGACTTAGAGTATACATAAGCAAGCTATATGTATACTCTAAGGTACTTGACTATAAACAAGATTTAGCAACATTAGCCACAAAATTTACCTCATATAAAGTGGAACCATGATGAACAAAGTAGGTAGAATGATCAGCAAAGCCAGCAGTCGACATATCCTGAGCGGAGCTCTGTAGCATGACCTAGATGCTAGGTTGCAGTTCCTTGCCTGATGCGGTCGCGAAGACCTGGCTAGTCCAGCTGAAAAATAAACAAAATAAGTCTCACGAAGTTAGGAATATTTAATTTTCTTGCTCTGTCTTATAATAACATTTTCTGATATTATTGTTACCTTCCAACGGCACTAACTCCTGAGGATCCATAGTGGGCTGATCACATTGAAGTCTGAACCAGCTCTTTTAATTACATGCTAATAAGTTCTCGTACCTACTCCTCTTGACACCTAGAACAATTTTCAATTAGTGTTTAATATAATATGAAATTAGTAATGGGGATTGTGAATCTTATTTTATTTGTTGGTTGTATTTGCAAAACCATTTCGAGGCCTGTGGAAAACTTTTCTGCAGGTAATGTCATAGCTAATGTCATTCCCATACAGTTTGAGTCATCGTTTAGCGTTAACGCTAATGGAAAGGGATCTTTGCTAGACCCGCAGATCCGCCCCCTAATTACCTAATTTGCGACAGGCGTAAATCTCGCGGTGATTGCTGTCATACATCATTAGTGGTGTCGAGCATGTATGCTACGCTACACCGCTAATGATGTGTGACAGCAATCACCGCGAGATTTACGCCTGTCGCAAATTAGGTAATTAGGGGGCCGATATCAGAGAGAGAAATGACGAATAGAGCGGAACGGTGGATGGAGCAAAAAGACTTAAGGGATTAAGACCCGATTTCACCAAACTAGAATAAATTTTATTCCAGGTATAACTTTCCGAGAACAACCGAGTTACGCGAATATAGCCCTTATACCACCAATTTTGTGAAGGAATAAGACTTATTCCTTGGATACAAACAAAATGGCGTCTGTCAATTAGCTGTATCCAAGAGTAACGAATAGCCGTATACTTGGAATAAACGTTGGTGAAATCGGGCCTAAGTCTTTCTGCTTCATCCACCGTTCCACTCTATTCGTCATTTCTCTACACAATTTTTCTCTTTTTCTACGCATCCCTATAGCTTTTCCTACCTCCTCTGTATACGTCCTATTATACCCTCCCTACCATATCCAGCCCCTAGCTAACGACATTACCTTATTCAGGGTGTGTTCGTCCGTCCGCTGGTGATATTGTGCGCATGAACGGCCTTGTCTAAAAATGTCTCTAAAACCTTTTTGATTGAACCGATTTTGATGAAACAAGCATAGATAAGAACCTGCTCAAAACTTTAAGAATACGTAAAACCAAACGGTATTAAAACTGATGCAGTGGTTTAGAGAAATTCTAAACTAAAGAAAGCTATGGTGGCCGAGCGGTAGCATGTACGCTTCGCAATCTTCACCGGACCGCACCGGATTCTATCCTGCACCAATGACTTATCTAGTAAGTTAAGTGCAGTTTTCGTTGCCATCGCTCCGTGCCTCAGAGAGCACGTTAAGCTGTCGATCCCGCTTGTCATAAGATCGCATCTATGGCAATCGTTACAGGTAGTCAGAAGCCTGATAGAATCTGACGCCTGATCTAACCATCCCTGTTACTGGTCCCTTATGGGTTGCGAGGTCAGACGGCAGTCACTCGTGTAATTCTAGTAGCTCGCCGCTACATATTAGGTTGGGAGCCGACCCCAATAACAAATGGGAAAAGACAAGGAGGATGATGATGGTTTAGAGAAATTCTCAAACAGACAGACAAGAATTATAATAAAAATAATTTTGGAATCTACTGCTTTAATAAACTCAAAAAACTCTTTATTAATTAAGTATTTTCCATGTACAGATGTTTCCTTGGTAACAGTTTTAAGTATCTATAGATAATACTCGATAACTTGCTATAATCTTGTTCAAGTCCTGTCCTTATTATCGACTGGTACAACACTATTTACACTAAACAACTTGATCAAACTTATGTTGATAATAGGTATAGGTACTATAAGATAATGAATAAGTAAATAGACCTTTACTTATTCATAATACCCTAGTACCTTTCTGGTTTTATTCGTGTTGCCTGACTCATAAACTAAAATGTAATACCTACTTACATTATATTTCCAACTATTGACTATTCAATCTCATTAATACTTGAACTAATTAGTCAAATAGGTACTCATTATTCCTACTTATCATTGATTATTAATTAGTTATTGAATTTTACATTGTAGAACAAATTCAAGATTTTGTATCTGGCTGCTGTGCTGTAGTGTTTCGCGCAACGAGCTATGGAGAGAGCTATGCTCGGTGTTTCCCTGCGAGATAAGATTCGGAATGAGGAGATCTGCAGGAGAACTAAAGTGACCTATATAGCTCTTAGAATTAGCAAGTTGAAATGGCAGTGGGCAGGCCACAACGCTCGTAGAACTGACAACCGATGGGCAAGAAAGGTTCTCGAGTGGCGACCACGAACCGAAAGACGTATCGTAGGCCGGCCCCATTAGGTGCACCGACGACCTGTGAAAACCGCGGGGCGCCGATGGATGCAAACCGAGCAGCCAATCAAAGTGGCGCTTTCTAGGAGAGACCTATGTTCAGCAGTGAACGTCTTAAGGCTGTTGATGATGATGATGATGAGATGGTATGTAAGTAAGGCTCATTACGAACCCCGTCGGGCACATCACATTTGGAAAGAGGAGGACGACTTTATGAAGAAATCGATATGTGAAAAATATTTATTATGATCATAATTAAATTATTCAAATCGTACTTATAAACTCGTAATTATGTACACTTACCCCCTGTTTCTGGTTCGTTTGTTAAAGTTAAACTCATGCCAACTTAAAACTACTAAACGTTCATTGGTTGCTTGTTGATCATCGGCTACCGTCAACCAATGAGCGTATCATCATCATCATCATCAACAGCCTGAAGACGAATGGAGAATGAGCGTATAGCATTTGGTACCTAAAGTTAATTTAACATGAGTTTCACAAACGTACGAGAAACCGGGGGCAAGGCTACTGGAATCAATGATTTAAATTGGTTCCTTGATGGGGATCTGGATCTTTAATTCCATAAATAATAATAATACATTTCAAGACAAAGGTTAATTCCATTGTCGAAAGCATTGCGGTGGTCAAGCGCGAGAAAAAAAATCTATTAACCGGCCACTGCACCCTGAGATCGCGTGGTCGACCCAGTTTCATTATGGAGATAAGATAACGTAAGTACTAATACATTAATTGTCTATATAATAGTTTTACTATCGTGTTCGACGACCTCCCAATGCCGTCAATCGTCACTGTTTGAGCTAGTGATTTACCAATAAATGTGTATCTTGATCTATGATCTAGTGCCTAGCATCGAAGTGTTTCACGAGTGTTATGTTATTACAAAGATTAGACTCTGCGCAATTTATTACATCGACAATCTAGCTACTAATTTAGTGATGTTAACAAGAAATTGCATTATCGATAGTTTAACTAAAAACATGCGCTAGGTCTAAAGCGATGAAAACCGAAAGTTAATAATTATGTTATAAGAAAACGTGTGCTTTACTCAAAAGTCATCATCATCATCAGCAGCCTGAAGACGCCCGCTGCTGAACATCCCAGAGAGCGCCACCTTGTCTGCTCGCCTCCTGCAGCCATCGGCTCCCGCGCCAACTCAAAAGTGCAACGCCCTAAATCATGAACGCTTTACTCAAATGCGCAACGTCCTAATTCCCAAAATTTGCATGACTTTTGACGGGCTTTTGGGTCTTCTTCAACCCTTACAGCACTGCCTTGAATAAGGAGCCTGGAGACAAAGACAAGTGTACAAGAGCACCCCTAAGATGCGAGCTTACCTGAGATGCGAGCTCAGGTGTGAGCCTCGGCTTGGGCCGTTGCCGGAAGAAGAGTACGTTTACTGGAAGAGTCTTGGACCCTAGTGACCATTCTAGCAAAACTACGGGAGGGTCCATCCACCTCGGAGATTGTTGTCAGATTAGAAGATAACAGCGAAAAATCCGACTAAGCAGATAAGTTGGTTGCACTTATTTTGAACGAATTTGGCGCATGTTGTAAAGTACTAAGTCGTTTTACAACTGGAGGCTTTACATTCCTCATTGTAAAGATAACCGTTTATTTTATTAGTAGTTATTACGATTATTGACGAGTGGAAAGTTACCGAGTAGTACTAAGTGACTACTGTGCAAATACTTAAAATATAGTTACAGATAAAATATTTGATTTTTCGGTGATTTGTGTTTCTATGGCCAGTATAGGGATTGCAATCCGGTGTCATTTTCAATCCGGTGGAATTCCTATCGATCCGGCCGGACCCAGCCGGATCCGGCCGGATTGATGAAATCAGGATAATTTTCCCTTTTCGTTCCAAAAAAGACTGTTCATGAGATAATTAAGTGAGTGTACATACATAATGAGGTACACATAGCTAAAAAATGATATAATATATCGTTTTTAGCTATTTATATATTTACACAATTATGTGTAATCAACATTATTTCCGATGTTATAATTAGACAAACTATTAAAAATCTACTACATTGTAATTATAGACAAATTTTAACATAATTTGGTTGTCCAGGCTTCCAGTTTTCACCAAAGAGAATAATATAATCGCTAACGTTTTCACAGTCACGCAACATTATATTCTTATTTATCTTTTTGCCCTTTTTGTAATATCTAATTTTTATGTTTCAAAAATGTAATGTGTGATGTTTTGAACAAATGTGTTTTTGTATATTTTTTTTCTAACAAGTAATCAACTTTACTTGATCTACTGAAATCACAGTATTTAGGTATTTGAGCATGCGCCTAACCATGCTATCTGCAAGTTTCATTCTAATACTTATGACAAACATCATAATGAATCTGTCTAATGAATGGCACAATCATCACAAAAATGCTTTTATAACTTCATCAACACAAGTCAAGATTTAATTAACTTATTCACTGGTACGCATTTAAAGTACCTATAGTCATGTAACAGCGCGATTATTTTACCAAAATTTGGCATTCCGGATCCGGTGACCGGATCCGGTGTACTGGTACCGGATCCGGTAAACGTTAAATGAGGCCGGATCCGCCGGATTACCGGATTGCAATCCCCCTTCGGCCGCCCTAGGCCAGTAAGAATCTGGCATTCTGAGGGTTCTAGCAATAAGAAGTTTTTTCTTTAAAAAGTCACCATGTTGCTTGTCCTCACAAGCACTCCAATTTCAAAGGCTCAAATGGAAAAACAATTATCATCATCATCATCAACAGCCTGAAGAGCGGCTACTCGCCTCCTGCATCCATCAGCTCCCGCAATTTTAACCAGATCGTCGGTCCACCTAGTGCTGGGCCAGCATAAGCTGCGTTTTCCGGTTCGTGGTCGCCCCTCGAGAACCTTTATTCTCCATCGGTATCAGGTTCTACGGGTGTTGTGGATGCCAGTTATTGCCATTTCATTTCAACTTGCTAATTCTAAGAGCTATATCGGTCACTTTAGTTCTCCTGCGGAGTCCTAAATGTTATTCTGAAAAATTGGATATAACCATAGCAAATTTCAGCGAAATCCGTTCAGTAGTTCTAGCGTGATGCGTGTTCAAAGGGACAGACAGACAGACAGACAAAAAATTCAAAAACAATTGTTTCTATTTCTATAACGAATAAGAAGTGTAATGCTATCAACATTTTCAAAATAGGACGTATCTATTTATTCCCGAAAAATCTAAGATCTTTAGCGCACAAACGAAAAGAACTAAAAAATAACGGTCTTTAAAATAATAAGTAGTACTAATAAGTATTCTGTGGCAATAATAACAAAACTCAGCGACACAGTTGTTTAAATATCTAAACTCGGCTTCTTTGGAAATATACCGATTCTTTCTCAAGAATTAAAAAAAGAATTTGACGGTTTTTATTCAACACAAGTTGAAAGGCCAAAGAACTTAACTCCTAGAGAGATAAATGCGAACTTAGAGCTCTGTCAAACAACGGTGCAGACGTGGACGTGCATACCTAAATATCATTGGTATAGCTTTCAACAGTTTCAACGCATTCTCTCAGCGGCTAAACTTTAGAAATCTAATGACTAATGTCTGCAGGATGATCACAGAACTTTGATTGCAATGCAACAGGAGAAGTTTGATTCCGAATTTGAAAATTTCCTCAGTGATGAACTGCGTATTGAAACTGTCAAATCCATTTGTGTTTCTATCGGTACCAATCAAGGTACCTACATGATCGCCTAGCTGGTAAGGTAATTGCCTAGCTGGTCAAATAACCGACGTTTTAGATTTATAACTTTTTTTTTATGTAAGTAAACGAATGACGTGTTTAGAGTTCTGAGTGTCACTCGGAACTCTAAATTAAAGTTTCGCGTGACACCGCGCACTGCGCACACCACCCTGAGACATCACACAGTCTAAAAAAGATTTTTATACTGTGATATCAGTTCGTAAAGTCTTATTTGCCCAGTAATTTCACTAGCTACAAAGCCACAGTAGTGCTTGCACACTACTGCAGAATAACTGGCAATGCGGTGGTACCTACCTAGACGAACTTTGCAGAAAAGTCCTACCACCTAGTTAGGATCACTCTATAGATTATAACAAAGATTAGTTAATAATAATACGGGTAATATTGCTTCATAGACCCTTGAGCTAAGTAGGTTAACCTTAAGTGATATCAACAAATCTATTGATAGTCAAACCAAATGTTACCTAAATACAAGAATATTAACTTACGTACTATATTCAAAACATGTAGTCAGATCATCCAAAACAAGTTCCTTGGATCTTTAATTCATGAAACGCGAAAATATCGTGATTTCTAATCGTAATAAAGTCCACGAGTTAAAGTCCACAGTCTTCTGTTTTATGCGTATTTATTTTATCACTGACTCTATTTATATCTGAACAATGCACACGCAAAAGTTTACATTTCTCGCTAGAGTTTTGCGAGAAACAAAAAACAATCAAAGTAGCACTGTCACAATTTTGAAATTGGAATATTTGGCTGTTTAAAACAAAACAACAAGCAAATTATTTACCGGCAACAAAAACACCTTTGACTTTATCGTTAACAATGTTCCGAATTCAAAAAACCTTTACGTTTAGTGAAAAAGTTTCAAGTTTTCCGAACAAAAGAAATCTGCCGCGGATCTAAATATACCAGAAGCGACAACAGCGTGGTTGTGGCTCGGTAGCGAACTACAGACTGATTTTATTACGCATTATCGAAATGTTATCGTATTTAAATACGCACAGTACGGATCATAATGTCAAGAAATTTAAAAGACAAGGCATTTAAACCTCTCGTGACTCTACAATAAAGTTTATTATTATTTTGAGGTTATGTTTGTATATGTCACTATAAAGAGGTTTATAGTAAATAGTTTGTACACTAATTGTTAGACCGGTTAGTATAACGATATAGGAACACGTTTATCTATGTTCATTGATTTGGAACGCGATTAAAAAATGCGGGAGCAATGACTTTTGTTTGTAAATACTGATGCTATTTTTGCTGCTGATTTTTTTCAGCGAAAAGAACTTATTCATTTGACGCTTTTATAACGTTTTATTTGTTCTATTAATTAATATTGTTGCGTGATCTACCATTAATAGCAATATAGGATAAGTCAGTATGTATTTACAAACAAAATAGTACTTAAGTATCTAAACCATTACATCACTGACAAAATTTTAATATCCTATCATTTATCCAATTCCCTATTTTCTACATTAACAAGGTTTGCTCAGTTTAGATAGCACAGTCTGATACACAAATGTTCATTTATCTATCATTATAAATAATTTCATAATTATTTTCATTTATTTTTTATGTAGTCGAATGACGTGACGAGCTAGTCATTCCCGTTAAGCGACATGGCCGCCCATATCAGCTGCAGTGTCATTCGGAACTCTAAATTAAAGTCTCGCGTGACACTGCGCACTGCGCATTTCATCCCGAGACATCGCACAGTCTAAAAAAGTTTCCTAGACTATGTGATCAGTTGGTAAAATCTCGTTTGCCCAGTGATTTCATTAGCTACAGAGCCCTTCAAACCGGAACAAACTGCTTGCACACTTCTGCTTGGCGGCAGAATAACCGACAAAGCGGTGGTACCTACCTAGGTATCTCAAAGGAGTTTTAGCGGGAACGCGGAAAAGTTCGCGTCGCTGCATTGTATATTTTTCAAAACTTGTGTTTTTTCCAGTATTAATGTTTAAAATTGGTGGCGTTTTACGCGTGGGCAAGTGATATAATGTGGTGAAACAAGGCTTTTCGTGTTGCTTCCAAAACTCCATAGAAGCTTCTAGTAAAGTTGCCACTACTTTACTAGGGCATGACTTTGACTAGACTATGACTAGAATATTTGACCCAGACTGTGACTTGCCTTGAAATATCCTATAACATGATGAAAGTTACAATAGCTATGTCTAAGCTATGTCTCAGTAACTTGTGTAACATGTTATTATTGTTTATTTGTGAAATAAATTATGTTTATGTTAATACTTGGCACTGGCTAAATAGATTATGTGTGGAGCCAAAATATAAAGAAAGAAAAAAGAAGTATCTCAAAATGTGTGTACCTAAGTATGTTTCTCTACCTCATGTAGTCAAAACAGCCTGACCAATTTTGAAACGAAAAGACGTATCGTTAGTTTCATAGGCATGTAGAGACGGAATAAATTAGATGTTATTAATTTATGAACTTAATTACGTAAAGAACAATTAACGGTGCTAATTATAATGCTACAGACCTAATTAAATAAATAATAAATAAATAACGTCCAACGATCCCATACATAGATCCTGGACCCTAACTAGGATTCCCTGTATCTAGGGACCCAGGAACTACGAGGACCATGCTCCCACAACACCCAGACACAGAACAAGTATTACTTACGCTTTTTTTTCTCTACTCAAATACTTGTCCAGTCGCGGGAGTCGAAGCCGCCGCCTCCAGGTTATGAGCCGACCTCAACCATCACACCACAGAAGCTGTCATAACATTATTTTTACAAATAACATTTTTTTCAATAAATAATAGAACCCTTAGTTGGTACATGCTAATTAGAAAACAATTAATCATAATAATTATCACATCTTAATTAGATTTTTAGAAGTTTAGGTTACCGTTTTTAAATTACTCATCATCATCAACACGAAGCTTGAAGACATCGACTGTTGAACATAGGCCTCCCCCAGAGGGCACCACTTTGAGCGGGTGCTCGCCTCCTGCATCCATCGGCGGCCCGCGACTTTCACCAGATTTTCGGTCCACCGAGTGGGGCTGGCCTACGCTGCGTCCTCCGGTTCGTGGCCCACGTGGCGTGGCTCTAAATTACTAATTTATTTAAATTAGTTCCAAATTATTGCCGAAAAAGTAAACACAAAAAACAAAAAAATGCAATACTACGCACGTAGGTACTATTCCAAAATGAAAATTTCAGCTGTTACAGCCGATAACGAAATCCTTACCAAACTATTATGCAATAACTCCTTTCCACTCCGCCTCTTTGGTCTCCCATTGGCTAAATCATGGACACAACGTGGCCAATCAGAGCGCTGCGATTCAACCCTCTTTCGAAATTTAAATATTGCAATACTTACTCCTCAGTAGAGTTCCAGTAGCGGTCGCGTGTACACCATCCAGTTTTGTGTTTTTTGTGTGTGATCGACATTTTTATGCCAACCCTATCGGATATTAGCGGGATGAGTGGTAATTAATTTTAAATTAATATCGTGACGCGCTTGTTATTTGCGTGATGGTAAGCGTCAACGCTGCCCACAGTTGCAGTGCACTGGTTACTCTAAATTATAAAGTCCTGCGTGACACTGCAGGGCACGCCATCCAGAGACATCAGCACAGATTTTCATTTTTTGAAACAGTGGAATTTTTCTATTAGCGGGTCTAGTGCTGTCTACCCCAGGTCTTAATGTTTTAACCTAATGAATCCAAGTAGTGCTTTTTGTCTATAAGACATAAGAATGTATTTTTTAATGAATGACGTGACGAGCTAGTCGTTCGGCTGATGTTAAGCGACACGGCTGCCCATAACAGATTGCAGTATCACTCGGAACTCTAAATTAATATAGTTTTGCGTGACACTGCACTGCAAACGTCATCCGGAGACTTCACACAGTCTAGTAATAAGATTATTAGACTGTGTGATCAGATCATAAAGTCTCATTTGCCCAGTAATATCACTAGCTACAATGCCCTTCAAACCGGAACACAGTAGTGCTTGCACACTACTGCTTGGAGGCAGAATGACTGGCAAGGCGGTGGTACCTACCTAGACGAACTTTGCAGAAAAGTCCTACCACCTAGTAAAATAGATGTATATAAAAAATACATTCTTATCTCCTATAGACAAAAAATAGGTCTATACAACATCAGTAATGTTTTGTAACTACAAAATCTAGTGTTCTCTACCTATAGGACAGAGTTTTCTACTTATAGGACACAATATTTCTTTAGAATAAGCGTGTTTCTACATAAAGGACTAAATAACATCTACTTAAAGAATCGAGTGTTATCTACGTAGGACAGTGTTTTCTCTTATAGGACATAATGTTTGTACCTACTTTTAGAATAAACTTTTTTCTACCTACTGGACATTTATCGTTTTCTACCAATAGGGCTTAGTGCTTACTACCTACAGAATATATCGTTTTCTACCAACGGGACAGCATTTTCTACCGATAAGACTTAGTGATTACTACCTACAGGACATAGCGTTTTCTACCAATAGGAATTAGTGATTACTACCTATAGGAAATAATATTTTCTACCAATAGGACTTAGTGATTACTACCTACAGGACATAGCGTTTTCTACCAATAGGACTTAGTGATTACTACCTACAGGACATAGCGTTTTCTACCAATAGGAATTAGTGATTACTACCTATAGGAAATAATATTTTCTACCAATAGGACTTGGTGATTACTACCTACAAGACATAGCGTTTTCTACCAATAGGACTTAGTGATTACTACCTACAGGATATAGCGTTTTCTACCAATAGGACTTAGTGATTACTACCTACAGGATATAGCGTTTTCTACCAATAGGACTTAGTGATTACTACCTACAGGACATAGCGTTTTCTACCACTAGGAATTAGTGATTACTACCTACAAGAGAAAGCGTTTTCTACCAATAGGACTTAGTGATTACTACCTACAAGATATAACGTTTTCTACCAATAGGACTTAGTGATTACTACCTACAAGAGATAGCGTTTTCTACCAATAGGACTTAGTGATTACTACCTACAGGACATAGCGTTTTCTACCAATAGGACTTAGTGATTACTACCTACAAGAGATAGCGTTTTCTACCAATAGGACTTAGTGATTACTACATACAAGAGACTATATCCGTGCGGGTCAAAGACGTCGCCACCAGCTATTTGCTGCTCCTCCCGCTTTGCGGACATGGCATGCTCATAATACTCCTACGGCAAGGGCTGTAGCGGTTATCAACCGCTTCCTAAGCGAAGTCCAGGATGCTGACATACATGCTGACCCCATTAGTCGGCTTTATAAATATATATTGTTTACTCCGTTTAAGAACTTAGTGTAACAATGTGAATGTTTTGGCTTAGCTGTAAGTTCACAATTGTATTTAACAATTAAATAAATAAATAAATAAATAAATAAGAGATAGCGTTTTCTGCCAATAGGACTTAGTGATTACTACATACAGGACATTGCGTTTTCTACTGTAATACTGAATTTCAAAAGCCTTTGATTTGTTCCCGCGGCGTCGATGCTCGCAATAGTAATACTCAATATTATGATTCAAGAAAATAATGTTCTAATTACTATAGAACTTTTTATTTAACATTATAAACAATTGAACAAGTCCGCGGTTATATTTATAGCGCTTCCTGTGATAAACATATCCGGTGATAGGCGACGATACTCGAGCTTTATATAGAGTTGCTTTATTATTGAATACTGTTCTCTATAGTCCAGTTTTGTTTTCTATACAAAATATTTAGGGCCAATTTCACCGTTTGTATCGCGAAACGAGTTTAATAGAACCAAGTTCTGATTAAACTAGTTCTAATGTTGGTTTTGATCTAGGTTTACATGATATAGATTTCACCAGGAACATTCAGATCGCGTTCGTGGAAACCAAGTTTAAGGTCGCAGAACGTGAATATAGTGTATATATTTAACTGAAGGCAAACGCCATGCTTGTGATGTTTGACAGCGTAAAGGCGCTTAAAACCACGCAAAAAATTAATAATTTGGGATTTCTAGTCTAAAACTATACAGTTAAAGAAACACAGCAGAAAACTTAGCAGAAAAGTCCTACCTACCACTTTGGTAGGACATTTGTGCAAAGTTCGTCTAGGTAGGTGCCACCACTTTGCCAGTTATTCTGCCGCCAAGCAGTAGTGTGCAAGCTTTATTGTGTTCCGGTATAAAGGGCACAGTAGCTATATTAGATTCCTGAATCTTAGATATTTTATGTAAACAAAGTAATGTCACGAAAAGTCACTGTCAAAGTGACATGCCAGTTGCCCAAAGCATTTTTTACTTGTGAAACATATTTTTATTAAAAGGAGTTCAAAAGTATCAATCTTACTGATTAACAAGCAAAACTTTGCATACAAAATATTAGTAGGATATGAAGTAGGATTTAACAACTCCAAAGTTCTAAAGGTATTTAAGAAGACGTAAATAAAACATTAACATACATTACTTAAGTTTTTTAACTGATCAGAAACCTTATAAATTTTTCTGACAATTCTGACAAACATTCTATAATTTTAAATCGAGAGATTCATTCATATTTGATCTATAAATATTCAGTTTGATCTATTTTTTTATATTTTACTTCATATCCCAAAAAGTGCACGAAAGTAGCACCATGTGTCTTTGAAGAAAGTATGGCATATAATGGTATGATACCATCATATAAATCCCGGAACGAAACGAAAAAAATGTTTAGATCCTCTACAGTCTTACCAGTATAATAAAATATTTTCTACCAAAAATCGATTTCTTTATCATAAAATTTTATATATCCGATATAACGTTAAAATAGATAGTACAAAACGATTTTTATTTTATAATTAAGCAGATTATGACTAGAAAATAATATTTGATATTTTTTTGGTCAAATATAGTAACCTACCGTTCGTTATAAAAGATATTTTTTGCACTGTTATCCCTTTTGTCTACATAAAATATCTAAGATTCAGGAACACGATATAGTGAAATTACTCGGCAAGTGAGGCTTTATGGCATGATGTATGAATGTATGTATGAGTATTCTTATTACTGGACTGTGCTGAAGTCTCAAAAATGACGGGCGCAGTGTCATGCGAAAGTCTATATTCAGAGTTTCGATCTGTTATCATATGGGCGAACGTGTCACTTAACATCAGGTGAATGACTAGCTCGTCATGTCATTCATTAACATATAAAAAATATTTTTACATTCACGCATTCTCTTATAATTGTGGCATAACTTTTGCACCTGATGGTGCCGTTTAAAAGCTCTCTTCTCCATTATTCAGTGCAAGCTATGGCATCGGACCAAGAGTCCTGTTCTGATGAGGAACCCGACAGTGAAATGCTGAGCGATGACCTCTGCCTACCTGACAGTGATGATGAGAGCAGGCAGCCTTGCAGGAGTGTTCAGGTAATGTACAACTTTAGAGATAGAGCGAAATTTTTGATCAGTGTCACAAAATTTAATGTCACTAAGTATAAATTCGAGTCGAGTGGCACAGCATAGGCTGGCTCCCACTAGTTGGACTGACGATCTGGGGAAAACCGCAGGAGGCGAGCAGCCGCTCTAAGTGGTGCTCCCTGGGGGACGCCTATGTTCAGCCGGCTGTTGATGATGATGATGAAGTATTCACTATGCAACTATTATAGGCAGCCGTGGTGCTTAACGTCATTCATTTACATTAAAAAAAATACAATTTATCACATCGCTTTAACCATAGTCATTGTTGCTCAATAAACCAAAATGAAAATTATGTTTATCTCCAACAGAGTCTTGCAGAAGACCTCCCATCACTAAACCCATGCCTGCTCCGTCCTCCTCGGAAGCTGTTCACCAACTGCCGCGAGCGATGGAGACAGCAGAACGTGAGCGGAGCCTTTGCGGAGCTAAGGCGATTGGTGCCAACCCACCCACCTGATAAGAAACTCAGCAAGAACGAGATCTTGAGGATGGCAATCAGGTATAATAGTACTAAGTATGAGGAATTTAAAGGCTTTAGTTGATAGAACTCTCTTCTCCTTATCTTCTTCTTCATAAGCCTTTTCTGGTCCATTTCTGGACATAGGCCTCTCCCATTTCCCGTCATCCTATCCGGTGTAATCTGGTTGTATTACTTCGGCAGTGAGTCACTAAAACAGACAGAACTAAAGCTCCTAAAACTGTTGCTGTCCTTGTCAAATAAACGGCAATGTAAGAGGCGGATATATTTTTAGTAAGATAAGGACTGTCAACTAAAGCCTTCTAAATTGGGTCTAATAGTCATCGTCATAATAGTCCCCAGGCTTTAGGCCATAATCCAATTTATCTTAATATTATTAATCATCCAATCAATCAAATCATTTATTTGCTATTCTGCTACCAAGCGATGGAGTGGCGACATAAGCGTATATCGAGGGCGTAAAAGGGAAATTGGATAACTAACACTTTTTGCGAAATCGACTTTTTGGCATGACGATAAAGCCCAAATCACGACGCATCTTTTGTTCTTACCCAAGCTCGGATATATTATTCCGTGCCAAAACTATTCCAAAAAAGGTATTTATGTAACAAAAATGAACCTTCAATAATAGTTGTAAAACTTGAGAGGAAGAAGTGAATAACTGACCAAATAATGTATAATTTTACAGAATCACCATTTTGTTGTCGCATAAAATGCATAAAGCTCAGTAAAATTCAGTTGTACCTCAACGCAAAATTTGGATGTGTATAAAGAAATCTGTGACAGAATTTAAAAAAAAAAAATCTGTGAAGAGCTGCGGCATCCATGATGAACTCAAAACTTGCATATTAAACCATTACATAACATATAAAAAAGCCCACCGTAATTTTGCTCCTACAAAAAATTTTTATTGCTAATTTTGTCGAAAAAAATCACTATACTGTGTTCCATAATCTTAGATTTTTATGTAAACAAAGGGGATAACAGTGCAAAAAATATATTTTATAATAGTAGTTAACCATATTTGACCAAAACAGCGTTCAATTATTTTTTTCTGGTCGTAATCTAATCAACTATAAAATTATAATCGTTTTGTACTATCTATTTTAACGTAACATCTGTTCTATAAAATTTTGTAATAAAGGAAACATTTTTTGATAGAAAATATTTTATTATACTGGTAAGAACCTGAAGAAAATGTTTAGAACCTCTACAGAGGTTCTAAACATTTTCAAGAGAACATTTCTGCCGCCATCATTTCCTTTCATTCGTTTTTGTTTTCTCGAACGCAAATGTTCTTCTCCCTGCGTTTGTGCAATTTTATTGTGATTTTTTTTGTAAACTGGGTGATTATTGTTATTAGTGTTTTATTTGTTGTTGTTCCGTTTTCTTTTATGTTTGATCAACTTCTTCTCGAAACCGCACCCCGCAAGGAACTTATGTCAAGAACAAAAAATCTGTCACCAGTCAAAAAGCGGCCGCGGAAAAACTCGTGGTAATGAACGTTTACAAAGAGAGACATACAAGAAGTGGCCTGAGGCCGAATATTGGTCACTAACAGACTACTAACAAACAAAACAGCTTAATCAAAATAAAAACAAAAATATGAACCACGGAAAAAATGTTTTGTACAACTGGCATGTCACTTTGACAGTGACTGTTCGTGACATTTCTTTGTTTACATAAAATATCTAAGATTATGGAACACCGTATAAATGGTTGTTTTCTCGCGATAATGGTTTTGTTAGTTATCTAATTTCCCTTCTACGCCCTCGATATGTAAATAGGGCGAATTCTGTGGTATTTCGGTTTAGAGAACAATATAGTTTTACGGAAATTACTAGACTTTAACATCTGGAAAACTATTAATGATATCTCGTAGTGCAGAGCCAGAAAAAAAGAAAGAAAGACATCTTTTGTGCCTCGTTATTCCGTCAGATAAAGAAAATAAACTCAGGGACTGCTCTAATAGGCTTCTGTGTGTGGCTGACGATAATTTAGGCTAACCATCGTCCACGAGTGGGGGAGGCCTATGTTCAGCAGTGGACGTCTCCAGGCTGTTGATGATGATGATGATGATGATGATGATGATTGTCCAGTGCCGGATGTAACCGAAAAATTGATTACACCTTATCATATTTTCTCTATAGCCATAAACACAGTTAATCATTTATGAGAGTGACTTCTACATTTTATATTGTTCTCGCGTTTATAATACTAGAGAAATATCATAAATCATCCACCATTTTGTATTTGTCCCTAGGTACATAGGCCTCCTTTGCGAGGTTCTGGAATGGCAGAAGAACCACAGCGTCAACAAAGAAAACTCCGCCAGTCTGGCGATCAAATGCGAATCTCCAAGCAGCCCCCAATCCCGTCGACTTCGCCTCAAACGACCCTACTTTGAAGACGATGGACCCAGAGCGAAAATACTTCACGAAGGCGAATACAAAGTCTTTGGCAACGAAGAAAACGAGCAGAGAAGTCAGAAGCGCGATTTTTTCTTCAACAAAGACCATATGAGAGCACTCCGAAATCAATACTACTTCTCTCAGAGGTGGAGACAAAACATTCCGTTTAGAAACCTGGGTGATCGAAATGGTAATAATTTGCTGATGATAGCACCAGCTAATGGGAAAGACGATGATGATGATGACAAAAATGGGAAAGAAAACACTGAAAAGGAAGGGAAATAAATTGAATAAACTGCATGAATTTTAAAATTAGTTTTCGAGAAATGAAAGCCTGTGATTGTAGCATTTATTTATTTAATTCTACAGATGAAAAAAGTAGGTATGGTATCTTAGTTTCGTGTATAGTGTGGGATGCAAAAAGATGAATATTACCTTCTTTATCTAGCTCAACTCTCAAGTCAATCAAAGAGAATCGTGTTGGAAAGAGACAACGAACCTATGTTTCCTTATTTGGACAAATTTTGTTCACTAAGTACATGGTTATTTCACTAGGCTTGGTACACATGAGAGAAAAAATCGACTAGTAGTATGCTACTAATTGCGCTCCATCTTATAATGTAGTAACGCGTAACTGTTAGAATTTATACCAAATATTAGTAGGTATAGATATGTTTTAAGCGTAGATTATAAGATTGTATGTGAGTAATGTACTGGTTTACTCAAACATATTAATTTATAAATGTGTTATGTGCTAGTGTTGTAATGTCGTAGATTTAGTTATTATAATAATTAATGTATTTTCCACTTCTGGTAAGAATCTCAATGTTATAAATAACTTTGCTTTATCTTTACTCGTGTTTTGATTTTTCAACTGTCTCCTTCATAGCTCTAAATAAATCTACTGTAGACCTAGAAACAGTAGTAGATGCACATTCAAGCCACATCATGTTACAAATGCCATCTAAAGTACCTTAATCATCATCATCATAATCATCATCAATACCACCATCATCATCATCATCATAAGCACCACTGCCAGCACTATCATAATCATTAGTGCCATTGACGAGTACATAATTATAAGGCTGTATTGGTCATGCAAAAAGATATTTAAAAAGGCACGCTTCGACCATATTAGCCGAGTTACGACAAAACTGGCTTTATATCCCGCAGGTAGCAAAGCGTTTTGGTCTCTGGCAAAGTCTGTCAAGCCAATTTTTGCCGTCCATCACTACCTCCACCATTAAAACCTGATGGGTCACTGGCTCACTCCGCGGAAGAGAAAGCGAACTTGCTTGCTTCACTTTTTGCGGAATCTTCACGTCTTGATGCTGCGTGTAAAAAAACCTCTGTGTCTACCCAATTGCGAGGTCTCTATGCCGGAAAGTCACATCCGTCAGACAGAGGTTCGTAAGACGCTTCGTAGCCTGGACGTGAACAAGGCATGGTGGTCCTGACGGGATTCCTGCAATAGTCCTAAAGACGTATTTGCTGGAGTTGGCTCCTGTTTTGTCACGCCTCTATCGGCTCTCTTTTATGAGTGGCGTTCCCATATTACTAGCTCTCCGAATTTATCACACAAAGACAGATACAGGCCCAAGTTCCACCACGCTGGCAAGGTGCGGCCTGGTGGAAGACGTATTTATAGAACCATGGCCTCGAATACCTTCTGTAATTTTTGCAAAACCCTGGATTCCTCAGGATGTCATCATTCACCGATTGGAAAGAGTGAGTGCTCGCAGTTTGTGTATGTGGTATTGACGCTAAAAAAGCTGAACGGATTTTAATGAAATTTGGAATGCAGACAGCTTATATTTTACTAGATTAACACAGTAAACTTTTTATTCGTGGGTATGGTAGTAGCTTCTTGAATAGAGCCCCAGTACATTCGCGAAATGTATTCTGTTAAATTGGTGCCATTATATGGGGTACGACGTTCGCGCGGTCCAGTGCTCTGTGTGAAATTGTGAAGAGCTCCCAAAAAGTTAATTAGAATGACAATTGCGCGGTGAAATCGTGCCACACCACATCTGAAAAGCAGCATAAAAGTACTGCTGTGACATTCTTTTGGTACGCTATTAATTTTCTTGCTTAAATTGTCCACAATACCAAAAAAGTGGTATAGTGGTTGAGCGGGTTGGCTTATAAACCGGGAAGCGGCAGGTTCGACTCTCACGACAGTACAAGTATTTCTTGCACAGGAAAAATAAAGCACAAATACTTGATTTGGGTCTGGGTATTGTGGGACCATGATCCTCGTAGTTCCCGGGTCCTTAGATACAGGGAATCCTAGTTAGGGTATAGGTTCAATATATTTAATCGTTGGGTGTTGTATTTTTTTTTCTAGAATACAGCCTTGCGGAACCTCTAGACTCTTCATAACTCATGGAAGACTTAGCAATTTTCCCAAAAATAAATCTCACCTCTCTTTCCCTCAAAGGCGTGTGCTAGCCACGCCCACCACCCCTCTAAATCGAGGGGTGTTTGCACAAAGGGATGTGTGTTCCAAGAGATAAGGTGGGTGGCAAATACCTCTGGTTTATGAGGTGCGGATATACTGAGCGTTATGAATTTGACGAGGGTGGAAGCTTGGCGTAGTGAAAAATCGTCGTCCTCTTTGCCTTTTCCCATTTGTTATTGGGGTCGGCTCCCAATCTAACCTGTAGCGGCGAGCTACCGGAATTACACGAGCAACTGCCATCTGACCTCGCAACCCATAAGGGACCAGTAACAGGGATGGTTAGATCAGGCGTTACATTTTATCAGGCGTCTGACTACCAGTAACGATTGCCATAGATGTTTTTATGACAACCGAGACCGACGGTTTAGCGTGCTTTCCGAGGCGCGGAGCGATGACATCGAAAACTGTACATAACTTACTAGATAAGTCATAGGTTCAGGGCTGAGGGTCGAACCCGGTGCCGTAAGATTGCGAAGCGCACATGCTACCGCTCAGCCACCATCGCTCTTGCGAGAAAGCAAACACTAAAAATATTTTTTCACAAGTTTTAAATCCAATTTATTTTTTATTACCTTCACCCCTCTAAGCAGCCCCTAATAAGCCCCTAACGAGGACAAACAACCCTCTTGTACCCGATAAGCTAATAATCCAGCTTCTGTCGATAACAACTTATAATTTTATTTTATTAATCCCCGGTTTAGATGCTTGCCCGAGATCGCCACGCGACCAGCCGATGACGAAATGAATAAAAAAGTTAAATTATTCACAGCTTTTGCGAGTATTGACTCGAAATGACTAACTGATTTTTGATCATGGCACAGCGAAGCTCGGCTAGCCGTTCTTAAACGATCGATAAAGTTCAGCGTGGGAGTTTAGGCGGGAACACGGAAAAGTTCGCGTCGTTGCATTGTGTTATTTTTCAAAACTTGTGCTTTTTCCAATGTTAATGTTTAAAATTGGTGGCGTTTTACGCATTAAGTGCTGAATTACGAGCATGAGTGTGAGCAAGTGATATTGTGGTGAAACGTGGTTTTTCGTGTTGCTTTCAAAATTCAATAGAAGTTAACAATAAAGTTGCCACCACTTTACTAGGGCATGACTTAGACTGGACTATGACTACCCAGACTTTGACTAAAACTCACTTTACGTGAGATATTCTACGGGAACACGGAAAACAGGTATCTTCTAGGCAAGCATGTTCCATCGTAGACTGCGTCATCGCTTTCCACCAGGTGAGACAGTGGTCAAATGCTTTGCCTATAAACAATATAAAAAAAAAAAAGTTCGCGTCGTTGTGTTGTGTTATTTTTCAAAGCTTGTGCTTTTTCCAATGTTAATGTTTAAAATTGGTGGCGTTTTACGCATTAAGTGCTGAATTACGAGCATGAGTGTGAGCAAGTGATATTGTGGTGAAACGTGGTTTTTCGTGTTGCTTTCAAAATTCAATAGAAGTTACTCAATACTCAATACTCAATACTCAATAATTTATTGCAACCATTATTATACATTACATACAGGTGTTAATAGCGTGTTTAAAGGTAACATAATGACCCTGCTTGGGTATAGCAATAACGTTAACAATAAAGTTGCCACCACTTTACTAGGGCATGACTTAGACTGGACTATGACTACCCAGACTTTGACTAAAACTGACTTTACGTGAGATATTCTATAACTCGATGAAAAACTACAATACTTGACACTGGCTAAATACACTATGTGTGGAGTTAAAATACAAGAAGAAAAAGTTAAGCGTGATTACGGATGACAGCCTTTGCGTTGTGTGGTGGTGAGCAGGTCGGCTCATAACCAGAGGTAGCAGGTTTGATTCCCGCGACAGGATAAGTATTTGTGCACAGAAAATACGCGCAAATACTTGTTTTGAGTGTGGGTGTTGTGGGACCATGGTCCTGGTAGTTCCAGGGCTCTTAGATAGGAATCCTAGTTAGGGTCCAGGATCTAGAATGAGATCGTTGGCCGCTTGTTACTACTTAGATGGGTGATAGTAATAGCTGTCAAAACTGGTACCTGGGTATTTATATTTACAACTGAACAGTGTGCTACCGTGGTCCTGATGATGCTCAGCTGGAAGAAGCCCAATGTCCAGCAGTCGACTAAAATAGGCCGATAAAGAAGATGACGATGATGAATAGATGTCGCGTCAAATATTCTCAGTTTTTTTAAATCATAGACTAACGTTTGGCCACGGTCTCATCTGATAGTAAGTGACACGTGGTAGACGATGGAGCGTGCTTGCCTAGATGATACTGGTTCACTCTAGCTTTAAAAACTCAAAAAACTTATAGGAAATACATAGGGGGTTTTAGGGTTCAATAAAAAAAGTATTAAGTACGTACCTATAAATGATGGTGTCATGAATACTTTTATCTCTCATCATCCTCTTTGCCTTTTCCCATTTGTTATTGGGGTCGGCTCCCAATCTAACCTGTAGCGACGAGCTACCAGAATTACAGGAGCGACTGCCATCTGACCTCGCAACCCATAAGGGACCAGTGACAGGGATGGTTAGACCAGGTGTCAGATTCTATCAGGTGTCTGACTACTCATAATGATTGCCATAGATGTTTTTATGACAACCGGGACCGACGGCTTAACGTGCTCTGCAAGGCACGGAGCGATGCCATAAAAAACTACACATAACTTACTAGATAAGTCATTGGTGCAGGGCCGAGGATCGAACTCAGTGCCGTAAGATTGCAAAGCGCACATGCTACCGCTCGGCCACCATTGCTCTCTTATCTCTATTATGATCGAATTCAGTTTAATCTCAGCTCAAAATTTTCATCAGGTAATGAATTATTTATATTCCCACATGTAGGCGCAATCGGCACGTGACTGAACGACGGCAAAATGCCGTCTGCGGGGGCTATCATATTGGTCAGAGTTTGTGGAGTGGAAATTAACTTTTTGGACCAGTGCAGTTAAATTTCGGCGGTGCGGTGTTTCCCTGCGAGATAAGCTCCGGAACGAGGAGATCCGCAGGAGAACTAAAGTGACCGATATAGCTCTTAGAGTTAGTAAGTTGAAGTGGCAATGGGCAGGCCACATCGCTCGTAGAACTGACAACCGATGGGGAAGAAAGGTTCTCGAGTGGCGACCACGAACCGGAAGACGCAGCGTAGGCCGGCCCCCCACTCGGTGGACCGACGACCTGGTGAAAGCCGCGGGGAGCCGATGGATGCAGGAGGCGAGCAGCCGCTCAAGGTGGCGTGCTCTGGGGGAGGCCTATGTTCAGCAGTGGACGTCTTCAGGCTGTTGATGATGATGATGATGATGATGCAGTTAAATTTATTGATGGTGGGGATTGCATCGATCTAGTTCTTGTTAATACAGTCCAACCAACACATTATCCGAAAATTACTTAATTACACAGTTCTATCACAATTCTATCATTTACAGTCAATCAAAGATCACGATACGCCTTGTAAAGTCAGATATCATCAGTTATTTGTAATGTCCGTACACGCGGGTAGTGGTAAGCAGCACTGGGGTAAAATAACTTGATTGAAACAGAAAACACCAATTTGCATCGCTTTGAAAGTTTCAATAGCTAAGCAATATTTATGTGAATGTGAATATGATTGAAACCGATAGAGACACAAAGCATGAAAATTAACAGTTTTTATCTTAGAGGTTTTGATATTCAGGTTATAGCACTAGTTACCACAAACATTTTCATATTAAGAAAGAAATATTTCCTGTTGAGTTTAAGTCAAAATAAGATCTCTTTTTTTAACAGGATTTCTTCTTTCGGAATTATAATCAAAGTAACGTAGCCCTCCAATATTACAGGCATATAATGAACGCACTACATGGATCAACTCCACTAAATTACAACTCTGTCTTTCCACTATTCTTCTTTCTGAAGACTCCAATAGCCTTCAGCACGTCCACAGAGAAGACCTCAGGTAATTCGAATGCCAGGAAATGGCCACCGTCTTCGATAACGGTCACCCCCAACAGGTTCGTGAATTTGAATTTGAGAAGGGAAGCTGGTTGGTAAGCTATCTCGTTCTTAGCTTGGATAAACCATGTAGGGACTGATGTTGGAATCCTGCAAAAAAAGATTTAAATACAGTTTCAGTTTAGGTTTTTACTAGGTGGTAGGACTTTTCTGCAAAGTTCGTCTAGGTAGGTACCACCGCTTTGCCAGTTATTCTGCCGCCAAGCTGTAGGTGCAAGCACTACTGTGTTCCGGTTTGAAGGGCATTGTAGCTAGTGAAATGACTGGGCAAATGAGACTTTATGATCTGATCACAAAGCCTAGTAATCTAATTACTTGACGTGTGATGTCTCAGGATGACGTGCGCAGTGCAGTGTCACGTGAAATTTTATTTTTTTAAAGTTCCGAGTGACACTGCAATTGTTATGGGCGGCCGTGTCGCTTAACATCAGGTGAACGACCAGCTCGTCACGTCAATCATTCTTATAAGAAAAAAAAGGTAGCATGACCTGAAGGTATCGACATATCTCTGCTCTAGAGAAAGCGTGACCAGTGATCGATCACGCGGTTCACGTCCTAAACATTTTGTTGCGTTTTCCTTGGTCAAACGCTTTCTTGAGAGAAGAGATTATTTCAATTTCTGAAGCTCATGTTACCCGTGCAGGAGAAAGAGTAGGCTCAGGAGAGCAAGCGTAGTCCAGTGGTAGCGCGTGCCACCGTACGAGTGGTCAGTTGGTATCGTGACACATTTTCTTTAAGGTGGAACGTTACACTGGCTCGGGAAATTCAAATTTTCTTGCGTTCTTTTGCCAATAATAGCGTAACAACTCAAACATGAAAACTAATTTTTCGGAAATAAACAGAATGTATCAACAAATTACGATTAAAGGTATCTCCTAGACATCATTGGTTTAGCGACAAATGGCAATAAACAATTTTCTTCTTAGTTTTTCAGTGTATTGCCATTTGTCGCTAAACCAATGATAAGTAGGTGATACTTTTAATTGTCATTTATTGATACATTATATTAATTTACGCAAAATTAGTTTAATGTAATCACGTTGAGTAATTAAGCTATTATTGGCAAAAGAACGCAAGAAAATTTGAATTTCCCGCGCTAGTGTAACGTTCTACCTTAACAAGTGGTCTATGCTTGAAACTATGCTTGTGACAGTGACAGATTTGAGTAAAACCATAACTGGTGCCATCTATTGGGTCATACATAAAATACAATTTCTTTTTTTTGTAATAAAACGCCTCATTACTTAAAGAAAATTGGTCAGTGCATGGAACTGGAAAGTCATCGAGTTCAAGTGCGGATTTGAACTCGCCCTTACAACGGTGAAAGACAACATCGTGAAGAGCATAACTCAAGTTTTATAAAGTTCGAGAACATGACGTGTGGTAGGTGCCCACAGGTGCCATTATCTTAGTCACGTGTTATATTAAAACATTTATACTGTCATATACTTACTCGTCCATACGCAGTGCAAAATGTCTGCTGTTGAAAGACTCCGCGTAAAGTCTCATCGATGTTGTGATAGACTTCGTGGACCAGTACATCATCAGGTTATCGATCAGCTTTTCACGTGTCCATCTGAAGCTGAGACCGCCGTCGACCTTCTGACGATTTTCTGGGCGGGTCCAAGTGGAGAACTTCTCTAGTATGTACGTGAGAAGACCTGCAGGCGAGTCTGTCAGTGCTACTCCTGTAAGTAAATATGATATTGGAAATTGAAAATGAATGTCAGAAGACTTTTTCTCTTTTTTTTACGGAATCTACACGGGAAGCCAGGCAAGTGAAACGAAAACATCGTAATGATAACGAAAACATTCTAGGTCTATGGATGTGTAGGTATGATGTGTTTCAAACTCGACTTGAGCAACGATCGATTCATGATTGAGTGTGGTGCTGTAATATGGGCTATGACTCATACTTATACATATGTTCACTGAGAGAAAGAGAGATGTTTCTATCTTCTTCTTCTTCTCGTGTAGGTAAGGTCAACCCTGGTATCAGAATTTGTATGCTGCCCAAAGGCTTCTTTTTTCTGATGTAAGGTCTTCTCTGTGATGGTGATGTTCTGCTTTGAGAGAGTGATGTTTGATAGCTATTGCTCTAACTCAAGTAAGTAAGCTATCTATCGTAAGGGTCCCATATGGTAAGGACACTCTACTTTTTTTTTTATGTGATTGAATGACGTGACGAGCTAGTCGTTCACCTGATGTTAAGTGACACGGCCGCCCATAACAGTTGCAGTGTCACCCGGAACTTTAAAACAATAGTTTCGCGCGACACTGCACTGCGCACGTCATCCTGAGACATCACCCAGTCTAATAATCAGATTACTAGACTGAGTGATCAGATCATAAAGTCTCATTTGCCCAGTAATTTCACTAGCTACAATGCCCTTCAAACCGGAACACAGTAGTGCTTGCACACTACTGCTTGGCGGCAGAATAACTGGCAAACTTACCCACTGTATCAGGTTTTGTGGCTTGTATATGCATATATCCCATCTCCTCAATCAAGTTAGAGTATTTTTCGGAAAGTGGGTACATCCTGTCTGCATATTTAGATTCCACAATCAGTGATGGGAAGAAGGAACAGATCACGGAGATCAAAGTAACCTGAGGCGAGGTTATGAACGGCATGTTGGAATGGTAGCCAAGAACTTCCTGAAAATAGAAGAGGACATTTTTACCTCACTGTTTAATGTTGTTATGTATTACTAATCCTCAAAACTCTTTAGAGTCAAATAAATTTTTCATGCTCCTGTTGAATTCAGGAAATCTCATTGCTCCATAGTGGCTGATAATCAAACGTTCTGTTTTTGAATGGACTAATCCTTTGGAAGACTTCAAGAGCAGTAAATTTATCCCCATTGGTAGGGAATGTCAATACGGGAATTTATGAACTAACCATACCTACCTATCTCTTGCTCAAACCTTTTGAGACATTGCTGGGAGAAAAAGGAACAAGAGAACTACTTCCACTGAACAGGACTATTAAAGAAATTGGTGACCCCTTAAGATGAAGTGACGATACGTGGCCCAAAATTTTAAAACTGCAACTGCTATGAGGCCAATGCTGCTGCTGTTTTGTTACTTCGTTAAATACTTACATTAGGAAACAGAGTAGCCAAGTTGGTGCCTATAACGGAACCCCAGTCTCCACCCTGAACGTAGTATTTATTGAAGCCAAGCCTTTGCATGAGGTTTCTGAACACGACAGCCACTTCAGTCGCGCCAAGACCCTTGCGAACTGCGGCCTGGAAGATTAATATTTTGAATTTTGTTTTAGTATTCATTTTTGCTTTAACTTTCTATCTTCTAAACTTAAAAATATATCTGAAGAATCAAAAACCACCAGGTACTGTTAATATTAATAAACCATTGGTTTTAGTTTTGACCAATTCAATTCTGCCCAATGTTTAAGATTTGAAATTTCGGAATCAGAGTCAGAGTGGTGGTTGCTTAACCCATGTTAGTTTGGGTATTTTTAAGCTCGATAACTTCACGATAATAGTCATAACATAAGTTATGGATATAATTAAGATTATTTCTCTTTATGAAATGTAACTTACATCAGAGAATCCGTACCCGGGCAAGCTAGGAGCAATGACTTCTATGGCAAAGCTGCGGTCTTTACTGACTGCTGTTAGCAAGGGGATGGCTTCGTAGAACTCACGGACGGAGCCAGGCCATCCATGGAGGAGGAGCAATGGGACTATTTCTACTCCTGCAGGCACCTGAAAAACAACAAAAATTATGGTCACAATCTCCGAGGACATGAAAAGATGAAAACACAATTTTTTCTATACCTTAGAAAACCCTCTTACCTCTTTAGGGGTGACCCTGATGAAATGGATATCCAGTCCTTGGACATTAGTCTTGAACTGCGGGAACTGGTTCAGGAACTTCTGCCGTTCAGAAAATGGGTACTCCTCAGCCCAATACTTCAGCCAGGAGTTGAGCTGGTTGGTGTTGAAGCCATACTCGAAGGCGATTCCTTCGAGAGGAGGCGTGTATTTGTTCTTACGTTTGATTCTTTCTTGAAGGTCCTTTACTAGCTGTAATGGGAAAAAGAAATGAACTTTATACGTGGTTGGTTCATTGATTGAATTTACTGATGAAGCTGCTCTCAATGAAAGAAAACAAAGTAGGTAATTAGATCCTGGTGGTGAAAGCATTTTGTACTGCTTACCTAGCTACCACTTCTAAGTACAAAATTTTATGCAAGGTGTTTCGTAACCTTTAGTCAAATAAGTAAAATTTTTCGTAAGTAGGTACGGTACATAAATGCACCACATACTTTCGCTATGATAATGCTCCATACACAGAGTAGGCCAGCCTCCCAGTAGGTTGAGCGACGACTTGGTCAAAACCACTGGGAGTCGATGGATGCATGAGGCTAAGCAGTCGCTCAAAATGGCCCTGTATTGGAGCGGGATCTATGTTCAGTAGATGATGATTATAAGAAATGCTTATAGCCGGATATGATAGTGTTGTAGAATGTGCATTAAAAATTTTCTATCTGGCCTTGCTTGAAAACCAATCTCTAATCCAGGTGTAAAAACTTGCCACATTCCCATTTGACATCTGCATGCTCATATATCGAGATCGTTCATTGGTTGAACGCTTTCTTGAGAGAACTCGTAAAAGCGTTCGACTAATGAACGATCTCGTGGATCACGTCATAAAACTTTTGTTGCGTTTTCTTTAGTCAAACGGCTTCGCGAGGGAAGAGACGTGTCGAGTTCTACAATTCATGCTGCCCGTGCAGGTGATATTTGTTCAAAAACTGCCTCACCTGAGACAACCTTACAAACTAGACCCACCTCAACATCAAACTTGATCTTAAAAGGTTTGATACTTTTGTCATGTCCAGTCTTGAGCTCCTTAGGACCCCACCAAGCGTCCAGGTCTACGTCAGGCAGTGGTGGTGGACTTTTTAGGAAGATATAGTACAAAGGAAAGAGTGAGAGAACCACGAGGGGGGCGATGAATAGGACTCGGACCATCTGAAAGGATGACAATGATGTTTTAGTGTAGTTAGAGCAAGGAGCTGCGTCAAAGGGTAACTTATTACAATATTTGCGTTTTTGCGGTAGGACTTATCCAAATGTTGGCAAGGAATGCAAAATAAAGATAACACTTCACAAGTAAGTGTGAACAACAGCCAGCACTTCTGCGAATGACTGTGCTCTGTGTGTGAGGAGGCAGTCGCTAAGGAAGGGTTCTAATTCTAATTCTAGCTTGGCATGGGGGCGATAAGACCTGCACTGACGTCCCGCTTGGGGTGTATTGTGCATTTCCCTCGCCAGCATCTACCCAAGCCATCCCAGCTCCTTGAAATAACGAAGCACGGCTCTGGGGTGCTGGCACAACTGCTCCAGTGTTGGCGTCACAGATGTTGACGATGATGAGTGGGTAATAAGTTTATGCGCTTGTTCATGCAATCCGGTTTTAAGTCTTATTTCTTCCGTGGCCTCGCAGTGAAACATCGCATGCTCCACGGTCTCGTTCTTCTTCAGGCAGCCCCGACAAAGCGGGCTGTCTGTCTCTCCAGTTTTATTCAAATAATAATTTAAGTTGCAACGACCCGTAATAAGGCCTGTGATTAGGCGGAGATCATGCTAAGGAAGGGTTATTTTATCATTTGTTTTTGGTTTAATAAATATTAAACCACTAACGGAAACATGGATTAACAAATTTAGATTTTTGTAATCAGGGGTTTTTTAAATTTTTTATTTAGGCTTGGGTCAGGTTAGTTACCTACCACTTTCTATGACCTATTTTTGTACCACTCAGAGCTCACACGATTTATATTACGTAAAGATAAAATAATCATCAATTTAGTATTGATTAAAGTCATTACGATATTGATATAAGTTATTATTACTGACGTGGGCCAATACGGTTGACAATATTTCCGAAGGCAGCGATAACCTTGATTATTATATGACATAACAACTGCACAAAATATATGAAGTGGTAACCTATAATAGCGTGCATTTACTAAGCTACATTTTTTGCGTATCATCCGTCTCTAAGCATATTTCCCGAGTACAAATGTAGAGTCATGCCTGCGAGGTCGAATCGATAAAAAATACCTAAAAAAATGGATGTGTGTAGTTTTCTGTTTGCACAGTGTGGTCCCGGTGTGAATAAGACCACCCTATCTCTTCCGGCTGGTGCCGTAAGAGCTGGCTAATGGAATGTCCAGGGAATGGCTAGCAGCATTCTCCTCGGTACATTAAAATCTTCTGCGATCACCAAGCCGCTTGTCAAGCGTAGTGATTATGGCAGCCCCTATATGATAAGCGTCCAAAGTGGCGTTTTATGAGAGGTCTGTGTTCAACAGTAGACGTCCTTTGGCTGATGATGATGATGATGAAGTATGTAGGCAGAGTGTGTTTTTTATGTACGTCAGTTCATCATCAACAGCCTGAAGACGTCCACTGCTGAACATAGGCCTCCCACAGAGAGCGCCACTTTGAGCGGCCGTTCGCCCCCTGCATCCACCGGCTTCCCGCGATTTTACCAGATCGTTGATCCACCGAGTGGGGGGCCAGCCTACGCTGCGTCTTCCGGTTCGTGGTCGCCACTCGAGAACCTTTCTTCTCCATTGGTTGTCAGTTCTACGAGCGATGTGACCTGCCTATTGCCATTTAAACTTGCTAATTCTATATTAAGAACCACCGCGGTCACTTTAGTTCTCCTGCGGATCTCTTCGTTCCGGAGCTTATCTCGCAAGGAAACACCGAGCATAGCTCTCTCCATAGCTCGATGCACGACTTTGAGCTTACTAATGAAGCCAACAGTAAGAGACCACGTCTCAGTTCCATAAGTCATCACTGGCAACTCGCACTGACTGAAAACCTTCGTTTTCAGGCTCTGTGATATTTCTTACAAAAGATAGGTCGTAGGATTGGTTTGAATTTTAATTGATTGCAATCACAAAGTACCTATACCTCAGAATAATAATTGTTTTTCTCTAATCTGTGATTTGAACCGCGGGGTAATTACGTAAAATTTGCAACAGCAATGCGACAGCAGTGGCAATGCGACAGCAGTAGCAAAGCATACATGCTCGACACCACTAATGATGTATGACAGCAATCACCGCGAGATTTACACCTGTTGCGAGTTAGGTAATTAGGGGGCCGATTTTTGTTTTCACTCTTAACTCAAATTCGTTTTCCTTTTTATAGGATCTCTGATGATATGATCTATTTTCTAAAAGTGCCTAATGAAAATAATACTAGAATAATTTAGATAAAACTAAACTAAAACTATAAAATTAACAATATAATACAAAACTAATCTAACAAACCACTACCAGTGGGCAAAGTGCCCAAAATGCTGGCAGCATTGCCACGTTGAATGGCAATGCTTAACCTTTGGCCCAAATAGAGGCCAGCATTTTGGTCACGCGTTGCTTCAACCAGACGCTTACAAAGTTCTTTAAAGACTTTGTGTGCACTTGGTCCCCATGGCCCGATATAATAATAATTTAGATAAACATAGTGCTTGTCGTGCAACTGATTCTACAGATGTAGTTACCACTCAAAGATGGTTTTATACCTTGTCAACGTTACCACAGCTTCATTGCCTAGAAGCAGCTGTCGGCAAACTGGTTGAGCAAAAACTTTCTTCATATTTTATTCGAGAGTTCTCTAATATATAATTATTATTATGAAGCATTCATTTTTGACATTAAACATTTCCGGACTGGAAGCGTTTGAACTATTTTTTCTCTAATCTGTAGTTTGAACTAACGTTGTGCTATCCTTACTTACCTAATTATCTAATATTATTACCTAATTAAGTCCGTAAATGGAACACAGTCATGTTTATGTTAAACAATTGTGGTTTTTTATAGTAAAAAACTAAAACAATAATTAAATAACCGGTCAAGTGCGAGTCGGCCTCGCACACGAAGGGTTCCGTACCATTATCTATCTAAGCAAGCAAAAAAATCACGATTGTTGTATGGGAGCCCCCTTAAATATTGATTTTATTCTGTTTGTTAAGCAACAGAAATAAATCATCAGTGACAACTGTCTAACTATCACGGTTCATGAGATACAGACTGGTGACGGACGGACAGACAGACAGCTTAGTAATAGGGTCCGTTTTACCCTTTGGGTACGGCACCCTAAAAACGGAGGTAAAATCCTGTTGATGAATGATGTTTTGGGAACCGTGAAAATATGCAATTTATAAATTATTATAATAATAGTTAAGAAGATTCCAGAAAGTAGGTACATACCTTTGCAATCAGTCCCCTGCACTAACTAAAATTAAACCTTTATCTCTGAGACGATAAGAACCAAATTAATCACTAACCACTATCGAAGCATTTATCTACAAATGAGAATTGAATGAGCGGGCACGTCTGTTCTTGATGAATGCCCAAGATACACTGAAAATTGTATTATGTTTTTAATTGACATTACCTACGTAATCGTAACACACCGGTGTCAAAGACACATAAACAAACGTTGATTCTATTTGCTATTCGATATTGAGCTTTAAAGCAATGTGACAAAGTTGGCATTTCAGTACGTGTGAAGTCAGGATGCGTTAAATTTTTTGATAGGCGTTTGGTGGTTATTTTATTTCGTAGCAAGATAGGAGTCTGAATGGAGACTGAATTGATTGATGATTGGTAATCAGCAACCATTCCTAATACTACACGTGTACGATCTACTATAATAGCAATTATGACTTTATTATATCTGAAACGAGGAGATCCGCAGGAGAACTAAAGTGACCGATACAGCTCTTAGAATTAGCAAGTTGAAATGGCAATGGGCAGGCCACATCGCTCGTAGAACTGACAACCGATGGGGAAGAAAGGTTCTCGAGTGGCGACCACGAGGCGGAAGACGCAGCGTAGGCCGGCCCCCCACTCGGTGGACTGACGATCTGGTGAAAGCCGCGGGGAGCCGATGGATGCAGGAGGTGAGCGGCCGCTCAAGGTGGCGCGCTTTGGGGGAGGCCTATGTTCAGCAGTGGACGTCTTCAGGCTGTTGATGATGATGACAATAAATTAATAGCAACTATGACTTCGTAACAATAACATAATAGGTAATTCAAAAAACTTTGAACTTTGATTATTGCTGGCTTGGTGTTACTTCCATCCATAATAACTTTACTCCAACCAGCAGTGTATATTGAATTAGTCATTTAGTCTCTCTAAATTCAGCCAAATATAATATCCCTTGGCTACGCACACCCTAACCCTGACTAAGGAAGAAGGAAGCGAGAAGGATAAATTAATAGCAACTATGACTTCGTATCAATAACATAATAGGTAATTCAAAAAAACTTTAACCTGTTATTATTGCTGGATTGGTGTTACTTCCATCCAATACCCTTACTCCAGCCAACAGTGTATATTTAATTAGTCATTTAGCCACTCTGAATTCAGCCAAATGTAATATCCCTTGGTTTCACACGCCCTAACCCTGACCAAGGAAGAAGGAAGCGAGAAGTAAAAGGGCAAAGTATGAATGTATGGGAAGGGTTTACCTCTTCACCGTCGCATTCATCCAATTATTCTTTTCCCCTATGTTTTTTCTCTCACCCTTCTCTACTTATTCCCTTTGACAGGATAAGGAGTGGGTGCATATTCGTTGCTGGCAATGTTTTAAAAAGTATGAATGTATGGGAAAGGCTTGCCTCTTCACCGTCGCATTCATCCAATTATTCTTTTCCCCTATGTTTTTCTCTCACCCTTCTCTACTTATTCCCTTTGACAGGATAAAGAGTGGGTGCATATTCGTCGCTGGCAATGTTTTATTGTAGCGTATGGATCACATCACCTAGGTTCCTCCCTATATCTACAACTGCAGTCGTATTTTTCTGGTACTCCCAGACGTCATTGTAGGACGTCTTTACGTCGCAAAATGATTCAATATAGCCGTCAATATGACAAAGATCTGCTTTCTGGGATCCTTTAGGTAGGTACATAAAGACCACTTCCCAAAATAATGTCAATTAGTCGATTTCTGTAGGGTTAGCACGGCCGGTAGACAAAACTGTCTTTCCCCTGTTTTACTCTAAGCAAGTATGAAGAAAGTGACGTAAAACGGGGAAAGACAATTTTGTCTACCGTCCGTGCTAACCCAGCTGAAAGACTTCTCCTGAGCTGCATAAAACATTTCACACAGCGCCATCTATCCCAAACAAAAACAAACTATTTTTATCAGCATTAATATTCTACCATCCATGAATATAATTTCAGATTATACTAAAGTCAGCACCCAAAGTAAATATCAATTCAAAATTGTATTCATCCCTTCATCCCCTAGGTCACGTGCCGTCATTTGTCCGTAATTCCATTATGAGCACTTGACTTCACCCCTAGGGTGTAAACGCCCCTGGGAATCTACCTCTATTGGTATTAGAGACCCCTAATGTGTGGTGGCGGGTGATAACAAATGGATAATGGAATGCCTTTTAACCGACTTTAAAAAAAGTTTTCAATTCTGTTCAAAGCGGTATAATTATATAATGTACAACAGCTGGGTTAGCATGAACGGTAGATAAAATTGTCTTTCCCCGTTGACGTCACTTTCTTCATACTTGCTTGGAGTAAAACAGGGGAAAGACAGTTTTGTCTACTGGCCGTGCTAACCCTACAGGTACGTAAACGCATACATCAGGCATGTCAAACGTGCGGTCCCCGGCCCTCATGCGGCCCTCAATGCATTTATTTGCGGCCCGATCCAATATTAAGAACAGCCGTGTTCCAGGAAAACCAAATGTCCCAATTTCAAATAACAAGTAATTATACCAATAAAATGAGAACATTTCAGGCAGAAATTGAAATTTGTTTTCGAGATTTTAAGCACCAAGAAGATGTTTTTTTGTTGTTGACGGGTCTTTTCTCTAGCGGCATTGATGAGCGACTCCTAGAATAGGTAGTATATATACTCTTTGAGCGACTCGCTTGCAAATAGATGTCATACGAATTAAAATTGGAACAAAAATATTTTTTTTTGGTTTTGCGGACTGTGACTGTTTTATTGTTTAAAAATAGGCTTTATATACTTAACAATACATGCTACATCGTATAACTTAAACCTAACCACCGTCTTTTTCGTTTCCCCTTGGTTAGAAGAGTGCCGCTATATTTAGCTTTAGATTATGCTAGACAGAATCTACACTAGTATAACCACAGATTAGACAATCGCAACATAAACTTATACAAGGTAGGGGTCGCTAGTCAAGGTGTAAACAACACTACACTATACAAAAAGTTCACAGTATGTAAGCTTATGAAAAAAGACGCACACTCATAGCGCACCGCTGTGCTGATCGCTAGACGGCTAGAATAGCCGTACGGCTACTCTTCTTATTTTAGCAGTGTACTTTGGACAAATCGAGATTGAATAAGTACATATATAAAACTTTTTATTGATAGGTAACAGTGCCGCTAAAGCGATGTGTACTTACAAAGATCCTTAAATCCTGAGTGAAATCTACCGAAGAAAAATATTTTTTTAAACATAAAAACGTTCCTTTTTAGTTTTTATATTTGAAAACTTATTTGGTTTAAAGGAATTGTGTTCCGGCGGTACAGGGAGCCGTGACAGAAAAAAGAAAATTCCCGAAACCATGCGCTTTTATAAGGTGTTTTAAATATGTATGTTAGCCTGTAAGGTATATGTAAATATGGGTCTGTTTATTTTTAAACTCGTTGCCTGAATTAAATGAATTTATTATTATTATTTTATTTTCGTAATATCATTTTTGTAACAATATTAATGTTATTTCTGAGAGCCGATGCCAGATTTTTGTAAGTACATTTTATACAAAAAAATGTGAAAAGCATGAGTGAGATAGTAGAATGCAAGTGTACAATATCACGAAGGAAGCTTCATAGACCTTTAACTAAAACGGTGATTACTATTGACATCTATATAGCTGCTTTTATTGGTTGAAACAAGCATTAAAATAGCTGTACCTATGTAGCATATTAAAAACCGCCGTGTGATAAAAGCTGTTATGTTTGTGTAATGAGGTGTTAGTTCTTCAGCATTTTTGTGTCGAGCTTCTTCTCTGTTAAGATTTATATTGTGCTTAGTACTATATTCATACCAGTAGAAGTGTGCATTAGCGTTTCTTGTTATAACGAAACAATAACCGTTCTGCTTTTTTACTTCCTTGCAAGTAGGTTCATATGATGTTACGTATATACATTAAGGTACTAGTTAAGTAGCTACCTACCTAAAATTACAATTTATAATTATTAGGATTACATAAGTAATTATGATATTTGCAAACCTGTGTTGTCATAAGTATCATCGTTTTTTTAACCGTTATTAAGTCAAAATAACATTCTTGTCTGTCTGAGAAAGAATATATTATTTTGCATCGATATCTAAAACTAAATAGAAATGTCCATATCAGAAAAATAGGAACCGCTTCTGATAACGATAACGCAACGCTAATAAAGCTACACGCTTTGCGATATCAGGACAACATGAATGAGCGCGCTTGCGTTGGAAAACAGTTATTAACTAGTTCGTTGAACTTACAGTTTACAGTCTTGTAGGATCACGTTACTAATAGAAGCACAGTGTTGTATTATAAATTATGGAAGTAGAGATAGTATACTGTGTAATACCTAATTCTTCAGTGTAAGTGTAGACTTTGCAGAGAGTCCACGTTGTTTTTAATAGATAAGGATAACAGAAAACCGGTAAGTTGATATTAATTGCGCAACCGGTTACGTTGCATTGATAAATAAACACTATACTTAGATATCTCCCAACAATAATAAGCATTATTATAGCAGAGGAATTATTATTTTGTGTTTTGTTTCTTTCTATCGAACTCGAAATGACCAAAGATAAATGAGGAGTTTATTCCATCGTTATCTAAGTAATGTTTATTAACTGTTTTTAAAAGTGAAATGGCTAGGAATGCTGTAGACTTAGGATGTGAAAAAATCTAGATATGTGAGGAATACAAAATGATGTAATTGGTAGTAGTTCTACGAACAGTAGCATCCGTAAGCACAAACTTTTTTGCAACTCTGCTTAGGGATATTTATAGAAAATCTATCTATCTTCTATACTTATAATAAAACTGTAACAGGGTCAATTCTGTACATTAAACATATTTTGAAAATTTTTGTTGGAGGACTCTCTATAATCGATATTAAAGCCAAAACTATAACGAGATAGGCTATAGGATAGTTTTAATCCCGAAATTCAGGACGGTTCCCGCGGGCAAGGGGATGAAAGTAAAAATATGTACTTATTTGTAATTCATTAACGCGTGTTCCAAATTCATTCATTCTTTTTTTCATTCATTCTTTTTTTTGTTGAAAAGGGAGTGTTTTAAATAACCGGTGTGCCGTAAATAATTCAAGGTCGTCCGTTTTGTGGTTCTGAAATTACAGACATTCAACCTTCTCACTTAGTTTTGTTTTAATTTAGGTTTAGAAATTATAATAAATACAGTTTTTTCTATCTTCATGCATAAATAATGATAATTTACTTTGTGGAGAATATTTAATAAATAAAACCAATGGTCAAATTTTTTGGAGCTCTTAACCATTGGTCACGTTAACTATGGATCAAAAATCACACCCCTTAGTCTTAAAACTAAGCCAATAAGTATCTCAATCAATAATCTAATAAAAAATGACAATAGATATAATAACAAGGTAATAAGGTAAGGTGGTAGGTCGTATAATTCCAAGAACTAAATTTTGCTGGCCAATATCAACCGCGCGCTTTTCAATTTGTTAATTCAAGTAAATACTTATGGCACTATGGCATGTAACGTGGCTGCGACAGCACGGAAGTTCTAATTTTGAATTTTGACTTTACAGTCCAAGATGTTCCTCAAACTGGTCGGAGTGGCTGTCGTCTTTGGCACTGGCTGGATCCTCTACTCCTGCCTCAAACCTGCATCACCGCCTGCCGAGCTCAATCAATACGCATGGTGGGGACCCAACGAGCTGAAAGGCAAGCTGGATCATACCATCAGGCCTTTTAAAGTCAAGTTTGATGAAGAGGTAAACACTGCTTAAATAAAAAAATACTTTATAGTCATTATCATTCATAGCTACAATATAAAAAAAAAACAATTATTTTTGAAGCAAAAGGGGTGGCTTCACGTTTTCGCGTGAACGTAGCTCTGTTTTTCAAGTCATCCTATGCTCTGACTGATGATTACCGAAAATTCGTGCTTATTTGATCACCAATTTCAGGACAAAACCAAAAAAATATTTTTACTTTGTTTTAAATGCTAAAATGGGCTTACATTTGACAACAACTCACCTGATGGTAAGTGACGAAGTTGTCTAAGGTGGAGCACGTTTGCCTATGAGATGCCCATTCACTCTTGACTTGAAAAGACCCAGGAGTAGGATATATAGTAAAACCCTCCATGAGGAGATCTGCACGAGAACTAGCGCGCCCCCTGCGTCCCCCCCCCCCCCCCTGTATCTGCGCCTGCTTTCTAAGCTTGACTTGACTTTTCATAGCTTCTGCTAACGCATTTCAAAACTCCACACTATACCTATGACAAAATATATATTCGAAAGTCTCTATCGCCCTATTTATCTTTTGTGGTACGAGAGCATTTTGTGAGGGTCTCCATCAGTTACCCATCTGCCTTTGAATGAGGATGCCTTTATCATATTTTCTTCCTTTCAAGTTGGTCAAAGACCTGAAGAACCGTCTCAAGAACCACAGGAAATTCACCCCACCGCTTGAGGGTGTAGGCTTCGAATACGGTTTCAACAGCGGCCAGCTCGACTCCTGGCTGAACTACTGGGCTGAGGAGTATCCTTTCCAACAAAGGGAGAACTTTTTCAACCAGTTCCCGCAGTTCAAGACTTATATACAGGGATTGGATATACATTTCATCAGGGTTAAGCCACAGGTAAAGCTTTGGTCTCGCGATCGTAACGCACAACGCCATGGCATGCGGTATGCAGTGTCGGACACATAATCGTATGAAAAACGTCTAGAATGGTCCCTTGTTCCGTCGCAGTATGCATCAGCATATATAGTAAACGTGATTCTGCGTTGGAGCTGCTTACCTCAGCGTTGTGCGTTACGATCGTGATACTGAAGGTTAAAATTTCTTAGCCGTTAGCGTCAGATTATTGACCTTGTTTCAACCCACTGCTGAATGTAGGTCTCCTCTCCTACAAACTATTATCAGTTTGTAGGAAAAAAAGAACCAGTGTAGGAATAAAGAACAGTGGCAAATTTTTTGAGGTTCCGGTCTCACTGCTTTCCAGTTAATATGGCAATGTCATCTAGACTTGGGTCAGAACTGGTGATCTGCCTACTGGACTGGTAAAAAGAACTTCCCATCTATGAGACTGAGGCTGTCATGTAATACTACGGAAAGGAATGATTGCTGTGTTACTACTGGTGTAGAACTGATAGTGACACTAGCAATGAATGCTATTCTGCTGTGTGTGGGTTTATATCCACACTCCACACATTTACAGCTGGAAGACGTCCACTGCTGGCCACAAGCCACAATGCGTGCTGGCTGATTTACATCCATTTGGTGTCAAATGCTACTTCTTATGTCTGGATAAGTATATCCATTTGTTTCTTTTTATTATGCTTAAATGGGCATACGTTTGACAACAACTCACCTGATGGTAAGTGACGAAGTTGTCTAAGGTGGAGCACGTTTGCCCATGAGATGCCCATTCACTTTAGATTTGAAAAGACCCAGGTTATACCCAGGAGGAAACACTGTTGCTGGAAGAGCATTCCATTCCTTGGCTGTTTGTATTTACCTAGGTATGTAACTAACTGACATTTAAGCGTCATCTGACTATGCAACAGTGACCGGTAGCCGCTTTTCTAGGGCTCTAGTGCCACTTAAATTAACCATTAAACCGTCTGCCCCTAAAAAAGTCCTCCACGTGGCGTGGTGTCAGATAAGTAGCAGTTTTGGCTCCTATGATGGTTATCAGCTGGAAGACGTCCAATGCTGAACATAGGCCTCCTTCCTAGAGCGCCACATTGACCGGCTACATGCGAACATTATTAATTACTAGCGGGACGCCCCGGCTTCGCACGGGTATAATAGTTTTCGTAGCGCACGCGATGTTATAAATCAAGAATATTTTAGGTAATTTTTTTACATGTTGGGTTACATTATTGGAGTTTTAGTAAGGATCCCTAATTTTTTGAAAATATAATATAGCCTATGTCATCCGGAGATAGTGTAGCTTCCGAACAGTGAAAGAATATTTCAAATCGGTTCAGTAGTTTACGGAGCCTATTCAATGCAAACAAACAAACAATCAAATCTTTGCTCTTTATAATATTGTTATAGATATAGATTATGGATTACCATCTCAATCTGTGCGGTAGGAAAGAGTAACACCTTAGTGCTGCAAATTGGTCACCCATCCAAGTACTGGCAGTAAAAATTTACTACCTTTATCAATCTATCCAGAAGGGCAATTCAAGCCACACACATCTAGGTATTGGACAATATGGAACTGTTCCTGTAAGCGAGTAGTTCTCTACATTATTTAACTCATGATTTCCAGGTGCCAGCTAATGTCCAAGTGGTCCCCCTTCTGCTGCTGCATGGCTGGCCTGGCTCCGTCCGGGAGTTCTATGAGGCTATCCCCCTTCTGACCAAGCACAAACGTAACGTCGACTTTGTTTTCGAAGTGATCGTGCCTAGTTTACCTGGTTATGGATTTTCTGATGTAAGTATATCACATAGTTGAGAGAAACGAAAAAAATCTAGGTCTGTGGTATATATCATGTTTTTGGTGCAACGCCGGGGGTAGTAATGAGATTTCTAGATAGTGAGATGAGGTCATAAAGTCTCATTTGTCTAGTTATTCTACTAGCCGCACGCTGCAGTGGCCTTCAAACCGGAACATAGTGACTGCACACTACTGCTTGGCCGCAGAATATCTGGCACAGTATCGGTACCTACTTATTACATAATTCCATGGACGTATCATCGTAATTCACAAAAAATTAAGTCAATTTTGTGGGTAGGTCCCAACGGATCCCACGAAACGAATCCCACCTAATATTTTTTGCAACTGATACCACAAAATATTATTTTGGGGTCCCAACTGATCCTAATGAAAAAGTTGGACGTAAAACAAGCGATAAACGCTGTCAGAACACGTTTTTTTCAGGTTGAAGATATTGTCGACGACAAAACTGTTTCTGCGAATAAAGAGTAACCTCCTACGAGTTACTGCTCTCCTAGTACCTATAGTTCATCTTTAGAATACAAATTATTAGTTAATACTAGTAATATGTTAACTGTGATATTAGTAGATACGTGATTAAGTATATTTAATAATAAAGCACCAGTTTTACTAATAATTATGCTTCATATGCTATTCATGATAGCGACAAATAAGAAAAATCAAAAGTCAAAGTACGCGTACTTTGCCCACTATAAATATGGTTACACTTTTGAATTATGGAATTACATAATTAGTAATTAGTAGGCAACTAGGGAGGAGTTTTTTTTTTATTTCAATGAGTAGGTACCAAATTCTTTTTAATTCGCTTTAATATGTTTAGTTTCACGGTGGTACACCATAATCAATCAATACTATTATCGGTGAATAGGCACCTATAGGTCCATAACTTAGATTACCTACATTATTTAATTAGGTATTATTTTACACGCACAGAAATCAAATCAGTAATGAAACATATTACAGATTACATAGTTTTTATCAAATCAAATCAAATCAAATCAAATGAAATCAAATCAAATCAAATCAAATCAAATCAAATCAAATCAAATCAAATCAAATCAAATCAAATGAAATCAAATCAAATCAAATCAAATCAAATAAATTAAATCAAATCAAATCAAATTAAATCAAATCAAATATTTATTCCCAAGAACACAATTTACAGAAAAGATGTTAAAATAACATAATAAGGCATTTTGCGTTCTACCTGCATGCAAGCGTGCAAATATTAAATAATGTTTGTGTTACAATACAATTGAAATTCTTTAACACTATAAAATGTGTGTTGTAACAACCAGTCATGCAATGTTTTTTTGAATATATTGCCTGTTAGCATTTTTATATAATCAGTATATTTATACATCATTTAGGCTTCCGTACCCATAGGGTACGCACATTGCTCGTAGAACTGACAAACGATGGGGAAGAAAGGTTCTCGAGTGGTGACCACGAACCGGAAGACGCAGCGTATGCCCCCCACTCGGTGGACCGACGATATGGTGAAATCCGCGGGGAGCCGATGGATGCAGGAGGCGAGCAGTCGCTCAAGGTGGCGCGCTCTGGGGGAGGCCTATGTTCAGCAGTGGACGTCTTCAGGCTGTTGATGATGATGATGATGATGACCCATAGGGTAAAACGGACCCTATTACTAAGGCTCCGCTGTCTGTCTATCCATATGTCACCAGGCTGTATCTCATGAACCGTGATTTGTTTGAATTTTCACAGATGATGTATTTCTGTTGCCGCTATTTATTTAATTTAATTTAATTAAAACGGTACAAGGACCAATTACAATAATTAAATAGAGTAAGGTAACAAAATAGGTAAGCAGGTATTTAAGACATCATGCAATAAAATAAGATAAAATAAAAATTAACCCACATTAAAAACAAATACTAAAAACAGAATAAAATAAATATTTAAGGGGACAACAAACGTGATTTTTTGCTCGTTTTTATAGATAATGGTACGAAACCCTTCGTACGCGGGTCCGACTCGCACTTGGCCGGTTATTACTTTGTTCCATCAGACATTATATTAAAATAGTGAGAGAAAATGTATTATTAGTTTCAGGTTGCATAGTTTCTAATTTTCTAGCCAGCAGTCCGGCCAGGCTTAGCCATTCCCGAAGTAGCCGTGATCTTCCGAAACCTGATGCATCGATTGGGTCACAAGAAGTACTATATCCAGGGAGGTGACTGGGGCTCCGGCATTGCGTCTGCTATGGCTACGTACTTCCAGGATGAAGTCTTGGGGCACCATAACAATATGCCTTCAGTACAGGTAAAAGTGAAAGAGGTAGAGTGAGTGAGTGAGAGAGAGAGAGCGGAAGCCCCTTAGAGTATAGACTAAAGCAAAGAGAGATCATCAAAACGATATTATATTTGTACCGCTCACACGTTGCAAGCTACGCTTGCAATAAGCACCGTACCACTTTTTTTTTTTACTCGAGGCAACTTTTTTTTCTATACAAATCTGTCAGACTCATTCACATCAAAGCGTCCACATCATATAAAATGTGTCCATAAAAGTGGTACGCTTGACAGATAATCAAGTTATCTCTATGCTTTAGTCTATACTCTAAGTGAAGCCCCCAACTTTTCAAATTATGGAATTTCTACTCGATCTTATGGTGCGGCCACGAATATTTGTGATGCGTTGGCGCCTTCGAGTAAAGGTTGGCGCGCAAAAACATCCTCGTCGGCTACACCTACGTGATGTTTTTGTGGCGCGCCAATATTTATGTCGCCAGGAAGTGAAGGAAAACATCGAGAGGATCAAAGATCACAAAATCCGAGAACATGAGTCATCCACTAACCCGACGTGGCTAGCGTGGTAGGGCTTACTATCTCTCCATATGAGATAAAGAGCCGTGACACAACAGTGGGAACGTATTGGGCTGCTAAACAGAAAAATAGTGTAACGGTTAAGGAAAATTGTTAAGGATGATAGTCGACTCTGAACTGAAATCACAGAATATATAATAAGTAGTATACTCATCATCGTCATCATCATCCTCTTTGCCTTTTTCCATTTGTTATTGGGGTCGGGTTCCAGTCTAACCTGTAGCGGCGAGCTACCAGAATTACACGAGCGACTGTCATCTGAACTCGCAACCAATAAGGGACCAGTAACAGGTATGGTTAGACCGGGTGTCATCTCTAACAGGCTTCTGACTACCCGTAACGATTGCCATAGATGTTCTTATGACAACCGGGACCGACGGCTTAACGTGCTCTCCGAGGCACGGAGCGATGGCATCGAAAACTGCACATAACTTACTAGATAATCCATTGGTGCAGGGTTTAGGATCAAACCCAGTGCCGTAAGATTGCAAAGCGCACATGCTACCGATTTTGACAGTTTTTTTTACTTTTGTAGCTAGACCAAGCTGAGCTGTGGATCCAAGTAGACGGACCCAATATTAGGATCTTTTATTGGCAATCACGGGCATAGGATATTATTCTGGCATCATACATACAAAACATGTATTTAACAAAAATGAATGCACCTGAAGCAAAGGGATTGTCCAGGGAGTGGGCAGCAGTATTCTCCGCGCGGTCTTCATTAAAATCTTCTGCGATCACCAAGCCGCCAATCCAACAAGGTCATCTTAGACAAGCCTGCCAAGCGTGGTGATTATGGCAAACCCCTCCCTATGATAAGCTAAGTGGCGTTTTATTGGGAGTGGACGCCTTCAGGTTGCTGATGTGAATGCACCAGATTCTATGCATTAGTTCCTAAACCATTCTTCAGAATTCGAAGAAGAAAGTATAAATTCAATCGTATTTTTTTCAGAACGGCTGTGGCATGATCAGGACCATGATCGGCGCGTGGTTTCCATCCCTCATCGTGGAAAGTCACTTGGCTGAAAGGATGTATCCTCTCTCCAAGATATTTGCGTATTTCCTGGAGGAATTTGGCTACTTCCATCTTCAGGCAACGAAGCCTGATACAGTTGGTACGTGTTTTATCTAGGAATTAGTGTCAAAATACCCCGTAAAATGTATCTTTGGGCAGCAGCATTCTCCTTGGTACATTAAAATCTTCTGCAACCACCAAACGGCCTGGTGGTTGCAGAAGCGGTGTGGTAAAGGCCTTTTGTGGTGATGTAAAGGCCTGTGTTCAGCAGTGGACGTCTATAAGGAAAAGGCTAAGGATCATGTTGCTTTAGGTGGTAATATGGGTGGTTTGGAGTCCGATTATACCACCTAATGCAACAGTGCTCTGATACATAATAGGTATGGTATGTAGTATATGGTATTACCAACCATACATTTTTGGACACTGAGCTGATATCTGAAAAACATTATAATTCAGACCCCGGCCATAAAATTAAGTTTTATTGTTTCGAATTGTACGAGGTACTTCCTATCCATGTGGGGCGGACCTTCCAATGATACTACAGAAAGATACTATGATTCTATACTATGATACTACCTAGTCAATAATGACCTCTGTCATCTACCTACAATATAAAGACACATATACGTTTCTAGTAGGTAAGTCTAGCCCGAAGTTTAGAAAGCGTAGATCCCAGCATATTGACTGGACCCGCCAGATATCGTATGGATTTATTTAAAAAAATATCATAGCTACTGCATATGTTGTCTTCAGGTGTTGCGCTAACAGATTCCCCTGCTGGTCTTCTGGCGTACATCTTAGAGAAGTTCGGAGTCTGGACTCGAAGAGATCATAAGTTCAAGGTAAAGCCCTCAATTATTATAATGTTTTATGTTATTAAGAACAGACTGGCATAATGGACCACCTGATGTGAAGAGATATAGCTGAGGGATGGTTCTGTAATCCCAAGACACTGGATGTGTCACCTAGGTACGCGTTGCATACCCAGCTAGGTTAGCACGGACGGTAGACGAAATTGTCTTTCTCCTGTTTTACTCCACTTGACAAGTAAGCAAGTATGAAGAAAGTGACATAAAGCGGAGAAAGACAATTTTGTGTACTGCTAACGCGGCTGTAGTACCTATCGCACTTAACATAGTACTGCGGGATCGAGGACAGCTGGCCTGAGCTCATTCCATATTTGCAGGTGTACAGCAAGAAAGAACGTTTAAATTGAGCCGTGTGTGGTGTGATTTTCTACGAAATTGTGGATAGGTAAACTTTAACTTTTTACGAATAGGTACGATAAATGGTAGAAATAGAAGATAGCAAATTGAATTGCTCTTCCAAAGCATTCACCATTTTATGAAACTACGATCAAAGTTTTATTGATAAGTATTGTTTAGTATCATCGAGGGTTGGTGTAATTGGAAATTAAACGAACTTAGCTTAAAATGAAGTTCTATCCAATTGACATGATTGAATGGCGTTGGTTCGAGTGATTAGTGAATACTTACTTATGTTATAATTTTATAATAATGCCTTTAGTGGATAGTGCCTTTAGTAATTATAATGCCTTTAGTAATTACAGTGCATTTAGTAATTACACTTATATTTTTAGTGCCTTTCTTTTTGTTGTGATTTGTCTTGTTTTAATGCCTACTTGTGAAAATGTAATGTTGTGTGATGTCTTGAATAAATGTATTTCCTTTCTTTCTTTCTTTAATTATAATGCCTTTGGTAATTATAATGCCTTCAGTAACTATAGTGCCTTTACTAATTATAATGATTACAGGTTGATGGAGGCATCACATTCCGGTTCTCCAAGGACCAGCTGATCGACAACCTCATGGTATACTGGAGCACCAACTCCATCACCACTTCGATGAGGTTCTATGCAGAGAATATGAGCAACAGAGCAAGAAGCATGGACTGGGCGAAGTAGGAAGTTCTAATATTTATGTCAAAACTTACTCGCCTGATAGCTCAGTGGTAGTAGCTCTGCCTTCTAAAGGTTGTAGTTTCGATCCCCATGTCGAACAACAGACGATCTCTTGCAGAAAATCTTACTACCTACTTAAAAAAAATACATAAAAACAATCATTTTTTTTTATATACATATTTTATTAAAATTTACTTGTGTGGATTCTCGTCAAAACTGCTGTAACGATTTATTGTATAGAGAAACTAAGTCATATTAAAGTAAGTCATCACCATCACATCAAAATTCAACGCTGAATATAGACCTTCCCCATACAGCGCCACTTTAACCGGCTGCTTAACTTCTGCATCCATCAGCTCCCCGCGGTTCTGACCAGATCGTCAAAATCAAAATCAAAGTGTTTTATTGCAAGTAGGCTATTCATAGCACTTTTACAAGTCAAGTGTGATTGGTACTTAAAAACTTAAGTTAAATAATTGTAAATACTGAGCATATAAAATAACAAAGTGCGTAATGTCAAAAATTGTACATAGCAAGCCTATTACAATAATGTCAGTTTGAAAAAAAAGAACGGTCCACCTAGTGGAGGACCTACGCTGCGTCTTCCGATTCGTGGTCACCACTGGAGAACCTTTCTTCCCCATCGGTTATCAGTTCTACGAGCGATGTGGCCTGCCCATTGCCATTTCAACTTTCTAATTCTAAGAGCTATATCGGTCACTTTATCGGATAAAGTAAGTACCGACCTAACATCGAGGATTGCTCGATGGTACCTAATAATATTTCTTGTATCAACAGATACCCCTCTCAAGTTCCAACTTGGGTGTTTCAAGCAAAACATGAGCTCTTGTACCAACCTCCAAATATCCTTCGCTTCAAGTACCCCAACCTGATCGACGTGACTGTACTAGATGATGGAGGACACTTCCTCGCGTTCGAGCTTCCTCAAGTATTTACTGAGGACGTTTTCAAGGCTGTGAAGGCGTTTAGAGCCTGGCATAAAAATGCTGGTAAGACTGAGCTGTGATTTAGTGTTTAAGGTTTATTGTGTTGGTATTAAAGGTTGTATTTGTGCTTAATTGGTGTTTTTTTTAAACATTGATGGGTAGGTATGATGCCGATGTCTGAGGAATTTGGAATGATGGCACAGCAGGTGCCAGTCGAGCACCAAGCGCGGTAATTAGCCAATTTACGAGCAAGATATAGGTGCATGGAATTCACCATTTAAAGAAAAGAGCACGAATTGGTCCTGTATCATATAGATACTTATGTGTTTTACCACCATATCCCCTTTCCCTCTTGGACTCCACTACTATAAAGATTTATCCGTAGGTTATGGATTCAAATGCTGCTATAATTCGATTATTAGGTACTTGAGTGGCCTGAAATGCAACCACCACAATGATAGAGATGCATAACTCTTGTTGGTATTGGTTTATTTGTTTGAGCCGCAAAAGAAAAAAGGTGCGGGCATTACCTTTCTCGCTACTCATACCTAGCACTGGCTAAGTAAGAGGTAGTCATGGTTGAGAGATAGATCTGTAAAGTGGTCATACAGAATTATTAGACAACATTAACTATAGAACAAAATTTATATGATGTAAAAGCGGAGTTGTTGGAGGCTATGCTACTCATCATCGAATATTGAAGATTTGAAGGCTATACAATACTAGTCCATGATTGAAGCAGTTCGCCGAGTATCATCTAATTGTTTTTTTCTCTAATCTGTGGTATCATCATGAATCATAATAATAATTATTATAGTTTTGGCGGGAACGCGGAAAAGTTCACGTCGGTGCATTGTATTATTTTACAAAACTTATACTTTTTCAGTGTTAATGTTTAAAATTGGTGGTGTTTTACGCATTAAGTGCTGAATTACGAGCATGAGTGTGGGCAAGTGATATAATGTAGTGAAACGTGGTTTTTCGTGTTGCTTCCAAAATTCCATAGAAGTCTCTAGTAAAGTTGCCACCACTTTACTAGGGCATGCCTTAGACTGGATTATGACTTACTATGACTACTCTGACTGTGACTATGACTTGACTTTAAGTGAAAATTTCCATAATACGATGAAAAATTACAAAACTTGACACTGGCTAAATACACTATGTGTGGAACCAAAATATAAGAAAAAATTTTTTATTATCATCATGTTATCAAACTAGGATTATAGTATAAGCTTATAGATGGCGCTGTTATGAAAGTTTATCATCTTACTTTTATGACAGCGCCATCTATAAGCTTATACTATTACTACTACTTATAATACTGTACACCACAATTTTGAAAGTGTAGCTACGATTAGGTATGGATATTTTATACATATGTAGTTCGTAGCTTCAAGCATAAAGTTCGATCAGAAAATCAGAGATGGCGCTGTAAAAAGTTTGTTAGATTTTCGGTAAAGGAGTTCATTCTCATAGAGTAAGTAAGTACCTATCTACATTAGTTAGATTTCGTTTTAATGTTTTAAAGATTTTTTATTTGAGTGTTTCACCTTGATGCATATAAATAGGTACCTATATCTTCCAGCTCGACACAGACCTCTGTTTTGAGGGGTAGCTACCTATAGCTAATACCACTAATACGCTCCCACTGCCAGCTGGCTGTTCCCACAATCTTTTCTCCCCCAAGAGTTGTCAGTAGAAGATATCTTTTTAATCTGTAATAGGGCTTGCATTTGGCCAGTGTTTCACTTGATCATCATCATCATCTGAAGACGTCCACTGTTGAACATAGCCCTCCCCAGAGAGCGCCACTTTGAGCGGCTGCTCGCCTCCTGCATCCATCGGCTCCCCGCGGCTTTCACCAGACGTCGGTCGACCGAGTGGGGGGCCGGCCTACGCTGTGTCTTCCGGTTCGTGGTCGCCACTCGAGAACGTTTCTTCCCCATCGGTTGGCAGTTCTACAAACGATGTGGTCTGCCCATTGCCTTTTCAACTTGCTAACTCTAAGAGCTATATCGGTCACTTTAGTTCTCCTGCGGATCTCATTCTGAAGCTTATCTCGCAGGAAAACACCGAGCATAGCTCTCACTTGATGGCACTGAATAACTAACAGTAGGTACTAGCGTACTGATATACGACGTGTGTGATGGAGCACGCTTGCCTATCACCCACATCAACGGCCGGATAACATCCACTGCAGATCACGGGTCTGCCCCATAACGTGACCATTTATTTTGTGTATCAGAGCGGGACATTTCTTACAGAATTATGTAAAAAAAGTTTTTGGTAATTTACAAGTTTTTTATTGTTATAGAGGGTAGACTATTAATTCAAAATAAACACAGCACTTAGTTAAATACAAAATAATTATGTAGGTTAAATGAGTTGTTGCAACGTGGTCAAAGTCGACAGTGTGTCGGCCAGGGTAGCGTACCTGGTACTCCGAATAACCAAACGGTATTCGTTGAAGGTTATACAGGTATACGCGCCGACGACGTCGGCACACTCAGACGATGAAGTAGAAGCTATAGAGTAGATATAGAAGATATAGAAGTAGGAGGCGAGCAGCCGCTCAAGGTGGCGTGCTCTGGGGGAGGCCTATGTTCAGCAGTGGACGTCTTCAGGCTGTTAATGATGATGAATGATGAATGAGTTGTTATGCCTCAGTGCAGTAGAATGACTTCTGGTTAGTATTTTTGTATTTGTCGGCTGAACAAATCAGTTTTAAAATATCGGGTCTGATATAGGTCATATTTAATAAACAAAAGTCTAAACTACTACCACACTAGTACTATAAAATTAACAATATAATAATATAATTTTGATAATAAATAAATAAATAAATAAATAAATAAATAAATAAATAACAATATAATACAAAACTACCCTAATAAGCTAAATAATATGTCAGGGTCTTGTTTTTAGGTACATGTGGAGCTCAGTACATGATTTATTTATATTAATACTTGGATACTTGTGTTGCAAAGTAATATTCGCGAGCGAAAAATTAAATTTTAAATAAATTGGTTAGTTTGCAAAAGCGGGACCATTTTGCCCTGGCTGGGGACAGCGGGACAGATATCTTGAAAGCGGGACTGTCCCACCCGAAACAGGACGTTACCCATATAACGCTTTATTGGACGGTTATCATAGGGCTCGCCATAATCACCATGCTTGGCAGGCAGCTTGGTGATCACAGAAGTTTTTAATGTGCCGATGAGAATGTTGCTCCCATTCTCTGGATATTCCTTTAGCCAGCTCTTACAGCACCCACAGGAAGAGATGGGTCCTATTCCCACGCCGCCGAGACCACAGTCTATACCTATGTTTCTTCTATCTTTTAGAGGTAAGTGTTCAAATAAAAGTCACAAAAACAAACAGATCTATATTTATTGAGGCATATTTTTCAGCATTACATAGAACTCTAGAAGTGATTCATAATATTTAATTCTTATTCTAAAAGATTTTTAACAGAATAGATTTCATCTAGTTATTGTCCATCCACATTTTATATACGCGCAGTTCTTAAGCAGAGGTATGTACTTAAGTGTAATTAGGTAAATAACTAAATCTGTGGTTTTAAAATTAAATATTTACCTAAACTAAAATCTTGACAGTTTTTAGGAAATATAAAGAGTGGTGGCCGAGCGGTAGCATGTGCATGTGCGCTTCGCAATCTTACGGCACCGGCCCCCTTATTACCTAATTTGCGACAGGCGTAAATCTCGCGGTGATTGCTGTCATACATCATTAGTGGCGTAGCGTCGCATACATGCTCGACACCACTAATGATGTATGACAGCAATCACCGCGAGATTTACGCCTGTCGCAAATTAGGTAATTAGGGGGCGGGTTCGATCCTCGGCCCTGCAGCAATGACTTATCTAGTAAGTTATGTGCAGTTTGCGATGCCATCGCTCCGTGCCTCGGAGAGCACGTTAAGCCGTCGGTCCCGGTTGTCATAAGAATCGCAATCGTTACGGGTAGTCAGACGCCTGATAGAATCTGACACCTGGTCTAACCATCCCTGTTACTGGTTCCCTATAGGTGTTGCGCCAGTTTGTATCTCGCAACTTGCGAGATACAAACAGAATGTGCTACACGGTATGTACCAAAATTATTTAATCTCAAGCGCCGTACTTTGAATCCCTCGCTATGGTTAGGATTCTGCTCTAGACAATCTACTATTTGTAATGTAGTGGGTAGCTTGAAAATATTTCTGTGAAAAAAGTGAAGTGTACCTATAGCACCGCTTGTTTTCACTAGAACATTATCCTAATACATTTTTTTAAAGAAAGCCTCAGGTTTTATTGCTTTCTTTCATAAAAGGTACGAATTATCTTTTTATCACCTTGTTATGCTGCCTTTGCAACGTTCCAGTTGGTAGCGCAAGAATCTGAAACTAAGTGTTGCCACTTGCCATACTTACCGTACAAAATATGTAGGTAAGTCTACGTATTTAAAACACTAACATACCTATTAATAACATATAATAAGAATAATAAAATAAAATAACTATTTCTAAAGGCTCTTCTTAAGAACTGCGAGCGTTTTAAGCCACTAAAACAAATATTTTAGCTTATCTGAATTATTTATAAATAAGCTAACGTGGTACCCAATCACATAATGATAGTAAATATTTGAAAATAACTATGAGTAAATGACAAATAATAATTAGGAATCAGCCCAATTCATTATTTTTTATTAATATTTATTAAATTTGTATTGATAAAAATTTTATGTTTCACCACTTTTATTATAATTTAATACATGTTATTGTCACTTCACAAAATATTCGCTTACAGTTAGTACAAAAAAAAACTTCGTTGCAAGATTTCTGGAAATAGATTTTTTGAAAAGTAGTATTTTAATGAATAGTTTGATAAACATTTTTTGTACAATCTAAAGTCTTTTAATGAAACACTAAACTAATTAAAGCCTTTCTATACTTAGATATAAATGAGATGTGATGAGTGTTTTTTATTTAATGATGTGGAAAAATAGTTTTTGAGAAAATTATGTAAGTAGAATGGTGTTTATTTCTTTAGAAATTTTTCGTATTGCTTTTTTCTACGTCGAATAGCAGTAACCCAAAACGAGTTAACTTATTAGCTAGTCAGCTGCTTATGCATAGGTAAGTACATAAGTATAGACTTTTGTAGATGTAGATAGGTATTTACAGCTTTATTTTTCCACTGCATTAAATAAGTTACAATGATCCTGCAGCTTAATGGAAGCTAGTAATTAGTAATTAATTATGTTGTTTAATAATCTACTTTTTTATAGATTCCTATTCCTACTTATATAATAGAAATTAAACATCATATCTTAGAGGTACATCCGGTACATCAAAATAATGAGTTAGATGAAATTTTTGCACATAGATAAAATGCACTGCCGTGATCATAATTGAGTGAATAGGTATTCAATTTATTCCGGCAAATCCAAAGTTGTATGGGCAGCTGGTAGGTATAACACTATCAAAGCGTAATTACTATTTTTACATTACAGTTATTATCTAAACCTAGGAAAGTCACATTCAAACAGGCCCACTCTTCTACCACTTTACATAGCTAAAGGCTAAGCCACAGCACTAACATACCAATACATTCTCTATACATAAGGTACAATATTAGATTAAACAATAAAATGCATTTAAACTTAAATACTTTTCTCCGCCGTTCATGTGAATCTGTTTTTATCTTATTTAAAATGAAGTAGTATTTGGAACTTAGCAAAAATATTTTTTAGTTAATAATTTATGGCAGACACTTGATCAGCAATAGAATATCTCAACTTAGAGTTACTTGGCAGTACTCGAACCATTCAAGCTGAGATTTATTGTGTGTTTACAGTTTTGATAAAGCACGAAATAAATCATAAAATGGAGTAAATATAAGTATCAGAAAAAGAATATTAAAAAGCCAACTTTTATAGGATTTTCACATTTAATAACAATGTATTAATTAATTTCAGATTATTCTCTTAGTCCACTACGTTCATTCACACATTTCTAGCTAATGCAAGCAAGCATTAAGGGAACTTACACTAATATAAGAAGCATTTTTTTTACTTTTTGCATATTATTCGATATTATAAAAAATCTAGAAAATGTATAAATTCACAACCTATCAATTTGTCTATTAATTCATTTCAATAATCTGTTGTTACTATGATTTATTTTTTGACATAGAGTAGTTAGTAATTATTAAATACATACAAGTTATTTTTCTACAGCAAAATAATAATTATTTGCCATTAAATCAAAACTCGATGTTTATCCAATACTGCAGGGGTTTATTTAGGCCTTCTATTAGTTAATTTAAATATTCAATAATTGAAAACTAATACTTCATACACTAAAAATGATTAATCAGAACCAAAATATCTGTAAAAATAATTATAATTATTTTCTAATACAATTAAGTTGGTCGTCATTTCATATAAATACATTTAAAATATAGGCTTTTACTTGGCAGGTTCTATACTCAAAAGGCGATTATTATTAAATATTTGGACACAATAATAACAATTTCAAAGTTTAATGCTATAATTTACCACTAAAAGAAAAAGCTAAGGTATACAATAATGATGATAACAGGTACAATAAAAAAATTTACTACTATGCAAAAATAAAAAAAAATATTTTTGTAATTTTAAGATCTTTACGTTTTTTTATAAAACATTATATTCTATAATTCTGTTCATTTGTTGATATAAATAACGATAGATGAAGAAAAAAATATTCTATGTTTTCAGCTTGATAGAATCTGCAGAGATAACAATTTGATATATATTTTAATAAAGTAGATAATTATCTAATAGTAAGTAATCTAATTTAAAGTTGTATAAAATATGTTTGTAATCATTACAACCTATGTGTAATATTATAAGTATAACGGCAAAACTATAACTAACACACAACTCCCAATTCATAAGGTGTGAAACTAACTTGTTCCCTCTATATTTTTTCAACTAAAAATTTAAAGCACTGATTTAGTCATTTTCAATTTGTAGAAAATGGAATCAGAAGAATTTACATTCTTTAATTTATAAAATCAGGCAAATCACTAGCTACGTCACGTCATTTATTAACGTAAAAAAACAAAAAACCATTTTTAAATGATTCTAAAAAGCGATTGTTAGAAAATCAAAATAATAATAGAAGTTCGTATAAAACTTGGAAAAATATTAAAGAAATGAATCATAAACTTATTTATTGCTAGTTTATTCCAACAAATCAACTTATAATGTTAATGTATAAATATGGTTTTAGCTGAGCAATGATCTTTACTTAAAAATATAGAACAAAAAAGCGGCTTATAAAGATTATTTATAGTGTATAATCGGGATAATTCATAAATATTTCCTACTAGTTACTAAGTTAATAATGAAATACCTGTGAGTAGATCTCTTCAAGTCAGCTAAATTTCGCTAAAATAATTACATTACCTTTGCAACATTGACTAAACTATGAAAATTATCAATAACAACAATTCATAGTTATTTAAACAATTAATAATTATTGTCTTATTTTTATTGTCGTACAGTAAAGGTAGGAAAGCTCGATTAAATATTATCCAGTATTTTTTTTATTTAATTCATAAATAGTTTGCTATTAAAAACAATGCTCTCGTGACAAGTTACTAGTTATGAAAACTTGACGATCCAGTTACTTGACAATAGTAAAGAAATCATGAGAAGTAGTTCTAATTTCAATATTCTAAGGGAATTAAGTGAAGGGAATAGAGGTAAAAAATGGACCTCTGGTGTGAAAAAATGGTTCATAAAAACTATTTGAGATGAATCTTCTTTCAGATATGGATTTTTAGATATGCGAGTACGACTAGAACCCTAAAAAATAAGACCACCATAGGTTATGTGGCGCAGGTTTTACTAAGATTTTAAATAAGCACAGCCAAAATTTTGCGGTGGATTCGATATTTGTTCCTACTTAGGTACGTACATTTAAAATACAAAAAAGTATTGATGTTCACTTCGAATTTACTTGGATATTTGCTTCTATTGAGCTGCCACTGCCATACGCTTTTATTTAAAGTTAACTTTTTTACTGACTTATTACTTATTTTTTACGGTACCTTGAATGATATCATTGTAAATACTTGCTGTTTTTTTTGGAGTATATAGTGCGTTTCGAATTTCCTGAGAAACTCGTAGGTACATTGACCTTTGAGCGGACTGCAGCGACTCTCAACGTATTTTTTGGTGGGTCGCTTTATATTTTCAAATTTCTTGAGAAACTCGTATATTAAAACATGTCAAAACAGGTTTGACTGACCTTGTCTTGCACACTTCCTTGTATCACGAAACGCGGTATAAGTTTAAGAAATGTTTGACTGACTGGCTTCAATGCAACTGTTTTTATTAGTGTTAAGGATTATAATGAATTTTGTACCAATGTTTACTTATAAATTATAAATAATAAAATTTTAATTAGTTATTAAATAACATTTGCACGTCTGCTTGCAGACTGAATACATGAACAAAACTTGCTGTAACATCTACTATACATGTATTTTAGCGAATAAACGTTTTGATTTGATTTGATTTATACGTGTAAATGACAGTGAAGCGGCCCATAATTATATGGAAAGCGATACTGTCGCTTTTTCGGGGCGAACATAATACCGGGGGAGCAATGCACGAGTTTCTCAGGGGATTTGAAACATGCTATTGGTACTTACTTACTTGGTGATATCAACGAAATAAATAAGTAAGTAAATTAAAGTAAATTAGGGAGATATAACCGGAACCTCAGGGGCACGAATTTTACTCGGCATTGGTCTTTTTATAGAGGTACCTACTTGAACAAAACACCAAGTAAAAACGAAGTGGTGACACCCTCCTCCTACCTTTTAGGCGACAAGTTATTCACGTAGTTTGGATCCATTTCATCTAAATCCTTCCCTTTCGTCTCTGGAACACAGCACACAACAAAACAGAGCCCCCCAACACTTATAGAAGCGTACAACCAAAACGCTCCGTGAAGCCCTAGGGCCTGCTGGAAGTCTACGAAGGTCTTCACCCCAACGAAAGCGCATAGGTAGCTAAATGCAGTCGCCATTGCGCTCCCAAACGCACGATACTCCAGCGGGAACAGCTCCCCAATTAACAGCCAAGATATCGGACTCATACCTAAAGAAAACGCTATCGTGAACACCAGAACACAAAGCAGCGGGATCCAGTCATTCTGACCCACAGTTTGATGGAACATCACATTTTGAATTCTCTGATTACGGTGAACTTCTTCATAGTACGCGTAACTCCCAAACCCTGCTAAAGCCATTGACATGAGAACAGAACTTACAATCAGTAAGGGCAATCGGCCGACCGTGTCGATTAGCAATCCGGAGAGACACGAAGCAAGGAGCTGTACGAACGAGACAGCAATAGCAGCACCGTGGGGATTCATCCCACCGAAAGTCTTTCTGAAAATCGGAACTGCGTAGAAAGAAAACGCATGCGCGCCGGAGAACCTTTGAAACATCATCAGGCCACACGTCACTAAGATAGGACCTAGTAATCTATTCATGGTTCTAACATCAAGGGAGTTTATCAATTGACTCCTAGACATCTGGCTTTGTCGCTGACTGAAGTTCTTGCTTGCTAACACATTAGTTCTTATAGTAGCCAGTTCTTGTGCGACGTCTGAGTTTGGACCCCGTAGCCAAAGGAGACTTTTGTACGCTTCCTCGTCCTTTCCTATTAGGACGAGATAGCTTGGTGTTTCAGGTATGTATAGGATTGTGCAGAATAGAAGTAAAGGAGCAGCGGATATGCAGAGAGCTAGTTGTTGCCAGTCGAGGTAGGCGCCGATGGTGAAGCTGAAGAGGACTCCGAGATGGCCGACTATTTTCAGGACAGCGCTGAGACAGCCACGTATGTCTGGGACTGATATCTCGCTGATATAGACCTGGAAAGAAAAAGCTTTGTTATTTTAGACCTTTATAACCTGCTTTGTGCTTTCCTGTCTTTATAAAGTACACATTCCAGTGTTTTTTATGTAAATGCTTATATTCTGATTCAGTATTCGTCTCACACCACGTTGGTGGTTTCACTCGTAGCTCGCAAGAAGTACGAGAAGTTCTAATAATATTTCTTTTCAATAATAATTGGCACAATTTCTTTTTACAAAGAACCAATTTAGTTGAATAGCCAGCTCACGATGACTTTAGAAAAGTCAATTAATTTTTATAACCTCTATCTTCTGCAGAAAGTCGCTCAAATTATGCAAAGCCTTATTGGCGCTTAATGTTTATAACTTCGGAACTGCTATTATTTTCAACAAATGAAAAACTCATTATACGTTCATAGCAAGTTCCTTGGTAATAAATAATGAAATTTAACACAAAACTTTCCTTTGGGACCCCAATTTTCTAAATCACACAAAGCTTAGTATTGTGGGGGCAGTTGCGAGTATAATAACAGTAAGAGCTGGTCAGTTTCTATTGACATGAAGGTTTATTTTTGCAAAAATTTATCTAAAAGAATCGGATAAGACTTCGTGACACGCTGGTTAAAAAAGAGTTCCAAAGAGATATACAATTTAAAAACTGACAAGTTGTATTTTATTTTATGAGTCGCATATGTGATTATACCGCTCTGTTTGTATGGTTTTCTAATCGAGTGTCCGGCATGTGGAAAAACTCCATGCATGCCTCAATAGTACTTGTCTAATATGTAAGTACTTATGTGTGCGTAACACGTAGCTAAACCCGAATCAATTTGGTAGAATGCTTACTGTCAAATATCATACAGAGGTTTTGGATGTTCGAAGAATTTCTGGGAACTTACGCAAAGTTTAAGGCTTTATCAATTACGAGTAGGGTGCTTTTTATTCTACTTTTTGTGAGACAAACTTCGGATAATAGAAGTTAACTTGTATTTTTGTACAAATTGGGAGAGATTGACTTGTCTTATTGTAAAAGTTTCAGCCAGTGTCGGTGCGACCTCCTTATTATAAAACGACCAGATAACCTACAAAATCTGCATTTGAAAATGCTATCAATTATTTTTGTTTCTCAATTCATAATTTGGGTGTAGATATTGGGTACTAGACAACAACACAAACAGGCATCTAACAGGATACCATATATTCCTAGTAATTTTGATTTAAAAACCAAACTACGAATTCAATTTTGATGAAACTATGGAATCAATCTGAAAGTATGCCATTTAAGTAACAGTTTAAGTTTTCAAATGGGTTTAAAAATCACGAAATTCTGAGGTAATAAACATAACAAAACAACTGAATAGAGAATTTCTTCATTTTTTTGTGGAGGCCTACCCTAGGTGGACCGCAGGGAGCTGATAGATGCAGGAGGCAAGCAGCCACTCAAAATAGCGCTCTGTGGGGGAGGCCTATGTTTAGCAGTAGATGTGTTTAGGCTGTGATGGTTTGATTACGATGTTATCTAAAACAACAAATCAAACCTCAAAACCTGGTCGGAACAATTTCGACAAAAAATGAGGGTAGCCGTGTTTTTACCAATTTGAACGCTAACGGCTTAAACTATTTCAAGAATTCGGGCCCATGGCAAGTTGACATCATTATCAGCGGATTCTCTACTAAACATCTCATCTCAAAAACAATTAAAGAAAAAAAAAGCGTAATGGCCGTCTGCACGAAAGTTTGACAGCTCTTAATTAAGTTCGCAATTATCTTTCTGGAATACCCAAATATTGCAGTAAGTAGGTACGTTATAGTCAACGTCACTTATCCCCATAAGCGCTAACATAAAGACTGCCAATCTTTAGAGCATTACAATTTAGGGCATTATTAGAATTGTATACAGTCCCATACTGAAAGTATGGTGGCTCTACATTGCGTCAGAAGCATGCGGGCTTGGAAATTAGTTTCTTTAACGATCTTCAATCTGCATTATAGCCTTTATTATGAAGTTCACATGGTCTATTTCAGATCATTGTCGACTATAAAGGAATTGTGACGTATTTCTAATGAACGGTCTGATAATCTTTGTTTTAATCTGATTCTATTTGATTAAACGCTGACGTTGAAGTTGTCTGCCTAAACGACTGTGTAATTAAACTTTTGAACATTTTCTGGATTTCTGCTTGAATTTGATTAATTCTTACTTTGCTTTATGTCACATTGCAATGTTTTTCTTGTTGTATCTAATTTTTTCGGTTATTAGGTCAACATTATTTTGTATGATGACGCGTAGGAATATTTGTTTTGTTTTTATCATATTTTGTGAAACATATCTCTTTTCTCTCTAGATATAGTTACAAAAACGACAATAAGCAGTGGATAACCCACAGAGCGCTACTTTGAGCAGCTGCATGCCTCTTGCATCTATCGGCTCCACACAGTTTTCACCAGATCGTCAGTCCACCTATTGGGGGGCCGACGACGCAGCGTAAGCCACGCTGTGCCTTCCGGTTCGTGGTCGCCACTTGAGAGCCTTTCTTCCCCATCTTTTGTCAGGCTCTCTAAACTCTCTAATTGGTTGACATTCCTTTAGATAATTCTTGGGCCTTTGTAAATTGGAATATAGTTATTAACTACACTTTTCTGCAAAGTTCGTCTAGGTAGGTACCACCGCTTTGCCAGTTATTCTGCCGCCAAGCAGTAGTGTACAAGCACTACTGTGTTCCGGTTTGAAGGGCATTGTAGCTAGTGAAATTACTGGGCAAATGAGACTTTATGATCTGATCACTCAGTCTAGTAATCTGATTACTAAACTGGGTGATGTCTCAGGATGACGTGCGCAGTGCAGTGTCACGCGAAACTTTATTGTTGTAAAGTTCCGGGTGACACTGCAACTGTTATGGGCGGCCGTGTCACTTAACATCAGGTGAACGACAAGCTCGTCACGTCATTAAAATCACGTAAAAAAAAAAAAAAAAAAAAAAGGTACTTGATAACTATAATAATGTAAGTCATGTTACCTCTGAATCAATAAATCCATCATATATCACCTAAAGTAGCAGAACAAAGTAAGTAAGTTGCTATATGCAAAGGCTTGAATTGCATTAAGCTTACCTGAGAAAGCATAGTAAGTATGGAACAGCAGAATCCTCCCAAGAAGGCAGTGATGCACATCATCCTCACAGACGTGGCTATCACGGTCAGCAACCAGGATATACTGCAGGGAGCAGCAGCTAGTGAGAGCACCCGGCGACGCCCATGACGCATAGCTGCTCCTCCTGCCATGCCACCGAATAATGCGCCTGGAAGGGTAAAAAATGTTGTTAGGATAGCTCGTGATATTGATAGTGAGAGTGACGGGGACCGTGACGATGATGGTGACAGTGATGATGACGATGAAAATGGGGACTAGGACGGCGTGACACGATGATTGTGACATGGTGAAGGTAAAGGTTGGAAAAGAGTGCAGTATGTAAATAACGGCTAACAGTGAAGTTTGTTTTTGTGATGGCATTCTTATTGATGATTTAGTTTGTGTTGGTATTGTTATTAAATACGCATCATTGGAACTAGCGAATTTTATGGAGGCGCTAACATCGGACATATGGAAAGAAGCACCCTGGTACATGTTGTTTGCGGACGACATTGTACTGGTTGGTGAAGATGAGCTTGAGGTACAGAGCAGGTTGGGAAAATGGCAGGAAAAGCTGGAGAATGTAGGCTTGAAGATCACAAGGACTAAAACGGAACATTTGTTCTGTGACTTTGCGGTCCCTCCAGTATTAGGCTTATCACCTTTTCGCCCTTTCCAGTCTGCTCCGACTTCCATTACCTTAGTTCACTTGTGCCAGGTGATGAATAAGATAAATGCGGAATGGATGAAATGGAGACAGGGGAACCACGTGTAATCTCAGAAGTGTACGATGGGATACATCTATCAAGCAGTAGGCCAATAAACAATAAAGTCTGATAATTGTGCGATGAAGAATGATGATAGTGACGATGATGATGGTGGTGGTAGTTATGGTGATATTGACAAGGTTGGCCCAGTTTGTGATTGTTAATGATCAATGTAAAGTAACTTTCGATCTTTTGACAGGTACCTACATACCGGTCCGGTACCGGAATTATTGAACAATAGACAAAGCACGTAGAAATTCACATTATTAATACCCTCCTTCAGTTATCAGATACGAACAAAGACAACAAACAGCCAACCTCATAGGTGACCTGACAATTGCTTAGGTACTTCCTATTATGTAATATTGAGAGTCCAATCAATTCCAATTTCTAATCTAATTCCAAAATCAGAATCAATTCAATTGTTATGTGCGAACATTGAGAAGGGTAACGAAATGAAATAGCTGATACACAGCTGGGACTCGAGGTTTCTCACAGAGAGAGAGTGTGGGCCATAATCTACCATGCAGGCCAAGGTTGGGTTAATGGATGACACAATCATCATCAACAGCCTGAATGCGTCCACTGCTACACATAGACCTCCCCCACAAAGCACCACTTTGAGCGACTGATTGCCTCCTGCATCCATCGGCTCTCCGCGGTTTTCACCAGATTGTCAGTCCACCTAGTGGGGGGCCAGCCTACGCTGCTTCTTCGGGTTTGTGGTCGCTACTCGAGAACCTTTCTTCCCCATCGGTTGTCAGTTCTACGAGCGGTGTGGCCTGCCCATTGCCACTTCAACTTGCTATTTCTAAGAGCTATATCAGATGACACAATTATACCCTCAAATGTTTGTGATTATTGAACATTTCCCGGCTTCCTCGTGATCTTTCCTTCACTATTGTAAGTGCGAGTGCATATTTCACACATAACTTGAAAGTAATTGGTGCAGAGCCAGCTGGATTCGAACCAGGGTGTGTCAGTTTCAAAGTCGCCCTGACCACTACTGAGCTACACTCTCTCCTACCACTACTACTCTTTTTCCATTTCATTGTTTGTCATGTTAACTCTCTGCATTGACAAACAATTTCGTGTTTCGATTTCAACAATAGATGGGTCCAAAAGCATTATTCGAAATTCAAACAAATGAATGGGCCTTACAAATAAAAATCCAATCAACCGGATTAACTGATGAAACAAATAGTCTGTGTTGGTTTTAGTTAACGATTCTTATTGTGTTGAGGATCGAGTTAATACACATTCAAGGATGATCTGAAAAAAATGTAATAATTTACTAAAAAAATGATTAAGGGTACATGTTCGTAGCCGACTCCACGCACCAGCAGATGACGTGTCGCTGCGAAACTACTGGTTTCTTTCTACAGTATGTTTCAGATCCCCGAAGAAACTCATGCATTGCTCCCCCGGTATTACTTTAGCCCCGAAAAAAAGCGCTTCACTATCGTTTACGAGTCTACCGCGTTTCGTGGTACATGGAAGTGTGCGAGACAAGTTCCATCAGTGGCGCTAAACCTGGTTTTGACGTGTTCCAATGTACGACTTTCTAAGAGGATTTGGAAATGTAAAGCGACCCACCAAAAATCGGTTGAGAATAGCTGCAGTCCGCTCAAAGGTCGATGTACGAGTTTCTCAGGGTATTTGAAACGCACTATATCTAGCGACACATCGCCTAAAGGTGGAGAGAATAGAGAACCATAGAAACTAGTACCATCGCTTGCTGCTGCTGCCTCCAGTCGGCTACAGAACTATTGAATGGCTGCTGTCACAGACAAGACTTGTTGTGACTGGCAACTCATAAGACAAACGGATTTTTATTTTTAAGCTTATTGACTGATTTTATAATTAACTCTACTGTTCCTTAGTTCCTTACCATTTCACTATTCGTACTACAGTAAGCTCTGTAGTGCGTTCTGGGGGAGGCCTATGTTTAGCAGTGGACGTCTTCAGGCTGTTGATAGTGTTGATGATGATTACAGTTATTGCACTACCTTTTTATGTGGTTTCCAGAAAGTTTTCTATTCCTCCATGTATTTTATAGGGAAAAGTTGCCTATACTTTTAGTACCAAACAATACTAGCTGTAGTTATACTCTCGGCAAGCATGGTCCATACCATCGTCGACTGCATCGTTATTCCCGCGGCAACTGCATCGTCACTTACCTTACCAATACCATCAACTGAGACAGTTGGCCAAACTCAGGCCACCCATCGTAGGTAAAAAGAAGGTAAAAAATATGCTAAAAAGTCGTATCTAACGAAGGACTCATACTAAGGAATCATAGTTCGTGGAGGTCACAGATTTAGGACATTTTCCCTAAGTCTATGGTGGAGTGGAGATATAGAAAGGTTATTATAATTTTTCCTATACCACTGTGATAAAATTTATTTATTCCAAGACCATACCTAAGAAGGATAGTGAGGCAAGCCAGCTGGCCTGCTGGTCAGTCAGCTGGAAGTCCCGTCTGGTCGCATTGGCGCCAGGTCCTTGCAGGGACGCGATGGCAGGAGAGCTGTAACCTTTTCCCAGGCCAGCTGAGAACGGGGCTAGGGATACTGCGAGGGCTGCCAGCACCTGGAAACAAGTTTTTACTTAATATGTTATATAAGTTATATATAAATATGTTATATACCTGCAGACATATAGATGTAACCATCTATCCGCATCATCCCGGATCTAATATAAAACGCCATCTCTTCCCACGGGTGCCGTAGGAGCTTGCTAAGGGAATAAGCAGCAGCATTCTCCTCATCATCATCATCAACAACAACCTGAAGACGTCCACTGCTGAACATAGGCCTCCCCCAGAGAGCGCCATCTTGAGCCGCTGCTTGCCTCCTGCATCTCTATCGGCTCTTCGCGGTTTTCACCAGATCGTCGGTCGAGGACGGAGCATTTTATTCCTCGGCCAGTTTCTCTGAAGGATCGAATTAGAAATAAGGTGATGTGATGGATAAACCTGAAATGGTAGTAGGCTGGTTTAGTCGTCCACAGAACATACACAAGCGTTGGTTGTACGTACAAGTTGTTCTTGAGTGGAGAGTGCGACAAGGCGGGCGTAGTGTAGGACGCTCTCACAACTAGGTGGAGTGATGACTTGCGCCAAATAGCTGGCACCAGATAATAGAAGACCCAATACAAACATATAAACTAGACGGTAGGAAGGAATTCGGTGGTAGGAATTTCTGCCGAGTTCGTCTAGCTAGGTGGTAACACTGCTTGGCCAGCTATTGTGCCGCCAGTCAGTATGTGCAAGCTCAACCGTGTTTCGGTTTAAAGGAGACTGCAGCTAGCGAAACTGGGTAAATGAGACTTTATGACCTGACCTTAAAGTCTCTCTTATTGCAAGACTGTGTTTGTCTCTGATCATGGCGAGCGCAGTATCACGGAAAACTTTACATTTTAGAGTTTCAAGTGGCGAACTATCTGGCTGGGCCCTAACTCTCTATGACCACTTTACAATTTTTTACTTCAAAACCACGCAAATTGCTTGTCTTACATAACTTAACTAAAGCGCCCTGGGGCCGTACCGTGAGCTCTTAGCGCGATTCAAAACAGAGCCTACACTGGCTCGCTTGTCAAAATCCCCATACAAAAAAAACAAAGCGATCCAATATAGGCTCAGTTTTGAATCGCGCTAAGAGCTCACAGTACGCCCCCTGGTTACAGTTGTAACAAACGGCTTTTTAGAATGAGGCGTTTTATTTAAAAAAAATTGTATTTTATGTCTGACCCAATAGATGGCGCCAGTTGTGGTTTTACCAAAATCTGTCACTGTCACTGTTTCAAGCAAAGACAACAGGTTAGAGGCTGTGTGTTACAATACCTTAGAGTATAGACTAAAAACATAGAGAGATCAATCAAAACGATATTATATTTGTACTGCTCACACGTATCGCTACGTCAGTGGCGAAGGAAAGAAACAAACATATAGTAATTAGCTACGCTTGCGAAAATTCACCGTACCATTTTTTTTCGACACGAGTCAACTGTTTTTTTTAATACAAATCTGTCAGACTCGTTCACATCAAACTGTCCACTTCATACAAAAAGTGTCCAAAAAAGTGGTGCGCTTGACAGCTCGGCTTTTTTTTGGATCACAACATTAACGTTTATCTATCTCGCAGTTCTAGTGTACTTCAATTTACTTTTTTTTTGGCTCGCCCTATTGGGCAGACTAAAGTCGTGAGACCATACCGCCTACTTCAATTTACTTAATAAAAATGCACCACACACTACTTAGGAGATACTACAGACAATGTACTCATGGTCCACTAAACTGAATTTGACATTTCTTTATAGGTAGTCTAAGCATTTTCTTATGTATAAACTACTCTGTGATTTGAAAGGTTTAAACTATGTACTTACTGCGCCCTCTAGTAAAAGAAGCGGAACTACATTTTTTAAAATAATACGCCTCATTAGCGCCCTGATATACTGGGTGGCGCAAAAGTACTGGCACTAAAGAAAATACTTTTATTTTTTTTATATGACATTTTCTGTCATTCTGTTGTTGAAAATTGTGTAGTGAACAAATGTAAAATACACTGAAAATAAACATGGACCGTTTTACTCCCCAAGAACGTGGAATAATTGTGTCAATGTTCTTACGGAATAATTCATCAGTGATAAGAACACAACGTGAATTTCGTCGACGATTTCCCCACCGTCAGGCACCGATTGGTCGCACAATTCGACGCTTTGCCACACGCCTTGAAGCAACTGGCTCAACATTGGATAGACCTAAGTCTGGGAGACCAAGAACAGGCCGTTCAGCTGAAAATATCGATGCTGTGCGCGAAGATGTGGAAGAGTGTCCAGAAACATCAACGAGGCGACGTGCCACGCAATTGGGCATTTCCAGACGGACCCTGCAGCGTATTTTGGTGAAAGACTTAAAGATGTTCCCGTATAAAACTCAAATGACTCATCAACTGCTGCCTGCTGACCACCGAGCTCGTCTAGATTACTGCCAGCGCGTCATAAACCTCAACCTTGAAGAGGATGATTTTCCTTCAAAATTGGTTATGAGTGACGAAGCGCATTTCCATCTCTCAGGGCATGTCAATAAGCAGAATACTCGGTTCTGGGGCACTGATAATCCGCGCACTATTCAAGAAACACCTCTACACCCACTAAAAGTTACTGTATGGTGTGGCATCTGTGTTGACAGAGTGATCGGACCCTATTTTTTCGAAGACGCTGGAGGCAATGCGATAACTGTCACTGGAGAACGCTACAGAACCATGTTACGTGAGTTTTTGATACCCAGTTTGGACGAATTGGGGCTGGAGCACATCTGGTTTCAACAAGACGGCGCTACGGCACACACAGCGCGCGACACTATGGACTTAGTGAGGGACGCTTTTCCAAGCCGAGTTATCTCTCGTTTTGGCGATTTGCCTTGGCCTGCAAGATCACCCGATCTGACCAGTCCAGACTTCTTTCTTTGGGGTTTTTTGAAATCTCGGGTGTATGTGAACAAGCCACAGACTCTCGCAGCTCTAAAAGAAAACATTCGTCAAGAAATAACGAACATATCGCAGGAAGTGTTACGGCAAGTTATGCAAAATGTCATAAATAGGGCTCAAATGTGTATCAACTCTGGAGGTCACCATTTAAAAGACATCATCTTTAAATCCTAATGGTACGAAATTTAATGGCACAAATATACATTTAAAAAAACCTAAATCTAGTTTTCTAATTTAGAAAAAATGTTATAGCTGAACCAAATAGGGTCTTTACTTTTGCGCCACCCAGTATTTTCTAGAAACAGCAACACTGAAAAAATGCCAAACTCCAAAAAAAAGACGCGATTTCTGAATCGTGTGGAATCTGTTTTCATAGAGAATTTTGTCCCTGTTACGGGCGGCTTTAGGTGAATGACTAGCTCTTCATGTTATTAGTTATCATAAAAAAAATATCTGTGGAAGAGTCGAAGAAGTGTAAAATAAACACCAAGACATAATCTATTTATACCACATAACTATTTAGCACCCAGTTACTTAAATATCATTAGCAGTACCTCTTTACCTGCCAAATATTTTCTTAACGTGATAAATATATAAAATATTTATGCTGAAGCACGTACGACATTACGCTTCGCTCACGAGATACGCGCAAATGTTTGTGTACCCCCGTAAGTGCAAGACGAACATGAGGAACGGTTAAGAATACCGGTAAAATTAGGTTTTACTGTTGAACCTCTGAAAAAGGATTACCTACTTATCTTATTGAGCCCTATTCTATTTAACGACTTACTTAAATGTGATGTGCCTTGAGCGAGAAGGGGGTGTAGTGGGAAGGGGACAGCAGTAATCCAGATTTGCAAACCGACGCATACTGCACCAATAACTTTTCAAGCTACGTGCGTGCAAAATTTGCACTCTCTCTTAAAACGGTGAACCGTGATGATAAGGAAACAGGCATGTCCAAGAATTCGAGGGCATTGTGTCAAGCACCGACCTGCAATTGGACAGTGTGGTGAATTATTGTATAGCCTACATCAGGATCCGCCTTATCGTAAGTATCATGACGGGGCACTGCGACCTGAACTACCATCTGCACAAAATTGGAGACACGGACAGTCCTCTGTGTCGTGGTTGCATGCAGGAGCAAGAAACCGTGGAGCACGTCCTGCTGCACTGCGAAGCCACGGAAGATGCAAGAAAAAAGACGGGTCTACGAGCTGAGATGTCAAAACCCGCCAATGACAAGAATCGCTCATCATCATCAGTATGCTTGGGCTCAACCGTATTGACTGCTTTGTCATTATCACCACCATCAGCATCGTCATCACTGGAACACTTATGTCAGCGACTCAAGGCTGTGTTTCAATATTTCAAGGAGTTAGGTTGGCTAGGGTAACTGAGCTGGGAGGGGAAATGTACAATATACCCCAAGCGGGACGTCAGTGCAGGTCTTTATAGCCCCCACTCAGAATACGAATAAGAAGAATAAGCCTACATGACTGTGATAGAAAGCCCGTATCCCAGCAGTGGGAACGTCTAATGATCGTACCTAGATAATTACACTGGAAGACACATCGTAATCATCACTTTGTGTGATTAGCCCACTGATTCTATGAGTGTGATCGTTGGGTGAAAAAAAAAAACAGAAATCTGTACATAAGCCTCTCTCAAAGTACGCTACTATGAGCCTGGTCTTAATTAGCATCACCCTAAAAACGTCCACTGCTGAATATAGGCCTCATCCATGGACCACTTTGAACGGCTGCTTGCTTCTTGCATAGGGATGCCGTAGGGATGACTCCCCGTGATTTTGACCAGATCGTAGACGTAGTGAGGCCAGACGTTGCGTCTTCCAGTTCATGAGCCACTCGAGAACATTTCTTGCCCATTGGTCATCGGTTCTGCGAGTGATGTGATATTCGGTTTACCTTATCCAATTACACTTGGATTGAAGTCATTGCTCTATCTTGATAGTCAAAGTGCATCCTACACACTCTTGCGAGGACGCAGTGTTCTCTTAGAGAATCCGTTGCAGATTCTGCGGATATTTCTCAAATTTCTAAACAAAAAACATCTGCCTAGTTGCTGACATCCAAGCATAATAATTTCCAATCTCGTACATTTTTCAGTCACATTCCTCTCTGACCACTCCACTCAAAATCAAAAGACATTTTCAAAATTAGTAAAATACTTTCGAACAAAAACGGGGTTGAAAATTGTTTGCCAAAAAGGATCTAAAATCAGGTCGCGTTTAGGGCTAACTTTTTACTGTATGCGATCGTTACCCCTTTAGACTTATAATGAGCTCTCGAACTGCTCCAGGCAATTAGGGCTGGTATAAGCAGACATTTGGCCGGATAGAATTATCCCGGATACATTCTAGAGAATCATGCTTTGTAGTAGTTGGTCTAAATGTAAAACATGAGTTCTGTTTAATTGGACAAGATTTTTTTTTATGTAAACGTATGACGTGATGAGCTAGTCGTTCGCCTGGTGTTAAGCGTCACGGCCGCCCATTACAGATTGCAGTGCCACTCGGAAATCTAAATCAAAGTTTCGCGTGGCACTGCGCACTGCGCACGTCATCCTGAGACATCACATAGTCTAAAAAGGATTTCTAGACTGTGAGATCAGTTATTAAGTCTCATTTGCCCAGTAAGATGCTAATAACCAGAAACATAGCTATCAGTTGTATAAAAACTTAATAAGTATCAAACCACCAAAGTAGTATTCAAATATAGTTTACTAACGGGATATTTACCATGTAGTTTATTTGTTTCGAGTTGCCGATATTTCGGTACTGTTGCAAACACCATGATCGTGGACGAACTGAAGATCTTGCGGGTAGATGATAATAAGTTATGTGCAAACGTAGCGATCTACCCTCCTTCGCGCACCTTTACTACGCGTCGCACCAGTACTATTGTTCCTATTCTCACTATAGACTCGATCTCGACACACAACACTCACAATATCACAGTTTGTGCTTGAAGCTTTGGTATCGGCAACTCGAAACAGATAAACTAAATGGTACATATCCCGTTAATAAACAATATTTGAGTAAATTAGTGACCGTGGAAGTGTAAAATATTGTATTAAGTAAAATAGTGTTTACTCTCATGATATTAGTCTTGTAAAATATCTTTGGGAAGATAGAACAGCATCGAGAATAAGGATGGCTTAAATTTTTTCACGCGTAACGATAATTACTCATTCACAGATCATTTTAGAATATAGCAGCTTATAGAGCGTTTGGAATATGAAGGAGTCTCTGTGGGAGCATCAGCAGACCGTCTACAACTCTCTTTATTTAATTGACTATTGCAATAATCATCATAAATAATAATTCTGATGATAATTGTAAGAGTAGTGTAACGAGCTGTATCCATTCTTCTCTTTTTTTATTTTTAGTTAAGTAACACTGACAGCTGTTACTGACTGTTCTGACACATTGACAGGTGTCAGAAGGTTATTTTTTTTTTGAGTGCCTAGTCTATTCAGCTATGGTACTAGTGTTGCGACACGCGTCGCGTCGCGTCACCTCGCGTCTCACTGAGAGTGGGCTTAGTTCTTTTTTAATCTGTGTCTCGGATTACTTTTCACTTTGGTGTTCCATCATCGATTAGTCAGCGGATTTTCTTTTATCTGTGTTTCAGGTGCCTGCGTCAACCTTTTTTTAGTCTGTGCATCACGTGGCACATTCTTTAGTTTTTGTTGTTATCTGTGCCTCCGGTTCTTTTAGGCCGGCCATACACTTTCAATTTTATTGAGCATAAGAAATTGACGAGTCAACTTCCGTCAATGTTTTCTCCACACAGAGAACCGAAAAACATTGCGCAATACTAACCCCACTCGTTCAATATTACGGATCAATCGCAAAGATTGATCAAGAAAATGGATCGTGTATGGGCCGCCTTAGTTTTCTTTTGTGTATGACCATATAATAATATTCCAAAAGTTTAGTTTTCATTAATTTCCTTTCTTTTCTTGCTAATTTAGATTCTGGATTCCTCTTTAGAGCTAATATCGGACATGATTCCTTTGGTCGAGTCGATAACTGCACATCTCTAGCTGTTTGACGATTTTCTGTGTATTCTGTGGTCGGTAGCGTGACATTGCATACTCTTTGGTAGACGTCGGTGTTGACATGCCGCGTTTGGCCCCTAAGGTCAAGGGGAAAATCCCATATTTATGTGGTGTTATTGTTGGCAAAAGTGTTATTCCTCGTCTTCTACGTTGTGCCAGGTTCGTGCAGGCGATCGGCCTACAGGAAACCTGGGATCTTGCGGAAGTTTGTGGACGAACGAAGGCTGTAGGCCTACGTTCCAACTCGATCTATCCCGTAATGACGCTGGCTGGAACGGAAGAGGGAAACCATTTCCCATCCTTCTCGGAACCTACCCTGGGCTGTGGAGTGCCCTGAGATCCCGAGGAATAGATGCCACAATTACCCCGGTCGATCGCGTTGCAGTCCTGGGGAGAGCCCGTTTTTGCCTCCTGGCACCACTGAAATCGCAACTATAAAACAGGCTGCTGGAGGTTGACATCTTCCTTTCTCTTACGACCGTCGTCTGTTTTCTTAAAAGCGGAGTTCCGCCGCATATCAGCCGCCTCCAGCTAAAGCAGGTAAGCGTCGTTCGTTGGTGCTTTTCATTTTCTTTCCTCTTGATTTTTTCTTTGGGCTGCCATTTCAGTAACACAGCGCTAATGATAAACTTTATTTCCAGCTTTGGTTGACGACCATTTGCCGACCGCATGGTCGATGCCTCGTGGTCACCGACGCTCATCCGTTTGTCGGCGTTTGCCTGGTGTTCCACGGTTGATGTTTTTAACACCCTGAAAAGGTATTTATGTAGTGTTTTTGCTATTTTCTTGAGAGGTTAGGGAAGATAAACTTGTGTAGGACATGCTTGTGTGTGCGAGCATGCTTTGGCCCTGTTGGTAGGTGCGGGCCACCTTCTTTAACCTTGTTTCTGTAGCCCATGTGCCTGGAAGACGCCTGGCCACATGGTGAATTTGATGGTGGATTAAAACATTGTGCTAAATTCTGCTTCCCTAGGTATTGTTTGAGCATTGTACATCTTTAACTAATGTTTTCTGTGCGCTGCGATAGATTATAGTGCCTTTTTATCCCATATTTTGGGAATTTTATGCGACTGAACCCACGTTTTATTTATGTACCCCTTTTGGCCTTAAAACGCTTCCGCTGAAGCCCATACCATCTCCAAAAGCGATATTTTTGTTTTCCGGGCCCCCCATCCATATTTTTTTTTGGGCTAGGCCACCTTAATCTGTTTACATCCGCGTGTAGGATGGGGTTAGCCAACATTCATTAATATTTTAATTTTATCTTTGTGTAAGGTCCCTCTGACCACCCGTATTTTGTATTTTTTTTAATGCGGTTCGTTTCCGCATTTCAGGGTTTGATTGTTGGGGTGGAAGATTTTTTTGCCGGGGCCATCCCCGTTGATTTTGCGCCGAGGCCAAGCCCGGACGTTGTTTGTGGGGTTGGACTCGCCCGTCCGTCCCCGGAACGGCTCAGCGCAGCATTTGAGCCCGTTCCCCTGCGAGCATCGTGCCATCGTGGCACGACGCCTTGTATTCTCCTGCCGGCTTCGAGGAACACCAAGTAACTCTTCTTATTTTTCCCAACCCTTCTGGTTGGGTGGCGCCCATGTTTTTTTTCTTTTCATATAAAATCCGTTAGAGAAATCCGTACTATTGAATCTCACTGATCCACACCTGAGATTACGACTGAGCTGGTCCTTAGGCAACTGGAGCGTTGGTGTATTGTGGAGCCTAGGTAGATAGGGTACCTATATTTAACACCTAGAATTAAGGAGCACTTCGATGTATTAGAAAATAAAATTTACCAACTAGCATCCAACAGTGAGTACTTTATTTATTCCTCCTCACCCCCCTAGGCCTAGATTTACCACGTGACAGTAGTTTGTCACGTCACTCATTAACATTAAAAAAACGTAAATTGTAAATTCACAACAAGCACACAAACAAAAGATTATGAATGGTCAAATATTTTTAACTGAATCTAATTAGTTATTCGTATAAAATATTAATCTGCCGGCATAAAATAATAACCAGACTGGTGAGACAAGAAAATTAGCTGCCCACAAGAAAGTGGGTTACCCGAAGCCTTACAACAGAACAATATTGTAGGAGCTGGCTTATACTTAGTATTACGTATTAGACAGCGTTGGGATATTTTGTTATGAAATATGAGGACAAGCGAACAAAAACTCATTAATTAGGTCACGATTGAAGATTTAAAATATGAGGATTAGAAGAAAACCGTGGGAAGCCGATGGTTGCAGGAGGCTTGCAGCTGCTCAAAGTGGCGCTTGTGGGGGCCTATGTTCAGCAGTGGACATCTTCAGGCTGTTGATGGTGACGATTATAATGATAGTGATGATGATGATGCTGATGACGTCAAAATGATTATGCGGCCAATGATGATGTTTTGTGGTTTGGCTATTTTTTAATTACATCAGTTATACGTGTATATGTGGTAGCCGTTATCAACGTAATATTAGTAGTGTTAGGTTATCGTTTTTGGAACAACTCCCACTTACTCCCTCAAGAAACCGTTGCTAGTTAAGCTTGACCTGCAGTACAGATGATCACTTATTAAACCCTCTGCCCTTAAATTATTTAAGTTATTAGTTGCGCTGCGATTCTCCTTGGGATAAAACATAAACATAATTTCAAACTCTCCGTTCTGAACGTTCAGATCCGCTCAGCCGCAGCGTAAAGAGGGAATAAACACACACACACACACACACCACACCCCCCCCCCCCATACACACACACACACACAGATCATTATCATCATCATCATCATCATCATTAACAGCTGGAAGACGTCCACTGCTGAACATAAGCCCATAGAGCGCCGCTTTGAGCGGCTCCTTGCTTCCTGCATCCATCGGCTCCCCGCAGTTTGGACGTCGTCGGTCTACCTAGACACACGCGCAATCTTTTGCATTTACAATATTAGTTTGACTCCTGGCGCCTTGTATGATATCACTAGTATATATTATACTTTACATCCACCAAGCTGTGGATCACGATGCCAACTTTGTATATTTCTACCAAAACCAATATTATTTCAGCTGGATCCGTTGACTTATTGCTTACAAGTAACATGTGCCGTTAATTAATTTACTGCCAATAACACCCTGATATTGATCATTATCCGTTAGTGTAGGGTTGAGTCAGAGTTGAAACTTCAGACAACGTAACGTAGTCAGAGACATATCTTCCCGAGATACAAGTTACGGCCGGCGCCGCGGTTAATTCGGCTGAGCAGCTAAAACGGCGCAAATATAGTAATCTCGGTAGCGGTTATATATTTGAGCCGTTTGGTGCTGAGACCCTGGGTCCGTGGTCATCGCATTTTCCAAAATTTATTAGAGCGCCTGGTTCATGCGACGCGTGACCAAAATGCTGGCACTTGTTTGGCTCAACGAATCGGCACTGCATTCGCATTCGCAATCTTTTTAGACTTAGAATCCTTCCCAACGACACCACAGTGTGGCCACACGCCCAAACGCGCCCTAAGTTAAACAAAAAGGGTTAATTTAGCAAGCCATGAGTAATGTTTGTCGATGAATCATCGAGGGGTAAACATCGAGGGATAACAGAGATTAATAACAGCATGGTATTGGCAGGATATGAATTATAATAGACGATTGTTTGCCCAAAGGCTGTTTGGTAAATAAACTGTTTTCTAAAAAGGATTCCCAAAAAGATGTGGTTTGGTAGCACTGGTGTAAGAAGAATGGAGAGAATGCTGGAGGGTATAAACATACAAAATTCTGATAATGTTTCAAGTCTCGGAGACTTGAAACATATCAGAAATCTGATTTCTATATAGGTATTGGATATTTAATTGACGAGAAAGGTTTCCAATCAGACTACATTTATAGTGAGTTGTGGCTTACTGAAATTCTTTAGTATATAGTCAGATTTCCGAGAACTGGTGCTATTGATTTTTAAAGACCTCGTGCTACCCGATCATAATAATGTGTGTTATGAGTTAAGACACTCATGAGCTAATACGTGTAGATATCTGTTTATATGTTACAATACACATTTATTATAATACTAGCTGACGCTCCCCGACTTTGCATGGGTTATTTAGTTTTACGCCCTATCCCATGCAGTCCAAAGAAAGAAGGAAGAGGGTAAAATATAAGGGAATAAGATAAATGGATGAAGGTGAAAGTTCTTTCGCCATTTCATCATAAAATCAGACCACGGGTTGATGAATTACAACTAAATACACATTTTAACTTTCATCCCCTCTCCCGAGGGAATTGTGTGAATTTCGGGTTAAAAGACCTATCCTATAACCTACCGCGTTATATGAACTCCAATTATGCCAAGTTTCATTTGATTCCATTCAGTAGTTTCGGCGTGATGCTCAGCCAAGATACAGAAAGACAGTCAAACTTCAAAAATAAAATATTTTGGCGTCAGATTCGTAAATAGCGAGCCCTCCAGAAAAAAAATTCAAAATATCTTCACTGTACAGAATTGGACCTGTTACAGTTTTAATTAAGCATAGATAGATATAATAACAATGCGCACTAAATACTATATACCGACATTTAAGCAAATAAATGATTCTAATTCTTATTTATTTCCCAATGATCCACTTTTCTATTGGTAAAGAAAACTGGGGCACCTTTCAAACTTAAAAAAGATTTGCTTGGTTCAAGAAAGAAGAAACTTTTAGCTTATGAATTTATAATAATGGGTACCTACTAAAGTTTCTCTCAGACTTGAGATCTGTTTTGTGTTGAGACTTCACATAATTATTTCCGACTCAAAGTACGAGGTACGCACTTAATTAAGTCACAAGTCACAATTTTAGTTATAGAACAAACAACAGATGTGTTTACCCGATTGTAGTTTGTACCTCTTAAAACTTAAGCACTCCTATACGTAAGTGTAACAGTAAGGTTGCAAGAGCCAAAAACTTCTATGTATACAAGTACATTAGGTACCTCTTTGGCAGGAGCATATTTTGGATCTACATCTAAGTGAAAAAAGATCTTTTGTGTGTTATATATTTTTAAATGTAAACTAATGACGTGACGAGCTAGTCGTTCGCCTGGTGTTAAGCGTCACGGCCGCCCATTACACATTGCAGTATCACACGGAACTGTAAATTAAAGTTTCGCGTGATACTGCGCCTAGTAGTAAATTTAGAATTGCTTAATTTTATTCTCACAGAGCAAGAAATTTTTTTAGAATTAGCAACGTGAAATGGCAATGGGCAGGCCACATTGCTCGTAGAACTGACAACCGATGAAGAAAGGTTCTCGAGTGGCGACCACGAACCGGAAGACGCAGCGTAGGCCGGCCCCCCACTCGGTGGACCGACGACCTGGTGAAAGCCGCGGGGAGCCGATGGATGCAGGAGGTGAGCGGCCGCTCAAGGTGGCGCGCTTTGGGGAAGGCCTATGTTCAGCAGTGGACGTCTTCAGGCTGATGATGATGATGATGATGATGATAAAGAGCTAGCAAGCTTCTAAAGTTTTTCATGAAACTTAACTTACTGTTTGTTATACATTATGTAAGTGCGTCGTAATCGTGACATACATCTATATCTATAGGGTATAATCCTAAAATAATTACAGTCATTAAACCAATCTGGGGGCTAATAGCGGGTTGGTCCCTATCCAGCCTTGACTAATGATTCCTGGGGCTGTGCGATCGGAAAGTGAGAAAGTTATATTTTTGCCGGATAACGCCGGATTACGAAAGGCAAAAAAAAGAATTAGAGATGTACTGAATATGGGTTTGCCGGATAATGCCGGATTGCAAAAGGAATAAAAAACTAGAGCTTTACTGATGTATTGAAAGCATTATGTTTAACATTAACATGTTGCCGTGTCGCTTAACATCTGGTGAACGACTAGCTCGTCACGTCATTCAATCGCATAAAAAAAAAAAAAATTCTGAAGTTCAATATTTGTATTAGTAACATTCTGACGTACCTACACGTGTGCATAATTGGAAATATGTAGAAAACACCCTTTAGCATTTTCAGTCAAAATCAGTTCATTTTCTATTATTATTTTAAGGCACTATTCATCATCATCATCATCAACCGCTAGAAGACGTCCACTGCTGAACATAGGCCTCCCCCAGAGCGCGCCACCTTGAGCGGCTGCTCGCCTCCTGCATCCATCGGCTCCGTGCGGCTTTCACCAGATCGTCGGTAAGGCACTATTAATTTACTTAAATTTTATAACATTCATAGTTTCTGAGAAAACTCTCTGTGACATACAGACAGCCAGACAGGCGGATATCGTAGACCTCTTATGAAGTCTCTACCGATGTTTGAAATGAAACCCTAAAATATTCAAAAAAGTACTGACAACAAGTTAGAATAGTATAGATAGTCATTTAGCTGCAATCAGTAGTAGGTACATTGTGTTATAGATCATAAAACTTCTACAAATTGTATTTAAGAGCCAATACAACGCCAAATTGCTTAAAACGGCTTAGCTTGAAGCAGTATCCTGTCAACAATATTGCAACAATGACTTTGAAATTAATATATGGTAAAGTTCAGGACTAATGCTACTGCAAATGTATAGTGAAAACACGAATTAATAAAATTTTCTCGATAGAAAAAAATTACAAAGTTACCTCCAAACCGTACAAATAAACAGCGATTATTCAATGAATACTTTAAATAAGATCATGAAACTTTGTATAGTAGTTGAACTAAATATAATGGAGGGCTTATGTATAGCGGATTATTAAAATACCCTTTATATTCAGTGTAATAATAAATTACCTAAACTATTACGCGTTGGAACCAGTTTAACTTAGACCGCCCCTGCCGCTCGGCCCCTGGCTCATCCCCTCTTTGGCCTAGTACTATACATCTATTCTGTGGCTTTGACTTGAATTCGCGCTGGCCTTGCACAAGCCCTTAAATAAGTTCTTACCTGCGGCAAATGCCGTGTCGTCCGCGGCAACTGCTTTTCCTGCGCGCTGCCAACATTTCCCGATAAGCAGTTTCCGTTTGGCTCGCTAGTTGGCGCTGCCTCGCTCTTTATCTCTTCCTTCCCGTTCACTCGCTCCAACGCCTTTGCTATTGGAATGTTGTGCTTCTCGAAATATCCATTCTGTATCATCTGATCTAAAGACACTTCTAATTCTCTAACTGGTACCACTTTTCGGCCGCAAATCGGGTCATCGACGATCATTTTTCGGTTGCAACCCGAAACTTCGGAGAATTTCACGTTCTTTTTTGTCTCTTCGGACTTCTTCGGGCGCGTTCGGCTTCGCTCGGGCACGTCAGTTGTCCAATAGCGCGCGTTCTTTTCCGAAATACGCAAAGGTTTGCAAACGGCTACGTTTTTTGGGTTGGCCGCTTTTGAATTCTGCTCTGTGATTGGCCTGGCTTGGGACACTTTTGGACGTTGGTTCCTATTTCTGTGTTCAAAATCGTTTCTACGGTCTCGACTTTCATTCTCGTTTTTTCTTTCTCGACTTTCATTCTCGTTTCTTCTTTCGCGGCTATCATTTTTATTTCTTTCTCGACTCTCGTTTTCGATTCTGAAATCGTAGTAATCCTTCTTGTACCTTCGCCTGTCATCCCTTTCATAGTTATAATAGTTTCTTGGAAGTGAATTGTATTTTATATCGTAGGAGGTTGGCAGGTTCAGAAATTCGGGTCTAATAGGCCTGAATAGGGATAGGCGTCCTTGTGCCTCGTCGAAATCCGAGTATATATCTTCGTAAACGTATCCGTTTTTGCGTCGAGGTCGGTCGTACCGTTCCGGTCTGCGATCCGGCCTGTATCGATTGGTTTCTTGGTACGGGTCGTACCTCCTTCGGTACTCATGCTCGTAATCAGACCTCCTTTCGTAGAGCAGCCGCTCTCTGGACCCCGCCATCGTTCGTTTATTAGACCTCCTGTAAAAGGAAATTGTATATTAATGAGAGCTTCCGGAATGCGAGATTCGTCGCAGGTTTGCGGGATTTTAAATGGTTTTATTTCGACTAAATTGGATAAGGATATCTTTAATAGATTTTTGCATTCAAATTGTCCTGAGTATAAGTTTTAATTTCACATGACTTGACATAAATATTGAAAAAAAATAACTCTTATATGGCCTTTTGAATATCGGCTGAATATTGCAGATATTATACGATAAAGTAGGTATTCATTTATTGGACCCTGAGTCGGGACCTATATCATGACGTCCCGCAACATTATATTTAGTGCCTTTCTTTACGTTGCGATTTCTCTTGTTTAAATGCCTACTTGTAAAAATGTAATGTTGTGTGAAGTCCCGAATACTTAAATGTATTTCTTTTTTTAAGCTCACGAAAATTCTGGGAGCGTTTATCGTTTACGTCCAACATTTTGATTGGGATTAGATGAAACTGATATTTTGTGACAGTTGACAAATACATTAGGTTGGATAGGTTTGGTGGGATTTGCTGAGACCTATCCGTGATTTCAGGTAGAAACTATTTCAAAGATTCCATTGAAAATTAATAAATAAATCAAACACAAAATAGTTGACCCAGCAACTTTCCCAACAATACGAAACCTGATAAAACTACCTGACATACAAATAAAAAACATATTTCAATTTTCAACGTTTTAACCTAATTAAACCCCACATACAGGCTCTGCCTACATTTGCATATAGAATTCAATTAGAACGAATAAATCCACGGTAGAATACATGTATGTAGATGTGGCACAGATGTGAATAATTCCACTAATGAAATTTGTGAAATGTCTCAATGAAAACAAATGAAGTTTGCTATGCCTTGCATTAATATTATTGCATTATACTAGCTAGCTAGAATAGAATAGAATAGAGTTGAATAGAACAGAATAGAATAGAGTAGAATAGAGTAGAATAGAGTAGAATAGAGTAGAATAGAGTAGAATAGAGTAGAATAGAGTAGAATAGAGTAGAATAGAGTAGAATAGAGTAGAATAGAGTAGAATAGAGTAGAATAGAGTAGAATAGAGTAGAATAGAGTAGAATAGAATAGAATAGAATAGCTAGATGATAGATAAAGAAACAATTTTTTTCTTAATGATCTACACAGAAGTGTAAAACATCACAGTAATAATATGGTCTTCTGCAAGAAACGACAAATGGGCAAAAAAATGATTTACTGAGTGCGAAAAAGAGATTTGAATTTCCAAAAACATTAGGACTCGTAAAGAAAGGGGTAATAATGATTTTGAATTTCGAACTAAAACAAACGAAGAAAAGACTGTTGAAGATTTTGTTAGATGGTGATTTTCCAATGTCGACTCAAAGTTAATTTAATTATTTATTTTGTGTTATTTGCCAAAAACTTATGTAATGATGGATATTAGCGTTATGCATTCTTGAAAGTGGACGGTCATGTAAAAGTGCAATAGCAAATCATATTGAGACGAAACACTTTTAATAACTCTATAACTAGAATAATGTAGGTAAACCTGACACTAAGATAAGAGACTCTTTGAGTCTGAGATAAGCTCCGGAAGAAAGGTTTTCGCGTGCGACCACGAACCGGAAGACGCAGCGTAGGCTGACCCCCCGGTGGACTGACGATCTGGTGAAAGCCACGGGGAGCCGATGGATGCTGGAGGCGAGCAGCCGCTCAAAGTGGCGCTCTCTGGGGGAGGCCTATGTTCAGCAGTGGATGTATCCAGGCTGTTGATGATGATGATGATGAAACCTGAAATTGGCTAAATAGGTACGCCAATCACGACAGGCGCCAAACCTTAATTAAACCGTTTTAGTTTTCTGACTTTAAATTGAAATTAAGTGTGAAAAAAAAACTGTGCTAAAGCAAACACACAAACATAGCCAACGTAATCCAATTTAAATTTTTAGCTAAATTGTCTGTAAAAGTTGGATAAAAACATCACTGGTGCTACATTATCACATTCCCTTGGGAGCTATAAATGAGAAGTCTGCGCTTGTACCTAAACCCTGTAACTAGGGAGGGGACAAGTTCAGCTGTAAAATTAGACATCTAGACATTTTAAGTCCGCGACATGCTACCGGAATATAACATGTCGCCGAAAGATTAAAGGAACGAAAAACGTAATAACGAAATATCTAACTACGAATAATTAATTATACAGCGATCGATTACTCACTGCTTACCTGAAATGCAGTGTGCCGTAATCGCGTTGTGCCTAAATGTCATTTCAAATGAGCGGTTGGACTAAGTAGATATTGGCTTATGCCGCTATTGGTCTATTTCTTACATTGCCCGTTTCACAATACGACTAATTCGTTATTTCTCTATTTTTTACAGTGTCCATTTTGCCATAGAACTATTTCGTTATCGGTCTAATTCATACATTGGCCATTTTGCCATACGACTATTTCGTTATTGATCTAATTCATACATTGTCCTACTCGCGATACGTCTTTGTTATTTAATGAAATTAATTTAGTTTTATTAAAGGATGATAAGCGTTTACTTTAGTGGCAAATGGTTTGACATTTTGATTTTATTAAAATTAAAACGGTTTTCTTAACACGAATCATTAAACTACGAATGCACGGCATACCAAAAACTATCACATCGAAATATACAGAGACACAACGAGAATTCCCGGGAACGGACTCAGGCATCATTTTTTTTACTCTGTGGTCTTTGACTTTTCAACCAGTCAAAGTCTGTGGTCCATTCCCGTCCCATTCATCCACCTTCAACTATAGGTACTCATGAAGTCATGACTGTACGCGTCTGTAAGTCTTTTTTTCGATGTGAAAGATTTCTAAGCTAAACCTAAAACCACCAAATTGTTTTTTTACCTAATTCTGTCCACGTTGTTGCTATAATTTACTGTTATAAATGTCACAAAGAACAAGTTACTGTTAGGTCATTTAACAGACTACAGAAAAAAACAAGAGTTTAATTAACAGGATAATAGCAAATCTATTTCAGCTTTTTAGTTATAGAGCATTGCCCCATCCCTAATGGTACACGTCTGGCGCAGTGCGGTGCTGTACCATCTATCGATAAATTTCATCTGGAGCTAAACGATGTGTAACGATATTCATTTGGTTATAGGGGACTTAAGACAGTACCTTGGGGACATTTACCTATTTGGTAACTATAAATTCTTTGGCAGGGCGCTTCTCCAAATATTTTTGTGCAAATTAACGTAAATTATGTTAGTTCTTACGCGATTTCGTCGTGGTTTTATAACATTGCGAAATTAAGTTTCCATAAAACTGTTTAATTCCATACTAAAATAAAGAGGTAAGTAGAATAAAATTGCTACCGAAACGCCCAAGGTTTGGTTGCTTTTGCGAGGTGCACGGGTTCCATGTTGAAATATTATGCTTCTCATTGGAAAACCAACGGAATGGATTACTAAGCTTACATCTGGTTTGTTTTTAACATCAGTAAATGTTGTGATAATAATGATTATCACAACATTTACTTATTGGAACTGGCTCTCATTTTGACATTGATTGTCAATGTCAAAATGAGAGTCACTTCCAATTGACTAGGCGCTATTCGCCACGCTACTCTTACCTATTTCCCCTATTTCACAAGAAAATAAATTGATTATTGTTAAATTATGGGTTACAGTAATGACCGATGGTGGTGGAGCGGTAGCATGTGCGCTTTGCAATCTTACGGCACCGGGTTCAATCCTCGGCCCTGCACCAATGACTTATCTAGTAAGTTATGTGCAGTTTTCGAAGCCATCGCTCCGTGCCTCGGAGAGTTAAGCCGTCGGTCCCGGTTGTCATAAGAACATCTATGGCAATCGTTACATGTAGTCAGAAGCCTGATAGAATCTGACGCCTGATCGAACCATCCCTGTTACTGGTTCCTTATGGGTTGCGAGGTCAGATGGCAGTCGCTCGTGTAATTCTGGTAGCTCGCCGCTACAGGTTAGATTGGGAGCCGACCCCAATAACAAACGGGAACAGGCAATGACGATGACGATGATGGGTTACAATAATATTTTACATCTTTTCTCACTGTTAGATACCATCTTGGTGATAATCTTTCACTTTTTCCGTATGCTTTCATATCCCTATTTCTTATCCCTACTAATCCCTATCCCTACTTATTTATATAAAAGGAAACCATGTCTATTTGTTTGTTTACGTAACTTTCACACAGAACGGGTTTATTTGAAACTACACTACCACTACTTGCACTATTATTTTAGTTATATGCAGAACCAAGATCCATACAGAGTACTCTAATTACAGAAAATTAAGAACTATTGTTAAACTATCAAACATTTTAGCTAATATAGACTTCAAAGCTCAACTCTTAAAAGTCTGGAAGCATATTATTATCATATCAGAACCATCTAACGAAGCTATCAACTCCTCGGCCAGGCAAGAAGTTATTGGAATTTGGCCAGAGATCGAGAATGGTTTCCACTTCCTTTCATTAAAACAAACTTTTAGTTTTGACATTGTAATCTTTGACTGCGATCGTTTTATTAATTATGTTCTTAATTTACTTATAATATTTGATAATTACTTGTTAGCATCTTAATCAGCTTAGATTAGTACTCTGCTTCAGTGAGTGATAAAGCTACGCACGACTTTGCAAAGCTTTCAGATGGAGACGTTGCGTGTATCATCAGGTGAATGGTGAATGGTGTTTCCAGGGTTCCGAAGTACTACAAGAAACCCTTACCTATAAGATCGACGTGTCCGTCTGTCTGTTCGTCAGACTTTTTATAGTCTAATAACTTCTAAAGGTATATAAATACATGAACATTTGCACAATGACAGTTTAAATGGAGATTTCAAGTCTCAAAACATATTTTTTGGAAAGAACGCAAGCCTAGTATAATAAAAATAAGTTGTAAGTTTGACGTATGTATTTATGTGTGTATGTATCTGTATGGTCTGTGTGTATGTCTTCAGCATCATAGCTACCAAACAGATGCATCGACTTAGATTTTATTTTGCTTGAACGGTGACTTTATCGAGAGTTCCTTAGCTGTGATACACGAAAAATTTGTTCTGGCGTTTGAATAGAATAAAATAAAATAAACTTTATTATTAAAAGTAGAAGAACTATGAAGTAAGAAATAGGTACTATTTAGGTCTTTAATCTGTTATTTTACACCTAGCATGAGTCGGTGCAATAAAAACGAAAGAAAGGCATTTCTAAAAGAATTTCCGTTTATTTCTTGTAATTTATTACCTAAAACACAGCAATACTTTGACAAAACCTCGCACTGGCAACAAGGCCGTCGCATTGCGGTGGGGATGGCGACACAGCAGAATGCTTGCCAATTTTGTATTAATTTGTTTGGAACATTAACCATTCAACGTTTTGAATGGATGAAGCATAAATATTTGTCTGTAGAAAGACTTAAATTTTAGAGTTATAATTACCTATGTATTTTAGTAATTTGAGGTAGGACTTTTCTGCAATAGTTCGTCTAGGTAGAGTACCACTGGTTGGTAGATATTTTGCTGCTAAGCAGTATAAATACAGGCATTTCTGTGTTCTGCCGCCAAGCAGTAGTCTAAACTTTATACAGTAGTGTCTTTTACATTGTTGGGATCTGTAGCTTGTGAAATTACTGGGCAAATGAGACTTTATGACCTGCGGGGTGATCACGGAACTTTGATAGCAATGCAACAGGAGATATTTCAATCCAAATTTGAAAATTTCCACAGTAACTATGCACATAAACTGCGTATTGAAACTGTCAAACCCAAACATTTTTGTGTTTCTATCGGTTGCAATCAAGTTACATGATCGCCTAGCAGATTCCACAATTAATATTAATAACTTGGTATTGGTATTTTTGGACTGCGTTGATGTCTCAGGATGACGTACGCAGTGCAGTCTCATGTTTTTTTTTAAATTTAGAGTTACAAGTGGCTGTGCACCTGTTATGGGTGGCTGTGACGCTTAACATCGGGCAAATGACTAGCTCGTCATGCCATTATAAAAAGAGTAGATTTGCTTTTCTTTATTATATTTTATTTAAGCACTTCATCTTCACATCATGACTGTGGGCCGCCATATTGGGCAATTTACGAGATGTACAGGCGGCTTACGTTATTCCGTTACTGTTTCTCTCACAGACCTAAAATTTTATTTCTCTCTAGAGAAGCGAGCGACAAAGCACTTTTATAAACAAATCTAGATAAAACACGTAAAACTTCAGCCATCTTTAGCTCCCAATGTTATTGAAATGACTGACATTAAAACGTATGCAAAGCTTTCGCAAAAACTTTGCGCTATGATTTCAAATGACAAAATAACTTCTAACCTACACGTGGGGCGACAGGGTAGGTACTGCACCAAAACACAAGAAGGTCACCGAATGCCATACGGATAATAGGCGACAGGTGGCAGCGCCGAATTCTCAATAATAATGTAATAATAATAAAATAAATACTTCTCGTCTTTCCATTATTCAATACAATTTGAACGAAAAAAAAATTATTTCGGGGTGGTTTGAACCTCAAAACCAAAATAATTATTATAAGAAGAGCTCTAGATGCCATACAAAATGTATGTACCGGAGCTCTTGTTACGTGGTTCATTGAAAGTGCCGCGGCCTAGGTGGCACGGCGAGTGGTGCTCAGCGCCCCCTAGGACGTTGCGCCCGTGTGCACCGCACACCTTGCACCTAAAGTAAAGCCGCTCCTGCCGTCAGAACAAGGCAAATGCCTTGTTTTTGCTCTCAGTCGCGTGTGACCGCGTCTAATAAAAGTGATGTAACTCACATATTATTGTTTTACAACGCTATTACAGGGTGCTATGGTTCATTATTAAATTGAATCAACCGCTTGTGGACTATTTTATATTAGTGGAGAGACGCGGGGGCTCTTAAGTATGAGGTTCGACTTTCATAGAGACTGTGTATCTATAGTAGGTCCCACAAAAAAAATCTAGGTGTGTGGTAGTTATCTATATTTGGTTTAGGCAATATCTATAAAGTATTTCAGTTCAAACACAGTCAAGCAGAGACATGCTGATTTTACTAGGTGGTAGGACTTTTCTGCAAAGTTCGTCTAGGTAGGTATCACCGCTTTGCCAGTTATTCTGCCGCTAAGCAGTAGTGTGCAAGCACTACTGTGTTCCGGTTTGAAGGGCACTGTAGCTAGTGAAATTACTGGGCAAATGAGACTTTATGAACTGATCTCACAGTCTAAAAACTTTTTTAGACTGTGTGATGTCTCAGGATGACCTGCGCAGTGCGCAGTGTCACGCGAAACTTTAATTTAGAGTTTCGACTGACACTGCAATCTGTTATGGGTGGCCGTGTCGCTTAACACCAGGCGAACGATTAGCTCGTCACGTCATTCGATACCATAAAAAAAGACATATATATCTAGGTAGGTACAGTACCTAAACGGAACCCGAGAAAGAGGTCAACTCGTCACCAACTTTTAATTAAAAGAGCACTTCCACGTTTTTTGACTTCAATTCACGGAATTCCATTCAGCCACCCCATTCCGCGCAATGGCCGAAAAAAATATAACACTTTTTTAATTTCCGCGCGTTTCGAGTGAAATCCGCTTCTGAGTGAAATGAAACGTATCGCTGCGAAAATGTTTTGAAAGTTCCTTTTGAATGGTTTTCGACGAGGTTTTCTCCGATGCTCGGATGACCGAGTTACTGATAGCACAGTCTGTTAGAAAGTTGTAGATAATGGAACGTTATGGGATTCGAATGAATGGGGTTAGAGTAAAAATCTACTCGACCAATAATTATAATGAATGATATAGGGTGTTAGGAAGGTCGATGCAAAGCCATGAGAGGGGGGTTGGGTCACCTCGTTAGGCATCTGTCTAGGCTAGATTACCTTAGTCCAATGTCGTCGAAGCCCTAGTTATCATAATATCCATGAATTTTTGAAAATTTACCAAAATCATATGCTTATTCCTTCATAGTATTCAACCAGACATTTAGTAGCACTTAAAAATTTATTTGCGCCCTAGCTTAAAGTGTATTCAATCGATAAACACCAATACAATCATCTGTAGCCACATAACTGACTAAATGGGAGGTGTTTAATAATTGAACATTGATCAAAAATAAAAATACTTTTTAAAATAATGCTCGAATTCGACGACATTGGACTAAGAAATCTAGCCTAGATAGATGCCTGACGAGGGTGACCTAGGAAAATAATAAAAAAAAAACAACGTCTATTATACCGAAATTACTGGGCAAATGAGACTTTAACTGATCTCAGAGTCTAAAAAACTTTTTTAGACTGTGTGATGTCTCAGGACAACGTGCGCAGTGAGCAGTGTCACGCGAAACTTTAATATAGAGTTCTGAGTGACACTGCAATCTGTTATGAGCGGCTGTGTCACTTAACACCAGGCGAACGGCTGGCTCGTTACGTCATTTGTTTACATTTAAAAAAACCTAATTGTTACATTAAATTCAGCCTTGCTTTACAGGAAAAATATAAACCTATAGACAAAATAGGAAACATGGCTTTTTCAGCTTAAAAAGAAACGTAGCGCAGGAAAAAAATATACAGTTTTCTGCTTTATTATTCAAACCCACATTCAAAACGGAACTTGCATTTTCAATGGAATACTATAGGAGCCACAACATCAACCATGTTTTATCTAGGTTTCATACAGTCAGAGTACTTTTATCTCTTGAGTACATTGTTAGAGGTACAAAGAGTAAAAACTGGCCAAGTGCGAATCGGATTCGCGCACCGAGGGTTCTGTACACATTTTCATATATTTTGTGAAATAACCAACCAATGAGGTTCCCGGAGAAGGAAAAAAACACAGAACTATGCCTCCCACCTAGTAAAATGTAATTGTAGGTGTTACCGTTTTTGAGATATTAAAAAACCGTTAAACACGTTTCTTGCGTATCCCCTATTTTTTCCATTTTGTATCTGTTATTTGTTAAGTGATCCGTCGAATGTTTCTTTTAATACTTTTCTTTATAAGGACCCTGAGATATTATTTCTTACATACTTACCGACATAGACGAAAAAAAAACTTTTCCGTTTGACTAAGGGTTAACATATCATTAAATTTAACCACCTAAATGACCTAATAGGTTACATTACATATTGGGCACGTTGCCTACTGGTAGTGGTTTGTTAGATTAGGTTTTTGTTTTTATTATTATTTAGCTTATTAGGGTAGTTTTGTATTATATTGTTAATTTCTGTGAGCATAGATATAATAATGATTATAGGTATACAGAATATCTTACATACACTTGAAAAACTTTACCCTCTTTGATAGGCAGTCGGTTTAAAAGCAATATTTTTACTTTTAGATCATTCAATCCTTATTTTATTTCTTTGTTATTTTCATGTTTTATATCTCAAGACAAAATATGTAAGAAGTTGCTTTTATCTCACAAGCCCTGGTTACATTTTAGATATTGTAAACCGTGCCGTGGCGACACCGAAACGGCCCCAACGGAAGACCAGCGCTGGTTGTATGACCAGCAATATGCTGAGTTGGGACCGATTCGTGGCAACAGGCAAACAAAATGTTTTTGTATTACTCATAGTATTATGCCATTGCCGATTGTTTTGTGCCTTTTGTCATGAATAAATATTTATTCTATTCTATTTTCAAAAACTTTTTCACCACCTACGCCCATAGACTGTACCTATGTAAATAGAGCGAATTCTGTGCCTATACCTACGCCATAATCATTGTGATCCATTAAACCTTTCAAATATAAGCGGTTTTAGCTGTTTATGCGTACTATTATGTGATCTGTGGGTTCTATTATGTACATAAATGGGTTGTCCGCCCAAGTCATCTCTATAGTTGATAAAGTTAACACTTTCATTTTACTGCCGCTGTTTTCATTTAACACCTGTAAAATTAATGTCAACCAAGAAAACTGTTATAAAAAATTATCGTTGCAGTGCCAATGCATATAAAGGGACAGATCTAACGCCTTTAAAAGTGTGTATTTGTAAGACAAATACCTATAGGCCTAGAAAGTGCATGTTAAAGTTTGACATTGGCAATATGGCGCTAATAAACAAAGTGAATTTAAGTCCATGTTTATTCTTTAACGAACATTGATCTAATTACTATACTAACTTTAATTTCGTTACTAATGTAATCTACAACCTAGGCACACACGATGGTAAGTGACGACGCGGTTGAGGCTGGAGCATATTTGGCTAGAAGACTAGATTTAAAAACTCCTAGATTAGGTATATTCGGCAGGAACGAATTATTTTTTGGGTTATGATAAAGCCAAATATGGCGCGCCATTAGATCTTGCTGCCATCACTGTCGGAGAATACTGCGAAAGAAATATTTTTTTCTATATTTTTCTATTTACGTTTACTTTTTTGTTTTTTCATATTCTGTTTGGTTTTTTATTTGTTGTTAACGCTTTTTCATATTCACATCAACAGCTTGAAGACATCTACTGCCGAACATAGGCCTCTCCATAAAACGCCACTCAGGACTCTTTTTATATTATTTTTTATTTCATCTGTGTAATTGAGTGCCTTTACCTGTCCGCTAGAGATTATGTCAATCCTCAGAAAATGTAATGAAACGTGTCACGTTGATTGTCACCTAGATATTCGTCCAGCCCGTCATTGTATTATCCGGATTTCACCGAATAATTCCAGATTAGTCCCGTTTAATCCGGCCCATGTTAATGTACGGGTAGGGTGGAGAATTCCCGATTGAAATCCAATCATAATCATTGGTATTAACATTTTTTTTTTATCTAGATACATCATCATCATCATCATCATCATCAACAGCCTGCAGACGTCCACTGCTGAACATAGGCCTCCACGGAGCCCCACTTTGAGCGGCTGCTTACCTCCTGCATCCATCGGCTCCCCGTGGTTTTCACCAGACCAGACCAGATCTAGATGCAATAAATCAAAAAGGCTTCGTCACTGGCTTGACGTAAAATCTTGATAAAGTAAGTACAAATTATGCACCCTGTATACTTCATCATCATCAGCTTGAAGACGATCACAACATACGTACAGGCACTGCCGAAGATAGGCCTCCCACCACAGTAGGGTGCTTTGAGAGTGTTCTGCCAGCCTAGTGGGGGGCCAGCCTACGCTGCGTCTTCCGGTTCATGGTCGGCGCTCAAGAACCTTGCTTCCCCATCGGTTGTCAGTTCCACGAATGATGTGACCTGCCCACTGCCACTTCAACTTGGTGACTTTAGTTCTCTTGCGGATCGGTGTATACGTATATTATTATTATTATTTACAATAATTGAAGTAACGCATAAGGTCCACAGTAGCTAGTATAGTAATATAATTATCTGTGACAGTAGTTACTATTGCTCATAAAATCATAGCTGCTAATAATGTTATCCTATTCTGTGGGACAAAGTTTTAATTTTGAAGTGCACTTTTTACTAGGTGGTAGGACTTTTCTGCAAAGTTCGTCTAGGTAGGTACCACCGCTTTGCCAGTAATTCTGCCGCCAAGCAGTAGTGTGCAAGCACTGCTGTGTTCCGGTTTGAAGGGCATTGTAGCTAGTGAAATTACTGGGCAAATGAGACTTTATGATCTGATCACTCAGTCTAGTAATCTGATTACTAGACTGGGTGATGTCTCAGGATGACGTGCGCAGTGCAGTGTCACGTGAAACTTTATTGTTTTAAAGTTCCGGGTGACACTGCCACTGTTATAGGCGGCCGTGTCACTTAACATCAGGTGAACGACTTGCTCGTCACGTCATTCAATCACATAAAAAAAAAATACCTACCACTAATTAATTTTGATGAATTTGTCCAAATTACACACGTATAAACTCTTTTTGGACTCCTCGCTAAGGCAGACAGTCAGAATGACAGTCTGCATACTCTTTCAAGAGATCTCAGGGTTCAAATGATGATAATTATACCTTAAATAAATAAATAAATTATATTAATTGACTGGTCGCACGATGTGAGCGAAAGTCTCTGCTTCAACTTGCCAAAATTTGCTTTGGTCTGTCCGGATGTACGTACTCACGTACAGGTCGCATTCTCAATTAATCTTGATGAAACTTGGTATACAAGCTCTACAAGGTCAGGGAATTTTTTCGTCGGCTATTTTTAATCGTTGGGATGGTTCCCCAAAAAGGGGAGAAGTTTGCAGCAGCATCAATTTCCAAGAATATTTAGATAATTTTTTTTAAGCCATTGAATGACGTGACGAGCTAGTCGTTCACCAGATGTTAAGCGACACGGCCGCCCATAACAATTGCAGTGTCACTCGGAACTTTAAAACCATAAAGTTTCGCGTGACACTGCACTGCGCACGTCATCCTGAGACATCTTTTTTTTTTTTTTTTTTTTTTTTTTTTTTTTTTTTTTTTTTTTTTTTTATGTGATTGAATGACGTGACGAGCTAGTCGTTCACCTGATGTTAAGTGACACGGCCGCCCATAACAGTTGCAGTGTCACCCGGAACTTTAAAACAATAGTTTCGCGCGACGTCATCCTGAGACATCACCCAGTCAAGTAATCAGATTACTAGACTGAGTGATCAGATCATAGTATCATTTGCCTAGTAATTTCACTAGCTACAATGCCCTTCAAACCGGAACACAGTAGTGCTTGCACACTACTGCTTGGCGGCAGAATAACTGGCAAAGCGGTGGTACCTACCTAGACGAACAACAACAACAACACCAACAACAATATTTTGCAGAAGTATTGGGTACTCAATTCTTAACAAGTATTTCAAATATGAGCAGAATAGGCCAAGAGGTTGTCGAGATATAAGGCCGGGAGGCCTGAGTTCGGGACGTATTATGGTATTACATCATGGCGCGTGGTTGCAAAACCATTTATGCTCGTGAGGGCTACAGTTCATAGAACTACTAGCTATGAAAATAAAAGTTAAGGTAAACAAATACTACTTTTACTAGGTAGGACTTTTCTGTAAAGTTCGTCTAGGTAGGTACCACCGCTTCGCCAGTTATTATGCCACCAAGCAGTAGTGTGCAAGCACTACTGTGTTCCGGTTTGAAGGGCATTGTAGCTAGTGAAATTACTGACAAATGAGACTTTATGATCTGATCTCACAGTCTAGAAATCTTTTTTAGACTGCGTGATGTCTCAGGATGACGTGCGCAGTGAAGTGTCACGCGAAACTATATTAATTTAGAGTTCCGAGTAATACTGCAATCTGTTATGGGCAACCGTGACGCTTTCCATCAGCCAAACGACTAGCTCGTCACAGCATTCAATTACATAAAAAAAATAGACATTGCAGTCAGACAAACGAGTCAGTGTAAACTATAAAAGAGGGTGACAACACAAAAATGTAATTGTCCCAGGATTCGCAGGAAGGAAGACATACGCAAAGCTTTTCCCGTAATCTACGCGAATAACTTTCATTCAATATAAAACCCTTTCCTTTTACATCACAAAAGGTCCCCGAGGGCACAAAGTGGGGCCTTTCGACGATTCCTTGAATGTCGGGACAGCATACTGGGAGTAGCAGTATGGGAGTTTAAAAATACCCTTAAAGAATAAAATACTTGAATAATATATATATAAAACACAGCACATAGATACTCCGTGAACTGTGGGTTCCAAGAATTAAATTGTGATGTTGACCGATATAAACCTTACGCAGTCCAAACGGTTTAATTACTGCAAAAATTGAATCCCCCTTTTTAATTCTTTAATATTGAAAGAAAAAAAATTATATATATTAAATAAAAAAAAATAAAAAAGAACAGACAAAACACACAAAAACACAAAAAATTATTTGTGCCTCCTGTATTGTATTTATGTTCTTAATTAATAATAATGCAAAATAATAAATTAAAGTAATGTTAACAAAGAGCACGGACCCAGGTGTCTGTGGAAACGCAGCTACAAAAAAAAACGGTTTAATTAACAAATAGACAAATAGCAAGCGTTCATTGATTGTTACATAGATTTGAGTCAAAGCGTTCATTACTCTCATAGATAACTCCACTTCGTTAAAAAGACAGGCAAATATATTTTTTTTATGTTAAAGGGAGCAAACAAGCATACGGCCCACCTCATGGGAAGTGGTCACCGTAGCCTATGGACATCTGTAACACCGGAGGAGGTGTCACCAATGCGTTGCTTACCCTGTAGGACTCTTTTAACCTTCCTTTTAAAGTACTCCATGATATAACTCTGCAGCAAGACCGCTGGCGGGAGCTCATTCCACCCATTCATTTCATTGCAGGTGTACGGCAAGAAAGAACGCATGAATCGAGTCGTATGAGATTTCCACGACTCAATAATAAATGTGGATGAGCTTTTTTGCGGTGGCGAGAGGTGCGATGATAGAAATGCTTAATATAATGAAAAATTGTTATCTTCGGCGGAACACCCCTAGGCGTTTTATCTGTTTAGATAAGAAAGAAAAGATGCTATCTGAATAATCACGATTTCGTGGAAACCAACAAGGCTAATGAAGATAAAAAATTGGCAAAGTTTGTTGGTTAGAGGTGTATTCTTCATGGAAATTATAATCTTTCAGAGCTAAAGCTAACAGAGTAATGTAGGCACAGGATGGGATGGGGGGGGGGATGTAGGTGGATTTGGGAATGAGAACTTTCAGTTTTTCAAAGGTTTTTGTTTTTTTAGGCACAGACCTGTCGTACGAAGTGATGATAAGGTGAGATAGTAAGCCTATCAGCAATAAAAACAAAGAAAGATAAAGAAAAAAAAACTGCGCAAGTCCGCTGAGCATTTAATATATTAACGGTAAGGGTTTTAAATACACATGTACCTAAGTAGTCACATTTTTGTAAATACCTTTGTTAGATGCAAATAATCTCTGAAACTCGCCAATTTAATCACTAACATTAGTATTAGCAGGTAGGTAGGTTCTCGAGTGGCGACCACGAACCGGAAGATGCAGCGTAGGCCGGTTCCCACTCGGTGGACCGACGATCTGGTGAAAACCGCGGGGAGCCGAATTGATGTAGGATGCGAGCATTCGCTCAAGGTGGCGCGATCTGGGGGAGGCCTATGTTCAGCAATGGACGTCTTCAGGCTGTTGTTGATGATGATGATGATGATGATGATCAGTATTAGCTAAGCTACTGTTACACAAAGCAAAGATGTAGTGATAACTTTGAATTTTCCACAAGAGTAAACGTTCAAAGTTCCAACTTAATGGTAACAGGTTTTACATAACTTCTCTTACTGCGACAATTTCCAAAGTGATGGAAAACAAATAAATCGGAAAGTTCCCAACTATCGCCACGGTATTTACGCAAAGGGAATTTTCCGCCCTTTGTGCACGATATCTGATGGATATAACGTTGGATCGGAGCTGGGACTTTAGGAATGACCTTTTGGTTGGAAAGTATCAAAACTGTTAGAACTATAATAATAATAGTCTAATAGGGAAATGACTTCGTTGCGACTGTTTTTTTTTCATTTTAATATTAATTTGTTTTGGGGCTTTTACCTAATCTGGTATGCCAGCCCCATCGTACCCTAACCTAGTTTACACGTATAGTATTTATCAGTAATAAGAAAGCGTCTCACTTATGCAAAAGAATATCAAATAATGAAATTGCAGCATTAGTAGTAGGATTCGCTAATAATGTAATATATGAACCGACGTCATATTTGTTCAAATTATTTTTATGCATAAGTGACTCCCTTTCCATACCAAACCTATTGCCACCAATAAGATGTCCATCACTTATTGATGGAATGCCATTATGCATTACATTCCACAGTACCACATACTTCACAGTTAGGTGAGTTTACTTTTTTCATTAAGAACCCAAACTTATTAGATGGGTAGTGGCCAGAACGTAATCTATTTGCTAAAGTGATGTAAGGTCTACTTATTCTACCATCAACAGAATGATTATATGAAATTGGAATTGATTCAATAAAGAAAAGAACTGAAAAGAGCAAACATTTCTATTGCTGTCTCACTCCCTCTGCACTTAAACACAATAGTGGAAGAGGGAAAGTTTCGTTTCTTTAATGACACGCACGCTTTTTCTGATCTCACAGCCTAGAAACCTTTTTAGACTGGGATGTCTCAGCATGACGTGCGCAGTGCGCAGTGTCACGCGAAACTTTAATTTAAAGTTCTGAGTGATACTGCAATCTGTTATGGGCGGCCGTGACGCTTGGCACCAGGCAAACGACTAGCTCGTCACGTCATTCGATTACATAAAAAAAAAAACACGCGTTATATCAAAATAATTTATACCTTTCTAGCCACTATATATCTTCAAGGTGTTGTTTTAGCGAATGTTATTCTTCTATTATCCTCTTTTTTGTGCTATATCTCAATTTTTTTTGGTTACAAATTAATAATCTTTCTTTCTTTCTTACTTTCTATAATTCTGTTTTTATATGTTATTCTATTTCTTTGGCAAACTTATCGCACTAAAATGTTCTACGCGAAACCGGTACCTAACTGTTGTGGTTAAAATTACAGTCTAGTACGTAATTTAATCGAATTTTCCCTAACATCTTCTTAGCAAGTTCTACATCAACATTTCTCGTTAATAAAGTAAGATGTTTTTCATGTTTTCTAATCAAATATTGGAAGTTCCCTCCTAAAATACGTTCTCAGAATTCCTAATACCATTTTCAGGCACGTCTCCTTTACAAATAAAATTGAGCCCAATTCATTCCCTGAACAAGAGCTATTATTGGATCTATTTGATTTATTATAACAGCATGTGTTATGTACTTTGTATTATTTATTTGGAAAGAGTACGGTCTAGACAGGTCATTTGTTAGGTCGGGTGAGAGCTTTGGGAATGAACACGAAAAGACTCGTTTTCTACTTAGAACTATTTGATAACATACGTGAACTACACAAATATACTGATTAAATTATATTTTCAACACATTTGCTCATAAAACGCATTTACAAAGCCTGTATACATTGTTTGAAAGTTAAACATTACGCACCATACAACGGAGCGTGCGGTAAAATAGGTACTCTTACCTAAGTACCTATTTTACCGCATCCTCCGTTGTATAGCGCCGTGCTGGCCTTTACGGCTTTTTTAATTCCATAAAAAATATATAAGAATTCCACCAAGGAGTTTCCCATTACGAGAATGAATAAGTAAATGACAGAAACTCCTTGGAAGCGCTTTTGCTTTTGCCTACCACAGAGTCAATTGTTTTTTTCTCTAATCTGTGCTCAATACGTTTGTCTCACGTCGTCTTCCTTCGTCTCACTGTCGTTTGTTTAATACTAAAGAGAAAATGAAACTAAAGATGTAGTTCTAATTTTCACCACACGCACGTGGCGCCATTTGCATTGTAAATGCGCGCCATCATTTTCATATTAGATTAGAAACGTCAAAGATTGTTTGTTGCGACTATCCCACTAATAAAAGTTTGCTTCATTACCTATTGTACCTACCGTTTTCTCGCAAATGTGTTGAATAACGTTGTATGATATACGTGCGGAAATTGATTTTTATAAACTCGTTACCTATCAATAATTCATTCATAGTAAGATTTTACCGTTTTAAAACTTAGACTTTACCGTATAAAGTTGTCTGTCTGTGCCTAGAATCCAGTCCTTTACAAAATTTTTGCGATATAATACATTTCTTCGAATACCTGAATTTCAGCGGTCACTTTTTGTAACGACCGAAAACGATTTATCAAACGTCACTGCCAAATACAGCGGGTATTATGATGACGCGACTGAAATAATATTTCAGTTCAGCCATGACTTATGGCTTATGGCTTAATAAGGGTTACTTTTAATGATATGCTACTGTGTTTAATTTGCTCTTAATCGTATGTGTACTATTTATTGTTTTATTGTCACAAATAAATTATTTTTCTTTCTTTCTTTCTTTCTTTTATATAAAAAGTATAACTAATAATCTTCTTCTTCTTCTCGTGTAGGCAAGTGGTCAGCCATGGTGTCAGAAGTTTTAGACCACCCAAAGGCTTCTGACTTGGCTTAACGACTATTGTCTTAAGACACGGGACCGACGGCTTAACTTACCCTCCGAAGCACGGTAGCGCTCAGCTGTAAATACCAATTTTTGCTGTAGCGGTCACCCATCAAAGTAGTGACCGCAGCGAACGTTGCTTAACATCACCGATCGGTTAGAAACGGCTAGTCGTGCTTCGCTATGAGCGCTACAGCCTTCACTACTACACTCTATTTTTTAATTAGACGGAGTAAACTGACAGATCGACATGTCACTTGTCAAAATAATGCTGCCAACTTCTAAATGTGATGATCTAATTCAGCTCCTACAGTTCAAAAGAGCGAAACTATAATTTGCCAGTAAAAAGAATTCCACTTTTCTAGTTTTAAACCATTTTGGTTTGGTGCAAGATAGTTAAGATGATTCTTCCGATATTTAATAAAATATTAAGTTATAAAAATGATACCTTGTTTTATTTTGTTAATTTTGCAAATTTTATTTAAGTATATTCCATATTTTCACAGGCCGCTAATTAATGTAAATCAAAATCAATCAGGAATCACGATTTTTGGGAAATGTTCAGAATATAAAAGAATGGAATAGATCACTAGACTGAAATAAATCAGTGAACTGTATCTCTTTTACCCACCACTATTTATTTTTCATGAAAAAGTTGCAACACTCGTAATGTCAGTTTACTTCGTCTAATTTTTTTTTCTCCTTATAGTTTGGCTCCACACATAGTGTATTTAGCCAGTGTCAAGTATTGTAGTTTTTCATCGTATTATGAAATATTTCATGTAAAGTCAAGTCTTAGTCACAGTCAGTCAGGGTAGTCATAGTCCAGTCTAAGTCAGGTAGTCATAATCCAGTCTAAGTCATGCCCTAGTAAAGTAGTGGCAACTTTACTAGAGGCTTCTATGGAATTTTGGAAGCAACACGAAAAACCACGTTTCACTACATTATATCACTTGCCCACACTTATACTCATAATTCAGCACTTAATGCGTAAAATGCCACTAATTTTAAACATTAACACTAGAAAAAGCATAAGTTTTGTGAAATAATACAATGCAACGACGTGAACTTTTTCACGTTCTCGCCAAAACTCCCTTCGTCTAATTAAAAAATTGGATTTAATAATCATCCTTCGCAACTAAAACAAACATCGTCATAAAGGCAAGCTATATAAAAAAGTTCGACCAACTCCGGGATACTAGCAAACTTTTTACTGTATCATGAAATTTATCGCAGCAGACATAATTTAGACTACAGGAATTTATATGAGAAAACTTAGGCGAGCCGTTTTGGGCTCAGCTGCCGTGGAAAGCCCTACGTTAAGTGAAGCTCTTAGATGGCTTTTCTGTACCCGCAACCTTAAGTAGGTTTAGGATAGATATTTCAGACGCGTATAAAAAAGAAAAAGAAGGGAGAGGGGAAAAGATTCTCCCTTCTCTCTTCTTTAGTAGATAAGGAGTGGCTTCATCTTCGTTGCTGACGATGTTTTATCGTAGTGTCTCGGCGGGTAGGTACGTACCTTCTATTATAATAAAAGGCTTTGTCCTGACTGACTGACAGACAACGTACAGGCCAAACCACTAAACGTTAATACTTGAAATTTGGAGGGCGGCTTATGACGTAAGCGCGTGCTAAGAAAGGATTTTTGAAAATTCCACCCCTAAAGGGATGAAAAGGGTAAAAAGCTTTGTATGAAACACCTACATTTCGTAACGTATTATTTTGAAACTAAGCACATATAAACAAGTATAAAAATAAATGAAATGGTATTTCTTAGTTTTTTAAAATCAACCCTTAAAGAGATGAATTTTGTAGTTAAAGTTTGTATGGATATATTAAAAATTTTGTCCATATCATACTGAAATTTGGAATGTGTAAAGAACATACGTAATAAATAAATAAATACGGGTCTCAGCAATTTCTGAATTTCATCCCTTAAAAGGGTAAAAATAAACGGTTCCTGAGGGATAGAGCGGGCGAAGCCGCGAAGTAGAAACTCGTATATAGTAGATGCACAAGTCTACACGGAGACTGACCGTATGATCTTACACCATGATTACCGCGAGGATTAAATTAAATAACTTTGTAATTTTTCGCCAATATCTCTTTAAGAGTGGTCTGGTTTTGACAAAAGGCCTATCCATTAAGCCTAGGTATAGATAAAGTGCGTCTCCCTTTTTCTTTGGTGCATAGGAGGTACATTTTTTTTGCTTTAGACAGGGGTTAGGGCATAAAACTAACTAACCCGTGCGAAGCCGGAGCTGCGGCCCTATCGGCGAAATGCCATGAACTTCATCGGAGATTTTTCAATGAACTTCATTGACAACTCATGGACATCGATTTGGAGGAATCGGCTAACTGTTTTGATCGGTATGGGCTTGAAAAAGAATGATGAAATTGAACACAGAATGAACCCATCAAAGAGTATATAATTTACTAAGTTGTGTTTCGTTTCAGCAAATCATAAAATAAGGGGCACAATTAGGGGCATTCAAATAAATGTCGAGTCACGTTATGTTATGAGAAATAAAGGCTTATAAAAGTAATAACAATGTTCAGTAAGGTATAAAATCCTCAAAAGTATGTTCAATTATTAAGATTATTTGTGTAAAATGCTTCAATGTTTTTCTCGTACATTCACTAGGCAAATTCAATATTACAGCAGTATCTAAACGCAATATGCTTGTCATTGACCATTTTTTTGAATTCTGCATATGCAAATGTGTGGCCAGTAGATGAGTAATTTAGCCAAATAGGCAATTTTTTGGCTATATTTAGAAAACAAATAATTTTAACATTTTCCATTTTAATTTTTTTTTACAATTTATAGGCATAGCGTTTGACCACTGTCTCACCTGATGGTAAGTGATGACGCGGCCTACGATGGTGCATGCTTGCCTAGAAGACACCTGTTCACTCGTGACTTGAAGACTCGTGAACTTATTACTAGACTGTGTAATGTCTCAGGATTGCAGGAGTGCAGTGGCACTGCGCACGTCATCCTGAGCGAAACTTTATTATTTTAAAGTTCCGAGTGACACTGCAACTGTTCTGGGCCGTATCGCTTAAACGCCTAGCTCGTCACGTTATTCATTCTCATAAAAAAAGACTCCCAGGTTATAGTTAGCTGGAAACAAGGACGCCGGCAAGGTATTCCATTCATTTGCTGTACCTACGCACTATAAAGTTTGATGCGAAGCGCTTGGTGCGGGCTGTAGGAATATTAACGATATAAGGATGCCAAGTTTTTGTGCGCCTTATAGTCCGATGAAAGAATGGAGATGAAGTAATTACTTCATGTAATTCCATCGCACAATCTCCAAAATGCACCCTATAAAATACCGATAAGCTGGCAACTTTTCGTCGGTGCCCCAAGCTCTGGAGCTTAGCTTCGACCAACGCATCGTTACCGATGAGCCTTTTGCCTCGTCTCTGAATAGAGTCCAAGGCTTCGAGCTGGAATTCAGCCGAACCATCCCAGAGATGATTACATGTATTGCAAACAGGATTTTCAATGAATTAAGAGCAAGTTTAAGCAATCAGAAACACTGTTGCACTAACACATCTAAACGCGTCATCCGGCCGATGATGAACTTTATGATTTCAAAGCTTGGACAATAAGTAGGTTGCACTAGGTGGCAGGACTTTTCTGCAAAGTTCGTCTAGGTCCTAGGTTCGTCTACCGCTTTGCCAGTTATTCTGCCGCCAAGCAGTAGTGTGCAAGCACTACTGCGTTCCGGTTTGAAGGGCATTGTAGCTAGTGAAATTACTGGGCAAATGAGACTTTATGATCTGATCACTCAGTCTAGTAATCTGATTACTAGACTGTGTGATGTTTCAGGATGACGTGCGCAGTGCAGTGCCACGCGAAACTTTATTGTTTTAAAGTTCTGAGTGACACTGCAACTATTATGGGCGGCCGTGTTGCTTAACATCAGGTGAACGACTAGCTCGTCACATCACTCATTCGTATAAAAAAAATGTAATGTGTAATCGGATATAACGGATAATTTATATATTTCTTTATAATAGGAAAACGAAGACTATAGAAACAAAGTGAATCGAGACGTGTGAAATTTAGTAGGGTCAACGCACTACCTGCCGTGTCGCATATCGCAGCCGGTAGCTCAACGGGTGTGACGTCATAGTATGAACGCGCGTAATCGCGGAAATTCAATAAAGGGCTTAAACTTCTCGTGGTTATAACTTTGGAAATACTGTTTGTATTGAAGTAAAATAAAAACTAATGTAATGTACATGATCTACGCTCTGATTTTAGATATATTTGATAGTGATATTTTAACCCTTTTGTGTTATCCATTGTACCTCTTTGTTGGATTCAGCCACTTTATTTTCTAGACTTGGCAACATTAGCACTTCTTTCATTGACAGGTAAAAATGGTAAAATAGTAAAATATAATTCTATTGTTGGCTGGCATACTGGCTTATAATACATAGCGACTAACGATATTGGCGTCTTTCCGACTGGTAAAAGCCGGCCCTCAAATTAATCTTTGTTATAGAAGCTGCATTATCAATTCGCAACATATTGTTTTGGTAGGAAGTGATTGGTTGTTCGAGAGGTACCTTCAGCCTACTTACATAGGTGCATGTACCTAACTACCTACATAGCTCCTTGAATACCTACCTGCTTCATTTATATTTTGTTTCAGATATTCCAAGTTACTAAATGGGAGTTCAACATAATATATAAGCTATGGCATATTATCTTAATCACTTATTGCGTTCTAAATAGAAGGCCAGCAGGAGAATCTAGTGTGCATGATGGAATTTCCACCCTCCAGCAGAAATAAGTGAATCATTCTTAAAATTCTTATTACTTTAAAATTAATTGTTTGTGCTGTATAATATAAAAGAATGAACACAGTTCTATTAACGAAACGTGTTTTATTTTAATATTGTATTGTTTGAAGTACACATTCCTTTATCTAGGTATATCAAACAAGACCATTAAAATGTAGTTGGTTGTTATGGCTGGTTCTGATAGTGCTAGATTTTTTTATGGTACCATCGTTCATCATCATCAATATCTACCGGTGTGGATGAGCCTGTAATATAATGAATACATTAATACTGCATACTTGATGATTTGAATAATAGGGTAAATCAAAGGGTAGGAGCAACATTATGTAGGTATACCATTATACCATGTGTGCAGTGGTAATAGGTAGGTATTTGCAAATAATATATGTTTTGCCGTGTGGTCCCAGCAGTGTGAGTAGGACCCCTTTTTTCCCAATGGGTATCATAAGACCCTACTAAGGGAATATCGCATGGGCAGCAGCATTCTCGTCGGTACATTAACAATCTTCTGCAATCACGAACCCACCTGCCAAGCGTGGTGATTATGGCAAACCCCTCCTATGATAAGCGTTCAAAGTGGTGTTTTATGGGGGGAGGCCTGTGTTTAGCAGTCTCCAACTGTTGGTATGATATGATACATTTTTGGAATGGAATGCATAAATAGGTAGGTATGTTGATTCGAGCAACCACTTTATCTTGTCAGGCTGCCACACATCACTATTACGCTCTTTTATCAGGAATAACTATGGTACTCTCACTGTAGTTCCTTGCACTTTAGTCGTGTATCTTTTAAAAACGATTTTCATACATTTTCACCAAACTCCGTTTCGGGTAACAGCGTAGGTCTGTCGTAAAGCCTCCAATAGTTGTTTATACAACATATGTTACACAGCTCTATATATTCAAAACGGCGAACTCATTTTAGTTCGTTGTTATCACAGTTTACATTATGATTTTGAGTTATAGAAATCACTGAAACATTGTAATAAATCTAGTTAAACTCGAACCTAAGACTAGTCTCATTAGAATATTTGATATTTTTGCAAAAACTTAAATTTTATACTCGAAGCCAATAGCGAAATAGCTGCCTGCTTCATTTGACATTTAAGCCTCGGCTTGCAGTTGCCATCCGAGTTAGCCGATACGAATTTTACGCGTTTCGTTCATTCATCGGGCTTCAAAATGAGTGGTTATGGAGTTCGGGAATTTAAAACCATAGTGACGTCAGACTGGTCATCACGAAAGCCAGACTAGGGTCATTGACCTCATTTTGGGTTTCGTGAAGCCGATGTCCAGACGTCAGGAAAGTTAGCCGATAGGGCCGCAGGTCAGCTACTTAGTGAAAATATGCAATTATAAAAGAAAACTTATGTTACAATAGGAAAATACCTAACTACAGATAAAAAAATATAAAGTAGAAAAGATTAAAATAAACTATACTATCCGAGTTTGAATTGGTATATTATCCCGAAAGGGGGTAAATCTACTCCCCAAGGGGACTTTTCCAAATTAATAGTTTTTCAATGAAGAAATGCCATGTAAAGTTCACGTTCGAAGATAGCCCTAGCGCAGCTGGGTGGTTGAACTTCGTCCTTTACCGAATGCACTTAAATGAGTTTGACGACCTGTGTTTAGAAATGAATTTGTTTATTTATTTTAGTATCTTGTTAACTCTCGTAGTGATCGCACGTGCAATTTTATGAGTGAATTTATTTTTTTAGAATGGAGGTTTGGGAACACGTAGTTTCAAGTAAGGCTCTCACAACTTGTAGGCTATCATGATCCCAGTCCCCCCCTTTCGGGATAACATACCAATTCAAACTCACCTTGTATTTTTATTAAAAATATTTTCAGGAATCCTTCATGAATACGAAACCTTAGCATAAAGAACAAAGACCGTTACTAACTTTCTATAGATTGTATTCATTTCATTTCATACCAATCCTATTGTATTGAAACGCAAATTGTTCCATTGACGGTAGACCATTTGTCAGTGCTGAGTTACAATTCAATTTATTTTGCAGGTTTTGATTTGGTAAATTCTGTGGCTATTGAAATAAAATTAATTTGGCATTGTTAGGGACCGAACCGGAAGACGTAGCGTAGGCCAGACCGACGACCCGCGGGGAGCCGTGGATGCAGGAGGGAAGCAGCCGCTCAAAGTGGCGCTCTGTGGGGGACAGTGGCCTGTGTTAAGCAGTGGACGTTTTCAGGGTATTTATTTATTTATTTTATTTATTTATTTATTCAATTCAATTAGTACGGTTACACCATTTACACTAATTGTTATTTAAATACAATTACAATCTGATTAAAATAATTACAATAAAACATAGGACTGATATAAAATAATCATGTCAAAAGAAATAAATAAGTTCGTCAAAAAAACACACAATGTCAAATTGTTAATAATATTACATAGGTTTAAAATTTACGCATCATCATCATCATCATCATCATCATTAACAGCTTTCACCAGGTCGTCGGTCTAACGAGTGGGGGCTGGCCTACGCTGCGTCTTTCGGTTCGTGGTCGCCACTCGAGAACCTTTCTTCCCCATCAGTTGTCAGTTCTATGAGCGATGTGGCCTGCCAACTGCCACTTCAACTTGCTAGTTCTCAAAGCTAGTAATAACTAAATATCCTAAATAATCCTAAATACAAGCTCCAAAGTTCCCACTTAGTTTTTAATATCGATTCCTACACCAGAACAAAATGTGTTTATGGCATATATACATACCTATCTCTGTTTACACTTTATGGAAGCCCCAAAAAGCCATAATGAAGCGAGGGCTGACCCTTCCGAGGTCAACTTTAGAGATGGGAAAAACAGGACTGGCTTGAAAAAAGGCAGTTTATGTTGGGATTGGGACTGATGTTATAGGACCTTATGAGTTGGCTATAAGACCCGTCGAACTGTGTACATTAACGCAGAATAAATGAATGATTAGGTAAAACAATATTATTCAATGAATTATAGAATATCGGGGTCCCAACGAAGCAAGACTGTTTTTGGAGTAGTTTATAAATGCCCACAACTTTTGATGTAAACTATTAGTGATCTGAAGAGCAAGCTTAATTATAATTGTTAAGTATGTACAATAATTTAATTTTATTATTTTTAAATACATTATCTAGTTTTCACTTGTAAAAGTGCTAAAAATAGCCTATTTGCAATATATTTGAGTTTTGAAAAGTTTCAAGTCGTTTAGCTGATCTTAGGCACAACGGCCACTAATAACAGTTGCACTGCCTCTCAGAGCCCTAAATTATATAAGTTTTGAATGACACTGCACTGTTTCTATTCTATTCTTTTCTACTGCGCACGTCATTCTGATACATCAGCACAGTCTAGTAAATGATTTATTGACAGGTAATAAAATCTCATTTCCCACTAATTTTACTAGGTACAGTGCGTTTCAAACCGTAGCACGGTAGTGCTTGCACTACTGTTTTATTTGGAACCAAATGAGCTAAGAGGCCAGTCAAAAATGCGTGATGAATAATTCGTCAGGGAATCAAAAACGAGATTGAAAGTCTCACAAAAATCAAGGTTGGATCTCCAAGACTCCTTGTCCCATCCCTAACCACGAAGGGACGGACGTCAGGAAAAATTTGTGGCTCCCTCCTCATGCCGATGTGACCCACATAATTGCGGGAAAGTGACTTTTTCAGCCGTTTCAACGCTGATTTTGTGAAGTTACAACACAATGTGTTTTACTTGTAATTTTTGTTTTCTGCTAAGATTAGTGATAATCACATTCATTGCTCGTAGAACTGACAACTGATGGGGAAGAAAAGTTCTCGAGTGGAAAATAACTTCAATGTACAGTGATGGTATTTCTAATGCTGTGACACGATTTGAACAAGACGCGATAACGACGTGGTTTCGTATCGTGTGGAATCTGTGTTTTCATACTGAATTAGGGCGTTGGCAAGATTTTGTTATTTTTAGAAACCATTTTTTTTATTGTTGTGGTAGTGGGCACTCACTGATTGGGAAAACACACACACACCCTGTTCTGGGTTAAAAAAAACCTTTCCTCGTAAAATATTTTCTTTCTTGACAACGACTTACCAAACTATTCTACACCACACAGATACTTTGATACGTATTTATGAGTAACTAGATTTTTACTAGAGGAGAACTAAAGTGAACGATATATCCCTTAGAGTTAGCAAGTTGAAATGGCAATGGGTGGCCACATCGCTCGTAGAACTGACAACCGATGGGGAAGAAAGGTTCTCGAGTGGCGACTACGAACCGAAAGACGCAGCGTAGGCGTAGGACTAGGTGGACCGACGATCTGGTGAAGGCGAGCAGCCGCTCAAAGCGTCGGTCTCTGGGGGAGGCCTATGTTCAGCAGTGGACGTCTTCAGGCTGTTGATGATGATGAAAAGAAGATTAAATTGGATTATTTTATATGGAGTTCTTTAAGTTTATTTGTTTATGTTTATTCTATGAAGCGATTGTTTTCTATGAGGCTTTTTATTTAAAAAAAAAACACTTAGTTCCGCCTCTTTTCTAGATGGCACTGTAAGTACATAGTTTAAACCTTTCAAACCACAGAGTAGTTTAAACATAAGAAAATGCTTAGACTACCTACAAAGAAATGTCAAATTCAGTTGAGTGGACCACGAGTACATTGTCTGTAGTATCTCCTAAGTAGTCTGTGGTACATTATTCTTGAGTAAATTGAAGTACAGCAGAACTGCGAGACAGATAAACGTTAATATTATGATCCAAAATTAAGCCGAGCTATCGCGCAACGAAAATAGAACAAACGAAACAGTTTAGAGATGTCAGTCAGTATCGTGACACATTTCCTATAACCTGTGGTCTATGCTTGAAACAGTGACAGTGACAGATTTTGGTAAAACCACAACTGGCGCCATTTATTGGGTCATACATAAAACACCATTTCTTTTTTTTAAATAAAACTCCTCATTACTCGTACAATTGTATTTAGCAGTTTCAGATAAAAGGGTTTGTATCTATTTAGATGAGTTTGAACATTTAAGGAGTTTATTAAGCGTGATTAAAAATATTAAAGGAAAATTAAATTGGATTATTCTAGTTGGTTTTTAAGATTATTTATTCTATGAACCGATTATTTTCTCTTACTTGTAGGTAGTTGGAAAACTTTGCAGTTGCAGAAAAAATGGTAAGTATGTTCTTAGATGAGTTTGAACTTCTCAGGAGTTTATTAAACGTGATTTTTGGAGCTACGGACTTGCTACGTATAAATAGCTAAGTGCGAGTCGGACACGCGCACTAAGGGTTCCGTACCATTATCTATAAAAAAGAGCAAAAAATCACGTTTGTTGTATGGAAGCCCCTTTAAATATTTATGTTATTCTGTTTTTAGTATTTGTTGTTATAACGGCAACAGAAATACATCATCTGTGAAAATTTCATTTGTCTAACTATCACGGTTTATGAGATACAGCCTGGTGACAGACGGACAGACAGACAGCGGAGCCTGAGTAATAGGATCCGTTTTACCCTCTGGGTACGGAACCATAAAAAGGGTAAGTATCTTTTTCGATGAGTCTGTACTTTTCAGGAGTTTAATAAGCATGATTTTTGGAGCTACTTATATATAAAAAAATCGCTGTAATACAGCAATGGTAAGCCAAATACAAGCTGTACATATGAAGATACAAAACTAAATCAAGCCACCCGTCGCATATATCCGCAGGCACGATGCCACAATCGATATGAACATTCACACTTACTTGTCTTCCAGTTCTCATCCATAAGGCAGCACAAATTGACTATTTCCACACCATTACACTCCTTAACCTTAAAAACTAATGAGGTTGGACACGAAAAAAATAAATTAACTTTGACACGTTCGATTTTTTTAACTTTTTTGAACAGGCATAAAACAAATTGGGGTTTGGAAAAGGAAAACTGAATGGTGATGCCTGATTGGTGGTTTTTTTAGTAGGAGCCGAAAGCGCCCCCTAGCGTCCGGCTAGCGGCGCAACGCCGCTTCGACTGATACGAATTCAACCCCCGATGCGGGGCTGGTTACCTATACTTATGTGTTTACATCTTAAATGGGGTGAGTGTAGAGTAGGTAGGTGGTAGAGAATTCTGTGGGTTGTTTTTATTTTGAAGTTCTTTAGCGTTAGTAGAATAATATTATTATGTTATGGGCGGCCGTGTCACTTAACACCAGGCGAACAACTAGCTCGCCGCGTCATTCGTTAACATAAAAAAATATTATGCTCAAAGCAGTTACTGATAATATAGTGGAAGATGAATTAATTCACTAGAGCTGCCGTTCTCTCCTATCTGGGGTATAAATATTCACCGTTTGTAGTAAATTGGTACCTTCTAATTCTAATTCTAATTTTAAGTGGGGGTGATAAGTCATGCACTGACGCCCCGCTCGAGGTGTATTGTGCATTTCCCCCTGCCAGCATCTACCCGAGCCATCCCAGCTCCTTAAAATAGCGGAGTGTGGCTCTAGGTTGCTGGCACAGCTGCTCCAGTGGCACTGATGTTGGGTGTTGGAGTGACGATGATGAGGCATTGGTACCTTATTTACATATGGTACGTTTCTAAGGTGCACTTCTGAAAAAGAAAACAATCTAGTACTACACTGCTTTTTATTAATTACCGCGTTCTGCTACATCACTCCGCTATCCTTAGGTACCTATCTCACAATTTCGCTTCGATACCTCGCCTAATACTTTCTACATACACGTTACCTCATTTTACCCCCTCGCTCAGCTACCTTACTCCATTTTCAACCGCATCCTTCACTTTTCACTTCTGCGTACAACATACTCCTTGATTCCATATTCTAGTTCTTCTACACCACTATTATAAAGAGGAAAGATTAGTATTTTTGTATGTTTGTAATGAATAAACTCAATGCCGATTTCAAAAATTCTTTCACCATTGGAAAGCTGTACATTCACCCTGAGTAACATAGGCTACACCACTATACGTGCGAAGCCGGGGCGAGCCACTAGTATTTGATACAACTAAACTTCTAGCTTCCTCGAGGACAGAGGCTGGCTGACTTCATGGAGAAGGAGGAACTCTTTATGATGAACTCCTTCTACGAGAAGCGGCAACCCAGGAAGTGGACGTGGATAAGCCCCAACGGTTCAACTAAAAATGAGATAGACTTCATCATAACGACCAAGAAGCGCATATTCGATGATCTCTCTGTGATCAGCAAGGTGAAAACCGGTAGCGATCACCGTATTGTAAGAGGCACATTGAATATCAATATCTCTTTGAATTTGTAAGTTGAAATGGCAATGGGCAGGCCACATCGCGTGAGAACTGACAACCGATGGGGAAGAAAGGTTCTGGAGTGGCGACCACGAACCGGAAGACGCAGCGTAGGCCAGCCCTCCACTCGGTGGACCGACGATCTGGTGAAAGCCGCGGGGAGCCAATGGATGCAGGAGGCGAGCAACCGCTCAAGGTGGCACGCTCTCGGGGAGGCCTATGTTCAGCAGTGGACGTCTTCAGACGGTTGATGATGAAACTTCTAGCGCTTCATTACCTTGCTTAGCCCTACCTCGCATTTTTCCGCTCCACTCCCCACACATTCACTAATCTGAACGTATTCTCTGCCTCTCGCCTACTCTACACAGAAAGAACGCGGTGCGTATAAAATATAATGTTGGAGCGCCACGGATGTTGTTATTGTCGTATCCTGCCTGACACATAAACGTAAGGTAATGTTGCATTCCTGGAGACCTTCTTATATTGGCTATGTTAGGCTTTATCATCATCACCATCATTATGATCATCATCATCATCATCATCGTCATCATCATAATCATCATCTTTATTATCATCATCCCCAGCGGGAAGACGTCTTCAAATTGATCTATCTTATTCTAGGCAAGCGTGTTACATCCAAGGCCGTATCGTCACTACCATCAGGTGAGATAGTAGTTAAGCGCCAGTCAATAAAACAGTTTAAAAAAAGGTCACTGCCAAACATATATAGGTCTCTCCGTAAAACACCGCTTTGGATATTTATCGTGGGTGCCGTAAGATCTGGCTAAGGGAATATCGAAGGAATGGGCAGCAGCATTCTCCTCGGTACATTACAATCTTTTGTGATCACCAAGACGCCTGCCAAGCGTGGTGATTATGGTAACCCCCACCCCCTATGGCCAAGGGTTACGGCGCGGCGTTCTAAAAATAGCAAAATTGAAAAGCACGTGTTTTTTTATTGATTCTTTCCACATTCATCCTCTTTAGGGTGGATTTTTTTGGTACGTAGTTAAGGTAACCAATGGTTAAAACTTCTAACAAATGTTGACCATTGGTTAGAATTTGTTAGCATTTTTAACCATTGGTTACCTTAACTACGGGCCAAAAAACCCACCGGGTTTTGGCCCACATAGAAGAGTCTGCTTTTGGTCCACATTTTATGCATAGTTGCATACCCGTGTTTTGAGACTTTTACATAGCATAATTATATCATTTTTTTTATAGGCAAAGCATTTGACCAGTGTTATCAAGTCGTTTTTTTATTTATTTACATAACATAGCCTAATAAAGTCATTCCCGCTGCTGGAAGACGGAATTTCTCTCACAGGGGAGATTGTAGGCACTCTACACTCTCCCTGTTTCTCCCGCAGAGAGTGAGTGAAGAGTATGGCTTACACTCTACCTCTCTCTTTCTCTCACGGAGGAAGAGTGTAGGCCATACTCTACACTCTTTCTCTCTCTCACAGAAGAAGAGTGTAGGCCATACTCTACACTCTCTCTCTCTCACAGAGGAAGCGTATAGGCCATACTCTACTCTCTCTCTCTCTCTCTCTCACAGAGGAAGAGTGTAGGCCGTACTCTACACTCTCTCTCTCTCTCTCTCTCTCTCACAGAGGAAGAGTATAGGCCATACTCTACAACGGATAAGTGCAATTTGGATGACACAATCATATCCTCGATGTTGCAATTCCTGGACCTTCCACTTTCCTCACGACGTTTTACCTCACCGTTATAAGAGCAAGTGCAAGTTCTAAGAATCTTAAAGTTTTATTTCTAAAACGTGACCCGATTGAATTGTATGCTATGATTGATAAGTGTTGAGTAAGGCGTCTCTAACGGGGCTCCCTTCATTTGGATCCACAGCTCGGACACACATGTGGATCCGCGGATGGACACTGGGGGGATTCATGAATAAACATAATTTTGATATGCACTTCATTCCACAAACGTGTAGATCCAAAAAATACTTAAAGGTATTTTTATATGCCACTTTAATCTACAAACGAGTGGATCCAAAAATAATATTTTTTTTCTACGCAACTTTGAATCTACATACAATCCTCTCAACAATCATCAGCTCAAAATCTGGCATCAACATAAATGGCGAGTACATCACTAACCTTCGTTTTGCCGATGATATAGTCATAATGGCGGAATCGCTTGAGGACCTTAGCACCATGCTCAACGACCTCATTAGAGTCTCCCAGCAGGTTGATCTTAAGATGAATATGAACAAGACGAAGATCATGTCTAATGCTCATGTTCCACCTGTACCGGTAATTGTTGGGAACGATACTCTCGAAGTTGTCGATAAATATGTCTACCTAGGACAGACTGTCCAATTAGGTGGGTCCAACTTCGACAAAGAGGTGGCACGAAGAATCCAACTCGGCTGGGCAGCGTTCGGGAAGCTTCGTCCTATCTTTTCGTCTAAAATACCGCATAGCCTGAAAACGAAAGTTTTCAATCAGTGTGTGTTGCCAGTGATGACTTATGGAACTGAGACATGGTCTCTTACTGTCGGCCTCATTAGTAAGCTCAAAGTCGCGCAGCGAGCTATGGAGAGAGCTATGCTCGGTGTTTCTCTGCGAGATAAGCTCCGGAACGAGGAGATCCGCAGGAGAACTAAAGTGACCGATACAGCTCTTAGAATTAGCAAGTTGAAATGACAATGGGCAGGCCACATCGCTCGTAGAACTGACAACCGATGGGGAAGAAAGGTTCTCGAGTGGCGACCACGAACCGGAAGACGCAGCGTAGGCCGGCTCCCCACTCGGTGGATCGACGATCTGGTGAAAGCTGCGGGGAGCCGATGGATGCAGGAGGCGAGCAGCCGCTCAAGGTGGCGCGCTCTGGGGGAGGCCTATGTTCAGCAGTGGGCGTCTTCAGGCTGTTAATGATGATGATGATGATGACAATATCCTAACTCTCGTGGCCATTTCAGACATTTTTACATTTTCTTTGAAATGTGGATCCGAGCTATGGATCCAAATGGAGCCTCTCGCATAGCAAATAATTATATTTATTTACACAGATGTCACGTTTTTCTAAATAATTATCAAACGAATAGATGATGATGCATGAATATTATTGAATAGGTGTTTATTCTATATTGTATACTGAATAGTAACAACAATTTACTGTGCGATACTTCTGCAAACTCTATCAGCTGCGTTGGTGGTGTAATGGTCAGCATAGTTGCCTTCCAAGCAGTTAATCCGGGTTCGATTCCCGGCCAACGCACATTTTTGACAACTTTTAAAATTGATTTGACTTATACTTATCTAGCGCGGGATAGTTACCGAGTCTAAAGTTAGGTAACCGTATATAAAAAAGTGCTCACCACATAGTACATTTTTATATACATACAAAATTATTTTTCTTTGATAAACATGTCAGATTTTTTTTTAGAAATAAATGACTAGATGTTTTAAATTTTAAAAAAAATGGATAGGATGTAGCCACAGATTAGAGAAAAAAACAAATGACTACTGTGGATGTAGCCACAGATTAGAGAAAAAACAAATGCTGTCTACGTAGTGTTCACACATTGATTTTATATGACAATAGACTAGCTTTCCTAACAATCTACTTTTTGAAATAAATGAGATTGACTACCGCTTTACAAAATTATGATGCTCATAAACCTTACTTTCTAATAGTTTTAGAAGTATTATAAGTTTGTTTGTTTTTCATGGAACACTGAAAAATTGGAACAGGTTTTACTTGGTGTTAGGACTTTTCTGTAAAGTTCGTCTAGGTAGGTAACTAGGTACCACCGCTTTGCTAGTTATTCTGCCGCCAAGCAGTATAGCGTGCAAGCACTACTGTGTTCCGGTGCTCATCACACAAATGTTTGTGTCCAGGACAGGAATCGAACCCACACCTATAGTTCAGAAGGCAGGGCTACTACCAACTGAACCACCTGGCCAGCCAAATCTTCATCATCATCATTAACAGCCTGAAGACGTCCACTGCTGAACATAGGCCTCCCCTAGAGCACGCCACCTTGAGCGGCTGCTCGCCTCCTGCATCCATCGGCTCCCCGCGGCTTTCACCAGGTCGTCGGTCCATCGAGTGGGGGCCAGCCTACGCTGCGTCCTCCGGTTCGTGGTCGCCACTCGAGAACCTTTCTTCCCCATCGGTTGTCAGTTCTACGAGCGATGTGGCCTGCCCATTGCCACTTCAACTTACTAACTCTAAGAGCTATATCGGTCACTTTAGTTCTCCTGCGGATCTCCTCGTTCCGGAGCTTATCTCGCAGGGAAACACCGAGCATAGCTCGCTCCATAGCTCGCTGCGCTAGCCAAATCTTAGATTAAGTTGATTAAAAAAAGATCTAAGTTATAAAACATTCATGTTTGATTAAAAGTAGTAAGGAAAAACGATGAAAATTCCAGTTATAAGATATCAGCTAGTTTTAAGCTATGGTAATAGGAAACTGCGGGAGTCGATGGATGCAGGAGGCGAGCAGCCGTTCAAACTGGTGCAATTGGGGAGGCCTATGTTCAGCAGTGGACGTCTTCAGGCTGTTGATGATGATGATAAGACATTACACCTAGTAAGAGTATATTTTATAAGCTACATCGTTAAACAGATAGTTTCGTCATCATCTTTTACGCCGCCACATTATTTCTAGGCGAAGTAATTCCGCCGCCATCTTGCGAATTTGTTGTGTATTCGAATTTTCCTTTACGAGGTTCCGAATACAAAAATAACAATGTAATGGGGTTCGTCCGTCTCCATTTATGTGTCAGTTTTATTTTAATTTACCGCTTCTTTCCTTTTCGGAATTTTTGTTCGGCGGTCGCGGCGGAAAGGGAGCAATTTGAACGTGATTTGTGTCACAGGACTCGCAGGTGTGAGTTGCCATTTTGTTAAAATTCTGCTTTTTAATGGTATACTTAGGTAATGTACTTTATTTCGTATTAAAACCCAAAAAACACTGTAGAAACCCTGTTTAATTACAATTATAAATATACCTAGATGGAGTAATGTCGCTGTTATACCGTTTTGCTCTCTTTTCCGCAAGCTTCTCGAACCAGGCTCTATCGTCCAACTCTTGGCCTTCTCTAATGCAGGTTCTCCAGGGATTCCTATCCACCGCGAGCTTCTCCCATTCAATAAGCTTGATGTCAAATGAGTTCAGATCACGCTCAGTGGTGCGAGAGCCCACTGCAAAAATCCCTACGTCATCGGATACCTACCCCAATAAGCTATCTTTAGATCGTTAACCGACACTTAAACATGTAAAAAAAAACAGGTCTGCCAGTTCCGATTCTGCCGGGTCATGGAAATAATCTACCTCCACCAACTTCAAATGCCTTGAATAGGTACTAAGTTTTGCTAAGTTTAGACCTGGCAGACCTTTTAATCTATTATCAGGGGCATCTTGGCTGTTATTGGGCGTAGGTTTCATTGGGGTATTTACTGAGGTAGGTAAAGAGTGTGAAGGGCACATTCTTAGGGGTCTGCCAGGTACTTCCGGCAGAGTGCGCAATGGCAGACCAATTTTTTTACATAATTAATCAATGGTTATCTGTTGCCAGAACTTTCATTTGGGTAAATTTTGTCAAAAAAAACGTCAAAAATTTCAATTATTCACATGACCCGGCAGGATCGGAACTGGCAGACCTGATTTTTTTTAATTTTTTTTTTTTTTTTTTTTTTATGTGATTGAATGACGTGACGAGCTAGTCGTTCACCTGAACAAAATAAATAAATAAAAATATAAATAAAAAAATAAACAAATAAAATATTTAGATGTTGGTTAACGATCTAGAGATAGCCTATTGGGATACCCGATGACGTAGGTATTTGTGCACTGGGCTCTCGCACCACAGCGACATTACTCCATCTGTCGCAACTCGCAACACATGCCTGCGCAAGGTGTGAACGCATATGCCTCTCTCGTATTGGCTTATACAGCCACCAAAAGTGTTTTTCAAATCACACACTGCTTAAACAGTCTGTAATTGACTGGAAGGCCGCTGATGATGATGATGAAGTATAACTAAGTACTTACTAATTTTAACGCAGTTAAGTATGTTTGGGTCCCCACAGCATATTATAATAGTACTACTAATGCTTAAGACTGCTGTATACGTAGATCCACTACACGTAGACCTCGCTCGTGCATTGCGACATTTTTGAAGATATTAAATAACTGAATTTACTGATACAAAATCTGGCTAAACTATATTATCATGAATAACATTACAACTGACTTTTGGCGGGAACGCGGAAAAGTTCACGTCGTTGCATTGTAATATTTTTCAAAACTTGTGCTTTTTCTAGTGTTAATGTTTAAAATTGGTGGCATTTTACGCATTAAGTGCTGAACTACGAGCATGAGTGTGGGCAAGTGATATAATGTGGTGAAACGTGGGTTTTCGTGTTGCTTCCAAAACTCCATAGAAGCTTCTAGTAAAGTTGCCACCACTTTACTCTGGACTATGATTACTTGACTTAGACTCGACTATGACTGTAACTAAGACTTGACATTACGTGAAATATTCACATGCACGATGAAAATTACAATACTTGACACTGGCTAAATACACTATGTGTGGAGCCAAAATACAAGAAAAAAAAAAAAAAAAAACATTACAACTGTTCAAAAAAAAAATCATGTTAATCCAAAGAAGTTTTCATACATAAAAACGGTTGCGAATGAAAAAAAACTTTGATACTTATAGGTACCGTTGTAGGTATGTATAAAACCTTGTTTGGATTAATACGATGTTTTTTGTTGAATATATGTAATGTTATTCATGAGAATATAGTTTAGCCAGATTTTTCGTAAGTTTATTCAATTATTTAATATCTTCAAAACTGTAGCAATGGACAGCTGGGCAAGTATTAAGGACTGCAGGCAGTCGAGGGAGGCGTTTCCGGTTTTGAACTGGAGATACTCCAGAAAACTCCTGAACCTTAAACGGGACAAATTACGACGTGTCGTCGGAATTGTCACCGGTCACTGCTCCCATAATAAACACCTGTTTACAATAGGTGTCACAGACAGCCCACTGTGCAGAGGATGCCTGGGGGCAGAGGAAACTGCCGCGCATCTGCTGATGGAATGCAGTAGCGTGGCCTTGCAGCGAGCGGCGTTCCTCGGAGCGCCCAGAACTACCCAGGAGGCCTGCGCCGACATCGCAGGACTGTTGGCCTTCCTGGAGGACATTGGGTGGCTGGATTGAGTGCGCCACCTCATCACGCAAAAAGGGCCGCTGTGCGGCCTAGTTGCGGAAAACAGCCCGCGCACCAAGTACCAAGTACCAAGTAAGTAACTGTAGCAATGCGCGAGCGAGATAGTGGATCCGCGTATACCTATAGCAGCCCCAAAACATGTATATTGTATACCCTAATATCACAGAAAAAATAATAGTATGCACTCAGTACATTTTATAATAATATGTGTCTGTCTATGATATTGATATTGCCATATTTAAAAAAAGCTTAAATAATAGGAACTATGATGCTCCGTAGTTCTTTTATTTAAACTTTTTGGTAGGTACCCAGCTCCCATACGCTGATGAACCGACTTTGATTTATGTTTGAAAAGTGGCTTGATTTAGAGAGTTCTGGGATATGATTCAAGAAACCCTGTTGAGTACACGTCATTGCCAAGACGCCTGCAACGCCTGCATGGTTATGGCTAACCCCAAACACCCTAACCTAATGTTTGTAGGTAAGCGTCATTTTTTCGTGTTTTACACATAGACATTCTAGGTCTGTGGTTTTACATGCATCAAAATAGCCAAACTGCTCGCTCACATGCCTATCCCGCTCTTTCATTTGCTGTTTTACTATCGTGCGCTCATTCATTTACCTATCCTATCAATGCGTCAGACAGGTATGTCTGACGCATTGATTGAGAAAGAGCGTGGTAGCGCTCTTTCTCTCACGTGTTTAGCAGTCGCGCGCGAAAGAGCGCGATAAACGCGCCATTGGCAGGGGAACCGCGCATGCAACGCCGCAGTCGCGCGGTCATTCGTTCGGGTTCGGGACAGTGTTGTTTACGTGCTTCTATTTTACTTTATAAATAAGTAGTGCGAACTTATTTTAAACCTTAAAAGTATTACAAATTAGGTGTTTTACGAATAAAATGAAGACCTGTTGAAATAAACGTGTAGAAAAACAAGAAACGTGAGAAAAAACGGACTTGTATAGGTACGAAGTTATATAGGCAGTTAATACTGGGTAAGTAGGTGGTACATCAAGTGAAAGACGCGATTCGACGTTGGTCGGTATGAAATAAATAGGAGACGTGAAACAGTGCTATCCATGCTACGAAAAATGCGAGTAACGATATGCATTCGTGAGTAACAATTCGTTACTTGGTACTACCTAGATGGCGCACCCGTATCGCTCTAGAAATAATTTTGCAGTACAAAAAGTGGAAAAATTCTTGTAACCATGTAATTTATTTGTTAATGTTAAAAAATAAATTACATGGTAAATACCTATCCCGTTAATAAACAATATTTTAGTAAATTCTCTTTGTTTTTAATTCTAAGAATTTACTTAGGCTGACATTCACAAACGAGTTCGAGATCGATCTCAAACTTCGTTATGTCAGAATTTGAGTTTAGACTCAAACTCCGATCGTATCGGCATTCACAGTCGAGCTTAGCATAATGGAGTACGAGTATAAGCTCAGCTAAGAATGAGACTGGCTGAGCCGCGAAATCGGTGACTCGAGCCGTGCTCAGACACCGCCATCTTTGCTATCACGCCTGTTATTTAAAAACAAAGCTGATTAGAATTAATTTTTAAGATGGTTATTGTGAAGAAATGTATTTTGTATTAAAATAAAATGAATAAATTACGAAATAAAATTGAATAGGTTAAAAAAGGTGTAGGCCAATTGGGTAGGTTGTTATAATCAAAACAAAAATGAAACACCCTAAAATAAACATACCAGTTACTCATTGTTGGCAGATAAGTTACTGTGTGTTTTCTTTGTTGTAGATATTCATTGACATAATTATATAGATTTACTTCATAATTTTATTATATACGACTGCTGTATACACGTTAAATTTAACTCGTTTCTTTAATATTTAGGTAGGTACATAACATCGCAATTTAGAATAATTTTAACATTGAAAAACAAACAAAGAGAACGGCGCGCTTTCCTGAATAGGTACGTACCTACAGAATAATAATCTGAAATGGCGCGCTTTTTAAAATTTCCTGCAAAGAGTATATCACTACTAAATTTGGTCTCCTGTTTCAGTTTTTCATACAATATTTGCTATTTTTTCTCTCTTTTTAGCATAATACTGCCAGATAAAAAAGAAAACGTGAATAAAGCATTGCTCACTAATGTCAAACTACGCTTGTCTATGGCTGGAGTCGAACTTCACCGAGTTATCGTTTGATCTCGTCTCTGAATTTAACGACGCGGAGTATACTCAACGAGTCCGGAGTTCGATCTCACGTGAGACCGATGGGAGTAAACTCGATACATTGACTCTGAATGTCAGCCTTAGGTACCTACATGGGTTTTTAGTTTTAGGTAGTTAGGTGGTACAGTCAGCTACAGAAGTTGCTAAGTATAAAAATTTCCCTCCGTACAAATAATAAAATATCTAGTTACTTATTCAGTTCAGCATGATTTGTGCCAAATTCAAACTTTCTTCTTCTCTTCTTGTTCTGTTCTTCTTTGAAGTTTTTTTAATACTTAGAACAAAAGTTGTTTGTTTAATATTATGTTTAAATTATGCGAGTACCCAACGATCTGGCGAAAGCCGCGAAGAGCCATCCATCGGCTCTTCGCAGAGGCGAGCAGCCGCTCAAAGTGGTGCTCTCCAGGGGAGGCCTATGTTCAGCAGTGGACGTCTCCAGGCTGTTTATGATGATGATGATGGTGATGATGATGAACAGCCCAATAGTACCTACTTGTACTAAGTATCATTTATTCTATGCCAATATTTAACAGGCTGAAATGTCAATGGGCAGGCCACATCGCTTGTAGAACTGACAACCGATGGGGAAGAAAGGTTGATGAGCGGCGACCACGAACCGGAAGACGTAGCGTAGACCCCCACTAGGTGGACTGACGATCTGGTTAAAACTACGGGGAGCTGATGGATGCAGAAGGCGAGCAGCGGTGATGGATGCAAGTGGCGGTAGAGAAGTCCTATGTACAGCAATGGGCGTCTTCAGGCTGATTATGATGATGATATATGTAATAAGAAAAATCTGTTTTTTTCAAGCAATGGGGGACCTCAGGCTCTGGAGCAGAGAACTCATAGCAGATTTCATAGAAATGTACAAGTCCTTCCCATGTCTATGGAAGGTGAAGTGTGAACATTACAAACACAAGTACTACAAATCAGCTGCGTACAAAGAACTGGTCCAATTCTGCAAGGCTAGAGGCTTCCCTGACGCTACTAGAGATTTCGTAGTCAGAAAACTGCAAAGTCTCAGAGGCTCCTTTCGGAAAGAATTGAGAAAGACAAGACAGATGCAGCGTAAAGGGAAGTCTTACCAGTCTAACCTGTGGTATTATAATAACCTAATGTTTACAAAAGACCAAGATAATGATGGAGTAGATGAAGGGAATCATAGCGATGAGACCAGTCAAAGTGTTGAAGATGGATATGACGATGTGGCGGGTGATGATGATAAATTCCCTGATGATGTGAAGCCGAATACGAAAATTGTTGATGTTGTAAGTTATAGTTGTTGGTTAGTCGGTTATGTTGTTGGTTTGAGCACATACAATCCCACTCATGTATGCGGGGTTTCTTATAGCGTAAGTGTTATGATGCTTAACACTAGGCGAACGACTAGCTCGCGGGGTCATTAGATTACAGAAATAACCGGCCAAGTGCGAGTCGGACTCCCGCACGAAGGGTTCCGTACCATTATCTGTCCCTGCCATCTAGTGTTGAGTAGCAGTACGATTTAAAACAGCGCTATTTATGACTCAATTGGTAAACGAGTTGAGTAGATCAAAAATATGACCTTCCTTCACCGTTGTAATCTAAGGCTCATATTAGCTACAGAACGAAAATCTCTGCTCAAGAGATTTCATTCAAAAAATGCTTCGCAATCGACGCATAAACGTAGTGTTGTAATATGGACCTAAGAGTGAGTGCAAAATCTACACAGCTTGGATAGTTATATTCGAATCTGAATCAGTTTGACCCGCGATCTTTACAATATCGTCAACCGACTTGGTAGTCGAGCAACCGACGTTTCGTTTGTCTTGTTTTGGTCATCATTCAGTTATCATCTGTGCCAAACTGCCATCTCCTCACCTGGCAATATGTCTCTACTAAGCCGTCTACACACCATGCAATCCGTCACTCAATGTGTCGCCTCAATCTGCTGGATGGGAGCCGCAATACGCCTCAACACGATGCAATTTTCTGGATGGGTAGCCGCAACACGCTTGCATACGACGCAATTTCACTGATCGAGCTGACAAATCGTGTGGCAGATTGTATGGTGAACACTGAAACTGTTAGTTATTAAAATGAATTAAGTAATTAACTTCCCAAAATTACCATTTCAGCCTGACTACACTGCAGACTCCCCACCATCACCACCACCAAAAAGGCCCAAAAGAACCATTGACTGTCCGCAACCAGAATTCCTCGACATTGGCCAAGAGACTTCAAAGTTCAAAGACCTATCCGAATTTGAGATCACTGGCTTAAACATAGCCAAGAAGTTGTCTAGAATGGATTCGACGCAGGCTATTTATGCTGAGTCACTGATAAATAATGTTATTAAGAAGGGATTGCTGAGGAAGTTGAGAGAAGAAACGGACTTGTGCGATAATATGTGTGGGAAGATCGTGAGTGCAGGGCATTCGTCTCAGACTCCCTTTCATGGAAATACGCTTCATAGAATTTAATTTTCACACATCATCAGCCTGAAGACGTCCACTGCTGAACATAGGCCTCCCCCTTAAGAGCTCCACTTTGAGCGGCTGCTTGCCTTTGCATCCATCGGCTCCCCACGGTTCTGACCAGGTCGTCAATCCACCTAGTGGGTCGGCCTACGCTGCATCTTCCGGTTCGTCGTCGTCACAAGAGAATATTTCTTCCCCATCGGTTGTCAGTTCTGGGAGCGATGTGGCCTGCCCACTGCCACTTCAACTTGCTAATTCTCAAAGCCATATCGGTGACTTTAGTTCTCTTGCGGACCTCATCATTTCGTATCTTATCTCGCATGGAAACAGCGAGCATAATGAACGGCTACGCCTGGTTTGCCATGATCACCACGCTTGGCAGACGGCTTGGTGATCGCAAAAGATCTTAATGCACCGAGGAGAATGCTGCTGCCAATTCCCTGGATATTTCCTTAGCCGGCTCTTACGGCACCCACGGGAAGAGATGGGTGGTTCTATTCTTACACCGCTGGGACCAGACGGCAAAAAAATGGCTGTGTTTTAGCTATATCGACTTGACATGTCGTTTATGTAGATTGTAATTTTTTAGTAAATATTAAACTTTAAAATCCACATAACGCTGTTTTAGTTGTTCCACAAATCCACCCCTCGTTTTTGTGTTTTATCTATAGTGAACTTCTAGCTGAACAAGTATTTCTCTTCTCTAAACTCATTTATTATAGGTAATAGATTTGCTATATATAGATATTAAGCACTTTGTAATAATTTTATATGCTTTAGAAAGAACAATAATTTAATATTTTCTCCAAGACTTTATGATCTGATTACACAGTCTAGTAATTTTATTAATATACTGTGTGAAGTCTCAGGATGACGTGCGCAGTGCAGTGGCACGCAAAACTATATTAATTTATAGTTCCGAGGATACTGCAATCTGTTTTGGGCAGCCGGTGAACGGCTAGCTTGCCATTCATTTACATTTAAAAAAAGATATCCATTAATATCTGCACTAAAAAAAAACAAACAAAAATGTGCGTTGGCCGGGAATCGAACCCGGATCAACTGCTTGGAAGGCAACTATGCTGACCATTACACCACCAACGCAGCTGATAGAGCCTTCAGAAGTACACTGTAAATTGTTGATGGCTTTCAACGCTGACACCTGTACAAATACATTCTAGTAGGTACCTACACTTCACACGACAGTTACATTAGAATCAGTCATGCCATCAAGTCATCACAGAGTGTGAAATGTACATACCATCAACCATCATCATCATCAGCTATACAAATGTACCACCAAGCATAATCATTATAGCTAATAGCTATAGGTAGTTATAATTTTATTTTCATAAAAATCACCCACCAACCTAGCGAGGTGGCGGTAATTTTGCAGAGTGTAAAATGTACCTACCATCGACCATCATCATCAACATCACCAGCTATACAAATCTGCCGCCAAGAATAATATAGTATAGCTAATAGCTATAGGTAGTTATGTAGTTATAATCTAATTTTCATAAAAATGTTTTGACTGTGTGTCATCCAACCTAGTGACATGGCGGTAACTTTGAAAGTGTGTCATCCGCCAACCTAAAAGGTGGCAGTCATTTTGACAGTGTGTCATCCACCAACCTAACGAGGTGGCAGTCATTTTGACAGTGTGTCATCCACCAACCCAGCGAGGTGGCGGTAACTTTGACAGTGTGTCATCCACTAACCTAGCGTGATGGCGGGATGGGTAACTTTAACGGTACACTCCATTGACTATAAGTCCAGTTGACCATTGATACAACTTCCCGTCGATACGAAAATTAGTGGTGTATTTTAACTACTATTTTCTTACAAATCACGGGAACCCGTTGATGTCTTTTGATCCATTCTGCTCTATTTTTTGTAATTTCGTATAGCTTTGTCTCGTTTTGTTACCTCGTCTCCTGCCCGCGCAGGTGAGTTGTGTTTGTACGAGAAATTATGTTCACGAGCTATCAACGGGCTTTATAATCTTTGGTACACTCTATGTGTCAGAATGCCCGTGTCCCAGCTGTGGGAACGTATATGGCTGATGACGAGAAAATATTTTGGTAAGTGTAACTACCTACCTACGTCAAAAAACTGGCCGCCAGGGGCCCGGCGTAGGCTGGTCTCCCACTCGGTGGACCGACGATCTGGTGAAAGCCGTGGGGAGCCGATGCATGCACAAGGCAAGCAGCCGTTCAAAGTGGCGTTCTCCGGGGTATATGTTCAGCAGTGGACTACAGGTCTTCAGGTTGTCGATGTTGATGATGATGATGATGATGCCAAAAAAGACACCTATATAAAGTAAAGAGAATAGTACCCGTCGTCACCAGCGCTGCAGCCTTGGGGGTTTTAGAGTTCTGTAAAGAAAAACTGTGAATCAAATCAAGAGTGAATAGGCATCTCATGGGCAAACGTGCTCCAACATAGACCGCATCATCGCTTTCCATCAGGTGAGATGTTGTCAAACGTGAGCCCATTCATGCATAAAATAAAATAAAAATAAAAATAAATAAACTGAAAGTTCAGTTTTTCGTTACAGAACTCCTTTAGCATCCAGCAAGGCTGAGTCCAGGGTGCGTCGGTTAAAAATTGCATGGGTCACCATTAAGCCACAGTCGCTCTTCACCGAGAATTATCACATGCCATTGTTACACAATTTGTAAGAAAAATACTGCATTTTTTGTGGACAGTTTACACAGCGCCATCTAGTCCAAGCTATTTAATACAATAGACAACACCCAGACGCAGAACAAACAGCTATATTTATCACACAAACATTTGTCCCGGGTGGGAATCGAACCCACAGCCTATAGTTCAGAAGGCAGAGCTACTACCAACTGAGCTATCAGGCCAGTCAATCGCAGTAGGCTATGTGTACTAATGCAGACCGAGGAGAATACTGCTGCCCATTCCCTGGATATTTCCTTAGCCGGCTCTTACGGTACCCACGGGAAGAGATGGGGTTGTTCTATTCTTACACCGCCGCACACGACTGCTGGCCACATTTTACCTAATTTCTGGAAAGGATAAAAAAAATAAGAAGTTAGGTAGAACCTTGGGGTGCCCGCTTCATTTTTTTTTGTCCTATGTTATTTTAATAGATAGGACTTTTCTGCAAAGTTCGTCTAGGTAGGCACCACCGCTTTGCCAGTCATTCTGCCGCCAAACAGTACTGTGCAAGCAATACTGTGTTCCGGTTTGAAGGACATTGCAGCTAGTGAAATTACTGGGCAAATGAGACTTATGGACTGATCTCACAGTCTAGAAAACTTTTCTAAACTGTGTGATGTCTCAGGATGACGTGCGCAGTGCGCAGTATCACGCGAAACTTTAATTTAGAGTTCCGAGTGACACTGCAATCTGTTATGGGCGGCCGTGTTGCTTAACACCAGGCGAACGGCTAGCTCGTCACGTCATTCGACACATTAAACAAAAAAAATGTTTAGATGTGCTGGATTTTTTGTGCACCAACTAAATTTTTATCGTTCTGTATACCATTTTAAAGGAAACGGAACCCTTATAGATTTACTTTGTTCTGCATCTTTGCTCAAGGTGGCGTGCTCTGGGGGAGGCATATGTTTAGCAGTAGACGTCTTCAGGCTGATGATGATGATGATGATGAAGAGCTATCAAGCTCAAAAGAGCTATCAAAAGTTTTTCATGAAACTTAACTTACTATTTGTTATACATTGTGTTAATAAATAAAAAAAAATATATGTACCTACGTACTTCTATTCGTATTTTGTTTATTCAGATGTTACTTTTTTATGTAATAGCATAGATACAGAAGTATAAATGTGATTATAAAGGCTCTATCAGCTGCGTTGGTGGTGTAATGGTCAGCATAGTTGCCTTCCAAGCAGTTGATCCGGGTTCGATTCCCGGCCAACGCACATTTTTGTAAATTTTTAGAATTGGTGACCACAATCTTTAGAAAAGTTTGAAACATTTCTGAATTTATTTATAAAAAACATATTACCTAGACACTGAAAATAAAAGGGGATTTTGTAAACCGAATACTCATTAACAGCCTGAAGACGTCCACTGCTGAACATAGGCCTCCCCCAGAGCACGCCACCTTGAGCGGCTGCTCGCCTCCTGCATCCATCGGCTCCCCGCGGCTTTCACCAGGTCGTCGGTCCACCGAGTGGGGGGCCGGCCTACGCTGCGTCTTCCGGTTCGTGGTCGCCACTCGAGAACCTTTCTTCCCCATCGGTTGTCAGTTCTACGAGCGATGTGGCCTGCCCATTGCCACTTCAACTTACTAACTCTAAGAGCTATATCGGTCACTTTAGTTCTCCTGCGGATCTCCTCGTTCCGGAGCTTATCTCGCAGGGAAACACCGAGCATAGCTCGCTCCATAGCTCGCTGCGCGACTTTGAGCTTACTAATGAGGCCAACAGTAAGAGACCATGTCTCAGTTCCATAAGTCATCACTGGCAACACACACTGATTGAAAACTTTCGTTTTCAGGCTCTGCGGTATTTTGGACGAAAAGATAGGACGAAGCTTCCCGAACGCTGCCCAGCCGAGTTGGATTCTTCGCGCCACCTCTTTGTCGAAGTTGGACCTACCTAATTGGACAATCTGTCCTAGGTAGACATACTTGTCGACAACTTCGAGAGTATCGTTCCCAACAATTACCGGTATAGGTGGAACATGAGCATTAGACATGATCTTTGTCTTGTCCATATTCATCTTAAGACCAACCTGCTGGGAGACTCTACTGAGGTCGTTGAGCATGGTGCTAAGGTCCTCGAGCGATTCCGCCATTATGACTATATCATCGGCAAAACGAAGGTTAGTGATGTACTCGCCATTTATGTTGATGCCAGATCTTTTCCACTCCAAGAGCTTGAAAACATCCTCCAATGCGTTTGTGAACAGTTTCGGAGAAATAACGTCTCCCTGTCTCACGCCTCTTTGCAATGGAATTTGTTCCGTACTCTGGTCCTGTAGTCGGACTGACATAGTGGCCTTACTGTACAAACACTTCAAAACTTCGATATACCTATAGTCAATTTGGCATCGCTGCAAGGACTGCAGCACCGCCCAACTCTCGATTGAATCGAAGGCTTTCTCATAGTCCACAAACGCTAGGCATAACGGCCGATTATACTCTTCGGTCTTCTGTATAATCTGGCGCAGCGTATGAATGTGGTCTATGGTGCTAAAGCCTTTTCGGAAACCGGCTTGTTCGGGAGGCTGGAATTCATCAAACCTGCGTGCGAGACGATTCGTAATGACTCTCGAAAACAGCTTATACACATGACTCAAGAGCGAGATGGGCCTATAGTTCTTCAATAAGGTGTTATCGCCTTTTTTGAAGAAGAGCACCACCACGCTCTTGTGCCATGCCTCTGGCGTTGTACCTTCAATGATGACAGAATTAAATAACTTCTGGAGGACTAAAAGTACCGGTCTACCACCCGCTCTCAGAAGTTCGGTCGTAATTCCATCTTCACCTGGTGCCTTGTTGTTTTTAAGCTGTTTGAGGGCCATTCTAATCTCGTACAGGCTGACGTCCGGGATATCTTCGGTATAGTGTCGGACTAACTTGGCTCTGATGTCCTGAGCTGTGTTAGTAGCGGGCTTACGTGTCGAGGTGTATAACTGTCCATAGAAGTTCTCGATCTCTCTCAGAATCTCAGGCTTGGATGAAATGACGCTACCATTTTCGGTCTTCAGTTTTGTCATTTGGTGTTGCCCAATAAGGGGTGCGAAGAATCCCCGGCAGACGCCCGGCTACCAACCCCAACGACGACCCCTGGCCCTGGCAACACATAACGTGCGCACACTGAAGGCTGACGAAAGGATGGTCGAGCTAGAGGCGGAGATGGGTAAGTTACGCTGGGATGTAATGGGATTGTCAGAAGTCCGAAGACAGGGACAGGACACGATAATCCTAAATTCCGGTAACTTATTCTTCTACCGGGAGGGAGACCAACTCTCCCAAGGGGGTGTCGGGTTTCTCGTCCGCAAGTCTCTCGTCAACAACGTGGTCAAAGTCGACAGTGTGTCGGCCAGGGTAGCGTACCTGGTACTCCGAATAACCAAACGGTATTCGTTGAAGGTTATACAGGTATACGCGCCGACGTCGGCACACTCAGACGATGAAGTAGAAGCTATGTATGAGGACATATCCGAAGCCATGCATACTTCCGAAACATACTTCACCGTTGTGATGGGAGACTTCAATGCGAAGTTGGGCACAAGGAATAGCGATGAGCTGAGAGTGGGGCCATTTGGATACGGGCAGCGGAACCCTCGAGGACAGAGGCTGGCTGACTTCATGGAGAAGGAGGAACTCTTTATGATGAACTCCTTCTACGAGAAGCGGCCATCCAGGAAGTGGACGTGGATAAGTCCCGACGGTTCCACTAAAAATGAGATAGACTTTATCATGACGACCAAGAAGCACATATTCGATGATGTCTCTGTGATCAGCAAGGTGAAAACCGGTAGCGATCACCGTATTGTTAGAGGCACATTGAATATCAATGTTAAGCTCGAAAGGTCATGTCTGGTGAAGTCTACGCTCCGTCCAAATCCTGTCCAAATCCAAAACCCCGAAGGCTTTCAGCTGGAACTCCAAAATCGCTTCCAGTGCCTAGCCGACTGTAACACAGTGGACGAGCTAAACGACGGGTTGGTGGAAACTGTCCAAGCTGTTGGATCGAAATTCTTTAAGACCCAACGCCGAAAGAAGACTCAAAAGCTCTCAGAAAAAACTCTTGAGCTAATGGCCGATCGGAGCGAAATGAAGCTGCAGTCTTCAGTTAGTTTATAGATACAGAAGAGTAGGTACCACAGGTCTTATTACAATCATTTATATAGATATAGGTAGTATAATTTAGATGTATGTTTATAAAATTAAATTATTAACAATATGTATATAAAATATTGTATGTCCGTCATGGGTAAACGGTTGACTCTATTATGCTAATATTATTAGTTATTTTTTAAGACCTATGTACTTAAAACAGTTTCTACAATAAATGATTCATTAATACATATGGGGAAGTGATAATATGACCTTTTACAAACTAAATATAACATTACCACAGTTTAAATTTTCAAAAAATATTTAATGTTCATATTTAGCTCAGTTACAGTATTATTATTACCCATAGCTTTACAGCATTCAAAGCCGGGGGCGATGTTTGCGAGTATAACAAGGCGATGTAGGATGCTCGCTAATGGGGGAAAATGTTTAACCTTTTTTCTTCAGCGAGCGAAATGTAGATGTATTTTTACTATTGTTAAGAATGCTTTTCATGCTTTCGTTTTGTAAAATTTTATTAAAAACTAGGTCAGCCAACAGTCATCGTTATTTCAGCGATTTTCATGTAACTCCGTAATCATTTATGTTGGCTCAAAAACTTATTACGACAATAAAATCTGCCTGTTAGTGCCTATTTTTACAGTTGACTTCACCTAATTATACAGAATGCAATTATCTCTTACTTTTGGCCTCATTAGTAAACTCAAAGTCGCGCAGCGAGCTATGGAGAGAGCTATGCTCGGTGTTTCCCTGCGAGATAAGCTCCGGAACGAGGAGATCCGCAGGAGAACTAACGTGACCGATATGGCTCTTAGAATTAGCAAGTTGTTCAGGCAATGGGCAGGCCACATCGTTCGTAGAACTGATAACCGATGGGGAAGAAAGGTTCTCGAGTGGCGACCACGAACCGGAAGACGCAGCGTAGGCCGGCCCACTCGGTGGAAGCCGCGGGGAGCCAATGGATGCAGGACGCGAGCAGCTGCTCAAGGTGGCGCGCTCTTGGGGAGGCCTATGTTCAGCAGTGGACGTCTTCAGGCTGTTAATGATGATGATGAATTTAATTTATTAGCTTAAATTGAGTACATGGTGCATAGTACATCATTTATTGATGTAAAGGGTAAAAAAAGAATGCTAATGGAATAAGATTGCCGTGGCGGCGCCTAACGTAGTTGACACGAATAATGTTGGTACCTACTGTTGAAAGTTTTTTTTTACTTTGTATGCAATAATTAAAAACAGTTCTTAATATTTTTAATTTAATTTGGTACTGTGGCAGTTGATTAAGCAAGTTATCCCATTTTTTTAGAGTTATATTATCAGAATACCAAATCGATGTGTTATATTTCAAAAGTTTTTGAAGTGCACGCATTTGTGACGCCTCCTCCGGTGTTACAGATGTCCATAGGCTACGGTGACCACTTCCCATCAGGTGGGACGTATGCTTGTTTGCTCCATTTAAGATATAAAAAAAACACAGCTGCACGTCCCAACAGAAAAATACTATAAAACAAAAAAGCTCTTTAAATTCTTTTTTAATTTACGACTGCATCGTCTTATTTTAGGTTTCAAGTGTGGCTCTTAAGCCTTTGAAGCTGACCAGCGATCTGAAGTGGGTTCGCTTCATTGAGAATCTATTTTGGATTTCTCATTTGGACTTGATTAATGGACATGATACTTATTATTCTGTGCATGACATCATAAAAAACATCATTACAACAATATAAACTTTCTAGTTGTAGGTACTTAATCTATAGTGGCGCCCTCTGCCGCGTCAACAGTTCGGAGTGTACGCTAAGATAAATTTTATAAATTAAAAATATAAATAGTGTTTTAAAACAGTTAAAAACCAGTAAGAATTGTGTTTTACCTCGTGAATTTCATGTGTACGAACAGGCAGACACACAGCTAACGTAAATAACAATAAAAAGTGAAATTGAATATCACCGAAAAGTGATGAACAAACGACGTCATTACGAGTGTATATACCAGGCCTGAACAATAAAGCAGGTACAAAAATGCAAGAGCCCACGGTTATTACTTGTTTATATGATTTCACCAAGTACCTAAACCAAAAAAAGTGACAAAATCGGGACAGTCCGCAGACCTAAATTCTACTTATAGGTATTTAAATACAAAGATCGTAATGCTAATTATACCTACATTTGGCAAAACACCTGCTTAACGAAGGAACGGCAGGATACCGTGAGTAAATAAGCTTCAATTTTCATAACAAGCATCATTTGTACAATAACTTTATAACCTCACAGAAAATTTTACCGAAAAGCATCCTACCTACAATAGAAAATAAAAGTATAACTCTAAGAACAAGAATTATTAGCACTATTTCGTCACTCACAATTAAGAACGTTTGGTTCAGTGGTATCAAGCATTGAAACCAAACCGACGGCACCGAGTTCGCGCCTGAGTGAAGACGTTGACTTTTTGGGCCATAAGTTATTACGAACAGAACATTATAAAATGGATTTTCAATTTGACAACGTTACTAGGCGTATACGACGACGGTCTATGTCAGAGTTAGACTCGTCTATTCTTCAAAGCATCTCAATAAACGATGAGTCCATAAGAAGTGTTACCTGATGTATCAATTTGTAATAATTCTCGAGTCATTGAACTGGAGATGCAAAATGAACTTCTGAGCCAATCATTAAATGTGGCGCATCAAGAAGTAGAAAACTTATCACTAGAAAATAACAGTTTGAAAAAAGAAAACCAGACTTGTCAATTGTTAATAAAGTCGCTTAAAAATATAAACTCGCCCATATCTGAAAGACAGAAAAACATGTGTTCTCCCAAAACCACGCCAAGTAAAAACAAACGTAAAATAGCGCCAATACCACCAGCGTACGTATACAACAACAGTGCGGGACAATCGACTGTAGATGTCGCAACACAAACATATGTAAATACAGAAATTCTTAAAGAGATGAAGGCCGGAAGTTTTTCTACGATAAATACTACTAAGAAAAAACATAATATGATAAAACCTAGATTACAAAATAGAAGTAGAAAACTAGCGAAGAAAATACGCAAACAGAATAAACGAGTAAAGAAACTGACCAAAAATTGTGAAAAGTTACAGAAGGAAAATATTCTCCTACAAAAGAAAATCGAGCTACTATACCAATTATGGCGGATAACAAAAAAATACAGGAACATACTTACATACAAAACGGAGAAATTATACCTCCAATGATCGAACGGGAAAAAATACAAAGACAAAAGAAAGAAGCTGAAAATAAGGAACAAAGAAGAACGATAATTTTCTCCGACAATGTTGGAAGAGGCCTTGCTAAGGTAGTAGCTGATTATTCATATATAGGAGACGTTATAAATAACTGTAAGCCAGGAGCAAACTACAAACAAATACTCAACAGTTTCAGCACACAGACAAAATCTCTACGACATGGCGACACGGCAGTAATCTTAATAAGCGAGTATGATAGCGGCAGAGGTACAGCAACTTATACTAAAGAGTTATATAATATTATAAGCGATTATGACAGAAAGTTCAATGTCATAATAGGAAGCTTTTTGTATAATTTGAATGGGGCAGATGACTGCAAAATTTTCAAGCTAAATGAAGAACTAGCCCGTATAGCGACTTTTTCTGAAAACGTGAAATACCTTGACCTAAACTCGGTGAGCAGAAGCAGAACCCGAAATTTCCTAAGAGAAGAGATAACAAGAGCTGCCTGCAGTTTCAAAGGAAATTCATCACTACGATTTATTAAATGCAGCAATAGGCATGACAAGCAGGAGATAATCTCTAAAAATTTTCAAGTGACTGCCAACCTGAAAGGGAAGGGTTGAGAGTAGTTCATGCTAATATCCAGAGTATCAATAATAAATATCTTGAGTTAGAGCTTTTGACTCAAACTACAAATTGTGATGTTCTATGTCTATCTGAGACATGGGCAAATGAACAAAAATTATCAACTATGACTTTAACAAACTACAAACTTGCGACATATTATAATAGGAATTTATTTGAACACGGTGGTACGGCAATTTTTATTAAGAATAATTTAGTTTTTAAAATAAGACAGGACTTAAATAGGCTAAGTTTTGAAATGAATTGTGAGTTATCTTGTATAGAGTTAAAGAAACCAAAAATTGTGATTGTTTGTGTTTACAGACCAGATTACGACTTCAAAATATTTGAAGATATATTGATAAGGATATTACACAATGTATGTAGAGATGATAAAAGAATAATAATAGCAGGTGATTTTAATTTAAATGTTATAAAACCAGATAGGAAAACTAAAAAATTTTTAAGCATATTAGAAGACTTTAAATGTACAGTAATGTTAAAAGAACCGACCAGAACTAAAGGAAAGAGTGCTACTTGTATTGATAACTTTGTTATAAACTACGACGCTCATTCAGAATACCATACTGCTGAAGTATTAGATGATAAATTATCTGACCACAACGCAATTTTGCTACATTACCAAGGTGAAATCAAACCATCACAAATTAATAATTAATCAGTTTTATATATATATATATATATATATATATATATATTTATGTACTCCATTGACATTAAATTAATTAATAAATACAATTAAAACATTGCGAGTAAAATTTTATCATAGTCAAACTAATATGTTATTATTTTCTTTGTAAGTACATATTGACTCTTTTGTGAAGTCGTCCTTCTCTCTCCAAATTTGCTGCGCCCGACGGGGTCCATAATGAGCCTACTTAAATAATTTTATACTTATTCCACCTATGTACACTATGGAAGCAATAAAATATCTGAATCTGAATCTGAATTAGTTACACGGAAAAGGTGGATACTAGATTTTCAAGAACAATGTCTGACTGTATTAAAAACTACTTTCATTTCCTTTTTTCTCGAGATTTTCATATTGTGAATCAATCTATAAATAGTACTGAAGATGCAAATGAGAAAATGAACATTCTAATGAATCATATTAAGTACTGCTTTGATGCTGCTTTTCCGATTAAAAAAATTCACATAAACCATTCCAAACCTCATATAGTTACTAAAGGTATATTAATTTCAAAAAATAATTTAGAGAAACTTCAAATACTACAAGACCTAAAACCATGCAATATTAGGAAAAATACAATTAAAATTTATAAAAAATGCTTTCGAAAAGTCCTAGGTACTGCCAAAAAACTAAAATATGCTACAAGAATTAATAAATCTAAAAATAAAATTAAAGAATCATGGAGAGTTATAAGTGAACAAACAAATAATAAAAAAAGGGTTAAGGTAACATTAAGGAGTATTAAGAGGGTCGATGGTACGGTAACAACGAATGAAAAGGATATTGCAGATATATTTAATCAATTTTTTAGCACAATAGCAAAAAACCTTACTGCAAATTTAAACGTAACCATCGAAATGTGTAGAATTTATTTATTAAAATCAAAACAACCAACTGATAATATAGAATTTCACCCGATGACACCCACAGAATTGGTAAAAATAGTTAAAACTTTAAGAAATAAAACATCCAAAGATATAAATGACATGGATAGCGTGACCATGAAAGAGTTAATATTGAGAAATAATGATCTATTGCAAATGATTTTACAGGTTTTTAATGAATGCTTGTGTCAAGGAACTTTTCCTAAACTTTTAAAGACTGGGAAAATTGTACCGCTGTACAAAAAGGGTGACACGACTAAAGTAGGTAATTATAGGCCTGTGTGTATACTACCAATTCTGTCTAAAATCCTAGAAACTGCAATTAAAACTAGAATTGTAAAACATTTTGAGTCTAATGCGCTATTTACAGAAACGCAATTTGGGTTCCGCAAAGGAAGATCTACAGTTATGGCTATACGTAAAGTTATTAGATTTTGTTCTAGCTTCCATGGATAAGTCACAGAAATGCTCTAGCATATTCTGTGACTTATCCAAAGCTTTTGATTGTCTGAGGCATGAAATTCTACTATATAAACTGGCTTATTATGGTTTTGAAGATAAAGAACTGCAAATGATGAAATCTTATCTGGGAGATAGAGATCAAGTTGTAAAAGTCAACAACACATATTCTGAAAACGAAATAAGTAACATAGGAGTTCCTCAGGGATCTATTCTAGGACCATTGTTGTTTTTGATATACGTAAACGATCTTGCAAACTGTTTACCAGACTGGGCATTGATAACCCTGTTTGCTGACGATACTCACGTAGGAATCAGAGATAAGAATGAAATGCTTGTAAAAGAAAAAGAAGTAGAAATCATGGAAAAACTTAAACGTTGGTTTCAAGCTAATGGTATTATTCTGAATGCAGACAAAAGTGTGATAATTAATTATAGGGTTAAAAAAGATAATAATTTCAAAAACATTAAAGAAACTACATTTTTAGGCTATGACTTGGATTACAGAATTACTCATGAAAACCACATAAATAAGGTATGCAAAAAGCTGTCTAGTGCTAACTATGCTTTGTTTAAACTAAGGCCAGTTATTGATAAGAAAACCTTAATTTCCGTTTATTATGCTTATTGTCATTCCATTATAAATTACGCCCTAACGGTATGGGGAAATGCCTCTCAAATAGAACGTGTATTAATTTGTCAAAAGAAATCCATAAGAATCATAGATAGTTTATATGTACGCCAATCAGCTAGAGACTACTTTAGATTGAATAAGATAATGACGGTTATTTCTTTGTACATTTATAATTCTCTCCTAGAAGTACATTCGCGCAAAGCTCAATTACCTGCGAGGATGGACATACATAAACACAATACTAGAAATAAGGAAAGGCTTCATGTGCCTGCGACCAGATTGGTTAAGACATATAAGCAGGGCATGAGTTTGAAAATTGACATGTATAACAAACTACCCTTGGAAGTGACTAAATTACCTTTTTTGGAATTTAAATTTAAAATTAAGTCTTTCTTTCAAGTAAACCCATTCTATAACCTTAACGAATTTATGACGAAAAGCTGGAAAGCAGGAATGTTCATTTAAGAAACTGCGTCTGTTAGGTAATTATATGACATAATAATTATTTGCTGTAGGTTTATCTCTCAAACATTTTTGATAGTTGGATATTTACCATGTTATCATGACAATTGGAAGTCTTATATTAGTTTATGCCTACCTACCTACTTGATATATTTAATAAAAAATTAATGTATTGAATTTGGACATGCCAAATATAACGTGCTATGTTATAAGATGGTGAATTATAAAATAAATAAAATAAATAGTTTTAAAATTATTCCTGTACTGAAACCACCGTCCTTATTGTTATTTTTTCGCTGTTTTCTGGGTTGTCTGGAAAAGATCGCTTTAAGCGATAAGACCGCCCATTGTGACAGTTTTGAGTTTGTGTGATTGTCAATATTGTTCCTGTAATGTGGTGGTTCAATATAGAGTTTTATCTATCTATCTATTATAAAAAACAAGATTCTTTCCATCATCAGCCGAGAGACTTCCACTGCTGAACATAGGCCTCCCATAAAACGTCACTTTGGACGCTTATACTAGCGTAGTTTTGCCATATTCAACACGCTTGGCAGGCGGCGGCTGCTCCTAGCTAGACCAGGGGGCGTACCGTGAGCTCTTAGCGCGATTCAAAACTGAGCCTATATTGGATCGCTTTGTTTTTTTTGTATGGAGATTTTGACAAGCGATGCAGTGTAGTATCTGTTTTGAATCGCGCTAAGAGCACACGGATAACGGTATTCTAGCAGTAAATGTCGTTAGGGATGGGCTGTTGGTACGCTTGGCTGATAATGAAATCGATTAAAAACTTTCATATTCTTTTTTTTATTTATATCTTAAACAATAAAAAAACATATTCAAGCACGTCTCGCCTGTTGTTAAGTTACAGGCAAAGTAAACACTCACAGTAGGTTTTAGTATACATTATAATAATTATTTGGCATAGCCTTAGAGTAGACTAAAAGTATAGAGAGATCATAAAAACGATATTATATTTGTACTGCTCACACGTATCGCTACGTCAGTGGCGAAGGAAAGAAACAAACCTATAAGTAATTAGCTACGCTTGCGAAAAGACACCGTACCAGTTTTTTCGACTCGAGTCAACTGTTTTTTCTATACAAATCTGTCAGACTCATTCACATCAAAGTGTCCACATCATATAAAATGTGTTCAAAAAAGTGGTACGCTTGACAGATGAAGTTCTCTCTATGCTTTTAGTCTATACTCTAAGGGCACAGCGAATCAGCAAAATACTTATGCCTACATTTCTCTGTCATGTTTCATTGCTATGAAAATAAAGCCAGGCGCCTGAGACGCCTATACCTATACCTACCTACACGCACGACTTCAAGATGATAGTTTTCCTCTATTGCTTATGATACATCTTGACATAGAGAAAGTCATCATTAACAGCCTGAAGACGTCCACTGCTGAACATAGGCCTCCCCCAGAGCACGCCACCTTGAGCGGCTGCTCGTCTCCTGCATCCATCGGCTCCCCGCGGCTTTCACCAGGTCGTCGGTCCACCGAGTGGGGGGCCGGCCTACGCTGCGTCTTCCGGTTCGTAGTCGCCACTCGAGAACCTTTCTTCCCCATCGGTTGTCAGTTCTACGAGCGATGTGGCCTGCCCATTGCCACTTCAATTTACTAACTCTAAGAGCTATATCGGTCACTTTACTTCTCCTGCGGATCTCCTCGTTCCGGAGCTTATCTCGCAGGAAAACACCGAGCATAGCTCGCTCCATAGCTCGCTGCGCGACTTTCAGTAAGCACTAATGAGGCCAACAGTAAGAGACCATGTCTCAGTTCCATAAGTCATCACATAGAGTAAGTAGGTACCTATATCAATATTGAAAACTCTAGCACTAAAATCCTACTACTTATTATACTGTTCAACCCACATTATATGGCCTGCATTACATGACTAAGTTGGGTCAAGGTTTCATTCTTAAAAAATGGAACGTTTTATCTAATTATCAGAGTAGTCGTTCTATAATACAGGCCTATCTATGTTCGAGCCTCACTTGAGACTCTTAAGTGAGACTCGAATATTCGTCTGAATAATAAGTAGCACCAATTTTGGCAAAAACAGCTTTCAACGGTGTCTGAGATGTCAAAAATACCTATATATCTATGTGTTTTCCTTCACCGGAACCAAATCCACAATCTTTAATGACCTTTAACTATTGTAAAACCACAGACTTAGGATATTTTTTTTAATTCTCTAAAAAACATACGAATCACAGCAAAATCACAAATTTTATTGCATTACTAGCTGCGTCCCGCGGTTTCACCCGCGGATCAAAAGTAGCCTATGTGTTAATCCAGTGTATAAGCTGTCTCTATTCTAAATTTCATCCAAATCTGAGCAGCCGTTTGAGCATGAAGGAGTAACAAACATACACACAAACACACATACAAACTTTAGACTTTATAATATTAGTGTGATGATAGTATGATGTGATTACTAATCATATTTTGATAATTTTGATATCTGGCTGAAAAATCTATTTATTTACTAAATTGGGAATGCTCCTTCAGATATATTGCAATATTTCAGTGTTTCAGTTTTTTATTATCCAGCAATTCTACTCAGCTTTGAAGGATCTCAGTAACTAAAATGCCCGTTATTTTATTTAAAAAACGAATGGTTCCCACCACGCCACTTCCCACATGGGGGATCTATAGGTAGGTGCAATATTTAGTAAAAGCTATAGTTAACTTACGAGTGGGGGGCCAGCCCCCCACTCGGTGGACCGACGACCTGGTGAAAGCCGCGGGGAGCCGATGAATGCAGGAAGCGAGCAGCCGCTCAAGGTGGCGTGCTCTGGGGGAGGCCTATGTTCAGCAGTGGACGTCTTCAGGCTGTTAATGATGATGATGATCATAGTTAACTTGTCGCAAATATTGAATATCATAATCATAACAACAGTTTTTCACATACTGACTTCTTGTGATTTCTTGTCTCGCCTTCAAACTGTCATTGTTGATCTTGTACATACTATGTCTATATGTGAAATAACATAAAATACCTATTTGTGTTTTCCTTAACGGGAACTTCATCGAACCCGCAATTCCCAATGACATTTATTACCGATTGAACCAACAACAAATCCCATAAAGATCTTCCCAACTCTATCAAGCCATTGACCTGCGTTTCCACCATCCTGTCAATTCATGGAATACCCATTAGGGTCTGGTTACATAGTTGACTACCACTCCGTGACGACCTAGTCAACAAAGCATTGTCATAATTTTTAACTAGCATGGTGGTTTTGTGCCTCGTAATAGCACACAACGATACAAAGTTACTAGTCTATCGGTCTTCTATAGTACCTACTTATACAGACTAACAGTTGCGATTGACATTTGCGTCGATAGATTAGCTAGTCGGTCTTTTCGATAGACTAGCCAATTAGACACATAGGTACGAAGACGTGTAGACTTTTATCTAGCTAGTCTAGTCGGTCTTCTATACTCTAGACCACGAGTCTCCAAACTACGGCCCGCGGGCCAACACTGGCTCGCGAGCACCACCAACCCGGCCCGCGACTGCGGGCGTGACAGGTCTTGTTTGCGGCCCACTTTTAAAGCTTTGTTTTTTAATAAATCAATTATTGAAACAAAGTACTTAATCATTCAAAATAATATTCTGATGTTTTATTTACCGACTAAATACAACAATCCACGTAATTCTATAATTATTATATTTAGGCATAGGTCAGTTCAGATGCTCATCAGTTAATTTGGATTTGTAAACATTTTTGTGCACTTCATTTTGGAGAATGTTTTTTCGCACAGGTACCCCAAGTCGATCCAAAAGCGGAAAAAAAGCCACGAGCAAATTTATGCCACTGGTCAAATTATTTGAGTGGAAGACTCGAATGATGACTTTTGATACTTTTCTTTAAAAATATCGCTAGGTACCTACATTGCAAATCGATCGACCACAGAGCAGAAAACCTGAAGACGTCCACTGCTGAACATAGGCCTCCCCCAGAGAGCACCACTTTGAGCGGCTACTCGCCTCCTGCATCCATCGGCTCCCCGCGGTAGAATTGCTAACAAATTCTAACAAATTGTCAAAAGTCAGCATTTTTAAACATTGGTTACCTTAACTATGGATCAAACCCACCACAACACGTATTCAATAATCTGTGGTATTAGTTTGATGACTATGATCCTAAGTCCAAGCACTAGTGAAAACTTACGTTGTGTGCTCCATAATGATTATGCTAATGTTTGTGTAAAATAAAAAAAATGAGACTTTTGCCCTGATTTCTATCTAGATATCTATTTATTAGACTAGGAATTAAATAAGAAAAAAATTAAGGTTCACAGTTTTATTTCAACACTGAAATTCGACGATTTAAGTACAATTTTATTAAAAAGTTAACTACAATAGCTTCTCAATTATGGCATCATTTCTAAAACAATATAAATATCTAAACTATAATATATCTACAAACTTAATAATACTGTTTCTATACAAATTCTAGGTATTTTCAAATACCTAAATAAAATATTTCTAGCACGTGCAAAATGCAAGGCACCTTCTTAGCACCAATTGTTTCTATAACAAATCTTGTATATATGTATTTTATACAATTTTATCTGTTGTATTTTACTGTAGCCATAATTTCTGGCGAAAAACATTTCATTTCTGAATATTAATTTATTGAGATTAGATAAATATACCCGTATTAAAAAATACACTCCTAATAAAATTATTAACATATTTGTGAATATAAATATGTAATAATAGGTAATGTAGGAAATGTTATATAAATAATATTACGTCACCCAAAAACAAACTTTGTGAAACGTCATGATTACGGACACAACAACAATTACTAATACCTATTACATTAAAAATATTTTCCTACAATTTACTATAAAAGTATTTACAATAAATAACAATTAGTTAACTTAGTTGTAACAAGGCAGATGTCGAAAAGATATCAAAACAGAAATTGTTTCATACTGTTAGGAGATTGCCTAAAATTCTATGTTAAATATTTATTCATTTATCATAAGGCACTTTTCAAAATAATTAACACGAAATGTTAGAAAAACTTTAAACAGCTATACGGCATATACGTCGAATTCTTTATTTACATTTCACAATGAAGAGGTTTAAATATTTTCTATAATAAAGGAATCTTGTGATGATAGAGGAACTTTACAGAAAGGCACATAGGACAAAATACTACATAATACTGGTGAAATCCAGAATACTGACGTCACTGCAGACGCTTGGAACCTGGGGGAAGACAAACTCTCGCCCACCGAGAACCCCGGTCTTAATCCATCGTATGAGCTAAATCAGTCATTAGTAGCCAACGATTCAAATGCCATTGACTATCGATTTATACACAAAGACTCGACATACTTCGGATCCATTTCGTCGATCTCGCGCCCCTTTGTCTCAGGAACGAATAAGACGACAAAAAGAAGGCACAGTACTGAAATTCCAGCGTACATCCAAAATAGACCATACAGCCCTATATGTTCTTGAATATCTGCAGCCGTTTTAACGTTTATAAATCCACACAGATGGCTGAAACTAGTTGCTAAAGCACTGCCTGTACTTCTGTACTCTAAGGGAAACAGTTCTCCTATTAATAGGGAAGAAATTGGACTGATACCTAAAGAAAAAGCTATGGTAAAAGTTAGAACACAAGCCAAAGGGATCCAATCGTAAGATCCAGTTTCTGAAAAGGTAAACTCAGTGGTATTCCTAATTGTTTCATCGTAATACGCATAGGAACCAAAACCGGCTAGTGCTATTGACATCATCACTCCGCTTATCATAAGGAGTGGTAGTCTTCCAACTTTATCAATCAGCATACCTGATAGACAAGAAGCTAATAACTGAGCGACGCTAACGGATATAGCACCTCCATGGGGGTTCAAAGTCCTAAAGGTTTTCTTAAACATTTTAACAGCGTAAAAGTTGAAAAGATTGGCTCCGGTAAACCTTTGGAAAAACATCAAGCCACATGTTATCAGAACAGGTCTCGTTAACCTTTTCGACATCAGTATTTTCAGTTTGCTCGTATGGCTGCCGTTGAAATTCTTGCTAGCTAAGATGTTAGTTCTGATTGTAGCCAGTTCTTGTCTTATATCTGCGTCTGGACCTCTCAGCCATTGCAGGGCCTCTTCTGCTTCTTGCTCCCGTCCTCTTAACAGTAAAGATGAAGGAGTTTCCGGTATGAAGAATAATGCGAGGAAAAGTAGAACTGGTGCTAATGCTACGACTAGGGCTAATTCGTTCCAACTGAGGTAGGCTCCAATTGAGAATGATATGAGGATTCCGATCTGGCTTAGAATTTTCTGGACTGAACTCAGGCAGCCTCTGATCTCAGGGACAGCTATTTCCGTGACGTATACCTGTGGACAAAAATTTTTTCTATTATTTTAGTACAACGTCTACATTGATTTATTTTTTATTCGTGTTCCATAACAAACAATATTTTGATGGAACTGCAATTGGTTCTGAACTTATAATGTGTTTGCGCAACAACAGATTCTTGAGCCTTTCCGTTCGCCCATGATCAATAAGATTCAGATTGGTCATAGTTTGGTTATCTGTAAAAATTTTGTTCAAATCAATTATAAATGTTACGTCTAAAAACTAGGCTATAAGAATCAGAGTTTAACAAAGATAGTTAAACTACAAACAGTTTTATTATTCAGTAGAAAGTATAATATAATCGTGTTTCTAGAACTTTTCTAGGAAATATCAGGTACATGTCAATCATGAATCTACGTGACGTCGGTCAAACTATTTCATTTTATTCTATTCCGTTCAACGTTCTATATCAACGAATTGTCACAACAAAACCGTGTCAAAGCTGAAATTTACACAATAATAGCAAAATCTTCGCAGTTCATGTTCAAAACGGATTCCTTTGTGACGTAAATCGTGTTGTTTGTGTGAAATGTAACTAATTAGCTTTCAAAAGCATCGACTTCAGTGGAAAGACAGGATGAAACAAGTTATTTGACTTGTGCTGTCATTTAAAACCGTGTTATCCAATAAATATATACCTGGCACAACCATTCATCTAAGAATAATTATTTGACTCATCAACAGTCTGAAGACCATAGGCCTTTCCCAATAAAGCGTTACTTTGAGCCGCTGCTTGCCTCTTGCATCCATCGGCTTCCACGCTTTTGACCAAGTCATCGGTCCCACGTATCGGGGGGCCGGCCTACGCTGCGTTTTCCGGTTCGTGATCGCCACTCGAGAACCTTCCTTCCGCATCAGTGTTTGGTTCTGCGAGTGATGTGGCCTGCCTATTGCAATTTCAACTTCCTAATTCTACACTTTTAATGGAGCTTGCAAAATCGCCTAGGTTATTCCTATAACCAAATACATTCCCTCTTTTTGCTACTTACGTCTGTAGCATCTGTACTATAATGAATTACAGTTAAAACAGGCACTTGAAACTAAGTCTATTACAGAAACAGCCAAGTTTGATTTACGTAGGTTCAGAGCTAGGACGTGGGCTGTGCTTTAATGTATTATCATGATATAATTGTACCAATATTTACTTCTATTTGAATGTAATAAAATATATTATTTAAAACTAGAGGTTCCCTGCGGTTTCCATCACAGTTTACCTGATTTCTAGCGATAACTTATATTTTTCCGGGATATGACGATATACTTGCACTTTTTTTCTGTGCTCTAATACTTGTCCTGTCGCGGGAATTGAACTCGCCGCCTCCGGGTTATGAGCCGGCCTGCTCAACCACCACACCACAGAGATTGTATTACAAATGTATGACGTTATACACACTAAATGTAAAAGAATCATGGCATAATCGGCAGATGTTGAACTCCACTTTATAAATTATCAGTGTTTTAGCATGATTGAGCAAATATATTGCCGTGGGAAGATTCTTTTCATTTATTGATATAAAATTCACTGTTCACAATACTTCTAAACATATTTAGGTAATCAGATCACGGGCATCATAAATATGTAAATTGTAAATGGCTGATATATATTGCATTGTATATTGTAATAGATTTCGTTTACATATTGTTTTCTATGCTAATATTTTTATGGTTCACTTCGAGGAATCATTGAGAATTTGAACCGACTTTCAAGGTTTTAAGCAAATTATATTGTCAAGGAATGTGTAAAATGTTGTAACAAAAATATTTTGTAATATTTGCACGCCTGCTTGGTGCTTGCAGAATGCAGACTGCATCTATAGTTGTATACACAGTCATATACATACTTATCTACTAGTGTAGGTATTTTTGCAAATGAACAATTATTGAATTAATTTGATTTGACTTCGGAGAGTTTAGTAGCTGTGCCCCGCAACGTTACTATGATTTGAATATGAACCTTAATAATGATAATTGAAAAAATAATTTAAAAAAATTGGTCTTGCTAAACAGCCGTGATGACAAACAGAAACACAATCAGAAAAGAGATTTTTATAGAATTTAAGTATTTAAAAATACTTAGAATGATATATTCATATAAAATATTCTGTTTATTAATTTCCTTACAATTGCTGTGAAGGTACACGACAATGGGTACTAAAATAGAGAATGACCTAAGAAGGATTTATTTTAGAATATGGACCAATACTATTTTAATGTGAGCGCACACTTGGTCTGCACTATTACTACGCCGCACTTACGAATACATGGCTACTAATTACACGTCGTGTCACTACCTGTGATCTTACCGGGTATTGATTAGGGTTTATTTCTCAAAAGAATTAAAAAAAGGTCTTATTTTGTTCTAATGTTGTGCAACAAATATATTTTTTAATGCTAAAATGGGTATACGTTTGCCAACATCTCACCTGATGATAAGTGACGAAGTTGTCTAAGGTGGAGCACGTTTGCCCATGAGATGCCCATTCACTCTAGACTTGGAAAGACTCAGGCTATACCCAGGAGAAAATACTGCTGCTGGAAGAGCGTTTCATACCTTGGCCGACGATTTAAAGCTATAAATTCAAAATTAACTCGGTCTATCGTTACTTTAAACGGCAAAACTGTTTATTTTATATTTGGCATAGAGATTGTTTGAATCACAGCAAAGACTTTTAGGGTACTTTTTATCGCAATAAACTGTACCTAGTTGTATAGCACATGTGAAGCAGTGTACAGTGATAATTGACAGTTCATTGCCTTCACAACTTGACATAATTTTGAAGATGCTATTAGTTGAGCGAATTTTGACGCACAACTAAACGACAGCGTGTAGTTGCGTACGATACGACTGTGACGAGTGTGCGTCCAACTTTACTTACTTATAACAAAACAATGAGCATTTCTACGTGTTACTATTATTTATTCTGTGCCATTTCACAACAAAGACCGAGCCGGCAAAGGAAATATCAGTTTTAAGCTCAGTTCCCTTAGCCAGCTCCGGCACCCACGGGAAGAGATGGAGTGGTTTTATTCGCACACCAGGACTACACGGTATAGATACTTTAGGCTGTGCTTACCTACCTATACGACCAAATAGGTATTCTGTTTACTGATATTCTTTTCGTAAAATGTTTAATGATTGAATTAAATGTTACGTAGATCTAAACAGGTACCTACCAACGTATTCACATAGATCAGAGAAAAAACAATTGACTATACTGTGGGTATTCATAACTATTTAAGGTCGAATACACAGTGCACTTCTAACTAGTTATCTATTTATCAGGAATTGTTCCCAATTCTACAGTACACCATTACAGACCCTAACTTCAACAGATCCCAATCACAACTAAAAGTTGCAAGTGGAACTGCTGGGAACAGCAAGTAAAAATCTATTACTGAGCTTTCACCAGTAATGTCAAAGTTCCAATACTTTCTAATGTATTTGTTGAGGACTCGATAGGTCATAATATTCATTTGCGTCAAAACTTTATTAACTTTTTGATTGATTAGTTGTTATATTGAGCTACCATTGAAAATTAGAACATTTTTAGTAATTTTGTGAATAGTTCAGAATTGGATTGGTAGAATTGGGGTTTATGAGTAAAATCGTGATTAATATTTTTTAAAAAATTCTAAACGTCTGGCAAAAGCAACACGTAAACCAAAATGCTAGCTACTTGGGCCAAAGGTTGAGCAGATCCATTCAACGTGGCAATGCTACCAGCATTTTGGGCATTTTGCCTACTGGCAAGTTAGATTAGGCTTTCAAACCGTAAAATTTATAATTTTAGTTGGCGTAATGTTTTGGTTATGGTAATTTATTTTTTACTGGTACACAAAGGTGGTTTTAAATACTTATAGTTTTCTCGTTTCGATCCATTTACACGCTGTGTGGTCCCAGTATGAGACTACCCCATTTCTTCCCGAGAATACCGTAACAGCCAGCTAAGGGAATATCCAGGAAATGGGCAGCAGTATTCTCCTTTGGTCTGCTTTCTAATCTATTGCAATTACCAAGCAAGCATATGTAGGTACTAATAACACACATCAGCTTTTCAACTGCTATCAGTTAGACGCAAAAAGCTGTTTTGTGTGCTCAATCAGTTATTAATAATGCCTGGAGTTGTAATTTACCTGTGTAGTCATCATTATGCAGCAAATAAGCATGCCCCCGCAGAAAGACGCTGCAGCGATCATGTGGACTCCAGTGGACAGCGCTGTGGCCAGCCACGCTAGCGTGTACGGCAGGGCGGTGGCGATCAGCACGTTCCGTCTACCCAACCGCATGGCCATCCCGCCCAGGATTCCGCCCACGAATGCACCTGTTGATAAACGATACTGTTAATAAAGTAGCAGTATCAAATACACAATACATAGTATACCTATACTTCAGCTTGGTTTGGTCGTCTTCTTATTCTGGTGTAGGTATGTGATCAGCCCTGGATCGTAATTCTGTATGACCACTTTACGGTTCCTTACTTCGAAACCATGCGAATTACTTGTTTTACATAAGAAATCTGCAAAAATCTATTTTCTATGAAATAAAAACGAAACCACGCGAAATGAATTTGGAATTGATTGCTGAATATATGCCTCCCCCAAACAGCGCCACTTAGAGCGGCTGCTTGCCTCTTGCATCCATCGGCTCCACTTGAGAACTTGCGCCACTTGAGAAACTTTCTTCCCCATTGGTTGTCAGTTCTACGAGCGACCCACTGCCACTTCAACTTGCTAATTCTCAAAGCTATATCGGTGGTTTTTTATAGGTACCACTACGCTACAATACAATTTGTACGGTACCGATTTAGGTCTTCATTTGAATTGTGCTAAGAGGTGACAGTAAAGCCTCTGTATGATAACACCCGGACATCTGCCGGACATAAAATCATTTTTGCCTAACCTGAATCGGGGACTCAATTAGAAAAACATACAAAAAGATAGTCAGATAGTGCGACTATTCTGAATGATCTCTCATCCGACAGATTTTGTCTACATCTTGTTGTGATCGCAGATCTGGTATGGGAGAGATCTCGGCTATCTGCAGAGAGATTTATGACACGGCTTGGAATAGATTCGAATGCCGGCTCATAGTGTTGGGAGAGCGGTCCAGTGTTTGATATAAGTTTCATTACGATCTTTTCGCCAAAGACAATATAAAGACAATAAGGCTAGTGTCCTGCTATTAAAAATTAACAACTTAATATTATTTTCGTAAAGTAGGTTTAAAATGAATGCAATAATTGAAAAAACTAGTAGAATTGGTAAATAAATCACGGAGTAATCTTTTAAAGTTTCTGGAGGGGGCATCACCTGTCCTTTTCTCGCAAAACAGAGCTTCCTCACAGTTACTACGAAAACGCACGTTGTGAAGTCACATGCCAAAGAGATTGTATGTAAAGCTACCACAGCTTATGAGGTAGGTATAGCTAATGAGGTACTATTAAGGAGAACGTACAGACATCACTGCATGACTGAACTGTCTCTTTATTTGGAAAATTCTTATAACTTTGTCATTAATTGAGATATTTAATTTTTGTTTTCACGACTGTTTTTTTTTTTGAGGAATGAGTTTAATTTGTGTAGTAAAAAATAGCAAGACACAAGCCTATTAAGTTAAATGACATGAAAATAGTGTACCCATAAAGATGATTAAGTTAGGTGTGCTACACTGCCATGAAGTATAGCGAAACATCTGGAATTGAAAATAGCTAAAAGCCAAGTTAGTTTGGATGACATTAGTATTAAGTATTATTAGTATTATTATATAAGCATTATTTTTATTTTTGTAAATACGAGTATTTTAGTTGGATTTGCGTTTCAGTTAGCCTGTTAGTCTGTTCGAGGTTTGATCTTTGATTACCAAAATGAATAACCTCCTCTAAAAATGAGGAATGCACAAACCAAAGTAGTAATAAATAGACTTTGGAAATGCTTGTGATCCATTGACTGAAAGCTGCAATTAGTTAGAGCTTTCGATGACAGATAACTTTGTTATGAAGCCATATAAAATTGGTGGAGGAGTTTCTTCGTAGCTTACTTAGCTTAGCTACTATCCTCAAGTTAAAATCACTGCACACTTATCAAGTTATCAGTGTATTCCGGCAACCTCATTTGTATGAGTTCTCTATCCCACAGAATACGGAATAGTAGTCCGTACTCTGTGGCGCCACTTGACAACTTTTGGCCATATCACATCTATCGCTCTCATCACGCACTGGTTTCACACCTTTCAGATAAGCTCCATTTCCGGCTACCTACCAGATTCATTAGGCAATTTAATTTTGTAATACGGTTTAATTACAATCTTTAATTAGTAGTATTCTCTCGTCGGCTTTACAGAGATTGAGGTTTTGAAATGTAGATTGAAGACTCATTAATGGTTGGAGTGTATTTTATTTTTTGTCTTAATTACAGGTGATTTTTACTTTTGGTATCTATTCTTTTGAACTATTATTGAACTACTTTTAAAATGTTATACAACGAAGTTCGAGCTAAGTACTTTTGAATTTTAACTACTTTTGAACTAATTCTGAGTTTTTCATGGTATTTGAAGTAGAACTAGTCTAATACGTGAAGAACTCATAAACCTCATACAAGTTACAACTGCATCAAGGAAAATAAACGAAGAGCAAGATCGTCTGCTAATGATATCCGCTATTTATCTTAGACCGAAATAATCCGACTGACAGACGTACTGCGATATATTTACACTCAGTAGGACTGCGAGTCTGTCTGATAGATGCTTGTAGGCTATTTGTTGCTTCACATTAGGTTGGTTGGAAAAGATTCACCGTTTTTCGTGTTTGGTGTTTTGTGTGTTGATTAGTTGTTGTGTTTTGTATTACAGGGTAGAACGAGCTGAATTTGACGTTAAGCCTGTTCGTCCTGAAGTAAGAAATTCAAAATTTAGGTTTTTTTTTTTCTCTTAATTATGTGTGTTAATTCCCGGCCGGCCTACGCTGAGTCTTTTTCCGGTTCGTAGTCGCTGCTTGAGAAACTTTCTTCCCCATCGGTTGTCAGTTCTAGGAGCAATGTAGCCTGCCCACTGTCACTTCAAACGTCACACACTTGCTAAAGCTATATCGGTGACTTTAGTTCTTTTGCGGATCTCCTCGCGGGTAGGTATAATGTCTTCAAATTAAGAATCTGCCGGCAGCCTTACATGAGAGCCAGTATCCGATATAGGCGTAGCGTGGCGCCACCGTAGCTATAGTCCCTAAAGTTGTGTTTACAAAATCGTCGGCGCCACATCGATGTCTGAAACCCAAATTAACCAGCTCTCGATTTTATTGCCGATTTACAGTCAGGATTAATGAAACAAAATGAAGCAGCCTTGCAGAATGCCATCGATCTTTCTTGCTTGCTTTACAGGTTATTTCAGGACTTGTTGGGATGAAATCGATTCTTTTGTTGTCTGAGTCGATATTTTTTATCGATATAATATCAAATCACTACTTACATTAAGCGTATATTAAGCTGAGATTTAAATATATTCATGATGGGGACAATGCCTTAATTGAAAATTAAATAGTATATTACAAAAGAATTTATGTTTTTTTTTCTATATTTTACTCTTCATATTGTAGATTTTTGAATTTCTTTAATTATTTCTGCTCATAAATTTAGTGAGCGGAGAGTAATTTATCTGTAAAAATGATGAGTTGTTTAGTGCTGTTCACAAACAGCCTACATAAATTATTTTCAATGAGGCATCGTTTCATCGACACGATCGATATAATTTCATCGACTTTTCACTTCCTTACTGAAACCAACCATTTTCAGTTAACACGAAGTATGGTGGTAATAAATTAAGATCTGCATGCCCTGAGCGTTTCTGTTATTCTTATGTCTTATTGTTCGCATGCCTGAGGTGTCTGTAGAAGTAACATAAGGTTTTGTTGTGTTATTTAACAATGATATAACCGCTTTATTCCATATTAGCCATATGTTTCCTTTAACAATTCCAGAAAAACCTTATTCCAACACTTGTCGGGATTGGACCACAATTAGCAAAGACCACCTGTAAAAGTGGCAATTTTATAAAATAACAATTTCCCAAATGCCCGTTTTTAAAATGACTAGTTTTGGTAACCGTAAGCTCAAAGTCGCGCATCAAGCTATGGAGAGAGCTATGCTCGGCGTTTCCCTGCGAGATAAGCTCCAAAATGAGGAGATCCGCAGGAGAACTAAAGTCACCGATATAGCTCTTAGAATTAGCAAGTTGAAATGGCAATGGTCATGCCACATCGCTCGTAGAACTGACAACCGATGGGGAAGAAAGGTTCTCGAATGGCAAGTACGAATCGGAAGATGCAGCGTAGGCCGGCCCCCCACTCGGTGGACCGACAACCTGGTGAATGCCGCGGGGAGCCGATGGATGCAGGAGGCAAGCAGTCGCTCAAAGTGGCGCTGTTTGGGGGAGGCCTATGTTCATTTCTAATTTTGTTAAATAGGTTAAATGTTAGTTCAACTGTATCATCATTTTACAATAGCAGTTGTTTTTAAATGCAGGAATTACGTATTGTTAAACGTAAAAAAACCTTATTCACCGAAAGTTTTTTATAATCATAAATTATCCAACACCCTGAAGCAACACATCTCTATCAATATAAACACGTTCAGCAACACCAAAGTGTGTAATTCACAATAATTTACAATAATTTACAATCGATAATTGAATCTGAACACGTTTTGTAAAAAATATGCATCCAAAATTACCCCTCGAGGTGCTTGAAGCGATACTCTGATGTTATTAAAAGGCTCTTACATTATAAACCAATTATTTAATAATAACTGTTCATTTCAGCATTTCTTCTATTGCCTCCGGCTTTTAATTTTCATTAATTTCGACTAATTCACAGAGCATGAAAACAAATGACGCTCGCGCCCCAATAGCACAGAGTCAATTGTTTTTTCTCTAATCTGTGCCCATTAGAGTGAACCACGTAGATGTTTACAGGTAAGAAACCGTAGTAACCTTAGAGTATAGTCTCAAGCAAAGAGAGATCATCAAATCGATATTATATATGTACTGCTCACACGTATCGCTACGTCAGTGGAGAAGGAATGGAGCAAACGTAAAGTAATGAGGCGTTTTATTAAAAAAAAACACTAGTTCCACTTCTTTTCTAGATGGCGCTGTAAGTACATAGTTTAAACCTTTCAAACCACAGAGTAGTTTAAACATAAGAAAATGCTTAGACTACCTACAAAGAAATGTCAAATTCGGTTGAGTGGACCACGAGTACATTGTCTGTAGTATCTCCTAAGTAGTCTGTGGTGCATTCTTCTTAAGTAAATTGAAGTACATCAGAACTGCGAGACAGATAAACGTTAATATTATGATCCAAAATAAAGCCGAGCTATCGCGCAACGAAAATAAAACAAACGAAACCGTTTAGAGTTGTCAGTCAGTATCGTGACACATTTCCTATAACCTGTGGTCTATAATTGAAACAGTGACAGTGACAGATTATGGTAAAACCACAACTGGCGCCATCTATTGGGTCATACATAAAACACCATTTCTTTTTTTTAAATAACTCATTAGCTATTCTTGCGAAAAGTCACCGTACCATTTTTTTCGACTCGAGTCAACTGTTTTTTCTATACAAATCTCATCCAGACTCATTCACATCAAAGTGTCCACATCATAATATAAAAAGTGTCCTCAAAAGTGGTACGCTTGACAGATAATCCAGTTCTCTCTATGCTTTAGTCTATAGGTACTCTAATAACACCTTTTTACAATAGTTAAAAATAAAATATAAACTAAATATCACCAAAACACTAGAAGTTAGTAAGACATCCATTTCACATTTGTGTTTTATTATCGAGGAAGTTTGACAGATAGCCCCAAATCTAAAATTAAGTTAATACCCGCATTTGCATAGCAGATAGACAAGATGGTAGCCCATGGTGCTACTTTAGAGTTCTAGAAGCCATAACTTAAATTCAAGAGTGTTTCTCTAACTTTAAATAAAATTTATAATGGATAGGCGTCGCTCACATAATAAAATCACGCGTCTTCAAAATTGTATCCAAAACACAATAAAGTTAATTTTGTTGTGTACGCCAGTTTAAATAAAATTCTGATTTTGTTATTTATTTTATCTTAGAAACGTAGAGTAAGAATAAAGTCCTTTACGTTTGTCACCAAATTAGAAAATAACAATAAGTTGATTCACTAGAAAAAAAAACAAATAATTCAATATGACTTATAATACCATAAATATATTTTAATAAATCTTTTCTTATTCAATAAGGTTTTTCAACTTAATAGTAATTTAACGCAGTTCAATTGTAACGTGAAATTTTATTATTTAGAACTTTGTGCCACTGCAACTGTGCAACGCTGAACATCAGGCGAACGACCAGCTCGTCATCACATATTATTATATCTACGTCTAATGTTTAGGTTTCCGTAGCCAAAGGGTAAAACGAACCCCATTACTAAGGCTCCGCTGCCCATCCCTCTGTCTGTCTGTCTGTTTGATTGTCTGCCTGTCTGTCTCTCTGTCTGTCTGTCTGTCTGCCCGTCTGTCACCAGGCTGTATCTCATGAACCGTGATAGTTAGACAGTTGAAATTTTCACACGTGATGTATTTCTGTTGCAACAAATACTAAAAAATAAAATAATTGTTTAAGGGGGCTCCAACGAACGTGATTTTTTTGCTAGTTTACCATATGAGTCATAGATGGCTGCTTTAAATGTAGGTACTGCTACTCAACACTAGATGGCAGGGATAGATAATGATATGGACCCCTTCGTGCGCGAGTCCGACTCGCACTTGGTCGGTTATTTTTAACCTTTATGCTAACAGGGATACTGTTAGTCTATAACAAGTTTATTAACCGGGTCCTATAAGGGTCCGCTGGCTTAAGTTTGAGAAGCTCTGCCCTAAAGCAATAACTCAAGTTTCCCAGCTTTACGATAATGCTTTAATACTCTCACTCCTGACATTTATATGGCTTCAAAGATATAACAAATCGTAGCGAGAAATTGAATTCAATCACTGTTATTATGCGTGTAAGTATGTTTAAACTGTAACAAAATCACAAGATCTCTTCTACATCCCACATGCGCGAACAAAGCGATTGGCTTCCACATTTATCATGCGAACAGCCAAAGAGTGGAACATCTGTATTTCCCGAAAACTACAATCTTGGAGTCTTCAAATCGAGAGTGAACAGGTATCTTCTGGGCAAGCGCGTTACATCCTAGACCGCATCGTCACTTACCATCAGGTGAGATAGTGGTGAAGGGCAAGCCAATCATCAATAAAAAAAGCACATGAAAGTAAACTTTTTGTGTCGGTCTGTTTGTAACTTTTTATGACTAAAAGACATCTTGATAACTTTTTAATGAATATGTTAGTTTGAGCTATCACGACGGGGCAAATGACACTTTCTGTGCCGTGGAGCCCGGTGAGGCAACCAGAGCTGATGGCATTTTTCCATCGGCCCGGTACCACATCAAACGCACCAGGGCCGATGTACTTTAGTGGAACGAAACCGTCTTTAGGAACAGCCTATAACCTACATGAAGTAGGCAAGGACCTGCGTGGGCTCCGGGTTGAAAACTGGCAGGAGCTAGCTCAGGGTAGATCGAAGTGGCGGCTCTTATTATCGGACGCCAAGACTCATTTTGGGTCACTCCGCCATCCTAGTTAGTTAGGTATACTCATGATTTCAACACAAAATAATAATATAAAAATAATAATAATAGATGCTATTATAATAACTATTATTCCTACCAAAAGTCTATCAATACTTACAGCTATACTTTGATTGTTCGTTCTTAATTAGAACTGCTAAGGAATGGAATGCCCTTCCAGCGTCTCCAGTGTTTCCCGCAAAATATGACCCGGGCGTGTTCAAGAGAAGAGTGAATAGGTACTTACTTAGCTAGCATGCTACACCTTCGATCGCATCGTCACTTTTCATCAGGTGAGAGCGTGGTCAAATGCTAGATAAGTCCGACGTAAAAAAAAACGTAAATGTAACTGGGCTAAAACTTTACACTGAATATTTTTTGAAAATTTTGATTGTATTAAACTTCTTTATCGATATAGAAGTGGAAATAATTTTTCTTTTAATTTGTTGTATGTCTGTCTGTCTGTCTGTCCCTTTGAACACGCATCACGCTTGAACTACTGAACAGATTTCGCTGAAATTTGGTATGGTTATAGCTAATTTTTCAGAATTAAATTTAGGATACTTTTGTTTTTCTAAATCAGCCAAGTGCGGGTTTGCACGAAGAAACATGTACATATGTAATTTTTATGCAAGAATTTTTTGCTCATCCTCCAAGTGAACATGGAAGGGAAAGGGAAAACTTTTCCCCTTTTTCCCTCTTACCCATAAACAGGGTTAAGGCGTAAAACTAACCCGTGCGAAGCCGGGGCGGGTCAACTAGTTAATAAATGTATTGCTTGATACAATTAGAAACAATTAGTGGGTAACAACAGCACGTGCAACGAATCCAATGGACATAAATTACACAGATACGATATAAGCCTTGGTCTAGATACGTCTTGCAATATGTCACAGTGTCACGCATTTTAACTGATAGTACATATTGCAATAAACTGACTAAGAAAGCGTAGGTAGCGCTCATAGCGAAGCTCTGCTAAGAGTGGGTTTTTTCAATAGTTAAAAACTCTAACAAATTCTAACCAATGGTCATTCGTTAGAGTTTTTAACCAATGGTTACTTTAGCTATAGATTAAAAAATGAACTTTGGCAACGTCTCGCTAGTTGGTAAGCAGTTACCGTCGTCGCCTATGGACTATTGGACACCCAACAGCACCAAAGGCACTACCTTGAAGTGCCCCATGTTGTGGTTTGCCAGAAAGACCTCATCTGGAAGCTCATTCCATATCTGGAAGGTCATCATCATCATTATCATCAACAGCCTGAAGACCTCCATTGCTGTACGTAGGCATCTCCCAGAGAGCGCCACTTTGAGAGGCTGCTTGTCCTTGCATCCATCGGCTTCTCACAGTTTTAACCAGATCGTCGGTCTACCTAGCCGGCCGCTGCGTCTTCCGGTTCGTGGTCGCCACTCGAGAACCTTTCTTCCCCATCGGTTGTCAGTTCTACGAGCGGTGTGGCCTGCCCATTGCCATTTCAACTTGCTAATTCTAAGAGCTATATCTAATTATCTATATCTGTCTAGGTTTTATTTACAATAAATTTTGGCTACCGATATCGGTAAGACAGCTGGATTTGCTTTGCAATCTACGACCAATCGGCATTATTTTTATATCGTCGATTAATTGTAAACACGCGGGCGGACACGATGATTGCAGGTTTGTATGTTTTTGATTACTGGCCAATGTTGCCAGTGGAGTGAGCCGAGGTTCCTGACTGAAGTATAAATATTTACAAAATATTATTTTAGCGAATCCTTCGAAGGACGCTTATTTATAGAAGAAAACAGTTCAGTTCTTTCCTTATTATCAAACGTTTATGTATGTAGACTCGCGTGAAAATTCTTCAAACTGATGATGATCGTGATGATTATGATGATGATATCGAAATCGAAGAACAACCCCCTGAGGTTAAGCCGTTACATAGCCAAGCTCTCTTGCCGTTTTAACCAAACGATAAAGATAAATAAATTTCGCCGTGGTCATTACATACTTGGATGGGTGATATCTGCCAAAAAGAGGTACATATAAATGTATGTTAAGGCTAACTACTTGCATACAAGCATCGAACAAGCAGGAGAGGAATGCCAATACACCATGAAAACAGCGTAGATCATACGTTCAACTTATAGCCTACTTATTTTGCAGCGCCATCTAGGTTTAAAACGATTTTTAGCATATTTCTCATCTACGCTGTTTTCTTGGTGTATTGGCATTTCTCTCCTCCTGGTTCGATGCTTGTATGCAAGTAGTTAGCCTTAACATACATTTATATGTACCTCTTTTTGGCAGATATCACCCATCCAAGTATGTAATGACCACGGCGAAATTTATTTATCTTTATCGTTTGGTTAAAACGGCAAGAGAGCTTTGCTATGTAACGGCTTAACCTCAGGGGGTTGTTCTTCGATTTCGATATCATCATCATAATCATCACGATCATCATCAGTTTGAAGAATTTTCACGCGAGTCTACATACATAAACGTTTGATGTGGTTGTTTATTTAGATAAAAACTTGGCATTAATCTTTGCACTGGCAACACCATCGCCGTGTTCCTTTAAACACGCTTATTGCTTTGATTTAAAACGTCCAATGAGTTATAGCACTACAAAGGGAAGTAAAATAAACTCTTGTTGAATAATAGATACAGGGTGATCATGTATTTATAATTTGTGTATATTAATTTAAGTTTTTATGGCTACAGTAGTACCTATCTTCTAGAGTCTAGCATGCTTGTCTAGAATCTAGAATCTAGACATGCATGCTCCATCGTCGATCACGTCGTCACTCAAATCTATCAATGGTCGAATGTTACCCTATCCATAATGTTAAAAAATCACATGGTAAAACATTTACTAAAGCTAAAAACATTTTGGTTACAAATAAAATTAAAGCTTTAAAAAAAGCTAATTAAAGCTTCAGGTATGTGCTCATTAAACTATTCATTTGTAAGTATTTATAAATCATTTAATTAATCAAAGTTCGCTTGATTCTATAGAGATACTGCGCACGTCACCGTGAGACATTAGCAGTCAGTACATAGTTGAGATAAGAAGTCTCATTTGCCCAGTAATTTCACTAACTGCACACTACTGGACGGCAGAATGACTGGCAAAGTGGTGGTTTTACAGTAGCTTGGGTAGGGTAGGTTTATAGTCTCTTTCTGCGAGGCGGTGATGACGCAGAAGGAGGCTGCGGAGCGGGTCAGGGAGGATGATCCCAACTCTGACCCCCTCCGGCGCAGACGGACCAGAGGACGGAGGAAGCGTTTTGCACGCCTTCTCCATCCTCCGTAGTGGAGTCGGCGGCGGAGAGTCGGGGGATTCTCCGCCGTGCTCACACGACCCCACACGTCTGGTGGGTAACTGAGGTGTAAGGTTACCCACCCACTGGCGCAGGGGCCTGAAAGGGCCTACCGCCGGGGCGAGATAGTAAATGCTAGCGCGACCCTATCTCGCCATATTCCGGCGGTGGACGGATGCCGGGGGGGTTATAGTGGGTTCAAGTCCCACATACCCCTTGCCATCACCCCCGTGGTGGCAGGGAAGTGCAAAGGCATTTCCCCCCTCAAAAAAAAGGGTAGGTTTATATTAAAGTCGTACTACATTTCCGCATCAGGCTGTATAACAAAATCATCGACTTGTGCAATAGGTACATTCCGGTGTATTCATCATTATTTTAGCTGTCAGCACTTATTGTCCAGTCACTGAACTGCAGTGCATCGATCTTAACATTAAGATCAAAATTGTATGAATCAGTGTTTTTCAATGATAATGTTATGTCATAAAGCGTAAAATGTAATGATCAAGTGAAAGAACTAAGAGTGGATTTTAATCCATAGTTAAGATAACCAATGGTTAAAAACTCTAACAAATTCTAATCAATGGTCAAAATTTGTAAGAAATTTTAACCATTAGTTACTTTAACTACGGATCAAAAAACACACCCTTAATCTAATTTCTTTTTTAATTACACTTTCACACTAGAATAAGATTAAGTGATTTGTTAAGCACGAATTAAGTAAAAAATTACTATGTATGCGGAGAAAAAGCGACGTTATAGCATAAATCAGCATCTTCCAGGTAACCTTTTATAATGACCGAATAAATTAAGCATGAAGTGGGAAAACCAATTTAAAATAGGTAAGTTTTTTTAATTTCATGGCTTGTGTAATTTATTACTAATTTTATTTCGTGATAAGGAAAAATATTTATATGTAACGTGGCGTAAAAGAGAATAGTCATAAGTCGTTTATTTTTCAAGAGATGTTTATGTTGTAAGAAAGTTAGGTAAATGAAAACTGGGTTAAATACCTCTTTAAACAACACAATTTTTTTAAATTGTTCATGATGCCGTCGACACCCAGAACAATGATCCCAATCTCATTGTTAACCGAACTGTGTGACTCAATACGGACGGGTGTCAAGTGTTATATCATAAAGTGCAATGGCCAATCGTGGAGGAGCAATGGACCACCCAAAACAGTGCAGCAAGAATCAAGTATGAACTGATTTATCTCCCCAAACGTTGTATGTAGATATGTCTATACATAAGTTAGTTGCTATAATTTAAAAAGGTTTAATGACGTCGGTAAAGCCTCCAGCATGAAGAGCAGGAGCTGTAGAAATCGATATAGCTTTTCTCTTGATCCATGAAAACGAAATCTATGACGTTATTCACGTGATCGTTCAATGGTCAAACGCTTTCTCGAGACATGATTCTATACGCGATTTTACGCGGTTTTTGATATGGCGAATTCTGCAACTCATGCTACCCGTGTTGAAAAACTATGCAGACATACGCTAAAACATTGCCGGCAACGAAGATGGCTCCTCTAGATCTGTCGAAGAGAAGAGAGAAAGGAGAGAGGAAAAAGATAGAAGAAAAGGATAAATAGAAAAAGATAGGGGAAAAGGATGAACAGCGGAAAGAGGCAGGGCCTGCCTCTCTTCGTCAACCATGCATTCTTCTTTACACTTGGAAATCTAGTGATACAATGAGGAAGGAAGCAAAGCACCCTGCATTTTAATCTGCAATTTTTCGCAAGAACACTAATTTTTTCCCGTGGAAAAATATTTCTTTGTTGAGCTCGATATTGTAAGCAATCAAAGTTTCGTTTAAATCAGTTCAGCTATTTTGGCGTGTAAGCCGTACAAGCAAACATATAAACAATACACAATGTTCCACTTTGTAGTATGTAGTCGGGATACCCAACGCAAATTTAATTTCAGTTTGTTTCAAAACTTACCAAGACTAAGTTTAACATGAACCATGTTAATGTTAATCATTATTATCGCAGTTGTCACGAAAACGTAATCGTTTAACGCAATTAAATTAATTCTCTATTGAATAATGTTCAATTACTTTCAATTTAGATATCGTGTTGCAGGACCATTCACTGTTGTCACGCTTCTAACAGCTTTTAGCAGTGTGGTTATAGTTTTGTTTCACCACTTTCCCATAAGTGTTATGATGTCATGGATACATGCATATATTTTCTTTCTTTCTTTCTTTCTCTTTCTTTCTTATAAAGCAAGAATTAGAGTTATTTACTAGAAGAATTGTTGACAGTCCCAATCTTTCCAGCAAACTATGGAATGGAATGTGTGAATCAATAAATGGAATGCTCTTCCGGCAGCAGTGTTTCCTCCTTGGTATAACCTGGTTCTTTTTAAGTCAAGAGTGAATGGGCATCTCATGGGCAAACGTGCTTCACCTTAGATAACTTCGTCACTTACCATCAGGTGAGTTGTTGTCAAACGTATGCCCATTTTAACATTTAAAAAAACTAGAGCCACTCAGCCTACGAATAGATTTTGGCTCGCTCTGTGTATTTCACTGGCTACACAATGGGGAGTGCTCCATCTTCCAAAGAGCTTTTTGTTTCTCAAATTTTTGATTGAACAGTAGTTAAATATACTCAGTGGGAAGTTATTCCACGGCTTTCAGAATGTATGATATTTTTACATGCACAAGATAATAATTATTGTGGATATTATATATCCACATTAGAGGAAAATCGTAATAAAATTATCCTATCATGATCAGGCTCGATTCCTCTAAGCATTCGCTATAGATCTCTAAAGTATGTATTTATTTGTACAGAGGTAAAAACAAATAGATATCTTAGAGTTCTATCTCCCAGTTAATATTTATCAAGAAGTGGTAAAAGTGTTAAATCTAAGTAGCTTATCAGTCAACATTGACTGTGTAATGGTCATACCATTCCGTTTCCGCTTGTCAAGCTTTATCAGGACACCGAAACCTACGTTAAGTTACATTTAAGCTTACATAATGGGCTTTACTTAGAATTCGAAGGGTTGATACTGGCTATTAGTGGCATTAACTAGTAAGTGATTAAAGTTGAGGTCTTTGTAAGTTTAAGTGACGTGAGATAAAAGTGATTTATGTATGGTTTTTATTGTTTACAATTCGTAAAAGTATTGATATAATATTATGTAGGTAGATGAGGGATATAGAGTGTATATTTTAAATCAAATATATCCGGTTTATATGTAGCTCTGCAAAAATTATGACCATGTCGTTTAGTTTCAGTGTGAGAAAAAGACTACTCCGTCTCTTTCCACAGGTGCCGTAAGTTTTTTTTGAACTGGCTTATGCTGTTGGTCTCTAACGAACTTCACAGCGTCACCGGCTGGGAGGGCGAAGCGCCCATCTGTCAAAGTGGGAGGCAACTAGTTTAAGGGCACCCCTGGGGTGCGAGCCTCGGCTTGGACCGTTGCCGGGATAAGAGGATCGAGAAGGCTACGTCCACTGGAAGAGTGGACCCTATGGAAAGTATCGCCAAGACGCCTGCCAAGCACGGTGATTATAGCTTATAGCACCCCTCTCCCCAAAGCCTATGTTCAGCAGTGGACGATGGGATGTGATACAGAAACATCTGCTACATTCTCCTGGTTTAAGGCGCACTCGCAAAAGAACACCAATTTTTATATTATTTTATCAATAAATGAACTTACCTAATAAGCCCAAACTGGCAATCCAGCTGGCCTGCTGATCCGTCACCTCGAACGCGTCATGGTGCTTGGCCTCCTGCATCGACGCTATCGCCGGAGACATGTAACCCTTGCTGAGGCCTGCCGCGAACGGACCGAGGGAGACGGCTAGAGCTGCCAGGATCTGTGGAAGAAAGAGAAGGTACAAGGTACTTCCATGGGACTAATAATGTTCATGAGTTTTATCTCATGCGGGCGTAATTTTTTCCATGCTCTGTGAATAGCATGCAGAAAGCACAACAATAGTGGTTGTGTTGATCAACTATCTATAATATGCTGGTGCTCATCGACGATAAAAACTATCGATAAACTACTTTTGTAACAGTAGGTAATCATTGCAGTAGGGCCCACTTATCGATAAATTTGTTATACGTGTCGATATTACAACAATTACTTATTCTGTGGTACTCGTTTTAATTGATAAATATTTACTCCAAAACCCATGTTTCTGGTGCTTATCGACGATAAAAACTATCGATAAACTACTTTTTAACAGTAATCATTAATCATTGCAGTAGGGCCCTTATCGATAAATTTGTTATACGTGTCGATATTAGCGCGATTATTCTATGGTACTCGTCAAAGAGTATATAATTTACTACGTAAGAGTACGTTTTAATAAAACTAAACTAAAACTATAAAATTCACAATATAATACAAAACTAATGTAACAATTTAATTGATAAATATTAACTCCAAAACCCATGTTTACTTATCTAAATAGATTCGAGATTCGAAAATATCACCACCGTAGTCGTAAACGTAATTTGAATTTAGTATACAAATTGCGATCTGGTTTTGAACATATTTTCAAAACGATCAGCATTTAAAAATAGGTACATTAAAATCGTGAAGCTATTTTGCCTGTACGAGACTTGTTATTTTCATAATGCAAACGTTTGCGTGTTTTAAGGGTGTACAACGCCATCTAGATTCTTTTAACGACAACATTTTAATGACGATCAAACCGAACTGGACGGCAATGTTGGAAGCTTTCGAACCATTAGTAGAGATTCGGAACACAGAGTACTTTAGATTCGGAACGTGAAAAATATTCCGTGGTTGGCATAATTTGGCAAAACTTGTGAAATTACGAAATACTTATTGGTGGATTGTCGTAAACGTGCACGAATGAAAAGCAATTCATATAAAGACGAAAACTGTGATTTTCGTGTTGCCTCTAAAATACTAATGCTCATTGGAGCTTGACTTTAAACTATTATCAACTTGTCAATGACTGAATACACTATTAGCGTAAAGCAAATCACAGATAAAAAGTCACTTAACTTTTTTAATCTGTATTTTAAATTAGGAAAAACGGTTCATTAAATATATTTTTTACGAGCATAGTGCCTAGATATGCTATTATTTTAAATCTTTCTATGCCTATGCATTAAAGATGATGGTCGATTCTCCATATAAGTTTACGCCACAAATTGAATAGGTACTTTAAACAACCCGTGTGCAACAATCACAGCCACAACAGCCTAAAGACGTCTACTGCTGAACGTAGGCCTCCCCCTGGAACGCCATTTTGAATGGCTGCTTGCTTCCTGCATCCATCGACTTCCCGCGATTTCGACCAAACCATCGATCCACCTAGTGGAGGGTTTCATCTTGTTCGTGGTCGCCACTCGAGAACCTTTCTTTCCCATCGGTTGTCAGTTCTTGTAGAACGATGTGGCCTGCCCATTGCCATTTCAACTAATTCTAAGAGCTATTATCGGTCACTTTAGTTTTTCTGCGGATCTCCTCATTTCGGAATCCAAAACTTCCGAAGTATTTTGTTGATAAGATCCGAGATTCGGACCTTATCAACAAAATACTCAAATATTTTAAGCCAGTATATTTGTTTGTCCTGTAGACCTATTCTGGGATCCATTACTGACTCGTGGGAACAAGAAACAAGTAATTAAATACTTACTATGGTTTCGTACATTCTTCCCATGTTCTATAATTATTGCTATAGCCACATGTCTTGTAATTATGATGAAATGTTGACAAGATAGTGTACCTACTAGAGAAGTCTTTTATTTTATGTGATTTGGCTATGAATCGTCTTTTTCAACAACGGTAGTTTTCAACAACGGTAGTTTTCAACAACGGTAGTTTTCAACAACGGTAGTTTTCAACAACGGCAGTGTTTAGGATGAGTGTTATATATATCAGCATTCTGTTACGAGAAATATTTACTTCTGCTCTGCTTTTCATGCAGGACTTCTAAGCTACCAAAGATCCAACCATTAATCAATACTTCATTAAGATAACAGTGATTGACGTTTATGTACAAATTACAAAATGATACATGAATATCTAGTGTAATTCTAGTGTGTAGTTCCTTTTTCGTTTTATATTACGACTAGTTGTGCCCCGCAGTGTTACCCGTGGATAATAATATCCTGTGTTAATCCAGCGTATAAGCTGTCTACATTCAAAATTTCATCGAAATTAGTTCAGTATTCTAACAAATATTCCCAGTATTCACACACACACAAACTCTTGCATTTATAATATTAATAGGGTGAACTTCCGCGAGGTCAACCCTGAATCATGGAATTGTTCCCAATACAGATTCCTATGTCTACAAAATCCTATGTTGTGTATGTACTAAATGCACAATGTTTCAATTGTTTCTTTTCTAATCTGCGACTAAACGTTGACAAAATGCTAAATGCCATAGCTCTACATGACCACAGAAAATCAAATATAATAAAAAGTTCACTCCGTGTAGGTATACTGAAATAAATAGCGGCTCTTCTGACAACATTATAAGGTACAGTTTAGCTAACATATCGGGTTTTGGGGATGCTGCGCCCAGAGTCTGAATGTCCAAAAGGTTATAATAAAAAGACCAAAGTCTATTAATACAAGTGTCTGAAAGTAACGAAGTAACCCAGACATCCGGGTTGGTCCATTGTGGATAATATATGATCTATTTTTGTTTCTATACTACTTGAAGTGGCAATGGGCAGGCCATGTCGCTCGTATAACTGCCACAACCGATGGGGAAGAAAGGTTCTCGAGTAGCGACCATGAACCAGAAGACGCAGCGTAAGCCGGCCCCCCACTAAGTGGACCGACGATCTGGTCAGAGCCGCGGGGAACCGTTGGATGCAGGAGGCAAGCAGTCGCTCAAAGTGGCGCTCTATGGGGAAGGCCTATTTCAGCAGTGGACGTCTTCAGGCTGATGATGTTGATGATGATGATGATGATGATAATGATGATGATGTTGATTCATTCCTTTTGTAGGTAGATACATCTATGTCTATAGAGATTATATAGTACTCTCGGTATCTCTACTTTACTGAGCTATATCTCATGAACTTTCACAAATAATTCAATGTAACTAAACAAAACATCTGCTACACGATTAGATATAGGGTGATACATGAACTGAACACAGCGCGCTCAGTATAACTGTACGGTATCGATCTGCGTTTGGAACACCATGTGTAAGTGTGAATGGGTTCATAGTGATGTGAAACTGTCTTTCCTTTAAATTGTCGATTAAAATTATAATAATTACATATGATAATATTGTTAACTGAATGCACAGAATAAATAATAATATCTACCTAAACTAGAAATATTAATTTAGATTTAAACAGTTACATACTCCGTGAATTAAAGATATAAATAAAAACTACGTCCAAAAATGTACATAACAGGTATGCACCTCTAAATCCAGAATTGAACTACCCAAAATTCAGTCTTAAATGCTGCTTTGCATTTAAGACTGAATTTTCAGTTATTTTATGGTGAAAATTAACAAGTTGGTATTTATTGTTGTAAATAGGTACTTATCAGTTCTTTTTTGCCTTAAAAATCTGGAAATCAGTCTGAAAAGCAAAACAAGTATTTTATTACTTTATTTTTTACCATAACGTACAAAATACAAAAATAATACATTTAATAAATAGTTAGTTTCTGTAAATCGTCAAAATTAAATTACAATTACATATTCAAGATTAAATTACAATTAAAACAATGTCACATTATTACTATTCAAATAACCCGCCCCTCACTGTCCGCGGTGCAAAGGTGCCCATTATACTGGCAGCGTTACCACGCTGGATGGCGATCGCCCACCTTTGCACCAGGAACGAGCCCTGGTGCGCCCTAATTCAGAAACCAAAGTCTTGGCTTCTGCACCCCAACTGCCCAAAGTCTCTACGTCAAAGTCTTATTTTATTTGTATCAAATCTATTGCATTTTATTTATCGTTATAAATCTTACTTTCTATTTTTTTACCCTAAAAATCTGGAAATTCAGTCTTAAATGCAAAGCAGCATTTTTTTAATGCATAATGAAAAAAGATATGAAATAAACTTAATTATTACAGACCTACGTATATCTCAATTAAACACCTACATTAATAATATCCCACGGCATAGGTATATTCATTCCTTAAATTCTGACATTTATCGATAAAAGAACCTAACCTACATATCACATCACTAGTTATTCCTACATCTAAAGCCGACTAGTTGTCCCGAACATTTCGTAGGTCAATGACCGACACACTGGCACATATTACTAACCCTTGCTACAATATCATAAACGGCTTAACATACTGTAAAGTAAACCTTATTTTCGTTACGTTAAGGGTGGTTTGAATTGTAAAAATGCTGGCAAATAGCTTTATGTCACTGAAACGTAATGAATGATCGTCACGTTTCTATTTTACAGTCAATTTTAGTACCTTGTCGTAATGAAATATTTTGAAACCTTTGACAACTTATCTATAAGTCTGGTTAGAATAACAACTGTGACAAAGTTCTAATACTTGTTTATTCTGGTACTTAATTAGCTGTAAGTACTCAGAAGAATTTGAGATAAATCAAAGGTATAAAACGAGTTAGTTTTAGACATAATTATGTTGTTCATTAAGCTCCATTATATTGACTTATGATTGCTATGATAATGCTTTTAATTAAAGTCTATTAATTAAATATATCTAGGCTATCAGGCGAGGGTAAATACCTACGTAGGTATGTATAATATGTACACAAAACAGCCTTAACTTATCGTTGCCGTTTAGAATAATTAGAATGGTTAGTAACTACAATAATTTAAATTTAATGTTTTTAAGTACCTAATCTAATTTTGACTAGGTACTTAAAAGTGCAAAAAATAGCCTATTTGCAATAAAATTATTGAACATTGACTTTTCTGAACTAGAATTAAAACACGAAACAAAAAGGATGACAGAATAATGGGCGGCTTTATCGCAAAGCGATTTCTTCCAGGTTACCTTTAGATGGCATCATCATCATCACCTAAAGACGTTTACTGCTAAGCATAGGCCTCTTCCAAAAACTTTGACCGGCTGCTTGAGTCTAGCATTAGGCTAGTTGGCTGCTATTAAAAATTAACAAGTAAATATTATTTCCATAAAGGAGGTTAAAAATGAATACTTACAATAATTGAAAAAAATAAGTAAAAAGCTGTAAATAAATCATGGAGTAAAAAGCTTTTAAAGTTTCTGGAGAGGGCATCGCCTGTCCCTTTTTCGCAACACAGCCGATTCCCCACTATCAAAACGCACGTTGTGAAGTGAAGTCGCATGCCAAAAAGACTATGTAAAGCTACCACAGCTCAGTAATGAGGTACTATGAAGGCGCAAGAGTGACGTCACTGCACGTTTGACCTGTCTTTTTCTATTCCTGTATATTAAAATGCTTGCAACTTTGTCATTTTCTGAGATATTTAATTTTTTTGTTTCACGACTGTTTACTTTTTGAGGAATGTTATTAATTTATGAAATTTAAAAATAGCAGGACATAAGCCTACTCCGCCATTTTGACCAACAGGACTACCATGAGCTATAAAAACCGGCATAATATATCTTCTTTCGAGAAAGAAGGATCACGCGGTTTACGTCATAAAACATTTTTTGCGTTTTCATTGATCAAACGCTTTCTCGAGAGAAGAGGAAATCATGTTGATTTGTACAACTGCAGGTCGTCAGATGTCGGTACTTTGGATGTACCACAAAATAAATAATAGTATTACATGGTTCTAGCGGGGCGACCGTCTAAGCAAATCGTAATCGATGAATGGGCTTCATTTCATTATTTCCGGCAAGTTGGCATTGTGTAACATCTCCATCCATTAGTATTTTTTCATTATTTCTCATTATTATAGTTAATTAATGTTTTGTCTATTCAGTTTTCAGTTGTGTTCAGATTTTACACAACCGGAAATGACCAAATGAAGCCCATTCATCGATTACGATTTAGTTACACAATACGGGGGCTGGTGTGGCATAATTCCTAAAACCACTTAAATATTTTCTCACCTGTCTCCTATAACTGTTCGTAGACCGCATCCTGGTATCTGATGGGGTGATGATGGTCACCTTATCACCAGCCGTTAAGCTCGCCTTCTCACTCATTTATGTAGCTTCGATCACAATACCACCACAAAAGTCGGTCAATACCCGATGACACTGCACTGTTTAACAAATCTTCACAAATTGTTCACTTCACAGTAACGTCAAAAGTCTTTACAAATTAGCAAAACAACCACGTAACTTATTAAGCCAGATAAACACTAGTCTTTCTCTTAAAGCCTAGTTAGGCTAAGGTCTAGATTAGGAGTCGATTAGTTGTGAAGATTGTCACGTAGCTCGGGGTACCATCTTGGGGTGTGGCGATTTAATCTGAAACAAAAGAGAAATGAATTTTAATTTGATGTCAATTAGAAAAACGTTGGCTTGTGGTCACAGAAAATAAGTTGAACCGAAGTTTTAGAACCACGTGGTCCTTTTTTGGTCAGTTTATTCAGTTTTGGTGTACAGTAATTTTTTGGTTCAGTCTATTTAGTTTTGTGGTCAGTTTAATTAGATTCTGTAGTGTTCAGTCTATATTTTGTTTTCGTGGTCTGCTTATTAAATTTCTATGTTCAGTCTAAATTTTAGTTTTTGTGGTCAGATTGTTTTCAGTTTTTGTGTTCGTTTGTAGTCAGTCTACTTAGCTTTTGGTCAATTTATTCTGTTTCTCACTTCAGTCACAGAATACTGCTTCAGTTGAGTGTCTATAGCACTTTGTTCTTTTACAATCTTGTAATATTACGCCCTTGTATGTTGGCATTATGAGACGGACTGGAAGTTTATTTAAAATATTGATATTTATCCATAAAATTGGTGACCATGCCCACTTAGCGGCTACAGCTAATCTGGCTCTGCTATTGTGAGAAACTAAGTACCTATGGATTTAGAGCCAATAGATTCTAACTAGCGTGGGTTATTTCAGCGTACAATTTACGATCTAGGCCTAGCAATTAGAATAGTTAGACAAAAATAAATGGGAAAGTAGAGTAAAGATAGGAGCCAAGTTTCAGATGCCAAAATACAATGAACTTCGAATCCCTATTGAGAGCTGACGACTATGGCTGAAGAGCATGAAATCGCCATGTCCAGACACACACACTTAACAGTTTACAGAACAGAAGTTTTCTGAGGGCTTCAATGACGTAATGGTTGATTGTGTTGGCTCCATATTTCACAATTCCGGGAAAAGACAACTATTTGTGCAAAGAATAAAAATGCACGAGTACTTGATCTCTGACCCCCAAATTTTTTTAATCATCGATTGGCTAGAACATATTTTGACCACGGTCTCACCTGATGGTAAGTGACGACGCGGTCGACGATGGAGCATGCTTGCCTAGAGATTCGCGTACGTTCGTCTCTGTCTGGCTTTTGTTCTTATTCCAAAGCATTACGAATGAAAAGGGTGAAAGAAAGAACTTTGATGTAGGTACGAGAATTGGATCCATGCTTGACATTTTTCCGAGAATGAACCCACTGCAATGCCTTCGGTACCCAAGCCACAGATTAATTTGATTATAGCACCCCAATAGTGGTTTTGTCAATTAGTTTGGATAAACTTGCGAGTTTAAAAAATATTTTCTTTGAAAAGTGTTTAATTCTCTCACCAAGAAACGTCACAGCATGATTCATGCCACTGGCACATCACAGCAGTATTTGACATATTTGAAAACTAAATAAAAACACGGGTGTCACCAGCAAAGACTCTCTACATCTGAAGAGATGTCGTACAAGCGTTACATTGATTATCTATCTAAACAATTGGTTGTAGACGTGGGGTGTGGGGTGACCGCCTAAAACTCCGGCATGTTACTTAACCAACCAATTTTTTTATCTACACTGAGCAGTAAGTACACATTCAAATGTAGAATTATATCATCGTCTTTCATCATCAGCCCCCACGTCCACTGTAACACGTCCATTATCATAGGGAGGATTTGCCATAATCGCTACGCTTGACAGGCGGCTTGGTGTTCACAGAAGATTTTAATGTACCGAGGAATATGCATATACCTATTCCCTAGATATTCCCTTAGCCGACTTTAACGGCACCCACGGAAAGAGATGAGGTGGTCCTATTCGCAAACCGGGACGACACAGCCTTCGTAAACCATCTCCCAGTGTTTAGTACGCTATAATGGAAAGATTTTACCGGCCGTAGTCCTTCCTAAAACTCACACAACAATGACAGTTTAGTTAATTCAAGGCTTCTGAGTCTTGAACATATTGGCTGCACTTGATCAGTCTATTACCGTTTAGACTTCTTCGAACATTCCCTTACCCCTATTTCTTAATCGAATGATCACTTTGGTGTAGATATTCCACCAATACGCACGCCACGCTTTGCGTCCACATTGTAAAATAATGATATCCGAGCCAGTTTAATTTTATGTTTACTTTCACTTCATCTTTTCTTTTTATGTTATTCAGTAGTAGAGCCCATTTTGTAACTTGATTGCCGATCACAGCATGTCCAACAACAGAATTTTAGATAATAGAAAAGCTTCAACTGCTATTGCTATGACATCTTCACATTAGTGACTCGAAAAAAGAAAGTTATCCGGCCAATCCTTCTGTCTCAATCCGGCTAACCATAACCAGCTCGTCTCTAACAGCGTGTGATATACTGCCCATAGAACAATAGGACTGACGTGATGAGAGTAAACAAGCCATTTAACTGACTCGAAAGACGTATGTATAAAGAAAAGTAAAACATTGACTTTATCTCTCTACCGATGATCCTAATAGATTGATGGAGGTACAAATAATAGAATTATAGTATGAGTAGACCAGGAAAAGCTAGAAGCATTTGAAACGTGGTGTTGGAGGCATATGGAGAGAACAAGCTGGGCTGAGTGAAAAACGAACGAACAAATGCTTATCCTTGGTCAAGAAAAATAGAAGCGACAATAGAAGCAGGAAGAAGAAAAATTTTACCTTACACGACATGACAACTTAATGAACATCATCATAGAAAGAAAGGTAGAAGGGAAGAGAGGAAGAGGCAGACCTTGAAACGGCATAACACAGATCTAATAAAATAAAAGATAAATGTCATGTCGTACGGGGAATTCAAGGCATTGGCTGAAGACAGAGCACGATGGCGATTACTCCACCGACAAGAGAAGGACTACTAAATAAGAAATTACGTGTTTTTAATTGGAGATTTCAACTTGGCTATCAAAGAACGGTCTAACTATATGGAGCAGCGGTGATGCAGAGGCTGGTAGGTGTCATATAAGAACAGCTCAAGATCGGTCGCAGTGATGTACGGCAGAGGCATATGTCCAGTATAGCACTAAGGGCTTCGCCACATCACCACTGTGCTGGGCATCATGTTAGTACCGCGCCGTAATCTGGCACAGTTCCGTGAAAAGCAGCGTGGCGCGCTCCGTTGACAAGTCCTAATACAGACTGAGTAATAATGATGATGGTGTTTAAGAACGTTTTTCGCATCTATGTTTTCTGCCGTCACTTGGCCTTCCCGATACAAAGCTTACATTTAGTAATTTTACGCTGTGTTACTATTTCAATAGTCGTTATTTTGACAAGCACATCTCCGCCTTCCGTTTTGGCCTCTATGTTTTGTTTTATCATTTTCTAAAGTTGTCGTTAATGTCGTCTCTACTACTTTTCTGCACTAGTAGCTAATTTTATTCATCTCTTCTGAAGTCTTTATAGAAACTAGGTTTACAAGGTGGTAGCACTTTTCTGCAATGTTCGTCTAGGTAGGTACCACCGCTTTGCCAGTTAATCTGCCACCAAGCACTAGTGTGCAAGCAATACTGTGTTCCGGTATGAAGGGCATTGTAGCTAGTGAAATTACTAAGCGAATGAGACTTTATGATCTGATCACTGTAGTCCCAGGATGACGTACGCAGTGCAGTGTCACGCAAAACTATATTAATTTACAGTTCCGAGTGATACTGCAATCTGTCATGAGCAGCTGTGACGCTTAACATCAGGCGAACGACTAGCTCGTCCCGTCATTCATTTACATAAAAAAAGCATAATGCGAGATAGTATTTAGTAGAATACCTAGAGTAGTATTTCGTGAGTGCTAGCCGTTTTCTATGGTTAATACGATTTATGACGTTATAATGATTTCTAATTCAATAATAACACGCCTGGTTTATGATTTAAAGACGTCACACCGGAAAGCTAAATCAAATCATGATCAAATTCCGTCTAGGTTTAGGTCGAGTTAATATAATAACAACTATATTCAGTTCATAGAGCATTATTGACGCAGTGAGTACGGCATGCCATCCAATGATTCAGCTATGATATTTGAAATAATAACAATTAATATGTTTAGAGGAAAATTATTTCATAACATAATTACAATGTTTTCTATTTTTTATAATGTGGACATTTTCACACAGTACCATCCAGCTTCAAACTAAGCATATCTTGTACTACGAGACTCAGATAAATACTTAAGTACTTTTTGTTTGTAAATGCATACATAGAATGCCTACAATATAACACCCAAACACAGAACAAACATCGATGTTTATCACACAAATGTTTGTCCTGGATGGAAATCGAACCCACAACCTATAGTTCAGAACGCAGAGCTACTACCAACTGAGCTGAGGCCAGTCATATTTGGTTCCATTTTGGTTCTATTTTACAATTTTTCGTATATTTTAGACGAAGTGTAACCAAACGCATCCAGATTCAAATCTCACTCGGCCTATACAAATGACTTTTCAAGTTATGTGTGGAATGTGGCCTCTCTTACAACGGTGAAGGTAAAAATCATGAGAAATTCATGATCAAGAATCACATAAATACATGTGTCACCTACAAATCTGCACTACCTACACGGGTAAGCATAAGCTGTAGATTTCCGGGCATTGCCTATGGTCCATCTGCTCAGTTCACCTAGGTGGACCACCGGCACTTTTCTTCCACCCTAACGATACATAACCGGAATTTCAAAATAATAATAATAATAATAATAATAAATATGTGTGGACATTTCACACAGCGCCATCTAGCCCCAAACTAAGCATAGCTTGTACTATGGAAACTAGATAACTGATAGAATACTTAGATACTTTTTTGTTTGTAAATGCATACATAGAATACAATATAACACCCAGACACAGAACAGACACCTATGTTCATCACACAAATGTTTGTCCTGGGTGGGAATCGAACCCACAACCTATAGTTCAGAAGGCAGAGCTACTACCAACTGAGCTATCAGGCCAGCCTGGTCCACCTACAAAAGTAAGTACAAGGTGGAAGTTATTTATAGCCGTGGTACTACCAGTAATAGTAATACGAGCAATAATTCATCTGCCGTGTTACTAATATCTGCAGCTTATCGTTTATCGACATGTCTCATCTCTAGAAACATTTTGACCAATGAAAACGCAAGAAAAAGTTCATAACGTGATCCGCGTGCTCGCTCATTGGTCAAGCGCTTTCAGCTCGTGCTACTAGTGCTGCACCATGTAACATAAGGCAACAACGACGATGATATTGATATTATTAAGTTTTCTTTTCTTTTTTTTTTCTTTTGTTTATCATTTGCCCACAGGGGTGCCATGCTATGCCTAGATTACACGATGAAACCCAGTTAGTGCAGTTTAGGTGTACTCTAGAAGTTTAACTGATAAAATTATCTGTTTCATTGTGCCTCTTTTGGGAATGAAGGTGATATTATAAAGTCAAAACGGATCTCTTTGCGCACAAAAATGTATCAAAACATAATAAAGTACAAGTCGCGAATGTTAATTAGTGTTAATGAAGGTGATCTTTGCATCGATGCTCTAAAATTTGGAGTTCTTTAGGAAATCTTTTCATTCTTGTTTGTGTCGCGAAGAGCTATTATATTTTTAAGTTCGAATGTTGACGTAGTTTAATTGATATCTATTAATGGAGTACAAGACTAATCATAACTACACAGACAAACACACACGCATTAATTATAGACAATGCTAATCATAACTAGGTCAATGGTAATGTAAAATTAGATATTTTTCTAACATCATGGTTTCATCCGGCTAAGAATATTCTTGGATAAACACAACATACATATGATATCTAGCCAGATGGAAAATAGAATAAGTAATCTCAATTATTCTGTGTGTTATATAAGATTCATCACTATCATCATCATCATCACAAAAGCCTGAAGACGTCCACTGCTGTATATAGGCCTCCCCCAGAGCGCGCCACCTTAAGCGGCTGCTCGCCTCCAGCATCCATCGGCTCCCCGCGGCTTTCACCAGATCGTCGGTTTACCGGGTGGAAGGCTGGCCTACGCTGCATCTTCCAGTTCGTGTTCGCCACTCGAGAACCTTTCTTTCCCATCTGTTGTCAGTTCTACGAGCGATATGGCCTGCCCACTGCCACTTCAACTTGCTAATTATAAGAGCTATATCGGCCACTTTAGTTTTCCTGCGGATCTCCTCGTTTCGGAGTTTATCTCGCTATCATTATTATTATAATAATAATCATCATCACCGTTTTCACCATCGTCATTAAGCAGTCCGTTTTTGTCTACAGCTAGTTTTGGTTTTGTAGGTTTCTCTTATCTCCCTGGGCCCGTTCTCTCATCCAAATGCCGCCAGACACTTGATGCAAATTGAAACTACGGCTAGCTAATTCCGTACCTCACAACAAGTTTGCAACAGACGTAAATTTCGCAACCATTGCAGTCAAACATCACTTTGGCAGAGCAGAAAGAGATCGAGCGCTAGATCACCGTCTGTCGGACAATCGATGAACTAAAAAGTGCATTATTTTGTTTCCATCTATTGCTGTTCTGTTGCTAGTATCAAAGGCTAAAGTGCATTCAGCGGCAGGCGAGTAACAGGCGGCTGACTTACTTGCTAAGTGTATACTGTTTTTTTGCTACTGTTTTCGCGTTGCTACTGCTATTGCAGTTGCTGTTGCAACTTTTACATAATACGACAGCGGAAGTACTATCTATACACACGACGACGACGTAGAAATGGTTGTAAAACGTGAAGAATAAAAAACATGAGACAGCTTGTCACGGGAGCTTATGAAGAGCATGTCCCAGCTTTAGGGACTGATGGATGCGGGTTCTAGTCTATTACGTGATGAAAAATTTTTTTAGGTGCATTAAAATCAATGGTTACGATGAGAATTTTCGTGAAAAATTCAGCATTGTCTACACTGAATCTCTGTAATTTTGGTCAGTGTTTTTTTAGACTGCCTGAGATATTCTGGGTACGGTACGGTGCGAAAGATTTGCCATCCACTGCGATTCAAAGAAACTAAGATGTATTTTTTTACGATTCAGTGTTTCTATTTTGAGTTTTGATCAAGTTTAAGTTTATTGTTTTACGTGACAGGGTAGCATTTATCTTGTATTTACTACATATTTTTACCTGATGTAAGTTACACACTTACACCACAACAAATCTCACATCAGGTCAAAATATGGTCGAAGAAGAAGAAGACATACCGACTGATCGCTTCTTCTTCTTCTCGTGTAGGCAAGTGGCCAGCTGATGGCTGATACAAACTGATGGAATTAACAACTAATATTATGCCCTACGTTGTGTGGTCCTGCCCGGCTAGCATGCACACCGCCACAAAATTTTCTCGACATTATCTCGTGAGAGACCGTGACAAGACTATGGTAGCGCCTAAGTCTGTCTCACTCTAACAGCGACGACAAGTTTTCCCGTGGTGCGCATGCTAGGCCATCTGGTGTAAGAATCCCACCTCTTCTTCTTCCTATATCTTGCTGTAAGAGCCGGCTGAGGGAATATTCAGGGAATAATAATAGGCTGCAGTATCTTCTGCAATCACCAAGACACGTGCCAAGCGTGGTAATTTACCATACTCCTATGATAAGCGTCCAAAGTGGCGTTTTAATGGGGGAGGCTTAAGTTTAGCAGTGGACGTCTTCCGGCTGATGATGAGTGTTCTAGAATCTAGACAGGATCTAGGATATGATTTAGAGATAAACTGAAAACGTTTTGCAATTCTAACTGCACCCAAATATTTACAAGCGCTGCTAGAAATTCAAACAAACTAGAAAATTTATCTGAAATATCTCAGTTCGCGAATTCTATAAAAACACTCGCCGCTTGTAAAAGAACCAACGACCGACGTTTGGCAGTCTTTCGCACATCTATTTTAAATTGTGTAGTTCGTTAAACCTTTACACACATTAAGAAAATAGTTTCCATCGAGATCATAATTATGTAACTGTCACATGACAATTTCACGTAAAAACACATGACATTCGTAAAATATGAGATCGGAACGGGGGAGTATATCGAGGTATTACTACTCTAAACCCTAAAGGCACATTGTAGACCACAAATGCATTTATAATACCAAAGTTATACCCAAAAGAGCACTAGTTAAAGAGCATGTAATTCATTCTCAAATAAGCACTTACGGCTGGATTAGTACGTACTGTACGTTGGGATGAAGGCAATATTGGTAATGGAAAACATAGTACGAATCGTACTATGTTTTCCATTACCAATATATACTACGTAAACGTATCAAAAAGGTCCTCCAGACGCTATTTCAGTGCAACTTGATGAGGGCCGCTCAGTAGTTGCACATAGATAATACTTATGAAGCTAAATACGTAAGGGGAAATGGACGTAAAAAAGTACAGACAAACGGCAAAGTTGGCGAAGTTACTGTAAATTGATTAAGCGAATTGAACAGACTAGTTAAACCAAGTGGCAACTGGACGTAAAGCAACATTTCACAATGTGTGTAAGGGGTAACAACGCTATTTAAAACATGTAGAGCAATTGCCTACGCTCAGACAGTAGGAAAAACAATCAAAATGAATTTGTTGTAAGAACTATTTTTAGAGGTCTTAATCAAAATATTTATTTTCAGTTCAATGGTTTGATTCCAAAGTACAGATTGTATGGAAAAACGAAGGAAGGCTTTTCTATACAAACTGTACTATTATAAGCTGTTTTGCAAAAAATCGTAGTAACTGGCCTTGTGAATGGTTAATACTATATGGATAGACTGATGACAGTCGAGCTGACGCTGGTTTCTTAATCTGTAATGGCGCACGTCATCCAAATAGATTCCGGAAGAAATTGTAAGGCGTTTTTATGGGCGACTCACTTATTGCCCGTGCTACCGTTCTGTCATCATCATCAACTGACTATAGACTTCCCCCACAGAGTGCTACTATGAGCGGCTGCTTGCCTCCTGCATCCATCGGCTACCGTAGTTTTAACAAGATAGTTGGTCCACCTAGTGGGGGGCCAGCTGCGTCTTCCGGTTCATGTCCGCCACTCGAAAACCTTTCTTCCCCATCGATTGTCAGTATTACGAGCGATGTGGCCTGCCCATTGCCACCATTGCTAGCGTTCTGTATTGGTACTTCATCAAGGGCAAAAAGTATGCAGAATTCAAAGTAGGCGTTTAATATATGAAATGAAATGAAATGAAATATATTTATTTGCTAGATGTGGTTGTACAAGGTGGATACATACTAAATAAAACTGCTCAGCACATCACCAAATCTAGCATGCAAAGTTAGGTACCTACGTCACTACATAATTATATTTAATTGGTAAAATACGTTGATATAAAGATAAAATTAGTGTCAATGATCATAATATATTAGATGTCATAGGTATTTTGATTTTAGAAGTCTTTTAGCATTAAGTAATCATTAACTGAATAAAAACATTAACTGAATACAGACATTTTTCATCTGACATTGTTAACATCTTTATTAGTTAATTAATTAATTTGCATGTATTTAATTGTTTTTTTCTCTGTAATCTCTTATTTCAATTCACCACAATGTTTGTTATTTTATTTTGCATGGCCATATTGACCAATTTCTTTGTATGCCAAGCCAGGCCAAACATGTGCGCTACCGTTATAAACTTTTACCACCTTCATTTTCTAAATGTAATTACCCATGTTTTTACAATAAATTATCTTTATCTTTATCTTTATCTTTAAAAACATTTTTCCAACAGCCAAGCAGATAATTTAGCCTTAAACTTGTGTACAGGTAAAATTTTCATAGACTCGGGCAATTTATTAAATATCCGAATTGACATTGCGTAATTGTTTCGACTACATATATCCGTTTTAATAAGTGGGAGTAGTCACTAGAATAGGCTTGTCTGAGAACAAGTTTTGTTATGCGCTTTAAAAAGGGTACATTTAAATCTGCTGTCATTTCCACCTACATAATACATTGCATATCTTTGATAAGCCCACTTCCCTTGTGACTGGATTCACCACAAAAGGCTCTTTGTCTATAAGTATCAGCAGTCAAAATGATTAATAGTTTTACATAAAATCTATGAATGTCGTTTTAGCTCTTATATGAAACATCTCAGTAAAGTACTAATACATCATCATCATCATCATCATCATCATAATCTCCATCGTCAGTCGGAAGACGTACACTGTCGTCATAAATTATTACCTACTTATATATTTTTTTTCAACTTTAAGAAATTTTCTAGCGTCGTCCTTAAACTCGAACATTGATTGAAATAAAAACCCGATTCAAAAACAAAATTAAATAAGTAAGTCGTTGAAAAACAGTTAGTATCTGTGTGTATGCAAAAATACAAAGCATGCATAGAATAAACCCCCTTGTTTTAATAGCAGTAAAAAGTAGAACGAATACAGGAAGAGATCCAATTTCCCAAACAATTGGGCCAAGTGTGTTTTCACGGAAATCATTAAAATTAATCGTAAATTTCATTTTCCTATTCGAAAACAACGTTAATTTAGATTTTATCGGCCATATTCCATTTAGAGATCGTAGAAAAATGCAGTAAAATTTATTAAACACTCTTTTATGGTACATTTGACTATAAAATGCTGTAGCAGATAGCTAAACTGAGCTGGTTCCAATTTACGGCAAAAAGTAATCTAACAAATACTGTGCCTACGAGTAATTGAACCAGAAATCAAACCAATACGCATTTTTATAAAAAGCAGTAAGTTTTAAAAAAGCTTGCTCTGTCTTGTTACAAGCTTTGAACATTCATGAAAAGTGAAACCACATAAATAATCCGATATAATTATTACAGAAAGTTAATTTAAAATAAAGATATTATAGTTCTTAAAATTTTAGCAACCAGCTGGAAATGAACCCGCGCCTTCTAACTCACCGGATTAGACGCCCTACCAATTAGGCCATGGTCGCATGACCGCTGGCTGCGAAAATCTTAAGGACTATGTGTTCACCGACTAAGCAGTCGTGGCGACCTCTATAGAACCTAATCCGGTGAGTTAGAAGGCGCGGGTTCAAATCCCGCTGGTTGCTAAAAATTTTAAGAACTATAATATCTTTATAGATATACCTGAAGTGTGGTTTACACTTAAAAAATCAATCCATGATAAGTTAATTTAAGTTAAAAATATCTCGGCAATAGTTGTGTAGATAATGATTTTGAGACCCGATCAGTTAGCTTCTGCTCAGTCACCAATAACTATATTTGTAGCAGCAATTCCACCACCTTGTTTCCAGCTAACTATAAGTGAGACAGTGGTCAAATGCTATGCTTGTAAATTGTATAAAAAAACAAATAATACTCAAATATTCAAGAACTTTTACTTTTCTTTAGTTAGCCAATAACAGCGGTGCGTCGTTACTCTACCCCTAACCCGGACCAATAAGACGTTTCTAAGAAAAACACTCTTCTAATACACCTATACTCCATTGGCTCATGCTATAAAATGATGAGAAATGCGGAAATGCAACGTAAAGCAATTAAGAACGTTAACTGCGTTTTATTGCCCATTCGGAAGATATTGATGCTGTAATTCACACGTTTATAACTGCTTTAGGATTAAATATGTGCTTGCTATAAGTAATTTTATTAGTCTTACTATGCTACTTTCAATATTTTAATTGTGTTTTTAATGTTTTTTTTTATGTTAAAATAGGCATACGTTTGACAACAACTCACCTGACGGTAAGTGACGAAGTTGTCTAAGGTGGAGCGCGTTTTCCCATGAGATGCCCATTTACTCCCGATTTGAATAGACCCAAGTTATACCCTGGAAACACTGTAGCTGGAAGAGCATTCCATTCCTTGGCCGTTCGGACTTTGAATGGCTCACCAAAACGCTTAGTGCGGACTTGTGGTACACTAACGACGTAAGGATGTGAAGAATCACCAAGCCTTGTAGTTTTATGATGGAAATGGGATGACGGAATGAGCTGATGAAGGGCATGCGCACACTCTCCAATATGTAACGGATAGAAGACCGACAGACCGGCGACCTTGCGTTTGTGTTCAAGATTTTGAATGACTAGATATTGAGTACGATGAGATATTGAGGCTGAGGAAGACAAGCAGTTGATTGTTAATATGCTTACCTTATGCTTATGCCTTGAGATTGAATTAATATCACTATGCTTTTTTTTAATGTAAATGAATGACGTGCCGAGCTAGTCGTTCTCTTAATTTTAAGCGTCACGGCTGCCCATAACAAATTGCAGTATCTCTTTTTTTTAATGCTATAGGTAGCAAACAAGCATACGGCCCTCCTGATGGGAAGAGGTCACCGTAGCCTATGGACATCTGTAACAAAAGATGTGCTCCGGGGAAAGACCGCTGGTGGAAGCTCATTCTCAAGCTCATCTTACAGTTATAGATGTAGGTATTATTTATAGAAATTAATGTCGTTGTATACCGACTGTTTGTATACCGTTGTATTTTGCACCCACTCACATCTGTAACCTGAACATTAATCTGAATGCCTCGTAAAATGAGTTTACCAATAAATGAGTATTTGGGTAGGTACCTATATATTTTTTCTTTTTTTTGTCAATGATAGGTTAACATTTGACCACGGTCTCACCAGATGGTGAGTGAGGACGCGGTCTACGATGGACCATGCTTGCCTGGAAGATACCGGTTCACTCTGTACTCCGAGTGTACCGGTTTTTCGCTTTTTTGCAATCTTCGAAACGCACTCATACCTAGATATTACAATTTAAATTAATAACATGGCGCAAAGCGTCTGCGCTTTATTATAACTAGTTTTTTTGCTGCCTTTTAGCCGAGCAGTTAAATGCAACCGTTTAAGCTTCAATTTTGCATAATAAAATGCGCTTTTTTCGCACCAAACGCGCTTTTAACGAACGCACCTGAAGCGGTTATTACACGATATCTGCGCAGTTATACGCCTCTATCGGCAGCTTACATCTTTATAGAGTTTTACAGCTCACGATCAAAGTGGTTGATTACTATTAATACTATAATTTGGTAATTTATGTGGATTCCAGGACTTCAATAATAAACGATATCTTTATAAATTCACTGCTTTTTATTTTGTTTCTTCTTAAATTTCTTAATTATAATTTTAACAATCGTGCGCTTCCTCGTAATGGCTGATCTAAACTCAATCTGTCTTCCGTCCCTCTCGCTCCTTGTCTCTTTCCTTCCTTTCATTCGTTCAGTCGTCCGGATACATGCTCACATAAAACAAATCAGTGCCATTCGAACTCGCTCGGATACATTCACAAAACCCACTGGTTAAAATCTCTATTAAATTTTGACCATTGGTTAAAATTTGTTAGCATTTTTAACCATTGGTTACCTTAACTACGGATCAAAAAACCCACCCTTAGGCCCGATTTTACCAAAGTAGAATAAGTTTTATTCCAAGTATAACTTTCCGAGAACAACCGAGATAACCCTTATACCACCAATTTTGAAGGAATAAGAAGCTTATTCCTTGGATACAATCAAAATGGCGTCATTTTTTCAATTGTCAATCAGCTGTATCCGAGAGTAACCAGTAGCTTTCTACTTGGAATAAAATGTATTCTACTTTGGTAAAATCGAGCCTTAGTCATTATAGGTAGGTAACCATTATCCAGTCACCGTCCTTTAAAAATCGCCCATTATAGCAGTTAAATAGCAATAATACGGAACAGGAAGGCAAACCAAATCCCATTATAATGCAATGAGAAATAGAGACTCAAGAAAAATAGCCGCAAAGCTTGTAATTATTATTTACATTTTTATGACCTTATTACGTTAATGCGCATGCGCACCAATTTTCATTATGTTTTATTACGTATTACGGGTATTACTATGATTTATTCATTGGTGTTATGCGTATAAAATAAAAGACGTATTAGCTCTTCCTGGTTGGTGCCGTTTGAAGGGTTAAATGAAAAGCTTGGGTTTTATAGTTTCGTTTTATTGCATGGTTTACATTGTTCAATAATATTTTAGTGTTAGAATACATTGTGTGATTTGTACCTCGTGTACGGTCATTGACAAGTAAAGTGCTATTATTATTGTGTGTAGTGCACACTATTGATTGCAGCATCAGCCTGAAGACGTCCACTGCTGAAAATAGGCCTCCCCATAAAACGCTTTAGACGCATATCATAGGAGATTTGCCATAATGATCACGCTTGGCAGGCGGCTTGGTGATCACAGAAGATTTTGATGTACCGAGGAGAATGCTGCTGCCCATTCCCTGGATATTCCCTCAAAAAGATTCTGTACTCGGAACTAAAAATTAAAACCAAGAAGCAATACTGAATCAGAAAATTGTATTTGAACGAAGTAATCGTCTGAACTGAAGACAACGAGTGGCCTATATAGACGCTCCTCATCGGTTGTGATAATATTATACTGTAAGAAAAGACAACAGTCGTTAAGCCAAGTCAGAATCCTTCATGCAACGGCTTAAAAATTCTAACACCAGGGGGTCATGCAAGATACCTTTCCATTAGCGTTAACGCCAAACGATTACTCAAAATGTATGGGACTAACATTAGTTACGTAAAAGTTTTCCGCGACATTAGTTACGTAAAAGGTTTCCGCAGGTCGTTCCCACACATTTTGGGTTATCGTTTGGCGTTAACGCTAATGGAAGGTATCTTTGCTAGCCCCCCAGGGCCACCAGTTAGGTTCTTGCCTACACGAGAAGGGCGAAAAGACCACTGCTCTTAAACAATGCGAGTGGAATGACTCTTTTATCATCATGAACAGCCTGAAGACGACCACTGCTGAACATAGCCCCCCCCATAGAGCGCCACTTCGAACATCTGCTTATACCTCTTGCAACTAAACGGCTCCCCGCAGTATTCACCAGATCGTCAGTCCACTTATTGCCTACGCTGTGTCTTCCATTTCATGGTCGCCAATCGAAAAGCTTTCTTCTCCATTAGCGTTTTTAAATTTAGTGGGATTATCAAAAAAATCGTGTCGTAGTGTATAAAGGATGGGATTTTTTAATCGGTCTCTCATTACCGTTCCTGGCTGTCCCACGTCATTACCAGACTGCCAAGTGTGATACGACATGCAAATTTTATAGCGTACTTTACGTAATACGCGAGAAAATATGTCGGAAAAGGCTGATTTTCAGATTTGAAGGTATATTTTGGATGTTCCATTGATGGGGATGAAGTTCTTTAGTTTTACCGCTGTCCACATTACTACGTACCCATTAATGGGAACAGGGAAATGAGGGTAGTTATATTAATAGGTACCACAAGATGATTTTTTTTATATTTTTGCGTTGACCCCATTGCCGTGGCCTGCGATGAAATATAGGGCAGATCCACGATCACCACCTTAAACAAGGCATATGCCTTGTTTTTGCTCTCAGTCGCGTGTGACCGCGCCTAATGACAGTGATGTATAACTCACACATTATGGTTTTACAACTCTATTACAGGGCACTATGGTTCATTATTAAAATGAAATAACCGCTTGTGGAGAGGTATAATATCTGTGTAAGTTAGCATTGCCGCGGGGACACTTTTGAGGTTTGATTTTCATAGAGACTGCGTACCTATAGTACCTATATTTGATTTAAGAGCCTCCCTCATAAAACGCCATTATGGACACTGACCATAGGAAGTGTTTTGCCACAATCGCCACGCTTGACAGGCATCTTGGTGACCACAGAAGATGGAGAATGCTGCTATCCATTCCCTGGATATCCCATTAGTCCTAAAGGCACCCACGGAAAAAGATGGGGTGGTACTATTCTCAAAGCGGAACCACACGACAAACCAAACTACCTCATGTCAAAGTCAATTGATTTTTGATATGATCGTTTCGTACATTCAGGCGACGGAAATTCGAGATTTAAATTTATTGATTATCATATAAAAGCAATAAAACGACGTTGTTTTTAACAATAATGGCTTCTAATAGCATCTATTTATTCCTAATTAGGGGCTATAAATAAAAATATAAGAAAACTCATTAATATTCATTAAACGTACAAGTTTACACGCTCGAATACCATACACACTGAAATGTTTGATATATTTACCATACCTACTCCATCCATCTTGCTATTATTCTATTGGTCCTCGCTTTATAGATAGGGTTCACATTTGAGTTATTCTCTAAGTACAGAAATATGATTAATAAATTGGGGACAAATAATGAAAGCTTTATCTCTTTATACCCATTAATGGGCCACAGTATAAATACTCTCTATGAAAATCTACCTCAAAAGCACAAAATGCTAAACTAAACTAAACAAAAAACTAAACTACATGATACTAATACAATTGACACAATCCAAGTGCCCTGTCACTACGGCAGACATAGTACCCTAGTTATATAGAATGGTCTATTTATTCCGCCTAAATCTAGAGTCTGGGCGCAGAACAATTTAATATAGTAGGTGCAGTTCTAGGTCAAAGACTTATCGAGCGGATTTGACTCTTTAGAACAATTTATTGTCTATTCATTTATGTGTTTGTACGTGTGACGGATCCAGTGAAGAAACTTCCACATTTTTAGGGTTCTCATGAACCGTGATAGATAAGTAGACGTTTGAAATTTTCACAGATGATGTATTTCTATAACAACAAATACTAAAAAACAGAATAAAATAAATATTTAAGGGGGCTCCCATACAACAAACGCGATTTTTTTGCTCGTTTTTATTAATAATGGTACGGAACCCTTCGCACACGTGTCTGACTCGCACATGGCCAGTTTTATTAGATCAATCCTTTGTATACTGGGGTACTTCAGCTAGTATCGAATACTATGTTAATTTAAGGTGTTTTACAACTACCGTCAATAGTTTACATTGCTGGATTTTAGACAGCCTTTGTGGTGTAGTAGTTATTGAGCAGGTCAGCTTTTAAGCCTGAGGCAGCTGGTTCGATTCCCGGCGACAGGACAAGGTCTGGCTAGGAGAAAAAGCGCAAATACTTGTTCTGTCTAGATGTTGTGAGATGGTCCTCGTATTTTTCGGTTCCTAGATACAAGGAATCCTAGTTAGGGTCCAGGAGCTAAGTATGTGATGATTGAGCCTTATTCTTTTTACCTTACAGTGTGGCCAAGCTGGTGCTGGCCGTAGTTCAGAGACCCCAAGAAAGTAGAGGTATTCTAATTAATGAAACTGGCGAATTTGGAAAAATCTTTGCGAAACGAGTTGAGTTTACTAGAAATTGACTAGAGGTCAATCAGAAATGATTAAAGAAAACTTGCCGGAACCAGGGTTTTAAGCAGAAAAGAGTACATATTAGTTCTTTGTGCTCTGTGGTTTGTACTATTGCATAGAAATAACACATGTGTAAAGTAACGTGGTCACGTGTCCGGAATTCATTCAATTGGATAAGTGTGACTCTTGAACCTGAGATACGAGAGGTACCTGAGAAGTCTCAAATATGGAGTCCCTCTTTAATTGAGAAATGGAATGGAAGGGAACTGTATTTTTTCTTCAAATTAAAAAAAATAGATAGAAAGATGTGGTGTGGCTCTTTGTTTGAAATGTGGTCATACGCAAACATAATATATTTATAAAAAACCTACACTGGCCCCAATATTATGGAAAAATTTATTAATCCAAATCCAAATTATTCTGTGTCCATTATTGGAGTCTGCTTTTTATCTGTTCTCGTAGTCTTTTTGCTTTGTAGGCAGTCTGATCATCAAGGTTGGTGGGGACAGTGGCCAGATTAATATTATAACTTAGTTAAATAACTTGCTTATTATAATCCTTAGCATTATAATCACTGACCATACCAATTTGCCGAAGCTTTCATTGTGTGAAATTCGTCCCACAAAAAGTTCTCGCAAAATTCACCCTATAATAAATGTGATCAGGCGGACTTAGTCGACAGTGCCTGTAGTTATTTTAAAGAACTTTCACATGATAATACATTTTCTTGGAGTAATGATAGTGCAGTCATAACCACGAAGAGACTTGTATGTGCAAAATGTATTTAAGTCAAAGAAAACGCAAGCAACGAGTACTTTCCTATTAAAATTGATTTTATGGAAACTGGTATTCTCTAAGTAAGAACCTAATTTTATTAACATGCCACTTATTGCAGGGGCGTTAAACTTTATTGTTTCAGGGTCCGCTTATTTATTTCTTGTTTTGAGAACCACTATAAAATTTTTGAAATTAGGAATTTTTACCTTTTTATTTAATTATGCTCAATTAAAATTTGAAGTGTGAGTAAAAACTTTGGGTTTCTAGTTTGAGACACTGTGCATTTCACATTGTCTACCTTGAGGAGTAGATTTATCCCCTTTCGGGATAATACTAATATAAATATTTAGCTGTACAAATTTTATATATATATCTAGTCTAGTTTAATATGATAATAGATGAACCTCGAAGAGAACTAGCTCCCACAGACTCAGGGTATCCTACCGTGAGAGCTAGTGACTCACAAGTTGTTACCTAAAACAGAACAAATAAATATCTTTTCTTTCTTTCTTTCTTTCAATACCCCAATTCAAACTCACCTTGTACGCATACATATACGATGTTTTTTATTTTCATAAATTGAGTGCATGACAGTACAACACTTATGAATGATTATTAAAGGGCGAAGAGAGCAAATAAAAATATATTTAATTTAAAAAATATCAAGATTGCCGTGACGACTAACATAGTTAACATGAATGGTTTTGATACTGTGAAGCTTTTTTTACCTTGTATGTAGATAATGTAAACCCCCCCCCCCCCCAATACCTATAAACATATATATATATATATAAATTGTCTTAAATTACATGCATGCTACAACTAACTACTACCTACCCCAATCTATACCTACAATTACCTACTAATCCTAATTTACCTAATTAGTAACGATGTGCTTTTGTTTTATTTTGGCCAAATGATCGTCTAGTGGATAAACCTTCCGCTGTGATCGTATTATACCCAAGTAGCGAATAAATATAAGCATAATAAAGAACCTATAAATCCCCTACGTGATAGATTGAATAAAAGACTAATTATCAATACCTATATTTTAATGTCGTAATTAAAGCTATTTTCACTTGTATTTATAAATGGTTCCGATTAAATAATTAATAGTATGAATTTCATGTAAACAATTATAGTACAACTTTTAACGATATTTCACATAGAATTTAGATATAAATATGTATTAAAGTTCTACCTTGAGACCAGTACAAATAAAATTATGCCTAAAATAATTCAGTAAGGAAATAAATCCAAGAGCTACGAATTGTCTACGAGTTTCGTAACCCTAGCTACGCCCTATTTAAAACATTCCCTTTACACAATTACACAATCAATACGTAAAATTGCGATATAATCGACCTATAAGTTGAACATCGAAATAAGTTAGTTCTTAACCTAATACCTAGACTGAAGATGATCTAAAGGCCTACATTTTCTACCAAATGGAAAATATCGTAATTTATTCTGGAAAACATAGAGAATGTATAATAAACAATGTAGCATCCTTATTTCCTGTATTTATTGTAAAAATACATTGCTGGATTACACAAAAGGTTTTAGGGGTTTCCCCCAATGGTCTCCAAACCTCCCCTCATAACCATTCCGTACCACCCTTCAACTTCCATGTTAGAAGGCTGGATTCCTCAACTGCCCCATATTAGAAGGGTGGGTACCTCCACTGTCCCAAGTTTGAAGGCTGGGTGCCTAGACTCTATTAATCCAGAATCACAATATCTCTACAATTCAATACAGATAAATAAACATGAACTCTTCTAAAATAGAATGAGCAAAAACGGTCTATATTAAATCTCATAACTTATACAAGTATAATAATAATAATAATAATAATAATAATAATAATAATAAAAAAAAAAAAAAACCGCTGACATTTACAGACGTCCTTCATTTTACAAAAATTTTAATAAATTATTTTTACAGGATAAATCTTATAATACATACCAAATAACATTAAGAATTATTCCTACGATGCATTGCAATAGTTATTTACAATGCGAGAAGCAAATCCTGGAGCGAATCACCTTTTTATACATTCCATACCACAATTTGACGTTGTCAATAATGAAAAATTTTCCTGTAAAAGTTCTACAACAATAGCTACTGGTATCCTACATTTATAATGATAACGAGATCAAGGACTCGAAAAGCGGAAACACAAAGCGCACGCCTGCCACCACCGCCCGCCCCGTCGTCTCCGAGTTCGTCGTCGGGGGACGAGTATGGTACTCCCCCTGACACCACCGCGTCGAGTGACGAGGACGGACCGCCGTCACCTCCGCCGCCGCCACCACCTGCGCGACGTGGGCGACCACCGCTGCCGGCACGCTTGGGGCCTGCGGGGCAACCTGCTCCGCGCGCGGCCCCCGCTACCGGTGGTATAGTGCGCCGCATGCGATGGACTCAGGCCATGAACGAGAACTGCATGCGGGCCTATTATGGGGCTACAGAGGGGGGAAGCAGCCTGACTGCGTACCGAGATCGGATGCTGTCACTGTTTCAGGACCTTGAGCCAGCCGTCGCCGTATCCGCACAACGACTGTCGGATCAGGTGCGGGCTATCCAGCGTTGTAAGATGTTGGACGAGCCTACACTTGATCGGTTGCGCCTGGAGGCGCTGCCTATTCGCGCTACTTCTCCGTCTCCGCGGGTCCTGCCTGCCGCGCTGCCGGATCCGGGACCAATTATGGGCCCACTACCGGTGACGCCGCGGGGTGATCCCGCGATTGATGGAGAGGAAAGTGCGAGTGACAGCGTAAGTACCCAGGCGAATGAGCAATTGAGGAGCGCTTTGGAAGACGCGATTTTGCGGTATAGATCCACACCTACATCTAGGCCGCGATTACCACGTTTGCCTACGAATAGACGAAACCTAGTGCTAATGGGAGCCCTGAACACTTTGCTAGCTCCGTACTTACGGACTAGCGAAGACTTAGTTGATACGCACTCGATCCTGTACTGTGGGGCCATCGCGGCGTGTCGCGTGGCTCGTGTCAAGTTCCCGGACACTGACCGAGCACCGCGACCCGCCGATGGTGCTCCCGCGTGGCAGGTACGGATCGAGAAGCGTATCACTACATTCAGGACTCTCATAGCGAAGCTGGTCTGCTTCAGCCGGGGCAATCATCGCCCCCGAGTCATGCGTTTCGTGACTCAGGCCTTCGCTGGGACCGGTATTAGGCCTCAGGACTACATGGCCTGTGTCACGGAGCGCATTGACTTCCTGAAGCAGAAAGTCTATGCGTGGGCAAGTCGTATTCGCCGCTACAGAGAGCGTGTGGATAGGTACCAGCAAAATCGCCTTTTCCAAAGCGACCAAAGGAAGGTGTACCGGAACTGGGAGGGAACCGGCCAACGTGTGGTCGACGGCCAGCTACCGGATGCAAACGCCACGAACGAATTTTGGCGTAGCATCTGGTCGGTGCCCGTCGAGCACACGGAGGGTGATTGGATGCGTGTTGTCGAACGTGTGTGTGAGCCGATCGAGTCCATGGGGTCTATTACGATAGACCCAGAAGACATAAGTTGTGCGATCCGTACGGCCCAGAACTGGAAAAGTCCTGGACCGGATGGATTGCACAACTTCTGGATTAAATGGATTCGATGCTCATACCCATGTTTGGCAATACAATTCCAAGAAGCCCTCGAGGCTGGTTCGCTCCCAAGTTTCATGACAACTGGTGTCACCTTCCTGCTCCATAAGTCCGGTAGTACCACGGAAGCGAAAAATTACAGACCCATCACGTGCTTGCCTACGCTATACAAGCTCCTTACATCCATTCTGAGAACAAAAATTAATTCGCACATTGTTGCGAACAATATTTTGGCCCCCGCTCAGAATGGATGTAGGGTTGGGTCCCGTGGTACTAAGGAGCTCCTCCTCATAGACACGGCCATTTGCCAACAGGTCCGGCGGAACAGAGGGGCTCTCTCTACTGCCTGGATTGACTATAAGAAGGCCTATGATTCGGTGCCTCATTCATGGCTGGAGAGGGTCTTGGAGCTGTATAAAATAGATGCAACTCTAAGATTCTTTTTAAGCGCATGCATGAGGCAGTGGACCACAGTCCTTCGTCAACCAGGTGGAGGAGAGAGCGTCTCTGACCCGCAGGACTTCATAAGGATAGAGCGAGGCATATTCCAGGGTGACAGTCTGAGCCCCTTGTGGTTTTGTCTAGCGTTGAATCCTCTCAGCACTTTGCTAGGGGATTCAGGGCTGGGCTATCGGCTTCGGAGAGGGAGTGAGATCATATCTCATCTACTGTACATGGATGACCTCAAGCTGTTCGCGCCGCAACGCCCACAATTGATAGAGTTGTTAAAAATCACTGAGAATTTTAGCAACTCTATCAACATGGAGTTCGGTGTGGATAAGTGTGCGGTTATGCATGTACATAGAGGGAAAGTTGTAAATTCCACGAATTTGCAACTTTCCGAGACTATGACTCTCAGGTCCCTCTCCGAGTCCGAAACCTACAGGTATCTTGGTATGTCAGAGTCGTTGGGTATTTCAGTAGGGGATGTTAAGCGGACGGTGAAGGAGCGCTTCTTCTGCCGTCTGACAAAAGTACTCAACAGTCTTTTGTCGGGCGGCAACAAGACGCGCGCCTTCAACGGCTGGGTGATGCCCCTACTGATGTACTCCTTTGGCATACTAAGATGGACTCAGACCGAGCTGGACGCCCTGGATAGAAAGGTCCGTCAACTGCTTACCTCGCATCGCATGCTGCACCCGCGCTCGTCTGTTGTGAGACTGTACATTCCGCGGAAATGGGGGGGTCGAGGCTTTCTAAATGCCAAAACCCTCCATAACCGTGAAGTGTGCAGTCTCCGGGATTATTTCCTCAACAACGAGTGCGGGATGCATCGCGATGTGGTGGCAGTTGACAAGGGCCTCACGCCGCTCTCCTTGGCAAATGAGAACTGGCGTAAACCGGTGGTACTTAGCACCGAGGACCGCAGGGACGTATGGAAAGGCAAGGAGCTGCACGGGCGGTTCTATCGGGCCTTAACAGGGCCTGATGTGGACCTGCATGCGTCGGTGAACTGGCTACGATTCGGCGACCTATTTGGGGAAACCGAGGGTTTTGTCTGTGCAATTGCGGACGAAGTTATCAAGACGAACAACTACCGGAAATATATCATGAAGGACGGTACGGTCGACATCTGTCGGGCATGCCGCCGTCCCGGAGAATCTCTCCGACATATCATTTCCGGTTGTTCTCATCTTGCTAACGGAGAGTACTTGCACAGACACAACCTAGTGGCCAGGATCATCCATCAGCAACTTGCCCTTCAATACGGCCTTGTGGAGTCTGAGGTGCCGTACTACAAGTACACACCGGGGCCGGTTCTCGAAAATGGCCGTGCATTGCTCTATTGGGATCGCTCTATCATCACGGACAGGACCATTGTAGCCAATAAGCCTGATATCGTGCTGGTAGACCGATCCCAACGCCGGGCAGTGCTCGTTGACATCACCATCCCACATGACGAGAACCTCGTGAAGGCTGAGAAGGACAAACTCAGCAAGTACCTTGACTTGGCTCACGAGGTAACCGCCATGTGGAATGTTGACTCAACGAGCATTGTCCCGATAGTCGTTTCGGCGAACGGCCTTATAGCGAAGAGCCTCGACCAACACCTCGAGAGGCTCTCGCTAGACGGTTGGATCAAGGGTCAGATTCAGAAGGCAGTACTCCTTGACACGGCACGTATTGTCAGGAGGTTCCTCACTCTGCAGCCCTAACCACCGGTAGCTTGGGTCCTGCCCCGCTGCCGGCGGCACTCTAGGTTTAGGTTTTTTATAATATCTTTGTAAATTCCTTTTTATAGAGATATTGTAAAAAACTTAGGCTTAAGAATTGTAAATAAATGAGTGAATAATAATAATAATAATAATAAATATTTATTTCCAAAAAACAAATACTTTTACAAATTTTATAAACACGCTATCTGTAATTTCGTAGGTACATAATATTTTGTTTGTGTAGATATTAATTAGTAATTTGAACAAAATATACGTGAGTGTAGAACCAATATTCATACTAGGTTACCCCGTGTTATGAAATATCCGTCCTCACCCTCCCTTCTATATTATAACATTGGCCTTTACTTATAAATCATCTTCATAAACAAACTAAATATCAGTTAGGTTTCATAACCAAATAGTAGTGAACAATTTTATTTAACATCTCAACTATTAAAGGGTATTTATAAGTAAGACTGGTGGAGACAAAATTGGTATTTAAATGTCCTCTACTTAATACATTTAAGATCACGGGACTAACACATGCGTGCGCGTGAAGTATTATAGAATTAATAAATATGAGTTATGTATCCTATATTACGTGTACATGTATGTTTGTACACTTATACAAACAAAACAAAAGCAGAAGTACCCACACATATAATATTGTGGGCACAAAACAGTTCTAGGCGCAGTCTACCTTAAGATTCGGAACAAATCTTCCGTTTTTTGGTAATCAAGTTTTTTAAGCCACTTAATAACTATTGTTTTACAGATAAAGTTGGACAGTTGGTAGATTGTCTCATCCCTACTTATTTTATTGTACAGGTAACAGCTCAAGTAATATTCATATCTTCTAGCAAACGTTGTTTTCACAATTTTAACGTCATACACTTGATCTTTACGTCTTTTTGTCAAAGCTGAATCTAACGGGAAATGTCTATGCTGCTTAAGAATAATTTGTTGAACAAATAGCTGCCGTACTGTTAACACCTGACAATCCCTATAAAGATCAGCTGTTGGATAGAGAAATGGTTTAAACAACGATACCTTTAAAATAGCTCTTTGGGCTCGTTCTAGTGGGAGAAGATTAGTCTTGCAAATTCCACCCCAACTCGTTATGCAATAAGTGAGAATCGATTGACAAAGAGAAAAATAGACTAGTTTTAAAGTATCTGCATCAGCAATATGCCTTAGAATTTTGAAAATAGGAATTAGTTTTCGTGTTCTTGCAGCTAGACCAGCTATATGCTGTCTGAAAGAAAGATTTTTATCTATAGTAATACCCAGATATTTAGTTGTATCAGTACAAGATAGCTTAGGGCAAGAACAAGTTACATCGCGACAGCCAGAACAATGAACAAATATGTTTAAGGAGTCTATGTCTTGAGGTTGTGAAGAATTTAAGATAGAGAATGTTATGTACTTAGTTTTTGATATATTTAAGCTCAAGACATTATTATGAAGCCATGTATTTACCACGTTAAAACCTGATTGCGCAGCTTGGAAAGCAAGAGGCCAAGAGCGCTCACGAAATAATAAAACAGTATCATCAGCAAACGTCAATATTTTTGAATTTCCAAGATTTACGTTACAGAGACTAACTATTTATAAAGCACAAAAAGAGGGTAGGCCCTAAAATGCTACCTTGGGGAACACCGTGTTCTACTGGCAAAGGGCCACTGATGTGTTCCCCAATTTTCACACATTGTTGCCTATCTGTAAGATAATTTCGTAAAAGTTGCAGCTGAAGGCCACGAATACCAAGGCTCTCTAATTTGTTAATAAGACCAGGAATGGGTACGGTATCAAATGCCTTAGCTAAATCCAGGAATATAGCTAGGCATCTGTCTCCTCTATCCAATCCCTCGATCACATAGTTAACAAAAGTAGAAACTGCATCGGCTGTAGAAACACCTTTTCGGAAGCCATACTGGTTACCACTGAGCAATTTATTTTTTTCCAGATATGTTATCAGACGTTTATTTATAAGTCTTTCTAAAACTTTAGAGAGGGCTGGCAATACAGAAATAGGCCGATAGTTTGTAAACGCATATTTATCGCCATTTTTATAAATAGGATGAACTACTGCTTTTTTAAGTGGTTTGGGAAAGATACCAGAATTAAAACATAGATTACATATATGTGAAATAACAGGTGCTAATACAGAGGCGTTTTGTATTAAAATTGATGAAGGAATACCATCCCAACCCGGAGAACTTTCTGATTTTAAATTATTGATAGTGTGATACACTTCAGTTGGATCAGTGTCTAGTAAAACAAAAGATTTTGCGACCATAGCCTCCTCAATGACTAAACTATCCTCCTGAAGAGGAGCAGGTGCCGTTTCAGGTGTTATTTTTTCAGCAAGGCTTTTAGCAACATCCACGAAATATCTGTTTATGTTATCAACCACCTGTAGGGCAGTTTCCTTTTTCGAGTTAAGTAGCAGATCACATTTAGATTTAGGAGGTTTAAAATTAGTAACTTCATTAATAACCTGCCAGGTTTTCTTAATATTAGATTTCGCTTTAATAAGTTGATCTCTTTCATAGTTTTGTTTAACTTTTCTTGTTATAGTTTTGCAAAATTTTCTGTATCTTACATACGTTACTTTAAGAGTTATATTGTGTGGAGTTTTCCTTAATTTTATATGCATAGAATCACGGTTTCTGATACACCTTAAGAGGCCTTGAGTCATCCAGGGTTTTATTGGAGTAAATTTACGTGATATAGTTATGGATAGGGTATTTTCTTTTAAAAGTAATGTTATTGTAGAAATAAAATACTCAGTAGCAAAATCAGGGTTATCAGATGTTAAAATGGGAGAAAAATCAAAATTTTTGATTTTATGTGAGACAGCCAAAAAGTTTGTCTTGTTCACAATTTTTGGTCGTTGGTAAGTCACTGTTGTTAGGTCAAGAGATAAAATTACAGGGTAATGATCAGTTAAAGAACTTTTGACAACAAGAGTTGATGCAGAATAAGCTGTTTTAACAATAACATGATCGAGACAGTTCTGTAACTCAATAAATAGCAGTCAGGGAACACTCCCTCTTTTGACTGCTTGGAATACTTTCCAAACTAGATTATTCACATATAAGTTGATTTAGTTCAACACATAGTTATAATGATGTAAAATGTAGACTCTCGCTACTTCATTAATCTGTCTATCCCAGACTGATCACTGATTTCTATCAGATGAAGAAGAAAACAACTATTAACCCTTAAGCTGTATAAGAAAGATCTCGCATTCCCTCTGGAATTTAAGTATACTTTCGGAGTCTCTCGCTCCTAATATTAACCGTCGATCCAGCCATTAACTCTCAAGCTGCATTTGAAAGATCCCGCATTCCCCTTGGAATTTAGGTATTCTTTCGGAGACTCCCGCTCCAAATGACAACTGAAAGCTATTAGCTAAATAATAACTGTTGTCTCAGTTAAATATTCCAACCGTGGAATAAATCTAATTAATTGCAAATGTTGCAGTCTTAGGTTATCCAAGCCATTGAGTAGCTATTAAAAATAGATGAATATCTTTAGAAATATGTGTTACTCTAAATCAATCTTATATTATTGCATAATAAAACCCAGTAATATTATTGTCTATATTCAGACATTCATAAAACCTAGAAACCACGTAAGAAGTAAGTTATCAATATACAATATGAAATCAGGTGCTCCCTCTTTACCAGTAATTAGTCAAATTAAAACCTTGAATCAAATACTATAATTCGACTCAAACCGATTTGATAAAATTTCAATCAAAGAAATATATGAACATTCTTAATATGAGCAAAACCTTTGAAAATATTTAGTAAATGCAGCTTTCCTAGCTAAAATCTCATTAATTACTAAAATGTCTACTTTACTCACGAATTAATATCCAAGTCCTTACCACTGCAATCCAATAAACACTGCAATCCAATCAGCACTGCAATCCAAAGGCCTCCAACAAGGCACAACCGAAACTAACACCGACCGAACAATTAAAAAAGTTTCCTTGGATAATCACTCCAGAAAAGCGCGACCGAGACTAACTCGATTTCCCGCCTACATCTGCTTTTTAAACTCTGGAACTCTCCTTCATCAGCTCCCAGCAACCAATCACAGCTCTTCGTCACATCTCAACATCGTCATTCTCCTTCCTGATTGGTCAAGAACCTCCGTAGTCCACGTGGACCTACATTTCTCATACAACTCATGACCATCTAGATTTGCTATTCTGCTCTCTGATTGGTCGAACTAGTTTCTACTACTACGTACTGAGATCACACTCCACGTGGACCACTCCACGTGGACTCCGACTTCAGCTGAAAATATGATCTTAGAATAAACAATTGACGATCAGTTTGTTTAAACCATTCCTATAATCCCGCTAATAGACTGTAACTTAGCTTTATTTGAAATAATGATGTTTCTATAACTATTTTCACATTTTTCCTAATAATTAAAGAATAGTGGTGTATTAATCATACTATTTGAATAGTTTTCTTCAGTAACGATTAGCTACAGTACGTAAGTTATCTTTAATATCATTTATTGTTAAAGAAACCTATTTTATAAATGTAAACGGGACCCCGTACCGTTACAATAATAATGAAAAACAGTAGATACTTAATATTTTAATACAATTTTGTACTGTAGCAGTTATCCCATTTTTGGAGTTATTATCAATACCAAATTGATACGTTAGATTTCAAAGGTTTTGGTCCACACGTGACCGGTTTCAGGAGTAGGTACCTAGTATCAAAGGATGCTAATGAATTCAATTACACGCAGTATAAAATCAAATGAAGGCCCAACTTACTAGGTGGTAGGACTTTTCTGCAAAGTTCGTCTAGATAGGTACCACCGCTTTGCCAGTTATTCTGCCGCCAAGCATTATTGTGTAAGCACTGTGTTCCGGTTTGAAGGGCATTGTAGCTAGTGAAATTACTGGGCAAATGAGACTTAAGAACTGATCTCACAGTCTAGAAATCCTTTTTAGACTGTTTGATGTCTCAGGATGACGTGCGCAGTGCGCAGCGTCACGCGAAACTTTAATTTAGATTTCCGAGTGACACTTACCGTGACGCTTAGCACCAGGCGAACGACTAGCACGTCACGTCATTCGTTTACATAAAAAAAGTAACACGAAATACTCTCCAATACAACTCGCACTTTGAGTATTCCTGACGAGGTTTAATGTAGAGAAAGTGATATAATACTAGACTAGTGTTTCCGCTCACACGTTTATTATACCTATTACTAGGTTTATTCATGTTTTCCTATTATTATTATGTTTATTTCAAATGGGGATTGAAAGCTTCTAAGCAAGCAGAAAAGCAGAATTTGCATAAATGTACCTAGTAGTAACCCTACGAAAGAGCTATGTGATGTGGATATCATCATCATCATCAACAGCTTGAAGACGTCCACTGCTGAACATAGGCCTCCCCCAGAGCGCGCCAACTTGAGCGGCTGCTCGCCTTCTGCATCCATCGGCTCCCCGCGGCTTTCACCAGATCGTCGCCGGCCTACGCTGCGTCTTCCGATTCGTGGTCGCCACTCGAGAACCTTTCTTCCCCATCGGCTGTCAGTTCTACGAGCGATGTGGCCTGCCCATTGCCATTTCAACTTGCTAATTCTAAGAGCTATATCGGTCACTTTAGTTCTCCTGCGGATCTCCTCGTTCCGGAGCTTATCTCGCAGGGAAACACCGAGCATAGCTCTCTCCATAGCTCGTTGCGTGACTTAGAGCTTACTAATGAAGCCAACAGTAAGAGACCATGTCTCAGTTCTATAAGTCATCACTGGCAACACACACTGATCGAAAACTTTCGTTTTCAGGCTCTGCGGCTAACTTAAATACCTAGGTACACTTTCGTTGCTAAATCATGATCCCTAGCTTTTTCGTAGTCGAGTAAAAGTGCTTACAAATAAAATAAAAGTTTCCTATCAACACCAAGATTTTCTACTATTTTGCTTTCGTGGCACTTTACCACACCACAGTCTTTGCTCTCACGCGATTCCTGTTCTTATATAGTACGGAATAAGACTTACAATGATTTCACCTACGTTTTGCAGACTTGCCTTGTTAGCTTGTTAAGCTCACTCTTCATGATATCGTATTACAAAATAATATTATCTTTGAACTTGCGTGTTTCAATACAAGTTTCATATCCTTGGATAAGTTTTCAATATTAATTAATTCAAATGTTGCATTTACGTTCTCCCCGTTTCTATGTCCCCACTGATAGGGACGAGACTAATGCCCGCCTGCACTAAAACTTCTAAGTTCGCACATAACCCTGTATGATGTACCTACTGCAATATTGCAATGCATTGGGTGCATCCTAGAGATAAGTTTAAACTTAAGAGCTGTTAAAGATAAGTACATAATTATGGGTAAAAACGATCACTGCTAAGAAACTTCAAAGGCATTTCCCACAAGTTACTATAACTTTTCTCAGATGTATTAATAATTATTTTATATGATGTGTTTGTTTATTTATACTTTTTTCACATAGCATCAGAGCGACGCGATTTTTCGCATAGAGAAAGCAAATGCCAGGGTAGCTACTTTATCCCGAAAAAATTCAAGCTGTGGCAACATTTTTAAAACGTTCGACCTCATTAAACATCTGCACATTAATGAAACATACTTGCAACATTCTAGACTTTTAGATGTAACCATGTATGCTTTCAAACTTAACATATTGCCACAAATAAACAACGTAAATTCTAAGTTAACAAAACATATTTAGATACCGCTAAAGACATTAGCATATCCATACAAGTTGCGCGATCATCTGTATGTAAACATGTTTGATCTTAGTATATAAATATTAAATGGAATTTCGCCGACCGCAATGTAGAGAGGGGAAACCCAGTAATGTGTTAACAACTCAGAGGAATATTCCTAAGTCTTGGTGAAGTCATGTCTAGCTTTCATCTGTATCTCTCTTTTACATTAGTTACTTTTACTTTACATTATTACTACTATGTGTTTTGTGAAACTAAACAATATGCCCGTATCACGAATCGGTGCTGAAAAGCTCTCACTACCCCAAAAAAGCTCATCCACATATTATTGAGTCGTGGAAATCTCATACGATTCGATTGATGCGTTATTTCTTGCCGTACACCTGCAAAATGTGGAATGAGCTCCCGCCAGCGGTCTTTCCGCAGAGTTATAACATGGAGTACTTTAAAAGGAGGGTTAAAAGGGTCCTACAGGATAAGCAACGCATTGGTGACGCCTCCTCCGGTGTTACAGATGTCCACAGGCTACGGTGACCACTTCCCATCAGGTGGGCCGTATATATGCTTGTTTAACATTAAAAAAAATTCATCAATTATCCATTTGTGAATGAAATCTTGACTTGAGTAGCCATCGACGGCTGAGTTATTTTAGTTTTAAAATTCTCATGAGTGTGATTCATTTAAAATAAATATACATGAATCCGACTGTTACTCACGAATAGTGTGTCGATTTCTCGACCAGGTTTCGAGCATATCCGATGCTCTTCCTCAGGAGGTGAGTTCACGCAGCGAGGTTCGTGAGTAACAGTCGTATATATATATATATATATTTAGACTGAGTTATTGTTCTGACCGGGCCACGATGTAGGACGCCTTGCAATTAGGTGGGGTGAGGACTTGCACAGAGTGGCTTGCAACAGTTTCTTAAGCCTAAAATGGTCTACAGCTACCCTAACTACTGCTTGGTTCATGAACCAAGCAGTAGTGTGCAAGCGTTTGACTTGTAAACTATGTTATTGTTTATGAATAAAATACTATAAACTATGAACAAGCACTGTGTTCCAGTTTGAAGAGCATTATAGCTAAGACAACCGATGGGGAAGAAAGGTTCTCGAGTGGCGACCACGAACCGGAAGACGCTAGGCCAGCCCCTCACTAGGCGGACCGACGGCCTGGTGAAAACCGCGGGGAGCCGATGGATACAGAAGACAAGCAGCTGCTCAAAGTGGCGCTCTGTGGGGGTGGCCGGGGTGGCCTATGTTCAGCAGTAGACGTCTTCAGGCTGTTGATGATAGCTAAGTGAAATTACTGGGCAAATGAGACTTTGTGAACTTATTAATCTAGTAATCTTATTACTAGACTGTGTGATGTCTCAGGATGACGTGCGCAGTGCAGTATTACGAGAAACTATATTAATTTAGAGTTTATAGTGATACTGCAATCTGTTATGGGCAGATGTGATGTTTAACATCAGGCAAACGACAACGTAATTCGTTTACATAAAAAAAAACTATTCTCATTTATTTCGCTTTCTCTGAAATCTCTGTCTTTCAAAATGTAACATAATAAATCATAGTGCCTATTTGTGAAGCTATCCTCTTATGACCTGTCAGTTTTAATGTCGGCTGTAAAACGCGGGTCGCAGATCGATTTCCGCATCGCAGTTTTACAACCTGAGTATCCACGGTTTATAGGATCATGATCTCGCCAGTTAGAATAGTGTGGATCATTTCATAAGGAGCATGTGAAAAATCATATGATTTTCTTTTGATAAATCACACCTGCTACTTTTTGTCACATACTCTGCTACACATCACAGTATGATAAACACACCCAATAGATCGTGGCTCCAGATTACATAATACGAGAGTAACATCAGCGGTGAATGTCAAAACATAATTATTTTGTTTATGCTTCAGTAGACTAACTGAGACCTGTATGTAGTCTGTAATGTATAATAATCAGTGCGTGTGATGTAGCAGTATTGATCTTGTTTACTAAAGATCCGAGAGTAGCATTAAATTTTATTTTAATCATTAGTAGCAGGTCACAACTTAACTAGGTTGCTCCTAAATCACGTCTTTGTTCTATTTCATAAAGCAATACTAGTCACCATTTATCTAGTTCATTAGGCAAATGAAAAATCACAGTCTGTTACAAATCACAGGCGAAATCACGGTGACAAAAATAAATCATATGATCAAATGACAATGAGTTAAAAGTAGCAATCATTTCCATACCTAGTGTGTAGACGATGCAGCGGATGACTGTGAAGTGGCAGAAAATAGATAGTGAGAAGTGGATGGAACACCTTGCCCGCGTCTATGTATCCAGCTAACTATAATCTAGTAGTTTTCAAGTCAAGAATGAACCGGCTTTTTATGCAAGCATGCAGCATCGTAGACTGCGTCATCACTTTCCATCAGGTGTGACAGTGGTCAAATGCTTTGGATATAAAATATAAAAATAAAAAAAGCATAAGAGTTCTGGTGTGACCTTCCAATGCTAAGCTTGAATACGCATGTAATTAATTTTTATGCTTAAAACATCTAAAATACCAAAAAAGAGAGTACGTTTTGAGAAGGCGTAGTTTGGAGACTTACCTTTTATAAGTTTTTTTTTTTTTTTTACAATTTATAGGCATAGCATTTGACCACTGTCTCACCTGATGGTAAGTGATGACGCGGCCTACGATGGTGCATGCTTGCCTAGAAGATACCTGTTTACTCGTGACTTGAAGACTCCCAGGTTATAGTCAGCTGGAAACAAGGACGCCGGCAAGGTATTCCACTCATTCGCTGTACGTAATATAAAGTTTGATGCGAAGCGCTTCGTGCGGGCTGTAGGAATATTAACGATATAAGGATGCCGAGTGTCTGTGCGCCTTGTAGTCCGACGAAAGAATGGAGATGAAGGAATAAGTTCGTGTAATTCCAAGTACTTATTTTAAGGTAATTTGATTCAAAAAAATCACAAATTCAATAAATAAAGAAGTGCCAATACAATACAAGGGTTCAGTAACCTAAGACGTTGCGGTTGCGATGCTGACGTGTCGATGCGTTCGAGATATTTGCAACTTCTGGTTGTGATACTTGATACGGCAACTGATATCTATAGGGTCTGTACTATAGGTACGTAATTGAAATTGATACCCACGCAGGCAAAGGTGTGAGAACGAGCTTTCATATCATTCCACCTATACCTACTATATTATGTCTCCTGGTACTTCATACTTTATGCTACGGCTACACTACCGTACATAGCCATAAATCGTGGCTACACCTACGTATTGTCTTAATAATGAGGCTTTATATTTAAAAAAAACACTAGTTCCGCTTCTTTTCTAGATGGCGCTGTAAGTACATAGTTTAAACCTTTCAAACCACAGAGTAGTTTAAACATAAGAAAATGCTTAGACTACCTACAAAGAAATGACAAATTCAGTTGAGTGGACCACGAGTACATTGTCTGTAGTATCTCCTAAGTAGTCTGTGGTGCATTATTGTTAAGTAAATTGAAGTACAGCAGAACTGCGAGACAGATAAACGTTAATATTATGATCCAAAATTAAGCCGAGCTATCGCGCAACGAAAATAGAACAAACGAAACAGTTTAGAGTTGTCAGTCAGTATCGTGACACATTTCCTATAACCTGTGGTCTATGCTTGAAACAGTGACAGTGACAGATTTTGGTAAAACCACAACTGGCGCCATCTATTGGGTCATACATAAAACACCATTTTTTAAAAAAAATAAAACTCCTCATTATTATGGCCATGATTATTGGCATATCACGGTAGTGTATCCGTAGCATTGGAAACAACTAACAACGTAGTATACCCGTTTATCTTCTTCCATCTCTAAACCCATCTGTAGTGCACTGTAATTTTGCGTAGATCTGCATTTTTTTATTATCCTAACAGTTCTATAACTATTATAACCATGGTGGATCCAACCGTAACAGAAACTGATGGGAAAATGAATTTAGATATATATAATACCTACATACTTTTTGTTTGTGAAATTTATCTGGTTCCCATAGTACAAGCTATGCTTAGTTTGGGACTAGATGGCGCTGTGTGAAATGTCCACACGTATTTATTTATTTGGAATATCTACCTACTTAATTAGTACCAAATGTTTCTACCAAAATATAGTACCTATCACAAAATCAGCAATTTTACTGAGGCATTTGAGTAAGCCACGAACCGGAAGACGCAGCGTAGGCCGGCCCCCCACTCGGTGGACCGACGACCTGGTGAAAGCCGCGGGGAGCCGATGGATGCAGGAGGCGAGCAGCCGCTCAAGGTGGCGTGCTCTGGGGGAGGCCTATGTTCAGCAGTGGACGTCTTCAGGCTGTTAATGATGATGATGATGATTTGAGTAAGCAGAAAAGCTATATTTTATTTGTTTATAGAAGCATTGCAATATGGCCGACTACCCATCAGAAGTTAACAGCAATGCCTGTTAAAGTCAAACAAATGAAGCGTGAAAGCGAAATCGATATTTTAGGCTGCTCGTAAAAATTTAGATTTATTGCAAAAAACGTATAAGAGTGAAATTGCAAGCTCACAGCTATAGGATAAGGTTTTATGGTGCGCACACCTGGCTATTTTAATGGTCAGTATTTTATTTCTATTTATGTAAGTTTTTATATGATTTTGTTATGAAATTTTCAGGTTACGAAACTTTTACTAGAGTTTTCCGTCATGTGTTTTACTTTACGTAACAAATCAATCAATAATACCCATGTACTAACAAAGACCATAATAAGTATTAATGGTATTTGGCACTAAGTATATTGTACGATAATATAACTTTCTTAGGACAAACCAAACTCCAACAACGGAACCAAGGTTAGAATAGTATCTTGGAAAATGTTTAAAGAAATAATAAAAAACCATCATATGAAAATGATGTTTACGATAGGTACTATAAATTAATTAAAGGTTTTAATTAAAAAAGTAAACAGAAAATATTTCAGACAAGTTCCCATTAAAACCACTAATTATAACTAACCATTAATTAAAAGCAAACTCACAATTTAATTACCCCAATTTTACGCCCAAATTACGATAAATCAAAACAAAGAAAGCATAATTATTTCTTAATTACTCACAAATTCATTGCTCATAATTATTTTGTAACTAACAAAATTAACCAAATAAAAAACACTAGGGACGTGCGCGCCGCATAACTTATTATCGATATTAATTTATGAACATACCATTTTCGATGTAAAATTGTACGTGGTACATATTTAATTTTACAAAAGTTTTAAATAATATCGCTATCATGGTTTTTTTTTTATATAAAATACTCATGTATTCAATGCAGACTATTCATCCAATATTCTGTACAACTGAGTGTTACTCCAATATCTATGGTTTAAACACTCGGTAAGGAAGTTTTATGTCTATTCAAGAGTTCATACTACACACGTAGCTTAAACACTTAGTTATTCTTAAAACGTCCGCTTATGGTATGCTTGTCACCATTATTTCTATGCCACATTGACAAAGTACGTGAAATGATACACGTAGTCATAGACGGTCAGTGATAAGTTTCTTAATCGATTTCTAATATCCTTTGCACATGCCAGGTTAAAAATGAGTAAAAGAAGATAATATGACTGACCTGATAGCTCATTTGGTAGTAACCCTTCTGATCTGTACGTTGTGGGTTCGATTCCCACTCGGGACAAACATTTGTGTGATGAACATCGTTGTTTGTTGTGTCTGGGTGTTATATTGTATTCTATGTATGTATTTACAAACAAAAAGTATCTAAGTATTATATTAGTTATCTGGTTCCCATAGTACAAGCTATGCTTAGTTTGGGGCTAGATGGCGCTGAGTGAAACGTCCACACATATTTATTTATTTATTTATATACTTTTCATTGGATTTGATAGCAAAAACTATAGTTTCTGTCCTTTACATTGATAAATGGTAGGTTTTTTTTAACTTTTTTTAATCACAAAAATAGCCGTAATAGTACGAATACATAAAATCGACAGCAGCTTTTTTGTCAGTGGCCATCCCTATACCTTTAACTGGTTCAGAGAATGATTTAATGGTGGCCAGCCCTCTTCCACGAACGTTGAAAATAGCAGGTTGTGTAGAAAGGAGCGTTGTTATGAGATACGTCTTTGAACTTTACATTCTGGGAGGCAATCTCTTCTTTGAGACCTTGAAACTTTATTTTGACCTTGAATTTATCTTATTTTATTTTATGGTAAATATAAAATAAGTTCTTTATTTTCACATCTAATACCTACTTACAGTGGCATTTTCTCACATATTTTGTAAGGTTTTATCGTAAAAGTTGTTTTTTTTTTTCAACAAACTGGTCTTTTAAGTAGTTGTTTTATAACATTAAGCTTTATTTTATTTTTGTGTGATTACACCTTAGTATTTGTTATCAATTTTAGATACCTTCAGTTATGGTAGGTTGGTAGGTAATGACGGACAGACAGACCAACAAACAACGGCGAAGGGAGCGGTAGAATTTAGACGACAACTGAAACGGTACAGATACAAACGCAATTGATCATCAGAAACACCTTATTTTAATATTGGTTAAGCTATACTTATCTTTATTTACCCATACTATTTAGTAAAAATTAATACAAAACTAAAACCTCAATAAAGTTTACACCCGAAGCAGTCATTTATCGATATCGATAAATGTCTAAATCAAGCCTTAGCAATCAGTTAGCTTACAAAACAGTTTCCGGCAAATATCGATAAGTTCATTACACTTTAGTGATAAGAGCTCGATAATGTTTACACGTTACATGATATCACCTAACTCGTGTTTACATGTAACCGTGATGTAAAGGAAGACGATATTTTTTGATACTATACTAATAAGATAGACTCTATAGGGGAGGCGGTAGGTACCGATGCTTTGCCAGTTATTTTACCGCCAAGCAGTAGTGTGCAAGAACTGCTGTATTCCGGTTTGAAGGGCATTGTAGCTATTGAATTTACTGGGCAAACGAGATTTCAGTTACAGTCTAGTAATCTTATTACTATACTGTGTGAAGTCGCAGGATGACGTGCGCAGAGTTGACTTTATACTGCAATCTGTTATAGGTGCATTAAATGTCTTTATATTGTTGTTTTTTTTGTTATCAAGAATTCTGACATCGGATAGAAAAATAAGAGAAATGCAATAATCCTATCTTTTTTAACGTGTAAAAATATTTCTGCGAAGGTCAGGTAGGTTAGTACATCGATAGTTTTGTCTTTTGTTTTACCTTGGATGTCTATTTTTTTTTTCTTATATTTTGGCTCCACACATAGTGTATTTAGCCAGTGTCAAGTATTGTAATTATTCATCGAGTTATGGAATATTTCACATGTAAAGTCAAGTCTTCAAGTCTTAGTCACAGTCCAGTCTAAGTCAGGTAATCATAGTCCAGTCTAAGTCATACCCTAGTAAAGTGATGGCGACTTTACTAGAAGCTTCTATGGAATTTTGGAAGCAACACGAAAAACCACGTTTCACTACATTATATCACTTGCCCACACTCATGCTCGTAATTCAGCACTTAATGCGTAAAACACCACCAATTTTAACCATTAACACTGGAAAAAGCACAAGTTTAGAAAAATAATACAATGAAACGACGTGAACTTTTTCGAGTCCCCGCCAAAACTCGGATGTCTATAGTCTAGTGACTTTCGTGATGACATTTTACTATTTTCTTTTTATAATATTTTCTATGGGTTAATTAGTTTAGACTTTTTAATACAAAGAAAAACTCAACTTTCACATGTTTTCGTGTTGTCTGAAATTTTGTTTTTCGAATACGATATAACCCCCAATAGATACCGAAATGGTCGAAATACCACCAATACGTACTAACCGTTTCGACAACACTTTTCTAATAAGAACTGCGAAAGTGTGGAATGCCCTGCCCTGGTCGGTGTTTCCTGAAAAATACAACCCGGGGTTGTTCAAGTCAAGAGTGAATAGGTATTTATTACTAGACAAGCGTGCTACACCTTCGACCGCATCATCACTTCCCATCAGGTGAGATTGTGGTCAAACGCTAGACTAGTCAAATAAAAAAAATAAAAAAATACCGCATTACGGGATTTTTGGTCGGATCCTAGCTCACCAAACTGGCGGAAGGCGCGGGTTGCGGGGACTGGAGCCAATGCGCTATTATTGGCTGTTTCGAGTGACACCCTAATAATGAACTCTAATAATTGATTGAAACTAAGGCCGTGCTGCGAAGCGGCGATTTATATAGAACCATTTACGCCAATGCGTGGTGCGCGGTCGTCGTCTTTCATGCGGTATCTATTGGGGGTTATCTGTGGGTCATACCTTTTTTTTTTTTTTGAGGGGGGAAATGCCCTCGTACTTCCCTGCCACCACGGGGGTGATGGCAGGGCGTATGTGGGACTCGAACCCACTAAAACCCCCCCGTGATCCGTCCGCCGCCGGGATGGGGCGAGATAGGGTCGCGTTAGCATTCACTATCTAAATCTGTGGGTCATACCTATCATAACGCAGCGCAAGCTACCGCATACCCCCGCGGTCGACCGGTCGCCCGTGGTCGACGCTTTGGCTACCCCTGATATAAGAGAACAACCTTCTTGCTTATAATTACGTGGTGCCTATTGACTTGCTTATAATTGGCCAATGTCCTTTGCACCAACAAACAAGTAGCACCTAACTATTACTTTTAATGTTTACAGCCTAAATCACAGAGCAATAATGGTTTTCTTATTGATTGATAGGCTTGCGCTTGACCACTATCTCACCTGATGGTAAGTGACGATGCGGTCTAGGATGTAACGCGCTTGCCTAGAAGATACCTGTTCACTCTCGATTGAAGACTCCAAGATTGTATAAAAAGCCGAGGTTCTATTGTTAACTTCAGAGCCATCACGAGTTTATATTATTAGCTTTTAATATTTATTTATTTATGCAAATCTCCTACTACGAGCTTTTACTTTATTTCAAAAGCTTTTTCCCATCAGCTTTACGACGACATTTTTACAACAAACACAACTCCTTTGTTGTAAGTGACAGAAGCCTATATAAATGTACAGAAACTGTGATTTACTGACCAAAGGTAATAAATATTTCGTAAGACAGCATCATCTATGTTAGAACAAGCCAGATGGAGCATTCGATCGTTAGTGTATGCCATGCATTGAAGCCAAGCCACCAGCCCGCATCGTAGATCTCCGTAGATCATCGCGGTACTCTTCTCATCCAAAATATGCGTTAATTTAAATATTTAGTTATATTTTGACGATGGTGGATATTATTATCATCATCACCAGCCTGAAGACATCTACTGCTGAACATAGGCCTACCCCCATAAAGTGCCACTTTGAGCGGTTGCTTGCGTCCTGCATTCAACGTGCATATTGCCACATCGAATAACTTTATTATATATACTTGTTATTATTATTCAATAGTATGTAATAATATTGAATAGCGCCGCATAGTAACAGTACCTATAATGAGTACTTGAACGTATTTTTTTTATTCAAGATTTGTTTAGAAGCTTTTTTTACCACGTGTTAGAAATTGGAGTTGCTCGGCAATCGGCACAGGTACTCTATGGAGCTTAGTATTTTTATGTGGCTGTGTGTGTCCCTCTCAGCGTATACTGACACGTTTTTAAAATGTCATGTTGTCAATGTTTCACAATGTCACACTTGCATAATGGTACATTCTCATAATATCACACCCACATCGATGACGAAGATAGCGTTATTCAAATTATAAAGATAGCAAAGGATCGACGCCAAAAAGTAAACTACCTACTCTCTTCTAGACTAGTTTTAGTTGCCTCTGTTAGTTGTATGTTGGCGCCTTCTGTTATGTTTATTCTATGACTGTGAGGACAGTAATGTATTTGGTTTAGTTGCTTTTAAAATAGTAATGACGTGCGTGTGAACAGAGAAAGTTATTTATAATGGTGTTTTGATTTTAATTATTTTCTCTATACTTACACTACTTAAGCCCGATTTCACCAAACTAGAATAAATTTTATTCCAGGTATAACATTCCGAGAAAAACCGAGTTACGCGAATATAGCCTTTATATCGCCAATTTTGTGAAGGAATAAGACTTATTCCTTGGATACAATCAAAATGGCGTCTTTCTTGTGTAACTTCATTTGTCAATTAGCTGTATCCAGGAGTAAGGAATAGCCGTATACTTGGAATAAACGTTGGTGAAATCGGGCCTTACACTAATAAACTTTAGTTATTTCCGTTTAAAATGGATTGATCTATTTCTTTCCATAAGGTGGAAAGAAAGACACCCACTTTTCAAGTCTTTAAGTTCAGCAGTCAGTGTCAGTCATTATAGGTGGGTAATAGGGCGTTTCACACAGCGCTTGGTGCACACCGCGGTGTGAATCGCCCAAGTGCTCTAAATAAATAGGCTCTTTCAGACCGCGTTGTGAATCGCCGTCTACTATTAGAACACTTGGGCGATTCGGACCGCGGTGTGAATCGCCCATTAGTCAGTCAGTCGCTCGGGCATAGACTAAATAGATAACTTCAATTGCTGATAAGATTGATTAGTTTAATTACTGACCTAGTATCGTTTTCCTCTGGGGAGTCATCATAATAATTTATACTTAAATTAATCATTATGTATTCACTCCCCAAAAAACTGCGATATAAGCATCTTCCAAACTCATTCAAAAGCTCAGAGCGCCCAGCAAGTGGTTGTAGCTTACCTGTAAAGAAAAAAAAATTTAGGCGATAGTTTTCCCCATATACCTATTTCTAATTACTGTGACCGGTGAAACTTGGGGGAAACTAAAAAGTTCACAGTGCACTCTCGTCGCTGTCGCCGAGTTCGATACAATGGGCGGCATAATTCAAAACATTGATTGTCTCAAGCCAATAGTATATCAATAATTCATTTGATCGCGTCAGGTCATTTATTTCAATTCCTATCGACACAATTATCACGATTAGGAAATAACTTCGTGTACTTAGGTCTGGTAAATCTAGATTATTTTTGATTTATTATTGCATAAATTATAATATTATTATTAAGGTTACAAGTTACAAGTTATACAAGTATACAGTAAGCAGACCTAACATTATCTACACTACTACATAGACGAGAATAAATGATATATTACTTTCGCTCTTATTAAAATTTGATAACTTTATCTCTTTCCTCTTTGCTGTTGCAACACTTACGCACCCATGGACAAAAAGGAACGCGTGCCCAAAACGCAATCTAAGTCACCATGGAAACATGTCACAGAAGTGACATGGCGTCATAAGCAGACAACGTGCGGCCTTTATTTTTTTCCAATATTTTTGTTTTATTATTGCATAAACACCAAAATAATATGGTAAAATGTAGTGCGCCTTTTTGCGGCAACGTTTCATATAGGAAAACACCCAAATTATCATTTCACCAGTAATTTTTTATGCTTGTCACTGTGTGAGTGAGATTTGCATGTTGTAAAAAGTGGCACGCAGTATTTCTCTTATGTTAAGTCTGCTTACTGTATAGTGTTAGATACCTGTGAGATTTAGCCCCAAACTAAGCATAGTTTATACTATAGGAACCAGATAACTGATACAATACTTATATACTTTTTTGTATGTAAATACAAACATAGAACATAATATAACAACCAGACACAGAACAGACACCTATGTTCATCACACAAATGTTTATCCTTTATGGGAATCGAACCCACAACGTATTAGTTCAGAAGGCAGAGCAACTACCAACTAAGATAACAGGCTCGTCATAATATAGATATTTATACAAAACATTTGACTGACTAAAGTGTGTAAGCGCAGGTAGGTATGTATTCTGTTTTATCGATTAGGTATAATTTCCAACATTTATTCAATCATGATTGATGTGTAAACAGTATATTGTTGATAAAACACTCGTGTTGATAGAGTTATCAATAATACCAACAAACAATTTCTATGAATTCTTTACCAACACAAGTGGCTACTTTTAATTTCGAGTGTTATTTTATCATATTGAGCTCATTGTGTATAATGCACACAATATATCATCATCATCATCATCATCAGCCTGAAGACATCCACTGTTGAACATAGGTCTCCCCCAAAGAGCGCCACTTTGAGCGGCTGCTTGCTTCCTTCATCCATCGGCTCTCCGCGGTAAAAAAAATATATATAAGTGATATAATTTATTATAATTATTAAATTAGAGATTGGATAGTACATCAAAGACAAACCTCATTTGTTTTTATTGACTTTTTAAACGTATAATAACACTGAAAAAAAAACCATTGCTTACTAAAATAAAATAAATATTATAATACGTAATATATATCATACTCATATACCTACAATAATATAATAGGGATAAAATAAGTAAATAGGTTAATAAATGATCACCACACAAAATAAAAATGATAGAGTAGAATAGAATAGAATATTTTTCTTTGTTTTTTTTTATTATTTATTTTATCAACGATAGGCTAACATTTGACCACGGTCTCACCTGATGGTAAGTGACGACGCGGTCGACGATGGAGCATGCTTGCCTAGAAGATACCAGTTCACTCTAGCCTTAAAAACTCCCAGATTATGTTAAACTGATGTCCTTCGGTATGTTACAACTACTTCCTTAGTATTGTGTGTTATATTTGTAGTAATGGATTTATATTAACTAAATGTGTATTCACATTAAAATTGTACCTACATACACATTATTCATTTATATTGATTGTATTAAATATGACGGTTTATTATTTCTAAGCTCACGCAACCGACAATGTTAATTTATATTGAAGTAACAGGATTTACAACTACCTACACTCACGTCGCGTGCTAGGAACATCATGGAATGAAGATTATGTGTTTCTAAATTGGACACGTAAACTAAGTCCCGTTGTAACATTAATTATTAATTTAAACACTTGTTTAAGAAGATTTATTCCCACAAATTATAAGTAGTTAAAAGATTAGACCTTTCGATAAAACTTTGCTAAACCACTGAATTTCTAATCAACCGCCAGGGTGATTTAATTCAAGATATTTTTAATAGATTACAAATATTACTTTCGTTTAATTTTAAGGAATATTATAAAACAACTATTAAAAAAGTATGGCCACTAATATTAATCGGTGCGCACAGAAATAATACATAGTATGCCAAGGCGACAATCAAAGTTCTCGAGTGATGACCACGAACCGGAAGCCGCAGCGTAGACCGGCCCCTCACTAGGTGGACCGACGATCTGGTAAAAACCGCGGGGAGCCGATGGTTGCAGGAGGCGAGCAGCCGCTCAAAGAGGCGCTATCTGTGGTGAGTATCTGTGTGATATAGTGAGGCCTATATTCACTGTTCAGCAGTGGATGTCTTCAGGTTGTTGCTGATGATGATGATGATGACAATCTTGTAGTCAAACCCTAGTAGGCAATAGGCACTGATAGGTTGAAAAATGCTGTTATTGCAACCTGCGACTTCTTTTATTTTTCGATAGAATTCTTAATTTTCTGGGTGAAAAAGTAGTTATCCTGTTTGAATTGAATTTATTATCTAAGTAAAATGTTAACTATCTATGCGATTTGTATACCTAAATCGCAACGCTTAAGCCTTTTGGGCGTGAAAGCCACATCCAAACAAAGACCCAACTTTTTGCTTACATTAGTCGGGAGTTTGTACCTAATAGGGATTAAAGTTCCGAGCAGTACGGTTTTAGATTTTAGTTCCATCAAAATATACAGACCTTGAAGTCTTAATGTCTACACACGTAATTGAAAACAATTTCGTAACTTTCACATATATTTTGTATTCCATGAGTATACTTACACAAAGCAATGATCATGTTAAGCAATAATCATGTACAACAATTCATCGTAATAAATAATACCACAATTATACCATTCACTTAAACTTAAGTGTTGGTCTCGCACCTTTCTCCGATTAAGTCTGTCGATATGCAATTTGATAGGGTTGCCAAAACGAAAAATTCTCGAATAATATCATCATCATTAACAGCCTGAAGACGTCCACTGCTGATTATAGGCCTGGGTGGGGACCCAGAGCACCACTCAGAGCAGCTGTTCGCCTCCTGCATCCATTGCTAGTGCTCTAGCGTACGGTGAATCTTCCGGTTCGTGGCCGCCACTCGAAAACCTTTCTTCTCCATCTGTTGTCAGTTCTACGAACGATGTGGCCTGCCCATTGCCAGTTCAATTTGCTAATTCTAAGAGATATATCGTTCACTTTAGTTATTCTTAGTTATCTCCTCATTCCGGACCTTATCTCGCAGGGAAACACCGAGCATAGCTCTTTCCATAGCTCCTTGCGCATCTTTGAGCTTACTATTTACTAATGAGGCCAACAGTAAGAGACCACGTCTCAGGGTCATCACTAGCAACACACACTGATTGGAAACCTTTGTTTTTAGGCTCTGTGGTGTTTTGGGCGAAAAAATAGGTCGAAGCTTCCCGAACGCTGCCCAGCCGAGTTGGATTTTTCGTACGACCTCTTTGTCGAAGTTGGACCGAATAATGTAGGAGTACTGTTTATTAATTTCACTACGGTTTTATAAAACTTTATAGACTGGGTCTATTTGAGCACAGAATTTACCTTGAACAGACATGGTTTAAACTTTATGAACCACGAAAGTATTAAAAAAAAATCCGCTAAAATTTCACGTGAGTGTATATTTTACCAGATTATTTTTAAAAGTTTTAAAAGCTATTAAAATATAAAATATGTACGTATCTACCAAATATTCGTCCGGTAAAAATTGTCAGACGCCTGGCAACCCTAAATTCCACGATGCTAACGAGAAAGCATTTGCGCTTTCAATAAAATGAAAATTGTAAAAGTGAGTTACAATTATTTTGGTTAATGTCGATAGTGTTGAATACGGAAGCATTAATAAGAGTGTTGAAGAGGAGAGGTAATGTTGTAAATTGTAGGTACATAATATAAAGGCAACGTCTGTTTTTATGGTTTTGGAGAGAGTATAGGCCATGGTGGCTAAGTGCGGGTTCGCAGACGACAAAATTTCTGACAGTTTTGTTAAGACAGGACTTAATCACGCTAAAAACATTATTTATTTACCTCAAAGAGTCGTGTTAAACAATAACTATGTGTATAAATCGCGAGAATTTAAAAAAATACTATTTCTGACAGGTAGTCCTTGATGTTAACTGCAAAGATTTTATGCTCAGGGCTTCCAAGGGTAACGCCGTAAGTGTCCGTGGACCCTCTGGTCCCTACCAGATGTAATAGAAATACAAATATAATATGGTTATTTGTCTGATTTAAATAAATAATAATAATAGTGAATCCATGAACCCCCAGTGTTCGAAGGGGGGGGGGGGGGGGATCCTTAACAGAATATCATATTGATATTCTTTCCTGATAGTGAGCTTTGTAAGAGCATCACGTGAGAATAGCCCTATATCTCCTCCCGTGTGTGCCGTAAGAGTCGGCTAAGGGAATATCCAGAAAATGTACAGCAGCATTCTCCTTGGTCATTTAGTTATGTCCGAGTCTATCGAATTTCATAAGATTAAAATAAAGTGAGGGTTTTTCCTAGAAGTAACATAAAAACAACATAATCTAATAGAAAAGACACCCACGATATTTCAAACCAAGATAGGTCATTACGGGCAACCATTTTATTTTTTGGACTTTATCCCTCAAAGCTTAAAGCTGAAAATTCCAAAATAGTTACCCGTTTATGGTCTCATATTACAAGTTCTTTATAGTCCATGTATGACTTTCATTCGAGTTATTTTAAATAGTCTGTGAGCTACACGATTATTGTGAATTACCGACTGAGCTCCTTGCCGAGCACTCGAGGTGGGTACGGCTCCACTGTTACACGAATTACCGTTACTAAACCGCACATAGCTAGACGATAATGGCCTATTGCTTTACAAAGAGAATACTAGCAGGGATAACGTGTGGACTGATGAATAAAAAGTCACGTCCTATAATAAAAAGTTATAAAATATTTTGACAGAGGATACATATTTGTGCCGTTTAGGGTAGAAACCATGGGACCGTGGGGACCAGGCGCTTTTGAAATATATAGGGACTTGGCAAAACTTTTGGTGGAGGCGACCAGTGACCAGAAGGCTGGCTCTTATTTTGCACAAAAAATCAGCATTGCCATACAGCGTGGCAATGCAGCCAGCGTTCTGGGAACATTCCCCTCCGCCAAGGGTCTTTTTGATAATTTATGAGTTTAAGATTATTTATATAAATTGTATTACATGAAATCGGTTCAGTAAAAAAAAAAAATATTTTTATTGTTGTCAAATGCCAATGTGTTAATACACCTCTAGATATTTTTCAATTAAACGTTGAGGAAAAATATTAGGTATTTATTGTTTTTGAAAGACGAAGCGCGTTGATGTGAAGTATCGCTATTAAGTAAAATGCATAGGGGTACTTAATAATCTCTGCAATCATAATAAGTAGCTGTACGCGCTGTGCGTGTACGTGTATTGCAGATAGATTTCTTTAACTTTGCCCTCTACTTATTGATCTAGTAGGCGTGAGTCCGACATATCGAAACGTAACTTATATCGGTATAAATCTCAATATCATATCATATCGATAAACCCAAGTACATAACCGTTTTAAACCGTTTTCACATATCCAACCGAAACCAAACTACGCGGGAGCGAACGAACTAACTCATATTCGTTACTTCTCTTTCTTACGACGATACTTTATATTGAACAAAAAGAGACGAAGCGAATATGGATATCGATGCGTTGTTGCCGTCATCACATCACACAACAGTGCACATTGTAAAATAGAATTAAACTTCAAAGCAATAAGGTTCATTTTTCGATGGGTAACATAATAGGGCCCGTTATGCATTGGTTAAATAGTTTGTGTTAGGTTTTGGTTTGCGCCATAGCCAAACATTACTACAGATATCGATATCTGAAATCGGTTTTCAATATCGATATGAAAACTAAATATCGGATATGTAACCGTTTATCCTCAATAACGAAAACGCCCATGTCTATGATCTAGTACTCTGTGTTATCTGTAACGATATGAGTTAAAACCATGAAAAAAGGGGCGTCAAATAAGTATGTTTATATTTTTAATACTGGTTTACCTAAAGCTTACCTAAAAAAAAACAAAATCAATTACTTTTTCAGCGGTTTTTTTTTACTTTTGTGGCCAGTAAACTTAAGGACTGAAAAATTTTTTAAATCAAATCTTTTAACTTTTTGTGGCCAAAACTTACTACTAAACATAGGAAAAAACCTCAAAAATTATTATTATTATTTATTATTATTTATTATATTATTATTTTCCTGTATTTTAAACCAGTCATTTGTCTAGGTATTTTTTACAAGTATTTTATTTTATGTATTTAAGATCTAGGTATGTAAATATACTTAACAAAATCGTATAACCGATAACAACGAAAACGCACACAGTGTCGAGTGTCAGCAACAAGGCAGCTTTCTTCCAAGCACAGACTACATTATTTCATACAATGATCCCATATCTAGCTACCGAGCCATTAACAACTTTAAATCCCTAGAAATAGGGTTCTAAATGCCTGTGTTGTTTGGCTTTAATATTGAGATAGACACCTTTGATTTTAGATCCACTTGACCGTTCAAGTATTTTTGGATCGACTATAATGAGCATTGTTTATGAAATGCTCCTGTTTTGAGTTTTGATTAACAGTAATTATGAAGTTTATGAACGCTATGGAGCTGGTAATTGATCTTTTTCATCGTAAAATATGAATTAATAAAACATTTATAGTACTCTTAAAAGACTAAGGCCCGATTTCACCAGCGTTTATTCCAAGTATACGGCTATTCCTTACTCCTGCGCTAATTGACAAATGAAATTACACAAAAAAGACGCCATTTTGATTGTATCTAAGGAATAAGTCTTATTCCTTCAAAAAATTGGTGATATAAGGGCTATATTCGCGTAACTCGGTTGTTCTCGGAAAGTTATACCTGGAATAAAATTTATTCTAGTTTGGTGAAATCGGGCCCAAAGGTCGGTTTTATGATTCGTAGTTAAGGTAACCAATGGTTAAAAACTCTAACGAATTCTAGATTTTAACCATTGGTTACCTTAATTACAGAGCCAAAACCCACCTTAAGATCTGTAATGTTAAAATATACAAATAAAGCCGGTTAATAGGGCAGCGCAAGGCCGATATTAAAACGGTCATTAGCACATAATTACAAATTCTTGGAAATCCATCATTTCAAAGAACCAGCCTAAAGTACTCTCCAAAAGCAACACAAAACAATATAAAAATGAATCTTAGGTAGGTAGGTACTGCTTAAAATAAGGTCAGCAAAAGTGCGATGCCATAGACAAAATAGATGAATACCTTTATACACAGACAGGTCTGTAGATCTGTGCCTTTATATGAAAAAATATATTTTCGACCAACTTCCTAATCATTTCCTGAATGCCAGTGAGACCAACTCAGGCAGGAGTAGGTACAATACGTGTATGTATATTTTTAAATTAAAGAAAAGATTTTTCAAGATAGATCTACAACAAAAACATCGATGAACATACAGAAAATACAGATACACATAGACCCTCCTACTTTTTTGAGATCGACTAAAAATAAACTATGATAAAAAATGCCGAAGCGTCATTCACATGTTCACTTGATTACATTCAGTCTCCTTATTAGTCTATGGATCTCACCCGAGAATGGCGAATGCATCCGGGACGCTCAGACCTCAAGTTCCTGTCAATTTTCCGCTATAAATACTGCAAAAAGTACCCATTTACTTTAATAGTTGTTACATACAAGGAAACACGAACAGTTAGACAATTCTTACTGAGACTTTAATTTCGTTAGTAGGTAGAAAAAAAAAGAAAAAAAAAGAATTTATTGAGCACAGAAGAAATTGTAAAATTTATTTTGGCAATAAATTTGTTAAAAATATTATTATACATTAAAATGATGTAGGTGAGGTTCGTTTCGTCAAGATTTTTTCCGTCACCGAAAGCTCAAGTTCAGGGCTAGAAAGCACGACGGCTTTGAAGTAATATATATAAATGTCTATGACGACGACAGAATATAATTGTGACACTACTTGATTTTCCAAAACTATCTTCTGCGCCTATCTTGTCTCTATATTTGGTCAAAATTGTTTCAGCTTCCTCGAAAACAAGGGTAACGAAAGCAATCCAAATCAGTTCAGAAAATACAAACAAAAACACATTGTTTAGAGAACTAAATGCAAAGGGCTTATCGGAACTGGAAGTGACATGAGCGCACTTGGATAAATACGCCATTTCTTCTGCCTAATATAATAGAATAATAATTCGTTTGAATGCTTTTACATAGACCTTCGATTTTAGTGGCTAGAGTTTGATGTAAATTTTACCGAGATAAAGAGCTTTATTTTTTTTAACTTTAAATGCGACTAAAATGATTATACGCCGGTATAAAGATACAAGGCACACAATAAAATCAGAAAAAATTGTATCTCTACATGATGTTAAATGTGTTTTTTGTGCCTTGTATGCAATATATAAAAACTTCACTTAAGTTCTTAATCATTGTAATTTAATTTTGTACTGTAGCAGTTGATTAAGTAAATTATCCCATTTTTTGGAGTTATTATTAATACCAAATCGATACATTGGATTTCAAAAAAATTGGTCCACACGTTACCGGTGTCATGAGTAGGACCTAGTTTCAAAGGATGCTAATGAATTCAATTACACCCAATTTAATGTGTTTTACAACAGAAGATTTAATAGTAAAGGTGTTGCAGTAACTCACATTTGTTTTATGTAGCACATTCATTCATTCATTAATAAGTAAAACTACAAATGATATGTTACAATTTCAGTGTATGTAGCTGTAACAATTTCCAACGCAGGCACAGTCGCTGGCAGGAACTAGTTATCAATGATAGCTTTTGATATTTCTCGGTAAACAAATACTCGTTTCGTGAAAGTGTTGTGACATATAAATGTCACAATTAAGTGACATTGGGTAGACCTATATGCGAGAATTTCTGCTTTGATCACGCTTAAAGCACTATTTTAGCCGCCTTCTTGTGCTTAATTTACGACTTGTAGGTGTTTAAATTTGCGATAAAAGCATTTTGCACTAAATATTTGTCACCTAAATATGTAGGGATGATATGAAAATACCGTTGTATTTATTTGACTTTATCCCTATTTAATACCTTCATAATGTTGGTCATAATTTAGCCAACGGGAGCACAGAATAGCTAACTCAAAACATTTCTAGATGGTCTTATAGCATGCGCACCGCGAGAAAACTTGTCGTTGCTGTTAGAGTGAGACACACTTAGGCACTGCTATAATCTTGTCATAGTCTCACGAGATAGTGTCGAGAAAATTTTGTCGCAGTGCGCATGCTAGCCGAGCAGGAGTTACACGGGTGCTTGTAATTGCTTCTACTTAGCTAATATGCGAGCTACGAAAAGCAACCTCCGGATTCAATAGGTTCATTCATACGCCGTTGGCGGTGGTAAACACATCAATATTAAGAATGAGTTTGAACGTCACTTTCAGCTTCTTTAACTCAGCATTATAGAAAGCTGCGTGGGAAAACCAGTTGCAATGGTTGTAATATGCAGCAAGCCACCAGAAAACAGAGCTATAGCACCAAATATGGCTAGCAGTAATCAGCGAGAAAATTTGCTGGACGATATCACTATAATTATTCTGTACAGATCAAAAATATATCCACAAAGCTTCAACATCATCGTCATCATCAACAGCCTGAAGACGTCCATAGCTAAACATAGGCCTCCCCTACAGAGAGCCACTTTGAGCGGTTGCTTGCCTCCTGGATCCATCGGCTCCCCGCGGTTTTAACTAGATCGTTGGTCTACCTATTATAGTAAGGGGCCTACGCTGTGCCTTCGGGCTTATAGTCGCTACTTGAGAATCTTTCTTCCCCATCGGTTGTCAGTTCTACGAGCGATGCCCAGGCCCCCTGCCATTTTAACTTGCTAATTTTAGAAGACACTGTTGTCCAAGTATTAAAAGGTGAGGTTGTTCAGGCCAATTATTTTTAGTTTATAGATTTTTTGTGAGTATAGTATTTATGGCAAATATGGTGGGTAGGTATTGCATAAGTTGGCTTTTGATTTGAATAGTTTTGTCAGTTTGGGGGAAATTTTGTTGATGACTGTACTAACCGCAGCTAGATAAAAAAACCTTGCCGTGAGGTTAACACTTTTGGTAATTCTGGAGGTTATACGATGCGGAACTGTTTTAGGGATCCGTGGGTTTGGACGAAACGGAACACTTCCAGATATTACATATTAGACCAACTAGGATCACACAATTACGATTAGATAAGATAATAAATTAATAATAACTCCTAATGGCAAAGCGATACATATTTTTTGTAGGACTTTCACGCCAAAACGGCAAAACCGAATTGGATGACATTTTTCACACCGATTGATTATATTACTGGGATCAACTAAGGGTACTTTTTAACCTGGAAATTTAAGATTTTCCGCGGAAAATGGGTATATTGCGAGTGACACTGCGAGGCGTCTAAAAACTATTTTCTTTTGATCATGAGTCAGCTATAGGCAATAAATAAGAACTAGTATGTAGGTTTACACTCACAAAGTAATACGAATCATTATTAATTCTGAGAAAACTACATTATTAAATGTTTTTCTAAGCAAAAGTGCTACCGATAAAGAAAACAACACAATAAATGACAAAGTGTCTCGCTATGTCTGACTGAGCTTTGTAGCTATACACAAGGTTGGATCATCCGTTATTTTACACTTTTTACAGAAATTATAGTACATTTTTCAAATAATTGGTAGATGGGTGAAAGTATTTTATGTTTTTTTCGTTAATCTGTGATGCATGTTTTATTTTGTTTAATCTGTGGCGAGAGTAAGATGTTTTTTAATTAGCTATGTATTTTTGACATTGACAGTTCGCTCTCACACACTCTCTTTGTAAAAATGGCCGAACCGGCCGGTCGCTGTTAAAACTAAACTGAAGAAATATTAGAAAAAAACATGTATTTCTTGTTGATAAAGAGCCAGCAAGAAAAACTAGACGAAATAACATACTTCAGTGGTTTGTTTTAAAGACATCTCACACCTTTTATCAAGATTAGTTCAAGCGTTTCGTTTAATAATACACCTAATAATTTCATACATAAACTGTATTTTTATTAATCAGCTTAAGAACTATGGAAACGAAATTCTCTACGGAACCACAGCTTTCTAAATAAAAATTCCCTTGACTTCCGATCAAAGTTACTATTTGATCAGTTGCATGGTATGTTTGCATTATTGTGTCACTTTTACAAGGTGTTTTTTATTTATATTTACTTTATGTCATTTTGTTTGACATTTGGACATGTTGAAGTGACACTATCTTTAAGACTTGTCACTTTCGGTAATTTTTAGATAGTTGCCCAATAAAATAGTTAAAGCTGCAATCCAGAACAGATTTGTTTGTATATTTACCTATTTGGAATAAGTCGTTGATTGTAATTTGTTTTGTGTACCTATATATAAATAAATAAATAAATAAAAATATTACTGCACGCAAATATTATCCATTTCTCTAAATGGTTTATTAGAGACACAAAAAAAGAAAGTTGATGTTTGGATAAAACTACCTTTGTTTGCCATTTGTTAGCCATATTGAAAAATGACGGAAGTCAAAATTTGATTCTAGAATGTTGATCAGCCATCTTTAGGGACTCTCAGATATCGATTTTCATCCAGATCGGAGATTTTTTTTTTCAGCATCATAATATTCGTTGCTTATGATGACCTAAGCACACAGGTCACATGCGACATCTTGTAGTGTAGGTACATGCCTCAAAAAATTATTACTTACTGATTTATGTACTCTTAGTATATCTATTATGTGCCAAAATGCGGCAATCATTTTAGTGCCTACTTAAAATAGCCTACCATAAAATATGATATAGAAAATTGCACTCTATATTTACTCTCATAAGAGAAAATTCACTTCTACAATGTGTATCGGAAAACAATTATTAAATATCGTCTTCAAATACATGAAATACATCTGAAAACGATATCGGCCACCTTATTACGTAAAGTTTGCAACAGGCGTTAATTTCGCAATCATTGCTGTTAAAGCTGTCAAACGTCACTATATTATTTAAAATCCTCAAAAATGTAATGCAATGCGCGAGCGAGATAGTGGTACTGTGTATAATACAGCCGCCTTAAGAGTTCAGAGACGCTGAAACAAATCATACATTAAACTATCTAAACTGACTGAGTATCCGATACGACATCGTATCGTATAATGTAACATTCTCAAACTTAGGGAAACCCAAGATACAAATTCCAGAGCCTGACCTTGCAGAATCAAAATGTCTTTGACCTTGTAAAATATTTTTATTGCAGTTATATAAGTCAAGGTCTTATTATGACATTATTATTAATTATTACACAATATTATAATAGGAAGTGATCTAGCATTCTTTATGGTTCTCGTAGCCATTTCAAGGTATTTGGGTCTTCCTGGAATCATAAGACCTTCATAGTAAGATGCTATCGTGTATTATCTATATGTTTTCCTTGTACTAGCCATTGGTTGTACGTTATGGGCATTTTTTTAATGTGATTGAATGACGTGATGAGCTAGTCGTTCACCTGATGTTAAGTGACACGGCCGCCCATAACAGTTGCAGTCTCACCCGGAACTTTAAAACAATAAAGTTTCGCGTGACACTGCACTGCGCACGTCATCCTGAGACATCACCCAGTCTAGTAATCAGATTACTAGACTGAGAAATCAGGTCATAAAGTCTCATTTGCCGAGTAATTTCACTAGCTACATTGCCCTTCAAACCGGAACACAGTAGCACTTGCACGCTACTGCTTGGCGGCAGAGTAACTGGCAAAGCGGTGGTACCTACCTAGACGAACTTTGCAGAAAATTCCTACCAAATAGTAGGTAGACATAGACATTATTGGCTTTTTAGACTGTCTGATGTCTCAGGATGACGTGCGCAGTGCGCGGTAACACGCGAAACTTTAGAGTTCCGAGTGACACTGCAATCTGTTGATCTGCAATGAGTGGTTACACTACCGGGATATGCCATAGTTACCGCCATATCTCGGTGGTGTAGCCGCGGTTACAGCTTACCGGAATATGCCATATTGATCGCCATCGTAAAATTATGGGCATATATCGTGGCCACACCACCGGGATATGCCATAGTTACTGCAGGTATACTAACTATGGTGTAGGAACTTATGTGTCATCTTTCTTCTAACCCACCACGAGAAGGCTTTCATTTCGTGTTCTGGGGTTTGGGAAATACCCGGCATTTTTTTATGATACGCCAATGCAGGCTGGTACGCAAGCTGGGGTTTTCAATGGGTTTCTGCAATATTTTAAAGGTTTTATTGGTTATGCAAGCATTCTGTGAGTAAGGCAAAGTAACTATTTTTTTCAACAGAAAAGCGGTGAATTGATTTTTTTTGTCTTGACAACACGCGGCTTGCGTATAGGTAGGTACTTTATACTTACAGGTATAGCCAGTGGTCAAAGTCACGTCGAAGTTTAGTCTAATTTGGTCAAGTCAATGTCAAGCTTTAGGGGACACTTTACTGAATGGTTCTATAGAGTTTCGGAAAAAATACAAAAGTCACGTTCTTATAAGTTAATTTGTTTTTTCTCGACAAAAATCTGCTTTCGAAATAAAATTCAAATATTTAAACGCAAATATTTAGGCTAATTTTAGTACGTTTAAGTTTTATTTTTTTGTGCAAACGAATGACGTGACGAGCTAGTCGTTTGCCTGGTGTTAAGCGTCACGACCGCCCATTACAGATTGCAGTGTCACTCGGTGTCTCGTTATTCTGCCGCCAAGCAGTAGTGTGCAAGCACTACTGTGTTCCGGTTTGAAGGGCATTGTAGCTAGTGAAATTACTGGGCAAATGAGACTTAAGAACTGATCTCACAGTCTAGAAATCCTTTTTAGACTGTGTGATGTCTCTGGATGACGTGCGCAGTGCGCAGTGTCACGCGAAACTGTAATTTAGATTTCCGAGTGACGTTTAAGTCAAAATCATAATTCTAATTATCTTTTTTTAATGTACGAGTAAGCCAACGTTAACTGCAACTCACCTGATGTTAAGCCACGATGCAGTCGAAGGTGTTGCACGTTCGCTTAAACCATATAAAATCACAAAATGCTTAACTTAGAGGAATGGTGCTAAATATGAAACTGTAAGTCTATGATAATAAGTGTGTTGGAAGCATGCATATCAGCGGCAGTGAGATATAAATCTACCCACAGATAACCTATTATAATTACCATTGCGCAACCCACAGTAGATCTAGCACAGTTAATTTTAACCCGTTAGCTAAATATAAGCCCGCGACTTGAGATGGACGTGATTCATTCTTGTGCAACCTTTAATGACCGCAATGATTCGTTTTTATATATTTAGCTCAGACTAGAAGAATAGTGATAGACGGAGCTCAAAGTACAAATTAACTTTAAGAAAGGGATACGAAATCACAATGCAAAAGAGGTTAAACAAGTTCGATTGGGTCATGTAAGAAGCCAGTTCGAGCTTTCGCGGACATTCCGTGTGTCTAGAATCTAGATAGGTACTCGTAAAATATGTAGGTACCATTCTGCTCAAATTTATTTTGGACAACTGCAAGTTGCTTTAAAATCATGCAAGGTGGTAGGTACGTGATGAACATGGCTGTATTTTTCTAGGATCATTAACTCATATCAGTAAGACCACAGACCAAGGATATTATGAGAAAGACTATATCATATAATATTTTACCATAGGTATATTTTATACGTAAAGTTTTACTCTACCTATAGGGTAACATATTTAGTAATCTGTGCTCTAGGGTAGAGTACTCTTACTTAACCATTTATGATAGAGGTAATATCTATCTAAGTAAGTAATATTGTTATTCTATAAAATGTATCTCTAGTCCTGTTCGTTGATTACAGCAAAGTTTCTTCGTGGGGTATCGATTAAATTTTATCATTGGCTATGTGTATAATTATGATTTGGTATTCCTTTTTTGGCTCCATATTTTACTTTTGACAGTTCCATCTATATTTTTGTTTTAGTCTGGGATATTTAGATTATATCAATTACAATCTTTAATATCTATTGGAGATTTATATTGAGCTATTATAGTTTATTCAATACATAAACCTATAATTATATTATATTGGTGATTTTTTTGTAGATTTAGGCAATGGATAGCGATCGTTTAATTTGATTATTATATTTTATTATGCTTTATTATTTTTGTTAATAGTTTTTAAACTGTGCTTAATACAAAATTGCTTTCAACACAAACAAAGCTATAGCAAGCCCTACTTAAGCTGTCTTCTATAGGTAGGTACTAATAGTTATAGCGTTCCTACGCAAATAGCATGCGAAAGTGGGTAAGACATACCTAGGTACACTATACATGCTAAATAGCTATTAGTAGCGCTCATAGCGAAGCACGACCGTTTCTAACCGATCTGTAAAGTTAAGCAACGTTAGCTGCGGTCACTACTTTGATGGGTGACCGCTGCATCAAAAAGTGGACAACTGAGCGCTACCGTGCTTCGGAGGGCACGTTAAGCCGTCGGTCCGGTGGTCGTAAGACAAGAAGTCTTTGGGCGGCCTGAAAATTCTGACACCAGGGCTGACCACTTGCCTACACGAGAAGAAGAAGAATATTGCACAACGTATTGCAGACTTATAGGTATGCTAAGATACCTAACAACATAATGTAGAGTCATTTGACTATGTATCGATATATCGACACAAATCCCTGTACCCATCTAGTTCCTATCAATAAATGTATTTTCTTTCTTTCTATCCTTATTCTAATTTTTCTGTTTGTTTGTTCATTAGTGTGACTTTACGCCAAAATGGCTGAGCTGATTTCAGTTTTTGTACACAGATAGGTTACACTATCGAGAACAAAAAGGACTAGCTTACTTTTCATCATGGTATATAAGTTTTAGGTAATTTTTGTCTAGTACTAAATTAATATTAGCTGCGCCCCGTGGTTTCACAAGTCGATAAAAAGCCCCTCTTCGTTAAATCTTACAATGTATTAAACCAGTATAATTATAAGCTATCTTCATTCTTTTCATTTAAACCCATTCAGCTATTACTAGGTGGTAGGACTTTTCTGCAAAGTTCGTCTAGGTAGGTACGACCGCTTTGCCAGTTACTCTGCCGCCAAGCAGTAGCGTGCAAGTGCTACTGTGTTCCGGTTTGAAGGGCATTGTAGCTAGTGAAATTACTGGGCAAATGAGACTTTGTGACCTGATTTCATAGTCTAGTAATCTCATTACCAGACTGTGTGATTCCTTAGGATGTCGTGCGCAGTGAAGTGTCACGTGAAACCAATTGAAGCGTGAAACTTTATTATTTTAAAGTTCCGAGTGACACTGCAACTGTTATGGGCGGCCATGTCGCTTAACATCAGGTGAACGACTAGCTCGTCACGTCATTCACTCTCATAAAAAAAGCTGTTGCTTTGTAAAGACGGAAAACACACACAAACTTTTGCATTTATAAAAAAGTAGTGTGATATACGAAAAAATATTATTCATACATTTTATTACGACTGAAACTGTAGATGTTAGTAAGGTTACTTAACTTATTTAAGTGCTTGTCTAAAGCATTTAGTGCACATAATATAACCGAACAGAATAAATAATAGTTAGTACTGCGAGCTAGGCTCTAAGTAGTTTATCGCTAGGCAGACAGTCTGGCAGCGGTGGCCAGCTATTTCTGGACAGACCGCCGAGGTGCTCGTGTTGATAAACTGAAATGCTTTGTGGACTAATTCCATTTGTTACATACTAAGTATTCTGTGGAATTCAGTTGTGTTTTTGTTTAAGAAGAAAGTTCTATAATGGCCGACGTTTCATTTTTTGAAAGGCACTGAACAGCTGGAGTTTTTTTTTTTATGAGAATGAATGACGTGACGAGCTAGTCGTTCACCTGATGTTAAGAGACACGGCCGCCCTAACAGTTGCAGTGTCACTCGGAACTTTTAAATAATGAAGTTTCCCGTGACACTACACTGCGCACGTCATCCTGAGACATCACACAGTCTAGTAATGTCTAGTAATCAGATTACTAGACTGTGAAATCAGGTCATAAAGTCTCATTTGCCCAGTAATTTCACTAACTACATTGCCCTTCAAACCGGAACACAGTAGTTCTTGCACGCTACTGCTTGGCGGCAGAATTACTGGCAAAGCGGTGGTACCTACCTAGCATGTGCGCTTCGCAATCTTACGGCACCGGGTTCGATCCTCGGCCCTGCACCAATGATTTATCTGGTTGTCATAAGAACATCTATGGCAATCATTACGGGTAGTCAGACGCCTGACCTAACCATCTCTGTTACTGGTTCTTTATGGGTTGCGAAGTCAGACTGCAGTCGCTCGTGTAATTCTGGTAGCTCGCCGCTACAGGTTAGATTGGGGGCCGACCCCAAATAACAAATGGGAAAAGGCAAAGAGGATGATGTTGATGATAAATGCTTAGTTTCAAGAATAAAGGCACTCACAAGGCTATTTTAAGGAGCTGGGATGGCTGGGGTAGATGCTGGCGGGGGGAAATGCACAATACACGCCAAGCGGGGCGTCATTGCAAGACTTTTTCACCCCCATGTACCCCATAGTGTACCTATTAATTAATACATTCGACAGTTAGGTACTTCGTTTGTCCTCCGTTGCCGAAGAAACGACTAAAGCGGCCTTCGTGAAATTACATGGCGTTTTTAACATGTTGAAATGGCAATGGGCAGGCCACATTGCTCGTAGAACTGACAACTGATTGGAAAGAAAGGTTTTCGAGTGGCGACTACGAACCGCAAGACGCAGCTTAGGCTGGCCCTTCACTAGGTGGACTGACGATCTGGTAAAAACCGCGGGGAGCCGTAGATGCAGGAGGCGAGCAGCTGCTCAGAAGCGCTCTATGGGGGAGGCCTATGTTCAGCAAAGGACGTCTTCAAGATGATGATGATGACGATAAAAGCTATATAGAAAGAGGTGAAAAGAAGAAAGTTTAAATCAATATAATTCAATAACTCATAATCGAAAATTATAATAAATATAATTTTCTAATCGACACAAGTAATTTAATTATAAATAATATTAATTATAATCTTAATTAGGTCATTCATAACCAAAATCCTAACTACCAATCTTTCTAATCTCCTAATAAACCAAGTTTTAATCCTATTAACAAGATGCTTGGCTAATTAAGATAGGTATTACTTTCCAAAACAAATTTCACTTTCTCAATCCATAATGAATCCATTCCATTATTATTCGACCCTACACTAAACTTTAATGGTGTTTACACCAATATTAGTGAATAATTAAGTCGTAAACTAATATTAGTGTTTATTAAGTCATAAACAGTTAAAGGCTATTTTGTTTGTGTGTAGAGGGCGGGCTTAACTCCTGCTGGGATAAAAATTACCAAAGTAGGTAATTTTGTTTGGGTAATTTTCAGGTTGAGTTTATCTTTTCATTCGAAGATAATCCACGATACTAATTACAACTAACAATAATAATAATCACGGGTTTTTATTTACTTCATTTTTATTATTAAGTAAAAAAAACCCTTCAAATTTTTTAGGTAGTTGTATATTTAAACGAAATTTAGAAAGCTAAGTAATTGTCGACTTTTGTATAAACGAGATTTCGAAAGCTAAGTACATATCGACTATAGTTTAGCTTACCTGTAATTTACGATTTTAAATGGGTAACGTGCCTTTTGTTCTTTAATAATTAAACTAACTGCTATACCAACTATATACCTACCTACATACTACAAAATGTTATTAGGTACTATAGGTATACCTACTAGAAATAATTAAGGAATTTAGACATGACATTTTCTATGGGGGTTTTGATGTGTTTTACCCACACACGTCATTACTACGTACTTATTAATAATCATTGTTTAATTACTTATTATATATTATAGGCACTTCGCCCGTTATAGGTCGAATATTTAGTAGATAATTAATAATTATTATGTATAATTCGATGGTTTTGCATATTTTTTTTTAGTATTTTTACATACTTAAGTTGGTACTTCATTTTATATTGTAACGTAATTAAGAAAGCGATCTGTATCTGTCGAATGTAATTTAGTTTTACCCACAATAACTTAGATTTTTTTTTTAACAATAACGTGCTTTTTTATAAATTAAACTAACTACTACACTAAAAGCTAATGTACCTACGTATTACTAACTGCTACTAAGCTATAGGTATCCCTACTTTTTCTCATAGACTTCTATGTAAATAGGGCGAATTCTGTGCATTTTCTATGGAGTTTTTTGACGTGTGTTACCCGCCCCGCATACGTCATTAGATAGTAATCTAGCGGAGTAGTTAGTTTTAAGAATAAAGGAAAAAAGAACAGTTGGTGCACATACTAATAATTTAAATATTGTTAATATGATATTTAACAACTATAAATAATATAATTTTATGCCATTGCATTTTTTTTACAAACCAATTTTTTTAGGTTCATATTAGTTTTATATATGAAAACGAAATTTAGAAAACTTTCTGTCGCTGTCGACTATAGTTTAGTTTTACCTACAATTTAGGATTTTTAAATGTTGTTGTGTTGTGTTTTTTAAATTAAACTAATTTACAATAATACCAACAGCTGTGTACCTATATGCTACTATCTGCTATTATAATGGCTATACACTGGCTCTAGGTAGGTATACCTACTAGGAATTATTCAGTAATTTTAGACTATTTTTATGGGGTTTTTGACGTGTGTTACCGACACACGTCATTAACTCATTACACGTCACATCATTAATCTCCTTACCTACTAATCATTGTTTAGGGGAAGAATAGTTATTTTGTATTGTTTCTCTCTATTGAGTTTTGCGTTTGAAATTAATATTTTAAATAGGCAAAAATAAAACAAGGTAAAATCTGGGTAAAACACTGAGTAGAGCTATTCCAATAACTACTTTACTTTTGACTTTACTTATTAAGTTAAGAAGTATACCTACCTATAAGCTAGTTTTATAATTTGATCATCATAGCATAAATTGTTAACGCGTGGAACGCGGCGCGCTGTATTGCAATGGATTTATGAATAAAAACGTGCACCCGACACGTCTAGAACTGTATACCTAAGGCTGGGTTTCCACCTGCAAGAAAACTTCTGTAAGAAGCGTCTGACTGTCTATCAGACTGTAGCTTGAAAGTGTAAGCTATTGTAGTTTAAGTACTCGCACTAGTTTACACTTTCTTTCCAAGCACAGAACATTAATAAGTTTAAGACGCGCAATGCCTATACAGTAAATCGTACATCATCATCAACAGCCTGAAGATGTCCACTGCTGAACATAGGGCTCCCCTAGAGTGCGCCACTTTGAGCGACTGCTCGCCTCCTGCATCCATCGGCTCCCCGCGGCTTCACCAGATCGTCGGTCCACCGAGTGGCCGGTCGGGGGATCGGCCTACGCTGCGTCTTCCAGTTCGTGGTCGCCACTCGAGAACCTTTCTTCCCCATCGGTAATCAGTTCTAGGAGCGATGTGGCCTCCCCATTGCCATTTCAACTAATTCTAAGAGCTATATCAGTAAATCGTACGCCTGTCGGTAATTACTAACTAGGTACCTCCTAGTGCGCTAAATGCCGCTAAGTGTATCATACCGCTTAAAACTATAACATTTATAATGGTGGCCATCTTAAATTTGTTTTAGAAAATCGTCTCAGACAGATACTAAGTATCATTGCAATAATTCAAATTTATCGCCTTTAAGAGCCGAAACAAAAATTTCCAAGCTATTGGTCAGCGTTATCTAGTATTAATACGGGATTAGCTTTTTGCAGCGTATTATTTACGGTATGGGCATTGTGGGTCTTATACTTAAGTCTGATAGGCAGTCGGACACTTCATGCAAAAGTTTTCTTGCAGCTGGAAATCCGGCCTGATAGACAGTCAGGCACTTCAATGCACAAATTGATTGCAGGAATCTGGCCTGATAGACGACTGTCTACAATCTTCTTCTGTTTTGTCTTCTGTGTAAACTTCTGCAAGAAGTGTATAGCCAAACTTCTTACAGAAGTTTTCTTGCCAGTGGAAACCCAGCCTTACACAAACACTCACGTTTGAAGCTGTACCACTTTACAACGGCAACAATAGTCCTGTGATTTTAGCACATACCTGTCAGTTTTGAGCCCTAACTGTAAGATTATAATGTTTTTGCAAGTCGTTGTTAAATTCGACAGCGTAGTCATGTTTAATTTAACAACGATAAGTTAGAATTAAATCGATAACTTTGAACAAAATAATTTAATTTTAGTATTTACACTGGAAATAAGAGATCGTTTCGCATTTTCAAACCTATTTTGGGTGTTTAGCATTTTATTTTCTTTATATTTGGTCGTCACTATTATTATTTTTTTTTAGGTTTAAGATATTTATTTTCACTTAAAGAATTATATTCACTTGCAAGTGAAAATACAAAATATTATTTTAAATGCGAGCAGGAACGACAACATAAAGGTTTATAATAGAATCTTCTAATAATCTAATAGGCTAGCAGACTCAAGTAGGTACCTATTTTAAATTAGTTATGTTGTTATGTTGATGTAGGGTAGTTGCATAATAATTATAATACACACCAGAATGGATTCAAAGTGCAAACCACAAAATTGACATAACTATTACACAATAAATATCACCTACACATTCACAGTAGGCAGCTTGATTTGACATTTTTTTTAAATTAAATTGTAGGTACCTACTTGAGTACCTAATATAATTAACAATTTATTTTAAACGTTGTTACTACTGCTACTTTACCTATACGTATGTAATAGCTGTTTTAACAATAGGTATATTAATATAATACTAACGTAGCTAATTATTAGTAGGTAGCCAGAAATTTAAAGAAAAGAAAATCAATTAACACATGATTGAAACCAACAACTTAATAAACTTAACATTAGTGCGTAGTATAATAGGTTAGTATTGTATATATTACATACCTATGTATAAATATACGAAAAGGTTTCACTGTCATAAATATTATTTTTAACCTAGGGTGGGGTACACTACATATGGTGGGTGGGTATAACAGAAAATTAAACTGAAAAATCATAACAATAGATAGGTACGAGCCAAAAGCAAAGCAAGTCTTAAAATTTATATTTATATTGCATAGGTAGGTACTTAAAAATAAAAATAAAAGCGGTGAAATTATTATTGCAATCAAAACAAACACGAGTATGACGTGCTATTTATACGTACCTACCCGTCGTACACACAAAGTGAGTTTCCATTACGTGTCATCTAATTGTTTCCATGTAGCTATTGCCATGGACAATCAGGTAAGATAAACATGAAATTTTTTAAATCTTATTTTTATACTTCCCTTCCCCAGTTAATATAAAAATGTATATAAAAAATATATAATGTGTATATGTATATAATGTGTATATGTATATATTTTATTTTATTTATTTATTTATACATAGGTACACAAAACAAATTACAATTGACGACTTATTCCAAATAGGTAAATATACAAACAAATCTGTTCTAGATTGTAGCTTAAATTAATTATATAAAAATGAAAACGTTGTCTGTTTGTTTGTATATTTATTTTTTACTGTATGGCTTTCGCACCTACGCGGCTGAACCGATATGAGTGAAATTTTGCGCACAAATCATGTTTTCGAGACCAAAATTCACCCCCGTATTCCAAGAACTTCCATGGGAAAAGAGGGTAAATTGTGGTTGAAAATCATAAGGTGCCTGCAGGATACCTAAATTATTATTTATTATTTATTTATTTATTTATTTTATTTAAAATGCTAATTGTGCTTACAATTATTTAGTTTCCGTTATGTTTACATAATATGTAGTGCTTTAATTTCTTTTTAAATGAATTTAATACTTTTTCATTTTTAATATGATTTGGCAGATCGTTATAAAGCTGAGCTCCTTCATACATTAGGTTTTTCTTTCCGTAATTTGTTCGCGGTTTAGTCAATTGGATGTCATTTGGTCGCCTTAAGGAACGTTTTTGAAAATGAGATTTTGTCTTAAATTTTATGTTGGTATGAATATTTTTATTGAGAATTTTTCGTACGAGAAGGCACGTATTATAATTGTATATTTGCGATAAAGACATCAATTTAGTTTCTTTGTAAATTGTCTCTGTTGGAGTTAAATAATTGTAGTGGAACAGCAATTTGATTATTTTGTTTTGGGTTGTTTGCAGACATTTTAAGTTGGATTTGGCAGCGCATCCCCACACTTCGATCAAGTAATCTAAGCGAGGTTTAACTAGCGCATTGTAAATGGTATATCGAACGGATCTTGGAAAACAGCGTACGACCCCGCGAAGAGCAAACATGAGCGATGATAGCTTTGAGCAGATCTTTTCGATGTGTGGTTTCCAAGTTAGTCGGCTGTCTAATATGAGACCAAGGTATTTTTCAGTTTTCACTTTGGTAAGCGGTTCAGCATTAATAGTCAGCGGGTCAAAAACAGGTATATTTTTGTTTTTGGCATGAAAGACTATATAATTGGTTTTAGCAATGTTCATTGTTAACAAATTAGATTGAAACCAATCAAAAAGAGTGTCTAGATCACGTTGCGCGTGTCTGACTATTGTTGTGATATTATCACCAAAATAAAACAAGCATGTGTCGTCCGCGTATAAAGAGACTTCTCCTTTTAAATCCAGTTCATTTATGCTATTTATATATATTAGGAACAACAAGGGGCCTAAAATTGATCCCTGAGGAACACCGTAGGTTATGGTTTCAGAGGAACTTTGAACTTTATCTATTCTAACAACTTGGCGTCTATTGGTTAGGTAGGATACAAGTATTTTGAGGGCAGTTCCCTTAATTCCAATGGTGTGTAGTTTGTGTAAAAGTAATTTATGACTTATTGTGTCGAACGCTTTTTTTAGATCGATAAAAACCCCTATCGCAACCTGTTTTTGATCAATTTTAGTTTTTAAATTTGTAATGAGGTCTATGCAAGCAGACAAGGTATTGGATTTAGGCCGAAAACCATATTGCTTTTCTGTAAGAAAATTAATTGAGTTTAGATATTCCTCCAGGCGATTATAGATAACCTTTTCCATGATTTTTGAAATGGTTGGAAGCACTGATATGGGGCGATAGTTGCCCACATCAGTCTTACTGCCTGATTTAAATATTGGGCTGACTCGAGCCACTTTAAGCGTATCGGGAAAATAGCCGTCATCTAAGCATTTGTTGATGCACCGCGTAAGTTCATCAAGTATTATAGTTTTAACACTTTTGATAGCTTTACAACTAATACCGTCTAAGCCACTACTTGTGTTTGTCTTTAAATTATCGATAACTTTACTAACTTCGTCAGAGCTAACTGGGTTGAACTTTAGTAACTCAGTTGTAGCATCGTGCGATATTCCACTATTATTTAACATTTGTATGTCAATAGTCCTATGATAAGATTGAGGTACATTATTAGCTAGCGTTAACCCTATATTAGCAAAGAATGTATTAAAGTATTGGCAAATATCAGAAAGTTCTGTTATGGGACCCGAGTTCGTTTCCAGTTTTGAGGGAGCAGAACTGCCTTTAATTTTATTATCACTCATCTCGTTTATGAGTTTCCACATTTTAAGCGGCTTGTTCACACAGTTATTAAACAATTTTTTATAGTAGTTACATTTTGTTGTTTGTATATATTCTTTCACCTTCTTTTTTTCAGCCATGTATTCCACTTTTGTTGCTTCGTTGTGCTGGTCTGATCTGATGTAAGTATATCCCATCACATTTCTTTTGTTAATAGCTTGGATAATATCCTTATTGATCCAATCCGTTTTTACAGGGTTTAATATTTTGGTCTTAATTGTTTTACTCTTTCTGATAGCTTCCAATAAACATTTTTCTAGATTTTCATATACACTGTCGCAGTCAAATAGTTCCATGGATTCCAATAGGTTATTAAGTTTGTCATAGTTTATTGCCTTATACTCAGTTTTTTTATTCTTGATAGGTTTTTGGTTACAAACTTCAAGGTAAATCTGTTTGTGATCCGACATCGTTGATTCTATAACGGCTAAGTGGAAAGTGTTGTTTCTTATATTAGAGCAAGCATGATCAAGGATTGTTTTTGTACTTGACGTCTCTCGTGTGCAGTAGTCTTGGTGTATGTTGTTAAGTATAGAATAACCATTTTCTTTTAGAACTCTTTTATAAGTTGTAGTAGGTGAGCTTCTTTTGAGTAGGTTATAGTTGAAATCACCAAAAACAATAGCTCTCTTCCGTTTTAGCAACTGTTGCGAGTAGATGTCAAGGAAATCAGGATGGTTAGTTCTTTCTGGCTTGTAAACAGCGCCAACGTCTATAGAAAGTCTATCTAAGTGTATCCATAAGAAATGGTTATCATTCTCGCAGAGTTCTTCGATAAGATTGTGCTTTAAGTTATTGTGAACAAAGATTGACACACCACCTCCTCTACCCGAATCTCGAAAATTGAAATAATGTGTGTAATTTGGAAGCCGTATGCCTTCAGCTTCTGATTCAGATTTGATCCAGGTTTCCGATAACACTATTACATGTATCTGGCTGGGTGTTGACTTTATTATGCATTTTAATTCATCTAGCTTTCCTGGTTTAACTACACTACGTATGTTAGCGTAAAGAAATTTTAGGGATTTATTGTTCTGCTTTAAATCTGCGTAGTTATTTACTATTTGATATGATACGTCAAATTTCTTCTGTGATTCTATAGATTCACTATTATTATTAAACTAAGTAACTTTCATAAGTATATTACTTACTTATTTATTGTGAAAAAACTACACTTTAACCTAAAACCTAACACCAATATGTAAATAGAACTATTTCACTAAATAGTATCAAATTACAATAACAACAAACAATGAAACAAAAGCGGTAACACAATATTTCATCAGAACTGTCAACAAAACTAAGATTTTATCTATTTCCCCAAATATTAAGATAATGACATCTGCTTTTATATTATCTTAAATTGGGACCACCCTGGAAGACAACAAAACGTCTAAATTAACCTTTATTTAAAAATTACTTTTAAAATAAACCTTAATGCTTTGACTTAAGACACGCAGTTTAAATCATAAAAAATGAATCCTTTGAGAATAAAATTGTTAAGTCACTCACTTTAATATACCTGTAATTTTGATGGACACCATTTGGACAACCCTAGATTTCAATACTATCAGCTCTATCTAAATTGAGACTATATTATAATTGAATAGAGCTTTCTTTTACTGGTATTGTTTTCGGACGAAATCAAAAAAGCGAAGGAGCGAAACAAAAATGTATTCATTTGTGTGGTCTCACTTTTTTCTTTTACGATTGACTTCTTTATTTTTATAGCTAATTATATTATATTTATGTTTAAGCACTGCATTTGGAGTGTGTCCGGAACGCAGCGTTTAGATTAGACGTACGCAGTTTGGTGTTGCAAGAGATATGCATATTATGCAATAGTATTTTGGTGGAGCCTGCGTCAGCCCATGCGAAAACTTTGTTTTATTGTTATCTTTGGGCCTAGATAAGGACTAAAAGTAAAAGAAATAATAATGTTTTGATTTTTCTCACTGGGCGATGTGGTTGCTAAGCGATAAAGACCTCCAAATAAATAAAAAAAAATGTAAAAAAAGAACTGCACAATTTTTTAACCTCTTTATTTCATGGTTTTTTTTCGCTTTTTAAGTATACGTAAGTCGCTTTTCAATTTCGATACTAATCTAGAAACAAAAACCTAATCTACATAAGTATTGTACCTCAATTACTACCTATATCAATAAATAACAGGTATGAATAAATTATTTTAATTTGTAAGTCATAAAATTATGGTTTATGACAAATAATTATAATATTCGATACGCACGAGAAACGCGTAGGAAAAATACAGTTTTAAAAACAAACCTTGAGACATGAAAATAATACAAATGACCTTAAGAACATTTTGTTTTGAACAGTTCCCCTCTCTAGACTAAACCAACGTAAACTAAACCAAATATTCGGAATAGAATGTTGCCGTATCATTCTATTTCATCGACACACAAATTTATCAGACCACCACGTTTTATCTCGAAAGATTTGTGTCAAAATTATACCAAAAGCAACATTAAGATCGTGTCTTAAATGGTTTTCGCACTTTCTTGACTAATTTTGTATGATTACGGTCGCCACACACTCTGTGCTTCATGTGACAGCACGTACGTGCTCATCTTATTCCGTCGTGCACTTCTTATGTTTTTACGTTTGTTTCGGACGTTAGCTGCAGATTATCTAGAAAATTAAAGACTTTTAGGGTACACAAATACGACGTTTTGATTTTTACCCGAAATAAAACTAAAAGCATCATTAATAATATTTTCAGCAAATGATAACTCATATATCACAGCCTTTAATAAGTTAAAGGTTGATATATTATCTAAGCTAAAGCCCGGTGTCTAAAGTCAGGTGACTCAAACAAACTAAAAGAAACTAGATCAAATCATTTGATCGCACCTAAGCTGTTCTTTTGACATGTAATTGACCTCGAGCCAATAGGATCTAGATAAAAATAAGCAACTCTACATTATCTATTATCTCTGTTTTTTAATTGTAGTTTTTATGTTTTTTAGTTTTTGTAAAGTTATTGTATATTTATGTATTCTAATGTTTATAATTAGCTTGTAAATAAAAAATCTTTCATTCTACATCCAATACAAGAATATAAGCAATAGCCAGACATTCATGACGAGCCTTCCGTTCCCGGAACGAGGAAAGAAAAAAATTAAGTAAGTCTGAAAAAACGATTTAATCCGATATGTTAAAACATAAATAATAACACTAGTTAACAGTTTGTTTATACCTTGTCAACATAATAGTAATCTTTATAAATTAAACTTATTTGCCTTTAAAATAAAAAAAGTGATCGTAAACCAACAATCGCAGATACAAAAAGCATCGAGTGTGCGCCCGCCGTGAAGCAAATTATTCGGAATCACGCCTTCTGTTTTGTATTAAAACTTAATTTTCATAGTTAAACAGCGTAAAGTTTTAGGTGAAAGCGGTTATTAAGGCCAGGGGCTAAGTAAAACCAACAATTACACCATTAATAAAGTATTAACTAATAAATAACACGGTACGTAAGCTTAGAGTTATAATATTAAAAGAAACTGTTTATATGGATATCAAAATGTATTATAATTTTGTTTCTGTAAGGGACTAAACCCTACCTTATCTACAGATTTTGTTTTATTTTACGTGTAGTTTTGGCGTAAGAATAGAACTACTGCATCTGTTCTCGTGGGTGCCGTAAGAGCAGGGGGAATATGCGGGAATGGGCAGCAGCATTCTCCTCGATCTTGTGCTCTAATGCGATCACCAAGACGCCGTAGCACTCATAGCGAAGCACGACTAGCCGATTCTAACCGATCGGTAAAGTTAGGCAACGTTCGCTGTGGTCACTACTTTGATGGGTGACCACGAAATCAAAAAGTGGTATTTACAACTGAGCGCTACCGTGCTTCGGAGGGTACGTTAAGACGTCGGTCCCGGCTGTTGTCGTTAAGCCAAGTCAGAAGCCTTTGGGCGGCCTAAAAATTCTGACACCAGGGCTACATTACATGAGAAGAAGAAGACCAAGACGCCTGCCACACGATATGAAACCAATCGTCGTTATCGTGTCCTGTACAAATCGTGTCACAGCATTAGAAATACCTTTACTATACGATAAAGTTATTTTTATTAAAAAAATAATTATTTTGAATAAATAATTATTGACATGACATGTTTCAGAACGCGTCTTAGTGGAACATTATGATTTTTTTGTAGATTTCTGTAAGACAAGGAATTCGCGTAGTTTCAAAGTAAGGAATCGTAAAGTAGTCATTCAGAATTAGGGCTCTGGTGGGGATGCAGTGGACGCAAAAAGGCCGTGATGATGTGGTACATAAATAAGTGTGTACTAAATTAAAAACTTATTAACGTCTTCATCGGTTCGCCTTAACGCATCGTGTCAGTTTTAATTTCAAGCTTGTCAAACTGGGCTTGAAGCTTGAAGGCGTGACCGATTATTGTCAATACCTTTTTTATTTATGAAGACGTTGACCTGAGATGGTAGAGATACATTTCTGTGATATTGTAACGGGTTTTGAGGTGCTGAGTTGGTGGCTGATTTTTAGGGTTCCGTACCCAAAGGTTAAAACGGACAAAAAATGAGAAAGGGACTGCATCGCTGGTCTAGTAACTTCTTAATTAGGCCAGATCTTAAATCCGGCTCATTATGGCCACAGATCTAAGGCTAAGGATACATCCTTACCAACCTTACCTTACAAGTCTTACCTACTAAGCTGCAATGTGAATCATTTTCTCTCTCAAATTTTTTGTGATTCATGAAATGAATGAATCATTTTTAAAGAACATTTGCAACTATTTTTAATGGATTTCCTAAGATATTCCTGGCCAAGTTTACCTGTCTAAGGGTGGATTTGACCAAACTTAGATTAATGCGCGAGAAACTATACCAAAATAAATCTATTCCAATAATTCATTAGTCGTTTTACAATGCAATACAAAAAGTATAACTATGCTTATTTATACGCGAATAGTGGAATGAACGATGAACGAATCAACCACAGACCAGCTAATAATTATTGTTCTACAACGCCAAGGTATTCATGCTTATGTAATGTTAACTCAATTTTGTCGTATTATAGTGCAGGAAAGTAAATGTTGGAATTATATGGCGCGCTACCGCCATTAAAATGTTCTCGGAATAATTTGTTATTCCACCAAAACCGACTGAATTTAGAATAGTGTAGCAAGCCTTCAAACATAAAACATACGGGCCTTAAGGTGGAACGTTTCAATACCGCGGCAAATTCAACATTTCTTGCATTCTTTTGCCAATAATAGCTTAATTACTAAACGTGATTACATTAAAACTGATTTAACGTAAAGAAACAGAATGTAACAACAAATTACTATTAAAAGTATCTCCTAGATATCATTGGTTTAGCGACATGGCAATAAACAAATTTCGTCTTAGTTTTTCAGTCTATTGCCATTTGTCGCTAAACCAATGAAATGTAGGTGATACTTTTAATTGTAATTTATTGATACATTCTACCTATTTATTTGCTCAAAATTAGTTTACATGTAATCACGTTGAGTAATTAAGCTATTATTGGCAAAAGAACGCAAGAAAATTTGAATTTGCCGCACTACTAAAACGTTCCACTTTAATTAAATGAATCACCATCCGAAAACTAACATTTTACGAACTCCGTAACAATGTCAAATGGGCGATTCCCAATTACCTTTAACGCACCAATCGTTAACTTAACGTTAAGTTGACAATAAAAGTTTACGTTTCCTGACATTATTTGCTGTTTAAAACCTATTCGAAGCTATTTACTGTGATCCCTGTAGATAAAGGCGGACGTAACTTTGCTTACGTCATTCGTTGTTAATTGCAAACGCCGGCTTTTGAGGAATTATCTGCACAAAATAGAACAGAAGTCAATCACATGTATGTACTTCACTTTTTATACCTACGCTCGGCGCTCGCGCTAGGGCCGTCAGCTTTGGCTTATGCACAAAAAACTATCGTGGTAGTGACACTCGTATCTTCTAGTTGTTTGATTTCTTGTTGAGAATGAAACGGGAAGAACGGAAATATAACAACTAAAATATAACTAAAATATTTCAATTTTAATGTTAGTCGCGTAACTCGGGTGCGGCGTGGCGGCCGCGGCCGGCTCGCCAATCCAAACCTACCTTTAATTACTTACCTACCTACCTAACTGTTCTGTGTTACGTTAAAACGAACCGTCGAAATACAAACAAATACCTTACCTCTCTGAAACAACTGGTAGCTTAAAAAATGACAATTCACTGTTTAATGTTGAATTTAAACAACCGTCCACTAAACAATTATAATAGCTTTTTTTTTGTTGCTCCATTTTTGCACAAAGAAGGTTCACAAACGCGTGTCTCAAGCGGACGGCACTGGCGCTCGCATTACTCCGACAGACTCCGAGACATCGTGTCGGTGAGCGGTGTCTATGTGTGCGTTGCTCGAGCGCACTTACTATGTTGATTGCTTTCTGTACTATATTCTGTGTTTTCTGCGATGGCGCGTGCGACAGAACAGAAAGTACCTAGTGTATAATAACAATATTATAAAGAGGAAAGATTTGATTGTTTGTTGGTTTGTTTGCGTTGAATAGGCTCCGAAACTACTGAACCGATACGAAAAATTTTTCACTGTTAGGAAGCTATACTATCCCCGGAAGACATAGGCTAGGTATATTATTTTCCGCTACTCAGCTTCAAAGTGTTGGAATAATATTCCACCGCCCATAAGGAACCTGCAAAGTATTGTAAGTTTTAGATTAAAATTGAAGATTTTTTTATTTGAACATCAAAAAGCGGAGGAAGCTCTAAGACTTGACACTAGTGCCATCTAATTACCATTACCATTATCTAAAAAAATCATAGAACACCCCCATGCATAATACGCATAATACACATGCAACCCCCCACCTTCTCTTACACAAATATTTCACATTTGTCAACTAATTAATACTAAAAAAAAAAAAGATTGTTAGTTACATTTCTTTAGTGGTTTTACATTTTCTTTTGTGTTGGATGACCTATATATATATACTTTACTACTGTGTACAAAATTATTATATGAATTTTTGACCATAAGCGTTTAGACTGTTAATTTTTAGTTCCCATGTTATTATGGTTGCTACTTACCCAATGCTTCTTTTGGTTACCTCAACTTTTTTATGTATGTAACTACTTCCTTGTATTTTCACACTTATTTTGTTACTGGTTACTTTTACATATTATGTTATTTTATTTTATTCGTCTTTCATGTTTTATTTATACAATTATACATTTACATTTTTGTATTTTGCTGTAAGCTGAGCCGTGACGACACCGAAACGGCCCAACGGAAGACCAGCACTGGTCGTACGACCAGCATTTATGCTGAGTTGGGACCGATTCGTGGCAACTGGCAATCGTTGTTATACCTTTTTTGTTTTTTAGATGTTGTACAGTTTATTAATTGTTGTTGTCATGAATAAATCATTTTTCTTTCTTCTTTCTTTCTTTCTCTTTATTATATTCTCAAAAAAATTAGGGTTCCTTACTAAAACTCCAATAATGTAGCCCAAGGTGCAAAAAAACGACCAAAATATTCTTTAATAACATTGCGTGCGTTGCGAAAACTATTATACCCGTGCGAAGCCGGGGCGAGCCGCTCGTAGTAAATAATGCACATGTATGGAGATATATGCTCTGTAGAGTGTAGTCTCTGTCACTCACAGGGAGATAGTGGACTTTGTAGAGCATTGTCTCTTTCGCACAATATTTATTTTTCCGTGGTTTCGCAGGAAACACTTAAAATAATATGGGCAAAGTTTCACCGAAATTCGTTTAGCGGATTGTGCGTGATTCACACAAAGAAACAGGCGAATAACCAAAAATTCGATAGGATTCCGGATATTGAAAGTTTTCCGAGTAGTTTTATTATTATTTTATTTTATTTTTATTTTGAGATTTTAAGAAAACTTACAGCTAGGTACAAGTATAGAGAAATGAACATATAAAGAAGGCCAATTACAAGTAATCAAATATCAAAATATTCTTTCGATAAACACTTAATTTGGAGTATGAACACTCACATGAACGTCAAACAAAAAATCAGCCTAATGGTCCAGTCATTCTCAAGGAATGCGTTTACCAAAGAACAGAACTTTCTTTTCCTAAAAATAAAATAAATAATGATAGTAAATTATTATTTTTTTAATTTTTGTCCCTATACATTTTTAGGGATAGCGATAGTAGGGATACTTAGGGTGAGTTGATCGTAGCTCCTTAACTATGCATCAAAAACTAACCAGTAGTTAATCAACATTTTTTAGAGATTTTAACCATGGTTACCTTAACTACACAACAAAAAGCCCACGCTTAGGGGTTAGAGATTGGTCGAAATAGAAGTGATAGCAAAGATATGGTAGCGCAAATATTCTAGGTTGGTAGGGGTAGATTATATCCAAAAGATCGAAAATCTGCGTGAATCATCCCAAAAAATCAATGTCACATTCATACAGACGACAGAAAAACTGTTTATGTCATTCACAATTTTGCGGTTACGATAATAACAGTAAAGAATAGAATAAATAATAGCAGGAGGAACAATAGGTGTAAACTTGTGGGACACAAATAATATTTGTTAACGTCATGACTTCATCACACTCACGATGGAAGATTTCACTGTTTTTGTGCCTATATACGGATAAAGTGCTTCAATAATAACTTAAGGTAGGTAATTATTACAACGAATGTGTTACAATGAAGTTCTCGACAAATATGTCTACCTAGGACAGACTGTCCAATTAGGTAAGTCCCACTTCGACAAAGATGTCGCACGAAGAATCCAACTCGGTTGGGCAGCGTTCGTGAAGCTTCGACCTATCATTTCGTCCAAAATACCGCAGAGCCTGAAAACGAAAGTTTTCAATCAGTGTGTTGCCAGTGATGACTTATGGAACTGAGACATGGTCTTACTGTTGGCCTCATTAGTAAGATCAAAGTCGCACAACGAGCTATGGAGAGAGGTATGCTCAGTGTTTCCCTGCGAGATTAGCTCCGGAATGAAGAGATCCGCAGGAGGACTAAAGTGATCGATATAGCTCTTAGAGTTAGCAAGTTGAAATGGCAATGGGCAGGCCACATCGCTCGTAGAACTGACAACCGATTGGGAAGAAAGGTTCTCGAGTGGCGACCACAAACAAGACGCAGCGTAGGCCCCGCACTAGGTGAACTGACGATCCGCGGGGAGCCGATGGATGCAGGAGTCGAGCAGCCGCTCAAAGTAGCGATTTTACAATATGCCACCTGCGTTAATGAAATATCGTGTTATCGAATTGTATTATGCTTTTTTATTATTGTATCGGTTGTGTTCTATGATTGTTCTATTAAGTTGATTGCCATTGTTCTGGAAATTATGGTTCTTACGACTGGTTTTAATCTAATGTCACATTATAAAAATCGATTTTTAGACATAAATGTTAAATAAAAATAAATTAAATCTAAAAATCGGATCTAGGTCTTATTCATTTCAGGTTTTTATGGCTTTTAATGTACATACGTACATAAGGGCATACGTTTGAAGGCATTTCGTAATGGGTATGGGAAGGGATAACTAAGAAAATTTTGTTTAAACTTCATCTGCTGCCGGTATTTTTAAGCTAAACTGACTTTTAATTGGGTTTATCAAGATAAAAACTAATATTGATCCTCCGGGACGGGGGCTTCGGGATCGGGGTACTCCGAGAGTAACCCGATAGTTATGGTGTAAAGTGGATAAGTTATTTTAATTTTATTAGCTGTAGATATACCATAAATTCGTTTATTTTGCATTCCAACCCAGTTGTTTTTAATGTGTCTCGAATTTTTAACTTGATTGATGGTGCACTTTCAAGTTAGTTTTTACATGTGTCATTGAAACTTAACCTCTAAGTACTGACGAAGTCTACCGCCATAGAACAATATGGGAATCATAAAAGAAAGAGAGCTGTAAAGAGTTAAAATGAACCAGTGACAGGTTCCCCGCGAAATCACCAAATTTTCAGGTGTAAAAGTGCATAGCTTAGGTATGGCTTCGAAAAAGCAATCTATTTTTTGACAATTTTTTATGGTAACTAGTACGATAAATGTATGTAGGTTACCATTTTGACAGTCCGCCTGTCGTCGTAAAGTTTTATTTAAAAGGCATGGGAAATATTTTAACAACTGAACTAATAGCACTACGCATGTAACATTATTTAACTGCGCGGTTTGTTTAACTGTACTTAGGTTACATTACAACTTCATAATAGTCGGAGAGATGGCGGTTATTTTGTGTAAGGTCTTCTCAGATAATTTACAGATTCTGGTTGCTCATATCACTTATAGATGCCCAAAACATATCAATAAAAAAGGTATCAAAACGCATTTTTTGGGATTTAAATTGTAATTTATATTGTCTAAGAAAAAAAACTTCAATAGTTAACTACATAGACCGTAACGACTTTTTGTGTAAAATACGAAACTAATCGTAATTTGATTTTTGATTTGGTCCTGAAAATGTAGCCCGCTCTTTCTTATAGATCGAAATAACAAGAACCAATAGTTTTAGGATCGTCAAATAAAGCTTTGTTTTGTTTTAAGTACAACGAATTGACAAAATTATCTTATTTGTAAAAAACTGGAACACCTTAACCATCTCAACCGGTAGCCTCCTGTTATTCATAGCTGCGCATACGCATTGTTGCACTATGGTTGCCCACGTTATGTCACAGTGTTTGTTTGAGCTTTCTACACCAAGTGTGGAAAGCATCTAATTTTCAACAAGAAGGTTCAATTTGCGTTCATATTTTTTTGGTTATTTTGTTTAGCATCTGATATTATAACTACGTGCAGAGTCAAAGGAAAAGCGACTCTATGACTTGTGAAGCCGTATCTTTATGACATAGATATATGATGATAATTAAATTATGTGATCTCCCAGTTCTATAGTTATATGTCTTAGAACAAAGCCAACGAGGTATAGGCGAATAATAAAGTGATACTAACTTTTTTTTACCTGTAATGATTAATGCCCCACTGCTGGGCAAAGGTCTCCCCCATTCCTTGCCTTGTCTTATTAGCTTACTACTACTATTATAATAAGGCTTAGGTATGCCCAAAAGTGCAAATGGGCAGGCCTCATCGCTCGTAGAACTGACAACCGATGGAGAAGAAAGGTTCTCGAGTGGCGACCACGAACCGAAGTAAAATAATACGTCTATATATTATGAAGACAAAATATAAATAAAATAAATAGGTACAAAAAGTTTAAAAACTAAGAGCTGCACGAGCCATAATTTCTAAAAAAAAATGAAAAGCACGTTCAATCTCTTAGCACCTATTGAAAAACCCATACAAATACCAAAGTTGGGCCATTGGATTAGAGAGGATGGATACTTTATTTTTTCCATTATCCATCATTGTGATAGGTATGAAGTGTTTAAAGAATACAGTAAACTGTATTGTAAATAATCTCCTCCCGGTTTGTCGTATGTTTATTTAAGTTAAACTCATGTCAATGGCCAAGTGCGAGTCGGACTCGCGCAAGGAGGGTTTCGTACCATTATCTATCCCTGCCATCTAGTGTCGAGTAGCAGTACTATTTAAAGCAGCGCAATCTACGACTCATCTGATAAACCCTTAAATATTTATTTTAATATTCCTGCCATCTAATGTTGAGTAGCAGTACTATTTAAAGCAGCGCCATCTATAACTCATCTGGTAAACGAGCAAAAAAATCACGTTTGTTGTTAGGGAGCCCCCTTAAATATATATTTTATTCTGTTGGTTAGTATTTGTTGTTATAGCGGCAACAGAAATACATCATTTGTGAAAATTTCAACTGTCTATCTATCATGGTTCATGAGATGCAGCCTGGTGACAGACAGACAGACAGACAGCGGAGCCTTAGAAATAGGGTCCGTTTTACTCTATGGGTACGGAACCCTAAAAATACTGAACGCCCATTGGTTGGCTGTTGATCATCGGCTATCGTCGACCAATGAGCGTACAGTATTTGTTAAGTTAAGTTAACATGAGTTAGGCAAACGTAGGAGAAACCGAGGGTTACTCACGGATGTTTACAACAACGATTTACGAATTACCCACGGAAAATGTAACGTAACAAACACAAAACAACTACCTAACATTAAACATTAACACTTTACCAGCGTCTTTGTTTCCCGATAAGTACAATCCGGAGGTCTTCAAGTTGCGAGTGACTAGGTATCTTCTAGGCAAGCATGTACCACCGTAGACCGCGTCGTCACTTTCCATCAGCTTAGATTGCGGACAAATGCAGGCCTATTTAGATATATAAAAAACCATGAAGGCATCGTATATGTGAGACCAAGTGCACACCAAATTTTTAATGATCTAGTCGAAGCAACACGGGACCAAAATGCTGGCTTCTTCTTGGGCCAAAGGTTGAGCATTGCTATTCAACGTGGCAAATTGGCAACGCTCAACCAAGTTAACTTGGCCTTGATATGTAGGTAGCTAAGTGGCATTTATTCGCGACCTTTCTACTTCTAGATAATCATGTTTTTTTAATCTAAAATGTTGACATATTAAAAATAGATTAACCAGACCAAAAAAAAAACTACCTATCACAACAGGTACAATTTACTTTTTGCGGTACTTTGACCAATAGTTTCGTAGCACGACAATTATTTTAACAACACAAATTACCTAACACGTAATGCCTACACCTCGACTTATCTCCCTAATTACTAATAACTCCCTAGAATTACTAGCATTTCTCTTGCGCTGGCGTACCAGGACATACCGAGAAATTTTGAAATTGTAATGCAAATTTGCCATTTTGCGTAACCCAGTCTGGGCATAGGGTTTACAAAACACATACACAATACAATGGATGACAGTAGGACAAGTCGAACGTTATGTGCAAAGTCTTTTGAAGCGCATTGTCAATGCAAATCCAAGCGATTGCTACAGCTTAGCCGTAATATGCATTGTGAGTGGAATAGTGTATACGTATATTACCAGATTTACATGTTATGTCATATTTTGCATGTGGAATTTGAGTTCAATCCAATACAATAATGCATTGAATTTACATAATATTATGACTACACTTTTGACATCAACATACTATTTTATCATATAATACGTTCTTCTCTCTAGCTCAAGATTTAATAAGCATAAGACGCATTTTTGTGCTGACTGTTATAATAAACGATAAACTAAAAAACCTTTTTGTTTCGATTGATGCCTTCAGTGTTAGAAAAATGAACATACCTAAACGTATGTTTTTTTCCAACTCTTTGACATTATAGGTAAGCTTTTAATTATTTTTTTCAAAGAACTTTATGTGCATAAAACATTAATTAAATTATGGCTGTCATAGGCAGCCGTTACGCTTTACATCAGGTGAGCGACTAGACCTAGACGTCCCTCATCTCATTCGAGTTTTTTAGGATTCTGATTTTGGCCTGTAAAAGTCTAAAAATAAGCCTTGTGCATTGTTTGCTTTTAACTTTGAATTTAAATTGCTAGATCGATATTTACATAACTTTAGTTTTTTTTAATGTAAATAAATGACGTGACGAGCTAGTCGTTCGCCTGGTGTTAAGCGCCACGGCCGCCCATAACAGAAAGCGGTGTCACTCGGAACTCTAAATTGAAGTTTCGCGTGACACTGCACACTGTGCAAGTAATCCTGAGACATCACACAGTCTAAAAAAGATTTCTAGACTGTGAAATCAGTTCATACGTCTTATTTGCCCAGTAATTTCACTAGCTACAATGTCCTTCAAACCAGAACACAGTTTGCACACTACTGCTTGGCGGCAGAATAACTGGCACAGCGGTAGTACCTACCTAGACGAACTTTGCAGAAAAGCCCTACCACCTAGTAAGTCGTTCTACATAATAGCAAAACGACACTTCATAAACATCAAGCTTGAAGCTATAATGTTTTGCACGTTGACATTTCAAGCCAAACTTATGTCTCTATTGCGTAGAAGCAATAGCTAATAAATTACGAAGCGTGGGTTGACACCAGAGACTTAGCACCCTTACTGTTAATATAACGCACTATTTACACTGTAGGAAGGTCTTACATATTGTACCATTGACAAAGCCCCTTTCATATCTATACAGGGTTCTAGAATAAATATCATATTTATGATCGTAATTGTGTAGGAATCAGAGATATGAACGCAATTTAAGGGCCCTTGGGTGAATAATTCAATTTCAATTTCAATTCAAGGGATCTTTTTAGAGATTTTAGATAAATACTTACCCACTAATAAATATTATGTAGCGGATGTTTAGTTAATTAGTGTTTTGTCTTTCTCTGTTGAGTGTGAAATGAGCAAAGATAAAGCAAGAGAAAACACTGGGTAGCTATTCAATTGCAGTGTTTATTGGTAACAGGAGTTACTGTGTATTATATATATTTTATTCAATAAAATACAAAATACTATTACTAAAATTAAATTAAATCAACTAAATCAAATAACCTCTACTTCGGCTAAAGGTTGAGCATTGCCATTCAACGTGGCAATGCTGCCAGCATATTGGGCACGTTGCCTACTGGTAGTGGTTTGTTAGATTAGGTTTATGTTTTTATATTATTTAGCTTATTAGGGCAGTTTTGTATTATATTGTTAATTTTATAGTACTAGTGTGGTAGTAGTTTAGACTTTTGTTTATTAAATATCTATTAAGCTCTAAAAAAAAAAACTAAGTACTTAACTAAAACTAAAACTAGACTTATAAATAAAAACCGCGTTTAAGTCGCTGTCTGCGGGTAAGGTGCCCAAAAAGCTGGCGACATTACCTCGTTGAATGGCCAAACTTAGTCTTTGGCCGAGGTAAGAGCCAGCTCTTTGGTCACCTGTAATTTCTATTAGGCGTCTGGATAGCTCTTTCACGAACCCGCGGGTGGATGGACCCCATGGTCTCATGGTTTCTACCCCAAACGGAAGAAATTTGCATCCCTCACCGATAGATTCATATTTCATCCGTTTGAAGTTTTGCGCCACTTCCGCCGCTGCACCAGCCACTCTCGAAGTGCCCTGGAGGTTTTTTTCTTATGCGATTGAATGACGTGACGAGCTAGTCGTTCACCTGATGTTAAGCAACACGGCCGCCCATAACAGTTGCAGTGTCACTCGGAACTTTAAAATAATAAAGTTTCGCGTGACACCGCACTGCGCACGTCATTCCGAGACATCACACAGTCTAGTAATCAGATTACCAGACTGAGTGATCAGATCATAAAGTCTCATTTGCCCAGTAATTTCACTAGCTACAATGCCCTTCAAACCGGAACACAGTAGTGCTTGCACACTACTGCTTGGCGGCAGAATAACTGGCAAAGCGGTGGTACCTACCTAGACGAACTTTGCAGAAAAGTCCTACCACCTAGTAAAGGTGGAAGGAGGTGGGACGTTGCCAGACTATCGACGCATGTGGCATACCAGACCAAAGGCCGTCCACGGCTCCAGGGAACTAACGTCAAGCCATCGGGCCTCTTGCCATCGTCACGTGATATATATTGTATTGTATAGATAAAAATCATGCGTGAACGGCTATCGGCTAATCATGGATAAGAAAAGTCAAGAAAATAAAAAACATTTTTACCTAAAATCTAATGAGCTGATAATTATAACGCCTTATCTTCAAAGGTTACATTACAATGATGTTTTAGATAAAATTCGTGTTGATAGATGGTATGAAGATGCGGTGTAAAACATTAAACAATAACCTGTTATGGGCAGCCGTGACGCTTAACAACAAGCGAACGACTAGCTCGTCACGTCATTATACTTTTACATTTAAAAAAATCACATCACATAAAACGCCACTTTAGACGCTTATCATAGGGGGAGGGGTTGCCATAATCACACGCTTGGCAGGCGGCTTGGTGCTGCTGCTTTTTGCTGGATATTCCCATAGCCGCCTGAATACCTATAATAGGTATGGCTAGAGGATGCAAGTGGCAATAGCATGGAGTTGAACCCTTTTGAATCCCCTAGCCTAGTCCCCCAGGGGACTATACAAAGCTCGCTATTCCATTCCAATCCCCTATGCTGGGGACCATCTGGGACTCATTCTACCTCTATACCTAATACGTAACTTAGGTTCGTATTATTTACAAGAACTACACGCAGAAGAACTAAGCTCAACCGTTGTAAATCTGTGTTCAAAACGAGATTCCATTAGCAAACAGACCAATTCGAGAGTGAAGTTTTAAGTTGAGAGCTAATCGATGACAGGCGGTTCTGTAATACGGGGCCTTCGACCCGTATTACGGAACGATGTTCAGTCGTCGATTGATGGTCAAGTAGAGATTTCACTCACCATTTGATCATTTTGGGAATTAAATCTCGTCTTGAACACAGACTTACAGTGATTGAGCTTAGTTCTGAATATACGGGCCTAAAACACGTTGGAAAAACTACAAAACTATGTATAGATATCAAAAACACAGATAATAGCGCGAAGATTATGAAATGCCGTAATGGCGAAGAATGCGATTAAATTAATATTTTAATCTGCTGAATAATAATGATTATTTTATTGCTCTGGCTCTTAAAATAATAAAAATACCAGCTCCTGCATAATAATATTGCTATTATTGCAACATTCCTATTTAAAATAGACACAATAAAATTATAATTAGGAGTTCGTACGAGTTTCGTGTCTCTACAATGTAATTACCGTAAGCATCTCGGTAAAAGGTTATTTTAAGCGTAATCTACAATTTAGTTTTTCCCAAAAAAGAGAGAGAGTTTCGAGGTTTGGTTTGGTTGGTTTGTGGGTTTGTTTGGTGAGTTTTTTTTGTTTTTTTTGTTTTTGTTTTTGTTGTTTTTGTTTTTGTTTTTTTTTGTTTAGTTTTTTTAGTTGTTTTGTGTTGTTTTTTTTTGTCATTCATCTAAATCAGTTAAAATTTTCTTTAAAGTAAATACGAGTGATCTCTTATACCTTCGAGATTTACAAGTGCGATTCAAGTCGACCTCATCTTTACTTTCGTGAAATGTAGTCAAACCATCAAGTGGGTTTGTGATGTAACAAAGACTGAGTAATTATCAAGGTAATTTATAGACTCATTCGCCGATAAATTTTTAATGTAAAGGAAAAATTAGAGTCACGTACAGGGTTTGAAACCCCATCCACCCGTCCCTAAAAGCTGGGGCATGCTTTATTAAGAGTAGGTTTTTTCACCGATAGTTAAGGTAACCAATGGTTAAAACTTCTAAAAAAATTTTAGCATTGGTTAGAATTTGTTAGCATTTTTAACCATTGGTTACTTTAACTACGGCTCAAAAAACCCACCCTAAGCCGTGACAAGTGATCTCATCATCTCATGCGATACTTCTGTACATCACATATAATATTTTAAGAGAAATTAAATTTTCTTTTTTTAAATTATAAATATTGTTGTTGTTGTTGACTAAAATAGACCTTTATTATTATTTACTCCTTTATTGCAATAATCGAGTGCAAAAGGAGGAATTAATGCTAAAGCATTTTCTACCAGTCATCCACATGTTTTGAGAAAGGGATGTAGGCGCGCATCAAAATTTGTTTTAAACACTTTTTACTATTTTTTTATAATTATTAGTAATGATAGAGTTATTGAATTTTGATCAGACGAATCAAATTGAAATACGTGTTATATTGATGTGGGAAATTATAAAATCTTTTACATAATAAAAATAAAATTAATGTTATAAATGATATATTATAAGTGGAAGGGTATTTACAACGACCTTGGCGCATAAGATATGATACTGGCCCATTGTATAAAGAAAAGGATGAAAGAGATAGCTTCTTGGAATCCAATCATAAGATGTTTTTAAATACAAATTGAAGTCGCAGACTGACGGTCCAGTAAAGAGTAGATAAATGGTTAAAAAAACAACTTTTGTTGTAATTGTTTCGAGAAAATTTATATATATCTACCCACCTACCTATTATATCTCAAATCACACGCGATTATTCGTGAAGAATGTTTAGTAAGATAAGAATCGGGTTCAAACCCATATTATAAAAACACATACGTAAAATCAGAACCATTAAAAAAATAGTTTGAAATAATATGAATAAAGAATTTATACTTTTATTTTTTGCCATTCAAATAATATTTGTCGCGCTTTTGTTTATTTGCTATGTTTTCTAGAACTAAACATAAAAGATAGCTAGGTAGATTATAAATTAATAAATCACACCACCACAAGCTTGTGTGATTGACCACGGTACGAAATAAGTTTAATTACATGAACGAACACCTTAATAAAAACTTAAATTATAGGTAATTGAACTGAAAATATTTGCAAAAGTGTAGGAATCATCATCATCATCAGCCTTGTTGCGTCCATTGTTAGCGCTAAACATAGGCCTCTGTTTAGCACTAACAATGGACGCAACATAGGCCTCACGCATTGAAAAAACATTGACAATAATAAATCTGTTAACATACCACACAAAACGATGAAATTTTAGTTACAGTGTAATGAAACTGTTATTTAATACCTTTCGTGGTTTTCCTCTATGAGAGACAACAATCGTACCAATAAAAATGTAAATACTACACTTGTTTTAATACTAAGTTACACTGAAAAGTCTGCAGAGCAAAACCTATAAGCTAATATAAATAATCTGACTCGAACATCTGTAACTAAGGATCATACAGCTTTGCGTCATAAGAAGCTTAACTGAATTGCAGGCAGACCTTTATAATATCTTTCACATCAAATAACCTGATACTTGATAGTTACAAACTATTCATAGCTTTATTAAGTTCAAAATCGTTAACATTTACTTGACATCAATAAACAGTAATCAAGAAACTCCACATTGACGTTATCATTGGTTTAATAGTGAATTCTGACGATTCAGTATATCAACAAGACAATTAAACTGTTAATAAATGAGCAGATAAGAAAATTGTAAGAACTATTGATACGAAAAATTCTCACGATGATGGTATTTCAACTAGCACTTTTGCTCAAGGAAAAGAGAAATTTAAAACGCTTTATCAAATAAAGTTATCAGTGTTGACATTCACACTTAAACAGATAACTAAGAAAACGTAACCGTAACTAGTAACTACATATAGAAGTTCAAGTACAGCAGCCTACAATAAACATTGACTATCACCAACGATAAAATTTACATTTCAAGCTAAAACTCGTAAAAACTTTACGATTTAACATCAACACAGTTTACAACTAGCTGCACTTTAATTAGAACTTTGATAAACTTGAAAATAAACAAGTTGATGAAAGTGCTGTTGATGCAATTTAAAATAAAAAGACCTCCCGGCTAAACAATAGTCTCATTCACGAGTTCACGCATTTCAAAATCAACTCACCATAAGAGTCGGCATCTGCACACATGGACCACAAAACAATGCACTCAAACATGTGGCACTTGGTAATTTAACGCTCAAAGTGAACTGACTAATATGTAAATCACTGGACCAAAAATGCACCCTTGTGAGACACCCGAAAAAAGTTATCGAATTTCGTATTTCGTTCGATATACGCGCACGAGTCGACGAGCGCGTGCCTTTCAATAGCTGCCCGCTTACAACACTGATCAAAGAGTGACTGAATGCCGTTGCCGCTGGCTGCGCCGGCGTCGATGTTTACTATGCTCCACTCCATACCATGAGCGAGATTATCACACGCCTCCATTGAATCTACAACCTATCCCACTTGACTTTGTAACTCAAATTCGCTTGCAACGAGTTTTACGTCTACTTATCTGTGTTAGTAAGTCGGGCACATGTATTTGTCATTTGTATGAATGAAAAAATAAACTGTGTACACTAGAGCTTTCTGCTGGATGCACATTCGTTTAGTTTATCATAACCTTAATTAACTCAACTACGCGAGTCGTATGCGTGCTGGTCCATGCGTTCAAGTGGTCTCGTATGTCGACACTGAGTCATTATTTACATTAGTGTTTTAAGTTTTCAAACGCTTAAACTCTTAGATAACGCTTCGTGGAATAATTAACGTGATATTTTGAATAACATAATAATTTGTCTTGATTCCCATCTGTTACTCGGTAGCTTAGTTTTAGTGGCATCTTTCCAAATGAAAGATGTAGCATTATTCAATCAATTATAAACCCTATTTTCTTATGTTTAAAATGTAGATACCTATCTATGAAAGCTTTTGTTTTATCATCATGCATCTTTTAATGAAATATTTGAATAGGCTATTGATTAATGGTAGTACTAATGGTGTTTTTTATTAGTTCGTTGTCCCATTATGTTTCGTTTCATAGTGGTTTTCCTGTTTCTAAATCTATATAACTATGACTAATACTTATTATTAGGTATACATTCACGTTCCGTACTTAATATTGAGTATTACATCTTAGCTAATGATTTGTTTATAGTTCTAATTATTGAGCTTTACAGCTATTAGGTATTTAACGATTACAATTCTTATCTTATATTTTTAATAGTACTTACTTACGGGATCTTTACCGTGATAAGAAGACCTTAGTAAAAGACTGTGAAAGGGATAGGCTGACTTTCCTGCACACAATATTCAGATTTTTTTTAATTCACTTGTAGTCTTCAGCCTCCCGTGAGCTTAGTGGTTGTAATAGTTGTAATTTATAACTGCGTTGAAATATTGGAAACTCGGAAATAGTTCTAAGTTCACTTTACCCATCTTAGCACATTTTTTAGAGAGACCTGTGTCCATATAATTCCACTATTCAAGCTAACCTAGCAAGAGCAAAGTTTCTAATATCATATCCTTAAAGTTTCTTCTTGTCTTTCCTTCTCCGATTTTAGCGGTGGTTGTCAACACTACAAAAGATCTTATGAAAAATTAACAGTTCTCGATGAAGATTGTGTCGTAACCTGTAAGGTGCACCATGCAGCAGCAGGTTACCATTCAACCACAATCACTTTATCATTTATGTCTGTGACCCAAGTTCTATGACTTTCTCTTGATACAAATGATTTACACCATAGCTCTAATAATTTGAATTCAGTTTAAGTGTGCCATAATAATAACATGAAATTGCTGTGACCGGATTATCGACACCAAAAATGAAATTTGGACCCTCGGGTCATTTATTTTGACCTTCAATTATGTTAATGGCCACCACAGTTTTGGATGCTCTTAATAACCATTTCTTTCATTGTTAATATAGGCTAATAACGGTTATTGACTTGTGATTGAAAGAGTTATAACTAAAACCTTCACCAATCCTACTAAATTTCACAATTTCTAAAATATTTGATGGATGACCACACACCGATAGACATTTAAAAGTGACGCGCAACATTTATATCAATTACAAAGAAATAGAGTTCAAATTCCATAAAAACAACCTTTGATCATCCAAAGAATGCATGCCTATTATGTTTTTTAAATACTATATCTCAACACCGTTACTCGTCTTTGTGTCTTAATGATTGTACATTAAGGTTGAATTTGGTTTGACTGCTTGTTATTTAGGGAGCTTAATGGCATGTATGGGACTTATCAATGCTATTGTATTAATATGAATGCATTGGAATTCGGAAGGAATTGTTCGTGGCACTCCATTATGATTTAGATTTGAGGAAACGGCTCTCAAAATGTTAACCGTTGTTTAATTAACGGTAGGTAATTAAGCTATTTTAAGGATTTCATCGTAAACATCCTCACACGAAACACAGCTTTTCTGTCTATATTTAATGTTGTTATGTTTTATTATTTCGTTATGTCACAATAACTTTGGCGTTTAGGTACGTTATTCCATGATTTGGCCACTGTGACTGTTTAATTTTTAATTTCTTAAGCTCAAATAGTATTATTGTATTATCTGATGCGCTAGAGTTATAGAGTGCTCTACATTTTCTATGCTAAAGCATAAAGTAAAGCAAGTAATAAAATTACTATCATTACTTTATGGTTAATCTCTGCTCTTAGCAAAGCAAACAATTGAAGTAGTATAACCTGGGCATTTTTTCTTTGTAAGCACTCAGGTAGGTACGTACTAATAAAGGTTGTTTCAATAAAATTATCAATAGTTAGAAGACTTCGTAAGAGTTCATTAACCTAGTCTGACTTTAATTTGATATCCCTTCCATCTGTGATTAACAAACAATTTGTCACCTATTATCTACCAATACCATGACTATTTATCCCACATTTTCGCTAGAAATATACTAGGTTAGCATAGACAATTTGTTCTGTTTTTGTCGCGTATTTTTCACTCACCATTTTTCTCATTTCGTGTGGTCGCACGCCGTGCTTTTAAGGCTGCTGTATACGCAGATTCACTATCTCACTCGCGCATTGTGACATTTTTGAAAATATTAAATATCTGAACTAACTTACGCAAAATCTGCCTAAACTATATTATCATGAATAACATTACAAACGTTCAACAAAAATATAATATTAATCCAAACAAGTTTTCATACATAAAAATGGTTACGAATGGAAAAAAACTTTGATACCGGTCTATTTGTGAAATCTTGATTCGATTAATACGATATTTTTGTTGAACAGTTGTATTGTTATTCATGAAAATATAGTTTAGCTAGATTTTGCGTAAGTAAATTCAGTTATTTAATATCTTCAAAAATATTGCAATGCGTGAGCGAGATAGTGGATCTGCGTATACAGCAGCCTCAACCAGCTCGCATGTCCAATGCCCATTGTATCTTCTTCGTCTTCCGGGCCGTGGTCTCCACTCGAGAACCTTTTAATCTTTGTTTCTTCCCCATCGGCTACCGGTTCTGCGAGCGATGTGGCCTGCCTTGCCATTTCAACTTGCCAATTCTAAGAGCTATATTGGTGACTTTCATTCAATAGTTAGTAATGAAAGTAAGTTTATCAATGTTACAAATAAAATCTGCTCAGGAAATTTCAAGTTTTTCAGTAAATAATGTCGGAAGGGCCTATTCAAATGGACGCTTTCATTAGCATTCAATTTCTGAAAGTCTCCGCATTTGATAGGATCCAGACCGTGCCTAAAGCAGCAACCTGTTTTGTGAGCTATGTCTCAGCTGAGCTACGATATTACGGGAACTTGATTTCTTGATATTACCGGTTGTGGTGCTATATTATATTGATGATGCGCTTGATACCTGACTTCGATTGTGGATCTATAAGTAAGAAAAAGAAACGTGTAGGTATCCGGAATCTAGATACCTACACGTTTCTTTTTCTTACTTATTAGGAACCAGATCCAGATCCTGGAGAGATTCTGGATTATTCCTAATAGCCCCCACCAAACCCTTTGTTATTTAGTTTTTGTGGCATCATAAAAAGCCATAATCTAACCTCCTAGCATTACTCATAATTTTTACAAACAACAATGTGTGTAGTGCAGGAAATATTTCCTCCAGTATATTCTGATCTAAGTTTGTATTACAGAACCTTCGGTGCATGAGTCTGACTCGCGTTTAGCCGGTTTTTTACTTTGTACAGAACCCTGGAAATGTAATTAATTACCTATTCAATAGTAGAAAATTCTTTAATCGTATATCATTAAAGTACGTACACTTGTAGCTACTAAGCCAAGTCGTGTTTCCCAAGTCACTTAAACCGGTTAACAATTTTCTTTAGAAGGCGCGTTTTCACATTGTTCAAGTAAAGCTTGGTGAAGATGGATGGACAAGAATGTTGCTAATGACCGTTTCCACGCTTTTCTTTTGTTTAAAATTTTGTATGTTAAAATATACATTATCTAAATCCATGGTAGTGACTCCATTCAGTCGACCTGGGCCACTTCCTAACTTGTCAAATTCCAAAATTGTCCACATCCTAACTTGTTTTCATCGTGATTTGTGGTAAATGGCAATTTCCTGTAATAAGTAGGTAATCATATTTGTACTCAATTTTGTGAGTGCAAAAATACTGTACTTTTGTATTATGCCATTTTAGTCACAAATAAATCATTTTTATAACTTCCCACTCCATTATTATTATTATTAAATTAAATTGATTGCTCATAATTACTGCTTAAAGATTCTTTTTTAATTTATAAACTTGTTCTATTTATTCTATTGATTTTTTACTACTAAAAATCTCTTCATCTGTAAATTGTCGTGACATTTGAGAAAATAAAATTGTTGTTGTAGGTCTCGGTATTTTCGGTATAGGTTAGGTTAGGTACACGATGTTAATGAATGCATAATTGAATGAATAAGTCTACAAGCATCTTTTATCTTTCATTGTAATATTCTAGACCTAGCATTCGTAAACAACACTACATATCATTGCCCTTCGCTGGACTTGCCTCTCTTATAAACCAATAGCCTCGTTTATTTACGTCGCTGACGAGTTGACGACCCACTGCGGTGGCATGTTGTCGCCAATACATCGAGTTACCTTGCCTTGAATCCTGCTCGCGCAGTTTTATCGTTTCTCATTCATGTTCAATTAGATTTCTTTATTTATCTATAGAATTGGCATACTCTTAGATTATGCCATGTTTTAATACTTTTGACATTAAGCACCCGGTAATTTTACATTCAGGAGAACACGCAGGAGAACTAAAGTGACCGATATGGCTCTTAAAATTACCAAGTTAATATGGCAATGAGCAGGTCACATCGCTCGTAGAACTCACAACCGATGGGGAAGATAGGTTCTCGCATGGCGACAACGAACCTGAAGACGCAGCGTAGGCCAGCCCCCACTCGGTGGACCGACGATCTGGTGAAAGCCGCGGGGAGCCGATGGGTACAGGAGGCGAGCAGTCGCTCAGGCGCTCTGTGGGGGAGGCCTATGTTCAGCAGTGGACATCTTCGAGCTGGTGATGATGATGATGATGATGATGAATTTTAGATTCTCAGAAAAGTGGAACGTTTCACTAGCGCGGCAAATTCAAATTTTCTTGCGTTCTTTTGTCAATAATAGTTTAACTACTAAACGTGATTACATTAAAACTGATTTAACGTCAAGAAATAGAATGTAACAACAAATTACGATTAAAATTATCTCCTATATATTATCATTGGTTTAGCGACAAATGGCAATAAACAAATTTCATCTTACTTTTTCAGTCTATTGCCATTTGTCGCTAAACCAATTATATGTGGGTGATACTTTTAATTGTAATTTATTGATACATTGTATTTATCTGCGCAAAATTAATTTTAATGTAATCACGTTGAGTAATTAAGCTATTATTGGCAAAAGAACGCAAGAAAATTTGAGTTTGCCGCGCTAGTGTAACGTTCCACTTTAAATAATTTCTCCTCAGTCTGAAATAATCTACTGCGACCCTTGGCAATTCAAGACGCCTGCCAATCGTGTTTATTATGGCAGCCCTTCCCCCCTAATGAGGGAGGCCTATGGTCAGTTGGCAGCTTCCAGCTGATGAAGATTATTTCTTCCATCTATTGTTATGCAAAATAGCATTCGACCAGGCCATAGACATCAACAAAAAGGTACTCGAGTGATGACTACGAACCGGAAGACGCAGCGTAGGCGTAGGTGGAGTGGACCGACGAACTAGTCGAAACCGCGGGGAGCCGATGGATGCTAGAGGCAAGCAGCTGCTCAAAATGGCGCTTTATAGGAGAGGCCTATATGATCAGCAGTGGACGTCTTCAGGCTGTTGATGATGATGATACACAGTAACGACCTACGGTGAAATCTGCCAACAATCTTCGAGAAAGTACCTACTTATAAACCAGGGCACCAGGAGTAAGGAGCACGTCGGTTGGTACAAGTGTTATTTGACAGTAACCGGCTCTCGACCTCGGGTACAAAGAAAGCAATTGTAACCCATCTTCGAGTGTTTCAAGGGTTCCTGTAGTTATTGACTGTTGACATTGTTTTATGGATTTAGGGATCCTTAGGTAGATAGACTGTGACTTAGGTAGACTGGTAAACCTTGATAGTGATTTCAGCGAAGTAATCATGACTGTATAATCATCATCAATCAGACTACCACTTTTACTAGGTGGTAGGACTGGGCAAATGAGACTTTATGATCTGATCATATAGTCTAGTAATCTTATTACTAGACTGTGTGAAGTCGCAGGATGACGTGCGCAGTGCAGTGTCACGCGAAACTATATTAATTTAGAGTTCCGAGTAATACTGCAATCTGTTATGGGCAGCCGTGACACTTAACATCAGGCGAACGACTAGCTCTTCACATCATTCATTTACATTTAAAAAAAATACCAAGTGAATGGATTGCGAACAGTCATTCAAAGTTATAAAAAACTTTAAAATAGAGTTAGTGAGGCAAAAAACAAACGAACAAAGTCTTATTCCGCTGTGGTCCTAGCAGTAAGAGAATGGAACCACTCCATCTCTTCCTTTAGGTGCCGTAAGAGGCGGCTAAGGATATATCCATGAAATTTACAGCAGCATTCTCTTCGGTATACCAAGCCGCTTGCCAAGCGTAGTCATATAGTATTCTGGCAAACCCTCTCCCTATGATATAGTGTCCAAAGTAGCGTTTTATTAAGGCTTGTGTGCTACAGTGGACATCTTAAGGCTGATGATGATGATGTTATGTAGTAAACTAATTTTGCAAGAGATATGTTTTTTTGTTTAGTAATATCATTGACCATTCAAATTAAAAGAGGCAATCTTAATAACCATTTCGTTTTCATAGACATAGATACTATACTATACAGATTTTGATAGTTTATTTCAAAACTTAAGTAACATATAATAATAAGTATACTAAACTAAACTAGACCTAAAAACTAAACTAAACCTAAAAACTTTAAAACTAAGATATAAAACTAAAAATAACAATCTAAAGGAATCTTGAACTATCTATAGACCGGCAAAGGTCTATAGATAGTTCAAGCAATCCGTGGAATCTGGCAACGTTCCCATAATGCTGGCAGCGTTACCCCGCTGTATAGCGAGGCTGATCCTTTGACCAAAGTAGACGCCAGCATTATGGTCACGTGCCGATTCAACTAAACGCCCCGCTAAATCATTAAAGATTTCTATGGCACCCGGTCCCCATGGCCCCATCGTCTCTACGCCAAACGGCACAAATATAAAACCTCTGTCAAGGCTAGAATACTTGCGCCGCTTGGCAAATTTTATTCAAATTCAATTTAGATTCAGATTCAGATTCAGATATTTATTGCTTCCGTAGTGTACCTACACAGGTGGAATAAGTATAAAATTAATTAAGAAGGCTCATTATGGACCCCGTTGGGCGCAACAAAATATAAAAAATATTAATAAAAAATAAAAATATAATAGTATTTTTTTTTCTCTTATATTTTGGCTCCACACATAGTGTATTTAGCCAGTGTCAAATATTGTAATTTTTCATAATGATAGAATATTTTGCGTAAAGTCAAGTCTTAGTCACAGTCTGCGTAGTCATAGTCCAGTCTAAGTCAGGTAGTCTCAGTCCAGTTTAAGTCATGCCCTAGTAAAGTGGTGGCAACTTTACTAGAAGCTTCTATGGAATTTTGGAAGCAACACGAAAAACCACGTTTCACCACATTATATCACTTGCCCACACTCATGCTCGTAATTCAGCACTTAATGCGTAAAACGCCACCGATTTTAAACATTAACACTGGAAAAAGCACGAGTTTTGAAAAATAATACAATGCAATGACGTGAACTTTTCCGCGTTCCCGCCAAAACTCCTAGCATTTATTTTGTAGTTTGTTTCTTGTCTATGAACTTTGTGTTATGTTTGTAATCTGTGGTCGTGAAAATATTAAATTAACCAGAGGAACCCTCGGCAATTTTCGTTCGCTCCCGCTTTAGCACCTCATCGACAAGCATCCTAAAAATGGTGCAGTCAACCTTGACCTCCATCGTACCCAATTATTGGTTCTACACATGGAATATAGATAATATTCTGTGGTTCTATCTATCACACAGAATACGGGATACCGTATTCTGTGTTATTCAGTGTTCTGTGTTCAGTATTCAGTAATCTGTGGTTCTATCACATAATAAAGCTCCATCCTGTATACTTTTTCATGTAAAGGATTGACATGACGAGCTAGTCGTTCGCCTAATGATAAGCGCCACGGCTACCTATAACAATTGAAGTCAGAGCTACAATGCTATACAGACGGCTCATATCGATTTCTTCAGATACCCAGATACAATCCTTGTTTGCCGTAATCTGTGTACAATACGTTAAACTTATAATACCCTTCTGTTTAGTCGTGGGTTAAACATATTCGCGCGTGAAAACGTGCAGGTAAAGTAAGGGATGAAGCCCCGTCTCTACATTATAATTTTTAAATAAAAATATCCCTTATTAGAAAACAGTTTTGCGAAATACATTCTGAAACAAAACTTTGCAAAATAATGATTACCTTATCATAAAATGTACAAAGGTAGATAGCGGCACGCGGTGCTTTTGATGTTTACGAGCTTTGATGGAATTTTTGCCGACGCTTTATGTCTTGCACCTCAGCAGATGTTCGAAATGGCCTGACCATCGAGTAATTTGCATTTACCCAGTTACTTGAGCATAAGGGTCACTGGTTAGGTAGCTTTGCAATCTTTTCACTAGATAACATCATTCTTATCACTAATTGCCGACTAATAAAAGTAAAACGTTAATTTGTTTGTTTGTTCTTTTGTCTGCCTTTCACGCCGCCGGCTAAACCAATTTGGTTGAAATGCACACATATTCCTGAGATGTACATGACAGTACTTTTACTCTTAGGTGGTAGGACTTGTCTGCAAAGTTCGTCTAGGTAGGTACCACCGCTTTGCCAGTTATTCTGCCATCAAGCAGTAGTGTGCAAGCACTACTGTGTTCCGGTTTGAAGGGCATTGTAGCTAGTAAAATTTATGGGCTAATGAGACTTTAAGATCTGATCACACAGTCTAGTAATCTTATTACTACACCGTGTGAAGTCTCAGGATGACGTGCGCATTGCAGTATCACGCGAAACCACCAGTGGGATTTAAACCCGCGCCTTCCATCTCAGCGGATTAGACGCTCGAGCTATGGTTACATGGCCATTGGCCAGTCACTTACTGCGAAAATCTTTTCGCTTTTCGTTTCTTTATTTCTATTTTTTCTTTCTGTTTAATTTTTCTTTTTTTTCTATCCTTTTTTTTCTCCTAGGTTCTCTAAAACCTTTATATTAAACAAGTGAATAAATCAATGGCTTTTACACGCTTTATAGATTGGTCCAAATTAGCGGTGATTTCGGTCTCGATGTTCTATTATAATTGGCGTGTAAAAACTGTGCAGTAGAGCCAATTGTATTACTGCAAAAACTGCCAATTGGTAAGCTACAAGAATCTAGAAGCAAACATGTTGATCATAAGACCTCTGTGACTCGATTTCATTATATCCATTTTTGCTATTATAGGTACTCAAATCACACGGTGCATTCAAGCTAATGCAAAGAATCATTTCAAATTTTACTGACTCGAAAGTTCAAATATAGAATGCTGTTCTATTGTTAAACCTAATGAGGAGTTTTATTAAAAAAAAAGAAATGGAGTTTTATGTATGACCCAATAGATGGCGCCAGTTGTGGTTTTACCAAAATCTGTCACTGTCACTGTTTCAAGCATAGACCACAGGTTATAGGAAATGTGTCACGATACTGACGGACAACTCTAAACTGTTCCGTTTGTTCTATTTTCGTTGCGCGATAGCTCGCCTTAATTTTGGATCATAATATTAACGTTTATCTGTCTCGCAGTTCTGCTGTACTTCAATTTACTTAAGAATAATGCACCACATACTACTTAGGAGATACTACAGACAATGTACTCGTGGTCCACTCAACTGAATTTGACATTTCTTTGTAGGTAGTCTAAGCATTTTCTTATGTTTAAACTACTCTGTGGTTTGAAAGGTTTAAACTATGTACTTACAGCGCCACCTAGAAAAGAAGCGGAACTAGTGTTTTTTTTTAAATAAAAAGCCTCATTTGACACATGGATTAAAACGATTCTTTGCCGGCAGCACTATTCCATCTACTGGCGCATATCAATCGACTGGTATAAACGAGGCATCAAATAGTTACTACTATAATGCTGTAACATCCGCAAATGTAATCGAGTACTATTTTATACGTTTATAAAACAGTTTCAAAGCTTTGATGTTGTTTGGTCTCTAGATTTCATACTATTCGATGACCCAATAGGTGATACTTACTAGGTTGTGGGACTTTTCTGCAAAGTTCGTCTAGGTAGGTACCACTGCTTTGCCAGTTATTCTGCCGCCAAGCAGTAGTGTGCAAGCACTACCGTGTTCCAGTTTGAAGGATCTTGTAGCTAGAAAATTACTCTTAAGGCGACGGGTAGAGCAAACTATGTGTTTTTGCCACGTTTCCTGGCGTAATTAGAACATGTGGAGCTTTGAATTTAGTATTTATCATGTAGTTAATTTCATTAAGTTTGTGATGACCGCAAATACAAGATAAAAAAAAGAGAAAAAAATCGCAAACCTCGCTTAAAACAATTGAATGTTCCCATTTTACTGAGCTTCTACCGAATATATTTTTACAAAAACTAAATTAGTGTATTCGCAACAAACATTCAGATGCCGCGATGACTTAATAACTTTGAAAATACTATATAATAATAGATATTAATTAAAACCCGTCAAAATCAGTAATTTCGTGCGTTGTCTGTGTCGTGAGCGCCGCGCTGAAGTGCAGACTGAATTGATATTTAAGACTACAACGTTAAGTTTGATGTTTCTTTGAACGGATTTGAACCTGCTTATCTCGCTCTACCCGTCACCTTAACGGTTATTACAGTCTTAGAGTATAGAAGACTAAGCATAGAGAGAACTTCAACTTATGTACCAAGCGTACCACTGTTTTGGACACTTTTTATATGAAGTGGACACTTTTTTTTTCTTATATTTTGGCTCCTCACATAGTGTATTTAGCCAGTGTCGAGTATTGTAGTTTTTCATCGTATTATGAAATATTTCATGTAAAGTCAAGTCTTAGTCACAGTCAGTCAGGGTAGTCATAGTCCAGTCTAAGTCAGGTAGTCATAATCCAGTCTAAGTCATGTCCTAGTAAAGTAGTGGCAACTTTACTAGAGGCTTCTATGGAATTTTGGAAGCAACACGAAAAACCACGTTTCACTACATTATATCACTTGCCAACACTTATATATATACTCATAATTCAGCACTTAATGCGTAAAATGCCACTAATTTTAAACATTAACACTAGAAAAAGCATAAGTTTTGTGAAATAATACAATGCAACGACGTGAACTTTTTCTCGTTCCCGCCAAAACTCCAAGTGGACACTTTGATGTAAATGAGTCTGACACATTTGTATAGAAAAAAACAGTTGAATCGAGTCGAAAAAAAATGGTACGGTGACTTTTCACAAGCGTAGCTAATTACTGTATGTTTGTTTCTTTCCTTCGCCACTAACGTCGCGATACGTGTGAGCAGTACAAATATAATATCGTTTTGATGGTCTCTCTTTGCTTTTAGTCTATACTCTAAGATTACGGTGGTACCTCAATCCTACCACCTAGTGTAGTTACAATGTATTAATCCTTCAATAAATTTCTCAAAGATTGACGTTATCAGCAACACTACATCAATCACTATCACCGACATTGAATCTGTCACAAAAACCCTCCCCAAAAGGCCGCGGGGGTGTTATCAGGTCCTAAACCTTTTAACATTCTCCCTTTATCTGGGGCTTACTTTCGACGTCAGATAGCCCTGTGACTACCCGGTGATAAGGTTTTAGGGGTCCGTTCGAGATATAACAGTCTGCGGCAGTGTTGCCAGGTCAGATTTTTGAAATTACATCGTGTTTTTACCATAAAAATACAGTACTATCATTAAGCTATTTATGTATTTATTTATTTAATCGGTACACAAAACAGAACACTTTCAATTTTTAAAGTAAAAATAATTATGGTACAAGTATCAAACCAGAAAATGTCCCTAAACATGTATACACAACATGACAAAATTACAAGCATTCCTATTAATTGAGAGAACCTTTTTAAACTAAAAAAGTGGGTAGATCAATTACCACTGCAATAATTAGTAAAATCACGGCGACTCCACATTTGTAGGGGATTTCCCGAGTAGTGCTGATACTTACCAGCTAGCTAGAGCTAAAGCACAGTGCGTTTCGTTTTACGCAGATAGATATTTTGTTTTTTTAACATTGAAGTTAATGTGTCTTTCACTTGCATTTTTACTCATCATCATCATCATCAACAGCCTGAAGACGTCCACTGCTGAACATAGGCCTCCCCCAGAGCGCGACACCTTGAGCGGCTGCTCGCCTCCTGCATCCATCGGCTCCCCGCGGTTTTCACCTGGTCGTCGATCCACCGAGTGGAGGGACGGCCTACGTTGCGTCTTCCGGTTCGTGGTCGCCACTCGAGAACCTTTTTTTCCCCATCGGTTGTCAGTTCTACGAGCGATGCGGCCTGCCCATTGCCATTTCAACTAGCTAATTCTAAGAGCTATATCGGTCACTTTAGTTCTCCTGCGGATCTTCTCATTACGGATCTTATCTCGCAGGGAAACGCCGAGCATAGCTCTCTCCATAGCTACTTCTTTGTTACTTGTTTTAGTTAAGCTATATCGCAATATGACTAGACAGCGGATATGGCTAGATCGCTCTAAGGCCAAATCTCGATGACTATGTATATCGCGGTAACGTTACATTGCTTTTGGACTAGATCTCCAAAAGTCCAGATATCATAACAATCAAGTAGTCGTTTGTTTCTTGTACAGCTATGTCGATAATCAGATCATTCCACTTTTTTACTCAGTAGGTACGCTACTTTTCAGGTGTGCTCATTATTTTAGAATACTTTGTGCCAACACTGATAGAACCCTCTGGGCGTGAGTTGATCAACACTTCTCCGTCATCGTTATAAATTCTTTTTCAACCATTAAATTTACAACAGCTCCACAGCAACGGTTAAAAAACTGTCTTGTTACTGTTGCGACAATAAAACCATTCATTTAACAGTTAAATAACGGGTTCTAATCAGTTGTTAAATAATAGATGATGCAAAACCGCGTTTCAACAACACGGTAGTTAAGAAAATAACCGTTAGAGTTATAACAATAACTAATTAAAGGCCTTTGTGGTAATAATATGTACCTAAGAGTCTTAGGTAAGAGAAAACGCCTTTTCGTATGTTGTACGTAGCATTTTAAAATCGATTTTCTTTGGTTGTACTGTTTGTACCTCACTTGTAATATTAGAAAAAGATCATTTCAACCAATGCGTTTATTAAAAAATATTTTAACATAACAAATACATATATATATATATATATATATATACTATATAAGTACATGCTTTTCTTTAAAAAAATCTACAATTTTTATTTAAGCTACATTTAACCACAGTCTCACCTAATGGTACCTAAGTGACGACGCGATCGACGATGGAGCATGCTCGCCTAGGAACCAAACTAATATTTTTTATGCCATAAATATACCTAATAATCATTTCTTTTCTTTTTTGACGGGGGGAAATGCTCTCGCACTTCCCTGCCACCACGGGGGTGATGGCAGGGGGTATGTGGGACTTGAACCCACTAAAACCCCCCGTGATCCGTCCGCCGCAGCCGGGATGGGGCGAGATAGGGTCGCGTTAGCTATCTCGCCCACGGAAACCTAGTAATCATTTCTAACGCAACCTATTCTTAACTCTCAAAAATAATAACGCCTTTAATTCAAAAACATTTGTTAAAACATGTTTTGTAGATAATAGTCAGGAAATTTAAATTTATGATTAGTGTATAAGTCGAAAACCTATTTGGCATTTTGAGGAATTTTATGGCAACTCTTTATGTAAGTAATAAAATATAGGAAAGTTTAGTTAGTGAAGTAAACAATATAATCAAGAGAAAGCATTTTGTTATTTTAAAAAGAAACTTAGCACCGTAATCTTGTTCCAGTAATAAAGCATAAATATTTACAGTCTTTCCAACATAATGACAATGTAAAATGACAAAATAGGTTCACAAATCTTAGACTAAAGTAAAAAGTACACTCAGAACCAGATCTCATCATCATAAGCCTGAAAACGTCCGCTGCTGAAAATAGGCCTCTCCCACGGAGCGCCACTTTGACCGGCTGCTCGCCTCCTGTAAACATCGGCTCCTCGTGGTTTTCACCAGATCATCGGTCTATCTAGTGGAGGCTGCCTACGCTGCGTCTTCTGTTTCATGGTTGCTACTCGAGAACCTTTCTTCCGCATCGGCTGTCTGTGGATCCACATGTGGATTTAAGAGGAAATAAAAGTATCCTTGAATCCACAAGTGGATCCAAGCTGTGGATCGAAGTGGAGGGAGCAGTAGGAACAACTTTAGTACCGACGGGGCTAAGACACTGATGCCCTCTGTAGTTGTACTAAAGTTTGATAACTCCTAGGTTCACATGTGGTTCACACACAGGGTTCACATTTATCTCTTCTTCTTCTTCGTTTAATAGCTTTCTATCGCTTTTAGCGATAATTCTGTCAATGTTGTTTGTACGCTTATTCTCTCTTTGTTCAGTAAATCCCCTTTACTTTTTCATTTTTTTTAATTTATTGAAATAGGTTCGGTAACAGACAATAGGCCGTATACATAGATAATTATGGCATCGAAGTCATAGTTTTATCCAATTATAACCGTACACAACTTAACGAAATTTTGACACCATGTTATAAATAAAAACGTGTTACATTGATATTATTATGCCAAGTCTAAGTAAATTTGTGCAATATACAATTTACTTAATTAAATTATTGATAGCAAGTTTAAAGGATGTAAAACTACATGAAAACGTGTCTCTGGGATCGCTTAATTCATCATATGTGCGGCACATCCTGATTAAAAGACTGTTCCATGAAACATTATTATGCGTAGGTGGCATGTTAAATAGCTGAAAACTACGTACTTTCAACTGGCTCTGGGTGAACGCGTATAACTTTGTACTCTAGCCCTCGGCTTTCCTTACGTTTGTCGAACTCGCGTCAAATCAACAAATAAAATATTTTACGCTCATTGGTTGAAGACAGCCGATGATCAACAGGCAACCAATGAGCGTTGGTGTGCCAAGTTGCCACGAATTTATTTAACAACAGTACGAGAACCCAGGGGAACGTGTTGCTTAGCTTATTTTAATAGACTTCATTAATTGAACTAAGGAGACTAACAAAGCTCAGTAGTTCAATCAAAATATTTCATTGAACTAGTGTGAATAAAAAATCTCAGTAGTTCAATCAATTGAACTGTTAATTGAACTACTGAGAATAGACGAGTACGGATGGGCATGATGAGGGCTCCTTCCACTTGCATCCACATTCTAAGACCTCAATTTCCAAGTTCACTGAACCATGATTAAACGACAATATTAAAAAGACACCATCATTTTAGCTTCATCGTGGAAACGTCACGCCCTGTGTCTTCGAATTATTCATATAATTCCCTACTACCGTTTTTATTACTTGAGCAAGGTACCCTAATTTCTCACGGGAGGCAGTCAAATGGAACCACAGTCTTTGAGAAATAGGGTCAAGCAGGTGCATTAAAAAAGTATAACTCGATATTTTTAATCTTTATTAAAGGGTTTGAATAAATTTGATTATGTCGCCCTGGTATATGAAAATTGAGTTTTAGATAAACATAATAATTATAACACGTACCTAAATATAGATAATCTAAGTAGACTGATCTGAGTAGAAAATTATGTTGTACAATTTAATTAATAATTTCACATCATCAGAACTTAAAATGACATTGCAATCAGCGGAGCTGAGCTGAGTTTTTTAGCGCTCATAGCGAAGCACGACTAGCCGTTTCTAACCGATCGGTAAAGTTAAGCAACGTTCGCTGCAGTCACTACTTTGATGGGTGACCGCTACAGCAAAACGTGGTATTTAAAACTGTGTTACAACTGAGAGCTACCGTGCTTCGGAGGGCACGTGAAGCCGTCGGTCCCGGCTGTTGGCGTAAGAGAATAGTCGTTAAGCCAAGTCAGAAGCCTTTAGGTGGCCTAAAAATACTTATACCAGGGCTGACCACTTGCCTATACGAGAAAAAGAAGAAGCGCAGCTTTTTAAATTGTGTTTTGCATTTAGCAATTCGGAATGCCGATTATGGACACATTCTATCAAGACATGCACCAGGTCCTCAGGTACATCACAATGGTTGCAGTTTGATAACGGGACCTTTATCCAACGATTAAATCTAACCGTCATGGTATCGGTAAAGTTTTGCAACGTTTGCTGCGTTCATTCCTAGTATATGACTGCTACAGAATAATAGAGGTCATTGTAATCATTAGAGAGCGCCACTTTGAGCGGCTGCTCGCCTCCTGTATCCATCGGCTCCCCACGTCTTTCACCAGATCGTCGGTCCGCCGAGTGGGGGGGCGGCCTACGCTGCGTCTTCCGGTTCGTGGTCCCCAATAGTGGTTATGATGGTAGTGGTTATAATAGTGGTACCTTATAACCGTCCTTCAGAAGGCCGGTGGTCTCGGCTGTAATCGTAAGCCAATTCAGAAGCCGCTTGAAATTTCTGCCATCCAGGGCTGACCACTTGTAAGATTATTAAAACTAATTGTTTTGCATTAATTAAAAATTACCGTTCCGCAGAATGTAACTCCAACGAATCAATGATTTTAATATACCCACGTAGACCTACATAATCTTTGTATATCCATTACAATTTATTTACACAGTTGCTATAATTTCATTGAATAACCTACCTATACCTACAACCTTTATAACCTATGTTTAAAGGCCTGACAACAACACAAGGCTTCCTCGTATTATGCAATGCATTTTAACCAACTTCAAAAAAAAAGGAGGAGGTTGAATATTCGACTGTATGTATATTGTTAACCACACTCACTCAGTTATTTTTTAATTAAGTACTTATTTTACATTAACTTATCTGCAGATTTACCTGTCACTTAAAGTTAAACGTAGATGGTATAAATCGGCCTTGAATCTTGCGGCACTCTTCTCGATTCTTATCATAATTTGAAAGTAGGTTACTCGTGACAATCGTGCATGGCCGATAGATTATTGTTAGAATGTGAATAGTCATTTCGTCAATGCGTTCAGCTGCGTTGGTGGTGTAATGGTCAGCATAGTTGCCTTCCAAGCAGTTGATCCGGGTTCGATTCCCGGCCAACGCACATTTTTGTCATTCACATTTTAATATTGATATTTTTTTTATATTGATGTCTTTTTGCATAACTTTTCGTAAAACATTCTAAATAAACCATAATCCTGGTATTTTATCCCCAAACCACAGTCCATTTCATTTAAAACTCAGTTATAGGTACCTACTTAATTATTGTCATAGGTATTTAGAAAACATTCATCATCATCATCATCAACAGCCTGAAGACGTCCACTGCTGAACATAGGCCTCCCCCAGAGCACGCGACCTTGAGCGGCTGCTCGCCTCCTGCATCCATCGGCTCCCCGCGGCTTTCACCAGGTCGTCGGTCCACCGAGTGGGGGGCCGGCCCACGCTGCGCCCTCCGGTTCGTGGTCGCCACTCGAGAACCTTTCTTCCCCATCGGTTGTCAGTTCTACGAGCGATGTGGCCTGCCCATTGCCACTTCAACTTACTAACTCTAAGAGCTATATCGGTCACTTTAGAAAACATTAAACATTATTTATCAAATATCAGGTAGGTATCCGGAATGCTAAGTGAATTCTAGCAAATCTAGGTCATTTGAAACTCTAGTATTCAACTGTTGCTAAGTGCTCAGCTAAGGGTTTAATTACACTATTTTAATAATTTAATTTCGTGTTTCCTAGGTATTATGATAACCATACGTAGGTAGTAAGCATTATGTATTATGTCATAACCATAAAAAGGTACTAGCTATTATAATATCTGTGACATAGGTTTGCTTTTTTGCTTCCGACTGGGAAAGAAAGCAAAGCAACCATAATATTATATCAACACATTTGACATAAATCAATAACCCTGAAAAACATTGAAATTTAATTTTTAAAACCTATTTATCTACTTACTTCGTCTAGGTAGGTACCACCGCTTTGCCAGTTATTCTGCCGCCAAGCAGTAGTGTGCATGCACTACTGTGTTCCGGTTTGAAGGGCATTGTAGCTAGTGAAATTACTGGGCAAATGAGACTTTATGATCTGATCACTCAGTCTAGTAATCTGATTACTAGACTGTGTGATGTCTCAGGATGACGTGCGCAGTGCAGTGTCACGTGAAATTTTATAGTCTTATAGTTCCGAGTGTCACTGCAACTGTTATGGGCGGCCGTGTTGCTTAACATCAGGTGAACGACTAGCTCGTCACATCATTCAATCGCATAAAAAAATAAAAATAAAATACATAATCACTTATTTTTATTTTATTGATTCGCACGACTAAAATCAAAGAGAAAAATGTCCAAGAGCTTAATAATACTATGTACAGGCCGCTCTAACCTATTATTATGACTATTCTGTTTCTATAGACAGTCCAAACCTTCGAGCAACTGTCTGCTCGATGGTCCAAACACTGCGGCCTAGTAGGTAGCGTACCTAACATGCTGACAGCATCATCATCATCATCAACAGTCTGAAGACGTCCACTGCTGAACATCGGCATCCCCCACAGAGCGCCACTTTGAGGCAGCTGCTCGCCTCCTGCATCCATCGGCTCCCCACGGCCTTCACCAGATCGCTGACAGCTCGCCCGTTGAATTGGGTACAATGCTGATTTGATATTTCCATCATCATCAACATCAGCCTGAAGACGTCCACTGCTAAACATACCTAGACCTCTCCCAAACAGCGCCTCTTTGAGCGGCTGCTCGCCTCCCCGCGGTTCTGAGCAGGTCGTCGGTCCACGTATTGGGGGGCCGGCCTTCGCGTTCGGTTCGTGGTCGCCACTTGAGAACCTTTCTTCCCCATCGGTTGTCAGTTCAGGGTGCATTGTTATTTTAGTTAGTTTTAGTTAGTACTAGGTGGTAGGACTTTTCTGCAAAGTTCGTCTAGGTAGGTACCACCGCTTTGCCAGTTATTCTGCCGCCAAGCAGTAGTGTGCAAGCACTACTGTGTTCCGGTTTGAAGGGCATTGTAGCTAGTGAAATTACTGGGCAAATGAGACTTTACGAACTGATCTCACAGTCTAGAAAACTTTTTTAGACTGTGTGATGTCTCAGGATGGCGTGCGCAGTGCGCAGTGTTACTCGAAACTTTAGTTTGGAGTTCCGAGTGGCACTGCAATCTGTTATGGGCGGCCGTGTCGCTTAACACCAGGCGAACGACTAGATCGTCACGTCATTCGTTTACATAAAAAAAAAAAAAAAAAAAAAATAGTTGTGCCAAATGACTGCCACTTTTTGTTTTTCACGTAATTTGAAATTTTTTATTAATGTTTTTTGTGCTTTATCTATAATATATAAAGCTAAAAAACGGTCATAGATGACTGATTGATTGACTGATTGACATGAATGTTCTGGCCGATCGAGCCATCGGACGACTTGGCAATGTACTAGAGATGTGTGCGGATAGGTTCCGTGACCCCAAGTAAAATCGAACATCATCAGAAAATCGTCTCCAAGGTGGAACACCAGATCAGATCTCGGAAACGGTAAGGCCGATCGAAAAAGTTTATGATCAAAAGTTGTAGTAAACCTTGGGACGATTCCATGTAAACAATAAAAAAGGTACCTTTCATACAAAAAAAACATATTTTTCATACAAAAACCGAAAACCGGAAACAAGTACCAACTTCTTAATACCTACGAACTCCAAATTATGACTCACAGCAAAAAAAAAATACAATTACGAAAGCTTGATGCAGTTTATGATTATTTTATCGACTATTTCTCGTTTATTACTTTGAAGTTTTAAATAATTCATTTAAACCTTTATGCAAAGCTGATTTGACGTCGTACGTAATGCAAATGACAATCGCGTTCAGTGTTGCCGTTTTAAACAATTCATACCGTATTCATACCGTATTATATTATTGTAGGTTTTCGTAAGTTTTAGTATTATACTGTTCGAAAAAGTACCTCAATATTAAAATTTAAACAAATATTTTAAAACAATATACGATTATCCTAGGTTTCGACTATTATTACATATTTTGTGGTTAAGTAGAAAGGAGACCGTTATAAGTAGGTGTTAATTAAAGTGTTAAGTAATAGTGGTTTTAGATTTTTTTTAAACCTCCAATTTAGATTTGCAACATTAGAGCACTATATGTTACTGCGTCAATAGAAATGTAAAACAAATTAGAAAACCACAGACGATACTTGACATTGACAAACATAAATCACAATCACTGCATTGTACAGCCAGGAATGCATAACCAAATAATGCACTTACGCAGTATTACAAAGCTATGTACACGGATTCCTGCTGTACATTGTGGGTCGTGCATTACTGCCTGTAGCAGTGATATTGTACAGTCCGATATTTGGAAGCCATGCACACCAATTATGGGCCGTACATTCGTGCTGGTCATACAATACAGGCTCTGCAATACTTTGGTTGTGCATTCCTGGCTCCCAGACCGCTACATATAATATAAAACATTCAATTTGCCAACTCCAGAGATGCAAGCATTAAATATTTTTCGTTTTGTTTGAAGCCAAATATAAATATTTTAGAGGTGCGAGAATTGCGATTTAAACACATAGACTTAATAATCACGCTAAAAACATTATTTATTTACTTCGACGTTTCAACCAAGTTGCATTGGCCATGGTCACGAGTACTGTATTGTAAAAAAAAAAACATTATAGCTTTAATGTTTCATTTTACATTCACTGTACGCTGATTAATGGCACTCAACCTAGCAATACTTTTGTAGGTCGAGCAAGCAAGATGGAGACCTGTCATGTCGATCTTTTCTGTATTTACTATTATTTTATCTTGATAATTAGGTAACTTTAGGTAGACTGTGTGTAAACGCTGTGTTTGATCAAATGCATACGAGTTTATGACTCCAAGTTTAGCTCCGGAAGTTTAAGCGATTATTGTTTCTTATGAATTGTGATGTTAATTTGATAAAACAGTTGGCCGTGTGGTCCCGGTCATGTGTAATAGGACCAGGAAGCAAGTACCGTCCTTTCCCGTAGGTGCCGTAAGAGAAATCAACAGCAGCAATCAACAAAAGCAACAAGTAAGTCTTCATACTGCACAAGATAAACAAAGTAAAAAAGCATGATGAGCAAGAGCAAACATGTAATTTAGTAGTAGTAGGTACCTATATAGGTACATACATAGTAGGTAAATAAAATACCGATACCAATTAGGATTGGCAAGTTGAAATGGCAAGGGGCAGGCCACATCGCTCGTAGAACTGACAACCAATGGGGTAGAAAGGTTCTTGAGTGGCGACCACAAACCGAAAGACGCAGCGTAGGCCGGCCCCCACTAGGTGGACGGACGATGGATGCAGAAGACGAGCAGCCACTCAAAGTGGCGCTCTCTGGGGGAGGCCTTTATTCAGCAGTGGAGGTGTTCAGGCTGTTTATGATTTAGTAGAATAGACTTAAGTTTGGTACTTCAAGAGTATGTAAATAACAATGCACATAACACAGAACAAATAATGGTAATTTGTAATGATCATTTCAAACATTTTTTTATCGCCTAAGCCCATTAGAGAAACAGTATGAATGAAAGCTTACAAAACACAAACCTCCCATTTTAAGTGGAAAATGCTAAACATATTATTATTTAATTTTTTACAGTTTTATTTTTCGAAGAGTTATACTTACCTGAAAATTAATTTAAAGCAGAAATACACCTGCGATTAAAGTTCAAGGTTCAGTAATCACAATAAGTACTTAGTTGATACCTTTATAACACACAAGTATAGCCATGGCAAAAAGGAAATTATAAAGTAGCAGAAGCAGACAATGATTTAGTATGGATTTCAGCAACAGCTAACAGAAACAAGTAGAACCAGAACCATACCAGATATTTGACTTTGCATGGCCGTTAAAATGGACAATGTTTACAAGTAAGTATCGCAAACTTTTTTCCTCCCAATAATGCCATACCTAATGTCTACATTCACAATGTAGGTATGCTTTAGAAAATAAGGAGGAATGGAACAAACTGTTACCATGATTAGTTTTCCTGAGGTGTGAAGGGTGGATTTGACCAAATTTGAATTTATGCACGAGTAACTATACCAGAATAAATCATTTCACGATCTTGAACTTGACTTTGTCGTATATTAGTTACAAAACAGTATAGAATCATAACCATACCTAATATGGCGCGCTGCTGCCGTTATAATGTTCTCGGAATAATCTGTTAATCCACCAAAAACGGCAGTACCTATTGCAATTATTCTCGAACAGGCTTGCTATTTTTAGATTTGTAGATGGTAAAATGGGAAATTGATTTACTCTCGGCTAACTGGAGATTTATCCTTTTACTCTCATTTGGTTGAATCCACCCTTAGTGAAGCAAGTTAACTAATTTATTAATCTTGTATTTGTATTTGGTAGGTACCTATCTAGACTAGATGTTAAAAAATAATGAGTTAGCTAAAGGAATTGTGTGAATTGAATGGCTATAGTGAAACCAATAAAAGTAGGTAGGTACATTACGTAATGTACCTACCTACCTATCTGATGTAAAAGTAGCATAATACTATAATGTGAGTTGAGATGAAAACAACTTGAAACAGTAAAGTAATAATTAAAAAAAAGTTAAATAAAGGGTAGGTATAAACTTAAGTATTATCTATACATGCAATAAAATAAAACTGTAACTGGGCTAAATCTGTACATTGAATATTTTTTGAAAACTTTGATTGCATTACACTTCTTAATCGATATACTTAGAAATAAAAACATTTTCTTTTGAATTTTGTGTCTGTCTGTCTGTATGCCTGTCTGTCTGTCCCTTTGAACACGCATCATGCTGAAACTACTACACGGATTTCGCTGAAACTTGGTGTGGTATAATAGCAGGTTTTTCAGAATAACATTTAGTGTACTATGTTTTCAAAAACAGCCAAGTGCGGGTTGCATGCCGCAAGCGGCTCGTGACTGTGTAGCGAAGGTGATCTGTGATGGGAGGTGGGCTTTTTTATTTTTCGAGGTTGCTCTGTTTGCTGGGCCGCAAGCGGCCTCCTTCTGCGAGGCGGAGACGCAGAAGGAGGCTGTGGAGTGGGCTAGGGAGGATGATTATAACTCTGACCCCCTCCGGCGCAGACGGGCCGGGGGACGGAGGAGGCGTTTCGCGCGCCTTCTCCTTCCTCCGTAGTGGGGTTGCCGGCGGAGATTCAGGGGAATCTTCGCCGTGCCTACACGGTGCCACACGTCTGGTGGGTAACCGAGGTGTAAGGTTACCTACTCATTGGCGCAGAAGCCCGAAAGGGCCTACCGCCGGGGCGAGATAGTGAATGCTAGCGCGACCCTATCTCGCCCCATCCCGGTGACGGATGGATCACGGGGAGGTTTAGTGGGTTCAAATCCCACATACCTCCTGCCATCACCCCCGTGGTGGCAGGGGAGTGGGAAGGCATTTCCCCATTAAAAAAATACAATTCTTAACTATGTCGCAGAATACACAGCTTATTGGCCTTCAAGAGTAGGTAAATAACAATTAGTGTGAGAATGTTTTGCAACATTTTTAAACGCCCTCAGTCAATTGTGCGGGCAAACCTTCAATTTAAGTGGAAAAATATAAAAATGTATTATTTTATGTTTTACAGTTCCTTCAAAGAAATACCTGCCTGACAAAGCGTTGAAAACAGAAACTCATCAAAGAAAAGAAGAAATGTCATGTCTACACTCACAATGTATGCTGCAGAAAATAAAGAATGGAAGAATGGGACAAATCATTACCAAGATTCGTTTGTCTAAGATTTTAAGTGAAGCAACCTACCCAGACTAGACTAGATGATTAAAAAAATGGGTTAGCTAAAAGATATTGTGTATTATGTATAAATTATAACGTTACAGTAAAATCATACCTATGCTTAGTTTGGGGCTAGATGGCGATGTGTGAAATGTCCATCCTTTTTTTTTATGTACCTACCTTTCCTACCTCTTTAATGTAAAAGTACCATTATACTATAACCTAATGCGGTTGAAATGAAAACAACTTAAAATCATAAAATAATAATTGGATGATATAAGTTAATATATGTAGGCACAAACCCGGTAGCTCCGTCGGTAGTAACTCCGCCTTCTACACTTTAATGTTCTGTGTTCGATTTTCACCCAAAACACAAACATTGAGTGTGATGATCTGATAATAGATGTTTAATCTGTCTGGGTTATTGTACTTATTCTAAGTATGTATTGTATCAGTTGTTTGGTACCCCGTTGTACAAGCTTTGCTTAATTTCAGGCTAATCAGCACTGTGTGAATATGTGTGGACATTCCACACAGCGCCATCTATCCTCGGAACTAAACTAGGCTGACTCTTATAAGATCTAGGTGGTGGTACATATTAGTAGAAGACCGACGACTTGGTCAGAACCGCAGGGGGCCAATGGATGCAGGAGGCAAGCAGCCGCTCAAAGTAGCGCTCTATGGGAGAGACCTATGTTCAGCAGTAGACGTCTTCAGGCTGTTGATGATGATGATGTCTGTTTGTCTGTCTTTCTATCTGTCCCTTTGAACACGCATCACGCTGAAACTACTGCATGGATTTTGCTGAAATTTGGTATGGTATAATAGCAGATTTCTCAGAACAACATTTAGTGTACAATGTTTTAAAAAACAGCCAAGTACGGGTTGCACTCCGCAAGCGGCTCGCGACTGTGCACCGACGGTGACCTGTGGTAGAAGTTAGCGATTTTATTTTTTGAGGTTGCTCTGTTGTTTGCTGGGCCACAAGCGGCCTACGACTATATGATGAAGGTGGCCTGTGGTAGACGTTGACGTTTTTTTTCGAGGTTGTCCTGCTCGCTGCGCTGCAAGTGGCCTGCGACTATGTGGCAATAGTGAACTGTGGTCAACTTTGGCGTTTTTTTTTCGAGGTAGCTCTGATCGCAGGGTTGCGGCACGGGGACAATGAGTTTTGTTGAATACAATTCTTAACTATGTCGCCGAATACACAGCTTATTGGCCTTCAAGAGTAGGTAACAATTAGATTGGAAAATTTATTACCAAGTAGTTTCTCTAAGTTTTTATGTGAAGCAAGGTGGGTTCATCGATATAAGTAGGTACTTATTTATTTATTTGTTTACTATGTACTTACTTACATAACTAATGTAAAAGTAGCATAATACTATAATGTGAGTTGAAATGAAAACCACTTCAAACATAAGAATTTATTAAAGTAAGTTAAAGAAAGTGCAGGTACAAACTTAAGTATTATACATATATTGAACATAATATATGTTGTCATAAAATTAAAAAATTGAAGTGGTTACTAATGTAAGCAGTACTTGCGGTATTACTACTAAAATACTAGCCCGGTAGCTCAGTTGGTAGTGACTCCGCATTATGTAATGTTCTGTGTTCGACTCCCACCCAATAGGCAAACATTGTAATAGATGTTTGTTCTATCTGGGTGTTATATTGCATTCTAAGTATGTACACAACAAAAAGTGTAAGTATTGTATCAGCTATTTGGTGTCCCATAGTACAAGCTTTGCTTAGTTAAAAGCTAAATGGCACTGTGTGAATATGTGTGGATATTCCACACAGTCTCATCTACACTCAAGGCTGACACTACATACATACGAGGTAACTAGATGATAATAAAATATTTATGATTTTCATAGCAGTATCGCCTGCTCAGCGGAATCTACCGATAAATTCGTAAAGGAAAAATCTGAATCACAAACGGGACTTGAACCCGCATCCGTCCGTCCGTTTTATTTTTCCATTACAAATGAATCTGTAGATGATAATAGATAAGATCTCTTGAACTTGCCTACTGTGCGAAGCAGGCCTTAAAATACTGCTTTTTGACAAAGCACTTTAGGTGCTATGTTTGGAAGTAAATCATTAATAACTAAGTTTGACTTGTTATGGAACATTATAATCGTAAGATCTATACTGCTGCATTAGCAGGTACCTACATAGTTTTACAATTTTCCCTACCTGCCTTTAAAAGGAGCTGTATAATTTGGTTTGGAGTCTGATCTGTTAGTTAATTTATTTGTAAGTTTTTAGAATAATGTCTAATCGTAATCATTCATAACCCACACAAATTGTAGCTGAGCAGTAAGAGTACGTAGGTGCCTGGTAGGTTTCCCGTCTATGATTAATCAAGGGCTTGAAAAAAAACACTCATATTTTTTATTATTTTTAACAAGTATATTATTATATTTGTAACTACAAAAAAAAACAGCTTTCACACCATTTCGATGCTTCTAAGACAGACAGTCAGTGAGTCAGTCTCTGCGTCGGCAGCTGTGGTGGTGCACTTGGCAGCGCAGGGTCCCTGGCGCGACCGACGGCATATCCCGTGTCGCGACATGTGGCGACGGGGGTAAATTCGTTTTCCGCCCTAACCCCTGTCCAAGGGAAGAGGAAAGTGAGTGAGAAAAGATAGGGGAAATGGGTGAATGGATGGGACGGCTATGGAAGGGAGGCAGGCGGAGCCTGCCTCCGTTCCATCGTCCCATCCATTCACCTATTTCCCCTATCTATTTTCCTCTCCCTTCCTTCAACAAAATGAGTATAGTGGCTTTATGCTACTATTATTACATGTAAGTGCGTTTACTGCAAAGGAGTGAAACGCATTGGCTTCCTTTGTAATCCTTGATTACTATAACCTATCTTCAAGTCTTAGAGTCATAGAGTATTATTCCTTCTATGATAGCTCTATGTGCTCCAATCTCGCTAATATCGTCACTCTTTCCATCAGGTGTGAAACAGGTAGATAGATAGATTCATGAGCAAAGGTATTGTACAAAAGTATTCTGTGGTATTGTATGAGAACAATACAAGTGTCTGAAGTGGGGTGTTTTTTTTACTACGTTTGACTTATGTGACGTCATTCTAATCTTTTTTTTTCTAATGTAACCTAACTTCAAAACGAAGATATCTTTGACTAAGATCTGATTATTTTCGGAAACGTTGATATAAAATAGTCACTTTTTTGGACAAACAAATCAAAATGGCCGGCATGCATGCAAAATTTATACGTGCACAAGTTAGAGACTTAGAGACAGCCATGGCGTGTTCAGACTCATGGCAAAGAGAGCAACGATGACATTTTTATGGTGGTAAAATAATTCCAAGATGGCAGATTCAAATTGGCGCCAAATCAAAATTGGCTCAGATCCGGCTGAATTTTTAAATTTGGGGTTTTTTGGGGATGCTGATTATAATTTTTGACATTTAAATTAACTGACAGCATTTTTCAAGATGGCCGTCACGCAAAATTCAAACGTGCACACTTCCGAAACTAACAAAGGTAGGCATGGCGTGTTTGGAATCATAGAAAAAAGAACATCGATGACTTTTTCACGGTGTTTAAATAATTCCAAGATGATGGATTCAAAATGGCGCCCGATTTGAAATTAGCTCTGATCCGTCTGGTATTTTATATTTGGGGGTTTCAAAAGACGGCAATTACAAATTTTGACATTTTACTCCACTGACAGCATTTTTCAAGATGGCCGCCATGCCAAATTTTAACTTGCACACTTTCAAAACTAACCGATGTAGGCATGGCGTGTTTAGACTCATGACAAAGAGAACAGCGATGACTTTCTCACTGTTTTATAACAATTGCAAGACAGCGGATTCAAAATGGCGCCCGATTTGAAATAACCTCTGATCCTGCTGAAATTTTATATTTAGGGGTTTTAAGGGACAACGTTTACAAATTTTGACATTTTACTTGACTGACAGCATTTCTCAAGATGACCGCCATACAAAGTCAAACGAATAATCATTTTCTTTGAGAAATACCACTGTTTTGTACTAATTCTTGCAAAATTTAAAGTTTAGCGTAAAGTATAACTCTTTTATAAATAAAACAGCCCCAAAAACGTACTCGCGGGCCGCTCGCGGCCCGCGCACGGGGCAAAATACTAGTTACACTAATATATTGGTAAAGTAATGTTTCACATTCCTTGAGTTAAGTAGCTAGGTTTCTTATCTCTCTCTGACTTATTGAAGTCTAGCCCCTAGACAGTGTGGCGGCAGACCTATTAAGAATACAGACAGAGATAGCGCAGTGTAAACTATTCGTGTTGACTAACTGAATACCTTAAATGTTTCAATGCTTAAATAGATGATAAGGAACCTCTTAAAAACTTTGATAAAGGTGTTGGTATGTGCGTAGATATTTGTGCATTCTAATCGACTTAGGCCCGATTTTACCAAAATATTATTCCAGGTATAACTTTCCGAAAACAACCGAGTTACGCGAATATAGCCCTTATATCACCAATTTTGTGAAGGAATAAGACTTATTCCTTGGATACAATCAAAATGGCGTCTTTTTTGTGTAATTTCATTTGTCAATTAGCTGTATCCAGGAGTAAGGAATAGCCGTATACTTGGAATAAACGTTGGTGAAATCGGGCCTTAAAAAAATAAGGTCCTGTGTTTGGCCCCGATAGGTATGAAATTCCCCTTCAATGCAAAGAAGATGCAAATAAAATAAATAAAAAAAATTACAAAAAAAAACAAAAGATTTGGATCGTGTGATAACGACAATAGAGAAATATACTCATAATATTACACAAAACCACTGCATTATCCTCGGAGATTTCAACCTACCGTTCATCAAATGGGAACATGACGGCCCTAGTATGAATAGCAGATATACTTTAGAATTACATGTTTTGACTAGGAATTTACTAAATATATTTTCATCTAATGGTTTTACTCAACATAATCTATTTCCAAATCAGTCAGGCAATGTTTTAGATCTTATATTTAGCAACTTTACCTTAGAACTTTTTAAATGCGAGTTTCCCATTATAAAGGAAGATGTTTATCACCCATCACTTTGTATTGATGCAAACGATTTAATTTGCAGACCACTATCTGCTGCTTCTGTTAGAAAATTTTTATTCCATAAAGGGGACTATGTTAAGATAAATGAATTCTTGAATGGTGTGGATTGGGAAAATGAGTTTCACGATAAAAGTCTTGATGAAGCTGTTAAATTGTTTTATAGTAAACTTAATCTCAGTATCGAATTATACGTACCAATTTCCTCAAAAAATTTATCAAAACGCAATTTTCCAAATTGGTATTCTTCAAGTCTCTTAAAAATAATTAAAGAAAAAGATAATATACACAAGAGATGGAAAACGTATAAGAATCCTCGAGATTATGACGAGTTTAGCCTAATTCGAGCGAGATATCACCGCGTTCATAAAGCATGCTATAACAGATTTTTGTGTTTAAATCAAATATCTATAACTCGTAATCCGAAACAATTCTGGAATTTTGTAAAGTCTAAGCGTGATCAAAACACTTACCCATCTAAGCTCACATATAACAATGTAAGTCTTACTCGCGGTGAAGACATTGCACAAGGTTTTAATAACTATTTTCATAGTATGTTTTCGCCGCAATTAACCCATTACCAGCCATATAACGCTATTGCACCTCAAAATGATTTTGTAGACCATGTCTCCACCGCTACTTTTAGTAATAAATTAGTATTAAACGTTCTGCGTAAACTAAACACTAATAAAAATGCTGGATGTGATAATATACCTCCTTTATTTATATATAAATGTTCAGATTCACTTGCCAGCCACTCACGTTGTTGTACAATCGTTCAATCCATGCAGGTGTTTTCCCTCATGTTTGGAAGCAGGCGCGTATTGTACCTATTCACAAAAAAGGCTCTAGAAGCAAGGTCGAAAACTATAAGCCGATTTCAATACTAAATACATTTGGAAAGTTATTTGAGAAGCTTGTTTATGATACTATATACCCCATAATATTAAAGGGTATTCCTAAACAACAACATGGGTTTCTAAAAAACCGATCCACGGTGACCAATCTTACACTCTTCTCCAAATATGTCCTGGATTCCATGGAGTGTGGTGGCCAGGTTGACGTGGTCTACACTGATTTTGAAAAAGCTTTCGATCGTGTAGACCATGTCATACTTGTCTCAAAACTAGGTGCATTAGGAATACAAGGCGATTTGTTAAGATGGGTTGAATCATACCTGACTAACAGGTCACAGTTAGTTGTGCTGGGCGGTTACAGATCTGGCATCGTGGATATACCCTCCGGCGTCCCGCAGGGATCACATCTTGGCCCCCTTCTCTATAACGCTTACCTATACGATATTTATGCATGCCTATCCAATTCTGAATTCCTAATGTATGCTGATGACACCAAGATTTTTAGAGTCGTCAAGTGTTTGGAGAATGCTAAGCTTGTTCAAAATGACTTAAATACGTTAACAGAATACTACACTAAAAACAGAATAACTATAAACAGTAAAAAATGCTCAGTCATATCATTTACGCGAAAAAGTAACCCCATTATACACAACTATAAAATTAATAATGATATTATTGAAAGGGTCACACAAGTTAAAGATCTTGGAATTTATTTAGACAAAAAGTTTATCTTAGACACCCATATTGATACAATAAATAATAAAGCATTCAGAAATCTTGGTTTCATCATGCGAACATGTTCGGTATTTAGCAATGCAGAGTGCATTAAAAGCTTATATTTTGCATATGTTAGGAGCGTTTTAGAGTATGGGTGCAGCGTCTGGAGTCCTCAATATGCTGTATACAGAGACAGTATCGAAAAAAATCAAAAGAAATTTATTAACTACCTTAATTACCGTACACGAAGTTCCTATTCAACGTACGAGGATAGCTGCACTGGTCATAATATTTTATCTCTAGATAACCGCCGTAGACTATTAGATATGATGCTGTTATATGACATCTTACATGGCCATATAGACTGCTCGGAGCTTGTCAGGGCGATGGGTTTGTGCGTCCCTAGGCGACGCACGCGTCACACTCAGCTGTTGCATGTTCCTTTACATCGTAGAAACTATGCAAGTAATGAAACTCTTACTCGTATTTGTAGAACCTATAACGAATTTTTCGACGACATTGATATATTTGTATGTAAAAGCAAACCACTGTTCAGGGAATTGGTTATTTCAAAACTAAAATCATTACATAATAATACGTAGTAATAGTAAATATTTATATATGCCTTCCTAATATTGTAAAGTTTTAGGTTAGTTTATTTCATTTTATAATATACATTCTAGGCAAGCATGCTCCATCGTCGACTGCGTCGTCACTTACCATTAGGTGAGACTGTGGTCAAATGTTAGCCTATCGATGATTAAAAAAACACATTATCTACATATTTACATCCATGCATCTATAATTCCTCAAAAATATGCATAAAGATTTATAATGCATATTTTGTTGCATGTGGTTTTGATCCATACTAAGGTATGGATTGAGACTTTAAAATAATATAAAAAATAATAATTCTTCACAATTTTTTGTACATTTGTATTTACAAGGATATTTTATTTATCGGTAAAGTGAATTTATCTACCTACCTACCTACCTATTTGTAAAATGTAATTTATAAAATGATACAAAAAGATACATAAGCACACATTTTAATGTACCCGCCTGCAACAGATGCTATTATTGAATTGTCACATAACTATCTGTAGTCATAAAGTCTGTAATCAGCCTAAAAACTGTTCATTCACATTTCATGCTTATGCCTAACTATTGGTAATCTGTTAATTGCTTTGTTTGTTACCTGTACGTTTTTAGTTTTATGTCTTTATGTAATGCTGTTGATTACCTTATGAATAATAAAAAAAAAAAAAAAAAAAAAAAAAAACCAAAAAAAAATTGGATAAAAATTCCGAATATCCCTTTCGCAGGGGATTTTTAAAGGGGAATTATGGGGTTTCTCGAGTGGCGACCACGAACCGAAAGACGCAGTGTAGGCCGGCCCCCTACTCGGTGGACCGACGGCCTGGTCAGAACCACGGGGAGCCGATGGATGCAGGAGGCAAGCAGTTGCTCAAAGTGGCGCTCTGTGGGGGAGGCCTATGTTCAGCAGTGGATGACTTCAGGTTTTTGACGATGATGATGATGAGATCTTATGTTTAAGATACACAAAGGTTAACTGAAAGGAAATGCTACTTAGCATTATAAGTTCGCCTATACTTGGTTTACTCTTTTGCAATAAAGCATTTTTTATCTATCTACTTATTGGTTCCGGTGTGCGAATAAGGCCAACTCATCTCTTCCGTAAGAGCCGGTAAAGGGAATATCCAGGGAATGGGCAACTGCATTCTTCTCGATCTTCATTTGAGTCATCTGCGATCACCAAGCCGCCATCTGTGGTGCTTAATTGCTTGTGGCAAACCCCCAAAATTGATAAGCGTCCAAAGTGACGTTTTATGGGGGAGGCCTATGTTCAGCAGTGTACATCTTCTAGCTGACGATGTGATGATTTTTATTTTTATTTTATTTTCTTTATTTGATGATGTGACGGTTGATGTGATGTTTGTGATCTTACATTCAAAATTTATATTCGGTAACTAAGGACGTCGATGGATAATTACTTAGTTAATTAGTATACTACTAATTAACTAAGTATTAGAGTTCAAAGATTTTCGCAGTAGTTCGTGCACAAATATAAATAAAAGGAACAAAGACAAACTAGCTCCCACAAAATCTTGAAATTAGGTGCAATGCACAGAATTTACGGTGAACACAAGAAGATCGCATCGAAGCTTGAACGCCTATACTGTGTCCATTTTAATAATGGTTTTTTGACAGCGCGACGACTGACAAGTTAGTAATGCTCTAAAGATTCTCGAATGTGATACCATTCCGATTATAATATTATCAGTAATCGAATTGGGTTCGTAAACGTACTAATCGATATCTATAAATGTACATTTTGATTTAGTTTTGATTAATTCTATGAAGTACAATATTGTTTGTATGAAGTTTTAACTTAAGCAATACGAAACTTCATGGGCGCGAGCTGTCATAAAAACCATTAATAAAATGAACAAGGTATAGTAAAATGACCCACAGGGTCGATCAGTTTTGGACTTAAGCCTTACAAAAACTATGCGTTCCTGCCATCAAATTGCTAAACTCTATATTTCCTCTAATTTCTAGCTCACAGACTTCATGTGGTCGTAGAAAATGACCTCACTGGAAGAGGGATTCCCTAAAAGCGATACGTAATCAGCCATCCCAACGTTCCCATCCCATAACGTTCATTAATCCAATTGTCACAATTAGAATCAGAAAAGACCTTATAAATATTGTACCTACAGATATATCAACTTGACTTATTTCGGCCCCCATAGCACGGGTGGTAGACAAAATTTGTCTTTCCCCGTAAACTAAATTCAAGATTACGCAAAGTCAATTTCCCCTTTCATAGAAATAATTGGTTGATATGGCGAATTGCCAGCTACTACAACAATGGGAAATCCCTGCGTAAACCTGATTCTGCGTATGTAAACACCAAGAGGGGGATTTCCGTCTGAACTGTTAACAACTGAAAGAACACAGGTTCAAGGTCACCTTGGATATGCTTAAGTATTTTAGGAATAGATTTGTTTTTCGTTAAACCAGTTATATAAAATAAAACTGTGATCTGATCACACAGTCTAGTAATCTTATTACTAGACTGTTTAAAGTCTCAGGATGACATGCTCAGTGCAGTGTCACGCAAAACTATATTAATTTAGAGTTCCGAGTGATACTGCAATCTGTTACGGGCAACCGTGACGCTTAACATCAGGCGAACGATTAGCTCGTCACGTCGTTCATTTACATTAAAAAAATGATTTTCCGTATAGCCGCAGCGTAAAGAATAGGAGCACCCCAACATTTCCTATGAGGGTTGTAAGAACCGGCTAAAGGACCATACAGGGAACGGGCAGCAGCGTTTTCCTTGGTCTAGTCATTACTAGTGCTACAACTTCTCTGGATGTTACTTATATAATCAACTTAAAAGTACCCTAAATCTAGTTAAAGACACTAAATGGATATGTAGGAACAAAATAAAGGAATACCTTCTGACGCTTGACTACAGAAGCACGGAAAATTTACTCAAAATACAGGTCTAAACTACACAGTCATACACTTACCCACACACACCTTCTCACCCTTCCCTAAACACCACCCTACACCAATCACACCCTTCCTCTTCCCTACTCCTCCCACGCCATCTACACACACACACACACACACAACCACACCAACACCCACACCCACACCCACACAATTTTGACTGTTGGTTACCAAAAAAAATCCACCCTAAGGTAACCGTTGTACGCAAGTCACTGTACTGAATATTTTTTTTCCCAAAACCCTGTTGCTCACTAACAAACAAAAGGCTGATAAACTAATTAGTCTTCATAATCAAGATAACAATTACGGGAAGTCATGACTAATCGTATGATGTGCAAACGAGAATATCCCAACCTATCAAGTTTCTTAGAAGATGCCTTTGAAGTATTTTCTTAATAATTATGACTGGAGATGGAGATGCTGGGATACTCACGTAGCTCGTAAGTAGGCGGTTAGGGGTTCGCAACCCAAAGAAATGACTGCCCGTCTGCATTAATGTTTGACTAATCCATCTATGACGTAACGGCAACGCATTTGGGTACGTTCTAGAGAGATAAGTACAAACTTAGGAACTGGTCAAGCTTTAGTGCAAACTGGCTTAAGAGTTGCAATCTTATTGGATTACTTTGTTGTCTGTCTTTTTGTTTGTACATCATTCTATATATCTGACTGCCTGGATGTCTGTCTGTCTGCAACATGTTTATCCCACAACGATCTTTTTCTTTCGAAGTGGTTAAAGATATTTCAATTTGAGCTGAGTGCCTGGTATTTCAAATCACATCACATCAACAGCTCGAAAATGTCCTTTGCTCAACTTTGCGAACACATGCCTCCCATAAAACGCCACTTTGGATGCTTATCATAGGTTTGCCATAATCACCACGATTGGCAGGTGGCTTGCTGATCGCAGAAGATTTTAAACCGAAGAAAATGTTGCTGCCCATTCTCATGGATTTTTAGCCGGTTTCGGCACCCACGGGAAGAGGTGTAGTGGCCAATTTGACACTGCCGAGACCACACGGCCTGTACTTCAACAAACAAAATAAAATAAATAATTCCATAAATTTTTTCGATTGTAATTTGTTTTGTGAATAAATACATAAATAAAAAATAAATTTAAAAAAATCCAAAATATTCCTGTACCTACATGTTGTATGTCAGTAAACTCCTAAACGGCTTTTGAGTTTCTGTATGGTTCAGATAACCCGTGAGAAGCCAAGGTGGGTCAGCTAGTAGTTCTATAAAAATCCAAACTTCTAATTCTAAATCTATGCAATAAAAAGTTTCGACCTTTTAATCTGTCTTCCGGTTGACCTAAACCTTGAAATTTATATAAACATGGAGGAAAAATATAGGGAAGGTCTTATAGCACAAATAAAGGAAGGAAAAATGAGTATAGGTAGGTAACACTGGAAGGAAACGCGAAATTGATTAGTTTTCTTTTCCGCGTTGTGTCGGATTGCTTGCACCAGAACTAGTGGGAAAGAGCTCCTTTTTTAGTGTTCCGTACCCAAAGGGTAAAATGGACCCTATTACTAAGGCTCCGCTTTCTGTCTGTCTCTCTGTCCGTCTGTCACCAAGCTGTATCTCATGAACCGTAATAGTTAGACAGTTGAAATGTTCACAGATGGTGTATTTTTGTTGCCGTTATAACAACAAATACTAAAAAACAGAATAAAATATGTATTTAAGGGGGATCCTATACAACAAACGTGATTTTTTTGCTCGTTTACCAGATGAGTAGGAGATGGCACTGCTTTAAATAGTACTGCCACTCAACACTACGTGGCAAAAATATAACTCATAAATGAGTTTGAAAAACAATTATCTTTCCAACTCTTGCAAGCAATCCGGCACAACACAGAAAACTCCGACCCAGAACTTCGATTACAGCACACATTTTCTCAAATCCTCTTAGCATCGTTTTTCCATTACCATAAATTAATTAGGTACCTACTGACAATACTTGATACATAGAACACAAAATAGAATTCATAAAGAGCTGTTAAAACCCATTAACAGGAGCCATAAAGCGCGCGAACTCATTCACAGTCCTAATGTAAATTAATGGTGCGTAGTCATTCATTCAATTGTTCAATTGAACGGGGAAACACGGCCGTTCGGCGTATTACAGAGTAGGCCAGAGTTGGACGCGAGCTAGTGGTGTACTGGGGACGTACCGTGAGCTCTTAGCGCGATCCAAAACTCAGCCTATATTGGATCGCTTTGTTTTTTTGTATGGGGATTTTGACAAGCGATCCAGTATAGGCTCTGTTTTGAATCGCGCTAAGAGCTCACGGTACGCCCCCTGGTAGATGAAGTGTAAAGCGATGCTACGAACAGATTGAAAAGGAGACATTCGAAAGCCAATTTTTTCTGTACCCTGTGAAAACTTCGTGGAGGGCAGGTAGGTACTTACTTGGTACTTGGTGCGCGGGCTGTTTTCCGCAACTGGGCACAGCGGCCCTTTTTGCGTGATGAGGTGGCGCACTCAATACAGCCACCCAATGTCCTCCAGGAAAGCCAACAGTCCTCCGATGTCGGCGCAGGCCCTCGTGGTGGGGACATTTTAGCATTAGGTGCAAAAGTTTTGGCAAAACTATAGAATACCTACATAACTATTAGCAACGGCAATACCAAGCATAAATAAGAAAAAAATCACTTTCGCGCTGAAACTCCATACTCAGGCTACATACATACTGCATAGTATGGAGTCCATACTTATACGTATTGCTGTAAAACGTTCAAGATCCAGTATTTTGAATTTAATAAATACAGGACATCAGTTGAAAACCAAAATTTTTCAGGTTATCTCTTCAGTCCATATAAAAATAATGTGCACAGTAGCAAAATAAAAAAAATTAGGTACTACCATGGAACAAAGAGGCAAGGAATGAAAATACACCAAGAAAACAGCGTAGATCAGAAATATGCCAAAAACCAGTTTATTTTTGTTTTTTTTTTGTGATTGAATGATGTGACGAGCAAGTCATTCACCTGATGTTAAGTGACCCGGCCGCCCATAACAGTTGCAGTGCCACCCGGAACTTTAAAACAATAAAGTTTCGCGTGACACTGCACGGCGCACGTCATCCTGAGACATCACCCAGTCTAGTAATCAGATTACTAGACTGAGTGATCAGATCATAAAGTCTCATTTGCCCAGTAATTTCACTAGCTACAATGCCCTTCAAACCGGAACACAGCAGTGCTTGCACAATACTGCTTGGCGGCAGAATAACTGGCAAAGCGGTGGTACCTACCTAGACGAACTTTGCAGAAAAGTCCTACCACCTAGTATATTGCAATTTGAATTTGTATAGTTATTTGATTGTAAACTTAAACACAGAATGAATAATTGTAATCAAACCTCAGACTTGAAAGTAAAGTTTGCAGTGGACTACCATCATTACAACTCTATAGTGTGACAGAATAATCATAGTTTCAATGGGACCGTCACAGATTAAGCATTAGGAGCTGAGCATACTGATTGGTATGCGTCTCGTGCGATTTTATTGGATTAGTAGAATGGATTGTTTTGCTGTACAATACGACTAGAATGCCTTCAAATGAATATGAAGTGACTACTTATTCAAGAAATGCCGCGGTTCTTGGAGATGCATTTCGATGACAAAGTTTTTTTATGGGGAGGGCTTTTACTGCTTACGATTTTTTTTAGAAAACCCGAATTATTTATTGTACAGTAATTTAAATTAAGTATTACTATGTAGTATGTATTCTGGAGAGGAGGATAACTTAAAAAAAATCGGCCAAGTGCGAGTCAGACTCGTCACGAAGGGTTCCGTACCATTATGTATAAAAACGAGCAAAAAATCATGTGCTTTATATGGGAGCCCCCTTAAATATTTGTTTTATTCTGTTTTTTAATATTTTTTGTTATAGCGGCAACAGAAATACATCATCTGTAAAAATTTCAACTACTTATCATGGTTTATGGCATACAGCCTGGTGACAGACGGACAGACGGACAGACGGACAGACGGACAGATGGACAGACGGACAGACGGACAGACAGACAGACAGACAGACAGACAGATGGACGGCTAGTGGAGCCTTAGCAATCCAAAGGGTCCGTTTTACCCTTTGGGTACGGAACCGTAAAAACAAAACATAATGACTAAAACTAAATGAAATGTAACTAAAATAAACTATCCAAATCTAAAACTATAAATAATTAAATATCCAAACTTATAATTTTATTATTGTTCAAAGCAAATATTTAACAAATAAAACACAAGTACCTAAGTACCTACCTATACAAATTTTATATTTGTATTATTTTTCTTTTATTTCATCTCATTATTTTATTTCACGACGTCTCACTAATAGGCTTTCAAAATTAGTGCTTTTCATTGATTTTTAATTAGAAGCCGGTTCTCAATTTTGCTGTAGGTACTTTGTGTCGTATTAATTCGTAAATGCCAAATATTTAACATCATTTCCTACAAAATTCTCTTGACTCTTTCCTCAGTGTTTCCTCCTGGGTATAACCTGGGTCTTTTCAAGTCAAGAGTGAATGGGCATCTCATGGGCAAACGTGCTCCACCTTAGACAACTTCGTCACTTACCCTCAAGTGAGTTGTTGTAAACATAATTGCCCATTTTAGCATTCAAAAGGTCTAGGAACTGTATACGGAATGGTACATAGAATATACTATTAAACTTCCTTGAGTAGCTTCATGGGTGTCCATCGTTTAACATTCAAACGGGCTATAAAATGTCATAAACATTGTAATTTCACAACAACAAAAGACAATTTTATTGTAATAAAAACTTTTTATTCACACCTAGGTGCCACATTGTCTATGACATAGACTAGGATCTTAGGATCTACAAGACCAACAATGACAATTCGATAATGGGACAAGAAATTTAAGAAATGGTGGGCCAGAAAAACTGTAGTTATGATTAAGATCATGAATATTTGCGACAAGTTAACTGTACTATTATTGGCCCCTTAGTTTTTTAAACAAAATAGCAGGCATTTTATTTACTGAGATCCTTCAAAGTTCGGAGTAAAATTGCTAAATAAAAAAAAACGAAAACACTGAAATATTGCGATATATCGAAAGGAGCATTCCCAATCTACAAAATAAACAGGTTCCAGATACCACACCAAAATTAACAAAATATGACTATTAAATGCAATAAAATTTGTGATTTTGTGATACGTGTATTGTTCTGTAACATCACATTCACCTACGGAATAAAATTTAAAAGCAGCGAAAATAGTATTTTGCACTTTGATAACAGAATTATAGTACTACATGATCAATATGCTCTTCGTTGTTAAACAGATTGAGCCGATGTGGGCTTTTCTTGTGCTAGTACTCTGACACATCCGCCATCATTTCACTATCTCTTTTTCTATCAGGGCAGTGTGTACTTGACTTGTACTTCTCGCTCCCACGCTTCGTGAGTCTTTTGAGAGTAAAGAAAAAATTCTAGGTCTGTGGTCTATGGCGTGATTCTATGAAGTTATGACACCATGCCCACATATGCGAAGTTTGAACTTTCTGAGAACCACTCACAAAAACTCTGTCATCCATTTCGAGAACACATGTGGTAGATTTTCGGTGATATTAAACTTTAGTTTGCGTCCTGAATTTTAATTTGATATTTGTCATTACTAAATGATAAAACCAGTAAGACATAACTAATGTACTTAATCATCGAGTTTTATTGCAATTTGCGCGAAATCTGTTTCGTCATCTAGGTCTCAAAGATACTAGCCTTTTTCGGCTCAAATAATTTGCATAAGATTTTGGCAATGGCAGTGTTTTTTGAAATGTCTTCGAACCACGAAGAATTATTAAGTATGAATATATCAAACTTTTGAACCTCGACGTCAGCCCAATACGTCGTCTACCTATTCCCAAAAGTTCCGTGAAAGAAGTTACGTAACGGAACTATTGAGACGTTTTTCTCAATAGTTTCGTGGAAACAAGGTACAAATTAGTTTAACTTATTTTTACTCCCACTTGTTCCGTACAGTCAATAGACCATGGAACTAACCGTATTCACCTAAACATTACACTAGAATTTTAGCGAAGTTTCTCCAGAAACAAAGGTAAACATTTTGACAGATGTCTGATTTTTGGCAGATGACTAGTTTTTTGATATTCTATTTTAACAGATTTCTAATGTAAGCACGTTTTATTTTTGAAAGATGTTTCATTTTTGATAGTGTGTCATTGTTCCCATAACTGGGGCACGGGCCATGTCTCACATGGAGAGTGTAACCATAATCCACCACACTGGACAAGTGCTGGTGGATGACACGTCATGTCCTCGAAATTCGTGATTCTAGAACATGCCTGTGTCCTCACCATATTTACCTTCGCCGTTCTAAAAGCGAGAGCGAATGCCTCATATAAACTTGAAAAGGCATTGCAGCTTGGTTTGAATCCCTCCTCGGCCATGCAAATTGCAAAATCAGGTCGCGACGATTTGACTGTCACGCGGGTTACGGTCGTTCAGAGACTTATTATAAGTAACGAAAAAATTCTAGGTCGGGTTGATTGGTATACACCTCAGTGGTTGTAAAAAGATTTGGCCTCAGATTCTTTAACTATTCAACTCAGATCAGTATTAGAATAATAGTATGAGATTAGATAATTATCATTATCAACAGCCTGAAGACGTCCACTGCTGAACATAGGCCTCTTCCAGAGCGCGCCGCATTGAGCGGCTGCTCGCCTCCTGCATCCATCGGCTCCCCACAGCTTTCACCAGATCGTCGGTCCACCGAGTGGGGGCCGGCCTACGCTGCGTCTTCTGGTTCGTGGTTGCCACTCGAGAACCTTTCTTCCCCATCGGTTGTCAGTTCTACGAGCGATGTGGCCTGCCCATTGCCATTTCATCTTGCTAATTCTAAGAGCTATACCGGTGACTTTAGTTCTCCTGCGATCTCCTCGTTCCGGAGCTTATCTCGCAGGGAAACGCCGAGCAGAGCTCTCTCCATAGCTCGCTGCGCGACTTTGAGCTTACTAATGAGGCCAACAGTAAGAGACCACATCTCAGTTCTATAAGTCATCACTGGCAACACACACTGATAGATAATTATAGTAATTCAAAATTAGTATTAGAATCATTCAGTATCGTCAAAACGACAAATAGCCTGTCAAGATAGAGATGCCATTATCGCAAATTAAACAGATTAAAATTAATAACACGTTTTAATTACACATTAATATAATTTTATTATACATTGATATTGTACGTATCATTTTATTGTTGAACATGAATATAAAACTAACATCTTGCTTGGTGGTCTTCATTTGCAAAATTGACACATACATCAGGCGAGGCCTACAATTTACATGCCGAAATTATATAAATACATGCATTAAACCAAATTAGTGATGCTGGTAACACTGAGAGGTAATTTTGGTAGAAAGGTGTAGTGAGGTAACAGCTACTGACTTATTCTATCGATAAGTATATAAATATGCACAATATTATAATGGTAATAACTAGAAGAGGATAATATTTGTAATCTAAAAAGTTTCCGTTTTTTGTTTCCATGTACAAAACCCTAAACTTAACATAAATCAATTATAAAACCTACGTGCAGTGTCGTGCAGTAGGATAGGTACAGACGTACATTTTTCAATGGTTTTGATGCTTTTTTGTGAATGGTTTTTTTTGGTTGGTTTATGAATTTCAGAAATTTAATATCTACGTAGGTACTTTTAGTAAAACTAAAAATTTTGAATTATTTATATATTCAGCCACATTTTTAGAGATGGGTGGAATAATTTTAAGTTAAAGTTTTCTTCTTCATGTTATTTATTTGTTATATTTAAGTATTATTATATTAATATACTTACATAAAAAAAAGTGTAACATATCTAACAAAAATAAATAAATATAGTAATCACCGTAACGTAGTGTAGGGCACCCTCCGACTAGGTGGAGCGACGATACACGCAGAGTGGCTGGCGGCAGCTGGATGAGATTAGCCGAGGATCGGGCGTGGACGCCCTGCTCTGGCTCAAGGGGTGGACGCAGGATGCAGTTGGCGGGGGGGACAAGGCATTGGCTGTGTCGCTTGACATAGCCAACGCCTTCAACAGCCTTCCGCATGGCACTATACAGGAGGCGCTCCGCTATCATGGAGTGCCCCTGTATTTGCGGAGGCTGTTGGCCGATTACCTCCAGGACCGCGAGGTCCTAGTGGAAGGGCGCGACGGTTTGAGGCACCGTCGCGTCTCCTGCGGGGTTCCACAGGGATCGGTCTTGGGACCGCTCCTGTGGAACATCGGCTACGACTGGGTGCTACGTGGCACGCTTCCTGCAAATATGCAGGTTGCGTGCTACGCGGATGACACCCTAGTCGTAGTCAAGGGGAGGGACCTCAGGGAGACGGTGCGGCTGGCCACGGTAGGCACTAGCCTCGTGGTCGACCGCATTCGTTCCCTGGGATTGGAGGTTGCCCTCTCCAAGACCGAGGCCCTGTTGTTCCACGGGCCTCGGGGGGGGGCCCCCTCCAGGAACGCGAGTGCTTCTGGACGGGGTCCCGGTCCCGGTTGGGACTCAGATGAAATATCTGGGTCTCACACTGGACGGGAGGTGGACTTTTGGGGCCCATTTCACCCAACTGGCCCCAAGAGTCCTCGGAGCGGCTGCCGCCCTAGGGAGGCTGCTGCCCAATGTGGGTGGCCCGAACGCCACGTGCCGTCGGCTATACTCCGGAGTGATCCGGAGTATGGCCATGTATGGGGCACCGGTCTGGGTGGACGCCCTCGGTCGCAATAACAAGGCCCTGCTGCGACGTCCGCAGCGGGTCATTGCGACGAGGGCGATCCGCGGATACCGGACGGTGTCCTGGGCGGCGGCATGCGTGCTGGCCGGTGATCCCCCCTGGGAGCTCGAAGCGGAGACCCTCGCCGAAGTGTACCACTTTGTGGCGGCAAGGAGGTCCCGTGGAGAGCCCCCGGCGTGGGAGGAGGTCAGGCGCCTGCGAAAGCAGGCGCGGGCCGCCCTGTTGCGGCGGTGGACGGAGGACTTGGCTCCACCGGTGCCTGGACAGAGGACGGTGGAGGCCATCCGCCCGGTCCTCCGGGAGTGGGTGCGGCGGCCATTCGGGTCGCTAACCTTCCGATTGGTGCAGGTGCTTTCCGGACATGGATGTTTCGGAAAGTACCTGCACCAGATCGCGAGACGGGAGGCGACCCCGGCCTGCCACGAATGTGGGGCGCCGGAGGATACGGCGCCCCACACGCTGGAGGTGTGCGCTGCTTGGGATTCTGAGCGGCGCACGCTTTCAGCGGTCGTTGGCCGGGATCTCTCGTTGCCGAGCGTGGTGAACGCCATGCTCGGCAGCGAGAGAGCGTGGCAGGCCTTGGTCTCCTTCTGCGAGGCGGTAATGACGCAGAAGGAGGCCGCGGAGCGGGTCAGAGAGGATGATCCCAACTCTGACCGGCTCCGGCGCAGACGGACCGGGGGACGGAGGAGGCGTTTTGCGCGCCTTCTCCATCCTCCGTAGTGGGGTCGGTGGCGGATAGTCGGGGGACTCTCTGCCACACCCACACGGCCCCACACGTCTGGTGGGTAACCGAGGTGTAAGGTTGCCCACCCAATGGCGCAGAGGCCCGGTCGGGGCGGGATAGTGAATGCTATCGCGACCCTATCTCGCCCGGGGGTATGTGGGTTCGAGTCCCACATACCCCCTGCCACCACCCCCGTGGTGGCAGGGAAGTGCGAGGGCATTTCCCCCCCTAAAAAAAAAAAAAAAAAAAAAAAAAAAAAAAAAAAAAAAAAAAAAAAAAAAAAAAGGATCGGGCTCAGTGGCGTGCATTAGGAGAGGCCTCTGTCCAGCAGTGGACTGATACAAGCTGATGATGATGACACTACCTACTACAAAAAATACAATTATACGAGCCGCGATGACCTATAGACGATCCCAAATGGTCCAGCCTACTACCGGTAGGTATATAGGTAGCGTACCTACTACCCAGCATGCTGGCACTATGCTGCGTCGTTGTGCCAAATGCTTATGCCTAATGCCTGCATTTTGGTCACACGTCGCATAGACCAGGCGCTCTGATAAACGTTGAAAAAGCGATGAGTGTATGTATATTATAATATTATTTTTTTTAACGGGCAATGTGCCTTTATTACTCAAGCTAACTACTACAATAATAAAAACTAAACTAAACTAAACTAAATAATTATATCGACAGATGGACATCACTAAAATGAAGACGTCAATCTCCATCCGCCACGCCGTGCCAGTGTGTGGTCTTCATTTTTAAACTTTGGCGTTAAATTAAACACTTTCACGTTTAAATTTAAATAAATTCATTTTAAAATCCATTTAAAATCAGTCACAGCGCATTAAGTTTAATTTTTACAACCTTTTTCACTTAAAACGCTATTTTGATGTGTTAAAAATTGATAATAAAATGTGTTTTATTGTTACAGATAATAAAAACTAAGTTTATTTTAGGAAATGAGTAAATTGAGGACCTAGATACCTACTCTTTTCATCATCATCATCATCAACAGCCTGAGACGTCCATTGCTGGATATAGGCCTCCTCCAGATAGCTGCACTTTGAGCGGCTGCTCGCCTCCTGTATCCATCGGCTCCCCGCGGTTTTCACCAGATCGTCGGTCCACCTAGTGGACCTACCTACTCTTTTAAACGTTGATTTCTGATTGTTTTGTCTACGTTTCATGCCAATACTTATAGGATCATCTGAGCAAGTTTGCCATAATCACCACGCTTGCCAGGCGGCTTGGTGATCGCAGTAGATTATATTTCAAACCAACGTGAATGCTGCTGCCCATTCCTTGCATATTCCTCTAGTCGGCTGGGAAAGATGGGTAGTCCTACTTTTATTGCAGCTGGCTAATTACGTAACTCGCAACAAGTTTGCAACAAGTGTAAATTTCGCAATCATTGCTGTCAAACAATTTGGCAGAGCAGAAAGCGATCGAGCGCTAGATCACCGTCTGTCGGACAATCGATAACTAAAAAGTGCAGTATTTTGTTTCTATCTATTGCTGTTCTGTTGCTAGTGGCGCTAGTATCAAAGGCCAAACGTGCATTCGATTTCCAGTGACATCTTGCAAGCGATTGCTGAGTGTTTGCTGTCGCTTTGCTACACATGACAACTTTTACTTACGACAGCGGGACTACCTTACGGCGTTTTATAATGCCAATATTGTTGAAATATTGCACAAAGACCGCTTACGATACCTAGGTTTACCGTTAGGTAGGTACCTAACTAGGTACTTATAATTACGAAAACTATCACACCACAATTCCAAATTTTTCTTAGAATTACTTTCGGCACACACGCGCGATTCTCACTATAGATAAGATCGTACCTAATCCAATTGGCCGTAGCATGTGCACAGCATTAAGAGGTTAGTGTGGATTTGTGGAAGGATTAGCTAGGAGACGTGAGAAGTACGATTAATAAGGTATCCTTAAAGACTTCTATGTATACTAAACAGCACATCTCTAACTGGCACTGTCGACCACTGCAAATATGCCGGCCGGCATCTTCTCGCTCATACGAAGCTCGGCACTCAAAGCGACTGCACCTGTATTGCAATAAAAATTATGATCCGAAAATACTATCGTTTGGTTACACGATTTGATCTCGTAAAGCGCTGTAGCGGCTTTTAGTTTTATTATACTAAAAATGGAAACTTTTTGTGCTTCCCATAGCTTTCCTAGTATGTAGTACATATATATTATATAGTATGTAATATCATATATTTTATAGTATGTAATGACTGCTTAAAAATGTAAGTGAGAATGAGCTATGAATACTATTATTAATTGATATTTATTGACATTTAATTTTTTGATTTTTTTAATAATTTTTTTTTCTCTACCATGGCATCTATTATTTCAAGTCTTGGGTTTACAACATGTGTTATTATTACAATTTGATTATATTTTGCGTTCGGATCAGTGATGTTATTAATAATTTCCATTTATATTTCCACATTCTTGAAAATATTGAATGCCCGATGTGGGTAAATTGATCTTGCTTTATTGCGCTATTACACCTAGCCAAACATTATTGTATCAATTATTCAATAAATTATTCTGATTCTGATTCTGATTCTGATCTGAAAAGATGGGGTGATCATATTCATAACTGAGACCACACAGCAGTATACTTTTCTAATAGTGAGTGTGAAACCAGTATCTTCAAAAATTCAATTTCGAGTCCTTCACCTACAGTCCTACCTCAAGGGTAGGTTTCTTGATCCATAGTTAGGGTAACCAATGGTCAAATACCTTTTTTTTTATTTTTTTTGTTTTTGAGGCCCCCAAATGCCCTCGCATTTTCCTGCCACCACGGGGGTGATGGCAGGGAGTATGTGGGACTCGAACCCACTAAAACCCCCCGTGATCCGTCCGCCGCCGGGATGGGGCGAGATAGGGTCGCGTCTATTCTAACAAATTCATCCATTACTTATTGTATTCTAAACACTAAAACAATAAAATGTATCTGCCCACAGATAAACTTAATAGTGTGACGCGAATGCACTCCGGCGCACGTACGAATAATGAATTAGTCCATTAGAGACATTATTAGAGATCACCGCTTAACTAATTTACTAATGGTGGGCTATTAGCCTATATCTAAGTAGATTTGCTAATACCCACGCATGAAATAACAATATGGAATAGAGTATAAATAGATCCTAGAATACCTATTCGTGTTTGGCAAGAAACTCACAAATTATTTTAAAAAATTAAATCGATTCAATAAACAAAAAAATCTAATATGTAAAATTTATAAATGCAAAATGAAAAAAGCATATCTAGTGTAATTCCGCTAAAAACCACGGCACGTTTTTATTTGCGGAATAACACTAGATATACTTTTTTTATTTTGTATTTAAGATGAACTTCCGCGAAGTCACGCCTGAGTCAATCAATTATTGTAAAAATTTTATATACTAACTCAAATAATTGCACAACTGAAAAGTTGAATATACAGGGTTGCAGGAAAAATTGTGCTAGATCCGTTAAGGGCGTGGAGTACCCATCATTTCTGACTTATTTCACTATGAAACACCCTAGCCTAAACTTAATATTTTTTTAGATATCCCTTAGAGAAAAATACAGTTTCTAATAAAAAAAAATATTTCTTAACTTTCATTTGTCTACTACGGTCTATTCAATTAACTTATGTACTATTTTAATGATTGACGTCCTAAAGCATCTTATTACACATGTAAAAATGCAATAGCAATAATAATAAGACACACAAAATAAACGAAATTAAATTTTGTAGCCTAAACATCGGCAATTTTCAATAAAATAATTAAAAGTGTAAATAAATAAATAAAATGTTGCAGCCATTCTCGAACCGAATGGTCTCATGCGTGACGATGGTAAAAGACCCGACGGAATGACTCTGGTTCCCTGCAAGATGGGGCGGCCTTTAGTGTGGGACGTTACTTGCGTCGATACTATGGCGCCGTCACATCTTCCCGAGACACACGTTAGGGCCGGCGCCGCGGCTAATTCTGCTGAGCAGTTAAAACGGCGCAAATATAGTAATCTCGGTAGCGGTTACATATTTGAGCCATTTGGTGTTGAGACCCTGGGTCCGTGGGGACCGGGAGCTCATCGCGTTTTCCAAAGTCTATCAGAACGCCTGGTCGATGCGACGCGTGACCAAAATGCTGGCACTTATTTGGCCCAACGCATCAGCATTGCAATTCAACGTGGCAATGCGGCCAGGATGTTGGGTACGCTACCTACCGGTAGTGGGCTGGAGCACTTGGACTGTCTATAGGCCATCGCGGCTATTATACAGTCCATAAGTGTTCTTTGTAGTAAGTAGTGTAGCTAGTTTAGTTTAGTTTAGCTTAGTTTAGTTTAGTTTAGTTTTTATTATTGTAGTAGTTAGCTTGAGTAATAAAGACAATTTGCCCAAAAAAATAATTAAAAGCCGAATATCTCGAAAAGAAGTTTAGGCTAGGGTGTTTCATAGTGAAATAAGTCAGAAATGATGGGTACTCCACGCCCTTAACGGATCTAGCACGATTTTTCCTGCAACCTTGTATATAAACGTGAACTTTGTGACCATCTAGATGTAACCTATATTCAAGCAAATAAAGATTTAATTCATTCATTCGTTCATTCAAGGTAAAAAAGTACAAAGGTTTACTAAGGAGTAAGACAAGATTTAAAATAATAAGATTCAGCGTGGTTCGACATTTAAAAAACAGTTTTGTCTTCTCAATTTGGCTTGGCATTCTGCTTGCGTATGCGTTTTACTTTTTCCAAGTAACCACTTCGCTTCCGTATTCCGTACCCTTTGTTAATTCCATTCCCCTTTATAAGTTTAGTGAAACCGTAAAATTGGATTTGTCATGTGTTTTCTACAATCTTTTTAACACATCCACAGATGTCTATAAGTTTCAAAAATAGAATCACGGAAGTCGTTTGCCCTATTGTCTCCTCTTTTTAGGTAAATGACACTTCTATTTTTAAACATCCGCCTTCCGTTCCGGACTTTTTTAATATTGAATGACGTTTGAAACGACCTTTTGTCTAGCCAGTGGTTCGGTTCTGTAACATGTCTGAAACAAAAAAGTTTACACATGTGACATGGAGTAGGTACTCTACCTACTCTCTATTTAGTTAAGATAGTTTTTTTTATGGTCATTTGCATTAGATATATATATCATTCGACCGACATGAATTTTACTGACTAAAAAATTACAATTATTTTCATTTACATAAAAAAAACTAACGTTAAAAAAACAATTACTCAAATAGGTAGGGGCTTATAATATAAACTAAGTATTATTTTTTTATCTCTTAATGAAACCATAGTTACTTGCTAAACTGCTAATTTTTTAACTAAAATGGTTCTCTCTCTGGAGGTCATAGACGCATTTTTTATCTCCTTTATCATAAACCAATTTTCATTACTCCTTTCTTACTAAAATTTCACGAAATAATAATTATGTCTATCAATCCAAACGTTTTATCGTACAGTCGTCACGAGATTTGCGTTTTTTCTTATACTGCCAACCCTACTACGTGACCAATCGCATGCATACACATTACACGCACACACTCATGTCGTCAAATATTTAGATTATAACACTTGGCCAGAAAACCTCGGACTACAAAAACCATAATAAATCGCTTTCAAACATCTTGATAACCTCTCGATTAATTTTGCTCATATTATAATTACTTATTTAGAATCTGTAAAGGGCGCGGCAGTAATCATCCCTTTTTGATGGGAATTACCCTTAAAATCAGAAATTGCCATCATGGATTTTTAGGACCAAGTTTTGTCAGGGCATTTCACCACTAGGATCTCACTGTAAGTGAAGACGCGGTCGGGGATACCTTTATATAGTATGGCCTCGTGAAATAACTTATTTCCATTCTGCTTGCGTTACTCGTGAGTCGTGATAGATGGAATCGTATGCTGTTTATGAGTTTTCATTATTATTAATATCTTATACGGACGGACGGTCTTTGTCTGCTACGGACTAGACTAGACTAGACGTAGCCGTACGATCCCAATGCGTACACGTAGCTCAGTAACTACTACTAGGTGGCAGGACTTTTCTGCAAAGTTCGTCTAGGTAGGTACCACCGCTTTGCCAGTTACTCTGCCGCCAAGCAGTAGTGTGCAAGCACTACTGTGTTCCGGTTTGAAGGGCATTGTAGCTAGTGAAATTACTGGGCAAATGAGACTTTATGATCTGATCACTCAGTCTAGTAATCTGATTACTAGACGGGGTGATGTCTCAGGATGACGTGCGCAGTGCAGTGTCACGCGAAACTTTATTGTTTTAAAGTTCCGGGTGACACTGCAACTGTTATGGGCGGCCGTGTCACTTAACATCAGGTGAACGACTAGCTCGTCACGTTATTCAATCTCATAAAAAAAGTAATAAGAATAGATAATGGCACACCAATGAAAAAGTGCTATGAATATGATATTGCAATTACGTATTCCTTTTTTACATTTTTGTTTTGATCTCTCGATGTTTTCTGTTCTTTTATAAGTTGGACACACAGTGGACACACACACAGGACACATCTATTGCGGTATCTCTTTTTGTTAATATTCGGCCCTTCCACAAAGGTAATTTTTTTTGCCTGTCTAGTTTGTGTCAACCCTACGTGACTATCGTCATGCGTGCGCGCACCTCTATTTCCTACAAATATTTGTGATGTGATGTGATGCACACGTTCGACCGTTCCCCCAGTTCAGTTTTTTATCGGTTTTGTTAAAACAGGGTAAGAGACTATGCGTCTATTTGACAAACTGTTTTCTCTAACTGGGAAATAGATCAGATATCCTTGAGAACTAACTTACACATATCATCAGCCGGAAGACGTCCACTGCTGAACACAGGCTTTCCCCATAAAACGTCACTTTAGACGCTTATCATAGGGGGAGTTTGCCATAATCATAATTCACCACGCTTGGCAGGCGGCTTGGTTGGCCAGAAGATTTTAAAGTACCGAAGAGAATGCTGCTGCCCATTTTCTGGATATTCCCTTAGCTGGCTCTTGCGGCAGCCACGGGAAGTGATGGGGTGGTCCTATTCTCACACCACCCGGGACACAGCCAAGCCTTCCGAGACAGACGTTCTGCCGCTGCTGACACTGACAAAATGTAGTAATAATACCATGCCGAATAAGAACCGTCCAACAAGCATAGTCATGTACAATTAATTGAACATTCCAACCGCAAGGATGAAATCAGGAAAAGCGTGTCTAGTTACTAGAGTCTAGTGTCAAATAAAACTTGTTCACGGTCAAGACCGCTGATTCAAGTTCACAAAACATATATTTATCAGCATTTCCGAGGTGTCACAATACCTACTCTAGTATCACTTCTATTTCGTCTCTAATTTCAGTGGAAGCAGACTGTGTGTCGCCGACGGTTTCTAACTGCTTCTTTGAAATCTGAGCGGAAACCTACAGCTGGGTCTGGGACGTTGCTGGGTGTTCAGAAATAGGATATAGCTATGCAATACGTCTAATCCATGTGGATATGACACATGCTTTAGTGGCTCGATGGTATACGAGAGCTATTGTCGGCAGCTATGTACTTTAGACACTATAGTCGCGCGACGCAAGTGACGTGAAGTAAAAACGCGACTAAGCCTTACACGCACACATATTAATAGCAATATGAGACTGTAGCCTTCAAGAACTGGAACCTGGGGCCATACCGTGAGCTCTTAGCGCGATTCAAAACAGAGCCTATACTGCCTCACTTGTTTAAATCCCCATACAAAAAAAAACAAAACGATCCAATATAGGCTCAGTTTCGAATCGCGCTAAGAGCTCACGGTACGCCCCCTGGTCGAAATAAGAAGCATAGCAAAAATAAAAAGGTAGCTAAAACATAATACCTAAATTGCTAGGGCTTCTTATCCAAAGTGATGCTGCAGTGTGAAGAAGTGAAGAAGATTTTCTATATTTCGAATGAAACCACTAATTTCATCCAACTATCAGCAACAAAACTATCACGATATCACGGTTATGCAAATAAGAACATTGTGCAAATCAGTTTTATTACGACCTTGTTCAATTTCTGAGTAATTTGGCACAAACAAATAGCGACTCATTATGTATTCAAACTTCTTATTATGTGCTCTATTTCTAGGAAACTTATACTACAAAAAATGAGATCCTATACCTGGGAAGTACGTTGACAAATTTTGAATGAATACGCGTCATGCCCCAGGTCCCCACCCGGGTCATTCATTAATTTTGATGTAACTGATTCAATTAATATCAAGTTGATGTGTACGAGCTTATAGCTCTTAGAATTAGCAAGTTGAAATGGCAATGGACACTGGACAGGCCGCATCGCTCGTAGAGCTGACAACCGATGGGGAAGAAAGGTTCTCGAGTGGCGACCACAACTTCTTCGGGCTGATGATGATGATGAGATATGTACGTAATATTTTCTAGAGGTTCTCGAGTGGCGACCAGTAACATCAGCCTCTTGACCGACAATCTGATCAACACCGTGGGCAGATGGATGCAAGAGACAAGCAGAGCTCTACTCAAAGTGACGCTCTATTGGAGGATTGCCTATAATTATTTTCAACAGCGGGGAGCCGATGGATGCAGGAGGCGAGCAGCTCAAAGTGGCGCTCTCTGGTGAAGGTCTATGTTCAGCAGTGGACATATTCAGGCTGATGATGATTATTTTTAACTAAAGAAACCCGTTCCTCTATCTTCATGGCTCGTTTGCTCTGAAAGCCAATTCAACACTTATTCTTTTACGTGTCCCTGTAACCGAAGGTATCATTATACCCGGCGTGGCTTGCAAAAAGCAATTTTCGGTTCCATTCGCTTAAAATTCAGTTTAACAACAGTTCTACAGCGGACTTCAAAGGGGTTTCAAAAAATTTGAATTGCAAATGCATCTAATCTCCGCTTGCATGGAGCTACGTAAACATATCCTCTTTTTTACAGAGTCAGGTGAAAAACGTAGCGTATAGAACGCCCCTCCGACAAAGAATATAGGTAAAGGGTGTAAACAGATAAGTGAATCAATGGAACCGACTTTTAGATGACCACGTATACCATAATCTCTAATCTTTGGGATAGCTGCAGTATCAAGTGAACGCAAATGCATTAACTTGATACTTTGTTTATGGTTCTTTGTTTTTGTTCTTGGGTTTAATTACATAAGTCTTGACCGATCAAGACTTGTGTAATTGAACTCAAGAAAATAAATATATGGTGATAGAAATTCTCCGCTGACTATACATTTAAACGATGGAATAATAAAGTGTGACCGATTAGGATATGAATAAATCAAACAAAATTAAATGTATTTATTTTAAAAGTGTCACCGAGGGGGATTCGTGGATGGGTTTGCACTTAGAAGAATAGGCTAGTTGCCTGCTATTGAAAATCAACAAGTAAATATTATTTTCATAAACTATAAGGAAAAAATATGTATAAGTAAATCTCGGAGTAATAAGCTTGTAAAGTTTCTGGAGGGGGCATCGCCCGTGCCTTTTTCGCAAAACAGAGATCGATGTGGAGCTTCCCCACAGTTACTATGAAAACACACGCTGTCACGTCACATGCCAAAGAGATTGTATATAAACCACAACCTAGCAATGAGGAACTATGAAGTACCAAGAACTGACGTATATATATTTAAAAATGCTTGTAACTTTGTAATTTTTTCAGATATTTAATTTTTGTTTGTCTGGTTTTGTTTTTTTTTATATTTTGTAATATATGCAATAAAAAATAACAGGCATCTAGCCTATTATATTTCTATGGGTTTGCAAAACTGTGACATACCGGGCCTGTGACCGAATGGTACCAACTACTCATGGTTTGTGAGAGAGCATGGCGCTTTGATTAATAAAACAGCCCAAATTGTTACACTTTGTAATGTTTATTCAATCAGTTTTCAATGTGTAATAAAGAATTTCTCGTCTAATCGTCTATAGAAGCCAACTACCTACCTATGTAGCCCAACTTTTTGTATGTAGTTTTGGATCAACGGGCATTTTAGGCATTTTCAGTAAATTCTCATAGGTTCTTAACCACACCCTTTAATTTAAACAGGTTTGTTGGTGATCACACTAGATTTTAATGTTTATCATTTCAATCAACTAAAAGGGTAGTCTTCTTGATGCCTTTCATCATCATCATCAACAGCCTCCACTGCTGAACATAGGCCTCCCCCAGAGAGCGGCTGCTCGCCTCCTGCATCCATCGGCTCCCCCGGCTTTCACCAAATCGTTGATGCCTTTACGTCTAGCTAAATCTGACCTCACACAGACAAAATCTTTGTGCCCCAACGGTGACTATTCCGGCACACATGGAGTTCAAATACCCTAACGCCATACAAACTGTAAAAAAAAAGCTTCCGCCTCCAGTTTTGCTCGCCACGCGTACCCCACGTGGTGTTTGTTTCGTAAGTCGATCCAAAGTGACAAATTGGTCCCCCAGTGTGCGTTTTTTGTTGAATTGTTTTGTTAATCTTATCGAAGTTCCACGTTTAGTTAATTCTAATCCAAACATACATTTTTCTTAGCATTATGTTCAATACTAGCTGACGCGCCGTAACTTCGCACGGGTTGTTTAATTTTACGTCCTAACCCTATTGAAGAACAGAGAAAAGGGAGAGCAAAGACATAGTGGGAAAGGATGAATGGATGTGACGGTAGAGCCAGACAGACAGCCAGCCAAAAAAAAAACTTAAATTCGATAAAATTATCGATGAAGAAGTGTAGGTCTGTACCACAATTACCATTTTCAAAAATATTCAATTTAGCCCAGTATGTAAATGAATGACGTGACGAGCTAGTCGTTCCCTAGTGTTAAGCGACACGGTCGCCCAAAACAGATTGCAGTGTCACTCGGAACTCTAAATTAAAGTTTCGCGTGACACCGCACACTGCGCACGTCATCCTGAGACATCACACAGTAAAAAAGATTTCTAGACTGTGAGATCACTTCGTAAAGTCTCATTTGCCCAGTAATTTCACTAGCTACAATGCCCTTCAAACCGGAACATAGTAGTGCTTGCACACTACTGCTTGGCGGCAGAATAACTGGCAAAGCGGTGGTACCTACCTAGACGAACTTTGCAGAGAAGTCCTACCACCTAGTAAAGTTCAACACTTTTTCTATTGCAGTAGTAAGATATGAAATAATACATAAAATGACTAGACAGGCAGATAGCCAGGGTTGTTCTGGTTTCAGGGCATACCGGGACTTTTCCCGGTGCACGGTGGGCCGTCCTTCCTTGGGCCAGTCCAGACCCAGAGCCAAACATTGGCTCCATACATTTTAATGGAGACCCGAGCCATGATATCTGAGCTAATTATTATCTAATTACTTGCCTATAACTAACAAAAATGTTACCAGATGTTGTATTTTACAACTAACAGAAAAGTCTGATATTAAAAAAAGGTTTGAATGTACCTACCGAGGAGAATGCTGCTTCTCATTCCCTTAGCCGCATCTTACGGCACCCACGGGAAGAGATGGGGTGATCCTATTCTTACGCAGTGACTACACGGCACAAGGCATTCTACACCATCATAATTAACGTTTTCCCGTTTCCATACAAAGTGGCTACCCTCTGTGATCGCATATCCTTGCCGGGGTGACCCATATTCGTAACCTCCGACATGAATGTCACTAAACGCACACGGTAACGTTTCGTATGGATATGTCGATGGATATCCAACTAATGTTATAAATTATAGCTTGTGTTTTATGATACTTAATTCTTATTTCATTTAGAAACAACCTATAAAAAATTAAAAATTACTAATACCCAAAAAAGTTGTGTTCTATCATATCTTGATAAATGTGCCTTTCGAAAAACGATTGACACATGAACTAGAATAGATTCGGCCAAAAAAAATTTTCGTTTTAGGTACTCGCCAAAATAAGCACTCACTAACGGGTTCACTACGGGTCCATGGTGCCACTGAGTGGCGCATGATTTGCGTCAGAAGTAAGGGGTTGAACAGTTAGGAAGGTACCTGGACGCTTCACATTCACACGCCATGGTGTCAGTAACATCTAATATAATTTTTTCCTGGGCAAAATGGTCATAGCACGCCTTCTCAGGGGTTAATAATGCACCTTTACGTTTTTTATGCTACCGATAGCAAATAAGCATATCACCCTCCTGATGAGAACTAAGAGGTCGCTATAGTCTATGGACTCCAACCCCAGAGCCCTAACTCACCGTTCAGGCGCGGATACAAGAGGGGGCACAGGGGGCGCGCGCCCTCCCCTTGGCGCTGGCAGTAGTGGCAGTCCAGCACAGCGTGCTTTCTAGCACGATAAGTTGAAAGTTCCCGCGGGTAAACTGCATAGTATGTACTTAGTAGGTACCGCGAGGTACCTCTAGATGTGCGAAAGAATACCTACTCCAGTAAATCATATAACTGAATTCAATATTACAGTTTTAGACACAAAGAACATAACTCTACACCACCATGTCAGATTTGAAATCACAAATGGTTATAAAACTTCAAAATTGTCAGATATATCCGTCGACATGTCCCCTGATTTATCCCCCACACCTTGCCTCGGTGACCTATTGCTGAAAATCGTATCAAGCGAATATTAACAAATGTTCGCTCTCGATTCGAACGGATGCGAGCGAAAGTGGGCCGCATTTCCCCAGTCTCCCCTCCCGCATACTAAATCCACTTTTAAGTCCTAATAGCCAGAGTCGAAAATGGTTTAGTCTAGTTTAGTGCATCCGATGTAACCCAAAAAATCTTTTGGACCCTATTCTGTAGTCATTTATAATCATTATGTCATGTGTGTCTAGGACATGTCTGATTTTATTAATGGATCTCGCTATTACGTGTACTGTGTAATCTAGGCTACTAAAAACCTTTTATTTCCCGCCATAATGCACATTAAAATATTATTTTAATTTAAACGAATGACGTGACGAGCTAGTCGTTCGCCTGGTGTTAAGCGACACGGTCGCCCATAGATTGCAGTATCACTCGGAACTCTAAATTAAAGTTTCGCGTGACACTGCGCACTGCGCACGTCATCCTGAGACATCACACAGTCTAAAAAAAACTTTCTAGACTGTGAGATCAGTCCGTAAAGTCTCATTTGCCCAGTAATTTCGCTAGCTACAATGCCCTTCAAACCGGAACACAGTAGTGCTTGCACACTACTGCTTGGCGGCAGAATAACTGGCAAAGCAGTGGTACCTACCTAGATGAACTTTGCAGAAAAGTCCTACCACCTAGTAAAAAATGATTATAAAGATAAATCCTCAAACGATGCCGAATTTAAAAACAGTGGTTAGTTTTCAACAGTTTTCTTTATAATTATGTCATTAATCCCTAATATCCTCATCTCTTCCCGTAAGCGCCGTAAGAGCCGGCTAAGGGAATATCCAGGCAACAGGCAGCGGCATTCTCCTCCGTACGTTAAAGTCTTCTGTGATCACCAAGCGGCCTGCCAAGCGTGGTAATTATGGCAATCTCCCAAAGTGGCGCTTTATGGGGAGCCCTATGTTCAGCAGTGGACGTCTTCCAACTGATGATGGTGATGAATAATAGTAAATTCCCAGTTTTATATAAACTTATGACGTGACGAGCTACTCATTCACCTGATGTTAAGCGTCACGGCCGCATTACACTGATGTCATTCGGAACTCTAAACTAAAAAGTTTCGCGTGATACTCGTGACACTAAACTGCGTACGTCCTTCTGAGACATGCCCAATAATGCTAATGGACAATCTTGATTACATACTTTCTTGATTTTGGTAACAATGGATTTGTTTTTTTTTGGATTTTTTTATTTTGGTAACTTGTTACAATATGATCGCCTAGCATGTGAATAAAGTCTCCTTTGCCCACTAGTAATTACACTAGCTACAGTGCCCCCCAAACCGGAACAGTTAAAAAAATTTGTAATTAATAATAGTAATAATATATTACTTACTCCAAAAGGCCATTGCCACTAAGGCTGCATTTCCACCTGCAAGAAAACTTCTGCAAGAAGTGTCCGACCGTCTATCAGACTGTAGCTTGCAACTGTAAACTATTGATTTTTATTTAGACTAGTCTACATTTGCAAGCTACAGTCTGATAGGCAGCCAGACACTTCTTGCAGAAGTTTTTTTGCATGTGGAAATCCGACCTAAGGCCGTTGCACTCAATAGCTTAACTGAGCAAATGAGAGTTTTGGCGGGAACTCGAAAAAGTTCACGTCGTTTGTTACAATATGATCGCCTAGCATGTGAATAAAGTCTCCTTTGCCCACTAGTAATTACACTAGCTACAGTGCCCCCCAAACCGGAACAGTTAAAAAAATTTGTAATTAATAATAGTAATAATATATTACTTACTCCAAAAGGCCATTGCCACTAAGGCCGCATTTCCACCTGCAAGAAAACTTCTGCAAGAAGTGTCCGACCGTCTATCAGACTGTAGCTTGCAACTGTAAACTATTGATTTTTATTTAGACTAGTCTACATTTGCAAGCTACAGTCTGATAGGCAGCCAGTCACTTCTTGCAGAAGTTTTTTTGCATGTGGAAATCCGACCTAAGGCCGTTGCACTCAATAGCTTAACTGAGCAAATAAGGACATAACAATTAGTAGCACCCCGTCATTTTTACCGCAAGGATAGTTATAAAATACTATGAGTGCCCGCCACTTCATCCATTTTTTTTATTTCACTGACCCGATTTTACCAAATTAGAATAAATTTGATTCCAAGTATAAAGCGGTGCTCAAGTGGTGGCTCTGGTGGTACTGGTTCCTCTCGAGTACAGCTGATTGACAAATGAAATGACAATAATTAAAAAGACGCTGTTTTGATTGTATCCAAGGCATAAGCTTCTTATTCCTGTGGTATAAGGGTTATACTCGTGTAACTTGGTTGTTCTACCTGGACTAAAATTTATTCTACTTTGGTAAACTCAGGTTTAAATCTATAACGTATAGCTATAGTCGTTTTGTGTTCAAGCATTACCTACCTATTTGGCAAAAAAACAAACAATTTTGGAAAACATCATCTACATCAATTCAGCCATTGTTCATAACAAACAAACATAAACGGCGTTTAGTTTTTAGCATTAGTAGTAGTTTTTAGTATAAATATTAGTAGAGATAGAATGAATTGTTGACTAACTCGTTTATAGTCTGTGGTGAACGATAAATACAAATTTATAAAAGGGTGAGCAGTTGCAAAATATTTGTTCGGCTGCAATGTAAAAACATCCCATTGAGGTGACCATGTGTTGCGTTTTAATTTAAAGCAAAACCAGAAAACCAAATACTTAAGTTAGCGGTCCATACCATAGCATAACTTGGCTCCCTCCACTTGGATCCACAGCTCGGCTCCACTTTACTTTATTACTTTAGGTAAGTACCTACTCACTTCCTGTAAGATGCGATAAGTGTCGCGCGAAACTATTGTTTTAAAGTTCCGGGTGACACTGCAACTGTTATGGGCGGCCGTGTCACTTAACATCAGGTGAACGACTAGCTCGTCACGTCATTCAATCCCATAAAAAAAAATAATTATGTAACGCTGTTGAGTATGAGCAGGTCCAGTGGTAAATGAGTACACAAAAAACTATCACCATATAAAATTTAAAAAATAAAAAAGCCAAATCGAATCACGGCAGTGAAGCCTAGAAAATTAGTACCATGGCAGAAAAAACAATTCATATTATTTCAAAAAGAATATTAATAAAATAAAAAAAAAAACAAAAAAATCCCATCATCCTCTTAGTCTCTTCCCATTTGTTATTGCGGTCGGCTCCCAATCTAACCTGTAGCGGCGAGCTACCAGAGTTACACGAGTGACTGCCATCTGACCTCGCAACCCATAAGGAACCAGTAACAGGGACGGTTAGATCAGGCGTCAGATTCTATCAGACGTCTGACTACCCGTAACGATTGCCATAGATGTTGAAATAAGTAAAGCTAAATATGTAAAAAGGTTGGTCGATCGGCAACAAACGCTTAACACCAGGCGAACGACAGGCTCGTTACGTCGTCATTTATTTAAAAAAACCAATTCAAAAATCCTAAAAGGAAAAACGTGGTCACCCTACAAAGCTCCCTCCCAATCTCACAATAAGGATTAATCGTTGATCCCTATGCTTAAACTATTGTCTAATCTGTGTAACAATTATACTTACTCATAGCTATTCTGTGTATCTGAACCATACTAACTGTTACTTATTCTTCGCCAAGACACCTGGCGGTCGCGTGCCTTTTTCCGAGTTCTTTTGAGTGATTTTTTGTTGTTATTTTTGACGTATCGTTTAAACGTTTGAGGATTAAACTCGCTTTGTTTAATTATTTATTGTTATTTTAAGAATTAAGAAATGATAAAACAGGAATTGTATGTCCTATTTATTTTATATTTATTCTTTTAGAATAAGCCAGCCTAAAACGTAGCACGTATTATAAGCATTATTATCAGTGCCTAACCTAGCAAATCAAAACTTTTTGTCTAAAATCCAAATAATTATGATTATCCACACCTACTTTGAAAATTACTTCGTCGGAGTTATCAGGCGGTATTTCCTAATAAATTAATGGTACTAAAAAAGTACTTAGTACCTACCTTAGTACTACAAAATAAATAATTGTTACTACTACCTGCCGTAAGATAAATGTTCCGGCTACGAAATTTATACAGCTCCGATAAATTTACCTCTACGTGCATTGCATGTGAATCGCCTAAAAAACACCAGGCGCTTTTAGTTTCAAACAGGACTGAATCTTCTTCGAAAACCGGCTTGTTTTATATTTTCTTGTCATGAGTGAGCAGATAGTACCTATAGTCACAGATATCTAATACTATGTACTATGTACTGTTACTTTACAGTAAGCAGACCTAACATTATCTTCACTACTACATAGACGCTACATAGACACTAGGTACATAGACGCGTATAAATAATATATACATTACTTTCGCTCTTATTAAAATTTGATAACTTTATCTCTTTCCTTTTTGCTGTTGCAACACCTACGCACCCATGGACAAAAAGGAACGCGTGGCCAAAACGCTATCAGGGTGCGTCTGCTTACATAAAAATAAACCTAAAGTTTTCAAAGATTAGTATGACCATTCTTTTACCTTCCAAAATTTTGTTATTTAATAACGCCATTGGCAACTCTAATTTATTTTCGAGAACAAAGAGACGGTTTCCCTGATTCTTATAAAAATAATGCTTTCAATCAACCCCACTAATTAACAAAATGCATCAGTAATTGGACACCGAACCCGTTTCCAAATGTCAGACGGCATCACACACGGCGCGACGTGTCGCAAGCCGGAGCGACGTGCGCCACTGCGATGTTTACGTCGCGCCAATTTTGAGAATAAATAACCTACATTCATTTTTGAAAAATCTTATGCAGTTGGTCCACGAATAGTGATCTGAGTTTATCTCTAGGTACTCTTTATACCGTAAACTTGACAGCTTTGCATCGGCACTTGTGGCCAAAGACTTTTATGTATACCTACACCAGACAGGACATCTCTAACTTGCACTGTCAACCACTGCAAATATGCCTATGAGCATCTTCTCCCTCATACGATGCTCAGCGCTCAAAGCGACTGCACGTGCACGTGCAGCAGTGAATAGCAGTAAAAATTATGATCCGAATGTGCCATTGCACTAGCGCTGCGTGTTGTGATCGTTGGTTAGACGATTTAATCTCGTAAAGCGCTGTAGCGGATTTTAATTTAATTATACAAAAAATGACAACTATTTGTGCTTCGAATAGCTTCTCTAGTACGTAGTATATATACCTCTTTGCTTGTGGCTACCGACATCGACAGTGGACACGTTTAAGAATCCTTTAATTACTGATGCCGAAAGTGGCAAACATGACCTATTCCGGTGCCACAAATGGGTTCCGACCAAAGAGGTATATGTACTACGTACGTATATACATAGAAGTCTTTGGTTCCGACTAGGGTTCACTAATTAGGGTCTTTCTTAGGACCTTAATTGTATGCTGAGTTAGAGCTTATTCGTGACACCGCGCATCATTGCACTGCTTGTGTTTACTTGTTTATCGTTTTACTTGTGTTGTTATTGTATGTATCAGGGTATTGTAATGTTATGTAGTATAATGTTGTGTTGTGTGTCATGAATAAATTTATTATCTTTCTTTCTTTTCAATGACTTTTTTTTTATTAAAATAACACCAATTTCTAAAACTGCTAGTGATGGCCGTGGAATACGCATCCGCACTGTCACTGAATAGATATACAGTACACTGCGTCATCACAAGTGCGTTACGCACGCGTTACGCAAAGACGTACGACACCGCGGCGTCAGTGTTCGCCCTAATCAGAGTAAAAACGGGCCACTTTCCCCATCAGGAGTTGGGTTTCCTTTGATATTCTAAATGTTAAATTCTGGGAAAAGGGCATGCATTGTTCTAACCTCATTTTGATAAAAGCAACTAAAAATTTGGCTGAATGTCCAACACTTTTCTAAATAGAGACGGAGACTAGACTAGCCAACATTTTTTAAAGAACAACGATAAAGGCACAGAGTATTTTTTTATAGGAAAAGATACAGCGTCTCTTAGACGAGTTCAATATACTCTGCAGTGCCGTAAATAGGGCGGTGCCACCGGTGCCCAGGCACAGGGCGTAGACTCTGGGGGGCGCAAAAATGACCAGACCAGGCAGGACTATTATTTTCTCGGTTTGCTCCTGATAAGTTCCCGCTGCGCCCCTAGTGCTCGATTCCAACACAAACGTACCTAGATGCCAGTATCATCAAAAATTAGACAAAACATCGCGCTCATTTTTTTGCCAGCGCACGAGCGCATTTGTGTTTATTGTTTATCGGAGTCAAGCGGCCGCCCGGCTACCGCTTAGTCTCTGACCAACCGTAGTGGCCCAAAAATTAAGTCTTAAAATGGCTTAGCATGAGGCCGTGTCCTGTCAACAATATTGCAACAATGACTTTGAAATTAATATAATTATGGTAAAGTTCCGGGCTAATACTAAGGCATATATGTACAGCGAAAACACGAATCGCGATTGTACTGAGTAACATGTACTCGTAATTCATGTTTGAATCGCCATACGCGTTTTTGAAATACAATCCGGCAAATATAAAAATTTCGCGCTCGCTTCGCTCGCGCATTTATTGTTTTTATTGTGTTTTGTTTTATGGCAAGCGCGTTTGTACTGACTAACATGTAATTCATGTATGAATTGCTATACGCGTTTTCTGAAATACAATACGGTAAATATAAAAAAATTTGCGCTCGCTTCGCTCGCGTGTTTAATGTTTTTACTGTATTTTGTTTTATAGCAAGCGCGTTTGTACTGACTGCCATGGAATCCATGTTTGAATTACCATACGTGTTTTTTTAATTAAAATATGGCAAATATAAAATTGTTCACGCTCGCTTCGCTTGCCCTTTTAATACATACCTACACTACACTTAGGTACTTAGATGTATGGAGAGCGGATAATTACTTAATTAATAGATGTATATCTCCGCACAAGCGCTGCGAAAGGTACCCCCACTACGGCCTGTCGAGGGTACCTATAATATCTAAAAAATCAAGGGCGCAGTTATAGCAGCTTGCACAGGGCGCAGAAAAGGCTATTTACGGCACTGATAACTGTAGTACCTATAATATTTATAACGTGTTTGCGAGTGGCACACAAGGTAAACTCAAAGCCACCAGCTTCACTGGCTTTACAAATTAATCTGTCATCCATATCGGGTAATCCATGCATCTTTGCTTCTCAACCATTTAACTATACAAGACATGTGGACAAGTAACTAACTGCTTACATTTATTGGCTGTCAGCACGTTGTTCGCTTCAGTGGCAAGAAATCTGCTGAAGACACATACCTACAACACGTGGACATAACGAAGGAGGGGCATTATTTACCCTCCGGTCAACTTGAGCCACTTCTTAACTTGTCCATTTCCAAAATTGACCTCTTCATCAACAGCCTAAAGACGTCCACTGCTGAAAATAGGCCTCCTCCATAGCCATTTTGAGCAACTGCTTGCCTCTTCCATCCATTGGCTCTCCACGGTGCTGATCAGCTAGGCGATCATGTAACTTGTTGGCAACCGATAGAAACACAAAAATGTATGGATTTGACAGTTGCAGTACGCAGCTTATGTACAGAGTTACTATGGAAATTTTCAAATTTGGATTGAAATTTCTTTTGTTGCATTGCTATCAAAGTTACATGACCACCCCGCTGGTCGTCAGTCCACCTAATGGGGGGCTGGCCTACGCTGCGTCTTGAGATTTGTACTCGAGAACCTTTCTTCCCCATCGGTTATTATGCAGTTCTACGAGCGATGTGGCCTGCCCGTTGCCGTTTCAACTTGTGAATTCTAAGAGCTTTATCGGTCACCTTAGGTTTCCTGCGGATTTCCTCATTTTGGAAAAAATCTCGCTGGGAAACACTGAGCATAGCTAGACAGATAAGTTCCGAAGTGAGCTATAGAGAGCCATAGCTCGTAGGTACCGTAAAGTCATACCATTCGCAAACTAAAGTTCGAATAGTGCAATTTAATATTAAAATTAAGTCTCTTCTATAGTTGGCTATCTAATAATTCTCATCCTGTTGCACGGTGTCAAAACGTAACGCCCATCGATGCATGCACGGAGTGCTGCATTTGTCCGTCGATGTCGTGCAAGTAAGGTCAACAAAAAACCTGTTTTTTATCACATCACATCACATCACATCACACTAATATTATAAAGGCGAAAGTTTGTGTGTATGTGTGTATGTTTGTTACTCTTTCACGCTGTAACAGCTGGACGGATTTGGATGAAATTTGGTATGGAGGTAGCTTATACCCTGGATTAAAATATAGGCATACATTTTATCCCAATAACGGGAACGGTTCCTGTAGGAACGCGGGTGGAACCGCGGGGCGCTGCTAGTTTGTAAATAAATAAATAAATATTTGTGGACATTTCACACAGCGCCATCTAGTCCCAAACTAAGCAAAGCTAGCTATGGAAACTAGATAACTGATATAATACTTTTATAGGTAGGCACTTTTTGTTTTGTACATACATAGAATACAATATAACACCCAGACACAGAACAAACATCGATGTTCATCACACAAATGTTTGTCCTGGGTGGGAATCGAACCCACAACCTAAAAGGCAGAGTTACTACCAACTGAGCTATGAGACCAGACGTTATTTAATACTAGTCAGTAATGGTATGGTGAAGAAATATAGCTGACTCACATGAGTATTTGACAGCAGAGTGAGTTGTCTAATTTTAAGTTAGAAAGTGCTATAAATTAAATTATTGTAGATATAGGTAACATTACAAAGTGCTTAATGTCAAGTATTATATAGCAAGCCTACAATATTTATAAGATTGAAAAAAAGATGTTCCTTTTTCCCACTACTGGTGCAAGCAATCCAGCACATTGCAGAATAGGATATTCCTTCGATTCGCACAAAGCGGTTTGACTCGACATTTATAATCCGAGCAGCGAAGGAATGGAACACTTTACCAGCGTCTTTGTTTCCCGATAAGTACAATCTGGAGCTCTTCAAGTCGCGAGTGAATAGGTATCTTCTAGGCAGCATGTACCATCCTAGACCGCGTCGTCACTTTTCATCAGGTGAGATTGCGGTCAAATGCAGGCCTATTTAGTTATAAAAAAAAGAATACTCCGATCCGTAGTTTCGATTACAACTTGGTACCTACTTCATCGTCGATGTACATTTTGACATTCTACTTATCTAAAATAGAGATAGAACTTAATCCGATAGTTCGAACATAGCCATATACTGGCCCACAAGAGACCACATTTGATTTTTTGGAAAACACCATAATTTAAAATCCATTTCGAGATTAACCTCTAAAGAGCTCAAATAAAAAATATCAGATTTTTATATTCAGTATCTCTCTTATTAATAAAAAACAATATATGAATTGTAAGGATTTATAATAATCGAACGTGTGAACCCTAATTTTTAGTGACCATCATAAAAAAAGACTAATAACAAAAACGCTGGTTGCTTCATTTACCCCTGGTTTCTCATACGTTTGTCAAACTCATGTTAACCTAACTTACCAAATACTATACGCTCATTGGTTGACGTTAACCGATGATCAACAGGCAACCAATGAGCGTTCAGTATTTTGAAATTGACATGAGTTCAACTTTAACAAGTGTACGAAAATCTGGGGACTAGCCTCGCACAATTGCTAAAAAATACATATTTGCATAATTGCATTAAAAACAAAATAAAAAGTTTGTGTTATGTTTTAACCAGCTTTTAATAAAACTAATAAAAATTGGGGGTCCATTTGGTTACTGCCCGTTAATTGTAACTTGTATTTAAATAAAACAAAGACACACTTTATACATTTTGCGGACCGTACTATGCTTACCTTTACCTGCAGTATTATTTATTTCGTTCGTTAATAATCTTTGCATTTCGTTTATCATTACATCTCAATTTCGAACTTACGATACAAACTCGACCTTATCTAATTCGTCTAAAAGTCAACTTTCCGTTGATTATTATTTCGTAAAGTCCTTATGTATAATATTGTATTCTATGTATGTATTTACAAACAAAAAAGTATCTAAGTATTCTATCAGTTATCTGGTTCCCATAGTACAAGCTATGCTTAGTTTGGGGCTAGATGGCGCTATGTGAAATGTCCGCACATATTTATTTATTTATTTATATTAAAAAGAGAAACAGTTTGTGTTTGTTTGTTATAGTAGCAAGTACCCAATTATTATATTAACATTACTGAAAATGTGGAAATGTGGTCAAACGATAACCTACCTGATATAAAAAAATAGCCTAACCCATACCTACCATATATTTACAAACAGTACAAAGTGGTACTCTGTGGGGGAGGCCTATGTTCAGCAGTGGACGTCTTCAGGCTGTTGGATGGAGGATGATGATGATTGTGCGAAATTGTGTTATTTCTTTTCACTTATGGATTATATCCTAAAATCCGTAAGCAGAACCGCAAGTAAACCCTAGTACATTTACACGCTATGATTTAGATACCACGCCCTCTATTAATCGTTAGCAGTAACTATAGCCTAAGGTTACGGTCATATTTTCTCGTTTACCAGGGGGCGGTTTCGATCTTTCTTACATCAGATAAATTACCACTAATGGATCTTTAATAAGGCGAAATTTTTGTTGATCGTAATTATTTTGGTGATTTAGGATATATGAAACAAAATAAAATAGGTATACATTTAAGGGGGCTTTTACATTATGGCGAGCTCAGTACCGCGCGCGCGGTGCCGAGCTCGCAGCGTCCGTCGACCAAATATATCCAGTTTCATTTATTGATAAATAAATAAGAGCATTAATTTAAAACTATGAAATAATTTTTAGTAGCTTAGAAAAATGATGAGCTTTATTTTGGTAACAATATTTTGTCGATATAATATAAAACTCCGGAGATATTAGAACTTTTGTTAAAGCCTTTTTGATTAAAAATCAAATTTAATTTAATATTTTTTTTAATTGCTTGAAAGGTAAAATTCAAAAATCTGTTCTGACATTATGGAAGTACAGGATGTATTTAGTGGAGTACAATTTAGTTTGGAGACTTACGTTAGACAAAATTTGTAAATAAGAGGTCTCAAATCGGGTCTCTGTGTGTTTTTGCCAAAACGAACACCAGGAGAATGATGATTACTGAATAAATAGGTTAATTACTTAAAATTTGTTCTGTCATTATCGAAGAAGATGAAATGAAGGGTATTAATATTTATAATGGTCATGGTCACTAACATTTCTAAAATGCAGTTTTGTTGTTGGTACCTATTGTTCTTTTTGTTGTTGTTGTTGCTGTGTTTGTATTTTTGTTGTGTTGTTGCGTACATTCCAAAATCTAAATCTTAGTGGCATGTTTCACAGCATTTCTTTGCATTTAGCATTTTTATTCCTGTTCGAACATTCTGAGTTTTTTATATTCATGAGTGCCAGTTATCGAGATGAAGACAATTCCGAACCGCTATGCTAATTTTGTGAACCCTAGTACTCGTAATCTTCAGATTTGCCAGATTCAGACAAATCTAGATCACTCTCGTCCAGGCTCTCAGTAGAGTTGTACGCCCATGCTTCCACTTGAAACTTGTATTGCTGCCTGAACGTCAGAACAGGAATCCGGACCTGTCAATGCCAAAAAGCTTTTGTATTTTTATAAAGGATGGTAGTTTCTTCGTTATCAGCAGCATGAAGACTTCCACTGCTAAACGTAGACCCCATAGAGTGCCACTTTGAGTGTTGTCCAGGTCGTTGGTCCACCTAGTTCTCGCACCTTAGAACCTTTCTTCCGTATCGGTTGTCAGTCCTGCGAGCGATGTGGCCTTCCCACTGCAACTTCAACTTGCTAGTTGTAAGAGCTGTATCGGGACCATCTTATCTCGCAAGGAAACCCCAAGCATAGCTCTCTCTATAGCTCGTTGTGCAACTGAGCGTAGGTACCAATTTGAATGATGCCAACATTAAGAATCCACGTCTCCACACCACGTGGTGTGGAGACGTGGATTCGTGAAACTCGCCTCCTGAAAAATACCTCCCAAAAACGTCTTTAACCAGTGTGGTGTCACGCTGTTTGAAAACTTTTGTGTTCGGGCTCTGCGGTATTTTAGATGAAAAGATAGATCGAAGCTTCCAACGCTGCCCAGCCGAGTTGGATTCTTAGTGCGATCTCTTTGCCAAAGCGGCCACAAGACGTTTTTATTATTCAGGAGGCAAGTTTCACACGCTTCTTGTCCTCTTGAATTTACCTTGATCTCCGGTGTATCGAGGTCCCAGACCTTCGGTTGCGCCAGCTGGTACGGCATACCAACCTTCACACAGATGATCGTAGACGCCTTTGCGCCGTATAACTAAATAAAAATATTAAGAAAAATCTAGTTTCACTTGCTTCAAAATTACAATTATTGGTTTGGCCCACCCAGGTCCATAGCTAGAAACTCGAAATAGATAATTTCATATGCGTTTCAATCAAATAAGTACAGGATTTTAAATCTGCCATCTTGAACCTGGTTGACCAATCAGGTTTTTTAGTCATTATCATCATTATCATCAGCCTAAAGACGTCCACTGCTGAACATAGGTGTCCCCCATAGCTATTAATGCGGCTGTTTGCCTCTTGCATCTAACGGCTCCCCGCCGTGGGATCAGGTCGTCAGTCCCCTAGTGTGGACCAGCCAACGAGCCATCTTCCGTTTCGTTGTCGCCACTCAAATGGTGTCTTCTTCTCAATCTTTCATCAGGTTACACAGCACCTTGCTAGGTATGGTCACCTTATTCCATCAGGTGGGTCGTGTGCTTGTTTGTTATTTATAGCATAAAAAAATGGCTCTCACCTCAATATAATAGTTGAGATGCGTCTCCACCTCCGGCTTGACTTGGAAGATCTCGTGATAGAACTTGAACATGTCATCAGCAGCCTCTCCTCGGTCGAAACACCGCAACCCTCCCATCCACCAGTGACCGTTCCACGAATGTGGAAGAGAGTCGTAGTATGATGAGCGGGGCATCACAAAACCTGTCATGGTGATTTGCATTGTTTTCCCTAATAGTAGAAGTGACGTGTGGGTCCGAGGTTGGAAAAAGGTTGTGAAAATAAGACTACCCCAAATCTACCCGTGGATGCCATAAGAGCAGCCGGCTAAGGGAATATCCAAGGAATAGGCAGGAGCATTCTCTTCGGTACATTAAAACCTTCTTCGATTACGAAGCTGCCTCCCAAGTTTGGTGATTATAAAAACCGCCCCTTTGATAAGCGTCCAAAGTGGCATTTTATGGGGGAAGCCTGTGCTCATCAGTGGATGTCTCCCGGCTGATCATGTGTGGAGATGTCTGGCGCACTCTGCACTTTAGTTACGAAGCAACAAGTTTGGGACCGATCCCGACGTCTGGATCGCTTTGTTATGCGAATCGGTGCTCATTGAGAGATTTCATTAAAAATGGTATTTTTTTAATGAAACCTTAACTTGGGCACTGATCGATGACTGAGCGTCGTTCAGAAAGACAGAAAGGTCTCTTACCAAATGGATCATCTTTCGCGAAAGCACCTACAGCCTTCCCGGTGATGGCGGCGGTGATCCAAGGTACGTAAGGGTGGATCAAGATGTGGTGCGGAGGAGCTGGTGGCCGTCGAGCCCTGAGAGGATCTGGGCAAGGTGAACCACCTGGATCAAGAGAAAATATATTGCAGGATAATAGAGCTCAAACCGAACACCTTTGATGGTTCAAATCCTGCTCAGGCCCTACACCACAAGACTTTTTGATTGCTATTTGCACTCGCTTATACAAAGGTAAAGGAAAAACATCGTGAGGAAACCGGCATGTTCAAGAATCCTAAAATTTAGGGACATGACTGTATTATATCATCCGCCAAGCCTTACTTGGCCAGCGTGGTGGATTATGGCCTGCACCCAACACTAAATCCTCTCCATGTAAGCCACAAGACCCCAAAAATCAGACCCCAAGAAGATTTTTTTCTTTCCTGTTTTTACGAAGAAATATTTGGAATGTTATTCTAAGAGCCCGGCTTAGCCAGATCTTTCGTCAGAAATGTCAGTCATAATTGTAACATGTGTCTTCAAAATGCGGTAAGATAGAAGAATATAGTACAGGTATTCTTATATTCTATACCCATAACCCTTTAGAAGTCTTACCTAATGCCAAGGAAACGATGGACCAATGCCCGGTATGCTCGTGGACTAAGCTTGGGGCTCCAGAGTGGAAGCCGCAGCCGGTTGTGCACATTATTCTGTTTTTCATCAGGTTTGTGTTGTTCTGCAAACACGTTTCGATAATTACAGTACCTTAATAAGCTGTTCAGTTCTGCCATCCTTTGCTAGAAATCAAGGACATATATTTTTTGCACATACATAAGTAAGTAGTTTGTGCAACAAAATAGCAAAGATGTTTTTTGATGTGAGTCCTGCTTTGGAATCCTGCGTAGACGAAGCTCGCTCCGCTCGTGATTCAATTTTACAATACACTTCGCTTCCGCAGGATTTAAAATCAGCACTCGAAGCAGCACTTCTTATTGGTCAAAGTAAGCATAAATGTGCTTAACGTCAAAATATAGCAATCCCTTTCTGTTATTGATGAAACTGGTGCAAAGAAAAATACATAATAAAAAGTAGAGTAAGTTTTCCTAACCGATCACCATCTAGGTGAACAGCTCGTGGTTTGATAGGAACGAAATTCCCTATTGACCCCCCAGGTACACGGCTGGTGATCTGATAGGAACGAAGATCGTAACTAACCCAGGTGCATGGTTTGAGTGGTTAGTTAGTAATCGAAAACAAACAGCAACAGAAGTGTGGTCAAACGCTATCTAGTCTAGAATAAAAAAGGAAATAGGGTATAAAGGAAACTAAAGTCAAAATTCTTATCTACACTGGCATCATAATCTGCTTTGGCCTCTTTGGCGTAGCATAGAATGTCATGGGGCATGATATGATTGAAACTCAGAAGCTTTCATGTAAGCACAAACACTAGACTGCCCGATTTCTCGTATGTTTGTCAAACTCATGTTAACTTAACTTACCAAATACTATATGCTCATTGGTTGACGTTAGCCGATGATCAACAGGCAACCAATAAGCGTTTAGTATTTTTAAGTTGACATGAGTTTAACTTTTAGGTGGAACGTTTCACTAGCGCGGCAAATTCAAATTTTCTTGCGTTCTTTTGCCAATAATAGCTTAATTACTCAACGTAAGTACATGAAAACTCATTTTGCGCTAATAAATATAATGTATCAATAAATTACAATTAAAAGTATCTCCTAGATATCATTGGTTTAGCGACAAATGGCAATAGACTGAAAAACTAAGAAGAAAATTGTTTATTGCCATTTGACGCTAAACCAATGATATCTAGGAGATACTTTTAATCGTAGTTTTGTTGATATATTCTATTTATTTCCGCAAAATTAGTTTTCATGTAATCACGTTGAGTAATTAAGCTATTATTGGCAAAAGAACGCAACAAAATTTGAATTTACCGCGCTTTTGTAACGTTCCACCTTAACAAACGTATGAGAAACCGGGGGTATGATTATTATTTGGCCCTTCCTTGTCGTGGAGATAAGTAGATGAACTTACGTCACCACCAAGGCCATACAAATAACAGAGCTCTCTTGGTAGAAGCGAAACTCTTGATACTTCCTTTTCTTCTTCAATTATATCTCTTGGAACATCTGTAATAAATAGAGGATACTTTAATGAGGCAATCAGATATCACAATATAAATGCGCAAAAACAAATTACTAGCAATATCAATTGTAATTTCACGTAAGAAAGAGTTGAGTAGTTTATTGACTTACCATTCAGAAAGAGTTGAGTAGTTTATTGACTTACCATTCATAAAGTCGATGTGATATAGTTTGTCTTTCACCTGTTTGCCGCTTCTTGTAATTAAATAGTTCTTGAACGGCAAACAAGCTGGTAGCATATACCCTGCAATTGAGATCACAGCCACATTAATTCGATTATGATCATAAGCGTCATGGCTGCCCATAACATATTGCAGTCATCATCATCATCATCATTAACAGCCTGAAGACGTCCACTGCTGAACATAGGCCTCCCCCAGAGCACGCCACCTTGAGCGGCTGCTCGCCTCCTGCATCCATCGGCTCCCCGCGGCTTTCACCAGGTCGTCGGTCCACCGAGTGGGGGGCCGGCCTACGCTGCGTCTTCCGGTTCGTGGTCGCCACTCGAGAACCTTTCTTCCCCATCGGTTGTCAGTTCTACGAGCGATGTGGCCTGCCCATTGCCACTTCAACTTACTAACTCTAAGAGCTATATCGGTCACTTTAGTTCTCCTCCGGATCTCCTCGTTCCGGAGCTTATCTCGCAGGGAAACACCGAGCATAGCTCGCTCCATAGCTCGCTGCGCGACTTTGAACTTACTAATGAGGCCAACAGTAAGAGACCATGTCTCAGTTCCATAAGTCATCATAAGTCATATTGCAGTATCACTCGGAAATCTAAATTAATATAGTTTTGCGTGACACTGCACTGCGCACGTCCTGAGACTTCACAAAGTCTAGTAATAAGATTACTAGACTGTGTGATCGGATCAAAAAGTCTCATTTGCCCAGTAATTTCACTATTGTTATTTGTTACTTACGAGATTTAACCGGAGTGAGGAGCTTCAGGATCGCAATGCTGTCAGTAGTTCCAAAGTGTTTATACTCTGGGTGAAGAAGTACATCTGACAGCGGGACCAGGAGCGCTGCTGCATCACACTGCGCTCCAGCTGCCAACATCTCATGAGTTACTTCACACTCGGCCTCGTCACGTTCGTATTCACCGAACGCGACATTACCTCTGGGAAATACACCATAAAAGTGTAGAAGCTGTAAGCTCTCTACGGGCAAGCAAAAGTGCCCGTGATCCACCCAGGTGAACTGAGCAGGTAGACCACGTCTAATGCCCTGCTTCAGGGTACCCCTTGAGCAATTCGCCTCCTATACTTTTTGACCAGGGCTGCCTCCCTCCCCCCTCTTCCCACCTGTATCGCTGCAAAGGTTAGGAAGAGCTAGAGACCAACAGCATTACCTTTAGCCGGATACACACAAGAGATCTTTGAAACGAATAGCAGATTTAACGGAAAGACTTAGTTACGCGAAGAGTCCCAAAATGAGGCTTAAGTTCAACCGCGGATATCCTCTTTGCGATTTTCCCCATTTGTTATTGGGGTTGGCTCCCAATCTAACCTGTAGCGGTGAGCTACTAGAATTACACGAGCAACTGCCATCTGACCTCGCAATCCATAAGGAACCAGTAACAATAATTATCATGATTGTAATAATTCTAATTCAGATATACCGTTTATGAGCTACCCTCTGAGGTGTTTCCGTTGAGCTACAACATGAGGCACTTCAAGCGTCGGGTAAATAGAGTCTTAAAAGGTAGGCAACGCATCGGCAACGCCCCTGGTGTTGCTGGTGTCTACAGGTGACGGTAACTGCTTACCATCAGGCGGGCCGTCAGCTTGTTTGTCTGTCCGTGTTATAAAAACAAACCCAGGGTACCTGCCATCAGTTGCCTGGCCTATGTTAACATAAAAAAAAATAGATAGCAGCAGTAAAAACGGAATCTAACTCTGCAGGACCATTATTATTTTGATACTATTAGTTCTTCAAAGGTATAACTTTTTAAACTTACAAAGCATATCCATCAGGGACCTGAGCAGCGTCTACAGCTGTTGATAACACGAACTGCCGGCTGATCAACACCACCCGGGGTACTCTGAAGAAATGAGGAGTTCCATTCTTCACTGAAACAATATTGCATTCAATCCTACCTCTTGACACATCATCACCTATTACGTATTTTAGGTGGCGTCGCATGTTTTGCGGATCATTAAAGATTCTACGGAAAAAACTGCCGCAGAGTGGAGACCTTCGCTACAAGGTGGAGGTGTGCCCGAGTGTTTTATGAATGGTAAATTGGCATATCTAAATAATGGCCATCATCATCATCATCACCGGACCCGGCGGTGTGCGAATAGGACCATCCCATCTCATCCCTTGGGTGCCGTAAGAGTCGGCTAAGGGAATACCCAGATAATGGGTAGCGGCATTCTCCTCGGTATATTAAAATCTTCTGCGATCACCAAGCCTCTTGCCAAGCGTGGTGATTATGGCAAACCCCCCAAAGTGGCGTTTTATGGGAGAGACCTATGTTCAGCAGTGGACGCTTCCCGATTGTTGATGTGTGATACAAAAACAATGGACAAAATAAAAGAGGTCACCAGCAAGCCAGCAACCGTGGATATTAGCTATGTAAAAAGCTGCAAAATTCGATGCAATTTCCGAGCAATTGAAACGAATCTGTTTAGTGTGAAACGCTCTTATGGGTAGTTTTTTACAATAATCACCGATATAAAATGATGAAGCATAAGCAGATTTCGAATCTCCTTACCATGAATGTACTGCAGAGTCCCTAGCCACGTGAACTCCATGTCAAGAAGAGGTCCTTCGTCAGGGTCGTAGCTGGGGTCATCATGGCATTCGTAGAACTGCCCTCTTGCAATGGGGAGACCTGGCACCATATTCAATAACAGTTAATACTTAACGATCTATTTGAAACTTGAAAGTAAGTACATAGGTAAGACTCATAGACATATAATATAGGTTTACTTCATAATAGAGATTTATGGTAAGACTAATCGTAAAGATAATATATTTGCTTCCTAAAATGTGTCGAAAGAAATTACTGACACACTGCATGCGCACTCTATTTCATATTTTAAGACTTTTTTTTAAAGTATTACAATAGGTACTTTGTAGAATTAATAACAATCACTCTCTCTCTTTTGTCTTTTCTTCACGAAAACCACTACAAGTTTAACTGAACTACCGCTAACAATTACCAGTTACCTACAATCTTATGTATTTTCTCCTATTTTTTTAGAGAATTTTGTCTGTAGCACTGGGTTTCTACTCGATATCGATAGCTATTTTAGCGAACCCTCATCATCGTCATCAACAGCCTGAAGACGTCTACTGCTGAACATAGGCCTCCCCCAGAGCGCGCCACCTTGAGCAGCTGCTCGCCTCCTGCATCCATCGGCTCCCCGCATCTTTCACCAGATCTTCGGCCTACGCTGCGTCTTCCAGTTCGCGGTCGCCACTTGAGAACCTTTTTTCCCCAACGGTTGTCAGTTCTACGAGCGATGTGGCCTAACCATTGCCATTTCAACTTGCTAAGTCTAAGAGCTATATTGGTCACTTTAGTTCTACTGCGGATCTCCTCGTTCGGAGCTTATCTCGCAGGGAAACACCGAGCATAGGTCTCCCATAGCTAGTGAACCCTACTTTACACAAAATACACACACACAAACACACACAAAATATAATTTCAGTTTTTTTTTTGTGCCATTTGTGAACGTACACTCACCCCCAAAAATAAAGATCACCTTCCAGCCCCACATTTTTGCAATGATACTCAAAACTTTTTTAAGCAGACAGAAAAACCTTGACACAATCACATATCAGAATCGTTCGAGCAAATGATGTAACTGAAGGATGTAACGATGTTTGTTTGTATTGTTTCGTCACAATGACATGAACTGAATTCCAAGCATACTGATACAGCTATTTGTGACATAGTAACTATAATTAAAACTGTGACGTGGGACCTAGAAGACCTAGACTTAATTCAGTAGCAACCTCTCAGTAAACTAAATACTTTTATAATGATAGCACCTAACGATCACATACATAGATCCTAGACCGTAACTAGGATTCCCTGTATGTAGAGACCCAGGAACTACGAGAACCATGGTCCCACAACACAATAAGAAATAAACACTTTATTTAATTTACTCTTTCCCACTCTTCACCATTATTATCATCAAGCAACGTCGTGGCTTAAGTATGTAATGTACCTACACAATTATAGACCTTTAATTGAAGTTATATTTTCATAAAGGCAATCACTTCCTCTATCCCCTTCCGGAAACCCGTCCGACGCTGTAAAGGTCGGTAGAGACCAACAGAATAGCCTGTTCAGAAAATAACCTGCGAAAAATCTTTCAATATCGTCAAGCGCAACAATGAAAAAAATAGAACGAACCCACTTACACGAACTCTTTTAGGCGTACATCCTAAGACCATGAATGATGCTCGCATAGACCAAGACTATGGGTGGCTTTTTAATCCGTAGTTAAGGTAACCAATGGTTAAAAACTCTACCAAATTCTAACCATTGGTCAAAATTTGTTAGAACTTTTAACCATTGCTTACCTTAAACGGATCAAAAACCCCACCCTTAATCTCATCATCATCATCATCATCAGCCTGAAGACGTCCACTGCTGAACATAGGCCCCCCCCAGAGGGCGCCACCTTGAGTGGCTGCTCGCCTCCTGCATCCATCGGCTCCCCGCGGCTTTCACCAGGTCGTCGGTCCACCGAGTGGGGGGCCGGCCTACGCTGCGTCTTCCGGTTCGTGGTCGCCACTCGAGAACCTTTCTTCCCCATCGGTTGTCAGTTCTACGAGCGATGTGGCCTGCTCATTGCCATTTCAACTTGCTAATTCTAAGAGCTATATCGGTCACTTTAGTTCTCCTGCGGATCTCCTCATTCCAGAGCTTATCTCGCAAGGAAACACCGAGCATAGCTCTCTCCATAGCTCGCTGCGTGACTTTGAGCTTACTGATGAGGCCAACAGTATGAGACCATGTATCAGTTCCATAAGTCATCACTGGCAACACTCACTGATTGAAAACCCTTAATCTAAATAGGGATAATTCTCTGGATGCATGCAATATAGAAAATGTTTTCATCCTGATATCATTCATCTACATTATTCATCAAAGACCCTCTATAGTCGTAACAACATACTCCATCGCTACGTTGATGGCAGTAACTGTTATATTGACGCCACATCCTGCTGTAAAATAGTGCTTTGACATCTCGAAATTTCTGTCAAATAAGGAAGCAAATGGAGTCGGCTTTTCCCTTTTTTTTTTTACTCTTCACAGAATAAATAGTATGTAGGTACGATACAGCTAAAGCCCCCAAAGACGTTGATAAATGGGAGAAATGAAAATGAGTGGAATACCTTGCCGTCGTTCTTGTTTCCAGATAACTATAACTGAGAGTCTTCAAGTCGAGAGTGAACAGGCATCTTCTAGGCAAGCATGCGATACCGTAGACCGCGTCATCACTTACCATCAGGTGAGACAGTGGTCAAATGCTATGCCTATTAATTTAAAAAAAAAACTTCATTCGTGGATGTCATGTCTTTTCATGTAAACGTATGACGTGCCGAGCTAGTCTAGTCGTTTCCCAGCGTCACGGTTTCCAAAACCGTTGCAATGCCATCATCATCAACAGCCGTCCACTGCTGAACATAGGCCTCCCCCACAGAACACCACTTTGAGCGGCTGCTCGTCTCCTGTATCCATCGGCATCCCGCGGTTTTCACCAGATAAGTAGGTTACAATGGGCGGTCTTACCGCTATGATAATGATGACAATTATGATGATGATTGTGATCATGGCAAATGTATCTGATGTTATAATATCATCATCATCAGCCTGAAATACGTCCACAGCTGTACAGAGGCCTCCCCCATAAAACGCCACTTCGGACGCTTATCATATGGAGGATTTACCATAATCACAACGACTGGCAGGCAGCTTGGTGATCGTAGATTGTAATGTACCGAGGAGAATGCTGCTGCCCATCCCCTGGATATTCCCTTAGCCGGCTTGATAATATAGATTATTTAGCTGTTAATTTTCCGAAGAAAATAAAATAAATTAAATGGTTATGATAATGATGATGAATATGATACCTATAGTTTTAATTTAATTAAAAGATACTTGTAAATACCAGCTTACCGCATCAAAATAATCTCAACTCGAAGTTCAAAACTTTAAATTCTAGACTTCCAAATCATTACCTAGTGCTATAGAATAAGGCGGTTTGTGCACTGAATGCAAATCCTTGACTAATGATCCATATCCGTTGTTTGAATGCATTCTGAATGGCAACACTGTATCGTAAAATAGATCATTATGACATATTATGTATGTGGGTCGGCAAAGATGATTGTTATGAATTTAAATATGTAGATGGAACTTTGTTTCTATTATGGACCTAAGATGGCTAAGGTTTTATGGATAACTATCATCATCATCATCCGCTTAGAGCTTAAATAGACAAAAGTAATAATTAGTTGCACAGTTGAAATATGGGAAAAAATAAATGCGCGTGGTACAGTTATCTTGAGGTGAAGAGCGATGGTGGCCAAGCGGTAGCATGTGCGCTTCGCAATCTTACGGCACCGGGTTCCATCCTCGGCCCTGCACCAATGACTTATCTAGTAAGTTATGTGCAGTTTTCGATGCCATCGCTCCGTGCCTCGGAGAGCACGTTAAGCCGTCGGTCCTGGTTTATCATAAGAACATCTATGGCAATCGGTACGGGTAGTCAGGGGAGGTTTTCTTTTTTTTTATGCGATTGAATGACGGAACGAGCTAGTCGTTCACCTGATGTTAAGCAACACGGCTGCCCATAACAGTTGCAGTATCACTCGGATCTTTAAAACAATAAAGTTTCGCGTGACACTGCACTGCGCACGTCATCCTGAGACATCACACAGTCTAGTAATCAGATTACTAGACTGAGTGATCAGATCATAAAGTCTCATTTGCCTAGTAATTTTACTAGCTACAGTGCCCTTCAAACCGGAACACAGTAGTGCTGGCACACTACTGCTTGGCGGCAGAATAACTGGCAAAGCGGTGGTAACTACCTAGACGAACTTAGCAGAAAAGTCCTACCACCTAGTAAACACTTTTATCCGCGGTTAAAACCACGGGGCGTACCTATTAGTTAATGATTGTCAGAGTTCTGACTTTCAAACATAAAAAAATCCAACCCATTTAAGAACCTCTTCTTATTTTTAAAGTTGGTCAGAAATGATTTTCATTTCGTACAAAAGAGCAACTCAATGCAATCACTCGTGTTCTGTTACTACCGATAGGGGTATTCAACATAGATATTTAGCTCAAATTTTTACATAATTACGTAGAACCAGATAATTACGCCGTTGTTATATAAGACGTAAAACACCATCACTAATTGTTCAGTTGATATTTTGACATAAAACAATATGGTAGGGATTAAGGTTATAGTTTTAAGTTTGATTGGAATATTACCTATATTTGGTAAGTTTTTAACATTAACATAACAACTGTAAATTTAAATAGTTGCGTGTTAAATTTTTTAAATATTATTGCGGCAATTAGTTGCTTTAATATTAATAACCAGCGTCATTGTTTCCTGACAAATATTATGTGGGAGTTTAGTGAACCGGTATCTTCTAGGCAAGCATGCTCCATCGTCGACCGCGTCGTCACTTACCATCAGGTGAGACCGTGATCAAATGTTAGCCTGTCGCTGATAAAAAAACATATTTGATATCTACTCGGGTACCATGTAGTCTGCCTACTAATTATTTCCATAACTGCGTACTTACCTACATAGATATCTATCCTCGATTATGTAGGAACCTAAGTAAGTATTTAAAATACTAGGTACCGAATACCGATACCGGTCCGGTACCGGTACCGGTATTCGGTACCTAATATTCGAAAAAATATTAAAAATATTAATATTTTTTCGATTGTAATTTGTTTTGTGCATAAATAAATAAAATAAATAAATACAATAAAATAAAAAATGGAAACAATACAAGGTAGGAACTTAATTGGGTTTTAATAAACCGTTTTTAGTTGACACGGTCTCATTGCTCATAACCACAGACCCAGAATGTATACGCTACTCTCTGGATTCAATCATATTATTGTGCGATGAAAATTATATTACGGGAAGTACATAATGGGATGCGATAAAATTCTGGTGATCGCTATGACGTAATTACTGTGTATAGCAATTGCTAATTTCGTCCCTGCTTCATATGTCAGGATGGCCGAGCGGTCTAAGGCGCTGCGTTCAGGTCGCAGTCCACTTCTGTGGGCGTGGGTTCGAATCCCACTTCTGACAAACTATTTTGCCACCATGACGATAGAAAAATTAATTTTAACTTTTTTGTTGAAAGTTATAAAAAATAGTGGATGAAATGGTTTGTGAACAATAAATAAACATGGAATTTTTTAATCTCTCCACTATAATTGTGTGCAAAGGGGCGTCGAAATATAACTAGGCATTTTAACAAATATATTACAATATAATTTTAGTGTGGGTAGGTACCTACCTAACTACCTATGTACTAGGTCATCATCATCATCATCATCAACAGCCTGAAGACGTACACTGCTGAACATAGGCCTCCCCCACAGAGCGCCACCTTTAGCGGCTGCTCGCCTCCTAAATTCATCGGCTCCCGCGGTTTTCACTAGATCGTCGTCGGTCCACCCTACGCTGCGTCTTCCGGTTCGTGGTCGCTACTCGAGAACCTTTCTTCGCCATCGGTTGTCAGTTCTAGGTATTTATATGAAGTTATAACAATTTATGTTTTCGTATAAATTGCAAAGGTAGGTGTACTTTATTATCAACCTACCTACCTAAGTATAATGTATTTTTCCAGATCGCACGGTCAGATTTCGATATTCTTTCCAAAACCAAGATATAATGACATTTTTTTACTATACATCGAATTTGTATTGACTATTTGTATTTTTTTTCAGTATCCTCGGAATTCTTTACATCACAAGATGGTAGAGCGGAATGGGAGAGAATCGTAGGAGGCACAAAGGCTGCCAATGGATCTATCCCTTACCAGGTATGGTACCTTTTTTCGTTTTTTGTAATGAAAAACGATGATGCGGTCGAAGACCTTACATAAAAACGAATGCCCACACCTGCTAGGCAATCATGTAACTTGATTGCAACCGATAGAAACTCAAAAAAGTATGAATTTGACAGTTTCAATACGCAGTTTATGTGCAATTGTGCATAGTTATTGTGGAAATTTTCAAATTCGGAATGAAATTTCTCCTGTTGCATTGGTATCAAAGTTACGTGATCACCCCGCTGAACATAGTCCCTAGAACGCCACTTTGACCGGCGGCTTGCCTCTTGCTTCCAAACGGCTCCCCGCGGTGTAATAGTCGTCGGTCCACCGAGTGTGGGGCCGGCCTACGCTGCGTCTTCCTAATTCGTGCTTACATGGAGCCTCTATCTCGCTTTCGCATTGCGACAATTTTGAAGGAGCGAGCGAGAGGATCGAGGAACATTCGAGGCTTCACTTTAAGAGGTGTTCTATTACTTATATTCAAAGTTATTGTATATATTTTAGGTGTCTCTGCGGTTATGGGGCGTGTGGCATTTCTGCGGAGCATCTCTAATAACGCCTCGCGTAATTCTGACGGCAGCGCACTGCGTGGACAGGTACATTGCTAATTAATAGTGGCAGGCGTTTACAGCAAATGACTGAATTTTAGAGCAAAATACAATTAGGTATGTAATTATGTATCTACTTATCATCATCCTCATCAACAGCCTGAAGACGTCAACTGCTGAACATAGGCCTCGTCTAGAGCGGCTGCTCGCCTCATGCATCGATCGATCGGCTCCCCGCGGTTTTCACCAGATCGTCAGCCACCTAGTGGGGGGGCCAGCCTACGCTACGTCTTCCAGTTCGTCACTACCCACTTACTATCTACCTACTTAAACACAAAAAGAAAGGGTTTCTGTGGAGGTCGTTTTTTATAAAGAAAACACCTCAATTACTTGGTAAGTTTGTACAATAATAATGGGTATTATGTAAAGGATTTATTAAAACCCGCATCCATGTCGTCTAGCAGAGCCATGCCATGCACCATGACAAGTATTCTTACTGGTATCCTTCGCCTAATCACCTTGCCAGCCATCTATTGAGAGATTCTTTATAAGATCGCCCCAACTACTACTTTAATATTCTCTGTGAGCATAATATGGATGAATGCGTACCTTACATGCGCGATTATGGGTTGTTAGAGCACAAAATAGAAAAATACAGAAATCAATCAACATAGTAAGTGCGCTCGAGCAACGCACACATAGACAGCGCTCACCGACACGATGTCTCGGAGTCTTTCGGAGTAGTGCGAGCGCGAGTGCCACCCGCTTGAGACACGCGTCTGTGAACTTTCTTGTGAAAAAATGGAGCAACTAAAAATAGTTATTATAACTGTAACAGTGGACGGTTGTTTAAATTCAACATTAAACGGTGAATTGTCGTTTTTTAAGCTACCAGTTGTTTCAGAGAGGTAAGTAGGTAGGATTTGCTTGTTTTCAATAATCTAATGAGGAAGATGTAAAAGTAACATAACCGCATTATTTAGCCTTCATAAAAACCCTTTATCTAATTATATTAATAACTGCGTAAAAATTATTTCGTTATCATAGGAAGGGTTAAGGTTTTAGCAGTCTATATGTGTATGTTTGTATTTACGTAGGGATGATAAAAAATACGGTCACCTTCCACATTATTGTTATGATAAGTAGGTATTTACTGCTCCGCCGGAGCCGGCCGGCCGCGGCCTCCCGCGCAGCCGCCGCCGCCGCTATCCCTAGCGCGAGCGCCGAGCGTAGGTATGAAAAGTAAAGTACATACATGTGATTGACTTCTGTACTATTTTGTGGTTAGAGTGTGATTTAAGCTTAATGGCGGCTGAGAAGTGCACTGCAAGACCCTCGCACGCTGCGTTCACCGCTTATCTCTGCCCACGCATCTCATGCGCAGTAGCGTTTCACGCAGACTTCACAGCAGACAGATCACACTCTATGTACTCTAATTATTTCTATACTTTCACTTTCCAGACTAAAAGCAGAGTACTTCCAAGTGGTAGTAGGAACCAACCAGCTCCGATCAGGTGGGACCACCTACAAAATCCGGAAGGTGGTCCAGCACGAAGAATACGACGACGACGCTATCAAGAACGACATAGCCATTCTGTTCACGGAGAAAGAGATCGAGTTTAGCAGCACGGTGGATGCTGTGGAGCTGAATGATGAGCCTTTGGAGAAGGGAGAGGACCTTATATTGACGGGGTGGGGGACTACATCGGTAAGATGATCCTTCACATGAATGCAGCCTGCAATGAGCATATCATCATCATCATCATCATCACATCGTCAGCTAGAAGATGTCCACTGCTGAACATAAGCCTCCCCCATCAAACGCCACTTTAGACTTATCGTAGGGAAGGTTTTCCGTAATCACCACGCTTGGCAGGCGGCTTGGTCATCACAGAAGATTTTAATTAGTGTGCCGAGGAAAATGCTCTTGCCCATTCCCTGGATACTTCCTTGGCCGGCTCTTTTATACGGCACCCACGGGAAGATATGCTGAAAAAAAAAAAAACAAAAAGTAATTAAGCAATCAAGTTGGCCGCCGTTTAGGCGTTTAACGGAAAAGTTACAGAAACAGACATAAAAACAAAAGTAGGGATAAGGATATAAAAAATAATACTTATCATTAACCGTGAGGAGCCGTTAGATGTAAGACGTAAGCAGTCAGTCAAAGTGATCTTTGGAGGAGGCCTATGTTCAGCAGTGGACGTCTTCCGGCTGATATGATGATAATAATGACTTATTAATTGACTGTAGGTAAGTAGCTCAGTGGTATATACCCGGCTCCTGCGACCCGCGCAAATCCCACTGCTCTGCACCGTGACTTTTCATGTTATCACGCAATTTGCACTCGCTTACAAGGGTGAAGGAAAGCGTGAGAAAACTGGCAATTTTGATGCGTTGGTGGAAGCTAAGCTCCACAGTTTAGAGCACCGACGTAAAGTTGCCAGTTTATCGGTTTTTTATGGACTGCATTTTAGAGAGAGTGGGAAGGAATTACACGATCTTATTCCTCCACCTCCCTTCACTGGACATCAAGGCGCACAAAAACGCGGTACCCATACCCATATATCTGCACTAAGCGTTTTGCTATGCACTTTATAGTGCAAACAGTCAATGAGTGGAACACCTTGCGGCGTTCTTGTTTCCAGCTATGATCTGGGTATCTTCTGGGCAAGCATGAACCATCGTAGACTACGTCATCACTTTCCATCAGGTGAGACAGTGGTCAAATGCTTTGCCTATCAAGTGCGGGGAACGTTTCATCCAAGTACTTACCTGCTTCCCAGCCTATATAGGAATAGAAACGTATTGGGCTGATCTAATGTTATGATGATGAATCTTTTTTTCGATAGACAAGTAGTCAGTCTTGGAGTCAGAATTTTTAGATCACCCAAAGGATTCTGACTTGGCTTAACGACTATAATATTGGCTTATGAGAACAGCCGGGCCGACGGCTTAACGTGCCCTCTGGAGTACGGTAGAGTGAAGTTGTAAAATACCACTTTTTGTAGCGGTCACAAATCAAAGATTATGATGATGGATGATGGATAATTTCTCTGCAGTACCCCGGACGTCTGCCCAACGACCTGATGCAGCTGGAGTTGAAATCCATCACATACGAGGAGTGTAAGGAGGCTCATAAGAGTGTGAACGCGGTGTTTGAAACCCAGGTCTGCGCGCTTACTAAAGCTGGAGAAGGGGCTTGTCATGTAAGTTGGTTATTTTTAATCACGTGTGTATTGTGTCTGTGTCACAGAATAAATAAAAGAAGAAGTTGTGTGTTGTCCGTGTGTAACCAATTTTTATAAAATTTGAAACCAACCAAAAGAAAAACCAACGCACCCTGGCTTACCTATACTGTCGTCCTTATGAAAAATGCAGTAAGTTTGTAAAACATGTTTTCGAGAAAAACGCGAAAACAAAAAGTTGCGAGTAGTCGAGGGCAGTCGAGCTGCTGCATTCTTACTTCCTGAGTTTTTGGGTTCCAGGTGGGTTAGCACAGACGGTAGACAAAATTGTCTTACCACAGTTTGTCACTTTCATCATACTTGCTTACATGTCAAGTGGAGTAAAACAGCGGAAAGACAATTTCGTCTACCGTCCATGCTAACCCAGCTGGTGGAATTTTGATACGTCAGAAAGAACAGAATATATCTCGACCCAGGGTTCGATCCCTACCCAGGACAAACATTTGTGTGATGAACATTATAGGTGTTTGTTTTGTATCTGGGTGTTATATTGTATTCTATGTCTGGTTCCCATAATACAAGCTTTGCTTAGTTTAAGGCTAGATGGCGCTGTGAGAACCGTCCACACATTTATTTATTATTTTCCAATAAGTTCCTAAATGCAATAAAATGTCAGTCAAATATCACGTTTAAGATAAGATGACCATCTCCAGTTTCTTCAGTGTTTAAATATCGGCATAGAAAGAGCAAAACCATATAACTGCAATTTTGAAAATAATGTGCAGTTTTTGCTGCTAAAGACTAGTATCGACATACCATAGGCGAAACCATGATATCATTATAATTTTAAATATGACTGTTTATAAATTTGTTGTGCCCATTTGACAATATTTCAGGGTGATTCTGGAGGTCCCTTGGTGAGAGAAGGCCGCCAAGTTGGCATTGTTTCATGGGGAATTCCATGTGCTAGAGGAAAACCCGATGTTTATACAAAGGTAAGTAGGACTGGAAGAGACAAGCAACAAAAAAGAAAAAGCATACCTAATAATTATTGATACAGAAAATCTATACCCAGAAGATATACCAATGCGCGCATAAAAAAACTTCTGTTTTTTTGTGACTGCCCCATAGTAACATATAATTATATTTTTATAATATTATACCTTATTTTTAACGTGCTTTTATTATTTTTAGGTGGAAGCATTCATGCGATGGATCGAAAAAACTTTATACGATGATGATGAAGATCACCTAAAGTACCTACACCAGAGAAAAACGAATAGGCATCGCAAAAATTTACATTAATTAAGTTGGACTGAAACTAAAATAATTACTTAAATAATAAACTTACACATACCTACTTAATAATTATTTTGTAATTAAACGGTACCTATTTTATTAAAACCGTTCATTTCCCACGGCATTACCAAACTGCACTACCAGTACGGCAGTGTAGAAGGGAATATCTTTCCATTGTTATATGAAGTCAAATATATTTCCACAATGTTATTCCTGTATTTTGTTATTTTACTGACATTTTCATAATCACCAACTCCTTTTTTTAGGCATAAAGTAAGCACAGGTATTATTTTACAATAAGCATCACTACCCTAAATAAAATAAAATTTTGCTCTATCTAGATTAGTTAGCATTACAATAAAACTGAAATAAGTAATTAATCAATAAATTAACTGATTTTAGCGGTTTAAAATAAAACTGCAAATATAAAATGTATTAAAAAATCTTATATTACATGCATTGCCATATTACTAATATCACAGTAGTCAGTCGTGAAAATAATTACGTAATAATAGCAAAAGAAAATAATAAACACATGTTTCAGTGTTTCATGAAAATCATCCCCAGATGTTATAGTTAGCATAGGAAAGAAATTAATATACTTACTTTAAATAAATATTACGATTCTCACGACATTGACTAAAAGGTAATAATCAAAAGTAGATACTAAAACAAATCTTATCACATATACCTAAATAGTAATTATACCTCTTTGAACTTAAGAGTTGCAAAAATCTAATAATTATATACAATTTATATGTAGTATGAGGCTTCCTCGCCAACCAAAACAAAATAACTAGGCTCAAAAACGGAGTAAATTTAAGCCAAACTGAAAACATTTTGAAAATAGGATGAAAATATTTTTCACTCTTAGGTACAATAAAGTGATGGATTATTTATATAATATTTCTATTATCTGAGATTTTGTCAGTCCCAGAAACATGCCAGCACTGGGAACATAAATAGAAATCTATGTACATAACCATTCCCATTCAACATTTCACGATTTTAGGACTGCAATATAATTATTTATACATTTCAAAATAGACATTTCAAAAATTTTATTTACTGACTCGAAGTTCTCTTCTATGTACTTTTCCTTGGTTATGGATTTATTATAAATAAGCTATATTATACCAAAATTTCAATTTTTAGAAATAATAATAATAATACTTAACATAAATGTTAGTGCAGGAATAATAATACATAAATATTACTTCAGGGAACATTAAAGTAGGCTCCTAAAAACCATAACAATTATTTAGCCCATTTACCAAAAATATAAAGGGGCCCATAAACTAACATTTAATATTGCTATTACATGCAAAAGTTTCCCCCTACCTTTTTTTATAACGCTTGTGCATTATCTTGCGTATGGTCTCTACACGACCTATTGTAAAGAAATAATAAATGATGTCCCAAATATTATGTAATAATTAAATAGGCAAGTACCTACGCCTATTTTTTTCTTTTCAAAAGCAACAATATCTTTGCTTTAATTTTCTCGAGAAAAATGTGCCTTCTATACCTAGATCGGTAAGAAAACGGCAGGTCTTTTACGTAAAGCACAAAAGACAACCTTCTACCTTCTTCAAGATCTCATTTACCTATCTCGGTATTTCGAGAACAAAATGACACCCATAACAACGGAATCGCAAACCCCTAAAAGATTTGTTTACATCATTTCCAAAACATAAATAGATACGATTAAGATTAAAATCCGTAACCTGATCCAAACGTAATCGAAGAAATCTTGTAAATCTTCCGTAAAAATGTAATCGTAGATTCCATGACCGCCATCTTTGTTTTCAAACGAACTTTCGTAATCGTTTTCGAAATCTCTGCCGAAAATTCCAAATGTCAACAAGTTGTCACTGTCAGTTAGAGAGATAGTGACTTGTTTAGAATTTTTGTCTGATTTAGTGGTAAAGCTAAATCTGTCAACTAGGAGAAGCTCATTTGACAAAATGACTGGGTATTGGATGGAGTTTTGTCTTGTAAAGTTGGCAGTGATGGTCAGTTTTTCGAAGCCAATATTGGTATTGTTGTTTACAGATCTGCAAAAAAAAACTTTGATGAGCAATAACTCTTACTACATTTAATAAAAGTGATTGACATGACAGTTTCCTCAGTTTTACTTAAGAGACCACGTCGCCACCTTCAGATTCTGGCATATATTGCAAGTATCACATGACGTCGTGAAATTACTGTAGTCAAAAGCTGGATAATCTGGGACCCTGTTACGAAATTGTCAGAACAATTTTTAAAAAACAAAACTGTTCTGTTCGTAAAAAAATATTAGTTAAAATGACAGTTTTAATGAAGTTATGGCGTGAATCTACATCTATGTAAGCCATCAGTAAACTGTTTAACAAGTTACAAAACTGCGTGTTTTTCTTCAAACCTCACGCGAACATTAACTTTACTTTCACTTATGATGGTCAGAGATAAGAGTTACTGAAATAGCATAGTAGACATCCTGTTTTATATCCAATCCTATATACCTACATAGGTACACTCATTCATGATTCTCGTGAAAATTTCCTTATTTACAGATTCATAATTTTCAGCGAGTAATTTTTTATTTTTATAACATCTAAAAATCTAAGAAGGTAAGTAATGCTGAAAAAGACTGAAACTTGTTTTTGAAAAATGTGATATAAAAAAATGTGATATTTATAATTCTGGCTTGTAATTAATTTGTAACTTACCCAAAGTTGCAGGTCCTCTTGTAAAGTCCAGCGCATGCGAATACGGCGCAGTTTTGGGTTCCGATGTGGTGATTTCCACCGTAATGACGGATGCCGTCAAACACTGCTAGCCCGTAGTTCACTTCTTGTTTTGAACCTGAAGGAAATATAATAAAATATTTTAAGTTAATATTTTTACAAATTAGAATGAGTACATTTTGTTATTCACACATCAAAGAAATTTATTTTTAAATTTAAAATCTCATTACAATGACTAGGTCACAGAACTCGCCCTATTTCCATAAATCAGTCTATGACTAGGTTTATTTATCCACAAAACAAACATAAATATGATTTATTCTATAAAGCACGTACCTACATCACAATATTGATAATATTATGAGTAGGTAGGTACATATAGCTTTATGATCCCAGAATACGGAAAGAGACAATTTTAATTACCTCTAAGGTTAGTTTTCACATCAAATTCACAGCAGAAACTGTTATGGCAGACTGACTCCTTGTATCCTTCGCTGCTAGCTTCCACGTTCAGGGGTCTGATGATGTACTGGCTCAGATCTTCACCAGGGAAGCTGACAGGATTGACTACAGGGGGATTGGATACTGCACCTGAAAAAATATTTTTTTGTAGTTATACAATTTTGCTGGTTGGTAGACGTTATCTACACCACTATTATAAAGAGGAAATATTTGTATTTTTGTATGTTTGTAATGAATAAACTCAAAAACTACTGTGCCGATTTCAAAAACTCTTTCACCATTGGAAAGCTACATTCATTCTGAGTAACATAGGCTACACCACTACACGTGCAAAGCCGGGGCGAGCCGCTAGTTCCAAATAACTTTAGAACTATTAGTAGAAATATTTTTTTGTAGTTTTGTGGTGCCGTTTTGCTTGTTGACAGACGAGTTTCTGCAATTATACATTCATGTATAACGCTTAAAATATTGATTGTAATCGGCCGATTATTGTTAGTTGACTGGCCTGATAGCTCAGTTGGTAGTTGCTCTGCCTTCTGAACTGTAGGTTGTGGGTTCGATTCCTACCCAGGACAAACATATGTGTGATGAACACAGGTGTTTGTTCTGTGTCTGGGTGTTATATTGTATTCTATGTATGTATTTACAAACAAAAAGTATTTAAGTATTGTGTCAGTTATCTGGTTCCCATAGTACAAGCTTTGCTTAGTTTGGGGCTAGATGGCGCTGTGTGTAACGTCCACACATATTTATTTATTTATTTATTTAATTCTTCTTAATTAAACTTCGTTATCGTATTTTATGCTTGTTTCACAACGAATTCATTCTTATATCCATCCACACCACAGAATATATAACAGTGTGTAACTACGTATCCAAACTTTTCAGCATATTTTTATAAATGTACCGTCTGGAGTTCAAACACCGTTTTATTTTTGATGGTCTTGGCAACTTTACCCGGAAATAAAATAACAAAGGAATTTTTCCTGGAAACTCAAATCCATGTAGGAAAGTACATTTGCGAGAAACGGCATCAATTTTTTTTCTTATTGGAAAAACGATTCTGCTGAAAGAAGATATTGTTTTCCTACTTCCACCATTCTGTCGAAAGTGTAGTTGGAATGAGACAGCAATAGAAATGATTTCTCTTTTCAGAAGGCGCGAACGTATTTTTATTTGACTGGCCTGATAGCTCAATTGGTACCAGCTCTGCCTTCTGAACTATAGGTTGTGGGTTCGATTCCCATCCAGACAAATATTTGTGTCATGAACATCGATGTTTTTTCTGTGTCTGGGTATTATATTGTACTTATTATTTTTATTTACAGTAGGTCCTTATATTAAAATACATTAGTGGATAAGTAGGTACCTACGTAGGTACTAATCGTTAAGATTGAACAATATAATATAGGTACGTATATACCTACTACTCTTTTTATTAAGTAGGTACTTACAATTAAGTACTCTATAGTTACTGTTCTACGCGTATAGCGTTTTCAAGTGAAAATAAATAAGAAAATGAGTCAAAAAATGTATATTTAGTGTTTTAATGACGACTGAATACCTACGCAAAATCGTACGATACTCAAGCCATGACGTTTTATCTTTTCAAATTGATAAGCTGGATTGATTTTGATAAAGTTTTCTAATAACACATTTGAAAACACGTTATCATGTGTCATTGATCCGAGATTAATTCAGGGTCACTGATAGTAATGTTATGAAGATTTTATAAGAAGCTAACTTATGTGTAAGTAATTAAGGAAAATTATAGACGTTTTATTTTTCTAACTAATATGTCTGTCCTCTCGAGGTGACAGACAGTAACACCTCAAAACGTCTATGTATTCTTAGCGGGCAATGAGCCTTTACTGTTTAAACTATGTATACTACAATAATAAAAAAATACTATATACTAGACTAGCGGCTCGCCCCGGCTTCGCACGTGTATTGGTGTAGCCTATGTTACTCAGGGTGAATGTAGCTTTCCAATGGTGAAAGAATTTTTGAAATCGGCACAGTAGTTTTTGAGTTTATTCACTACAAACATACACACAAAAATACAAATCTTTCCTCTTTATAATAGTGGTGTAGATATACCAGAGTCATATTCAAGATGCAATATTTACTAACATTGCACTGACAGTTGAAGCAGCTGATTTTTAGGGTTGTCGTCAGGAAATGGTTGAGCGATATCAGAATTACGATGATTTTACCTATAAATCTATCAGATTTGTCACAATTTTCAATAGTTACTTCAATGCTATGAAAAAACTAACTACTCGGATTTAGACATAATGAATCTTAGTTTTGCCGTCCTGGGTAGGAAACAATTGGTTACTTTTTGACTATGATCCGTCGCCCCTAGCAACCAAGAGGTTCTCTATGAAGCTAGTATGGAAACATTTTCATGGGCGAGTATGCCACAGCCAAAAAAGTTTGTAATCCCTGCTATCAGCTGATTCTACTGTCAGTGCAATGTTAGTAAATAAAATCTTAAAATTTGGGTGATATCATATAAAAATGCAACTAGCACAGATAACATAATCTAGCTACACTGCCTACTACATAAAACATTTGAACTATACATAATATAGGTACCTACTAGCCGCGATGGTCTATAGACAGTCCAAGTGCTCCAGCCCACTACCGGTAGGTAGCGTACCCAATATGCTGACAGCATTGCCTCGTTGAATTGCAATGCTGATTCGTTGAGACAAATAGTACAGACGTACCAGTGTTATTGTTCTATGTACCTATGTATTATATTATTATGTATGTATTTGTTTTAGAAGTTTCATCTTGTGATAAGTTATACTGGGAGTGTGAAGATCATTTTTATCATGTTCAGTATATACCACTTCATTGTTATATCATTTAGCACTGAATAAAAGTACCTACAATAGCAATAATATTATGCGTCGCTGCGGTCACTACTTGTATGGGTGACCGCTACAAAAAGTAGTATTACAACTGAGCGTTATTATACGCGCTTTGTAGGTCCCGGAAGAGAAATAATTCATAGTAAATTCACCTTTTTATTTGCACATTTTATTCAAATAGCTTATTATATACTATTTATAGAATTTATTCAATGGTATTATATCATTATTATTACACTAATTACTGTCATAATATTATTTGTTTTTGTTAGGGCTTTGTACGTATTACGTCAATCGGGAATCGGCGCGGGCGCGGGTACAATAATATTTTCTTGTTTCCCTCATGAATCAAGGACGTTTTCGTTGACATATTAGTTTATCTATTTATTCTATTTACGTATTAATATAACGTTGTTTGTTATAGTGTTTCATGAAGCTGCGCTTGCGACTTCTTCGTCAGGGATATGACAATAAAATGTGATGATATTTGAATATTTTTATAAGATAGAATAAGAATTAAGTGCTTGTCTTGATTTTTAAAGGTTAATAATTGTTTGTGTGTAAAAACATAATAGACAGCCTCCGTGGTGTAGTGGTTGAGCAGGACAAGTATTTGTATACAGGAAAAAAAAGCGCAAGTACTTGTTCTGTGTGTGTGTGTGTGTGTGTGTGTGTGTGTGTGTGTGTGTGTGTGTGTGTGTGTGTGTATGTGTGTGTGTTGTGTGAGCATGGTCCTCGTAGTTTCTGGGTCCCTAGATACAAGGAATCCTAGTTAGGGTCCAGGATCTATGTATGCGATCGTGTTATAATTATTAGGTATATATTGTTTTCTCACTTCAACCACTATATCGATAGTATAGTGGAAGTAAGACAGGAATAGAGATGTCTGCTCTTTCTACACCACTATTGTAAAGAGGAAAGATTTGTATTTTTGTGTGTATGTTTGTAATGAATAAACTCAAAAACTACTGTGCCGATCTCAAAAATTCTTTCACCATTGGAAAGCTACATTCACCCTGAGTAACATAGGCTACACCACTACACGTGCGAAGCCGGGGCGAGCCGCTAGTTATAATCAATAATAAATATAAATTATGTTGCAGTATTTATGACTTATGTACCATCAAGCCGAAAATGGTAGCGTCATTTCATCCAAGCCTGAGATTCTGAGAGAGATCGAGAACTTCTATGGACAGTTATACACCTCGACACGTAAGCCCGCTACTAACACAGCTCAGGACATCAGAGCCAAGTTAGTCCGACACTATACCGAAGATATCCCGGACGTCAGCCTGTACGAGATTAGAATGGCCCTCAAACAGCTTAAAAACAACAAGGCACCAGGTGAAGATGGAATTACGACCGAACTTCTGAGAGCGGGTGGTAGACCGGTACTTTTAGTCCTCCAGAAGTTATTTAATTCTGTCATCCTTGAAGGTATAACGCCAGAGGCATGGCACAAGAGCGTGGTGGTGCTCTTCTTCAAAAAAGGCGATAACACCTTATTGAAGAACTATAGGCCCATCTCGCTCTTGAGTCATGTGTATAAGCTGTTTTCGAGAGTCATTACGAATCGTCTCGCACGCAGGTTTGATGAATTCCAGCCTCCCGAACAAGCCGGTTTCCGAAAAGGCTTTAGCACCATAGACCACATCCATACGCTGCGCCAGATTATACAGAAGACCGAAGAGTATAATCGGCCGTTATGCCTAGCGTTTGTGGACTATGAGAAAGCCTTCGATTCAATCGAGACTTGGGCGGTGCTGCAGTCCTTGCAGCGATGCCAAATTGACTATAGGTATATCGAAGTTTTGAAGTGTTTGTACAGTAAGGCCACTATGTCAGTCCGACTACAGGACCAGAGTACGGAACAAATTCCATTGCAAAGGGGCGTGAGACAGGGAGACGTTATTTCTCCGAAACTGTTCACAAACGCATTGGAGGATGTTTTCAAGCTCTTGGAGTGGAAAAGATCTGGCATCAACATAAATGGCGAGTACATCACTAACCTTCGTTTTGCCGATGATATAGTCATAATGGCGGAATCGCTCGAGGACCTTAGCACCATGCTCAACGACCTCAGTAGAGTCTCCCAGCAGGTTGGTCTTAAGATGAATATGGACAAGACAAAGATCATGTCTAATGCTCATGTTCCACCTATACCGGTAATTGTTGGGAACGATACTCTCGAAGTTGTCGACAAGTATGTCTACCTAGGACAGATTGTCCAATTAGGTAGGTCCAACTTCGACAAAGAGGTGGCGCGAAGAATCCAACTCGGCTCGGCAGCGTTCGGGAAGCTTCGTCCTATCTTTTCGTCCAAAATACCGCAGAGCCTGAAAACGAAAGTTTTCAATCAGTGTGTGTTGCCAGTGATGACTTATGGAACTGAGACATGGTCTCTTACTGTTGGCCTCATTAGTAAGCTCAAAGTCGCGCAGCGAGCTATGGAGCGAGCTATGCTCGGTGTTTCCCTGCGAGATAAGCTCCGGAACGAGGAGATCCGCAGGAGAACTAAAGTGACCGATATAGCTCTTAGAGTTAGTAAGTTGAAGTGGCAATGGGCAGGCCACATCGCTCGTAGAACTGACAACCGATGGGGAAGAAAGGTTCTCGAGTGGCGACCACGAACCGGAAGACGCAGCGTAGGCCGGCCCCCCACTCGGTGGACCGACGACCTGGTGAAAGCCGCGGGGAGCCGATGGATGCAGGAGGCGAGCAGCCGCTCAAGGTGGCGTGCTCTGGGGGAGGCCTATGTTCAGCAGTGGACGTCTTCAGGCTGTTGATGATGTACCATCAAGCACTATTTGAATCAAGAGAGTTTAATCTATTTTAATTTTAGAGTTTTCAGTGACACCGCAACTGTTATGGGCAACTGTGTCGCTTAACATCAGGCGAATGACTAGCTCGTTACATTATTCACTAGCATAAAAACGTAGGGTACTTCTGTATCACCTAAATTCAAGATGCAATATTTACGAACATTGCAATGACAGTTGAATCAGCTGATTTTTAACGTTGCCGCCACGAAATGATTGAGCGATATCAGAATTACGATGATTTTACCTATAAATTCTATCAGATTTGTCACTATTTTCAATAGTTTATGTCAATACTATGAAAAATCTCACTACTTGCATTTAAAAATCTTTAATAGGCGATCAGAAACGAAGATTAAAATCACTAGAGATTTATCAGTGCCGACCATAATGAATCTCAGTTTTGCCGTCCTGGGTAGGAAACAATTGGTTACTTTTTGACTATGATCCGTTGCCCCTAGCAACCAAGAGGTTCTCTATGAAGCTGGTATGAAAACTTTTTTATGGGCGAGTACGCCACAGCGCTAAAATGTTTGTAATCCCTGCTATCAGCTGATTTTACTGTCAGTGCAATGTTAGTAAATAATGCATCTTGAATTTGGGCGATATATAGTAGTACTTCAGCACCTTACAGTCTAAATCTTCATGCGATATTAGCTAGGCGATCACGGAAGTTGATTGCAACCGATAGCAATAGAAAGTATGGATTTAAAATTTTCAATACGTAGTTAATGTGCATAGTTACTATGCAGATTTTCAAATTAGGAATAAAATTTCTCGTTTCTCTGCAATCAAATTTCTATGATCACGCTGCAGTTATACTTATACCTAAGGTATGTAGTATTACCTTCTTCAATACGCTTCAAGTCAGCAGTGAGCAACCTTCCGGTTCCAGTCTGGACTCCAGATTTACCAGCGAAGATACCATTTCCGGACAGCACGTTGGCATTGACAGTATAAGCCCATGTAGACGTGAATTGGGCAGCTGAAATGCAAATACAAGTTAAATACTCCAGTTTATTTAAGTCCAATATGGCGTCAATGAACGCCATCTTGAATTTTAATTCAACTAATTATTATTATTATTTTAATTCAACATTCGACGATTTCACACGCAATTTATAGTATTTCTGCGGATTTTTTATTTTCCAAAGATAATTAGTATTATAATTTGATTTAGATAGGTATTTAATAAGTAGCCATAAGTACCTAGTTACGACATGCATAAAATTATTTTTTGGTCTAATTCTTACATCGTCAAGTCCTTATTTCTGTAAAGATATTATAGTCCTTAAAATTCGAATCCCGCTGGTCGCTAAAATTTTAAGGACTATAATATATTTACAGATATCCCTGAAGTGTGGTTTACACTTAAAAATCAATCCATGATAAGTCCCTATTTCGTTTATACAAAATGGGTTGTAAGCCGAACAAAAATATAATTAGTTTTGCTTTTAGATAAGTAGAAAATAGGTACCTACTAGGAATGTTTTAAAACTTTTAGATAAGTAAGAAAATACGTACCTACTAGGGTATAGTACCTAATTATATTTATATTCTCTGCTAATGGACTCCACACCAAGCCAAGCTTATCTTGTGGGTACTTTGCCATAAGACCGGTTCAAAAATAGTATACTGGCCTAAAAGCTCAGTTGGTAGTTGGTAGTAGCCTTCTGGACTAAAGGTTGTGGGTTCGATTCCCACCCGGGACAAACATTTGTGTGATGAACGTCGATGTTTTTTCTGTGTTTGGGTGTTATATTGTACTATGTACTTATGTGTTTACAAAACAAAAAAGTAGGTATCTATGTATTCTATCAGTTATCTTTTTTTTATGTAACCGAATGACGTGACTAGCTAGTCGTTCACCTGGTGTTAAGCGACATGGCCGCCCAACAGATTGCAGTGTCACTCGGAACTCTAAATTAAAGTTTCGCGTGACACTGCGCACTGCGCACGTCATCCTGAGACATCACACAGTCTAAAAAAGTTTTCTAGACTGTGAGGTCAGTTCGTAGTCTCATTTGCCCAGTAATTTTACTAGCTACTGGTTGGAAACGTCCACACATATATTTATTTGTTTATTTTTCTAATTCCTATAAGCATGGGACAAATGAGACCTTACGATCTGATCTCACGGTCTAGTAATCATATTACTGGACTGGTTTCAGGATGACGTGCGCAGTGCAGTGTCACGCAAAACTTTATACTTTAGAGTTCCGAGTGACACTGCAATCTGTTATGGGCAGCTGTGGCGCTTAACATCAGGCGAACGACTCGCTCATCACGTCATTTGTTCACATAAACAAAGAGCATATTCGGATAATAATTAACGTAAGAAGGTACTATAATTTACTAATTACCTACTTACTTATATGTCATTTTTAACTTACCACTCAAAAAGGGTATCTCCGAAGGCCACTTCCCCGTCACAACAAAGTCCTTAACTTCCTTTAGTTCTGCCCTCTTCAGCACCAGATCTTCTTCCATCATCACACCGAAGGTGACTCCGAAGTCAGTTGTGAAGGTCGACAGGCCAAGACTAGGGGTGGTGCAGTTGGCGATGTGGGTAGTTGGCTTTCTGTATCTGAAGGATTATAAACATATTTTTTAATAAGGGAAGTAGGCAATTAGGGATTCGAAAGAGTGGCGATTGGGTGACGGGATGTTGCACTTTGTACGCCTAATGTTTTTGAGCAGTAATATTTTGTTTACGTAGTAACATATATTACATATATTTACTAATTTATTTATTTATTTATTTATTAGGAACGACAAACAGCTGTACATTAGAAATTAGAGTAACAAGGTGTAATATAAGCGGTATTATTAAATATACAGCCAACCACATCATCCACAGATTACTAACGAGCTTTAACATTATGTTGATCATACACTGCCAAAGAACATTAACTATTGAATCTACGTATTCGGATAAAAAAAAGAACAATACCATATTACATTATTACAGATTACATTACTAAATTTGCCATCTAATAACCATACTTAAATTTTACACAGTTGAGTGGATTGGGTAGAAATTAAGCTATTTTAAACATGATTTGCTATTCTGATGCAAGGAGCTTCTTAGCGTTCCTTTTAAAAGTGGATGAGGGTAAGGCTAATATGTCAATATCGGAGAACCGCTCGTTGTAGGTGCGCGTCATTCGGTACAGCGCGGAGCGTTTGCCCATGTTAGTTCGACAGGTTGGCGAGGCGAATAGACAGCGCGCACGTACAGCGCGTCGGTGGACCGACCGTGGCACGGAGTAACATAATTTATTACATAAATCAATACAATCGAATTTATTGTGACATATACCATGAAGGAACATTGCTTCCAGATAAATGCGTCTAGATTTTAAAGATTGAATTTTATATTTTTCTAAAAGTTTATCATAAGTCAAATAAGAATAATAGCATCTATAATTCACAGCTCGCAAATATTTTTTTTGCACTCTTTCTAAACGATCAATATATTTATTATAAAAGGGGTTCCAAACACACGTAGCATACTCTAGTTGCGGGCGGACAAGGGATGAGTATAAATGCAAATAAGTAGAGGGACGAGTAAATTCTGTCGAAGCTCGCATGATAAATCCGAACATTTGGAATGCTTTATTCAATATATTGTCAATATGCAGGTTTAGGTGCATCTCGCAGTCTAAGGTAACTCCGAGATCTTTTATTTGAGTAACTTTGGACAAGGGTTCGTTGTAATTTAATCTGTGGTAATGTTTCAAATAAGGTATATACTAGGTGGTAGGGCTTTTCTGCAAAGTTCGTCTAGGTAGGTACCACCGCTTTGCCAGTTACTCTGCCGCCAAGCAGTAGTGTGCAAGCACTATTATGTTCTGGTTTGAAGGGCATTGTAGCTAGTGAAATTACTGGGCAAATGTGACTTTATGACCTGATTACAGTCTCGTGATCTTATTACTAGACTGTGTGATGTCTGAGGATGACGTTTCTTTAATTTTTAAAGTTCCGAGTGACACTGCAACTGTTATGGGCGGCCGTGTCGCTTAACATCAGGTGAACGACTAGCTCGTCACGTCATTCAATCACATAAAAATAAACGTGCGCAGTCACTGTCACTCGAAACTTTATTTTTAAAGTTCCGAGTGACACTGCAACTGGTATAGACAGCTGTGTCGCTTAACATCAGGTGAACGACTAGATCGTCACGTCATTCATTCTCGTTAAAAAAAATTGCTATACTATCTATAATATTGGCTTTCGTCACTGCTACTGTTTGCCTTGGTCCCATCGGGTCCTCTGTACCCGCCACTGCACCGGGGCCGATGGGAAGATAGTGCCATCGGGCCCTCAGCTGTGGTGCAATGGCACACAAAAACTGTCATCGGGCCCGTTATTATTGTAATATTGTAAGGGGAAAAACATTTTGGTGAGGAAAAGCGGTCATGGTTATCTCTAATTATCTTTAATATTTACTGATAATTACTTAATTAGCAATCACAATTATTTTAGAACTACCTAAAGAGTTGATAATAGGAATATGACTCACAAATATTTAACAATCATTTTTCAATCATCAAAGCATCCCTGATTATGTAACTATGATTCCAGTGCATTGACTTTGTTCCAATGCAACAGGAGAAAATACATTCTTATTTGGGGGAGCCTTAATTATTTAATTTTAATCAAAAGAGTAAAATAGCTAACAATAGCGAATTTTCATTGTGGTACCTACTCAAAGAGGGGTAAGTAGGTACCAATGTTTAGGAGTTTTGATGATTATGATGATGTTTTTTTTATGTAAACGAATGACATGACGAGCTAGTCGTTCACCTGGTGTTAACCGTCACGGCCGCCCATTACAGATTGCAGTGTCACTCGGAAATCAAAATTAAAGTTTCGCGTGTCACTGCGCACTGCGCACGTCATCCTGAGACATCACACAGTCTAAAAAAGATTTCTAAACCGTGAGATCAGTTCTCAGTTGTGATGCCATTGATGATGCTGGTGGTGGCGATTATGGAGATGATGATGATGATGATGATGATGGATATCCAGGTTAGTTTATTACTTACACAGAAACAATAGATCCAAGTCTATCAAAAACGATGTTGCTTCTAACGAGTTGATGTTTTTTTTGACAAACAACTTTCTCATTCAAATTGGTGACTAGATATAAACCAGCATTCCTAGCCGCTTTGGAAAGATCTTTGACTGTCTGTAAGAAAAGTACGAAAGTTGTAGTACAACGCCATCTATTAGGCAAAAAAGCAAACGAGTTGAGAACTATGCACAGCAACTGTTTCATCTATAATCTGTATAAACGATATTACATGCTCTTTGAATCTGCAGAACAATAACAAAGTGACAACAGAAATAGAGTTATTGACAGATATGAATATTTCGGGGTGGCAATAAGAAAATGTGGTAAGTCATAAACTCGGAAATATTATTAAGTATAACAAAATTATTATTATGTAAGTTAAGTTACATACCTATCGTCGTTATTAATAAATATAAGCACTTTATGTTATTTACTTACTTCATCATAGTTATCTTCAGAGTTCGTCATATCTGACGACAGCACCAAAACATCCACATTCTGCGAAGAAAATAAAACGTACACAAATGGTGTTTTAAGAATTGCATACGAATGTTTATTATTATTTAGGTAAGCATCAATAGATCAGAGATCACACATAACTATAGACATATTTAATTGATAAAAAGTCTCGATAATGTTAATGCTGTCATTGTTTTAAGGATTTTCATTGAATTTGTGTTATGTACTTAGAATCATTTCGAGTTGCCGATATTTCGGCACAGTTACATGCACTATGTTCACTAAAGGGTAGACTAAAAATGCAGGTAGATCATTAAAAATGTAGTGAACAACCGTAAAAGTTTAAGAGTCAATTCACATAGAGCGGCAAAATGCTCGAGCAGTTTTTAAGTGCTATTGGAATATAAACCTTATTCCATTTTGTCAAAGCTGAAAACAGTATGCAACATTAAAATCTTACCTATTTTAATGTTGCATACTATTTTCAGCTTTGTCTAAATAGATTAAGGTTGATATTCGTAAAGCACTTAAAAACTGCTCGAGCATTTTGCTGCTCTGTCTGAATTGAGCCTAAAACAGTATTTTTGTGTTAGGTATACGTACCTACGTGTCACGCCAAAAAGTTTTCATTCAAACTAATGATAAAATTCAAATGTAGTAATTTATATTTACTTATGAAAAATCTACCTATGATAATGTTTCTACATGTTTTTGTTAGTAAATACGTTATTCGTTATATTCAGTGGTCATTAAAATTATACTTGATAAGTCATATTATGTAGATAAACCTGATGGTTTTTTCAAAGGTGACAGTGTAATTATAATTAACCACCTCTAGGATTAAATAATATTGTAGTTAGGTAACTTATTAATTAGAAGAAATAATGATAATTGTCCTATTAAATTGTATGTATTTATTACCAAAAAATTTATAAATATTCCAACAGTTACGATCCATACCACAAGCTTTGTTAGTTTTTTTACTAGGTGGCAGGACTTTTCTGCAAAGTTCGTCTAGGTAGGTACCACCGTTTTGCCAGTTATTCTGCCGTCAAGCAGTAGTGTGCAAGGACTACTGTGTTCCGGTTTGAAGGGCATTGTAGCTAGTGAAATTACTGGCAAATGAGACTTTATGATCTGATCACTCAGTCTAGTAATCTGATTACAAAAAAAAAGGTTAGCGCTGTGTGAATCGTCCACAAATATTTATATATTAATTTATTTGTTAGTATTTTCCCCACAGTTATAATGGTAAATCAATATCAAAATAAATGTTTTACCAAGTTTGCATGTTGTCGTTGAAAACATTTCATAAAATTATTTTACTTTTAACAAGTAATGAAGTTGTAGAATGAAAATATTGCAAGAATTACATAAACATTATAGCTTGTACATTATTTATTAGAGTTTACAGAAGAGTTTCCTTACCTTATTGCCAGCTTCGTAAACAAGCGGGATAATGCCAGAGACATCGCTGTCTGAAGAGTCTATCACTCCGGCTTTGTAACCGTTCTGTAACAAAACCCAAAACATGCAATTATTTTTACACAAAGAAGACTTTATTTCAAAGTGCACCACAGTTAGACAGAGATAGAAGCTGCTGATGAGCAGTCAATTGTATTTTCTTTAATCTCTTTTATGAACGGACAAAGCTTTTCTCCACTGCATCTTTCTCGGAAGAAAGCAATCTTTTGCGTTTTGTGGAAGCCGAGAGTCATTTGTCAATTTTCGGCGAGCTATTAGTATGCGTTATGAATTGTGATTTTCATTTCTTCTTGTTTATGCACTGGGGTACTCATAATGCAAGTACCCAATTGCATAAACAAAGATTAATATTATTATACCTTAGTGACAACAGAGGTAGATCAGGTCGAGGACACAAAATGAAAGATATTATCTTATTGCATAAGTCATAAGAGCTTTGGAATTCCTATTTTTTTAATGTGTAAAAAACCAATGAAAAGGATGCTATGTTAAAAATTTTGGCTGCCAACAGTTGAATGGTTTGGTCTGAATTTGATTAAAAAATTTCAATTCTATTCAGTCCAACAAAACCTCGGGCTTTATGGTTTTAGGGTTATGAAGTGGGTCTATCCCAAACTGACCAAAATAATTTCCTATAATGGCACTGGCAAAGAAAGTAGGTAAGTATATTTTACATCTTCATCTTTCTCAGTATTCCTTGCCGCAAAATATTAAATGTAAATACCTACTATAATACATACATTCAATTTGGATTTAATATTACAAGTAGTTGTATTAAAATGTTCCAATAAAAGCTTGATTCGTAAACTGGTTCAAGATTTTCTGTTTAGGGACACTTCCTCTTGATGCACAAAGAAATATTTCCACTTATTGCAATATACAAAGAAAAATTATCAGCTTCATTTGCGTTAATAATTATATTATAGGTTTTAAATTTTTAAATGGTTTTAATTTCCAGAATTTTAAACATCCATTCACAAAAATATTATTACTTAATTGTACCTACATAACTTAATTGTACCTAATTAATTTAATAAAATATTGATAATTTGTGTTCTACGTTTATTTATGCTTTAAGAACTGCCAGTTTTTTGGTCATCGAAAATTTTCCTAAAAACACTGTTTACATTGTTGGCAGACATTTTTCAAACGTTAATCAATCTTTTTAACTATAATTAACAGAGAACCTTCAAAGCTGCTAATGTGATTTCATGGAAGGAAGGAGGCCAGGATCAAAGGTTGGCGTACGTGACCATCTCTCACAAGTCTCACGTATGCCTATTGTTGGTTCTGATGATAATTTCGGGCGAAGGGATCGCCTGCCCTTCGAGAAACAAAGACAGATATACGTTAGAAGGAGAAAAAACAACAACACGCGCGTCTAGCGTGTTCGGTCACTGTCCTCTTTCTTTCTATTGCAGTGTTTTGATTTATTTTTAGATTTCATTTGTATAATGAATGCACTTACTCACGTGGGACAGCTGTTCAAAGAAACTTATTGCACTGAGCATTACGTTCTTAATAACTAATGCAAGCACCTACCTGATTATTAAAAGTTATTTAATTCATACAAAACAATCAAAAGCAACATTGCTCCAACAATAAGAATTTATAAAATTTAAACTGGGTACCTTCTTACACAATTTTTTTATAAGCAAAAGTATTCAGTCATATTTTAAAAATTATTACCTGAGTATTGTCTTATTTGTAATCTACCTAATGACGTAGTCGGATTAAATTATTATTTTTTGTTTATTTTTTTCCAACAGATTACCTACGGTACTATATTCAGTTGTACCTAGCACTTCAAAACGTCGCGTCGGTAATCTACTGTGACGGTATTTTAATTAGAAAAAATATAGTGAGATGTTAATAAATTAGTAACAAAGCAATTTTTTATGATAAGTATAAAAATAAATAAGTAATCATTGTGGATATTATTCACATTATTAGCAGCACTCGAAATCCAATTCCTAATGCTTATTATAATTTTACACATAAAAAAACCTACCCTCAAAAAGAAAAAAAACTTACCGCATACACGAAATTCACGCTGAACCAGCACAACACAATAATATACAAATTCATTGTTTCAAATCACACCCTACTAAAAATTAATATATTTTATTTAGACGACTGGCTCAACCAGCGGCCGACACAAGAATGCCACAGACTGGAAGAAATAACAGAATGTCGCGCGTTGTTTTGATCTTGCGTACATACATAATCGCGTGTGCATCCTAGGTACTCTTTATTCTGTGGGTGGCTTGCTGATTGTGAATCATAGTAACTGCTATATTCTGTGGCTAATCTGATGAAGTTATGTATGTACCTATAGCTTGTAGTATTTCAGCCAGCATGTTCAACCAGCAATGCAAATTGTGCTGCGCCTTTATAACTATACTAAAAAACTAAATCGTACAAAATAATACCGCTTTTGTCACAAAAACGTGTATGTATTTATAGATAAAAGTATAAATAGGTAATGTTGATCTCTCACAAATTGTGTGCTTCCAGCCAAATCGGATGCGGCTGTTCCGCTAACCCTCTCGGTTCTCTCTTCTCTTGGACAGGGTTTAGGGAGTAAGTAAAACTATTAGAAGGGTGGGTTTTTTTTTTTCACCGATAGTTAAGGTTAAAAACAATGGTTAAAAACTCTGACAATTCTAACCAATGATCAAAATTTGTTAGAGTTTTTAACCATTGGTTATTTTAACTATTGGTGAAAAAACCCACCCTAAGTCACAAAACGGTACCTATGTTTTGACTAAGGTGACCGATAATACCTCTTAGCATCAGCAAGTTTAAATGGGCAGGCCACATCGTTCGTAACTGACAAACGATGGGGAAGAAAGGTTCTCGAGTGGTCCACGAACCGGAAAACGCAGCGTAGGCCGGCACTCCACTAGGTGGACCGACGATCTGGTGAAAACTGCGGGGAGCCGATGGGTGCAGGAGGCAAGCAGCCGCTCTGTGGGGAAGGTCTATGTCCAGCAGTGAACTTTTCAGGCTGTTGATAAACTCTAGCTTTTGACCACAATCTCACCTGATGGGAAGCGATGATGCGGTCGAAGGTGTAGCACACTTGTCTAGTAATAAATACCTATTCACTCTTGACTTGAACAACCCCGGGTTGTATTTTTCTGGAAACACCGAGCAGGGCAGGGCATTCCACACTTTTGTAGTTCTTCTATACATATAATAAAACTGTAGCGATAAAAAAGTCTGTAATTGCAAGATATCAACAAAAAAATTACACAGGTTGGCTTAAAATTAGCCGCTGATCACGTTAAGCCACTTTTTAAACACTTTGTCTGTTTGTTTGTTTGTTTATTTGTTTGTTTGTTTGTTTGTTTGTTTGTTATGACTGAACTCCTAAAATACTGAATGGATTTTCATGCGGTTTTTACTAATATGCTTAGAAATAACCGGCGCTTAACATAGGATATATTAAAATTGCAATATCGTTAAAAAAATTTGATGACAATTATTAAGATTTCATTACGGAACGAATCGGAGTTTTAAACAACATGGCCGATTGATGGTTTTTTTTTTTGGTTACTTATAGTAAGCAAAGAGAAAATAACCGCTTACGCTGAAGAGATGGGACTCCCATAGAGAAAAGAGTTAGTTGTATGAAACGTGCGCTACATGTATAAGTGTAGCACACGTTTCATACAACTAACTCTTCTCTGTCTATCAATATTTTTAAATGCGTTATTGAATGAATGGGAAGGTTTTAGGTACGTTACTAAGTTAGGTTTTTAGGTAAAGGTTTTAGGTAAGTTTTATTTTTAAGTTGGCTACTGTTTCCGCCATAACGGTAAGTTGTAAGCTGTGGTTGTAAGTTACCACATATTGTCATAGATTTAAAAAAAAACAATCGACTACACTCTGTGCCACATGTTTATCTGGAGGCAAAGATTAAAGAAAAAGACTCTGTGAATGGATATGACCAAAGAATAATATTAGTACCGCTACTCTAAGAGAATCAAAACATTTTATAGGTTTCCTATTTATATTTTTACAGGTTGTTTAGCATTTTAGAAGTTAAATAGATACATATACCAACAAATATTAATAGTGTGAAAGAAGAAGTTTTTTTATTTTGGCATTAGACGACATTTGTACTTAGCCAATGATACGAAATATTTTATGAAAAATGTTTTAAAAGGGTACTTACTTAGAGTATAGACTAAAAGCATAGAGATATCCATCAAAACGATATTATATTTGTACTGCTCACACGTATCGCTACGTCAGTGGCGAAGGAAAGAAACAAACATTCTTCTTTCACGTAAGTAAATGAGTTTTAATAGTTAAAATACTTTAGGTCTGTGGGCTTTTCAATTAACAAACTAAGCAGTTATTTATATCCTATTTGGGACAAACCACAGGTTAGAGTAAAAATTATTGGTTACTCGGTTGCTCCAAGAAGGTTAATTATATCTTTGGGTGTATATAAGCAATCAGAAATTAAACTTCTTTTTTCTTTTTTGGTGGTAATTGCTTGGCTCTACGGACAAGTTGTAAAGTTTATTAGAATTTGGCAAGAATAAGAAAGGTCTTTGAAAGTGGACGTCTTCAGGATGTTGTTGTTGATGATGATGATTATGATGATGATGATGATGATGATAGCCGTATTTAAATTAATTGATCATAGATATCAATTTCAGCTTAATTCTTTCCGTTATTCCTAAAATAAGTAATGGTCTCGACAGATATTTAGAAAGACAAACAGACGGACAACAAAGTGGTCTTACCTCAACTTCAAATTCAAATTCAATTTATTTCACAGTTTGTAACATAACAGTACAAAAAAGCGTCTAAGGCGTTACAAATAAAATATTTTTAAAAAAAGTCATCATCATCTTATTATTGACACTGGCTAAATACTCAATTCGTATGGAGTCAAACTTATGAAAGTAAAAAAAATATGTGGTAAATAAATGGTAATAAAAAGCGCGCGGATGTGAAAAACTGACCAATGTGTGTTTGTTTTGTATTTTTCTAAACTGCCTAAATAATAGGTAAGTACTTAAGTAGGTACACCTATTACCTAAACAAAATTTACTGGAACCTCTTATCAAGACTTGAACGGTTTTTATGGTGAAAACACAAGAACAATCTGTTGAAGTGAAAATGACAAGGAAAAGATCGAACGTATCACTGGTATATAGGTATACCATAGAACTTTTATTCGTTAGATGCCTAGATCTACCGTATATTTAAAAAAACTAACGGCTAAGTGTAAGGTAGGTCTAAGTAGGTACATACATATGATTTGCAGTTTCTAACCCACTATTTTATCAATGTGTAGGTGATCTGATGACACGTGAAAAGCCATACCTACCTACAACCTAAACAATATTTTTACACGTGTGCTACCTAATCTGCTAATACGTGCTGAGCTTCGAAAATTTTTTGTGGATTTTGTGATTTGGTATAGAGGAAATGCATGAACTAAGCTATTATTAGACTACCTAAACGTAGAAATAACATAATACATGCGTGCGAAGCCGCGGGCAAAAGCTAGTATTAAATAAGTGGAGTCGAAACGGTTAGTACGTAACTCGTTTCTGTAAGTAACCGTGTGGTCCAGTTTGCGAATAGAACCACTAAATCTTTTCCCGTGGATGCCGTAAAAGCCGGCTAAGTGAATATCCAGGGAATGGGCAACTCTCTCCTCGATCTTCATTATTATCTACTGCGATCACCAAGCTGCCTGCCAAGCGTGGTGATTATGGCAAAGTGGCGTTTTATGGGGAAGGTCTATGCTCAGCAGTGGACGTCTTCGGACAATTGATGTGTTTTTTGTGATACGGACTAATGGAACACGACTGTAGGCTGGTACTAGCCTGCACCTATACTATGCATGATGGCCCACTTGAAGTAAAGTAGGTGTAGGTTCTCTACGCACGATGCAATCTGCCATGCGATTTGTTGGCTCAATCGGTCAAATAGCATCGTGCGGAGTCTGCGGAGGCATGTTGTGCTTGACCATCCAGCGAATTGTATCGTGAGATCCGTGAGGAGGCGTGATGCGGCTCCCGTCCAGCAGTTGAGTCACAAATCGTGTGACAGATTGAATGGTGGTGGAATCCAATATTATCTTTGACAAGGTGAGAGCTAGAATTAAATACATAACACACCTTTTATGACATCACCTTCGGTATTCACGTACCAACCGACTACCTACGGTAGGTACCTTCCTACAAGTCTTCTGTGATATATACCTACCCCCCAATGGGCCATATAAAGTGTAGATATCCTTTCCCTTCACAACACGTATAGATACAACCAACAACCTATATTTATATACATATCTAAATAGGCGGAGACCTGTAACCACAGAATTTGCCCTATTTAGGTACATTCCCTCCTGTAACACGGATAAAGAGAGCAATATGTTAATGTTAAAGGTTATGTTAATGTTAAGTGAGATGAAAAAAATACTTAATATTAAAAATACTTAGGGTTATGGATAACCTTACTGTAATAATCTTCATTTGAAGGTTGAAAGAAAGAATTCATCGTACTCTATTGATAACTTGATGCTGAATTGAAAATCGGAAGAATTTAGCTTCTTTACTGCCTGGTAGAACGGGTTTTTTGGTGAAAAAAGAAAGAAATACGTAGATTACCTACGTATTTTTACTCATCCCTTCCTCCCATTTTATCCTTAGTCCGTGGCGCACAGAAGGATATTATTTTCTCCCCATTGTCCTTCTCCTGTTTTACTCCACTTAACAAGTAAGCAAAGCAAGTGACATAAAGCGGGGAATGACAATTTTCTCTACCGCCTGTACTAATGGGAAAAAAGAAACTGATGGGGAAAATACACTTGACGGAAAATATCTTAGGCCGGGTTTCCACTTGCAAGAAAACTTCTGCAAGAAGCGTCCGACCGTCTATTAGACTGTAGCTTATAAATGTACCTAAACTAGTGTAAATTACAATTACAATAGTTTACACGTTCAAGCTACAGTCTGATAGACGGTCGGACACTTCTTGCAGAAGTTTTCTTGCAGGTGGAAATCCAGCCTTAGAGAAATACGCGACATTAACCGAAGACCTCAAGCAGCGCGAGATTCGTTTTATTTTACTCGAGTAGTCCTACCTGGTATATTTAGGTATAAGTAGGTACCTAACTAGGTATAGGTGCCTACTTATAGTAATTAGCGAGCCTGGACTTGTGCTTTACAAAACACAAGTCCGATTTCACGTGGAGTACTGCTCTCACCTCTGGAACGGAGCACCTAAGTATCAAGTCCAGCCTCTTGCCTCAATACAGCGTTGAGCTTTCAGAATTATTCAGAGTTGTCGACAGTCACCAAGTCAAGATCACCGAACGCTTTGAACCACTCAATATTCGCAGTGATATTGGGTCTTTATGTATATTTACAGCCTCTACAATGGGGAATGTTCTGAAGACCTATTCAACCTGATTCCGGCATCGCGTTTCTACTATCGCACCTCTCGCCACCGCGAAAGAGCTCTTCCACATATTACTGAGTCGTGGAAATCTCATACGACTCGATTCATGCGTTCTTTCTTGCCGTAGACCTGCAAGATGTGGAATGAGCTCCCGCCAGCGGTCTCTCCGCAGAGTTATAACATGGAGTACTTTAAAAGGAGGGTTAAAAGAGTCCTACAGTGTAAGCAACGCATATGTGACGCCTCCTCCGGTGTTACAGATGTCCATAGGCTACGGTGACCGCTTCCCATCAGGTGGGCCGTATGCTTGTTTGCTCCCTTTAACATAAAAAAGGTACCTATAGAATAGGTAGGTGCCTAAAGGCTTATTATTCCCAGGGCCTTACTTTATACCTACTTACCACGGAACAGGAAAATTAGCAACTACACCCCTTCTATGGACCAACGATCTGGTTAAAACCGCGGGGAGCCGATGGACGCAGGAGGCAAGCAGCCGCTCAAAGTGGCGCTATGTGTGGGAGGCCTATGTTTAGCTTTGGACGCGTCCTTCAGGCTGTTGATGATGACTTACGTAAGTAGGTGTCTATTTAAGTTACGTTAATTCGTCTGTGAATTATTGGATTTTCTTGACCCTGAGTTTTATATCAGCACTGATATAGATTCCAGACAGCACAGTTACGTACTTATAGTTAGGTTACCTATCTACACCTAATTTTAATTTTTATCTAAACTTTCCGACCTATGTCGTCGATAAGTGCCAGACACGCGGTCACGATAACTCTTTCGACGAATGATTATCACGTGCTTTCTTCGTGAATTGAATGCAAATGATTTGACATTGAATCTTGCCAATAACATAATAAAATAGGCAGTATTTTTTTCAATAGATTTTCTGCAGCGCGATTCAGGTGCACGGGTGAGCGCTAGATAATCTACCTACCCACTTAATAACTTTTTTATGTTGGTATTTAGTTTATTTATTTATTACTAGCGGCTCGATGTAAAGAATATTTTAGGCCATTTTTTTACGCCTTCGGTTACTATTATTGGAGTTTTAGTGAGGATCCCTAATTTTTTCAAACAAACAAACAATCAAATCTTTCCTCTTTATAACATTGATGTTACAGATTTATGTATAGGTACATAATATACATAGGTATAGGTAGTGAGTATATTTAATTAAGTGGTTGGTTATAGCAGCCCATGTGATTTTCAAACCGACCCTACCGGTGGATTTTTGATCTGTAGTTAAGGTAACCAATGATTAAAACCTCTAGCAAACTTTGACCATGGTTAGAACTTGTTAGCATTTTTGATCATTGGTTAGTAGTTCGATTCTCACTCGGGCCCGCGCGACCTTTGACTTTTCAAGGTATGTGCGGATTTGAACTTGCTGAAAGAAAATATCGTGAGGAAACCAGAGTTTTCAACAATCACAAAATTCGAGGACAGTACGTCCATCAACCCGCACTTGGATCCAGCAGGTCAACACTTTCAGTGGCATTTGATAATTAGCTAAGTTTTATTGCCGTATACCTACGTATGTTGTGAGGTGAACAATTATTTTTCCCAACAAACCTCCTAATTGTCGCGACGTGACTAACCAAGGGGCAAAAGTTAAGTTCCTCTAAAAAGACGTGCGAGTTAAATTACCCCTAGTGCCATTATTTATTAAAACTGTGTAGGTATCTGTTTCAAGATTCAACTTACTTATATCACATTATAACAGCCGAAAGACGTCCACTATTGAACACAGCACAGGCCTGCCCCATAAAGCCCCACTTTAGGCGCTTATCATATGGGGTTTGCCATGATCACCACGCTTGGCAGACGGCTTCGTGATCGCAAATAATGTACCGAGGAGAATGGTGATGCCCATTCTCTGGATAAGTATTCCCGTGGCTCTTACGGCACTCATGGGAAGAGATGGGGTGGTCCTGTTCTCACACCGCTGGGTTTTATTTAAAAAAAAGAAATGGTGTTTTATGTAAGACCCAATAGATGGCGCCAGTTGTAGTTTTACCAAAATCTGTCACTGTCACTGGTTCAAGCATAGACTACAGGTTATAGAAAATGTGTCACGATACTGACTGACAACTCTAAACTGTTTCGTTTGTTTTATTTTCGTTGCGCGATAGCTCGGCTTAATTTTGGTTCATAATATTAACGTTTATCTGTCTCGCAGTTCTGCTGTACTTCTATTTACTTAAGAAGAATGCACCACAGACTACTTAGAAGATACTACAGACAATGTACTCGTGGTCCACTCAACTGAATTTGACATTTCTTTGTAGGTAGTCTTAGCATTTTCTTATGTTTAAACTACTCTGTGGTTTAAAAGGTTTAAACTATGTACTTACAGCGACATCTAGAAAAGCAGCGGAACTAGCGTTTTTTTAAAATAAAAAGCCTCATTCAAATCAAATAAAGTAATGGATGGTTGAAAGACGCTAATAGATTCGTGACGTAAGCATCGATAAAAGAAATAAAGCGGTTATCAATTTCAGCACGGTGTCAGTGCATGAGTTTCACGTGATAGTGATAATAATTATATACAGTATATAGTATAAATATAGGTGTATAATAACTAATTAAGTGAACTAAATCATTGAAAGGAATGTAAGTTGTTTCAGATAGAATCCAGAAATAAGGGCGTGGGGACTTACCGTCACATCTTAGTATGAGATATTAGCAAAGATTATAAAGAGACTCGATGAACGACTAGTTAAAGCGAGAATTCAAAGTCTTGAGCGCAGACGCAAGGTCACCGGTCTGTCGGTCTTCTATCGGTTACATTTTGGAGAGTGTGCGCATGCCCTTCACCAGCTCATTCCGTCATCGCCCTTCCATCATAGAACTACAAGGCTTGGTGATTCTTCACATCCTTACGTCGTTAGTGTACCACAAGTCCGCACTAAGCGTTTTGCTGAGTCATTCATAGTCCGAACGGCCAAGGAATGCTCTTCCAGCAACAGTGTTTTCTTCTGGGTATAATCTAAGTCAAGAGTGAATGGGCATCTCATGGACAAATGTGCTCCGCCTTCATCGATCAAGTTGAAGTCCGCCGTAGACAACTTCGTCACTTACCATCAGTTGAGTTGTTGTCAAACGTTTGCCCATTTTAGCATAAAAAAATATTCTAAAAGACCTAAATAAAATCTGTTTTGTTGCAAATGTAGGTAAATCGAAGCGATTCCTAATTTGATTAATACATTTGTTTTGAGTAATAAAATTGAACACATAAAGAAAATAAAGATTAACGAGACTGGCAACGAATTAAAAATAAGTAATTATGTAGGTACTTATGTACCTAACCTATACCCTATATTTTTTTCAAATATAAACGAATGACGTGATGAGCTAGCCGTTCGACTGATGTTAAGCGTCACGGCTGCCCATAACAGATTCGGAACTCTAAATTAATATAGGTTATGCGCGACACTGCACTGCGCACGTCATCCTGAGACTTGTCACACACAGCATAGTGATAAGATTACTAGACTACTGATCAGATAGTCTCATTTGCCCAGTAATTTCACTAGCAATGCCCTTCATATAGATACCTATAGCTCTTAGAATTAGCAAGTTGAAATGGCAATGGGCAGGCCACATCGCTCGTAGAACTGACAACCGATGGGGAAGGAAGCTTCTCGAGTGGCAACCACGAACTGGAAGACGCAGCATAGACCGGCCCCCCACTCGGTGGACCGACGATCTAGTGAGCCTCGGGGAGCCGATGGATGCAGGAGGCGAGCAGCCGCTCAAGGTGGCGCGCTCTGAGGGAGGCCTGATGTTCAGCAGTGGACGTCTTCAGGCTGTTAATGATGATGATGATGATGATGCCCTTCAAACCGGAACACAGCTTATTATTGTTTGCACACTACTGCTTAGCGGCAGAATAACTGGCAAAGCGGTGGTACCTACCTAGACGACCTTTGCAGAAAAGTCTTACCACCTAGTAATTAATGATTAATTAAGTTAGTAACTTGGACTGTCTATAGGCCATCGCGGCTATTATACAGTCCATAAGTGTTCTTTGTAATAGGTAGTGTAGCTAGTTTAGTTTAGTTTAGCTTAGTTTAGTTTAGTTTAGTTTTTATTATTGTAGTAGTTAGCTTGAGTAATAAAGGCAATTTGCCCGTTAAAAAAAAAAAAAATTAAAAAAAAAAAAAAGTTAGTAATAATTTATGTTTTCTTTATGATTTACGAGGTGAAGGATTAGAGACGGATGGATGCGGGTTCAAATCCCGTTCGCGATTCAAATTTTCCTTTACAAATTATGAAATTAATCTGTATCAATATGAACCCTACCTACTTATAAAAATATTGTGCTAATTAGGTAATTGTACCTACCATAATATTATTTCCACACTGCAGGGCAACGAATGATAGCCCTTATCGTTTACTCAATACCTACCTAACCTACTAGATACTTATTTCATAACCAAAAGAGTTCATTTTCCGATACCTATAAGTACCGGCATGTAACTCTAGCGCTGACCGTTATTGCGCAGAAGTCAAAAATTAGGTACCACAGGGACGCTAGAGGGACGAAGGGTGCGCGTGCGTAGCGCCGGTTGGCTAGCCAGTCGTATTCCGTCCCCCGCCCCGATACGACGCCCGCGGACTTCTGTCTATACAGTCGCGCTCTAAAGTGTATTGTTATTGTCGTTCATTGTTATTGTTTTTTGTTATATTTGAGTTCGTTTGTTATTGTTGGTTTTTCTATTAGTGTAAATTAAATTAAAAATTGTCAAATTCGATTATACTTTTTTCTACCCTTTTTAAACTAATCATTCTGTCACATGATCAACTTTGTATGGACTCGTTTTTTTTTTCATTTACTGATTTAAATTAAAAAAGTGGTTAATCTTGAATAGTAAAATATCCTGTTACAAGCTATGCAGAACTTTAACATTAACTATTTATTAATGTTTGCGCGCGCAACAGTACCTAATATCCTCCACATTTCGCTCAGTGATAGACTTACTATTTATTTAAATATGTTCTTAAAATTATTTTAGTTATATTAATTAAAGTTATAATTGTATTATGTTCGCGACTGTACCCATGCGCAGCTATCCCCTCCACATTTCGCTCAGCGCTAAACTTACCTGCCGCTACCTATATTTACCTATTCTTTTAACACCGCCTAAGCTCCCTTTTTGAAAAACTTATTCATTGCACAGGAATTGATTTTACCAGACCTAAAGGCATTTTATGCCAATTTTTCCATAAAAACACATTCAAAAATCTACCATTTCTGGGGGCCTAGCAAAGATTGTTGCTAACAGCTCTACCTTGCTTCGGCACTCCGCAGTCGATTCGGCAGGCACCTGGGGGTCTAGCAAAGACGCCCTTCCATTAGCGTTAACGCCAAACGATATCTCAAAATGTATGCTAATGTCATTTTCATACATTTTTGAGTTAGCGTGAGGAGTTAACGCTAATGGAAAGGCATCTTTGCTAGACCCCCTAGCGCCTGCCGAATCGACTGCCGAGTGCCGAAGCAAGGTAGGGCTGTTAGCAACAAAACCCGTATGCACTGACGATAATAAACTTGGTGCTGCATCGATAACTGTGATAACCTTCACATGTCATTGACGAATTGGATGCATTGAGATAACGGTATCTCCATTTTGACGATAACCGGAATGGTTCTCGGCACGCCGCTTCCCACGATGGCGCTCTGTGCCTGTACCGGAGTTTCGCTACGCCGCTCGACAGAAATCCTATACATTGCGTCTCGTAACGCCGCGCCACGCCTCGTAGGCATTCCCGTAACGACGCGCACGCATATTATTCAGTTCCGTAACGCCGCTCCATAACTTAAGGGGCAGTCATCGTCAAAATAGGTCCACTGCTGAACTTAGGCCTTCCACACAGAGCGCCACTTTGAGCGGCTGCTTGCATGCTGCATCCATCGGCTCCCCGCGGTTCTGACCAGGTCGTCGGTCCACCTAGTGGGGGGCCGGCCTACGCTGCGTCGTCCAGTTCGTGTCCGCCACTCGAGAACCTTTCTTCCCCATCGGTTATTAGTTCTACAAGCGATGTGGCGTGCTCATTACCTGAACAACTTCCTAATTCTAAGAGCTATATCGGTCTCTTTAGGTCTCCTGCGGATCTCCTCATTCCGGATCTTATCTCGCAGGGAAACACCGAGCATAGCTCTCTCCATAGCTCGTTGCGCGACTTTGAGCTTACTAATGAGGCCAACAGTAAGAGACCACGTCTCAGTTCCATAAGTCACCACTGGCAACACACACTGATTGAAAACCACAGTTTGTTTTTTTCTCTAATCAGTGTTGAAAACCTGTAAAACCTGTGACGCGTTGTGATCGGTACACAACGTTCGCTGCTATCAGTAATTGCGTCATCAACAGCCTGAAGACGTCCACTGCTGAACATAGGCCTCCCCCATAGAGCGCCACATTAAGCGGCTGCTTGCCTCTTGTATCCATCGGCTCCCCACGGTTAACGGCCGTCAAATCCCTCTAGGACCGACCAGCCTACGTTGCACCACGCAATTGTACTTGAATGGGTGACCGTTAAGTAATATTTCATTAAAATTGTGACTGCTGGCTTATTCGCAACGAAAAGTTATGCAGACGACATGGTACAGTTGAGCTCGTCGATGCAAAATTATACATGCTCATCATCATTAGTGGTCATCAATAGCCCACTTGACTCTATCCCGCTGCGGGACATATAGCCTCTTCCAAGGCACGCTACTAAGCTTTTTTTTTCTTGGCGTCTGATATGATATCTGTGGTATATATATACATTAGTTCCTGCAATAACACTATAGGAGTTTTGGCGGGAATGTGAAAAAGTTCACGTCGTTGCATTGTATTATTTCACAAAACTTATGCTTTTTCTAGTGTTAATGATTAAAATTAGTGGCATTTTACGCATTAAGAGCTGAATTACGAGTATAAGTGTTGGCAAGTGATATAATGTAGTGAAACGTGGTTTTTCGTGTTGCTTCCAAAATTCCATAGAAGCCTCTAGTAAAGTTGCCACTACTTTACTAGGACATGACTTAGACTGGATTATGACTACCTGACTTAGACTGGACTATGACTACCCTGACTGACTGTGACTAAGACTTGACTTTACATGAAATCTTTCATAATACGATGAAAAACTACAATACTTGACACTGGCTAATTACACTATGTGTGGAGCCAAAATATAAGAAAAAAAAATAACACTATAGAATACTTTCATTCCACAATCTGTGGATTTTAATAAATAAAAAGCTGCGTTTTAGGAGTGAAACTATCTATGGTAATAAATACAAACGTTTTCAATACATAAAACTACTATATTACACAATCAATTCACAACTAAATTCTAATACCAGTAAGATTTGGCTGGTGTTCTCTCTTCTTTGATTCCCATTTCTTCCATTATATCCATTTCGAAAGTGCGAAGTTTAGGCGCGAATGTTACCTGAAAATGTAGAAATACCCGTTGTTTATGATAAAAATTGATACAGTTTCGTTCATACAAAATTATCATCATCATCATCCTCTTTGCCTTTTTCCCATTTGATATTGGGGTCGGCTCCCAATCTAACCTGTAGCGGCGAGCTACCAGAATTACACGAGCGACTGCCATCTGACCTCGCAACCCATAAGGGACCCGTAACAGGGATGGTTAGATCAGGCACAACACACATGTTATATTACGACGAAATATGGGGGTGATACTGGAGGTCATAAGCGAGTGAAATAACTATTTTAGAATTCAGGTTTTTTTTATGTAAACGAATAACGTGACGAGCTAGTCGTTCGCCTGGTGTTAAGCGACACGGCCGCCCATAATAGTTGCAGTATTACTCGAAACTCTAAACTATAGTTTTGCGTGACACTGCGCACGTCATCCTGAGACATCACACGGTCTAGAAAAGTTTTCTAGACTGTGAGACCAGTTCATAAGTCTCATTTGCCCAGTAATTTCACTACAATTCAATTTTTTTTTCGAGCTACAATGCCCTTCATACCGGAACACGATTAAATAGTGCTTGCACACTACTGCTGCAGAATAACTGGCAAAGCGGTGGTACCTACCTAGACGAACCTTGCAGAAAAGTCCTGCCTAGTAAAAGGTTCAGATATTTATTGCTTTTTTTTTTTTTTATTGTTTGATTTTTTGATTGTTTGTTTGTTTTTTATTGTTTTTATTGTTTATATTTTTTGCTTTTATTTATTTTTTATTTTGTACATAGGTGGAATTGATTTAAGTATTTTATTTTATTTTAAAATATAAAATTAATTAAGTAGGCTCAATATGGACCCCGTCGAGCGCAGCAAATTTGGACAGAGGAGGACGACTTCACGAAAGAATCAATATGTACAAAGAATATAACGAAAATGTTAGTATGATCATAATAAAATTTTAATCATCATCAACAGCCTGAAGACGTCCACTGCTGAACGTAGGCCTCTCCCAGAGAGCAACACTTTGAGCGGCTGCTCGCCTCCGGCATCCATCGACTCCTCGCGGCTTTCTTTAGATCGTCGGTCCACCGAGTGGGGGGCCTACGCTACGTTTTCCGGTTCGTGGTCGCCACTCGAGAACCTTTCTTCCCCATAAAATTGTGATTGGGAAATTTCAATTACAATTTTTTTATTGTAATTATTATTTAATTTAATGTCAGTGGTACATACATAAAAAAAGAACTAAATAGGTATTACGGCCGAGTGGTCCCGGCTTAAGAACAGGACCACCCCATCTCATTCCATGAGTGAGTAACATAAGAACCAGCTAAGGGAATATCTAGGGAATGGCCAGCAGCGTTACATTAAAATCTTCCGCGATCACTAAGCCGCCTGCTAAGCGTGTGGTGATTATGGAAAAACCCTCTACGATAAGCGTCCAAAGTGGCGTTTTATGAGGCCTATGTTCAGCAGCGGACGTCTTCCACGACATACATTAAGGGTCAATTCAGACAGAGCAGCTAAATGCTCGAGCACTTTCTAAGTGCTGTTAGAATAACAACCTTAATCCATTTAGACAAAGCTGAAAATAGTATGCAACATTAAAATCTTACTTAAAAAGTGCTCGAGCATTTTGCTGCTCTATCTGAATTGACCCTAAATCTCAGTTACCTTAGTGGCTTCATCAGCACTGGTGTCTTTAGCGCTTTCTAAATAGAGATCCTTGCTCTTGAAGTCCATGGTTTCATCTGCCGTCGCCGGAACCGGAATAATGCGGCTACTTGCAAGGGAGACCCGCACCTAAAAATACAATATGGTCAACATCCGCTTTGCCTTTTCCCATTTGTGGTCGGCTCCCAATCTAACCTGTGGCGGCGAGCTACCAGAATTATACGAGCGACTGCCATCTGACCTCGCAACCCATAAGGAACCAGTAACAGGGATGGTTAGATCAGGCGTCAGATTCTATCAGGCGTCTGACTACCCGTAACGATTGCCATAGATGTTCTTATGACAACCGGGACCGACGGCTTAACGTGCTCTCCGAGACACGGAGCGATGGCATCGCAAACTGCACATAACTTACTAGATAAGTCATTGTTGCAGGGCCGAGGATAGAACCCAATTTAAAAAATACAATATGGTATTTGATTTATATAATTTTATTGTATAAATAAATAAAGTTCCTCAACAAATAAGCAATCTTAAAAACAAAAATTAAATATCTCAAAAAATTACAAAGTTTCAAGCATTTTAAAATACAATAATAGAAAGAGACAGCTCAAACACTCAGTGACGTCAGAAATGTTTACTTTCATACACATTACTAAGCTGTTATAGCTCTACATACAATCTCCTTGCATGTGACGTCACAGCACCATGCTCTACGTTTTGCGAGAAAGGGACAGGCGACACTATTTGGCTACTAAAAATGAATAGGCATATATTATTTTCTTGAAATAGTTTAACAGATAATGTAATAATTGAAGAAATAAGCAAAATCAGTAAATAAATCACAGAGTACTAAGCTTTTAAAGTTTTTGAAGGGGCATCGCCTGTCCCTTTCTCGCAAGACAGAGATCTTGTGAAGCTTCCCCAAAGTTAGTACGAAAACACACGTTGTGATGTCACGTGCCAAAGAGTTTGTATGTAAAGCTACCACAGCTTAACAATGAGATACTGTGAAGGACCAAGAACTGACGTCACTGCGCGTTGAGCTGTCTCTTTCTATTCCTGTATTTTAAAATGCTTGTAACTTTGTCATTTTTTGAGATATTTAATTTTTGTTTTCGCGACTGTTTATTTTTTGAGGAACATTATTAATTTATGCAATAAAAGAATAGCAGGTTTTTATGATTATATTTAATAGATTTCAGGTAAATTCAGACAGAGAAGCAAAATGCTCGAGCACTTTTTAAGTGCTATTAAATTATCAACCACAACAAAAATCTTACCTATTTTAATGTTGCATACTATTTTCAGCCTTGTCTAAATGGACTAACGTTGATATTCCAATAGCACTTAAAAAGCGTTCGAGCATTTTGGTGCTGTCTGAATTGACAACTAAGACGTCATACCTTCTCCCCTTCTTCAGTGTACCTCCACTCAATTTCAGTTGCTTTCATAGACTCCGGATCAACCAGTTTGACATCCGTGGTGACTAGCAAGGGTGACTCCGACTTTATCACTACTCCTGGGAAATCTTTATTTTCGTCTTTACCCACCTGAAAAAATTAATAAATAAATACAATTATCTGTGGACATTTCACACCGCGCCAGCCCCAAACTAAGCCAAGTTGTACTGAGAGTGAGACAACTGACAGAATACTTATTCATAAACTTATACAGGGTTATTAGTTAAGTCGACCTAGATCCTTGAGGTGACGAGTAGAGCCAGATGAGCAGGTCCAAATCCTTTCAAAGAAACATCAACCTTAACTTCGTAGTCTTAAATATCAATTCAGTCTGCACTTCAGCGCAGCGCTTACGACAAAGACAACGCACGAAATGACTGATTTTGACGGTTTTTAATTAATATCTATTTGTATATAGTATTTTTCAAAGTTATTAAGTCATCACGACATCTGATTGTTTGTTGCGAATACACTAATTTAGTTTTTGTAAAAATATATTCGGTAGAAGCTCAGCAAAATGGAAACATTCAAATTTTTCGAGGGAGTTTTGCGATTTTTTCTATAGAGCTATATTTATTAATCTTGTATTTGCGGTCATCACAAACGAGTTAATGAAATGAATTACATGATACATTAAATTCAAAGCTCCACGTGTTATAATTACGCCAGGAGCGTCCCAAAAAAACACCTTTGGCCTACCCGCCGCGTTAAGGAGGTTATAGTATTCATCATCATGGACCAATTTGCCTAAGAGACCCCCTTCCCGTACTTGATCATGTTTAAGTTATTGAACTATTAAGGTTTTTTTTTATAAAAAAGGCGATTTTATGGTCTTACATATAATTTTTTTTTCTGAATTACGCCTCCTTTTTTTTATTTTTTTTTTATTTATTTTTTGTGGATGTTGTGTAGTGCTTGAGTTATTTTATAATTGCCATCCTGAAAAACTTATGTAACTAAACAATATGGGTCAGAATAGAGGATTGATTGTTGAAAAAGTGAACTGATTCAATCCGAACTTTTTTTTTCTGTTAAGATTATTTGAAAAATTATGTATGGCGCTTGTTTTGCAGATCTACTTAAAAATATCTGCGTTGCTTTGGCTATCCAACAAGGTATAATACTCTAGGGTGTTATTATAGAATTTATACTAAAATACTTAAATTTAAAATCGATAATGGAAGTTCGAAATAAATTGTTACCCACAATGTTGTTGTTATAACACAATGAAAAATTACAATACCTGGCACTAAGTGTGGAGCCAAAATATAATCTCCATCGTGTGTTTTCTACTCTATCCACGCGACATTGGCGAAATTCTGGCAACCCGCAGAAGCCATAACAAGAAGAAGTTAAAGAAAAAAAAACTTTCTTACAAACTACCAAAGTATCATGATAACGATATTCGCGCCAGTGTCATCAATCATTGGTTCTCATATAAATATAATATAAGCAGTTATGCCATTTAGTCCTATTCTATAGACCTACTTACAGTTCTGAGATGTGTGTTCAGTCCCTCAACAATCACCCAGTTCCTTTCCTGGATCACTTGCGAGACTATGCCCTGCTTACCCTTGTCCCGGCCCACCATAATTTCCACCCGGTCTCCTCTGGAAAATACAAAGTAACGAATAACTTTATGGAAATCATACTTGTTATAGACCAAGTATGATTCTATAATGTTATATAGACCCACCCCGGCTTCGGATGGGTTAGTTAGTTTGGGTTAAGGTGCAAAACTAACGAAGAGGGAAGTGAAAGGGAAAAAGATAGGGAAAAAGAAGGAATGGATGAGCTTTTTTCGTTTCCCTTCCATCTTCCCTTCCACGGTGTGAGGTATGCAATGTACTCTATGGTCCGGTATGGTCTCTGTGTCTATAAGTAGTTAGTCTATAAGACAATATGCTCTCTGAGTGCTTTTATGTCTTGTATGTGGCTATGGTATAAAAGTGATCTAAATAAATGCTACTAATTAACTAGTCTTTAATTGATATATCAGACACGGGATGAGTATAAATATTTTTTTAATGTAAGAACCTTCTGTGAAATAATTGGAAAACATTTAAAAAAAGATTAATGATATTGGTAAAGCCGTTCTCAAGTTATAGCATGACCAGGAGAAATAGGGGTTCATTTTTATTTATTATATTATAGTTATAGGCATAGACTTAATATCGTCTTAAGATAAGAAGAACTAAAAGGCTTGGTGATTCTTTACATCCTTATGTCATAAGTGCATCACCAGTTCACAGAAAGCGTTTTGGTGAGTCATTCATAGTCCGAACTGCCATGGAATGGAATGCTCTTCCAGCAACAGTATCTCCTTCTGGATATAACCTGGGTTCTTCAAGTCAATGGGCATCTCGTGGGCAAACATGCTCCACGTTGGATAACTTTGTCACTTACCATCAGGTGAGATGTTGTGAAACATATGCCCATTTTAGCATAAAAATGAGTGAATAGGCTCCTTGTAGGCCAATGTGCGACACCTACAGCTGAATTGATGCTTAACATGAGTTGCAGTGAAATGTTAGTTATTATTTATTCAATAAAAAATCAAGATTTTGTGTACGAGTGTTTTTTTTTTATTTGAACAAATGACTTGACGAGCGAGTCGTTCGCCTGATGTTAAGCGTCACGGCTGCCAATAACTGATTGCAGTGTCACTCAGAACTCTAAAGTATAAAGTTTTGCATAACACTGCACTGTGCTTGCCATCCTGAGACAACACACAGTCTAGTAATATGATTACAAGACCGTGAGATCATATTGAGTGTTTTTTTAATTCATTCATCCATTCACCTTTTTCCTTCTTTTTTCAATCTATTCTCTTATTCAATTCCAATAACTTTTAAAAGTATCAAAATCATTTGTGCCAACTATGTTAGGCACTGCGGCAATCTTCACAATTTTCAATAAAAAATATTCTCATTTACACTCTGTCATATGTATATATTGTAGTTGTCAGTAGCTGGAATGTCAGGATAGATTAGGGGGTACTTGTTTACTTTGTTGTTATAATAATGTAGATTTAGTGGGTAGATGAGGATAGTTGTTGACATACCCACTCTTCAGCCTGGCTACCTAGCTCAATACATGATTCATAGTTAAAATGTGTTTTAATTAATATCTGGACATATTACACTCCTTACTCTTTAATAATCATCAATAAATTATGTACTATCATGTACTCAATGTATGCTAATTAATTCAATTGCACCCTGTATATTTTAAAATATGTGTTCCTCAGTTTTATTATGAGATGTGGTCTCTTACTGTTGGCCTCATTAGTAAGATCGAAGTCACACAGAAAGCTATGGAGAGAGCTATGCCCGGTGTTTCCCTGCAAGATAAGATCCGGAATGAAGAGATCCGCAGAAGGACTAAAGTGACCGATATAGCTCTTTGAATAAGCAAGTTGAAATGGCAATGGGCAGGCCACATCGGTTGCAGAACTGACAACCGATGGGGAAGAAAGGTTCTTGAGTGGCAACCATGAACCGGAAGATGCTGTGTTGGCCGGCCCCCCACTTGGTGGACCAATGATCTTGTGAATGCCACGGGGAGCCAATGGATGCAGGTGGCGAGAAGCCACTCAAGGTGGCACTCTCTGGGGGAGGCCTAGGTTTAGCAATGGACATCTACAGGCTGTTGGTGATGATGATGATGATGATAGATTTACAATAATCAAAAAAATTGATCCTTACTTAAAAAAGCTCCATTCCCCCACAGGTTCTAAAAAAACTTTCTTCCGGTACACATTCCTGTCATTTTGCTGACGGAACTGTGCTGTCCATGGTCTGTTGGTGGTAAAACGGAACTTCTTGCGAGCTACCTGCGTGGATGGGTACTGAGGATACCCAGTGGGATTCTTCCAGTATACCTGTAAAATGAAAGGCCAATAGAAACAAGAGTTCGGTATTCAAATGATAGCACGTTTACTGCTAACGGTTTCTGCGTAAAAGCATTGGGATAGCTTGGAAGATGCGAGTAGCCTGGTACACAATAAGATGGCCAAAATCTTACACATTTAAAAAAAGAAGAGCGCTGATATTAACCAGTTTTTTATAAGAAATGAAAAGGTCACTCTCATTTCATTCAAATCTGCAAGGGCATGAAGGCAGCAGAGATATAATACCAAATCTTCATTACTAAATCTTGTTTTGGTTTGAGGTTATGTTGATTACTAGTAAATAATCCCGTTTGATACCTGCTCATAGCTTTTTTTGATGTACGATTCTGGTAGATTGGAGTATTTAACGGTGAGATCGCCAACTTTTTTAGCCAAATACCCGTATATTCGCATGTTGGTTTGTATTTTGTTAATATTGTTTTTTTTCTTTTTTTTTCCTCTTACGAGGAAATATGGCGTCGCACGTCTTGTGCATTTGCCAGTGTCAGTTTCTTATTCTCCTTCTTCATTTCTTCTGATTTGCTATTTTCTTTTTCTTCAAGTCATCATGTTGGAAAAGTGTCTAACCGTTCTTTTGTATATATTTGTTATTATTTACAAGTAGTTTAGTTGTTGTTTTTTGTTTTTTTTTTTAAACGGGGAAACGATAATTTTTATTTACAATATCTACAATAAAACGGCCCCCTAATTACCTAATTTGCGACAGGCGTAAATCTCGCGGTGATTGCTGTCATACATCATTAGTGGTGTAGCGTAGCATACATGCTCGACACCACTAATGATGTATGACAGAAATCACCGCGACATTTACGCCTGTCGCTAAATAGGTAATTAGGGGGCCGAATTTGGAAAAGGAATGGAATATGGTTAAAGGAGCGAGGATCACGTAAACGTTGTTCAAAATACAGGTACTAATAAAAATAATTATATTCATGGCCGTAGGCAGGGGGGTTTTGGGGGTTCAAACCCCCCCCGAAATCTGCGCCGATCTAAGGGCAGAGCAAGAATGTTAGAATTGCCAAACATATTTTCTGAAATACAATAAGACAAATACAAAAATTTTCGCGCTCGCTACGCTCGTGCTTTTTATGTTCCTAATGCATTTTATTATAAGCAATTATAGCAAGCGCGTTTGTACTGACTGACATGTTTGAATTGTCATACGTGTTTTCTGAAATACAATACAGTGAATATAAAAAATTTTGCGCCCGCTTCGCTCGCGCTTTTCATATTTCTGCTGTACTTTGTTATATAGCAAACGCGTTTGTACTGACTGATATGTAATTGATGGTGAAGAAGCCACAGGCTTCTCACCTTTGATTATTTATGTCGAACAAAATAATAAGTCCTTCGTACAAGAAACACTAATTAGTTTTATTACTTTAAAAGATACAGTTGAGATATTAAACATATTAACAATTGGATGTCTGCCATTACGTAGATCGCGCACAAGAGAGCCACAGAGTACCAACGCTAGGGATGGGCCGGGCCACTAGTGCTGTTACAACACTCCTCCTCACTGGAGTACGGCTCCATCATATTTAATTCAGTAAGCCGAGTTCACTTCGAAGCTCCTTCAGCCTCGGGGCAGGAACTCCCTTGGTCAGGATATCGGCTTCCATCTTAGCAGTCTCGAGGTAGCCGATCTCTATACTGCCTTGCTGCACACATTGCCTTATGTAGTGGTATTTTATTTCAATATGCTTGGACTTCCCACTTATGATTGGGTTTTTACACAGCCCCTGTGCAGCTTGGTTGTCACTGTAAATGAGAATAACATTTTGAGTAATACCTAAATCATTAATTAAAACCTTGAGGTGCAAGGCTTCTTTTGCGGCCTCAGTCAGGGCAATATACTCGCTCTCCGCTGTAGAAAGGGCCACACATCTTTGCTTCCTTGCTTCCCAGCTGATGCATGCATTTGCATATTTAAAGCAGTATGCAGAATATGATTTCCTGTCTAACTGACATCCAGCCCAGTCAGCATCTGCCATGCCATACAGCTGTTTTCCAGTCTTCTTATACTTGATACCAAGATCTTTAGTGCCTTGTAGGTATCTTAGGATACGTTTTGCATATTTATAGTGTTCTTCTGCATAGCAGTTATTAAATTGGGATAAATAGCTAACCGAATAAGCTATGTCTGGCCTGGTAGCCACTGCCAAGTACATGAGAGTACCAATTAAATTTTGGTATGGTATATTAGCATCACATTTTTCGCTCTTTTGTAGCTTTAAGTAGGGTTCTATTGGGGTACTAATTGGTTTACAATTTTCCATGTTAAATTTTTTCAATGCTTTATCTATGTATTTTCTTTGGCAGATTTTTAACCCATCTTCTTCTTCATTTATTTCCAGACCAATGCAATATCTTAATTTTCCCATTTCTTTCATTTCAAAATTTTGTTTTAACTTTCTTATTATATTTTGCATTAATTTCTCATTTGAATATGCCAAGATCAGGTCGTCAACATATATGGCAATTATTACTTTTTCACCTTTTTGTTCATATATGTATATACAGGGATCAGCTTGTGATGGCCTGAAATTCATTTGCTTTAGCTTTTCATCTAATTTTAAGAACCATTGCCTACCAGATTGTTTTAATCCATAGAGTGCCTTTTTTAATAAACATACTTTTTCATTATTTCCCTTTCTTAGGTCTTGTAGCATATTTCTGGCTTTATGGAATACATCTAGATTTTCATTTTCACTTTCATCAAACATGATCTCATTTATATATTTTTCTAGATATTCTGGCTTTTTCATAATTATTTTTTCTTCCAGGTTTCCATTTAGGTATGCAGTGGTGACATCTAACTGAAATAATTTTAAATTTTGTTCGACAGCTGTAGCCAATAATAATCTAACAGAGCTGAGCTTCGCTACAGGTGCGAAAGTTTCATTGTAATCTATTCCAGGTCTCTGGGTGAAGCCCCTGGCTACTAGTCTTGCCTTTTTAGTCACACTGTTATCTGGGTCACTTTTTTCTTTCAATATCATTTTATGGTCCACTATATTTTTTATGTTCTCCTCCTTACTTATTATTTGCCATGTCCCATTTTTTATATGAGCCCTAATTTCAGATTTTATAGCATCATGCCATTCTTCATTTTTTATGTCATCATCGGACTCGCAAAGGTAAGCCAACTCACAATTCTCTTCCATTTCGTAGTCTTTAGACCATACAGGGGGCTTTGTATTTCGTTTTGAACGCTTGCTTGAGCCTGGTATATTTTGTTCGCTTTGCTGATCATGGCTTATTGTTTGAGGAGTTTGTGGACTTACATATTCAATTTCAGGAGGTTGAAGTTCATTTTCATCATCTTCATACTCACTAAATGATTTCATTTCATCACTTTCATCATCATTATCCTGAAATTGCTGAAAAGAAGAAAGCTGAAAAGGTAATTTATTATTTATTGATATTGTCCTTTTGTCTTCTTTTTGTTTAATCATGTTTTCTTTTGTTTCAGATGCTGATTGTTCCGGTTCACGGAGGATATTATCGGGTTGAACATCACTTCTTTTCTGGTAATACATTTTGTCATCTAGGACTTTTACATCTCGACTTACTATTATAGTATTTTTGTTTGGTAAGTATATTCTGTAGGCCTTACTATACTGAGCATATCCCATGAACACACCTTCACTTGCTTTGGCTTGGAATTTACCTTGCCTTTTATTTTTGTGTAGGATAAATGCTTTTGAGCCAAACACATGTAAGTGTTTTACAGATGGAGTACGATTAACCCACTTTATGTATGGAGTTTCTCCTTTCAGGGCTTTTGCAGGGCATCTATTTATCAGGTAGTTTGCTGTATATATCGCTTCAGCCCACAGTTTTTCAGGTACATTTGATTCTATCATCATACACCTTGCTTTTTCTACCAATGATCTATTTTTTCTTTCAGCAACACCATTTTGCTGTGGTGTGTAAGGTGCAGTAAGTCGTCGTCGGATACCATGTTTTTTCAGGTAAGTATTGAAATTTTCATTTACATATTCTGATCCATTATCAGTTTGAAGACATTTTATCTTCTTTTTTGTGATGTTCTCAACTTCATTTTTAAATTCTATGAATTTTTCTAGTGCTTCTGACTTTTGTTTCATGAAGTATATGAAGCAGTATTTGCTGAAGTCATCTATAAATGTGATGAAATATCGGGATCCTGCTATTGTCTCATCCCTTATAGGACCGCACACATCACTGTGGATCACATCGAGAAGACCACTTGTTCTCATGCTGTCATGTTCCGGAAAAGGTAAGCGTGACATTTTGCCTTTTATGCATGTCTCACAACTTTGCACATTTTCATTTTTGTTGAAAATTATACCTCTTGCTAAATTATTTGTCAACATATTTTTTAAATCATGTTCATTTATGTGTGCTAATTTTTTATGCCACTTCATTATGTCACTTTGTTGCATGCAGTTAACTTGCTCACAGCTGTTGTTCATTTTGACATAGTATAAACCATTTGTTTTCTCAGCTTGTAGCACTGTTTTTTGATTTGCATCTTTTATATATGCTTTATTTTTTGTAAATAATACTGTGTGATTATTTTCAGTTATGCGAGCAACTGACATCAAGTTTGTTGACAACTCCGGAACATATAAGGTTTTGTTTAATATTATATTTTCTGATTCTATTTTTATTTTACCTGAACCTTTTATTTCAGTTGTATGCTGATCAGAAGCTAACTTTAATGATCCTTTTTCATATTCAATTTCAGTGAAAATTTCTTTTTGTCCACTCATATGTGAAGTGCATCCACTGTCCAGACACCATGTATCAGATTGATTCTCTTGTGAAGCAGTATTCAAACAAACATTAAAGTTTTTAGGATTTTCCGTTGTTTTATTTTTATTTTTCTTAGACCAACATTTATCAGCTTTATGACCTTTTTTATGGCAAAAATCACACACAATTACTTTCTTTTTCTTTGTATAAAATGCCTCACTCTCTTGAGAGTTATTAGTTGGATTGTTTCTTCTTGCTTCACTTTCTTCAATGATTTTAATTTTTAATTCTTCTGGTGTTGGTAACTTGTCTCTCGTTTCTATGGCAATCCTAAAATTTTCAAAACTTGCTGGTAAGCTATAAAGTAGCATAATGCTCAGCAGTTCTTCATTTATATTGACATCCATACTTTGTAGTTTATCTACAATTTCAAAAGTACTGCAGAGATGGTCGCGCACATCGTCGTTTTCCGACATTCTTTTTAGAATTAACTTTTTCAATAAAGTTGCTTTTCTCGCTGGCCCTTTGCTTTCATATGCATTTTTTAGGGTTATCCAGATCTCAGCGGCCGTTTTGCAACTTTTGACTTGTCGCAATTCTGCCGGTGAGATGAGTAGCAATAATTCAGAGCGCGCCATTAGCTCCAAGTCCGCATGTTTCTGTTTTTCTTCGCCGCCACCCGGGAGACTTATTTCGCCAGAAACATATTTCCAAAGACTATTTTTGATGAGCACTGCCTGTGCCTGAATGCACCAGGTGTCATAATTATTCTTGTTCAACAATTCTATTTGGTATGATGCCGGCATTTTTTCTTGCACGGATCACCACGAGGCCACGCCGTAGATTATAACCACGCTCTGCTACCAATTGATGGTGAAGAAGCCACAGGCTTCTCACCTTTGATTATTTATGTCGAACAAAATAATAAGTCCTTCGTACAAGAAACACTAATTAGTTTTATTACTTTAAAAGATACAGTTGAGATATTAAACATATTAACAATTGGATGTCTGCCATTACGTAGATCGCGCACAAGAGAGCCACAGAGTACCAACGCTAGGGATGGGCCGGGCCACTAGTGCTGTTACAACAGTAATTCATGTTTGAATTGCCATACCTACGTGTTTTCTGAAATATAATACGGCCAACATAGAAATTTTTGCGCTCGCTTCGCTCGCGCTTTTAATATTTCAACTGTATTTTGTCATATAGCAAGCGCGTTTGTACTGACATGTATTTCATGTTTGAATTGCCATGTGTTTTCTGAAATACCTACAATACGGCAAATATGAAATTTTTCGCGCTCGCTTCGCTCGCGCTGTTAATGTTTCTACTATAGCTATTTACCAGTTACCAGATACCAGTTATGTGGTAATAGGTAGTTACCAACATTTTGTTTAATCATCAATGACAGATTCTTACTGCCAAAATTACTAATCGATTTTCGACACCGTTTAAAAACATATTTATGAGTTTGATTCTTATACACATAGGTAGGTACTTAGATGTATAGAGAGCTGATAAAATTATTATAAAATCTATTTTACCACTCGAGTGCTGCGAAAGATTTCATACTAACTTTATCAGCTCTGCATTACGAGTAGGTATAAGAAGCAACCAGCCCACTAGGTGGATCGACGACCTAGTCAGAACCGCGGGGAGCCGAATGCCGATAGATGCAGGAGGCGAGCAGCCGCTCAAAGTGGTGCTCTTTGGGGGAGGCTTATGTTGAGCAGTGGACGTCTTCAGGTTGATGATGATGATGATGATTACAAGCAAATTTTGTTTTGACTATGCGTGTAGGTATATAATTATGGTAATCAAGCTGAACCCCCCCCCCCCCCCCGAAGTGAATTCCTGGCTACGGCCCTGATTATATTACATTTACAACTTGATGTCATTAGCTTCAATAAATGAAGCTAAGACTTTATAAATAGGGATAGTATTATATATGAGTAAACAATGTATATTAGTAGGAAGGGGGACTTTGAGATATATTAAATTTTCATATAAAGGGGTGTGGTCATACATGGAGCAGTTTAAAATAATATGATTAATGTCACCAATATCTTCACCGCATTGACATAACGGGGAGTCAACAATGCGAAGTCGAGCAAGATGTGCTGGATTACACATGTGACCCAATCGCATACGTATGAGCACAGATGTGGCTCCTTGCAAAGTTTTGCTTTAAAGAACCAAGGCTTGGGAGGAATTTCAGATTGGATAGAATAATAGTATCTACCTTTAAGCTGGGCACTGTTCGTCCACACTTCACTCCAAGCCTGTTGGAGGTAAAGTTTAGGAAGAGCAGCAGTTAATATTGTTTTGTTTGACTGTTTCGTAACTTTTTTTAAATTGGGTAGGTAGGTAGGTAGACCCGGCGGGGTAATTACGTAAAATTTGCAACAGCAATGCGACAGCAGTAGCGAAGCATACATTCTCGACACCACTAATGATGTATGACAGCAATCACTGTGAGATTTACGCCTGTCGCAAACCTGTTGCGAGTTAGGTAATTAGGGGGTCGGAGACTGGAATGCACGACCAAAATATTGTACAGCCCATATTGTATGGCCAAGAATGTACGGGCCGGAATTGGTGTACATGACTTCCAAATATCGGGCTGTGCAATATGGGTCGTACAATATTGGCTGTGCAATGTTGGTACAGGCAATATTGCACGACCCGGAATGTACAGCACGGAATCCGTGTACATGGCTTCGAATTACTGGGTTGTGCAATACAGGTCATACAATACTGGCCGTGCATTATTTGGACCGTGCGTTCCGGGCTGTACAATATAGTGACTTGGTAGACCCGCGGGGTAATTACGTAAAATTTGCAACAGCAATGCGACAGCAGTAGCAATGTGACAGCAGTAGCGAAGCATACATTCTCGACACTACTAATGATGTATGACAGCAATCACCGCGAGATTTACGCCTGTCGCAAACCTGTTGCGAGTTAGGTAATTAGGGGGCCGACCCACACCACAGATTAGAGAAAAAAACAAATGAACCCACAACCTGATATTCAAAGCCCTGTGCCCACACCACTTGTTTTTTTCTCTAATCTGTGCCCACACCCGACCCATTTGTATAACTTTTTGGGTAGACCCAAAAGAGAATAATATAACGCTTCGCTAGGGTAAGTGGTAACTGTGAGTAATGCACAACACCGATGGAACTCGAAGGTCGTTCCGAAAGGAGTTTCATGTATAGCGCTCGCCACCTGCTTAACTATGGTCTTGTCTATTAAGACTGAAGTGTGCGACTTACGTCAACTAGGAAAAAAATGTTCCCTGTATATTTTATAATTAATATTATAAAATAAACCTTTGAATGCTTAATGCTGCGTTTCTTGAGAACCACCCCTACAAGTGGTAGCAGAGCGTGGTTCTCTGCTTTATCTTAAAAATAGTTTCAAGAAAAGTGCGACGAAATAAAAATGACGTCATATCGAATCGACGCACTTACCAAAGAAAACTACGATACATGGAGCGTACAAGCCCAAGCAATCCTGATCAAAAATGGACTGTGGGAAATCGCCAGTGGAATCGAAACGCCGCCGTCAAAGGAAGACGAAAAAGTTAAGTTCACGCAAAAAGACTTGCTAGCGAGGTCAGAGCTATTGTTGCTTATATCCCCATCTGAACTAAAGCAGGTCAAAAACTGCAAAACGTCGTATGAACTGTGGGATAAACTAAAAAGTATCTACCAAAGCACAGGCCCTGCACGAAAGGCAACATTACTCAAACAATTAATTTTGAAAAAGGTCGAAAACAATGATGTCCGCGAACATTTAAATAATTTTATGGACATCGTGGATAAACTCGCCGATATGAATGTTGACCTTCATCCAGACTTGCTGAGCATTATGATGTTGTACAGTTTGCCGGCAACATATGAGAACTTCCGCATCGCAGTGGAATCTAGAGACAGCTTACCAAAACCCGAAGAACTGAAAATAAAGATCATCGAGGAGAGCGAAGCTCGGAAAAACAATGATTCAGAAAAGAGCGATGGTGCATTTTTTTCGAAGAAGAAGAGCACAAAGTATTGTCAAAATTGTAAAAAGAAAGGCCATACTACGGAAGCGTGCTGGGGAAAACAAAAGAAAAACAACAAAAATAAAAAACAACCGAGTAACTTTAATGTGTGCATGAACACAAGTCAATCGGATACGAAAGAAGAAGTATGGTGTCTTGACAGCGGCTGCTCGTCGCACATCTGTGGAAACAGTAAGTTATTCACCAACATAACTTCAGAAACGGGAACTCTCAAGTTGGCATCTAAAAATCATACAATGGCTATTAGAGGAAAAGGTAAAGTCACTATGACAGCCGACGAAGCTCAATTCAATATGACAGAGACCCTATACGTACCTGATTTGACAACCAACCTATTGTCAGTCGGAAGAATAACAGACAAAGGAAATAAAGTACTTTTTGAAAAACATAAAGCCTCTATACTTGGAGATAATAATAAAGTACTACAAACAGCTAACCGAAAAAACGGGCTATATTATATAAAATTTGACACACCGGACGAGACCGCAAATTATGCACCTGGAACTGACAACAAAATTATGCAATGGCATCGGAAATTCGGACATGTAAATGAAAAAGACTTGAGGATGATGGCAAAAGACAACCTGATATATGGGATCGATCTGGATAACGAAAAACTCGATGAATGTGAGACCTGTATAAAAGGAAAATTCGCAAGGTTACCTTTCCCGAAACATGACGAAATAAAAACAACCGAACCACTGCAGATCGTTCACAGTGACGTATGTGGCCCATTCGAATGTGAATCACTAGCTGGATCAAAATACTATGTGACTTTCATTGATGACTATACGCGATATTGTTATGTATACTTCATGGAAAGAAAAAGTCAAGTATTTGAAAAGTTCAAAGAATACGCAAATGAAGTAGAGAACTTTACAAATAAAAAGATTAAAAATCTGCAATCAGATAACGGAAAAGAATACATCAACAATGAATTTGATGAGTATCTGAAAGAAAAAGGTATCCGAAGGAGGTTGACTGCACCATATACCCCGCAACAAAATGGGATAAGCGAGCGTAAAAACCGAAGCTTGATGGAAAAAGCCAGATGCTTAATGATAGAAGCAAATACTCCTAAAAACTTGTGGGCCGAAGCAGTTTTTACTGCTAATTACTTGATTAATAGAAGTCCTGCTAAAGCTTTAAACGGAGATATACCATATAAAAAATGGGTTGGCCGAACACCATCTGCGAATCATTTCCATATATTTGGAAGTAAAGTTTATACCCTGAATAAAAATAGGAAGGGAAAATTAAGCCAAAAAGCCAAAGAAGGCATGTTTGTCGGATATGCAAGGTATACAAAAGGTTTTCGAATTTACATACCTGAAGAAAACACTGTGATTGTTAGTAGGGATGTAAAAGTCATGAACAAGATGTACTACGAAGATGATGATATAAATTATGATAATCTCGTCAAAACTCCGCAACAGAAGCCGCAGCAGCAACCGGAACCTGAAAAAAATAAAAATAAAAAATGGAATAAGAATAAAAATCGTAAAAATACTATAAAAGAAATAGATATTGAAATAACAGAAAATCCGAATAACAACTTACCTTTTGAGAAACTTCCCATAAATATTCATCAACAAGACGTAGAATATGAACATTCCATACCTGAGACCAGTAGTCAAATACAAACTCCTGTAATAGATGACGATGACATTTATGAAGATGCACCTGAAGATCGAACTACAAGTCCGAGACTACAAAGAGAAAGAAAACAGCCTTCATGGTTAAATGATTATGTCACTGGGAGTGGATTAGATGAAAACTCATTTACTTTAGATGTTTCATATCTGTCAGATGAAAAAGAAAATGGCGAAGATTGGAGCGGTGCTATAAAGTCGGAAATAAAAGCGCATTTAAAAAACGGCACCTGGAAAGTAATCGAGAAAGAAAATGGGATGAAACTAATCGATTATAAAATGATTCTCAAAAAGAAAATAGGCCCAGATAATAAAGAAACTATGAAAGCCCGACTCGTTGCTCGAGGTTTCACCCAGAGGCCGGGTATTGATTTCAGTGAAACGTTTGCCCCTGTTGCAAAACTAAGCTCAATCAGATCCGTAATAGGGATGGCTGTTGAAGAAAATTTACAGCTTAACCAAATGGATGTCACTACGGCGTATCTAAATGGAGACTTAGAAGAGAACATAGTCATGAAATTACCCGATTATGTAGAACAGTATCTAAGAGAAATATTAGTAGAAGAAAGCGCCGCAGATGATCTTAGTCTCTACAATAAAGCAAGAGATATGTTAAAAGACATGAAAACTATAGAAGCAGAAAAAGTCTGTCTGTTGAAAAAAGCTCTTTACGGACTTAAGCAGGCAGGGAGGCAGTGGTATATCAAACTGGACACAGAATTAAGGTCTATAGGATTTACTGCATCACTAGCTGACCCCTGTGTCTATATTCTTGCGAAAGGAGGAGTAAAAATCATAATCGCAATTTATGTCGATGATATACTGATAGCCTACTCATGTCCTAAGAAATTAAAAGAAATAAAAGAGCTATTAAGAAAGAAATTCGAATTGAAAGACTTGGGAAGACCTAAACGCCTAATTGGGATAGATGTAACATGCAGAGACGGTGAAATAAAACTGAGTCAAGAAAAATACATTGACGATACTCTGAAAAAGTTTAATATGGAAGAATGTAATCCAACAACTACACCAATAGAGCCAGGTCTAATTTTAGAAAAGAGTAAGAAAGAAAAGAGAGACTTACCTTACAAAAATCTGATTGGAACACTCATGTATCTCGCTGTAGCTACCAGACCAGATATAGCATTTGCAGTGAGTTATCTGTCACAATTCAATGACAGCTATGATGACGCGCATTTCAAAAGTGCAAAAAGAGTCCTCAGATATTTAAAAGGTACCAGAGATGTGGGCCTCATATTTAAAAAGACTGGAAAAGAATTATACGGCATGGCAGATGCAGATTGGGGTGCTTGCAAATTAGACCGTAAATCTTTTTCTGGCTATTGCTTTAAGTTTGCAGGTGGTCCTATAAGCTGGGCATCTAGGAAACAGAGAAGCGTTGCGCTATCTACGGCAGAGGCCGAATATACTGCGATAACTGAAGCTGCAAAAGAAGCTATACATTTAAAAGCACTGTTCAAAGATCTGGGTGCAAACCAAAGAAAGATCATTATCTGGAATGACAACCAGGCAGCACTCAAGTTATGTCAGAACCCCATAGTCTCCACCAGGTCAAAGCATATAGACCTAAAAATGCATTTTATAAGAGACTGCATTAAGGATGAAGTCATTGGAGTGAAATACCAGTCGACTGAAAACATGGAAGCGGACATGTTAACCAAGTCTTTAACTGGACCAAGACTTTCCCGACTGAAAGAGATCATGGGATTATCCAACTAGTGTTGTGAGGAGGAGTGTGAGTAATGCACAACACCGATGGAACTCGAAGGTCGTTCCGAAAGGAGTTTCATGTATAGCGCTCGCCACCTGCTTAACTATGGTCTTGTCTATTAAGACTGAAGTGTGCGACTTACGTCAACTAGGAAAAAAATGTTCCCTGTATATTTTATAATTAATATTATAAAATAAACCTTTGAATGCTTAATGCTGCGTTTCTTGAGAACCACCCCTACAGTAACCCATACCCCCATACCCATACCCATACGTGACCAATACAGACAGAATACAGACATTGTTTTTTTTTCTCTAATCTGTGATACAGACAGACGATGAGACAATGACAGTTATGATTATTACCTTAGATGTCAAGTGTACAAAAATAATAGAAAAAACAGAATAAAATCCAAAAATCAGTGGCCGTTCCATTCAATTTTCACTAAACATTTTGTTCAAATTTTGCTAAAGTAATATATTCAAAATGCATCTCACTAAACTATTCAATATGTGCAAAGGTACTACAACTACCTACATGCTTATATTTTCAATTTTTTATATGTCGACACTAGGTCTTAGAGGAATGGGTAGGTGATAAGCTAGACGCATGGCTAGAGGTCTGATAAGTAGGACGCGTGGGCACTCGTCCTCGTCACTAATTCAAAAAATGTTCCATCTTCGGCACGCACATAGTAGTTAGTAATTCCCAATGGACCCCTAACACCTCTCCCTGTTGTCATCTTTCCCTCCCTCGTCTCCTCATCATCATCAGCCTGAAGACGTCCACTGCTGAACATTGGCCTCTAGAGAATAGCAGGCATATGTATATCCTATTCCCTATTAATGATACTGAAGAATACCTACTGCTGAAGACCTCACTTAGACATGGACCCCACACTTGCGTTTCCGCCATAGAGCCAGCCCATAGAGGCGCATTCCTTTGAATTAGTTGCCATGCCCAATGTAGTCAAGTCCCTAGGTACTCGAAAACGGAAAAGACCAGTTGGACTATGGATAGCTAGGTAACGCAATAATACGCAACGCCTATGATTACATCGCAATAAACAATATGCAGTGATGGTATGTAAATATACCTATTATTACTTAAAATATTATAAAATGCTTACAAAGTTTGTAACTTTGGCAATAATAATTTTGTACCAAAGATTGGTTGTACGCTTGCGTGACTTTAGTGTGAACAAACTAATTGTTACCTACTGTCTTGTGCAACTCTGTGCATCTCAATATAATATTGGTATAGTGGGATATATTAGTATAATATTATAATCCCTATTTACAAACCCTTTGTTACCAAACAAACGCATTTATCGTTCCCTTCTACCTCATGCCGCGCCCACATTGTCGGCAATGTATGTAACATTTGCCGGCGCCCGCTATGCGGGCTACGGCGAATGTTACATACATCACCGACAATGTGGGCGCGGCATTACTGAACACTATTATAACTATGTTCTACAGTCCGTTCACCGTAAGATGTCCATGTGCTTATATAAATATGCAAGTAAAACATATTAATCTGTGGTGGGGGGTACAAACAAGATAATGCTTACATATTTTATTATTTTTTAATTTTTTAAATAATATAAGCAAGTATCTGTACACTACAGTGTAGCTCAGACCAAGAACAAATATTATATTATATAACGCTACGCTAAACCAAGACAGGGAAAATGTATTATTTCCACAGTATGTCATAAATCTCGTTATTAAATTGCACCTCTAATGTTATGGAATGGAACTTCCTTGATCTCGTCTAGGTGTTATAAATTATCTGTGATCTCGTTCAAGATCTCGTTCGTTTCCGCATCACTTCTACAAAAAGTGATTTTGGGAAAATGAAACGTAAAACAATGACAAACTTTATAATTTTTTGAAAAATCTTTTTTTTATCTTGTATCACTGAAATGTTGTACTTGTCTTAAAATAGTACTAAATACAACATTGATTTCAATTATGTTGCATAATTTTACATTTAATTCCAAACCATTTATCGTTTTACAATATATTTGTAAGGTGTTTAAATTAGATTTTTTAAAATATTTCTAAATACTAGCCATAGACAACTGACGTAAATCAGCTGTCCAAAAAAAAATTCAGTCGTTGTAGGTGGCAGCACCGCATCACGTGAATTTTCATGGCGTTGAAGGGCTAGTCCCGATTTGTCTTGTGATTTCACCAAATTATTTGCTGTTTTTGATATTTAGTGATAAACAGCATTAATTTTTAAGTTCCCGGTGAGTATTGTGTTTCAGGAGGGTAGGCTTGGTGACCCGTGCGGCGGGTGTATGCTTCTGCGCGGGTCGGAAACGCGTCAATGTCCCGGAGTGACGGATGAATGTGGGGTAGTTTGGGGTGATTCTTGGGATAATTGTAGCTCGGCGCCAGGATGTCTGCCCGCCAGGCGGGCGCCGATAGAACAGGCGCGGTATCGATTCACTGCACCGCCAGTCCGCGGCCGAGCTTACGCTAAAAACACCACTTATCCGAGCACCGTCGCCGATTTATCTCCTGTCTTACCCTGCTGTGAAAATCGATTTTTTTCCTACAATGAAAACAGTTGTCTTACTCCCAAACATGTGAAGGGCTAGATCCTGTACGTTCTAATTGAGTGAAGCACATATTTGTGAGCTAGGCGTACAAATGCTAAGCCGTTTTTGATGGTGTTTCAGTGGTGAAAATGACCGAATATTGGGTGATCAGCGCCCCAGGCGACAAGACATGCCAGCAGACCTGGGATACCCTGAATGCTGCTGTGAAGGCGAACAATCTTTGCTGCAACTATAAATTCCCAATCCCTGACCTGAAGGTATTGTATTTTTTGTATTCTTTATAGTACTTACATTTGCTTATATAGTACTTGCATATGCTTTTACTCAAAAGTTAATGACCCTATTTGTTTCAAAAAGTACCTACAGCAGTGATGGCCAAGTATAAAATAATTGCTATGAAACAGCGAGTAGACTGGGAGATGCTATTTTAGTTGATATTCTTTCAGTTTAGTAAAAAATAAGATGTATTGTTGTAATTTTATTTGTCTAATAACAAGCTACCTTCAAGGCCAATAGCATTGAACTCGCAGGATCTTTAGATTCCATGAGTTCAGTGAAATTGTTTCTAAAACTAAAAAGCTCAATAATTATTTGCAACTAGCACAAAAGTAATGCAAAATAATGGTTTATTTTTATCATGCTGTCATTCAGTAGGAAGGATCATGCTAGAATATTATTGCAAGGATTCTAATTTTATGTCTTTCTGATAATTTTAAGTCCATACTGAATGAATAACATTTAGATTGACTTGAACTAACATATACCATCTTTTTTCTTCTTCCTACAAATGTATAAATTATAAAGTTAAAAGTCAAAACGTCAAAAATTTTATAGTAAGCAGGCTATTTTTAGCACTTTTACAAGTCAAGATGATATAGGTACTTAAAAAATTAAAATTAAATTTAGTATTGTAGTTTCTAAGTATACATAGGTACCATTACAAATTACAAAGCATATTATATAGCTACAAAACAACAATGTGAGTTTTGAAAAAAGTTCTCTTTTCCAATACTAGGTAACCACTACTCTTCTACAAAATGCAATCTTAGATAAACCTGAAGAATACCTAAGTCACACTATGTAGCATTTGAGATGCATTTGGGAATAAAACTTTTTTTAAATTTTTATAGTGAAATTTTGGCGATTATATCTTTTTTGTTTGTCAAAATTGATTTAAACTACTAAATAATTTTTTCTGTTATGGTGTTTAAATAAAATTGAGATATTTATTTTTTATTTATGGGGCAGATGGCAGCAGCAAAAGTGTAGACTACTAGTATTGGAGCTTAATAAGTTTACATAAAAAAAAGGTTGGAAATAGACTTATTTTAGGTGATAAGTGAATCTTACACATCTACATTTTCAGCAACATCTCTTACCACTGGATAACCATAATCTTCCCTCTGGTTGTAGTGTACATAACGGGATGCTATGGAAAACAGAGTTAGAAAATTTTTGATGAAAAAAGTCATCTCAATTAACATGTACTATTAAGGTGCCATCGGAGAGGCAATATTGAGGGACAAAACTTTTGTTCGGGTCATGGACCTCTGAAGTCAACTCCTCCTTAGTGTCCTGCTATGTACACAGTGACCCTCCCTCTTTAAGTTTATCTGTTGAAAGTCACTTTTTTTGTTATATCTGATTTTTGTTTGATAATTTCCAGGTGGGGACATTGGATCAGTTGGTGGGATTGTCCGATGACCTTGGCAAGCTTGACACCTTTGTGGAGGGTATCACGAGAAAAGTGGCACAGTACCTCGGAGAGGTCAGTATACCTTAGCCTTACACTAGAAGTGGCTGCAAATTTACCCACGGTTTAACTGTTCTAGCATGGCTACCTTGAATTTTTCAGAATTAAAGTGAGTTATGTTGTTATGTTGTAATCTTTCAGTGCAGCTGTTGCCTGACAGCCTCTAAAAAACAAATGGCTTACTTTTAGCACTAAAGCTTCAGCCCCACCTGCGCATCTAGTTGCGTCAGCTTGGGCGATCATACGCATCCCTACCCGTGTTCGCACAGTCGCGCTGCGATACCCGGAGGCAGCGATGGTTACCTAGCGCATAGTTTTGCGGCTGCGAAGCGCAGGTGGGGCCGAAGCTCTAATCAAAAACTAGAAAATCATATCCTGCATAGGCCATTTTTTTTTTATCAAAATGTATGAAGTTTATGAAACCAAACTTACCTAGTAACCATTCTCAGTCTTAAAATCTCCTAAAAAGTTTTTTATTTGATTGAGGGTTTTAAATATATTATTAAACCACAATAGTTATTAAATGAATATCCTTTATATTTTGGATTTAAAAAAATTTAGATGCTGGATACAGCTTGTGGGGTGTTGAAGGTTATATGAAGAAACAGGTGGGACTGTTTCTTCATATAACCTTCAACACCCCGTTCAGGGTTGAATTTTCAAGTACCTACTCTTTTTTAGTACATCATAAGAGGATGATACCCTCTAAATTTGAAGTCCCTAGGTCAGGCAGTCAGTAATTCAGGACAAATGCCATGTACTAGTCATATAAGGGTTAATAATAGGCTGGTTGCACACGGTAAACAAAGTTACGAAGTGTTATTATCAATTTTGGATAGCCATAGTTTTGAATAGGTATATTTAATTAATACTTTTTATTTTTATCAGGTACTGGAAGATCAACGCGATAAACTCCACGAAAACCTGATGGCAAACAACTGTAAGTCCTAACTTTTTAATTCTCAAAAAAAAAAAAAATACGGCTCTTAACATATTTTTACAAGTACATACTTAAAACATGAAAAAAATGTTGCCACTTGCAAAAATCATGTTTTGTGCCTTTACTAAAATATTTTTTAATTTTCTTAAACTGGTCAATTAAGGATAAAAATTATAGTTGAAGGATTTTGCATGATATAAAGATGAATATAGATAAAATTTGGCATGCTTGGGAAGTTAATTTCTAGAAGATATTGATATAAAGATGAGTTTATGGTATTGCCAGCATGTAAAACTAATTTTAATAGATCAGAATGAACTGATGTAGAGATAAGTGAATTAAAAGCACACGGTAGTGCGAAAAATCTGAGCATGTACCGCTAAGTTCGATGGTTCTGAGATGAAGTTATATTATTCTTTTCTCCTATTTTTATTTTTTTAACCTACTTCTTATATTTTGCATGTATTTTTTATTTTTACCTATGATTTTTTGTTAACTTTTTTCATTATATTTTTTGCACTATGTATCCACAATGTTTACATATTTTTTTAATTACAAATCTACATGTTCACACATTGACACACCTCATTAAGAATTAACAATTTCACTAATTTTGTAGCACACATTGTAAATTTTTAAATATTTGATATTTAAAGTATTGACGAATCTTTAGCTGTATTTTTTTTTCAAAATATTACATACATTACATACCAATATTGTAGAGGTTTTAAAATATCCTATAGCTTTCGCCAATTATATGCTACGAAATCTATAGTAGTTTCCAAAAGACTCCAAAAGATTCGTGAATATGAAACATTTCTACCTCAAAACCAAAGCTACGAATGTTGCGTGGACAGTGTATGAAGTTAGTAGAAGGTTCGTTTTTCGTTACACAACTAACTCTAGCCTGGATGCACTTATTGTCTCATTAATGTTCCATGTAAATAGCCATAAATATCGACTGCGGCATAAGAAAAGAGGATAAGTACAAAATTTATGAAAGAATATTTCAATGTGTTTTTTATATAATAATCGGCTGCAGCTATCGATTTAGTAGTTTGTAAGCGTTCACGATTATTTTAATGATATTGGGCTAAATTTACGTATCATCTTTGGTTTCGTCTTATTTAGCCATTAGTGGAAATGAGATGAAATGCATCATAATGAAAGATCTACAAATTATCACATAAATGACAATGAAAGATTGATCGATTCGAAGAAAATTCGAACGAAAAGTACAGTATCCATAATAAAAATCTCCATTACGTTTATATCAAGTCGGCGGTATGTAGGTATTTAGCATTGTATGGGTCTGATATTGAGATTCCGTGCCAAGATGTTTTTCTACCTATATATATTTAAACATTTTATGCATAAAATTCTTTAAAAAGTTCTTAATAATATTTATTTCGGTGACTACCTGTATAGGTCTAATTTTTAAAAAAGTGGCTAGCTACGCATAATGGGCTTATCTATGATAATTTTACTGATTGGGTGAGTACATCAACGTTGATCTGTTGTGTTAATATTTAAAATACTATGAACTTTTATATAGCTTCAATAAAAGCAATAGTCACATGGTTTTTTACACGAGATTAAATATAAATATAATAAGATATATTGCGTGATAAATACTACAGTACTACAGTACTACTTGTATATATTTATTTAATCAATTTACACTATAATATTACCATCGCTTCTTATATGATTTTTAAATTTTGAGTTAATATATAAATTTAAACGGCACGTAGCTATGTTAGAAATAAATATTGCATCTTTTAGATTTTTGAGAATTTTAGTTTTTGGATTTCAGTGTCTGAGAAATGGAAAAAAGTTTGCGGCAGTAAGTAAAATTGTAGTGTATGCAAAGCTTAGACGTATATAATGTGCTAGCTTAATATATAAATATAGTGTTAATGGTATAAAATACATTATGTTATGTATGACGCTTTAAATGTATGTTGTGTAAATTATATGTAAATATAATATTACGTACATTATGTAATTACGTATGGTATATTTGGCAGTAGCACACGTATTTTTATGTATGAATTTGCTTACTGGCAACATTCATCACCTTTTATTTCAAAGGTTTATTTATCTCAAGCGTTACCAAAGATTCCAAATATTTGTTTAGATAGTTGCTTTTGTTCTATGAAGACAAAAACAAGATACGAAGGTTTAAAACTTTTGTGAGTGGTAGTTTTTAGGCTCTTGTTAATAACTACAATAGCGGTTTTATTTATTTATTTATAAAAAGAAAGGTACTATAATTATTTGTGTATCGTTTTAATAGCAGAAGTTGAAACAAATTTGGTTGTGGCTTGGGGCTTGGACACATGCCAAATGGAGATAAATTAAAAAGGTCAAACCATTTTTCAGCATGGCGCGTTTCTGTTCCTGATTCGTTTGTTTGTTTATAAATACTAAATGATAAGTATGTTCCCAATGTGATATAGTGTTTTAGGTTCATTTTTATTGGTGGGCTTACTCTTCAACTAACAGACTTTTGATTTCTACTATACCGTACTGTATTACGAGTTTATATTCGAAATGTTTACGCTATCGAGTATCGTAAAATATTTTTATAAAATCCTTAGTTATAGTTGCCGCTAGGGGCGCTGTACTAGATATAAATATTCTACTATATTCGATAGCCCGTACAAGCTAAAGGTAGCGATTGATATCAGCATTTACTCGGTGTGAGCACCAAAGAGTAATATAACGTAATAACGCTAACGTGCGACGTCGAATATTCGCCATGTCAGTCGAAATTCCTTGAACATTCAAAGGGATTTTCCAAAAACCGACAGATGGTTGGAGCGCGCTTGTGTGCTCGTTGCTCGCCATCGAGCTGCTCTGCGCAGCGATTGACATGACGAATATTCGACGTTGAACGTTAGCGTTACATACTCTTTGGTGCTCACATCGAGCAATAAATGCTCATGTCAGTCGCTACCTTTACGTTCCAATAAACTAATAGGTGCTGGATGCTGGTCAAGGGTCGTGCTCATATTATTTCTAGCAATATATTTTGTTCGGGAGTATTTACTCTGTCATAATTGTATGCTGAGTAAAGTAAGCCAGTGAATATTAGAAGAGCAACAATGACTCCGTTACGTTTATCCAAACTTTGTATAGCACAAGTTTAGAAAATACAATCCTGTCTGTACTGCCACTATTTTGTTTCAATGTGCTAATTATTAGGTTCTTCAATGTCAATAAAGCACCGGTAATATCAAGACATCTCAACTATGTCTTCATACCATAGATAACAGCAATCACTGCCTCACAAAACATTCATAGCTTAGCCAAATCAAGCTTTAAAAATCGTCTATGCTTTGCGCTTCTTAATTTAATACTATTTAGTTTATTTATTTTCCAGAAAAGGTTATTCTATTCTTTTTTATATTTTGCTCCTATCCTGTACTAATGCCCCATTATGATTTCGTCCCAATTCAGATGAAACGAGGCGTTTACAAATAACAATCTAAAACGAGTATCTCATTACGGAAATAACGATGAAAGTAGGTTTACGGTTGTCGTAAAAAAGGAATCATGAATTAATATGATGATAACTGTTGGTGACGTCAAATTGGGAATAGGCATCGAGTCTTATGCGGACCCTGGAGGGGGCGAGCCGCCTCCAACGCCGACGTCGCCGGTGTGCGACTCCGCTTTCTCTGAGCACCACGGGTGCTGGCCGTGCGAGCACCGGGACCATTCAGATTGCGAGGCGACTCACTCCGCGCACTCGCACTCGCAGCCCTCGCAACCGTCGAGCGGACGTTGCTCGCCGCGGTGGGACTTGGACGAAGAAGAGGACCGTCCGCACCACGTCCTGACGCAAGGTTTAGGCCACAACCCCTGCCCGACCCTTCACTACCTTGAGATGCGTTTGAGACTTGACCGGTTTAAGTTTTCAGTTTTTACACATTTAAACAAAACAACGCCCAACGACCACATACATAGATCCTGGACCCTAACTAGGAGGATTTGGAATGGTTCCCGCTTTTATTTCATCAGTCTCAAATACTTCTCAACGCAACTTCCTTTCGGTGGGCCCTGTAATAAATCCTGTTAGTTAGAAAACGAGACTTTATGTTATTGTTTTACCGAAAGTTTCGTTTCCACGTACAGCGCTACCTGCCTGTCTACCCTTTACCCCATTTACGAATACATTTTTAACGTAGGTGTTGTGATGGCAGTGATTGCTTAATTCTCTTTCTAGCTTTATTATATCAGTAAGTTAAGGAAAATATACAGCAGATGGCGCTGGCCGTTTTTTCAATTTACAAATGTCGGGAGCGCCATCCTGAATTTTCTATTTTTTTTTTATTTCAACAAAGAGCGTTAAAAAGTTTAGGATGACGCTGCGTCATGCGTTTATGTGGCTAGGTAACAAAACACGGAGCGTTTCTCTTCCACACAAGTCTTAACGTTGCTTAAAAAAACGTAGTTTAATTAACAAAGTTCGGATCTTTCGTGAGATTCGCTGTGAATCTCTCGAACACCCGAGTAGAAGCTTCAACACAGATAAATGTTTTATTTCAGCCTTTTAAGTTTTATTCGGTTTGCTTTTTTTTGTCGATGTTGTATACTATATGTTTATATATTGTTTTCTTTATAACATGTATTATTATACAAAATATACACTGGTATTACGCACAGGATATACAAAAATAACTCGTTCAGGTTATTGTAATCATTAAATAATAGGTTAATCGGGGTGAGGCACGTTTCACAATCTGTTTATAAAGCAAAGTTTACTAACGCTTTGTAGATGAAACACGGTTCAAACGGTGAATTGCTATTGTTTATTACTCGCATATAACTATAGCTTGTTCATTCAACTATCGGTGTTCATTGCCGTGACGTGTTTGGCATCAGTAATTATTGCATCTCGGTAACAAAGTGTTTATAGTAGGCGCTTATATGAATAGAAAATCATCGTATATTTGCAACCCATCTCGTCGTTAAAATTATCATAGCCAAGGAACAACGTTTCAATCATGTTGACGTCCGTTAATGGCTTTCTATCGATTTTTAGCGATAATTCTGCCAATGTCAAGTAAGGAAAAATTTGTATGATTATGTCATGTCAAAGTCCTATTTTGCATTGTTATTCGTAAGTGGCAAAAAGCTGTGTTTATTATTATTAGCAGAATACAACATAGCATATTTCGTAGGCGTAGCGAAGATATAAAATTTCACTTTGTAAAATTAAAAATTCTTAAACTCATAAAATATGAGGTGTGAATTGAAATGGCAAAATAAAAACTACTAAAGAAAACTTAAGCAAGCTTTATTTTATTACAAGTACTATAAACTCCCACATTGTTTATTATTAACGACTATAAAGTACTATATTTAATTTTACAGGATTCATTGAGTTGGTTTTACAAATAGAACAGTAAAAAGTGCTGAAATAGCAGAAGTCATCGTAAAGATAGTGAAAAGCTATTTGTAGCTTTTATATTGTGATCGTAGAATTGAAACGTTTTACGCTAGAACTATTTTACGCTTTATTTCATTTTTAAATATGTTTTAAAATAAATTTTGGTCAATACTCGTTAGGTCAGTAGTAGTTGAAATTGTACTTATTCTAGTAAAAATAGAGTTTAAATCGATATATTAATATTTTTATTATCTACTATTGTAATTAAATTAAAACTAGTTAATATAATAAGTAAGGTAACTCTAGCGTAGATTTGAGAATCGTATAAATTATTCAGCATGTTATGTCAATGCATGATTATTTTTCATATTTTGCATGCAAAATGTTTTTTTATGCATGTACTTAGCCAGTAAATACCAATGCTATGAATGTAAATGTTTATCTACAGTATTATGATGATGTATGTGTTATGTTTATGCTAGATACCGATACATATTATTTCTATTTCAGTTTCGTTTCTCGGCTTCTGTTTTATTTGTTTTTCGTTATATTTTTGTGTTTGAGCACCAAAAGAATTGAAGAACAAAAATTTAATTTTTTAACTTATGTAATTTTGATAGTTGGAGTACGACAGATGGTGGAGTATGAAAAATATTTAGGTTTTTAGTGAAGTAGTTTGAGTAGCAACTTTTAAGTTCTAGAGATATTCTTTTTGAAATGTTTTTGTTATACAATTATCTTTTAAATACTTAAGTAATTTTCATTACTACACTACAAAAAATACCTCTATTTAATTGTAAGTCTTACATTAAGTATTTACTAAGCGAAAAGAAAATCGAGACATGAATTCGCAAAATAATTCCACCCTGAAACATTAGAACTAAGTTAAGTTGCTCCAAAGATCTTACTGTATTTTAGATTTGCATTATCCTGCCTAGAACCCGAATCGAGTCAACCTTTAAAATTGAAAAGAGAAAAGCAATAAACTATTTTTGAAACTGTTAATAAACCGTTTACAAGAATAGTGTCTGTTTGTTTTAAACGCAAACCATAAACTCCGACCAGTTTTAAACAGTTTGAAATATCGCTTATTAAATGCTTGTGTTTTATGAAGGTTTTCAGAGAAGTTTAGCTGATTGATGTTGTTTTTAGAATTGTGTTTATGGACGAAGTTTTCCAAAAGTGTTGAGCCGTGGTGTCAGTATTTATGGCTTTACTGTTGGCGCGCGAAAGCTTAGTGTTAATTATCAGTATACGCGTAGGTGGTACATGTCGAAAATACACGACACCAACACAATAACAAAAATAATTCTGCTGAATGAAAATGCGATATAATGAAAAGGCTGTGAAGCTTTACCGTTTGGGTTCCACTGCTGAGCTGAGCGGTCTCCCCCATTTACTTCCCCGTATCTCTATATGGAGACAAATTAGACCATATAGAGCTAAAAAAAATAAAATTGTGTAATAAAAAAAATAACAAATTTATATCTAAGCATATGTTGTCCCTTACACCAAAAGTTACTCACGTGACGTGACTTGTTTCTTTCGTTATGTCAATTGACAAAGTCGATATCAATCAGCAAAACAGTTGCATTACCCCATCTACTATACAGAATGTTCAATTGTCCACTTAATTGCAAATCACAACTAGCTAAACCACAATATAAAACAGAAAGACCTGCGCGGATAGCATGTGCTGTAGAAATCGACATACGAGGTGAGTTTGAATTGGTATGTTATCCCGAAAGGGGGGGACTGGGATCACGATAGCCCACAAGTTGTGAGAGCCTTACTTGAAACTGCGTGTTTCCAAACCTCCATACTAAAAATAAATCCACTCACAAAATTGTACGTGCGATCTCTACGAGAGTTAACAATATACTAAAATAAATAAACAAATTCATTTCTAAACACAGGTCGTCAAACTCATTTAAGTGCATTCGGTCAAGGACGAAGTTCAACCACCCAGCTGCGCTAGGGCTATCTTTGAACGTAAACTTTACATGGCATTTCTTCAATGAAAAACTATTAATTTAGAAAAGTCGTAGATGAAACATTGTCTACCTTGGGGAGTGGATTGACCCCCTTTCGGGATAATATACTTATTCAAACTCAGATTGTATACATGCTCTCGAAAAATCTTTAGACCAATAAACGATCGCGCGGATCACGTCACACCTTTTGCTGCGTTTTGATTGGTCAAACGCTTTCTCGAGATAAAGATAATTATGTCGATTTGTACAGGTCATGCTACCAGTACAGCTTTACCGCTGATCTATGGACAGTGCCACCTTCGGCCACATGGTCACTTATCACCAGGGCGATCACGTAACTTTAATAATAATACAACAACTAGGCGATCGTTTCAGTTGATTGCAACCGATAGAAACACAAAAATGTATGGCTTTGACAGCAATCATCGCGCAATTTACACCTGTTGCAAGCCTGTTGCGAGTTAGGTAATACGCCCGCCGGTCTAGCGCAAACAATACGTGTGTCCCATATTCTGTTCGTTCGCGTGGATTAGCTAGTTGTAATTAGTTTAGCATTAGTTATAATAATTGTGATGTTAGTCGTAACCACATAGTAACATATACATGGTGTTCGCAGGCGACTTGCCGACTTATATCACACGCTTCCAGTGGGACATGGCCAAGTATCCCATAAAGCAGAGCCTGCGCAACATCGCTGATATCATCAGCAAACAGGTAAGCATGAGCGACGATAACCTTAAAAAAGAAAGAGAGAGAAACAGTCGTTGTAGCATCTTTTTTTTTTCTTATATTTTAGCTCCACACAGTGTATTTAGCCAGTGTCAAGTATTGTAATTTTTCATCGTGTTATAGAATATAACACGTAAAGTCAAGTCTTAGTCACAGTCTGGGTAGTCATAGTCCAGTCTAAGTCAGGTCGTCATAGTTTAGTCTAAGTCATGCCCTAGTAAAGTGGTTGCAACTTAGTGAAGTTGCAACCACTAGAAGCTTCTATGGAATTTTGGAAGCAACACGAAAAACCACGTTACACCACATTATATCACTTGCCCACACTCGTGCTCGTAATTCAAACGCCACTAATGTTAAACATTAACACAGGAAAAAGCACAAGTTTTAAAAAATAATACAATGCAACGACGTGAACTTTTCCGCGTTCCCGCCAAAACTCACTATCTTATTTAAATCTGTATCAGATTTTTCAGTTTCTGTGTGATATTCTTTTGTTTTTTTTTTCTGTTTTTACCCTATGGTAAAGACGTCATTTCCTTTTCCATTGCGCCTTATCACGTGTCTTGCTTATATTGCAAAACCGCGGGGAGCCGTTAGATGTAAAAGGCAAGCAGCTGCTCAGAGTGGCGTTCTATAAGGGAGGCCTATGTGCAGCAGTAGACGTCTTCAGGCTGATGATGAATGACCTGTCTTGCTCAAATCTGGTTCAAGTTCTACCAGTAATTGCCGCCATCTTTGAATTAGACTTCCTCTCTTTCTCTTTCTTTAGCCACCTTTAGCTAAACTCTTACGCAACTGTTACGGCCGTGACGCTTATTCAATTCAATTTTATTATCCTATAGGCACAACGTACACTTAAGAAAATCAGTAAAACACATAAAACAACACAAAACCACAAAACAAACACACACAAAAAATGAATAAAAATACATAATAAAAAACACAAATAATATAATACAATACAACAAAACAACACAAACAATAATACATTAAAACAAACAAATACATACATACACGTACAACGTACCCGTAATACGTACATATTCGTAAAATTAAAGTTTATGATGTTGTATTTTTAATTACAACAACAACAAAAATTTTAATAATTTAACTTAACATCAAGTGAACGACTAGCTCGTTACGACATTTATGAACATAAAAACCCCTTTGCTCCATTTCTCTACGTTACGTTCAGCGATCGTAAAAGATCCATGATTTTGTTGTAGCTTTAAAGAGTATCGTTTTTCAGGTGGGTCAGATAGACGCCGACTTGAAGACGAAATCGTCCGCTTACAACGCACTCAAGGGTAACTTACAGAACTTGGAGAAGAAGCAGACGTGAGTATAATTAAAATATTTCAACGCCTTGTTTCGAAGTTTTTTTTATGGCAGTCATTTTTCAAATTAGAACTTTACACGTCTACATCTGCATCTACATCAAGGAAATTTGTGTTTTCACTAAAGCCAATTTACTTTTTTTCCATAAACGCAGCGAAATTATTAAACGACAGAAAAGAGCCAAATTTGTCAACCTACTGCATCAACCTCCTTGTCGTAAAGATATATACAAGAAAAATGTCTATAATATGTGCATATCAATATATAACTGTATACCTGATTATAAAAAAAATGCTAACAGGCAATATATTCAAAAAAACATTGCATGACTGGTTGTTACAACACACATTTTATAGTGTTAAAGAATTTGAATTGTATTGTAACAAAAACATTATTTAATATTTGCACGCTTGCATGCAGGTAGAACGCAAAATGCCTTATTATGTTATTTTAACATCTTTTCTGTAAATTGTGTTCTAGCGAATAAATATTTGATTTGATTTGATTTGATTTGTCTATTGTCCTAAATATACAAATCCTCACAATTTTTTTTTAATAACTTGAGATATACTGAATATTATATTTGATCTGATGTTTTGAGCTCTGGTCCAAAAATAAATATTGGCCATTGGCATTTTCATTGCTTGCTATAATAAAATTAGAATCTTTTCCACAAACCTAATATATTAAGACCTGGCTGATGCCCACAGCGGGAGCCTGCTGACCCGCAACCTGGCGGAGCTGGTGAAGAAGGAGCATTTCATCCTGGACAGCGAGTACCTCACCACTCTACTCGTTATCGTGCCCAGGTATATAACGGCCAACGCCCCCACACTATTCTATACATGCAATTGAATTCATTAGCTAAATTGAGTACACGCGGATAGTTCGCTATAAGCACTAACGTCTCTCATAATTCATAATTCATAATTTATTTATTCAATAACAATTTTTACATTGTGTTTGAAATTCACCTAAAACTCTAATCACCTATAATTAAATATAAATCAACAGTATAATTCAATATTTAAAGAATGATTTCCTAATTCCAGTTAATATGTACCTACTAATAACAGAAAACGATAATCAAACATAGCCGTTCTTGTCAATAAAATCCTGTACGGAGTAAAAACACTCTTCCAGCAAAAGTCTTTTCAGTCTTACTCGAAAAATAGAGAGACAAATAGAGATCCCCATCATACGCTCCATTTTTATTATAATAAATTACATTGTTACGTAAATGAATGACAATTGATTGACTTCGCAGACGTTCATCTTAAATACAAAATGAAAAAAGTATATCTAGTGTAATTACGCTAAAACCCCGCGTTTTAGCGGCATTACACTAGATATACTTTTTCATTTATATTTTTTCTTTTCTTTTTTTTTATTTATCAGTCGCTCGCCTGATGTTAAACGACACGGCTGCTCATACTCATAACAGATTACAGTGTCGCTCGGACCTCTAAATTAAAGTTTCGTGTGACACTGCGCACGTCATTCTGAGACGTCACACAGCCTAAAAAAGTTTTCTAGGCGGTGAGATCAGTTCATAGTCTTATTTGCTCAGTAATTTCACTACGTACACTACAATGGCCTTCAAACCGGAACACAGTAGTGCTTTCACTTCTTGGCGGCAGAATGACTGGCAATGTGGTGGTACTCCTACCTAGACGAACTTTGCAGAAAAGTCCTACCACCTAGTATACCACCTATTGGGTCATTGAATAGTGAAGTTAAGAAAAAAAAAATAAAAAAAAAAAAAAAAAAAAAAAAATAAAAATAAAAAAAAAATAAAAAAAAAAAAACAAAAAAAAAAAAATAAAAAAAAAAATAAAAAAAAAAAAAAATAAAAAAAAAAAAAAATAAAATAAAAAAAAATATTTATGATTCTGTCTACTTTCTTTTAGGTCGATGACGAACGACTGGAACGCAAACTACGAAAAGATAACTGATATGATAGTGCCGCGCTCCTCGCAGCTCGTCCATCAGGACAATGATTACGTACTCTTCACTGTTACACTCTTCAAGAAGGTAACCTTATACGCTGAGATTTGAGCTATTGTCTTGGATTAGGCAGAGATTTGAACTATTGTCTTGGATTAAGCTGATATTTGAACTATTGTCTTGGATTAGACTGAGATTAGGATGGTTGTCGTAGTATAGGCTGAGATTTGAACATTGTTTTAGAACAGTTTAGGATATTTAAACTTATTAGGTCAAATTTCAACCTAAGGTACGCTGAGATTTGGACTGCTGTCTTTGAACACTTAGTTGAAAATTACTGTCTTAGACCACTCCAAGATTAGAACTGTCTTTATAAAGGCTGAGGTTTGTATAAGAATAGTCCAGTCCTTGTAATTAGTATATAACGTTCCCCTAGGTGGCAGATGAGTTCAAGTTACACGCTCGCGAACGCAAGTTCGTCGTCCGGGAGTTTGCTTACAATGAAGAAGCACTCACCGCGGGGAAAACTGAGATCACTCGCTTAGTCACCGACAAGAAGAAGCAATTCGTGAGTATGAGTTACTGTACCCCTGGCACGAGTTACTGAACCCCTAGCACGAGTTACAGTACCCCTAGCACGAGTTACATTATCCCTAGCACGAGTTACAGTACCCCTAGCACGAGTTACAGTACCCCTAGCACGAGTTACAGTACCCCTAGCACGAGTTACAGTACCCCTAGCACGAGTTACTGTACCCCTAGCACGAGTCACATTACCCCTAGCACGAGTTACAGTACCCCTAGCACGAGTTACATTACCCCTAGCACGAGTTACAGTACCCCTAGCACGAGTTACAGTACCCCTAGCACGAGTTACATTACCCCTAGCACGAGTTACAGTACCCCTAGCACGAGTTACTGTACCCCTAGCACGAGTTACAGTACCCCTAGCACGAGTTACATTACCCCTAGCACGAGTTATAGTACCCCTAGCACGAGTTACTGTACCCCTAGCACGAGTTACATTACCCCTAGCACGAGTTACAGTACCCCTAGCACGAGTTACTGTACCCCTAGCACGAGTTACATTACCCCATTCAAATGTACAATTATAAATTCTAGAGAATCGTAAAATATTTATATGAACTTCCACAGCAAAGTAACGAAAGTTACAAGCGTTTAAGAAAAGTTCATTTTGAATAGTAGTCAAGTAGCCAATTGATTCGTCGTGTTCCAGGGTCCGCTGGTGAGATGGCTGAAGGTGAACTTCTCCGAGTGTTTCTGCGCTTGGATCCATGTGAAGGCACTCCGCGTGTTTGTCGAGTCTGTGCTGAGGTCAGTCATCATCATCATCATCATCATCACCATCATCATCGTCAGACGGAAGACGTTATATGCCGCCTCTCCATTGATCGCCATTTTGAATGATTGTTTTTGCTTTTTCTATTCATACAGTTTTTCATACAGTTGTATTATTAGAACTATACCAGAGCAATATTCAACATGCAATGTTTACTAACATTGTACTGACAGTTGAATCAGCTGATTTTTAGGGTTGTCGCCACGAAATGGTTGAGCGATATCAGAATTACGATGATTTTACCTATAAATTCTAACAGATTTGTCACAATTTTCAATAGTTAAAAAGCTATGAAAAATTTAACTACTTGAATTAAGAAATCTTCAATAGGTGATTAAGAACGAAGATTAAAATCACCAGAGATTTATCAGTGCCAACCATAATGAATCTCAGTATAGACGTCCTGGGTAGGAAACAATTGGTTACTTTTTGACTATGATCCGTCGCCCCTAGCAACCAAGAGGTTCTCTATGAAGCTGGTATGAAAACTTTTTCATGGCGAGTACGCCACAGCCAAAAATGTTTGTAATCCCTGCTATCAGCTAATTCTACTGTCAGTGCTGATATAATTTATAGGTAAAATCATCGTAATTCTGATATCGCTCAATCATTTCGTGGCGACAACCCTAAAAATCAGCTGATTCAACTGTCAGTGCAATGTTAGTAAATATTGCATCTTGAATTTGGGTGATATATACCTACTTGTATACATTTTGTTCGTGTAACGCGTTTCAATAAAAAAAACGATCTGAAAAGAGCACACATTTCTATAACTGTCTCACTCCCAAAGCACCTGACATGCCATCAGCGGGAAAATGTTATTTCCCACTTCTAATATAGAGTCGCTTTTTCAATGACACGCTATATAAATATCATTTGATACATTAAAACACTAAGACAGAACAAAAAATTAATGTTTATCACATTGATGTGTGTCCTGGGAACCGAACCCACAACCACAGAAGGCAGACCTACCAACTCCGCAGTGAATCCAGCAATTTTTTGTTAAATTATGTTTGTATCTTATGCCTGGAAGAGATCGCTCTTAGCGATAAGGTCGCGCATTGTTCCCCACTTTTTGTAAATCGGTGTATTCTTTGTAACTTTTTTTATTTTAAACGTTTGCAATAAGGAGTTTTTCTATCTATCTATCTATCTTATGTTACAGATACGGCCTTCCTGTGAACTTCCAAGCGGTCGTCATCGTTCCAAACCGCAAGAGCGTGAAGAAACTGCGCGAGATCCTAGCGCAACTGTACGCTCACCTCGACCATTCCGCGCAGGGCCAGGCCACCGCTCAGGATGTGAGTACACCGTGGAACAAGGACAGGAATGGCAATACACCAAGAAAACAGCGCAGATCAGGAATATGCCAAAAACCGTTTTAAACTTAGCCCGCCGTAGCTGTATACAGGGTTACAGGAAAAATTGTGCTAGATCCGTTAAGGGCGTGGAGTACCCATCATTTCCGACTTATTTCACTATGAAACACCCTAGCCTAAACTTAACCCTTTTCGAGATATTCGACTTTTAATTCTATTTTTTTTTTTCTTAACTTTCACTTGTCTACTACGGTCTATTCAATTAACTTATGCACTATTTTAATGATTGACGTCCTAAAGCATCTTATTACACATGTAAAAATGCAATAATAATAATAAGCAATTTCAATAAAAAAATTAAAAGTCGAATATCTCGAAAAGGGTTAAGTTTAGGCTAGGGTATTTCATAGTGAAATAAGTCAGAAATGATGGGTACTCCACGCCCTTAACGGATCTAGCACGATTTTTCCTGTAACCCTGTATATAGCCCGCTCATTTTGCAATGCCATCTAGCCTGAAGACGTCCACTGCTGAACATAGGCCTCCCCCAGAGCGCGCCACCTTGAGCGGCTGCTCGCCTCCTGCATCCATCGGCTCCCCGCGGCCGATGTAATGTAAAATTACTATATTCCGAACTACCTATAATGTTGGTTACAGCAGTTACACTAGTACCTGTCTCATCCGTCTGTATTAAAGTCTATTAAAACACAACTTAGCTGATCGACACTTTACCCTCGGGTTCTCGTATGTTTGCTAAATTAGTGTCAACTTGGCACTTGCAATACTGAATGGTCATTGGCTGCCTGTTGATCATCAGCTGTCTTCAACCAATGAGTGTACAGTATTTGGCGTGTTAACTTGACACAAGTTTGACAAACGTACGAGACCCCGAGGGCTAGAGAAGTGCGAACTTAAGATCTGTCACAGTTTAGTGCAGAGGGGCACACATTAATTATTTTAAACGTCTAAATGATTTGTCCACAGAACGCGGAGTTGGCCGGACTTGGATTTGGTTCCTCGGATTATTACCCATACGTTTCTTACAAGATCAACGTTGACATGGTAGATAAAGTTCTTTAAATGAAGGCACATGTTATATAATAGGTATGTACCATACCATTATGAATAGGTCACTAATAAAATAGTAAAGTATTCTCCACACTATTCGGGAAGATGGACGAAGTTAAGCAAATACTATAGTGTGGATGGAAGGGCACTTCGCTTCGTACAACCTCGCCTCGCCTAGGCTGACTTCCGAAAGTTCCGACGCCGTCCATACTATTAGAGAAGTAGGACGAAGTCAAGCGAATACAGTGTGGAAGGGCACTTCACTTCGCTTCATACAACCTCACCTCGGCTCACCTACCTCTGATAGTTGTCCGTTTTTGCCCGAGTCAAAGGACTCGAAGTGGTACGCGGAGCGTCCGAAGCATCGCACAACACTACTCATCTCACTTCACTTCAGTTACCCAAACAAATACAACTACGCAAGTGTACATTGCAATGGCAAACAACGAGCTTAAGTTGCACGGGGGGGTGCGGTCAAGTATAACTCGATAAGATAAATTAACAAACGTCACATCAACAGCTGCTGGTAGAAGTCCACTGCTGAACATATGCCTCCCCATAAAACGCCACTTCGGATGCTTATTATTAGGGGGAGGTCACAATCCTCATGCTTGGCCCGCAGCTTGGTGATCGCAGAAGATTTTAATGTACCAAGCGAGGAGAAGGCTGCTTCTTATTTGAACCACACTATAAATTATAATGTTCATATGTTATATTCTCTTGAATCTCCTAATCTATATTCTAATAATTTACAGGTAATGTTACCAAGCTGAGCCCCGAGTGACCAACTAACCGCAGTTGTAAACAACAGTTGCATCAAGCATTGTACAATAATTAAGTTTTAAAACTTACACAAATAATATCTTATTTTCCCTTGTAAATTTAATCATCATATATTTTTTTCTATGTACAGAATTTTTCAATTATTATTGACAAATATTTATAATTATTTTTATTTCAACAGAATGAGTGTTCCACCCTCGTTGTTTTAGCTATTTATTATGTATTTTATTGATAAGAACCCATTTTAGAAATTGTAAAATGCAATAATATTAGTAAAAGTGTGAGCTGGCCTGAACAAGTTTACAAACGCAACAATTCTTTTGTGCAGTATTATCAATTGCGAACGGTTTATAAAAAAAGTAGTGAGTATTTAACCGAATGCTTGAATTGAACATTGTAAAATAAATAAATGAAATATTATATATTGGAGTTAACAGAAAGCTATGTAAATAAGAACATTCCTCATTGTAACTCTTGTAGTACATAATAAAAATATTATTGAAGTTACTGTTTTTTGTTGTTTTATTTTAGGTACATAGTCATTTTAAAATAGCATAGCATCATTTAATTAGCACAAGCACTAGTTTGCAGCTCTGTACAACAATCAAAATTTTTATTAGGCAGTCATCTGTTCTACTAGAATGTGTAATTTTAGTATTGATGAATATCTAGAATATGAATGTTTTCTTCATATTCTAGATCAACAGCCTGAAGTTGTCTACTACTGCTGAACATAGGTCTCCCCCAGAGAGTGCCACTTTGAGCAGCTCCTTTCACCAGATTGTTGGTCCACATGAATGGGGGACCGGCCTATGCTGCATCTGGTTTGTGGTTGTCACTCGAGAACCTCTCTTCTCTCTTCTTCCCCATTGGTTCAGTTCTACAAGTGATGTGGCCGAAGAAAACAGGTTTTGAAAAATTAATAATATGGGCAATACTAGACCCAATGATAATGAAAAATTAGTAATTTGGAAAGAAAAGCTGAAATCCTGCTGATACCTTGGTGGGATTATAGGTAATTCGACTAACAATACAAGCTAAATGTTGAATGATATAATTAAGTCGGAGAGCAGTTGTTTTCTGGAGTTCTGTTGATATCCAATAATTCAATTGTTCCACAAGCCTCCTATCTGTTCATCAAGAAAACCCCAAACATTGAGTGGTAAGCATGCTTACTGACATTTATTTTCTTAGAAAAATAGTAATATCTAGAACATAAAAAGTAAAAGGAATGGTAACAACCACTAGTCTTTCCATTCATCGTCATCCGTTGCATTCTCAGGCACCAGCATGTTATTCAAAGGTGTTTCGCCTTGTTCGTCCATTCTCTTGAATAGCGATGCCAGTAACTTTTTGTTGATGTGATCGGTTTGGCTGATTTCCCTTGTCGGTTGATCCAACACCACTTCAGAATTGTTGTTGGCCGGCTTTTCTGGTTCAGGCATTTTGATATCTTCCAATATAAACAATGGATGGAAAAAAAGCGTAATAAAAACAAATAATGAACAGCAGCAGACAAGAATTTAATTTCGTGACTCACAAAACGAAAAAACAAGCACAGGGAATGAGGGAACCAAAATGTATAACCAGAATATTGTACAGCCCGGAATTGACGTACATGGCTTCGAAATATCGGGCTGTGCAATACGGTAGGTAATTACGTATAATTTGCAACAGCAAAGCAACAGCAGTAGCAAAGCAGCAGCAGTAGCGAAGCATACATGCTTGACACCACTAATGATTAGTGATGTAACGACTCGGTTTACCAACCCGGCTCAGCCTGGTTTGAGCCGCAAACCGAGCAAGTCGGTTTGAACCTATGTCAAACCGATCTCGGCGCGAGCGGGTTGTTGATCGCTGGCTCTACTTCACTCACGAAAACGGCGTGTCACGTCGAGAGGTCGCAGGCTGCGCGGTTCGCGGCCCCGCGGGCTGCGATGAGTCAGCGACGCGGGTCGTGGTTTGCGTCGTCTTCAAACCGAACTCGAGACCGTTACATCGCTTCGCTAGTTGTAGCGACTCGGCGACACGGTTTGCGTCGGTTTGCGACTAACCGAGTTGTGGTTGAGCAAGTGCAGCGAGTGTTTGCGTTTAGTTGGTGTTTTATTTAAGTGCGTTTAGATAAAGTGTTTTACGGCCTATTTATAATATGAAATTATAAGGCCATTGGTTAAGGCAGATTATTGCGTTATATGCATAGATCTCTATCACTATATGCGAGAAAAATGCAAAATTAATACTTTTAATTCATTCTTGGTCTCTACCAGAAACGAATGCATTTTTGTATTCATAATCCAGTTTCGTTATCATACAATTTTAGCAAGAGCAATACGGATGGGTTCGTCGTATCGGTTTTGTCATTTCGGTTCGGTTTGTAACTCGGTTTCAAACCGATTTACAAAGATTTTTGCGGTTCGGTTAGGCTAGGTTCGAGTCGGTTTGTATGAATCTCAGACCGGTTCAAGTCGGTTCAAAAAATTTCGAGATCGTTACATCGCTACTAATGATGTATGACAGCAATCATCGCGAAATTTACGCCTGTTGCAAACCTGTTGCGAGTTAGGTAATAAGCCCGCCGGTCGTACAATATTGGCTGTGCAATGTTGGTACAGGCATTATTGCACGACCCGCCCCCTAATTACCTTCAACTTCAACTTCAACTCTTGGTTAATGGCCTCTACCTTAATTACCTAATTTGCGTACCTAAGGCGTAAATCTCGCGGTGATTGCTGTCATACATCATTAGTGGTGTCGAGCATGTATGCTACGCTACACCACTAATGATGTATGACAGCAATCACTGCGAGATTTACGCCTGTCGCAAATTAGGTAATTAGGGGGCCGGAATGTACAGCCTGGATTCCGTGTACATGGCTTCGAATTGCTGGATCGTACAATAAAAAATGTACAAATTGTATACTCTTGACTTTGATTACTAATACTTGACTTGACTTCTTGGTTTATGGCTTCTGTGACACCACTGTGACACCAATGTCCGTTTCATGCTAGTGTTATGAACTTTTGGAGATGGTGAGAAGAGGGAGTAGGGACGTTAATTTTTTTTTTATTAAAAAATCTATTATAATTTTATAAAAATTGAATTTTATCGATCAATTTGTATTAAGTAAAAAAATTTCAACATACTTGTATTAAAAATAATAAGGCGACACCACTAACGACTTCCTGAGTGGTCATAGATTAGAAAAAAAAATACTATTTTAGGTCATTAAATATTTATTTAATTTATTTATTAATTCTGTTTCTTAATTTGACGTATAGTTTCGCGTTTGCATCGATACAGTCGCATGTTATATAGATATAATATAATTATTATAGTAAGTAAATGTGACGAAAACAGAATTTAGGCTGCGTTCAGATGGTGCAGACTATTATTTTTATTGCTCTGGATCTGGCTGTCCAACGAAAAGAAAAAAAAATTACTTGGTCTGTGAAAAAAAAATAGAGTACTTTTTCGGCCAGCGACATTTTTCGTCTGCTGGTGTATTTGACCCGTAAAAAGCCCGTAAAAGTTAGTACATTTGTTTAAAATCCTAATAAAACGTTCAATTAACCTTTCTCTGGTGTATAGGTTTTAGTGATAATAACAGAACTTGACGAAGAATCGTGTTTCAATGTCGGCAGTATTACTCTTACATAACTTGGATCTGTAGGACATAACCTGCATTCGATCATCTGATCGTCTGAAGATTGAATTTGCGCTTTTGTTTTGCAGAGCCTCGAAAATGTTGGGTCGTTTTTCGCCGGGTGTTTGCACCCAGGTGGTGGCCGTGGTCAATAACCAGCAGAATAGGAACATGGCTACTCTGAAATCCATATCCATGCGTCTGAAGTCTGTAAAGAATATTCAGAAGATCACCCAATCCATGAAGATGGTGTCAGCTGCCAAGTGAGTACAGAACTGATTTCAATTTCTGAAGTTTGAAAATAGAATACCCAAGAAAAAAGAACCGGTTTTGTCAGATACTATTTTGTTTAAATTTGTTTAAAATTTTGTTAATTCCTTAGCATACAAATAATTAAAACACCAAGACAACAATCATTGTAAGGTAGGTCATTTTATACATCAATTTTAACATTTTTGTCATGGCACATTTCTTTTCCGCTACCTGCCAGAAGTGACAAAATGGAAAGAGGTGCGAGGCTCAGTAGTGTATAGGTACATTATATTTAAATATGTACTTACCTTTAGAAACTCAATAATCACAAGCTAGGGTAAAATAATTTTATTGTTATCCTATCAAAATTGTGTTATCCTATTTAGGCATGATTTTTCAATAATCAGATAAAAGTTATTCATTAGATAAAACAAAACACTGTATAAATAAAAAGCAAATTTTATAAGCGGAATACTGAAAATTGAAATGTTTTTGTTATAGCTGGTTTATAATTTATTAGTTGAATAACTTTTATCTAGCCATTGAAAAATCACCCCTTAGACATATAAATCAAAAACTGTTTTTGATACAATTAACTACATAGCAAAAAGAAAGAAAGAAAGCAATTAAGGTATTTGGTTCCCATAGCTTTGATTAATTTAAAGCTAGCTGGTTCTGGTGATGATGATGATGACTTTGGTACACCAGGGCAGCTATGAGTACACCATAGTGGCGGTCCCATCTATGTCAAACATAATGCATAGTAAAATAATAAAATTATATCAAAATAGCCATCATTTGCTGATTTTTTCTTCTAATAGGCTTACCAATTAACATTTTTCAAAACTGTTTACTATTATAATTTCACCAGCAGTCGGTTTCACAATCAGGTTGCCCACCCCAGGGTGGGTGTCTGTCAGACATAGGCCTATTCTTGAGTATGCAATTTTTCCCTGTCTCTGGCTTCCCTATGCACACCCCCATTTGGTAAATCATCTTCCCACCTTTTCTGTGGCTGTCCCTTTGCTCTCCTCCCATCTCTGGGACACATAACACATAAAAAAAATTAAAATATCCTTTATAGAAAGAAAGGCGATTCGCTGTGCAAGTAAAAGTGCACTTTATGGAGGCATACCATATCAATAGTTTTGCTATTTATATAAATGTCCTTGTTGGTGATTCTGTATGTAACACCAGGTTTGGTGCAATCTGTGCTTTAGGTATGAAGCTACAAGTACATTTTTTATTTTTCTTAAGATTTTTTGGGACTTATAGCCTTACGTGTACCTACATGCGACCGGCCCGTCGCGGCCTATTTCAAACTGGCGCGTACTCGCAGTGGGTAGCGGTAAATCCCGCGTGGGATTCCGCCGGGTATTTTGTATGAAGCTCCGCGGCTATAGTACTATGTCCTGCTATTTTTTATTGCATAAATTAATAATATTCCTCAAAAAATAAACAGTTGTGCAAATATAAATAAAATATCTCAAATAATCACAAAGTTGCAAGCATTTTAAAATACAGGAATAGAAAGAGACAACTCAAACATGCAGTGACGTCACTCTTGCCCCTTCGTAGTACCTGATTAATCAGCTGGCAGCTTTACATACAGTCTCTTTGGCAAGTGACTTCACAATGTGCATTTTTATAGTAACTGTGGGGAATCTCCTGTTTTGCGAGAAAGGGACAGGTGATCCCTCTTCAGAAACTTTAAAAGCTTATTACTCCTTGATTTATTTACCGATATTACTTATTTTTTCAATGATTGCATTCATTTTTAACCCAAATAATATTTAATTGTTAATTTTGAATAGCAGGCAACTAGCCTATTGAAGAATTAAGTAAAATCGGTTAATAAATCACAGTGTAATACACATTTAAAGTTTCTGGATGGGGCATCGCCTGTCCCTTTCTAGCAAAACGGCGATCGTACGGCCTCTTTATGGCCTGTATGGCGATGGCGCTGCTCCTTGACATAGATTGTATGTAGAGCCTACCACACCTAGAGTCTACCACAGCTTAGTAATGAGATGCTATGAAGTAATAAGTTCTGACGTCACTGCGTGTTTCAACTGCCTCTTTTTATACTTGTATTTTAAAATGTTTGTATTTTTGTCATTTTTTGAGATATTTAGTTTTTGTTTTTACCACTGTTCTTTTATGATGAGGATGAGGAACTTTACTTATTTTATACCAGTCAAATACCGTATTGAAATGATACTATGGTTTGTTCTTGTAACAGGTATACTCGCGCCGAGCGTGACCTGAAGGCCGCTCGCCCGTACGGCGAGGGAGCTATCCAGTTCTATGAGAGGGCTGAGGTAAGGGACATTACAAACTATACATAGATTAGATAGTTTTTAGTAAACCAGTTCAAAAAGCGAACCAGTGAAATTGTCTTGTTAACGTTGTCTAAACCTTTAGTAGATTGGTCTACCTTAAAAATTAAAAACATATCATGAACAAAACAATATAGGCCAAAAATAAGAATGGTCCCAATATTGAACCCTGCGGGACACCCATCTTAGTGATTTACAAATACCCGACTGTACAAATCATACTAATTGGAAAAACAAATGAGACTTTATGATCTGATCACACAGTCTGGTGATCTGATTACGAGACTGTGTGAAGTCAAAGAATGACGTGCGCAGTGCTGTGTCACGCAAAACTATAATATTAATTTGGAGTACCAAGTGACACTGCAATCTGTTATAGGCAGCTATAACGTGTAACATCAGGCGAATTACTAGCTCGTCACGTCATTCATTCACATAAAAAAAACCTTTCAAATATCATCATCAGTGAGTTGCCTATACTTGGCTAATAGCACATTTTTATTCCAGGTGGCTGCCCCAGCTGACGACCCAAAGGAACTGTATGTCGCTATTACCTCTGATAGAGGTAAGACATAAATATGTCTATTTCATTACTCTATTTTGGTAGAAAACCATAAAGAAAACACTAGAGCCCAAATCAAAGCTCATGAAGCATAACTTTGCAGTTCTGCATATCAAAATATTAATTTTGTACCTTGTTATGCAATTAAACATCATAAAATATAAAGTCATTAGGAGGTGAGATGTCAAAACCTGTCAAATCTCAAGAATCACTCGTCATTCACGTCATTCGTCACCACCGGGTCACCAACAGCTATGTCAGCTACCCAAGGCTGTGCTCTGATATTTCAAGGAGTTATGTTGGCTAGGGTAACTGAGCTTGCAGGGAGAAATGCACGAAACTCTCCAAGCGGGATGTCAGTGCAGGCCTTTATCATCCCCATACAGAATAAGAGTCTTAATAGTCATTATTCAACTAAAGTTGTTCAACCAAGTCCTGTTTCAACCAAAGTTGCTTAACCAAGTCCTTACTCAACCAAGTACTTATTCAACCAAGTCCTTACTCAACCAAGTCCTTATTCAACCAAGTCCTTATTCAACCAAAGTTGTTTAACCAAGTCCTTACTCAACCAAGTCCTTATTCAACCAAGTCTTTATTCAACCCAGGTCTATGTGGTGCAGTCCACACGGGAGTGTCCAAGGTGATCCGTCTCCGGCTTCAAGAGCCCGGAGCAGAAAACATCAAGGTTATCTGTGTGGGAGACAAGTCCCGTGGTATCTTGCAGCGTTTGTATGGGAAGCACATCATTAGTGTGGCTAATGAGGTGAGTGGGTGCCTTCTAAAGCAATATCACAGAATAGATATACTTAAGTGCTTCGGAGGGCAAGATTAGTGATCAATTTCAGTTATTTAAAGCTATTTTATCGCACAGGTGGGCCGCTTGCCGCCCAGCTTCCAAGACGCCTGCAAGTTGGCTTCCGCCATCCTAACTTCCGGTTACGATTTTGCCTCCGGAAAAATCATCTACAACAAGTTTAAGTCGGTGGTTTCTTACCAGCAGTCAGACCTGCCTCTCTTCAGTCAGAAGGCTGTTGAGGTAAGAAAAAAATTTAAGTTAATATCACAAAAAACCGTTTTTTCAATCTAGTTTTTTTATCTTTCACTTGCGGGCTGGATTTGAACCCACAGTATTTTCTCCACTACAACTTAACCTATAGCTTACCATACTGAATACTGAATGATATCTAAAAATTTTGCTTTTCTTGTCTCATTCATGTTATTTAACCATGATGTACCTTTATTGTAACCAAACGTAATAACTTTTCAATGTTTGTTTGTTCTAAATATCAGATTTTAATACTTCGTCCTATATGAAAGGGTCAGGAACACTTATTATGGACTGTAATTTGATTCAGTTTAGGCTGTGATGAAATATAGGGCAGATCCACGATCCCCGCCTCGAAAACGGCACCTTTTAAACAAGGCATATGCCTTGTTTGGCTCAGTCGCATGTGACCGCGCCTGGTGATAGTGATGTAACTCACATATTATTGTTTTACAACGCTATTACAGAGTGCTATGGTACATTATTAAAATTAAACAACCACTTGTGAACTATTTTATATTAGCTGGAGAAGTATTATATCTGTTTCTGTATAAATAAGCATAGGCGCGGGGACACTTTTGAGGTTTGATTTTCATACAGACTGGGGCCAATTTTAAAGGCTTTAGTTGACAGATCTAAAACTCCTAAAACTGTTGCTGTCCTTGTCTAATAGACGGTAATGTAAGAGACGGGTATATTTTTAGTAAGTTAAAGACTGTCAACTAAAGCCTTCAAAATTGGGCCTACTGTGTATCTATAGTATATTTGATTTGAGAGTTTAGGTGACCAAAGTATGTGGTATCATTGAGGTGCAAGTACAGTCAATTTACTGGCTTGACTGGCCTGATAGCTCAGTTGGTAGTAGCTCTGCTTTCTGAACTGTAGGGTGTGTGTTTGTCCTACCCAGGGCAAACATTTGTGTGATGAACATCGATGTTTGGTCTGTTATATGTATATTGCATTCTGTGTATTTACAAACAAAAAAGTATCTATGTATTCTATCAGTTATTTGTTTCCCTTCTACAAGCTTTGCTTAGTTTGGGGCTAGATGTTGCTGTGTGTGAAATTACTACAAATACAAAAAAGAATATAGGAAGCAATTGACTGTAAATATTGACAGAGGTTGCTGAGGAGGCTGTTGTTGTAGTTTTGAAACTAAAACTACTTTCCCTTTCAACATTACCATAACCTACTCCGCAGAGTGCCCCGAAGCTGGCCACCTATGATTCCCTGGACTCGGATGTGATCCAGAACTACATGGAGTTCTCCCTCGCTTCCATGATATTCTACGCGATGAAGGAAGGAGCTTGCTCCGAGCAGTCCTCTCGTATGACAGCCATGGACAACGCTTCTAAGAACGCTGGGGAGATGATTGAAAAACTTACGCTTACTTTCAACAGGTTTGTTGTTACGTTTTTTTTTCTTGATCCGCCTCCGTGTTAAAATCAGACACACATCACATTTTCTTTTAATTTATCAGTCTCCGCATTTTACTAGGTGGTAGGACTTCTGCAAAGTTCGTCTAGGTAGGTACCATCGCTTTGCCAGTTATTCTGCCGCCAAGCAGTAGTGTGCAAGCACTACTGTGTTCCGGTTTGAAGGGTATTGTAGTGAAATTACTAGGCAAATGAGACTTTATAATCTGATCACACAGTCTAGTAATCTTATAACTATACTGTGTGATGTCTCAGGATGACGTGCGCAGTGCAGTGTCACGCGGAACATATATTAATTTAGAGTTCCGTCCGAGTCCGAGTAAACTGAGCATTGAAACTATCAAATTCATACAGACTTGTGTTTCTATCAGCTCTAATCAAATTACGTGGATCTCTAGCTAGCTAGGGTATTCCCAGTTGCCCCACATGGTTGGCCCCAGGTGGCAATCGGGAATAAAATTCCCAGTTGCCACCAGCTGGGTTAGCACGGACGGTAGACAAAATTGTCTTTCCCCGTTTTACGTCACTTTCTTCATACTTGTTTGGAGTAAAACAGGGGAAAGACAGTTTTGTCTACTGGCCGTGCTAACCCTACAGGTGGCGACTGGGAAACTATAGCCTCCACTTCAAATCGCTGTACATTGTTGCGTGGACTGACCTATATAATCTTAAATAAAGGAACCTCGCAATTTTCCGTGAACAATTGTCCCATGTGTTTGCGCAGGCGCCTCATTACATTTTTTTGATTACATAATCGGGTCATATTTTTTAATTTATGTTTTTTTCCTCAGAACTCGCCAAGCCGTCATCACCAGGGAGCTTATCGAGATCATTTCCGGAGCCGCCGCCCTCGACTAAACACGTTTCACTATTCAAAACCGTTTCATATAGATATGAATACCTCTATTTTGGCCGTCAAATCGTTTCAGAACAAAGAAATAATATTAAGAATATCTGTACATTGTACATTTGCATATCTGTGCGGTTAAAGTTTTTTTTTATAGATAGTCAAGTTTGAAGAATGAAATCGGAAATCATGTCTTTGTAAAACGATTTTGAATCAACAATATTTATTCATATATTCAATAGAATCTGTACATTCAATGCCGACATTCTCGAACGGGCGAAATGCTTCATCGGTAGAATCTCACGCGACGTTCACTCACTGGCTTTTCTACCTTTTGCCGGTGGTTCTTTTCGTTCGTTCATTCCCGTTCCTCGTTCAATGCTTTTAGTGTGCGTGTTATCTTATAAGGATACAGTGGTGGTTTAGCAATAAAATGTTGTTTAGAATTTTGGTTACTTTTATTTTATATCCAAATCCCGCGGGATTTTAATATTCTAGGACAAAAAGAGGCGTGTTAACCTCGGTAGCTCCATAGATAAAAATACACTAGGTAGGATACAGGGATTTTCTAAATCATGAAGAGTGCAGATTTTCCAGAAGTTTGTATTACCAATAATTGCTACTTTTACGATTCCAGCAGCTATATATCTACACTGGTTAACAATATAATATATAAATGTTGAGCGCCCGCCTTAATAATTAAACATTATCAGTGTTAAAAAACGTTGTCTTTACAGTTTTATCAGGCACTTTGCAAAATTATCCATCTGTTATATTTTTTAAACCAATGTAAATACAAACCTGAAACTTTAATTCGTGAAAGTAGCAATTATTGGTAGTAGAAACTTCTGGAAAATCTGCCTTCATGCCAAACTAAGTGGAAATCAGCAATTCTAATATCAGAATGGCTGGTCAATTTATTTTTCTAATTTCTCAGAATTTATCATAGGTAGCAATTTTTGAATGTACAATCAGTGCCAGACGCTCCGGGCAACCAGTCATTCTGACGGTAACGAAAAATGTATGCGCAAAATTGTATCCCAATCGATTGAGCCATGTATGCGTGAAAGCCGTACAAACAAATATGTTGTAATTATAATAACCTACAAAGAACAATGTTGCATTCTAGTAAGCCTGTCTATAGATCTTTATAATAAAACGGGGTAAACAAGAGAAACAAAACATACTCAAATAAATGTTTATTTTCAATTCCATAAACAGTCTTACAGGTAAAATAGTATTATTAATAATTATTCTAAAAATACGTAACTGGGTGATTTCCACGTCAGCTGCTTGCATTATTAAATTTATAAATATAATCATATAGATGTTTATGCCTATGCACAGTGTGGAATTTGACCTCAAAATCGGACACCCTCGTTATTAATACAGAAACAGGCAGCAGCCCTGGCCATAATATCGAGTAGTAAATAATGCTAATGGGTATGTTTTTTATGCTTGTATTAGCCCTAAAAAGCTTTTAATTTTCAACCGTACAAATTAGGAGTAATTAATTATTTTGTAAGTTTGCTCCTAAAAAAATGTTCTATTTTGCGATCGATTTTCTTCAAAACTAATGACAATTGGCACGCGGGAGTTCTACTCCTGCATTAAAAACACTAACTGCTGCCTGTTTCTGTATTAATAACGAGGGTGTCCGATTTTGAGGTCAAATTCCACACTGTGCTATGGTTTCATCGCCAGTATTATGGATGAAGCTTATAGTTTCATTACTAGTACACTTTGGATTCATTATGTAATACAAAATTTAATTAGCACGATATATCGAGTCACATAATAATTATAATAGAATTAAAATAAACAGTAATAATCAGTTAAAATCATAGCATGCTTTTGTGGAAAATACCCTTTCTAAGTCAAAACTTGATTTACTTGCATCCACACAGGATTCGTATTTATTTACATATTCAAACATAATTGAGTAAAATTAAAAAAAAAATCAGTTCTTTGTTCAAACTGTTATGTTATAACTTTAAAAACTTGTTCCCTTGAGGATTCCATATTCATTTTTTTTTCATTTTCATATTGGTTTCTAAAACAAATCAAATGGTTTGTTTATTAAAAGCTTTTATATTAAATCTTTATTCAAAGGCACTTTTCTAAGCGCTTGCAACATTACAGACAAAATCCTGATCCCGTTGCATTAAGGTGACGAGTAGAGCCAGATAAGCAGGTCCAAATCCGTTCAAAGAAACATCAACCTTAACGTCTTAAATTTTAAACGTTAGTCTTAAATATCAATTCAGTCTACGCTGAAGCGCGGCGCTTACGACAAACGCTCGAAATGACTGATTTTGACCGTTTTTAATTAATATCTATTTTTATATCGTATTTTTCAAAGTTTTAAAGTCATCCCGGGATCTGAATGTTTGTTGGGAATACACAAATTTATTTTTTGTAAAAATATATTCGGGAGAAGCTCAGTAAAATGGTAACATTCAAATTTTTTGTGGGAGGATTGCGATTTTTTTCTATGGAGCTATATTTGTTAATCTTGTATTTGCGGTCATCACAAACGAGTTAATGAAATGAATTACATGATATATTAAATTCAAAGCTCCACATGTTTTAATTACGCCAGGAAACGTACCAAAAAATCACCTTGTTTGCTCTACTCATCGCCTTAATAATATTATTACTAAAATAACAATTTTTGTACCTATAAAATATACTGCTAAAAATAAAAGCACTAACTAGGAATGTTGGTGCTATGTATGCCTAGATAGCCTAGCCTTATGACATGCCGCTGTCACCCATCCAAGCATCAGACATTGCACCTAGCCAGCCAATCCGCTAAAATAATATGATAACTGAGCAATTGAATATTGTTATTTAGAACTATAGGCCCTGCGTTTTTGTCGGCAACTTATTATCTTTCTGGCGGGCACTTTATGGGTGCAATTGAATTAATTAGCAAGAATTGAAAATAAAAGTAGGTTTTTAAAGAGTAAAGAGGAGAAATGTTTTTTTTTTAATTTGTGAAGGTTACCGTAGATGGCACAAATGATTTTGATACTTTAAAAAACTTTTTGTTAACTTGTTAATAATTAAAATCATTACTGAATTATATTAATTTAATTATGTACTGTAGCGGTTGATTAAAGTTATCTAATTTTTTGGAGTTGTCAATACCAAATTGATGCGTTAGATTTCATAAATGTTGGTCCACACGTGACCGGTGCTTAGTTTCAAAGGATGCTAATGAATTCAGTTACTCCCTGTAATTTGTAAGCAAACAGTGTGCAAAACATTATCTTAACCGACCCGTATTATGTAAAAATTGCAGCAGCAAAGCAACAACAGTAGCAAAGCGACAGCAAACGGTCACAGTCGCCCGCCTGTCGCTGAATGCACTCTAGCCTTTGATACTAGCGCCACTAGTAACAGAGCAGCAATAGATGGAAACAAAATAATGCACTTTTTAGTTCATCGATTGTCCGACAGACGGTGATCTAGCGCTCGATCGCTTTCTGCTCTGCCAAAGTGACGTTTGACAGCAATGATTGCGAAATTTACGCCTGTTGCAAACTTTACGTAATAAGCTAGCCGGACAGCCGATTTGACGTAAAGTCAAACAAACAATCAAACCACTATTATACAATTTAAAATATATAGGTTTACTATATTATAATTTTATTTAACACCACAAAACTAATGTCAATTGTAATGTCGATTGTACCATTTCTCTTTGATAACGCAAATCTTGCTATCCCGTTCCGACAGCCGAAAACGACAGACCGATCTACGTGTAAGGGCCAATTCAGACAGCACTTAAAAGTGTTCAAGCATTTTGCTGCTGTCTGCATTGCCCCTAAAAGGGGTTAGAAAAATTATATTTTTAATTTTGGGACTGTTTTTTTTTTACTTTCTATTATTTCTTTAGAGCAACACGTTACAGTGTAGTATAGATATTGTAAGTATCATTAGACCGATAAATACAGATTTTTACTGCATTATGAGATAATTTGAACTATAAAAATCGACATATCTCCCATCTCCCGAGAAAGCCTTCAGATCTTCATTGTTCACCCACCAATGAAGGTCTACGTGGATCACGCCATAAACATTTCTTGCGTTTTCATTCACCGAATGCTTTCTAGAGAGATGAGATAATTATGTCTATTTTCATAGCTCATGCTTGTCTTGCAGTCAAGTCGGAAGACGTCCGGCTGAACATAAACGGCCACGGCCAAATCACGGCTAACACCCAACGATCACATACATAGATCCTGGCCCCTAACTAGGATCCCCTGTATCTAGGGAGCCAGGAACTACGAGGACCATGCTCCCACAACAGACACAGAACAAGTATCTGAGCTTTTTTCCTGTTTAAAAATACTTGTTCTGTCGCGGGAATCGAACCCGCTGCCTCCGGGTTGTGAGCCGACCTGCTCAACCACCACACCACAGAGGCTGTCAAAACATAGGCCTCCCCCTCAGAACGCTACTTGGAACTTTAGGGTGGTTCTTTGTATCTTTGGATTACAATTAAATTTTAGCACTTTCTGAGAAAAAAGTCTTGATAGACACAACAAAGTGATCTAAAACGGGTTGCAATAGATCTATGAAAATGAAGAAAACTATGAAAACAAACTTTTTAGGGCATAACTCACGTCACTGGAACAAACAACCTTTGTTCTACAACTTACAAAAACTTAAGATTTTTTTTCTAAATTTCCAAAAAAAAAAATCAAAAAAAATCGAAATAAAAAAAATTTGGTTAAAAAAAACTAGAACAAAAGTTGTTTGTTTAAATGATGCGAGTTGCCCCTTAATAGGTTTCCGGTAAATTAAAAATAACCCTGTATAAAATACTCCATTGCACAAAATTAAAAAAAAAAAAACGAACCATATCTAAGTATAGGATAAGAAATATCCAGGGAATGAGCAGCAGCATTCTCCTCGGTACATTAAAACCTGCGATCACCAAGCCGCCTGCCAAGCGTGGTGATTATGGAAAACCCTATGATAAGCGTCAGAAGTGGCGTTTTAAAAGGGAGGCCTATGTTCAGCAGTGGCTGCTATGTATAGGCTCAAAATCTCCAAACCCCTTTATTTTAACAAAAAAATTATACAATTTCGACACAACAACTGCATTTTGCATTGACGTTACCTATTATAATTAGATAGTTTAAAATACTGCACATTAGCTATATAGCTACATGGCAGCACTGGTAATTGTATAAAAATAATTATATTTACAAGGTTGGTCGACGCCCGCGACTCGTATTTGAAGTCCTGATGATGCCGTTTTCACCTGAAAGGAAATTAAAAAAATATTCCGATATGTATTTGCTTAGCGGTAAACTATTTAATATTAAATTAAATTTACAACAAAAAATTGTATAGTGCTCCCTGTTGCACTTGCAAGACTAATAAGATAATAGCGATGTTCCACTATCTTATCGATATACACAAAAACACGAAATTGAGACAATAATACTTATTTACTAGCTGTGCTCCGCGGTATCACCCGCGGATAAAAAGTAGCCTGTGTTAATCCAGTACATAAGCTATCTCTATTCCAAATTTCAACTAAATCCGTCCAGTTGTTTGAGCATGAAAGAGTAACAAACATACACACATACAAACTTTCGCCTTTATAATATTAGTGTGATTACATAGGCACATTATGTACTTTGTTTATAACAATGTGCGCTTGAGGTTGAATAATACGTCCATGTTTATGTTTCCAAATGTCGAATACATATGTAAGCATAATACAAGCCTCGCTACTTGTATTTATGTGCACCTGCAGGGAGGTGACATCTAACTGTTTCAGACTGCGCCAGCGCGTGCTCGGAGACAACTTTCCGGAAGTCGTTACGCCGTTATGGTAGCCAGGTACCAGTTTATCGATAAGTGGCGCCCCGCACGTGCCTCTCCCTACTGCACTGTGTATGTATGGCCTCGCGGGCAGTGAAGGTTTCACTCGAGTATAGTTATTTGTTGTGCACGCCCATAAATAAGGGTACTGTGCCTACCAATGCACTTTCCATACATGGAACAGTATATTTGTAATAATCACGACGCCACTGCAGTCATCGGTTTGCGCGCTCTCTGTGCGCTTGTATCGTCTCTTCTACAAAATATAATAAACGTCATAATGTATTAAAACGAATGAATATTGTTTATCGTCACCACTAGCCTCCCATCACCTACCTACGCATAGGTAACAGGCAAAGTATCAAAGGGTTGGACGTAAAAATACGAAACATATAATGTTTTTTTATTGTTGATTTATTTTAACTTTCATTTCACGTTTACCTAAAACGAAAACAGTGCTTTTCTAATTGTATCAAAATCAGGGTTAGGTATGGTATCTAGTTAACAAACGGTAGGTGTATGGTCGGGAACAGTAACATGTAGCTACCTTCACTCCTGTAGCGGCGGCAGCGGCGGCGGCGTGCGCCACACGGCGGAGGAGGTCAGCTTGAGGCTATGGTCGGGAACAGTAACTTGTAGCTACCTTCACTCCTGTAGCGGCGGCAGCGGCGGCGGCGTGCGCCACACGGCGGAGGAGGTCCGCTTGAGGCTATGGTCGGGAACAGTAACTTGTAGCTACCTTCACTCCTGTAGCGGCGGCAGCGGCGGCGGCGTGCGCCACACGGCGGAGGAGGTCCGCTTGAGGCTATGGTCGGGAACAGTAACTTGTAGCTACCTTCACTCCTGTAGCGGCGGCAGCGGCGGCGGCGTGCGCCACACGGCGGAGGAGGTCCGCTTGAGGCTATGGTCGGGAACAGTAACTTGTAGCTACCTTCACTCCTGTAGCGGCGGCAGCGGCGGCGGCGTGCGCCACACGGCGGAGGAGGTCCGCTTGAGGCTATGGTCGGGAACAGTAACTTGTAGCTACCTTCACTCCTGTAGCGGCGGCAGCGGCGGCGGCGTGCGCCACACGGCGGAGGAGGTCCGCTTGAGGCTATGGTCGGGAACAGTAACTTGTAGCTACCTTCACTCCTGTAGCGGCGGCAGCGGCGGCGGCGTGCGCCACACGGCGGAGGAGGTCCGCTTGAGGCTATGGTCGGGAACAGTAACTTGTAGCTACCTTCACTCCTGTAGCGGCGGCAGCGGCGGCGGCGTGCGCCACACGGCGGAGGAGGTCCGCTTGAGGCGCGCGCGCTCGATGCTGGGGAACAGGAGGCGCAGGTCGGGGGAGTGGACGCGGACGGAGAACAGACGGTCCACGTGATGTTGGGACGCCTTGAACTGCGTCTGTAACGTAGCGCGACGGATCTGCACCGAAGGAAACGTCTTATTTAGGGTCTAATCAACGTCATACTAATGAGTATTGTCAGCAAATAAGCTAGTGTATGTCCAATATGGTAATAAGTTCACGAGGTACTTTACGTATATTAAATATAGCATAGGACCCAATATGGAGCCCTGAGGCACCCCTATATGTAAAGTACCAACCGCTGAGTCAACTCCATTTATACACGAGACTTCGACTCCGATTTAGCAGATACGTGCATATTAAATTCAGCTCCAGTTCCCTCAAAGCCATAGTACTAAGTTTTAACAACAAAATGTAGTTGTGTAGTAATGTAGTTGTGTGATCAAATCGTAGTAAGAGCGGTGGGACAGGACCGGCTAAACAATATTAAAATGGTTATAAGTAGAAAGGTGAAATGGCATTAGGCAGGTCACATCGCCCGTAGAACTGACAACCGATGGGGAAGAAAGCTTCTCGAGTGACGAACCGGAAGACGTAGCGTAGCCCCCCCGCTCGGTGGACCGACGATCTGGTGAAAGCCGCGGAGAGCCGATGGATGCAGGAGCCGAACAGCCGTTCATAGTGGCGTTCTATAGGGAGGCCTATGTTCAGCAGTGGACGTCTTCAGGCTGTTGATGATGATGAGTAGTAAAGGTATATCATACCGCACTAGTGCTCCAATGCGGTATGGGTCGGTCTGGTGGTTCCTCTTCCTCATCAGAGTTGAGGTACTGGAATCCATCCTCCATGTGCACCGGCCGCATGGGAACCATCGGGTGGCCACCAGGGGTGCTTGGTGTCTTGAACGGGGTGTGCACTGGGGAATATTTGAAGAACACGTTTACAAATACATTTTTAAGGCAAAAAATGTTTTGACTACCAAAAAAACGCTTAGAGCTCTCTTGCCATAAAAATATGATTATTTGAAGACCAAAATTACAAAAAGTAAATAATCACAAAAAAGATTTTCGATAAAGCAAATTCGAAAATTCCACTGTGCAGAGTCTGTTGGCTGTGATAGGTTATACGACTAAAGCGGAAGCGAAGCAAGCTCTCAAGCGGGATTAGAACATGGGTGCATCATGTTGTCTACTTACTTTTGTCCTCGTGCCTCTGTTTCTTCTGCTTCTCGATGTACTCGCGCTGCTTCTGTTCGATTTCTTTCGCCATTTTAGCCGCTCCTCTTTTCATACTGAAACAAAAATTATATTGTTAGAAGCAGATTTCTAGTTCTCTTTCCCGGAAAAAGAACTTCTTTTGAAACTCATTTTGCTTGCTACTTTTTTTTTTGAATGTTTACAAAACTGGGAATATGCCTCTTATGGTACTTAAAAAAACTAACCTTAACTGCTAAAATCATGCGGTGGACATATTCCCTTCTAGATGTAAACCTAACTTGCGTTTATAGCTAACAATATGACGCTATCTCTAGCTGCTAGAGTGCTAAACACGACTAATACAATTAATTTCTAACATACAAACAATATATAAAATAATAATATATATAACTTAAGTAATGACAAGTGCTACATAAAGTATAATTTGTGACAAATGCAATTAAATTAATAACCGAGATGGAGAACTTGTGGTAATACCAATTATTACAAGTTACATGATAGTATCTCAGTAATACGTCGTCTAACTGATGTTAGCGAACTATCATCAAAAATGTCAAAATCATACTTTACTCTATCATAAGAGTCACACATTCGGTAAAGTGAAGAGTGCTTTAACATATTAGTTTTGCAAATGTGAAGAGCAAATACGTGCTTATTAGACAAGAGGCGATTACCTGGACGAGGTACTCGGGGTGATATTTTATGCAACATATCAGGACAATCAACTAAACCAATAGATAAGTTATATAACATGACAATGTCAAAAGCAGTCCGAAAAATTTTTTATAGGCATAATTTTATAGTGTCTCAATCGAGACTTATAAGACCGCAATGATTTGCACATATTATATCCATATAAGTTATATGGTACAAAAATTTCTTCTGGACCCTCTCCAATCTATCTGAATGAACCCGGTAAACGGGATCCCAAACAACACTACCATGATATGTTTGACATTAAGCACTTTGTAATTTTATATGCTTAGAAACCATATCATAAATAGGGAATTTTAAGTTTACCGATTTCTTGACTTGTATAAATGATAAAAAAAATAGGCTGTTTATGAACTGTTTTTAGTTAACAAGTTTCGCTACCTTGAAAAAAATAAACTTGTCCATTTGTCCTGACGACTTTGATAAAGTCTTAGGTAATAGTAATAAAAAGATTGTATTACAATAGTAAACTAGTGTAACTCACGCCTCTTGTTCTTCGATCTGTTTCTTCCGTAGTTCCATGGCCCGCCTTTGTTCCTCCGCTAGCCGTTGCCGCGCCATCTCCTCCGCCTTGCGACGCTCCTCCGTCTCCGCTACCTTACGGGCTAGATCTTGCTTTTTCTACGTGAAAAGATGAATTAAATGATTACGGTATTCCGGTTCGTGGTCGCCACTCGAGAACATTTTTTCCCCATCGCTTGTCAGTTCTACGAGCGATGTGGCCTGCCCATTGCCTGAACAACTTGCTAATTAAATAATTATTTCCAACAATCGGTTTTGGTCTTCATTGGTCGGTATATTGGGAAGTGATGGCGTGTCGGTACTCACCCGCTCGGCCTCCCGGCCCCGCACGGCGCGGCCGAGGTCGGCATGCGCCTGCCGCTCGGAGCGGGAGCGTGCGGCCGCCTCCTGCGCCTCGTGGCGGGCTTGCTCCGCCAGCGACCGCGCCAGCGCCGCGGCGGCCATCTTCTCCTCGCGCTTCCTGTTGTACAACCGTCGCACTTATACCGGGGGTCATTGAATTTATTAGGATGCTGTGAAACTAGGTACCTACTCCTGACACCGGTCACGTGTAGACCAATATTTATGAAAGCTAACGCATTGATTTGGTATTGATAATAACTCCAAAAAATGGGATAACTTAGTCAACTGTTACAGTACACAAAATTATTTAATGAAGTACTTAATTGCATGCTGAGTCCGGACCTAGTCATGACATCACACAATATTCATCATCATCATCATTAACAGCCTGAAGACGTCCACTGCTGAACATAAGCCTCCCCCAGAGCACGCCACCTTGAGCGGCTGCTCGCCTCCTCCATCCATCGGCTCCCCGCGGCTTTCACCAGGTCGTCGGTCCACCGAGTGGACCACACAATATTACATTATATTTACGTGCTAATGTTGTATGTTTACTTTTTTATTATTATTTTTTCTTTCATTCTTTCTTTCTTTACTGTTTTTAATTGTTACATACTTACAAGGTTAAAAAACTTTTAAATGTATAAAAATCATTCGCACCAACTACGTTAGGTGCCGCAGCAATCTTTATAATTAAAAATATTTTCATTTGCACTATTTAATAATCGATGTGCTATCATGTACACAATTTATGGTAATGAAATCAACCGCATCCTGTATATCACAGTGTAATAAGGTACAAAACGGAAAAGCAAAAAGACCAGTAGGCCAAGAACATCTCGTGACGTGATGTTTACGAGATGTGGACATAACGAAATCCTACAGCCCGCCTAGCACGGACGGTGCACAAATTGCCTTTCTCCTGGTTGACACATTGTATTTATCTGCGCAAAATTAGTTTTCATGTAATCACGTTGAGTAATTAATCTATTATTGGCAAAAGAACGCAAGAAAATTTGAATTTGCCGCGCTAGTAAAACGTTCCACCTTAAGTACGATTATTTTTGAGCTCACGTCGCCCAAAGAGACAACTAAAACATGCAGTGACGTCACTTTTGGTCCTTCACAGTACCTAAGCTGTAGTAACTTTACATACAGTCTCTTTGGCATGTGACTTCACAACGTGCGTTTTCATAGTAACTGTGGGGAATCTCCTGTTTTGCGAGAAAGAGACAAGCGATGTGGCCGTGTGGTCTCGGTTTGCGAATAGGGCCGCCATCTCTTCCCGTGGGTGCCGTAAGAGCCGGCTAAGAGAACATCCACGGAATTGGCAGCAACATTCTCCTCGGTACATTAAAATCTTGTGCGATCACCAAGCACCTCCCTACGATAAGCATCTAAAGTAACGTTTTATGGGGGAGGCCTATGTAATTATTATTTTTTCACAACCCCCACAATCATCATCATCATCATTAACAGCCTGAAGACGTCCACTGCTGAACATAGGCCTCCCCCAGAGCACGCCACCTTGAGCGGCTGCTCGCCTCCTGCATCCATCGGCTCCCCGCGGCTTTCACCAGGTCGTCGGTCCACCGAGTGGGGGGCCGGCCTACGCTGCGTCTTCCGGTTCGTGGTCGCCACTCGAGAACCTTTCTTCCCCATCGGTTGTCAGTTCTACGAGCAATGTGGCCTGCCCATTGCCACTTCAACTTACTAACTCTAAGAGCTATATCGGTCACTTTAGTTCTCCTGCGGATCTCCTCGTTCCGGAGCTTATCTCGCAGGGAAACACCGAGCATAGCTCGCTCCATAGCTCGCTGCGCGACTTTGAGCTTACTAATGAGGCCAACAGTAAGAGACCATGTCTCAGTTCCATAAGTCATCACTGGCAACACACACTGATTGAAAACTTTCGTTTTCAGGCTCTGCGGTAGACGAAAAGATATAACCCCCACAATATGGGTACCAAATGATAGGGCTTAACTAGTAGAATACAGTACAATATAAAAAAATATTGCCACCAACAAACATTGCCGTCATTTATTAATTGACATTTGATTACTCTCTACCTAATTCTATTCTTTTTGGTTTTTATTTTTTTGTTATTTATATTAATCTATTTAAAATAAAATGACCATGACCTCATTAATGAAATAAATAAAAAAATTACCTTCTCTGCAGTTCTCGTTTAGCTTCCAATATGGCTTCCTTCTTCTTCCTAGCATCTTCTACCAGGCTCTCTTCTGCGGCTTCCTTTAGTTTGTTGATAGTGCTGACCTTGGACGCCGATGATGACGTCAAGGTCTTGGCCGGAGGAACGTAGGCGCGGGGCTTGCACGCTGAACTTGAAATCTGTGGGGATACAAGCCTTTGTACCATATACGTCCACTGCTGGACATAGGTCTCCCATAAAACGCCACTTTGGACGCTTATTATATTAGGTTTGCCATAATCACCACGCTTGGCAGGCGGCTTGGTGATCACAGTAGGTTTTAATGTGCCGAGGAGAATGCTGCTGCCCATTCCTTGGAATACACTCCCTAGGCGGGCCCTACACGTTCAATTTTACTGATCAATTAAATTGACGAGACCATTCGCGTCAATGGTTTCTCCATACAGTAAACAGAAAAAATATTGCTCAATACTAGCCCTACACGGTCAATAACATTGATCGATCACAAAGATTGATCAATAAAATTGAACGCGTAGGGCCCGCCTAGTCGGATTTTACGGCACCCGTGCGAAGAGATGGGGTGGTCCTATTCTCATTCGCTCGGTCAATGATAAATAATAACATAAAAAAAAAAAATTAGCCCATGTCTACCGGATTATAATAATTGACGACCTCATTTATCAAACTTGAATGAATAGTTTAGGAGTTACGGGGGAGTATACGTAAATACAAACATACATAGATTACACAGGCTGCTAAAACATAACGTTTCATTTTAGCTTTGCCGTAATCAGGTAAACATTTATAATGATTAAAATACATAACGAGAGATGACTCTGATGACATGATAATATGTTGTTCATTTCTCAGTTTTTTTTTTAATGTAAAAATCACGTATATTTTATTTGTTTATCATTTATGTTTGTTATCCAACGCCATCTATGATCGACAATTTTATGGAAGCTAGCTCCAAAAGATTAATAAGTATAATGCATGACTCCAAAAGCTTGTTATAACCACTTACATAAAAAGAAAATAAATGGCGACATACACTACACAAAAAGGAAATATATGGCGACATACACTACACAAAGAGGAAATAAATGGCAACATACACTACACGAAGAGGAAATAAATGGCGACTTACACTACACAAAGAGGAAATAAATGGCAACATACACTACATGAAGAGGAAATAAATGGCGACTTACACTGCATAAAAAGGAAATAACTGGCGACATACTAGTGTATGTCGAGGAAATAAATGTCGGCATACACTACACAAAGACGAAATAAATGGCAACATACACTACACAAAAAGGAAATAAATGGCGACTTACACTACATAAAAAGGAAATAAATGGCAACATACACTACACGAAGAGGAAATAAATGGCGACATACACTACACAAAGAGGAAATAAATGGCAACATACACTACACAAAGAGGAAATAAATGGCGACTTACACTGCATAAAAAGGCAATAACTGGCGACATACACTACACAAAGAGGAAATAAATGGCGATATACCTGAGGTGCTTTGCCATTGAATATAAGATTGTTCATCTTGGACAGCGTTTCAGATGAGAGCACCGGTTTTATTGTTTTGTCCGGAGGCGTTTGATTTTCTTCTTCCTGCTCCTGAAACAATATAAATATCTAATACATAACTTAATAATAAGCTCTTGTCCATACAAAAAGTGCCAATGCTTTTCCACCTGTAAATGTTATCCGATTTTGATGATTGTTTAATATGTTGTCTACCCAGTACAAAAATTAGAACACGAACGATCGTAAGTCTTCCTTTTTTTTTTTATATATACGAGCGACGAGCTAGTCGTTCGCCCTTAGAGTATAGACTAAAAGCATAGAGAGAACGTCATTATCTGCCAAGCGTACCACTTTTTTTGGACACTTTTTATATGAAGTGGACACTTTCATGTGAATGAGTCTGACAGATTTGTATAGGAAAAAACAGTTGACTCGAGTTGAAAAAATGGTACGGTGACATTTCGCAAGCGTAGCTAATTACTATATGTTTGTTTCTTTCCTTCGCCACAGACGTAGCGATACGTGTGAGCAGTACAAATATACAACCGTTTTGATGATCCCTCTTTGCTTTTAGTCTATACTCTAAGCGTTCGCCTGGTGCTAAGCGACACGGCCGCCCGTTACAGATGGCAGTGTCACTCGGAACTCCAAACCAAAGTTTCGCGTGACACCGCGCACTGCGCACGTCATCCTGAGACATCACACAGTCTAAAAAAGTTTTCTAGACTGGCTGGTTTTATTTTCCTTTTTTAACTTTTTACAATATCTTTGTATTTATAGCCACAAATGATGTTACAAATTTTTGGCGTCAAAATTACAACGTAGAAAAGTAACTGTAACTAGAACACGAAACATATTTTAAAAAAAATGAAGACGTACAAGCATAGCTTATAATCTATCCAAACGGTTGACACCAAAATCAAAAGGTTTTGCTAAGTTTCAGAGGGTGAAAACCGTTGGCGCCCTTAACTCTAAAATGTGGATAAATTCATTCATAGGCTCTGTCTCTATCATTAAGCCAAGCCAGAAGCCTTTGCGCAACCTAAACATTCTGACACCAGGGCTGACCACTTGCCTATAGGAGAAGTATCATACGTTTGAAGAGCAGAACGACGGCAATAACATTTTCAAATACCACTTTATCTCGTGCGAGACCGTGACAAGACTATGGTAGCGCCTAAGTGTGTCTCACTCTAACAGTGACGACAAGTTTTCTCGCGGTGCGCATGCTAGGCCATCTGGCGTTTAATACTGCCCTTTACGTTACACCTTCTGGATCTCATCTGGTAACGAGTTCCAAAGGTGAGCCGCTGTGACTTGAAAGGAGTTGTCTAAGAAAGATGTGGTATATTGTTTTATATGTCTAATGTTTAATGTAGATAACATAGTAATACCTTTTTGGCTATGGCGCGAGTCTTGGTCCTTGTTACTCGAGACGCCATCTCTTCAAATTGTTGTACTTTTTCTTTCACGGCAGACCTGAAACCAAAAAACAATAGGCTATTTAACTATGAAATTATCAAGTAAATATCATTTTCAGTTCTTGAAATTATCAATAATTAATGTATCAATGAACTAAAGTGACCGATATAGCTCTTAGAGTTAGTAAGTTGAAGTGGCAATGGGCAGGCCACATCGCTCGTAGAACTGACAACCGATGGGGAAGAAAGGTTCTCGAGTGGCGACCACGAACCGGAAGACGCAGCGTAGGCCCCCCACTAGGTGGACCGACGACCTGGTGAAAGCCGCGGGGAGCCGATGGATGCAGGAGGCGAGCAGCCGCTCAAGGTGGCGTGCTCTGGGGGAGGCCTATGTTCAGCAGTGGACGTCTTCAGGCTGTTAATGATGAATGTATCAATTGAAAAAAGTGAATAAATCACGAAATAATAAGCTTTTAAAGTTTCTGGGCGGGGCATCGCGTGTCCCTTTCTCGCAAAACGGAGATTGTATGGCCTAGTGTATGTTAACTCTTTATACAATCTCCTCGCATGCGACGTCACAAGCAAAGATGTTGGCTGTACAGCTACCACAGCTTAGTAACGAGGTAATCATTTCTGACGTCACTGCGTGTTTGAGCTCTCTCTTTCTATTCTTGTATTTTAAAATACGTTTGGATATTTTTTTTCACGATAGCAAATTTTTATACAATAAAATAATATTTTATTATTATTTATTTCTTGATAAACGTGTGATTGTCTACCGGTCAATAGCAGTAGATATATCAGTCAAATTCAAATGAAAGAATGATTTAATGAGATAATTTAATTTTTATACTTGTTTGTGTGTCAGGTTTCAAAATGATACGTTACGAAATGTAAGTTTTTCATACAAACGTTTTCCCCCTTTTCATCCCCTTGGGGGTTAAATTTTCATAAATCCTTTCTTAGGACGCGCCCACGTCACAAAGAAGCCACCCTCCAAGTTTCAAGTCTCTACATTCAGCAGTTTGGGCCGTATGTTGTCTGTCAGTCAGTTGGGACAAAGCTTTTTATATGATAGGTGGTAGGACTTTTCTGCAAAGTTCTGTCTAGGTAGGTACCAACGCATTGCCAGTTATTCTGCCGCCAAGCAGTAGTGTGCAAGCACTACTGTGTTCCGGTTTGAAGCGCATTGTAGCTAGTGAAATTACTGGGCAAATGAGATCCAATCTCACGCTCTAGTAATCATATTACTGGACTGTGTGATGTCTCAGGATGATGTGCGTAGTGCAGTGTCACGCAAAACTTTATACTTTAGAGTTCCAAGTGACACTGCAATCTGTTATGGGCAGCCGTGACGCTTAACATCAGGCAAACGACTCGCTCGTCACGTCATTTGTTCACATAAAAACAAAATAATAATAGATTGTACTTACAAAGGCAACGTTTCTGGTACTTGTTTTCTTGGCGGCGTCTTAGCGTCCTCTTGTGAATCGCTGTCATCTGTCATAATGGAGTTATCTTCTGTGATGTTTGCGGGTTTTGTACCTGAAGGAGAAACAAATGAATTAAAAGCTATATTTTTGGGGACAATTCATTATTTTATTTTTATTTTACATAGAAAACTAACAGCTGCTTAGAAGCTAATAAATAAGAGAAAGTCTTAAATAGTTTCCGCTTGTAGTTATAGAGCTTACAAAGCTTTTTTTTTGCCTTGTATTTTGGCTCCACGCATGGTGTATTTAGCCAGTGTCAAGAATTGTCATTTTCATCGTGCTATAGAATATTTCACATAATGTTAAGTCTTAGTCACAGTCATAGTCGAGTCTAAGTCAGGTTGTCATAGAACAGTCTAAGTCATGCCCCAGTAAAGTGGTGGCAACTTTACTAGAAGCTTCTACGAAATTTTGGAAGCAACACGAAAAACCACGTTTCACTACATTATATCACTTGCCCATCCACACTTATGCTCGTAATTCAGCACTTAATGCGTAAAACGCCACCAATTTTAAATATTAAAACTGCAAAAAGCAGAAGTTTGGAAAAATAATACAATGCAATGACGTGGACTTTTCCGTGTTCCCGCTAAAAAACCTTATTAAGCTTATTATGTCAAAGCGAAGGAAGGGTAGGGCAAACAAGGTGTTTTTTGACACGTTTCCTACCGTACTTAGAGCATGTGGAGCTTCGAATTTAATATATCATGTAATTCATTTAAGTCTTTTGTGATGACCGTAAATACAAGATTAATAAATATGGCTCTATAGAAAAAAATAGCAAAGCTCCCTCAAAAAATTTAATCATTCCAATTTTACTGAGTTTCTACCGAATATATTTTTACAAAAAAAAAAAAAAAGTGTATTCCCAACAAACATACACATTTTGTGATTACTTCATAATTTTGTAAAATACTATATATACACAGATATTAATTAAAAACCGTCAAAATCAGTCATTTCGTGCGTTGTCTTTGTCGTAAGCGCCACGCTAAGTGCAGACTGAATTGATATTTAAGACTACGACGTAAAGGTCGATGTTTCTTTGGACGAATTTGGACCTGCTTATCTGACCCTACCCTTCACCTTAACCGGCGGCGCTAGAAGAAAACGTATAATCTTGGAAACGTGACGCCGAATGAGAATTTTGTTTGATACAAACCTTGTTCGTTTTAGTGTCAGCTATCGATTCACATAGGTTTTATGAGTGGCCGCTATTTTGAAAAAAATCAAGATGGCGGACAGTCAGTATGCCAGGCTTTATACTAAAATATACAAGGCCTTTTATCTTACTTACCTTTATCTATAACGATTGTAGCATCCATAATGGCGTTCTGCGGTTTGTCCAACACCATAGTTTGTCGCTCACATTTCTCTAGAACAACCGTCTCATTCATGGCACGCTGAAATATACAATATAAGATTTATTGCACATAGTGTGGTCCAGCTGGCTAATTACGTAACTCGCAACATGTTTGCAACACGCGTAAATTTCGGTTGGAATATGAAACACGAAGAAATAATAATGGTGTTGACATTGACAGATATAATGGCATGGATTCATAGATAACTGCATAAACCCTATCCTATCCTACTAATATTATAAATGCAAAAGTTTGTGTGTGTGAATGTTTGTTAACTTATATCTCCATAACAACTGAACCGATTTAGATGAAATTAGGAATGTGAATAGCTTTTAAGCTGGATTAACACATAGGATACTTTTATCCGCGGGTAACACCGCGGGGCACAACTAGTAGTTTTATAGAACTTTAGATTCCCTACATCTAAAAATATACAAGATATCTAGAAAAAATGGTAAAAATCTATTGCATTCGTGAAGCACACTTGGCTGTTTATTTAGAAGGTTGGGTCAAGAGTCGCCTGTCTCCTTTCATCCAAATCCGTCGAGCCGTTCTGACGTTTAGAGGTAACAAACATTCACACACAAACTTTCGCATGTATGTGTGTGTGTATGTGTATTGATAGTTATTGTTGTAGGAAGAATATGATAATGATATTTATGATTTTTATAGCAGTATCGCCTGCTCAGCGTAATCTACAGATTAATTTGTAAAGGAAAAAAAATTTTTTGGGACAATTCTCAAGAATTTCTTAATAGGTGGCGTTGGCAACGGGTTGGCAACGCCATCTATTGTAAATTGTTGGTAAGTTGGTTGTAAAAGGTGAAGGATAAATTCGGACACGAGACCACTTGTCACGGTAGCTTAAGTAAAGCATGTCCCGGCTTTAGGATGGATGGATGCGGGTTCAAGTCCCGTTCGTGATTCAAATTTTTCCTTTACAAATTAATCTGTATGATAATAATATATCTGTACTTACAATATTTTTGGGAGTGATCGGATCATGATTATAAACTCCGTTGGGAAGTACCACGGTCTGATCCATGTCTCCAGCTTTAATGACCTTTGTTTCATCTAAAATCACATCAACTTGATCATTCTCAATTTTTTTAACATCCGCCAACTCTTTGCCAACTTTCGATTTGGCCAGCTTGTCTTCGTTTTTAGTTTTGGCCAACTCCTTGGCGCTGATTTTAGTTTTGACATCATTTTCAAAGCTGTCGGTTTTGGCCAACTGTGTGGTGCCGTTTTTATTTTTGGCAGCTTTCTCAAAGCTGTTGGTTTTGGCCAACTGTGTGGTGTCGTTTTTATTTTTGGCATCCTTCTCAAAGCTGTCGGTTTTGGCCAACTTTGTGGTGCTGTTTTTATCTTTGGAATCTTTTTCAAAGCTGTCGGTTTTGGCCAACTGTGTGGTGCTGTTTTTATCTTTGGAATTTTTTTCAAAGCTGTCGGTTTTGGCCAACTCCTTGCGATGTTTGGTTGTCTGCTTTTCTTTCGCCAACTCAATGTCAGGGTTTGTGTTCTCTTTTTTGTTTCTGGTTTTGGTTTCCTTTTGGGATAGGATGTACGATGATCTCTCTGATTCTGATACTTTCTCTTCTTTGGGCGAGATTTCAGATTGAACTGGTTCTGGTTCTATAGGCTTAGATTGTTCTTTTTCGCTGGAATACATAATAAGGAATAGTGACTATTTTACCTACTTTCATTAATACTAAAGTGTTTGACCACATTGAAAATATCTCTGTCCTTTTCATTTGCCCTTTATCAGAAGAGTGTCGCCATACTTTTTAGTTTGTAAACATTTTTTATACTTACGCAGCTTTTCCTCTTCTCGTACGTTTTGGCCGCGGTTTTTCAGCTGGAGATGCTATAAAAGAAATTAAACACAAACGGTAATCAAGGAGTTTTTTAAGTTGGACAATACTCAACTGCATTTTAATGTTGAACGCGTTATAATGACATACCGGGTAAGCTGTCCTGCGAAGATAGTTCTTTCTCAGTATCTCCATGTGTAGTGGACAGTTTCTTCCTCCCACGCGTGCGCTTGGGGCGCGCCTCGGGCTCCGCCGCGCTCGCCGCCTCGGGCTCCGCCCCACTCGCCGCCGCGGGCTCCGCCCCGCAACCGCGGGACCTCGCGCTAGGGACTGGAGGGTCATAGAATAATAGTATATTGCTTACCTAGGGAGTAAACAACTATTTTAAAGGCGAGAATGTTTTTTTAGCTAGAAACTTAAAATGTGGCTACTGGTAAACTGTGTCTATTCTGCGAATGAATTGATTAAATGAATGCAGAATGTTACCTGTTTCATTTCGCGCGGTTTCGTTTTCATTTCATAGAGAATAGCTTTTTGTAGATTTCTTGTGTAAGACAAGGAATTCGCCCCCCCCCCCCCCCCCCTCCCACCATTCGGACTTCACGTGATAAATGGACGATCCCATAGGTACAATTATTTCTTTTATTTTTATCAGTAATTCATTTCCTACTAATAACAATTATGATACCTGGTGGTGCAGGAGCGGTGTCAGTCTGTTTCTTACTCCTCGTGGTCTGTCGTCGGCTACTCGATTCATCTTCACTGGTCTCCTCGGCTTGAGGCTTCTCCTTGGGGACTGCTTTACGTGGCCCTGGTCACACAATAAAATCTACTTATGCCCGTTTTCACCAAAGATCCCTAAATTTTAAGGAACCCTATATTAAAATATTTATGCAGGATATTTTAAAAATATTTAAATGACGTCTGACAGTAATTTTGAGATTAAAGGAAGCTTAAGGGATCCTCTGAGTTTAGGGGGCCGAAACTCGACCTCTTAGCGTTAATTGGCAGGTTAAAATAAATTATCAAAGCGCCAGTTTTTTTTTCAATTGTATCTGATAACGTGACGAGATAGTCGTTCACCTGATGTTAAACGTCACGGCCGCCCATGACAGTTGCAGTGTCACTCGGAACTCTAAAATGTAAAACTGTGCACATCATCCTGAGACATCAGCACAGTTGCTAGGTGTTATAATTATTACTTATGTACTTAGTCTTGTAATAAAATTACTAGACTGTGAAATCAGGTCATAAAGTCTCATTTGCCCGGTAATTTCACTAGCTACAATGCCCTACAAACCGGAACACAGGTGCTTCCACACTACTGCTTAGCGGCAGAATAACTAGCAAAGTGGTGGTACTAGACGACCTTTGCAAAAAAGTCATAACACCTGGTAAAATATCTACAACTACGCCAAATGGTTTTTTTTTGTCTTCGTTCCTCGCACATAGCCATGTGATCTTTGGATTGTAAGCAATCTATGTGCAAAATATCATCCAGATCCGTTTAGCCATTTTATCGTGGAAACCAAACAAACAATATTTTAGTTAGTAAAATTCAATGGAAAAGTAAGCATAGAGTTCTAGACTTACTAGCGATCGGCACGGCAGGTGGCGGCATAGCAATATCGTCCTTATTCACTTCCTGCTTAACTTCAATGTTGATTGGCAACGCATCTTCCGCATCCATTAGTTCGGGGTCTGACACTAATGATAATTTTTCTTGTTTTACTGAAAAGAAAAAAAAACATATTTCGCTCGAATCTTTAAAGGTTTTCCACAGGATTTTTCCGGGAAACATCCCATGTATTGAAAATAATAAACAAAAAAAAAATCATCAGTACCATCAACAGCCTGAAGATGTCCACTGCTGAACATAACTTTCCCACAGAGCACCACTTTGAGCGGCTGCTTACCTTCTGCACCCACCAGCTTCCAGCGGTTTTAATCAGAGGGTTTAAAGTTTTAGTTGTGTGTGTAAATAATTTGTGTATAAAATTTCATCTATTAGATCAGGGGGTCTGACGTGAAATCAAATTACGCCTATTTCGTTGCAATTCAATAGTTACATGAGGAGCAGGCCCGTCTTAAGCATATTCGGCGCTGGGGTGCAGCGCCGAATATGCCAGCTTCAGGGTCAGCTTGCCCCCCCCCAAGCTCCCATCTTAATGGAATCATTAACACGAAAACGCACACATGTTGCAATTTATGTAGCAATAGGATTCCAAAAGACAGGACAGCCGACAACAAAGCGAGTGCAAAAACTTCAGTAGTAGTTTATTATAAAAGTAGGAACCCCATTACAAGCAATGGCGAAGCGAGCGCCAAAATTTTTACCAAATATTGGAAGGGCATTGTAGCTAGTGAAGTTACTGGGCAAATGAGACTTTATGATCTGATCACTCAGTCTAGTAATCTGATTACTAGACTGTGTGATGTCTCAGGATGACGTGCGCAGTGCAGTGTCACGCGAAAATTTATTATTTTGAAGTTCCGCGTGACACTACAACTGTTATGGGCGGCCGTGTCGCTTAACATCAGGTGAACGACTAGCTCGTCGCATCAGTCATTGGCATAAAAAAAAAAGATTCTCCGAATTGTAGAAATTCAGAAGGCCGTTTCCTTCAAGTGCTATGTCAAAAGGCGCACCGCGCTCTTTGAACTGAATATTTTGCCACATACCAAACTATTAACTACCTACTTTGGTGAATGAATTTAAATTTTGGGTATAACAATAAGTGTGAAATTACACGTGTTGGAAGCGGCACGCGGCGCCTTGACCTATGATGTGTAATGACCTAGCTGTGCCCGCGGCTCTGCTCGCGTGGTCTCATTTTAGTAGGTTATACGTGCCTATCGCAATGTATGGCGGTCAGCTGGCGCCCCTAGGACTCCGCACCAAGGCCAACAACTCGACTTGTTGGTCTTTACTCTCCTTTACTTATATTAGCTCTAAATAGGTATAACATACCTGTGTTAAAGCTTAGATTTATTTATTAGAGATTAGTTGTTGAGATTTTCATCCACAGTTCAAAAACGATATCTCACTTACACGGCTATGTCGACAGTGTAGTTGGAATGAGACAGCAATAGATATGTCCACACTTTACAAAACTTTTCTAAAAGCTCATATATCTTACAGTTACTCTTATAAGATAAATAATAAATATTTGTGGATATTTCACCCAGCGCCATCTAGCCCTAAGCTAAGCATAGCTTGTGCTATGGGAACCAGATAACTGATACAATACTTAGATACTGATCCTATGAATACTGACCTTGTATGAGGGGCACATTGTTTGGCTCCATGTTTTCTTTGTTCTCATTTTGCCGCCTGCTTCGCGCCGATAGACTCGATTGCGTTTTGTCTACTCTATCAATCGATTTCTCCCTGCGAAGCTTCTGCGTTAGATTTACATTTACCTGCAGAGTAAAATAATCATAGTAAATAAATGATAGTTCACACATCTTATTCAGATACACTCAGAACCTAAATTTTTATCATAATGTAATGAATGACACAAATGTATAAAATAGTAAACTAAATAAATATGTATCCGACTGCTACTCACGAATAGTAGACTCACTATTCGTGAGTAACAGTCGGATACATATTAATTTAAAATGAATCACACTCATGAGAGTTTTAATACTAAGATAGTAAACTAAATGGAAGAATATAATTTATTTATTTCAAAAAGGTACATTTTTATATTTCCCAGTAGTACTAGTGGCACACTAGGTCAAGCCGACCTTAATCTCGACAACGTCTTGACCGGTTTTGCTCATGTTTGAGATACTTGGTTAGATATGAGTATCCCATGTTTCTGCCAAATATTATTAAAATAGGCTGGTAAATGGCACCGCAGCCAACTTCTCCCCTTTTTGTGGGAAATACCCCTTAATACCTTATTCTTATTCTACATGGGGGCGATAAGTCCTGCACTGACGTCCCGCTTGGGGTGTATTGTGCATTTCCCCCTGCCAGCATCTACCCGAGCCACCCCAGCTCCGTAAAATAGCGGAGTGTGGCTCTAGGCTGCTGGCACACAATACCCCTCCAATCAAAAATCGCCGACGACAACAAAAATCCCTAAATTCGTAGAACCTGTACGTCAAGTTTCGTTGAAAAATATGACCTGGATGCGAGTATTTACATCCGGACAGACAAAAGCAAAAATCACAAGTTTCTACTTTCAACAGAGTTAAAGCAGAGACTTTCGCTCACTACGTTCACGCGGTCAATAAACCTTTTGTTGCATTTTAATTGGTCAAATGCTTTCTCGAGAGAACAGATAAAATATGTCGAATTCTTCAGCTTTTGCTACCCGTGCAGGGGTAGGGATACAAGATATACATGTATGCATCACCTAAAGAGCTGCTAGTGTATTAAGAATAATAATAAATGCACAAAACACACCACATGGGGCATCTGTGCAGGATATCACATCACCCCCATTTAGGATTAGATACATTATCCCAGAGTTGGCGGCCAAACATAAATCTATCACAGATAAAAAAAGCTGCAAACCTGCTGGCTAATAATACTCTGCGCTTTAACGGATGCACTCCTCTTCACCCGTTTATCCTGTTCAGGGCTAAATATCCCATCCACCTCATTCTTGCTACGTTTCTTCGAAGCTCGCTTTTCTGGTTCCTCATTGGAACTTTGGCATCCTGCACTTGAAGACTTTTTGCTGGAACTACTTTTGGTTTCCGTTTGTGGTTTGTTTGATTCGACTGAAATATAAAAAAACAAGTGCATGGTAAAATACAAAGTTGATTTGACTTATTGGACCATCTTGGTATTTGAAAATATTGCCACGCTCTGCTATCTGCACATATGATAGAGACAATAGAGGCCATGAGTGAAGAATATACATATATTATAGCGTTTCAGGCAAAAACGGTTTTCACCTTAATCTTCAAATCGTAACAGAATCTTTTGATTTTGTTGTTAACCGGTTGAATACATTATAATCTACTCTTGTACATATTTGATTCTTTTGAAAATATGTTTCGTATACTGATTACAACTACTTTTCTCTGTCAGAATTTTGACGCCAAATATTCGTAAATTGAGGTGGCTATAGCTACAAATGAGATGAATACATAAAAAGGCGTAAAAGCTTAGTTTTTTACTGTGTAGACAACATATAAAAAAACATCAAAATTGGATACCATTTAGAGTGTTGGCGTTTTTTGTTTGTCAGTGTGGCTATATATTCTTCTTTATACCTTGTGTTATTATTGTAGCTCTAATCAGTTTCGGGTACTTTTAGCCAAAAATAGAGTCTGGGCAGGAATGTCTAAATATTCCATGATAAAAGTATTCTGCCTTATTTTGATAGCATAAGCAATCTGCGTTACTTTCATCATGAGCATCAAAGGATTGAAACATTAACCTCTTGACTCCCATGGTTGCAATATTGAGCATATATGATTGTTATTCTATTATTATGCAAAATGCTGGCATTCCAGGCATTAACAAAAAAATAAATTTTTCCTGTTGCTTAACTAGAGATTACAGTTAGTCTAAGACTGGATAAAGACAATTTACATTCACTATAAGAGCTGCTATGCTGCTGTATTGCTGCTAAAGTTAGACAGCTCCTAAACTTCACACATCTCTCTAAAGTCTAACCCCTGCTGGGTTAGAACGGATGGTAGATAAAATTGTCTTTCCCCTGTTTTACTCCACTTGACAAGTAAGCAAGTATGAAGAAAGTGACATAAAACGGGGAAAGACCATTTTGTCTACCGTCTGTGCTAACCCAGCTGGTTTCTTCTACATTTGTCCAACTTGTGACAAGTCAACACACCAAATACCATCCACTCATTTATTTACTGTGATAAATATGAAAAAATCAATTACAATTACCACAAAATATTTCATACATAAGAATAAACATGTCAAGGTTAAAAGAATATAATGGGAGTTAATTAGTTAAAAAAAATCATTGGTTGGAGACAGCTGATAATCAACAGGCAACCATTGAGCGTTCAGTATTTGGTGTGCTTAGTTGACACAAACTTAATGTATAATGAGAATCCAGAGGAAAGTGTTGTTAGCTAAGTTTAGTGCAGATGGTAGTCTTACGGGATTTTAAATGGAAATACAATTCTGTATCTTATTACAGTATGTATGGCAATTTAAACTTTATAAACTCATAAAATTAGAAGAGAGAACATTAACAATACCTGCCCAAGACATGGAAATCCTATGAAAGAAGTCAGATTGTAGTGATTCATGTAGAAAGCTATGTCTGTAGAATGCGCGTGTGAAATATGTTTAGGTATTATGTTACCTTCATCTTCGTTGATGCTTTGGAGAGTCGTCATAGCATTTTTATCCTTTTGTGTCTTCTCCCGCGCTTTGCTTCGACCATTTCGGAACTCCTCTTCAAACTTATCGAAATAGTCGAATGCAACCTGAAAACATCTGATTTTTCTTGAACTGAACACTGATATATCACTAATAAACACAAAAACATTGATAATACATTAAAAACTTGCAAATATCACTTGAAAACACGCTTTGGGAATAGTTAAACCGACACTCAAAACTGATTCTATTTTCCCATGTTGGTTTTTACCTTGAGATCGTCATTGAAATTTTTAGTAAATGCATATATCTCATTGATTTTCGGAAGTAATTCACTAAAAATTGGCATAATTAGTAAAAAGTTTCACAAATACGACAAGCGCCATAAAATTAGCACGAAACAATCGAATCGAAAACCGTTTGAAAATTAAAATGTCCTCGTACAGATTAGCCAACATTAAAAAAACGAAAACTGCTCGTATCATAGACAATAAAAAGTAAACTATTCGTGTACCGATTTGTTGGTTTTCAACTTGGACTAGTTTTCAACGGGTTCGGTCAACTATTCTATTTTATAACCATTGAAATCAATAACATTAACATTATAACAATATTTTATGTAAATGTTATGGCTCCTCGCAATAGAAGGTTACACGGATTCTTGTTGATATCGATCGGTTTGGGTTCGATTGTTATTATGATAGGAGTCACTATATTGTACAGCCCAGAATGCACGTCCAAAAAATGCACGGCCAGTATTGTACGACGTGTATTGCACAACCCAGAAAGAAGTCATGTACATGGACTCCGGGCTGTACATTCCGGGTCGTCCAATATTGCCAGTATATACCAATACTGCACAGCCAATATTGTAGACCCGTATTACTCAGCCTGTTGTTTGGAAGCCATGTACACTAATTCCGGGCTGTACATTCCTGGCCGTACAATATTTCCTGGCTCGTTTTGTTCAGGGCCTCCTTGCGAGGTTCTGGCTCTGCTTTTTCAAAATTACCCCCGGGTATGACAGAGTTGGACCACGTAGGGTCGGGGGCTCTGACACTACATTTGAAACGTAAAATCGATTATAACCCCCCCCCCCCCCCCCCCCCTTACTCGCCTGCTATAAACGAGGCATCGCAGTGACATTTAAAGATTCATTAGACTATAATATACTCTGTGTAGAAGTAGTGTCCCCTTCCCCCTTTTATATAGCAATAGTTTTGTCTAACAACCAATCACTACCAATCATTAAAAGAAGCTTATTTATTTAGCTGGGTATGGTATGTTTTGATCTCAGTATATGTACAATTGAATAATATGAAATAACTAATTATTGGGCAAATGAGACTTTATGATCAGATCACTCAGTCGAGTAATCTGATTACTAGACTATATGATGTCTCAGGATGACGTGCGCAGTGCAGCGTCACGCGAAACTTTATTGTTTTAAAGTTCCGAGTGACACTGCAACTGTTATGGGCAGCCGTGTTGCTTAACATCTGGTGAACGACTAGCTTGTCACGTCATTCAACCACATAAAAAAATCTTCCTGAGTAGTTATATCGATATCGTATTTTCATCGAAAGTAATGTCTCATCCCTAATATTAGTTCCATGGATGGACGCACACGGTGCTATCAGCGCCAAAAATACCAAATACAAATAATCAAAATGGCTTCTCATAACATCCGAGCACGATTAGAGAAAAAAACAATGAGGCCCCCCGTCTGTATGCGCGCCTGTTATATCTTTAGTCTATATCCTGTAATCTATAAATCCTGTAATCTATATAATCCTGTTATATCGCAAGGTTTACGGTATTGATGTAACTTGACCGTAGTCAATTGTTTTTTTCTCTAATCTGTGCTTGACCATGGATCAATCTCAAGAATCTCTCAACAGATGACGCTACCCACCCCGTATGTTGGTTAATAAACGGGCAAAAAGGTGAAGGGTTTTAGATATTGTTGATTGTTGGACGTGAGCTGCACAGAACACTATATTACTCCACCGGTATTATTATTATATAGGTTTTTTTTATGTAAACGGATGACGTGGCGAGCTAGTCGTTCGCCTGGTGTTAAGCGTCACGGCTGCCCATTACAGATTGCAGTGTCACACAGAAATATAAATTAAAGTTTCGCGTGACACTGCGCACGTCATCCTGAGACATCACACAATCTAAAAAAGATTTCTAGACTGTGAGATCAGTTCTTAAGTCTCATTTACCCAGTAATTTCACTAGCTACAATGCCCTTTAAGCCGGAACACAGTAGTGCTTGCGTACTACTGCTTGGCGGCAGAATAACTGGCAAAGCGGTGGTACCTACTTAGACGAACTTTGCAGAAAAGTCCTGCCACCTAGTACGGTATATCATAAACCTGGTAAGGTATATCATATAATAATATAGTATATATAGGACTAATCCTCCGACTCTCCGCCGCCAACCCCACACGACTACAGCCGGGACTGACACGGCTTAACGTTCCTAGCGAAGCGTTGTATACTCTTTGAACGTGCCTTCTGAAGCACGGTAGCACTCAGTTGTAAATACCACTTTTTGCTGTAGCAGTCACGCATCATAGTAGTGACCGCAGCGAATGTTGCTAAACTTTACAGATCGGTTAGAAATGGCTAGTCGTACTTCGCTATGAGCGCTACTTCAGTGCGATGTACTCCACCTTAAACGCTGCCTTATATAAAGTTGACACACTGAAGGTAGTTCACTGCTGTTCCCACTTCCCACTTCCTTATAGTACCAACCAATGCCAACTCTGACCCGCTCCGGGGCAGACGGAGCGGGAGACGGAGGAGGCGTTTCGCGCACCTTCTCCATCTAGACAATAGTCGTTAAGCCGAGTCAGAAGCTTTTGGGCGGCCTATAAATTTTGACGCCAGAGCTGACTACATGCCGACAGAAGAAGGTCACACTGAAGCGAAGATTAAGCACTTTTCTTTCAGTTACGCATTGTCAGTTTAGTTCTTTCATCATCAAGAGATGGCGTTCACGTATATTTTCGCATTTGCTTTTTAAACCTTATCATGGCGTGGTGAAATTCGTTCAGCCAACATTTAAAAAAATACAAAATTGAAAGAACAAATGTGGTCATCCCACACTATTATCATGTTTCCAAAACTGTTGCCAATGCCATCTAGCGAGATATAAAAAATGCTGAAACGACATCAGAAAAACTGATCGCTAATATAGTATACTTACATACTTAGTTAACTATTGTACCTATGTTCAAATTCCAAATATGTTTTTATTGCAACATGAACGGCATACCAACCACTTATATACATATTACACAATAATAGTTTAGATTAGCATACAATGACAATTAATTATGTTACATAGACTGTGTACCTATTACAATATCATGATAATGAAAATTGCGGAAAATAGAGATTATTGATGCCCCTGCTGAAAATAGGCTTCCCTTATAAAACACCACTTTGGACGCTTGGACGGTTTGCCATAATCACCACGCTTGGCAGGCGTCTGTGATCGCAGAACATTGAGGAGAATGCTGCTCCCCATTCCCTGCGTTCCCTTAGCCGGCTCTTACTGCATCCGTGGAAAATGATGGGGTGATACTATTTACTATTCTCAAACTAGCCCCCTAATTACGTAAAGTTTGCAACAGGCGTAAATTTCGCAGTCATTGCTGTGAAAGCTGTCAAACGTCACTTTGGCAGAGCAGAAAGCGATCGAGCGCTAGATCACCGTCTGTCGGACAATCGATGAACCAAAATGTGCATTATTTTGTTTCCGTCTATTGCTGTTCTGTTGCTAGTGGCGCTGGTATCAAAGGCCAAAGTGCATTCAGCGACAGGCGAGCAACAGGCGGGTGACTGCAACCGATTGCTAAGTGTTTGCTGTCGCTGTTGCATTGCTACTGCTGTTGCTTTGCTGTTGCAGTTTTTACATAATACGGGGGCCGTACCTACTAATATGGCCATGCTTTACTATGTAATCCAATAAAAATATTAAACAATACTTTCTCCTGTTTGTATGTATTGGTTCCACCGTAAAGTGCAAAAAAATGCTGTAGGTACTTACTTATATAGGAACCTGTCTGGAATCAGGTGCATTTTTATCTTGATGGAAATAATATTGTAATGATTGTAGGCAGATAGGCCTACTTTGCTCGCGAATCATTTGCGCGGACAGTCGGCAGACCACGTAGCTTGCAACACTGACAATGTTCTCAAGTGGCGACCATGTACCGGAAGACGCACCGTAGCGACACATGCAGGAGGCAAGCAGCCTAACACATCGACGTAAAGTGGCAAGTCTGTCGGTCTTTTACAGGTCGCACCATGGTAAATTTGCACAAGAACTAACTGCACGATCTTATTCTTCCGTCACCATTCCACTACCGGAACACCAGATGCTCGGCCAAGCCCCATGGCCCTTCATGGTCGAAATACCACCCATTCATAACAAGCGATTTGATTCCACGTTTAGAACTGCTAAGGATTGGAATGCCCTGCCAGCGTCTGTTTCCAGCCAAATATGACCCGCTAGCTAATTACATAACTCTCAACAAGTTTGCCACAAGCGTCGCAATCATTGTGCTGTCAAACGTCACTTTGGCAGAGCAGAAAGCGATCGAGCGCTAGATCACCGTCTGTCGGACAATCGATGTACTAAAAAGTGCATTATTTTGTTTCCGTCTATTGCTGTTCTGTTGCTAGTGGCGCTAGTTAGTATCAAAGGCCAAAGTGAATTCAGCGACAAGCGAGCAACAGGCGGGCGACTGTGACCGATTGCTAAGTGTTTGCTGTTGCTTTGCTACTGCTACCGAACGTGTTCAAGAGAAGAGTGAATAGGTACTTACTTAGCTAGCATGATACCTACCTACCTTCGAGTGAGAGCGTGGTCAAATGTTAGATGTCTGATGTAAAAAAAGACGGTCAATCTAGCGCTCTATGGGGGAGGCCTGTGTTCAGCAGTGGACGTCTTCAGGCTGTTCATGATGATGATGTCCAAATGCTAACGGATTTCATAAGTTGATAAAGCTGCCTCGCATGGTATAATACTTTACATAATAATGAACTGTGGCTATTGTATAATTAACTAGATACTTAAATAATTGTAATTTTCTTAATTATTATTCTATGTATGATAGAGTTGTTAAGAACATGTCGGGCCACGCTTGTAAGTAGGGTTCTACATAAAGTCACGTAGACGCATTTTTTTTATATGTTATTTTTGACAAGCAATCGTATATATGCGAAATTTTCACTCGCTTTTATATCGCTAGGAAACCACCAACCAGCATTTGGCTAGAGTGGCACTCTCCCTGTGAGAAAAGCCAGTGTCCTGGCAGTGCGAAATAAATTGGGCTTTTCCCGACGTTCATAAAAATAAGTCATACTTAAGTAAAGTGTACCTACCTAAGCTGATGAATGTAACATGGCATCGTACCCTTTTTGAGTAATTAAAATGTAAATTTTTATAAATAGCTCAAAATTGTACATAATGACTAAAAAAAATTCAGACACTAGTTTTTTCGTTTCTTTTCATTTTCTGTTAACATTTAAGTAATGTAATTTATGTAATATTTTTTTAACACCATCAGAAAGTAGAGATTTCAACGACCAAAAAGCCCACCGGCTTTTTTTAAAAAGCTGATATTTCGAAAACGTGTGCATACAAAAGCTGTAGATCTTTTTATTATCTTCAACTTTGCCATTTAAGTTTTTTCCATAGGACTTGTTATTTTGACAAAAATCGAGATAAGCCGTTTTTTACTCTTAAAAACTCACCCCCCCCCCCCACTTTCCGACCTCAGATCGCCCGTAAATTATTTTTCCTTTCATTTTTGTTATATTCTCTTCCTTTTCCAATTCATCCTACTATTATTTTTTTCACTTTTTACCATTATCAAAGGCTTCAGCCGTCTAGCTGTAGTTATGTTTACTAGGTGGTAGGACTTTTCTGCAAAGTTCGTCTAGGTAGGTACCACCGCTTTGCCAGTTATTCTGCCGCCAAGCAGTAGTGTGCAAGCACTACTGTGTTCCGGTTTGAAGGGCATTGTAGCTAGTGAAATTACTGGGCAAATGAGACTTTATGATCTGATCACTCAGTCTAGTAATCTGATTATTAGACTGGGTGATGTCTCAGGATGACGTGCGCAGTGCAGTGTCGCGCGAAACTATTGTTTTAAAGTTCCGGGTGACACTGCAACTGTTATGGGCGGCCGTGTCACTTAACATCAGGTGAACGATTAGCTCGTCACGTCATTCAATCACATAAAAAAAAAAAAAAAAAAAGGCGAAAGAAAAACAGGTATTCATTCCGGAAAATGTATTAGCTCCAGTGGGCAGGCAATCTCACTTAAATTCTTAATTCTTTCACTAAATTGGATGCTTGTAGCTAAGGTGACTAGAGTTAGAAGCTGGCTTTTTTTTTCGAGGTTGCTCTGTTCTCTGGGTCTGGGCCGCAAGCAACCCGCGGGAGTGATCCTGCAGCGAAGGCGACTTGTGTTAGAAGTTACTGGTGGTTCATTTTTATCCGCGGGTGAAACCGCGGGGCTCAGCTAGTTAAATATAAAGTGCAAAAGTCCAACATATTAGGTAATTTTTAATTTATTAATGTTTATTCTGCATCGCACTAACAACTAACTATTTTTCCGCTTTTCGTATATAAAGCACATCACTACGCACAACTTAATAATGAAAGTGTCACCTACTGGGGAAGTTACAGATTTATTATAAGTATAGATAAAAATACAGCAGTCTGTGCACAATCTTGTGACGCGCATTTGATAAGGTAAGTAAGTACCTACTTAATTCTTCATTACTTAAGAAATCCTTGTTTCCAGCTAACTATGATCTGGGGGTCTTCAAGTCGAGCGTGAACAGGTATCTTCTAGGCAAGCATGCACCATCGTAGACTGCCTCATCCCTTTCCATCAGGTGATACAGTGGTCAAACGCTTTGCCTATAAACAAAAAAAAAAAAAATTGAATGAAAATCTTATCTTCATCTTGCAGTTTTTAAGGAGTTTGGTGATTTTTGAATACACGTTATAGAATGATTCAATAATTATAATATTTTCAACCAACTTCAAAGAAGAGAAGAATGGTGAAATGCTTTGCCTATGAACAATATAAAAAAAATCGGTTGTATTTTGTTATTTTACTTTTAATATCTCCATCATCTATTTAGAAAATTATTTTTATATTTCATATTATAATAAGCATACTTTTAGTATGGTTCCATAGATATTTTATCTAAATAGGTTCAATAGTTTGGATTTTATATCAGAATAAGGGAAAAAATATAGGTATAATATGTATGATAATAAGTATCATCCAAGTATTTCTCAGTATTAGCTTTATAACTTTTATATTTAAATGATTTTCATAAAGACAAAATGGATCCAGCAAGGGCTGTAGAGGTGGCAGCGTTATCAAATCTAAGAGCAATAACCGCGGCGACGGCTCGCGGTGATTCAGATGTGCAGAGGTTCTACAGCAACTCCGTGGTGTTCCTCACGGGAGGATCTGGGTTCCTTGGAAAGCAGCTCATCGAGAAACTCTTGAGGTATATTGTAGTATGTAGTATATTGGAATGGAGGTCTCGTTCCCCAACCCGTTCTCCCACGGGGAATATTAATTTAAAAAAAAAGTATTGAAAAATTATCTCAGTAATGAATCTAAGCAATCTGTGTATACTTACAAAACATTCAAATCATGGAGCCTTACCATCACCTCTTAGCGGGATTCAAATGAAGACCTACTGTGTTTGCCATAAGAGCCGGCTAAGGGAATATCCAGAGAATGACTAGCAGCATTCTCCTCGGTACAGTAGGTTAATCTTCTGCGATCACCAAGCCGCCTGCCAAGCGTGGTGATTATGGCAAACCCTATGATAAGCGTCCAAAGTGGCGTCATATGGGGGAGGCCTTTGTTGATGTGATGTGTGATGTTTTTTTTTATGTAAACGAATTACGTGACGAGCTAGTCGTTTACCTGGTGTTAAGCGTCACGGCCGCCCATTACAGATTGCAGTGTCACTCGGAAATCTAAATTAATGATTAAGTTTCGCGTGACACTGCGCACTGCGCACGTCATCCTGAGACATCACACAGTCTAAAAAGGATTTCTAGACTGTGAGATCAGTTCTTAAGTCTCATTTGCCTAGTAATTTCACTAGCTACAATGCCCTTTAAACCGGAACACAGTAGTGCTTGCACACTACTGCTTGGCGGCAGAATAACTGGCAAAGCGGTGGTACCTACCTAGACGAACTTTGCAGAAAAGTCCTACCACCTAGTAATAGCTGAATGGGTTTAAATGAAAGGAATGAAGATAGCTTATAATTATACTGCTCTGCGGTATTTTGGACGAAGGACGAAGCTTCCCGAACGCTGCCCAGCCGAGTTACCAAATCCTTTTATTTTTTTCACAGATCATGTCAGATATCCAAAGTGTATATGCTACTTCGACCGAAGAAAGGAAATGATGTTCAGCAGAGATTGGACGAGATCTTGAAGGATCCTGTAAGTTTTCGAAGCTTGGAAGTAGGTATTCTGTACGAGAAACAAAAACATGAATCACGCAGTATAATAATTATTATGTATAAGTAGTCGTAATTCACCTTTAGATTATTGACTCGCAACCCCTTTCTGGCAAGTGCTACAAAATGAGGGGGCTATACGTGGCTACGGCGGGCTAGGTTTAAAACTGTTTTTTAGCATATTTCTGATCTGCGCTCAACTTATACTGGGTGGCGCAAAAGTACTGGCACTAAAGAAAATACTTTTATTTTTTTTATATGACATTTTCTGTCATTCTGTTGTTGAAAATTGTGTAGTGAACAAATGTAAAATACACTGAAAATAAACATGGACCGTTTTACTCCCCAAGAACGTGGAATAATTGTGTCAATGTTCTTACGGAATAATTCATCAGTGATAAGAACACAACGTGAATTTCGTCGACGATTTCCCCACCGTCCGGCACCGATTGGTCGCACAATTCGACGCTTTGCCACACGCCTTGAAGCAACTGGCTCAACATTGGATAGACCTAAGTCTGGGAGACCAAGAACAGGCCGTTCAGCTGAAAATATCGATGCTGTGCGCGAAGATGTGGAAGAGTGTCCAGAAACATCAACGAGGCGACGTGCCACGCAATTGGGCATTTCCAGACGGACCCTGCAGCGTATTTTGGTGAAAGACTTAAAGATGTTCCCGTATAAAACTCAAATGACTCATCAACTGCTGCCTGCTGACCACCGAGCTCGTCTAGATTACTGCCAGCGCGTCATAAACCTCAACCTTGAAGAGGATGATTTTCCTTCAAAATTGGTTATGAGTGACGAAGCGCATTTCCATCTCTCAGGGCATGTCAATAAGCAGAATACTCGGTTCTGGGGCACTGATAATCCGCGCATTATTCAAGAAACACCTCTACACCCACTAAAAGTTACTGTATGGTGTGGCATCTGTGTTGACAGAGTGATCGGACCCTATTTTTTCGAAGACGCTGGAGGCAATGCGATAACTGTCACTGGAGAACGCTACAGAACCATGTTACGTGAATTTTTGATACCCAGTTTGGACGAATTGGGGCTGGAGCACATCTGGTTTCAACAAGACGGCGCTACGGCACACACAGCGCGCGACACTATGGACTTAGTGAGGGACGCTTTTCCAAGCCGAGTTATCTCTCGTTTTGGCGATTTGCCTTGGCCTGCAAGATCACCCGATCTGACCAGTCCAGACTTCTTTCTTTGGGGTTTTTTGAAATCTCGGGTGTATGTGAACAAGCCACAGACTCTCGCAGCTCTAAAAGAAAACATTCGTCAAGAAATAACGAACATATCGCAGGAAGTGTTACGGCAAGTTATGCAAAATGTCATAAATAGGGCTCAAATGTGTATCAACTCTGGAGGTCACCATTTAAAAGACATCATCTTTAAATCCTAATGGTACGAAATTTAATGGCACAAATATACATTTAAAAAAACCTAAATCTAGTTTTCTAATTTAGAAAAAATGTTATAGCTGAACCAAATAGGGTCTTTACTTTTGCGCCACCCAGTATAAAATGCTTTGTCCTGACTGACTGACAGACAACGCACAGCCTAAACCGCTGGACGTATAGAATTGAAATTTGGAGGGTAGGCTATTTTTTGTGATGTAAGCGCGTGCTAAGAAAGGATTTTTGAAAATTCAACCCTTAAGTGGACGAAAAGGATAAAAAACGTTTGTATGAAAAATCTACATTTCTTGACGTATCGTTTTGAAAATTAACACACTAGTTTTCTAATTTAGAAAAAATGTTATAGCTGAACCAAATAGGGTCTTTACTTTTGCGCCACCCAGTATAACCCGCTCATTTTGCAACGCCATCTAGTTTTAGGCATATTTTTGACCTACGCTGTTTTCTCGGAGTTTTTTGGCATTCCTCTCCTCCTTGTTCCATGATCTAACCTAATAATTATTTCAGGCGTTCGACACATTAAAGCAGCAGCAGCCAAAATTCGCAGATAAAATAATAATCATTGAAGGAGACGTGGCTCAACTAAAACTTGGTATTAAAGATGAGGACTGGAGAACTTTAATTGAAGAGGTTGGTTGTTCTTATTTATTAACTAGCTTTTGCCCGCGGCTTCGCACGCTTGAATTGTGTTATTTCTACGTTTAGGTACTCTAATAATAGATCATGCATTTTCTATGTACCAAACAACAAATCCACTAAATCTTTTCGGAGCTGAGCACGTATTAGCACACGTGTAAAATGCATTTACCTATACGACGCGTACATAATTAATTTTGTTAATACTATTTAGAAATTACAAATACTTAAGTACACCACTGTAAAAGGAGTCGACATTTATATGTCCACTATTTTCCACGTTGTCTCATTTCACTGCACTTTCAACATAGTGGAGGGAGTGAGGAAATAACATGTGTACAAAGCTCAAATCAGAATCGCTTTTGCAAAGAATATTTCATTTTTAGGGTTCCGTAACAGTTTTGAAATAAAGAAACCCTTTGTGGCGAAGTTGGGCATGACATGACAAGTACGTCTCCACACTATCATGCCTGCCTAAGGTTCCATTATAGGTTAGGTGTAATGTACGCCACAAATGAAATGTTACAGAGCATCATTGAAAGGAATAGAGGAAACAGTTCTTATTTTTACTTATTAGGTGAGAGTCGCCTTTGATACCATGAAAACACCAAGAGCCACAGCTAAGTGGTAGGATCCTCTCACCAACGAGTGAAGTCATTATCAGATGCGAACTTACTTCTCCTCACCTTACCTTCAGGACCCGAAGGTCCCGAAGGAGGGTCCCCAGCCTTCCCCATTTGACCCGCCCTTACCACCGTGCAAAACTCTTTCTAATTCCTCTTTATTTCCCTTTCAATAAAACTCACATCAAAAGTTAAACTATCATCACAAGGGAACTCTTTGATCACAAGTAATCTTAGTTTTTAGGTCTAGTTTAGTTTAGTATACTTATTATTATATGTTATCTAAGTTTTTAAATGAATCGTGTTATAAGTTTGGAATATAAAAAGTAATCTTTGAACCACTTACTCAGCCTAGCCAGGATTATTAACAATTACCTCTCGTAATTGTTTCGTTGAGGTTATTCATTGCTACACCAAATTTTCTTAAGGTTAAACGTTTCCCATACAAACTTTGCTTGACTTAGGTTCAGTTCCAGGTGTGATTTAAAAGTCGTAAGTTGTGTAGCCGCAAAATCAATAACATTATTGTATAATAGCTAGGAAGTATATTATTTTAGCCTAGTAAATTCGACAAATTTTACATTTGTAGTGGTGCATTGTGCGTGCGACGTTGTCAGTTTGTGCAAGGTGTAAGCAAGTACACATTACTTTGCGAGAGCAGAGCGGCGCTATGTCGCAGCGCGCGATGTTGCCGATCCGTGTCCGTGTAACACAAAATCGTAATAACAAAATAATTCAAACTGTGAGGTATTCAACTCAGTGCTGCCAGAACTTTCCAAGTGTACATTTTGAGTTACTTATGATAATTATACCGTTACACCCCCGCTATTTATCTGATTGTATACTATTGGAAATTTTCATAGAGATTACGTATAATTTCTATTGTAGACGCGTTTCCTTTGAAAATGTCATTCATATCAGCAAAGAAAAGTGTTTTGCAAGCTGTATCACTTTTATCAGGAAAGGCAAATACAAGATCCAAGAAACTTTTTGACCGCTGTGCACTGGCAACACAAATTCAGAGTCTGTCGTCTGTTTTAGGTTAGGTATACTGTTTGTATTTTGTAAGTTTGCTGAACAGAAAAATGAATACACCTAACTTATCACAATCGAGTATAAAACTCACGGATATTCTGGGCTTATAAGTAACCGAAAACGGGTTCATGCTCAGCTCAAGCGTTTCCATGGCGAAGATGTTTCGTAAGTGTTGAACCTATACACATAAATAGAACTATTTTTTTTAGTACAAAGACTATCCTAGATTCCGAGTGCTTCGTCCCTACTTACTTATTTCTTTTTTTACAGACGGGCAGATGCATTGCAAAAAATCTAAGCCTACCATAGGTACCTAGTTAGAGGTTAGAAATTCAGTAGTGTTTCAAGTTGCCAAGGAAAAAAACGTTTTTCCACTTATATTCATAGATGGAAGACTGAAAATGAATGAAAATCACAATTATTATTACCAGGTATGTGGATGTGGATATTTGGATATGCAGTGTGAATACAAATGGATAATATTACGTTAGTACAGAAAATGTAATCAATATAGCTTTGAGAATCAGCAAGTTGAAGTGGCAGTGGGCAGGCCACATCGTTTGTAGAACTGACAACCGATGAGGAAGAAAGGTTCTTGAGTGGCAACCATGAACCGGAAGACGCAGCTTAGGTCGGCCCCACAAGGTGGACCGACGAAGTGGTCAGAATCGCGGGGAGCCGATAGATGCAGGAGGCAAGCGGCTGCTCAAAGTGGCGCCCTTTGGGGGAGGCCTATGTTCATCAGTGGACGTCTTCAGGCTGATAATGATGATGAAAGAAAATGTTGATGGTGTTGGCAAAAAAGTGCAGTACCTCTATATAATAAATAATAAGTAAAAACATGTCATAATGTAATATATTGTTTTGTCAATTGTTATATACCTACTCAAGACATTATGCGGCTATAAAATGAGAAGTGGTAATACAAAAGAAATATGTACTCGGAAAACATAAACCTCCTTGCGTAGCTGGGTAAAAATAAAGACTTGGTGGCGAAACATTTTCTATGTTCTAGCTTATGGTAATGCATAAAATCTTATGTGTTTGAAATAAATATTCATATTCTTTGGATTACAGGTACAAGGCTAAGGGTGACAAAAATGCAGAAATATTACTTTGTGTGCTTCATTTCACCAGTGCAACCAATCACTGTGTTAGAAATACCAAGAGACGAAGATTTTATTGAGAAGATGGTCCAGAAATCATCATTTTATAAAAAGTGCGTGCTGCCAAAAATCTTACTAAGAAGAGTAAAAAATAAATGCTAAATGTATAGATTTATAATAATTGAAAATAAATCTTTTTGAATGTAATCTGGACTTTTTATTTTACTTTTCAATCTAGTGCAGTACGTTGCGTACACTAAGCTAAATTTTTACCTAATAATAGCAATTATTGATATTATTACTCAGCGCAATAGATAGCCAATATATAATGTTTAAAAGTTATAGCAAAATAAAACTACGAGTATTGAGATTCGAACTCGAGTTACACGATTGCAAATCTACCAATGTTACAACTGCGCCATTTAGAAGCTTGACAATGTGGCCAATTTCACAATACACTAACTTCAGTTTTACTTTCTGCTTATGTGTGCGTTATTCGATTACATTATACAGGAATTGGATTTTGATTGACTTACACTCAAAAGTATAGGTATTACTAGGTTCAACTATGTCTAATATATGCTAAGAACACAATCAAAAACCCGCAAAATAACTTAAAATGAGTTTATTTCTTGTCTCTTCATCGTAAAATATATAAAAACATGTTTTCGGGGAAACAGCGCCATCGCGCGGATTTTGGTGCTTAGCAACACCTGACATTTAACCTTAATATCGTTTTACTTCATACTCGCTTCGCTATCTTTTTCTAAATAAAACCAAGGCAAGGCACCACTCCCGCCTTTTTTCTCTCATACAATAGAATGTTACCAGCACAGATAACCTAAAACTCAGAATCGATTCACTTACTTACCTCTCGATTAAAATCGCATTTCGCGACACCCTTCATTTGGGTTTTATTTTTAGTGTTTTGTTTTATCTAATGAACAACTTTTATCTGATGATTGAAAAATCACGCCTTATAGTATCATACCTAATAATATTATACTCTTTGGTCATATACATTCTTCACAGAGACTTTTTTCTTTAATCTGTGCCTCCAGATAAACATGTAGCACCACAGACCTGTGTGTGTGGCACAGAGTGTAGTCAATGGTTTTTTGCTCTCATCTGTGACATATCGTAACTTACCGTAAGTAGCCAAAAAAAATCACCAATCGGCCATGTTGTTTAAAACTCTGATTCGTTTCGTAATGAAATCTTAATAATTCCCATAAAAAAAATTAACGATATTTCAATTTTAATATATCCTATTTTAAGCGCCGGCTATTTCTAAGCATATTAGTGAAAACCGCATGAAAATCCATTCAGTATTTTAGGAGTTATAACAAACAAACAAACAAACAAACAGACAAAGTGTATAAAAAGTGGCTTAACGTGATCAGCGGATAATTTTAAGCCAACCTGTGTGATTATTTTTTTGATATCTTGCAATTACAGATTTTTTTTTCTCTACAGTTTTATTATATGTATAGATAGCGTGGGCACAAAATACGGTGTTGCCAACCGTAATAAAAATATTCGGCAAAAATTACCTGAAAAATCGGTTTTTAAAAGAAAAATCGATGGTTTGAAATTAAAAAAGATATCGTGAGATCGAATTTCCACAAATAAGCACTCATCCATTGCTAGTCTGGTTTCAACTCGCAACTTTTGCTTTCGTCTGTCCGGAATTGGATGTACGACTCGCGTACAGGTCATAGTTTTCAGCGAATCTTGACGATACTTGATACACAATTCCGATGACAATACGTCAAGGGTTTGATTTCCTCAATAAATTCTTATCATCTAAATCGACACCTACGTTATATACCCCACCCACGTGTACTTGTGTTTCCTCTAATTTCAACAATGGGAATAATATATTATTTACCATGCACTCTAAGGTAGGTAGGTCTACCTAAGATAGATATCATGATTATATGATATGTGTCTAAAAATAATCGTTAATCGGTATTATGTATCTAAAATAATCGTTAATTATCGAACCGAATATTGGCCTACACATCACTAAAATTGTTTTTTGACATGTGACAGATGACATTACATAAGCTTCACAGGTGCCTTCCAGTTTGAAAACAATTAAAAAATCAATCGGCCATGTTGTTTAAAACTCCGATTCGTTTCGTAATGAAATCTCAATAATTGTCATCAATTTTTTTTAACGATATATCAATTTTAATTTAATAATATATCCTATGTTAAGCGCCGGTTATTTCTAAGCATATTAGTGAAAACCGCATGAAAATCCATTCAGTATTTTAGGAGTTCAGTCATAACAAACAAACAAACAAACAAACAAACAAACAAACAAACAAACAAACAAACAGACAAAGTGTTTAAAAAGTGGCTTAACGTGATCAGCGGCTAATTTTAAGCCAACCTGTGTCATTTTTTTCTTGATATCTTGCAATTACAGATTTTTTTATCTCTACAGTTTTATTATATGTATAGAATATAGAATAGTAGGTAGTCCTGTACGAAACATAAAATAAATAGGTACTTAAGTACCTAATTGTATCTAATGTGTTTATTGCATTTACCGATCAGGTGAATGTGATATTCCACGTGGCGGCCACCACGAGGTTTGACGAAACTCTACGAACAGCCACGCTGATCAATGTGAGAGGAACCAGAGAAGCACTGCTTTTGGGAAAAGCATGCAACAAACTACGGTAGGTATATATATATACCTACAGTCATGTATTCAAATACAACAATAATAACAATAATAATAATTTATTTGGCCAAAGAAAACAATACAAAAGTTAAAATAGGTACATCGAAGGTTGTTACAGTGTTAAAGGATATAATAAGAAGGATCTCTGAATCCCACACTATAGGGCGACCTGTGTCGTGGGATTTAGTGTCTTCCGATTTCGACGGTTTATAGTAAAAATATACAAGTAGACATTAACAAAAAATAATAAAAAAGAAATGAAATAGGAAACTAAAATAAGTAAATTTTTTGAAACGAAGTTACATTAACCAAAACATACAATACAGTTCATTTTAACTTCTATAGACTCGTGAGTTATTAATTACTAAACTTCCAAGGTTGGCTAGGGAAAGAATTGGACTAGACATTTGGATACTAAAATGGACAACCTTCTTATATATTTTCTTGTAATATAGTTCGTACGTCCACGTGTCCACTGCGTACAGTCATGCGACGACCACTGCAGTTGGATCCGAAGTGGATGAGAAGTTTTACAACGCGCCCGTTCCGCCGGAGACAATGATATCCATGGTCGAGAGTATGGAGGCCGATAGGTTGGCTAACATCACAACAGCGTAAGTAAACTCGAAGAGTGCGGTTACTTATAATGCTTATGAAAATGTCATGGGTGTAGCCAAGATTTGGTTTAGGGGCGGGCATGCTAAAACGGTTCCACAGTCCACACCATGATGCGAGCGAAACAAGCGCAAAAATTTTGCACGTGTGTAAATAATTAATTAAGATAAAAAACGTAAAAGTTGAACTATTTGCAAAATTAGAGCTTCCAATCTTAATGACTAACATGAAAACGCCTGTAAAATCAGCGCAGTATTTTGTAATTAGATGTAGCAGTTCAATTACAAAGAATGGTAGAGTTGTGAACAAAACGCGAGCGAAGCAAGCGCTGAAAATTTTTACATTTTTAAGTAAATCTTGATAAAACACGTAAAACTTCTACAACTCAACTCAACTAAAAATTTTTATTGCAAATAGGCTATTTTTAGCACTTTTACAAGTCAAAACTAAATAATATATTTAAAAATAATTGAATTAAATTATTGTACATACTAAGCAAGCATGACCAAACAAATCTACATAGTGCTTAATGTCAAAATATTATAATTATAACAAGCCTATTTCAATACGAGTTTGAAAAAAAAGTTCCCTTTCCCAGACAGGTGCAAGCAATCCGGCAAAATGTAATGTAGGAACCTGATTGCGACGAACGGTACAGCAGACAATAACGCGCGAGCGGAACGAGCGTCAAAAGTTTGGTACATTTATAAAAATCTAAATAAATCACGTCAAACTCTAGCTATTTTCAAAATAAGAAGTTCCAATCTTGCTAAATTGACTGAAATGAAAACACATAACTAGATTACAATTCATTCAATTGTGATAACAGGCACTGTCGGTAACAACGCGCGAGCGTAGCGAGCGAGCGCCAAAATTTGTACACCTTTATTCCGAGCGGTTACCAATGCTCACGTCCCATACATTGAAAACCCTGTCACACGTATTTTTTGGATAATTATGTGTAATACATTAAAATAGTTGTTAATGCTTCTGGAAACGTCTGTTAAAATGTGGTTCGGTTTCGGTTATTATATCTTAAAATAAAGTTCTAGCTATAACAACTTTGAGGTTATGTTTTGTAACAAATGATCATAGAAGGTCGTATTTAAGGTGATTGTATAAGAATTTAACGAGAATGATTCATGAAATAAGTGTATTACATAGGCAACATGTAAGTTAAATATAACTAATACCTAGTACCTGTGGAATTATGGAACCAAACCAACCATCCAAACTTCCAAAGAGTACCTACATGACCGCTAACGCTATGCCCACGCTATGCCTTATATATATTAGTCTATGGCTATGCCAACCATCCAACTAAGGACTGATAACTAGAGTTGTGTAACTCCTGAACGAGTAGTTCCCAGCAAGAACTGCTCAGTTGTGGTGAACGAAAAGAACTCGTTCACCTACACGGACTGTTTTCGTTCCGTCGTTCACAGTTCTAACTCGCTCGGTGAACTCGAGTCTAGCGGCGCCTCCAACTCCCAGTCCCAGTCACAGAAGCAATTTTTCATTCAGCGGTTCACAGTTCAGATTGAGATTTGAGAACTTCGAATAGGGAACTCAAGCCAACGGCGCGGCAGGGTGGCTCTCTACAGTGAATGATTTTAGTCTTTATCATTTAACGAAGTAAGGCAAAGTGCGTTTACATTTGCATATTCAATACCATTAGTAACTTACGTCATTGTTAAATGTGTCTTACGGGCTTTGTTTTAAAGATGAAACTAGTAGTCAATATCTACTTCTGCCATTTTTATAGACGTATGTTTAGCTGGTTTTGGTATTATTTTAATACGTTTTTTGGTGTATTGGTTAGCTAGTTAACATACACATTGAGATACCATTCCATTAATTTAATAGATAATAGCACAAAAAAATTGGATTTGTTTCGTATTTCGTTCGTACCTATATGGTACTACTGAAGACAGCCAAGATCACCTTAACCCGTGAACTTTCTTTTCACACACATTATAATAAACTCCCTATAACTCCTTGCAACAAAATCGTTCCGCAGTTCAGTAAATCCGAACGAGATCGATCAAAAAATTAAAATATATACTTTGTTTTATTTTAGGTTGATTAAAAATTGGCCAAACTCTTACACCTTCACGAAGTCTATATCTGAGGAGCTAGTGCGGAAAATGAGCGATGGTCTTCCCATCTGCATCGTGAGGCCGGCGATTGGTGTGTATTATATTGAGTAGGTATACAGGGAGTAACAAAACCCGGTTATACCCACGTGTCACGGATCTGGTGTGAACTGAAGTTTGTAATAAAACTAGTTCTTATACGAGACATACACAGTACTTTCAAGAGCTTTTTACTAAATACTTTTACGCCATTACAATAAATGTTTATCACCTGAGATGCCGATAAGAAACACACCGAAAAACCAAAGGTCAGACCAGAAGCAACTAAGTTGCACGACAATCGCATTTGTGCGTGCCGCCGTGCCGATGTGCCGCCGCGCTACATACCGTGCTCCTTCTGTCACCGCAACTTTTTTTTTTTTTTTTTTTTTTTGAAGGGGGAAATCTTGTGTTTTGTTACTCCTCGTAGCTTTAATACGTAAGGTATTGTATGACATTTTTATAGGGATACTTGTAATGGTCATCCTTCATTTATTTAACAGGGTTTTGTTACTCCCTGTATATTTCAGTTTATTTTATATTTTGTTAGAGTTTTCTTTGATTTTATAGGACTTCTTGTAATAAACAATAATGATGATGTTGTTAGACATCATGCCATATACGGAGCTGAAACGTGAACACTCTCGGTAGGAGAACTGGTACAATCGAGCCAAGCTCGGTGTATCTCTGCGGGGTCGAATCCAAAACGTTATTAGCCAGATAACTAAAGTAATCGACGTAGCTCAGCGAAATGGAAACCTGAAAAGGCATTGGGCTGGTCATATCTGCCGAAGAACCGATAACCGTTGGGGTAGACAAGTTCTAGATAGGAGACCGTGAATCAGCAGACATAGTATAGGACGACCTGCAGCGAGATGGAGAGATGGCATACGCTGCATGACGAGCAGTGGACTAGTATATTTTAAGCTGATGATAATGATTATGTTATTGCCTTGAAGCATGATAAAATTGATGATGTAAACCTATATAATGCAGTTTTGTTCTTAATGGATAGAGGTCAAGATATAAAGACATAAATAAGCTATGGTGAACTCTTCCCGTCAGGAGGCCGTATGCTTGTTTGCTACATTTTGCTTAAAAATCCAAAGGTTTTCAATAGTTCACATATTTTCTGACTATAGTAAGTAAACTGCCGAATATAATATTATACTTGTTTCAGTGTTATGTTCATACCACGAGCCCTCTCCGGGCTGGCTTGATCCGAGCTGTGTGTATGGAGCCACTGCGGTAAGCTTTGAATCAGATTTGAATATGTGGGTCTTCACTGGCTTCACTGAACTGGGTATACTAATGGGTGGGGGCTGAGTCACCCGTGTCCGTAAGAAAACACCCATAATCCTGAATCCTTACACGTGGTCCCCGGGTGGTGCTAATCAGGTGACACACTGGTGGTAGGTTTCGGCCGACGGCTTGTGACCACCCACCAGACAAAGCCATGCCGCCAAGTGGCTTTGCCGTGTTCTGGCATGATGTCTGGTGTAGCCAACGCGAAAGACGGGTCTGGGCAGTCGTACTGCTAGAGATGGCTATTATATGGGATGGAATTAGTGACCGCACATTAAGGTTACTGCGTTGAGTGATTAGTCTTGGAGAGCAGCGGGATCCGTGGCACGGTTCTCCACTGGCCGACCGGAGATAGTAGGGGGCCCAAGTAGCGTGCTAGCCACACGTGAAAGGCTGCCCCGCCAATTGATGATAAATCCCGGGCTGCGCCATCCTGCCGGTTGGCGACCGGTTGCCGGTATGCGTGTATGCTCGCGATGACATCTGCTGTCGCCGAAATCTGGAAGACTCCAGTTTTTCGTACTATGGGTAGTGGTAGACATCGGCCTAGAGAAAATTCTCTATGCTGTTTTGTATCGCTCCCACAGCGGCAACCAAGAGATGACTCGACTTATGTACTATTTAAGTGAGACAGCTGATGTTGCACTACAGCGTTACCCTTCTGCCCAGCTTGTGCTATTGGGGAACTTCAATGCTCACCACCAGCAGTATCGCCTGCTTAGCGTAAATAGAATAGAATAGAATAGAATAGAATAACATTTGTTCAATACTTGCTTAAAATAATTATAAATAAAGCTAGCAGTGTATAATGGAGGGTGAGGTGGGTGTGTAATGTGTAGTATGGTGGTTAGCGTATATAGATTTGGGAGGAGTTATCTTTACAGCATTTGTGTTGATGTAACTTGACCATGCTGGTTGGGATAATTCTCAAGAATTTCTCAATAGATGGTGCTGCCAACCCGGTAATTTCACTAGGTGGTAGGACTTTTCTGCAAAGTTCGTCTAGGTAGGTACCACCGCTTTGCCAGTTATTCTGCCGCCAAGCAGTAGTGTGCAAGCACTACTGTGTTCCGGTTTGAAGGGCATTGTAGCTAGTGAAATTACTGGGCAAATGAGACTTTATGATCTGATCACTCAGTCTAGTAATCTGATTACTAAACTGGGTGATGTCTCAGGATGACGTGCGCAGTGCAGTGTCGCGCGAAACTTTATTGTTGTAAAGTTCCGGGTGACACTGCAACTGTTATGGGCGGCCGTGTCACTTATCATCAGGTGAACGACTAGCTCGTCACGTCAATCAATCACATAAAAAAAAAAAAAAAAAATTGGTTGTAAAAGGTGAAGGATAAATTCAGACGCGAGACCACTTGTCCCGATAGCTTAAGTAAAGCATGTCGCGGCTTTAGGGACGGATGGATGCGGGTTCAAGTCCCGTTCGTGATTCAATTTTTTCCTTTACAAATTAATCTGTAACGTTAGCGTTTCTCGGGCTGCTGGTCCAAGGGGTAACTAGGGCTCCCGATGTTGATGGCCACACGGCCAACTGTCTGGACCTTCTGCCAACTACAGATACCGACCGCTACTTGGTGTCAGTATCCTCACCGTTAGGTAGCTCTGACCACTGTCTGGTGAAATTTGTATCGGTATACTCCCCACCTGATCCCTGCCTAAAAGGCAACCCGGCGAGTATGGCGGAAGTCAGCAGAATGGGACGAAATGCGGTGTTTTTTTTGCATCCTATTTGATTTTCTTCGGGCACCATGAACCTGCACAGAAGGTATAGCAGATGTCGTGCGTCAGGCTATGGAGTATTTTATTCCTTGCTCTGACGCACCACAATGCAACAGAGATCGCCCTTGGTTTGGGGCCGAATGCAAACGCGCTGAAGCGTTGAAACATGAGGCTCAGGGCCGTAGCCAGGAATTCTCTTCAACTAATATACTCTTTATGAAATCTTCCGCAGGACTTGTGCGGTAACATAGATTATACATCTAAGTACTTAAGTACTTCATATAAAATATTGCACTTGACCCATGAAATGCGAAAGCGAAGCGAGCGCTAAAAATTTTTTATTTGTCATATTGTATTTCAAAAAACACGTAGGTATGGCTATTCAAACATGAATTACATGTCAGTCAGTACAAACGCGCTTGCTACAAAACAAAATACAGTAAAAATATTAAAAGCGTGAGCTCAGCGAGCGCGAATATTTTTATATTTTCCGTATTGTATTTCAGAAAACGCGTATGGCAATTCTAACTCAAATTACATGTCAGTCTGTACAAACGTGCTTGTTATAAAAGTAAAGACAGGGAAAACATAAAATTCGCGAGCGAAGCGAGCGCGAATATTTTTATATTTGCCGCATTGTATTTAAAAAAATACGTATGGTGTTGGTTTTAATAAAATGATAACGATATTAAACAAATAGTTTTATTTAAAAGTAATTCCACGCAGAGACATTTTTCTACGATGCTAAGCTAAGAGAGAGAGCGCGCGCAGAGGGCGCTAGTGGCGCCTTTTTCAATACAGCTATAGTTTGCGTTACATATCTCAACAGCCTCCCCGGAACGCAAACCCATTTCAATTACACAATACAAATGTTTGGCTGCTGGTGTACCCTTAGTTAAGATGTCAGCTACATTGTTTACACCTTTACAATAACAAAATTTGATTTCTAAATTATTGACATGATCCTTCAGAAAATGATAACGAATGTCTATGTGTTTAGAGCGTGGTAGATAACAATCACTTTTAGATAGTCTTATGGCACTTTGGTTATCACAATAGATAATGAGGGGGTTCTCCTGTTGTTGACCCAGCTCAACATGAAGTTGTCGCAGCCACAGAGCCTCCTGTGCTGCAGAAGCCATCGACATGTACTCCGCCTCAGCCGTAGAAAGGGCCACGGTCTGTTGTTTGCGTGAACTCCAAGAAATTGCACCACCCTGTAACAAAAATATACTACCGGAGCATGACCTACGGTTCTGCATTTCTGATGCATAATCGGCATCGCAGAATGCTGTGATATCTGAACTACCATCTTTGGTGTATACCAATTTGAGGTCTTTACTGCCCTGTAGATACCTCAGGACCCTTTTCACAGCACTCCAGTGTTCCATTTTTGGTTCTTTGTTATATCTACTTAGTACGTTAACTGTAAACGCTATATCGGGTCGTGTACATGAAGCCACATATAGAAGCGACCCAACAGCTTGTTGATATGGTATATCTGACCTTGTTTCCTCTTCAGTATTTTGATTAAACTTTAAGCCAACTTCAATAGGCGTTTTTATAGGTTTACATTTTGACATTCCAAATCTTTCTAGTATTTGTACAATATACTTTTCTTGATCCAACATGACTGTGTCTCTCTCTATTGTAATATTCAAACCCAGACATTGTTTGGCCTGCCCAAGATCTTTCATATCGAAATGCAGTTTCAGTTTGTTTTTCAACATATCCTTCACAGCCTTTTGTGAAGTAAATAAAATTAAATCATCAACCCACACTGCAATAAAAGTATTTTTCTCTATATTATAGTAAACACAGGGATCCATTTTTGACTGCTCCATGCCTATTTCTTGTAGGACTTTGTTTAACTTTATATTCCATAGTCTACTGGCCTGTTTTAGGCCATAAATAGATTTGTGTAGGTAACAAACCTGTGTTCCTTGTTCATACAGTTCAGGTTGTATCATATATATGTCTGTATCTATTTCACCTTGTAAAAAAGCACAAACAGCATCCATTTGATCAATTTCAAGTTTGAATCTGGCTGCCAAGGCAAATAAATATCGCAGAGTGGTGTACCTTGCCACCGGAGAATATATTTCTTCATAGTCCGTGCCCTTCCTCTGTGCATAGCCTTTTATGACAAGTCTCGCCTTAAAACGAACAATGTTGCCACCTTGATCCGTTTTTGTTTTAAAAACCCATTTGGATGGTAATGCTTTCTTATTAGATGGAAGGTCAATTAAGGTCCATGTGTTGTTTCGCATCAGGGAGCTGTATTCCTCGTCCATTGCTTTCTTCCACTGTGCAGCGTGGGGGGATGACAAAGCTTCTTTCACTGACTGTGGATCAGACAAATCAGTGTACAAACAGTAGTATGTATTTTCATCCTGCTGTTTATTTTTTACATTACGAGGTCTCAATGTAACATTACTATTTACATTTTGTATCTGCCTTGTCATTGTAGGCTGTAAAAACTCATCTTCTTCACCTGTGTCAGTTTCATAGTTACTTGAGCACTCATCAGCACTTCTTTCAATTTCAAAATCATTAGTGTGCTTGCTACCTGATTCAGGAGAGGGGGCAGACCTTTCTGGTTGGTGTCCTTGTAAGGGCCTGACGCTGGCAGCTTCTGAGCACTTGTTCTCGAGCAGTGCATCCACAACAGGTGAAACTGAAACATTTTTATAAGAAGCGTTATTGGTATAACTTTCAATAAATATGACATCTCTGCTCTTCATTATCTTGCGAGTTCTTGGATCAAATAAGCGGTATCCTTTAGTATGCTCGCAGTACCCCACCAATATCATTTTTGTGGATTTTTTGTCCCATTTCTGGCGCTTTTCCTTCGGAATGTGAACCATGGCATCAGAACCAAATATTCTTAGATGAGACAGATTCGGTTTATGCCCTTTCCACATCTCATAAGGTGTCTTACCTCCCAAGGATTTAGTGGGTGACCGATTAACTACATATGCAGCAGTTCCTACTGCTTCAGCCCAGAGACGCTTTCCTTGGTTTGCATAAAATAGCATACACCGAGCTCTCTCCACCAATGTGCGATTCATTCTTTCAGCTAGGCCGTTCTGCTGCGGGGTGTATGGTGTTGTAGTTTGATGGGTTATTCCACAACTAGACAAAAATCTTTCAAAATTACTGTTACAGTACTCTGTGCCATTGTCTGTTCTCAATGTGAGAATTTTTGTTGAAAGTTGATTTTCTACCATGACTTTATAATCTTTAAAAATTTCCAAAACATTCAGTTTATCTTTCATGAAGTATACATGTACCATTCGGGTATAGTCATCAATGAATGTAATGAAATATTTCATACCTGAACATGATAAGGTTTCCATGGCACCACAGAGGTCTGAATGTATCAGTTCTAGGGGTTTAGTAGCTCTGCTGCCGGCATTTCCAAAAGGTAATCTTGTCTGTTTACCTTCAAGACAATGAGTACATCTTGTGACATTGCTTTTCTCTCTAGCCAGAGTCACACCCTCCACACACTCCGGCAGCTTCTTCACATCTGAAACATTTAAATGAGCCATGCGCAGATGCCACAGGTAAGTGTCATTCACATTTTCAGTACTGGAGGTTAGGTGGGCATTTTCAGAACAACTTTCAGTATCTAGGATATAAAGTTTGTTTTTCAGCTTTGCAGAGCATAACAATTTCCCATTACCAATCATGGATGTCACATCCTTTCTCATTAAATGTTACTTTATGACCACATTTTACAATTGTACTTACAGAAAGAAGATTGGCAGCTAGACCAGGCACATACAAAACATTTTTTACCTGAATTTTGTTACCATGGGCTAGAGTAACATCTATACATCCAACTCCTTTTACAGGCAGCGGCTCTCTATTAGCAACCGTGATGCTTTTCACTGATGGATTGGTGATATTGTACATCAAATCATGCCTACTACTCATATGCATACTAGCACCTGAATCTACAATCCATTTTTCAGTGTCCTCTTCAATTGTAGCGGAGAATGCAGCAATATAACCAGAATTTTCTTCCTTTTTGTTATCTTTGTTTGCTACTTTCTTAGGGTTCTTGCAGAACTTGGCATAATGGCCAATTTTGTTGCAGCTGTAGCATCGTGGTCCCTTTGGTTTCGGTGAATTGGTGTTTGGTTTCTGATTATTTGAAGATTTCTTTGTATTTGTGTGAAAGGCAGTACCACAATCTGTCGATTTAACTTCTTGAAGGAGTTTCGTTTTAACTAGGTCTGCACTGATATCGGTGCCACAATTTTCTAGACCCATGATCATAGGCATATAATTATCTGGCAGACCAGCCAACATCAAAGTTCCAAGCCACTGATCATTCACTTCAAAGCCAATGTTTCTCAATTTATGGGCTGTGCTCATGATTTTACTCACGTAATCCTCAACGCTGTTGCTCGATTCCAAAGAAGTGTTTACTAAATCCTTCAAGAGACCAACCTTCCTCGTTAGGCCGTTATCATCAAAAGCCTTGTGCAAATTGTCCCATACTTGTTTTGCAGTTTGACATTCTTGCACATGAACGTAGTTTTGTGGATCTAATAGTAAAATTAATTTGGCTTTTGCTTTGATATCTTTGCTAGGGTCGACCGGTTTACCATCGGCCGGTTCCACCACACATTGCCATAAATCTTCATGCTCTAGATATGTTCTCATACAAAATTTCCATGTCGCAAAGTTGTCACGACCTGTGAGCTTTTCTAGATGGAACACATTTGAGCTCATCGTAAAATAATTAGAGTTCAAGCTCAACCACGTTATGAACTCTAACCTAAAAATCAGAAAAATAACTCGCGGCACCGGTTTCTACTTTTCCAATTACGTACGGATATCAGTATCACTTTTTCTAATGAACCACGCACACTGATACCAATTGTTGGTTTTAATAAAATGATAACGATATTAAACAAATAGTTTTATTTAAAAGTAATTCCACGCAGAGACATTTTTCTACGATGCTAAGCTAAGAGAGAGAGCGCGCGCAGAGGGCGCTAGTGGCGCCTTTTTCAATACAGCTATAGTTTGCGTTACATATCTCAACAGTAGGATAATATTGGGCATTCTATCCCACCCTGCTCGTTACACTCGCACCGCTCGTTCCACTCGCTTGGTGGGATAGCATACCCAATATTATTTTATTTTATTGTCGTTGATGAAGTAATTCTACTTCGCTTTCGAAATCCTGTTATGGCGAGAAAATTTAGTGTTCAAGCTTTGATGGTGACTCGTATATAACGACCATAACAACGAAAAAATTATCATTGCATGGAAAACATCCCTAACATTGATACATAAAAATGAAGTTTATTAAACAAGCGGAATCATTGAGTTTTAACAAAATATATGAAGATTGTAAAAAAAACATCTTTCGACATGGAAAATTACTTCCAAACACAATGCGCTGTTTGATTATCGGACCATCTAATTGTGGAAAAACAAACTTAATGGTTGGTCTCCTTTTACATGAAAAAGGATTACGTTACCGTAATATATATGTATATTCTAAAACTTTGTATCAACCGAAATATATATTTCTAGAAAAAGTCCTGGAAATGGTTCCTAATATTTGTTTCACCAAATATCAAGCTAATGAAGACGTTATTAGTCCACAGGACGCCAAACCTAATTCAATAATAATATTTGATGATGTTGCATGTGAAAACCAGTCGAACATGCGAGATTATTTCGCTATGGGTAGACATAAACACATTGATTGTTTTTATTTAAATCAAACTTATAGTAAAATACCTAAACAGTTGGTGAGAGATAATGCAAATTTAATTATACTCTTTAAACAAGATGATGTAAACATGAGACATATTTATGATGAACATGTAACTACAGACATGACATGGTTAGAGTTCAGAGAAATGTGTTCAAGGATTTGGAGCAAACCGTACAACTACCTAGTGATTAACAAAGATTGTGAAAAAAACAAAGGTGCCTACAGAAAAAACTTTGACACATTTGTCAAGTTTAATTAGTACTTATAAATAAAAGTTTCATACATAGGACTTCATTATACACTAAACAGTACAAAGATAAGTACATATTATTTTCAAAATAATAAATATGGAAAAAGATCTAAAAAGACAAATAGTAAATGCTGCAGAAGCCGTTAAAAAGAAAATACGTCAAATGAAAGATATAGAGAATGAAAATGATCAAGTGATCAGAAACGTTTTTAAACCAATAATTAACCCACTTAATCAAATTATGAAAAATGAGAATACAAGTGCAGATAATAATAAGCTCAACACATCCATTGAGTCAAAAGACTTTGATAAAACTCTTATTAAGAGGCAGTCTGATATCACAGTTGGCAATACAACAAAATATGAAGACACTGATTCAGAAGATAAAACGGATAATTCAGATCAGTATCAGGAGAGTGAGGAAGAAGATGAAAGTGATGCTAAAGATACAAGCAATGTATCTTTTAAGACAGTTGGATCTAGTGAAAGTAATGAAGATTATAATATATCTTCTTGGTCTCTGTCTCCAGACGTTTTGAGCAACATTCCATTTGGTGTAAGGAATGAACGCGGAAAGCTAATGATGGGGTCATCTCGTGTTACTGTTACTGATGACTACGTACAAGTTAGTGGACGTAAATACAAAAAAACCCCTGGAATATACGAGCTGTTATTTAGAAAGATCCCAGATTTAGCTGCGGTCACGGATGAAGATACTATGCACTATAAGTCAATGCTGTTAGATACTAATGCTCACAGAAGAGATTATGATCCAAACAAGCCAATGAAAAGCAACAGAGGACGAAAGTACTTAGCCATTATAAAACCATTATTTAAATTACGAAAAGTTTCTGCAAGTACTGAAGGCAGTAATCAAGATTTAAGACAAGGTTCCGGATTGCCACTGTTAAAAAAATGGAAGAGAACTACTGATTATGTATATTGGGACGATCCAAATGAATTGATTGAACGATTAAAATTATTAATTGCTTCACGTGATGCTGGTAACACAGGAGTAGATAACGAAATAATATCAATCATCGAAGAATTGCGTGAAAGTGGTGTAATAAATAAATAAATAAATACATTGAAATTTTCAAAATTAACTCATTTCCATTTCATAACTTAAACATTGCGGTTCACCTGATGCAATGAATACAGATAAATTTGGTAACCATATACATAAACGCTTACGATTGACAGAATTACTAGGTGTATTTGACAATACTTTAACAAAAACGGAAAACGAAGAATTCGATTTACAACAGACAAGATTGACAGGGGTGAGAACTCCTTCGGCGGATAGTGATGCTGTTAACAAGGATTATGTGGACAGGATTAAACAAAATTATTATAGTAAACAAGAAGTCCAACATTTACTTCATGCTATTAAAAACGACATACTGATTTCAGTCGGTAAACTTCAAGAAAATTATTGTACTAAAGCTGAGTTAGAAAATGTTTTAAAATTAAACTTAAAATGAGTAAGGAAGAAGTAGTAAATGAAATTCACAAAACAGCAAGAAAAAATTTCCCAAGGCGACCTGTGGTTTTAAAGGGAATCGATGACTTATGGCAAGCAGATCTTATTGATATACAGAATTTAAAGCGATACAATAATGGATTTGGATTCATTTTAGTTATAATAGATTGCTTCTCAAAACTTTGCTTAACTGTTCCAGTCAAGACAAAATCAAAAACAGAAGTATCAAATGCATTCGAACACATTTTAAAAATCACTAATCGCTCTCCAATAAGCTTACAAACAGACATGGGAAAAGAGTTTTACAATGAAAACTTTAAGAAACTCATGCTTTTGTATAATATCAATCATTATTCTACATATTCAGTAAAAAAAGCTTCGATTGTTGAAAGGTTAATTAAAACATTGAAAAACAAATTATACAAATACTTTAGTCTAAACGGTAGTTACAAATGGATTGGCAAGCCCTTAGAAAGTGTTGTGAAATGCTACAACAACACAGAGCACCGCATTACCAAACATAAACCAGTAGACGTAAATAAAGAGAATGAAAACATTGTCAGATATAATATTCGAAAATCACAGATATTTATGTTGAAAAGAAATAAATTTAGCATTGGGGATTATGTGAGGATAAGCAAATACAAAGGCAGTTTCGAAAAGGGCTATACCCCCAACTGGTCGACAGAACTGTTCGTGATTAAAAAAATTAATAAAACATTCCCTATAACTTACTTAGTAGTAGATATTAAAAAGCAACCAATTTTGGGAAGTTTTTATGAGAACGAACTGCAAAGAACTAACTGTCCAAGTATTTATCTAATTGAAAAAGTTATAAGAAGAAAAGGCAACAAACTATTTGTAAAATGGTTAGGTTTGCCTAATAGTGAAAACAGTTGGATTGATAGACGAGCTATTGTATAAAAATCAGGATACAACGAGTTGGAGGACATTATAATGTCAGTTACGCGAGGTAGAGGACTTATTAACAGTGTAATAAATAATTTACCATTTGAACTACATTTACCTGGATATAATTATTGCGGACCGGGCACGAAACTGAAGGAAAGATTACAGCGAGGTGATAAAGGAATAAATAAATTGGATGAAGCTTGTATGAAACACGACATCGCATACTCGGCTAACAATAGTTTAGAAGATCGTCATAGAGCGGATTCGGAGTTGTTAAATATGGCAAAACAGAGAATAAAATCTAAAGATGCTGGCAAAGGAGAAAAGCTAGCCTCCTGGCTAGTAAGTAAAGTAATGAAAACTAAATTAAAGCATGGAGCTGGAGTGAAATCTTTCAAAAAATTGGTTTCTTCAATTCGCTCCAGTTTGAAGAAAAGAAAACCAAAAAATAACACGACGGCTATTAAACTAGCATATAAAGCAGCGAAAAAACTTATTAATTCCAAAAATAAAGGAATGAGTCTGCCACGCATTATACCAGTGCCAAAAACAGGCGGTATTTTACCTTTAATACCCATTTTCGCTGGATTATCTGCATTGGGCGCTGCGGCAGGTGGTGCAGCAGGAATCGCTAAAACTGTAAACGATTATAAGTCAGCTCAACGCAACTTGGAGGAAGCTCAGCGTCATAATAAAGTGATGGAAGCTATAGCCTTAGGAAAGGGCTTGTATATGAAACCTTATAAAAAGGGTAATGGATTGTTTGTTAAATCAAAAAACTAATGAAACGGCTACCTAATCGTCCACTCACAAACATAGACATCCTAGAATATGCTGTCCATCGCATACCTTACTTCAGAGGTGTTTATATGAGAGATACGCTACCAAAACATCCTAGAAAAGTTGAATGTGCCGTCGTTAATTTGGATAGTATGGCGAACGAAGGAACTCATTGGGTAGCCTACGTTAAGTTTTTAGATTATTGTGAATATTTTGATAGTTTCGGTGACTTAAAGCCACCCTATGAATTGATTAATTATTTAAAACAAGATGTAACATACAATTATAGCAAATATCAAAGCTTTAACTCTTTTAATTGTGGACACCTGTGTATAAAATATCTTGTAAATTTTTGGAAAAACCCCACTATTGTGTTGAGTAAATATTTAGAAAACATTAATAAAGATGTATAAAATATAAAGTACTGTTTTAATTTATGTCATTACTACAATGTCTTTCACACTGTCCATAACTGGTAGTACATCACTTTTATCAACAAGTTATTCGCCTGCATTACAGCTTGACGACGAATACGAGTGTGCTTTATTGTATTTGTCTACTTTTAATTCAATTCCAAATATTGATATTACAAATAATAAATTCTATTACGATGATAATGAAATCATAGTAATACCCGAAGGAGCGTATGAACTTCAAGATATTTGTGACTACTTGAAAACCAAAATGAAAAATGCAAATCTTAAATTGTACTGCAACAACAATACATTAAAAACATTTATATATTGCACTAAAGACATACATTTTGAGAAAGAAAGTTCTCTTGGAATGTTGTTAGGTTTCGGCAAACAGGTATTAAAAGCTAATATAATACATGAGTCGCAGCTTCCAGTGAACATTTTATCAACGACTGTGGTAAGGATCGAATGTGATATAGTAAGCGGATCATATATTAACGGAAAATCAAGTCATATTATTCATGAATTTGCGCCAAATGTACCTCCTGGATATAGAATCATAGAAATACCTAAAAACATCATTTATTTTCCTGTCAATCAACATAATATCAGTTCTATTAATATTAGAGTATTGGACGTAAACGATAATTTGGTTAATCTAAGAGGTGAGGAAATACAGCTCTATCTACATCTTAAAAGGAAATGATTGACTACAATAAATACGTGAATCCTGTATCAAGAGCAATCAGTGTTAATTGCACAATTCGCAAAGACACATCTAAACGGAAAATAAAAATAAGTAAAGAAAATAAAAAATATTTGAAATTTATTGGGCTTCTAAAATGAGCATTTTAGATATAACAAGTACACCTGTCTGCGACAACACAATCGACGGCATCGAATTCCATTCATACAAGCCTTATGTGACAAGTTTTAACAGGAATGATGAAATTCGTATTCCTATTAATCAGCAAGATTTATACGTGCTACCGTCAGCCAGTACTTTGTATTTAGAAGGAACTGTGAATATTTTAAAAAAAGATATAAAACAGAAGGTTGATCACGTTGAATATACAAACAATCCTCTGCTTTACTTGTTTCAAGATATTAGGTATGAGCTTAACGGAGTGGAAATAGATAAGATCAAAAATGCTGGTATATCAACTACTATGAAATCTTTGATATCTATGAGTTTAGATGACTCTAGAGTAGCAAAAGCTTGGGGATGGGACATTCATGGAACAAGACAAGGAGTGAACTTTTCAGCATCAATACCGCTCAGAAATATTCTCGGATTCGCAGAAGATTATAAAAAAATTATCATTAACTGTAAACACGAATTGGTTCTTCTACGTAGCAATACAGACTTAAATGCTGTAAAACTGAATAATGGAGAAACTATAGAAAATATTGAAATTCATAAAATAATTTGGCGCATGCCACATGTTAAAGTATCCGACAAGGAAAAAATTAATTTACTGAAAATTTTGGAAAAGGATCGACCGATTATGCTCGCTTTTAGAAACTGGGATCTATATGAGTATCCTTTATTACCTCAAAGTACAAAACACACGTGGTCTATTAAAACGTCATCTCAAATAGAAAAACCCAGATATGTAATTGTTGGTCTTCAAACAAATAGAAAAAATCAATGGGATAAAGATATGTCACAGTTTGATCATTGTAATTTACGCGATTTGAAAGTGTACCTCAATTCTACGTATTTTCCTTACGAAAGCCTTAATGTTAATTTTACCGATCACAAATATGCTATATTATACGAGCAGTATGTCAGATTTCAACAGTCTTATTACGGTAGTGGGACCGTGCCCTTGTTAAGTATAACCAATTTTAAGGAAATAGCTCCACTTTTCGTTATTGATTGCTCTAGACAGTGTGACAATATAAAATCAGGACCTGTGGTAAACGTACGCGTGGAGTTTGAAAGCAACACAGAGATTCCTGCTAATACTTCGGCATACTGTCTTATTCTTAACGACTGTATTGTGGAATACAAGCCTCTAAGCAACTTGGTGAAAAAGATAACATGAATCCTGATACAATCATAGTAGATCTTCAAGGATTCAAAGATTCAAGAAACAATTTTATCATAAAAGAAATTGCAATTACAAGTGAAGATCATAGCCAAACGTTTTTGGTGAAGCCTCCCTATTCCTATAACAACTTAACAAAAGAAGAAAAAAGACAAGTGAAATGGATTGAAAACAACCGTGGAATTATGTGGAGCGAAGGTTTCATAGACCACCGAGAACTAAAGCGTACCATAGTACCATATTTGATTAGAAAAAAAGTTATAACTAAAGGCCAGGAGAAGATTAAATGGATTCAGGAGCTTTGTGAGACCTGTGATGTAGTTGATATAGGCGAAAAAGGGTGTCCTAATTTTATGAAGTTGCACTCACGGTATGATAGTTTATATTATAACTGTGTTAATCACAAAAAACAATGTGCATTAAGAAATGTAATTTGTATAAAAAAATGGTGTGAAGATAATGATATTTTTAAATTTAACTTATTTATTTAAGAAATTGTTTATTCATTGTAATAAATATTTTAACTATTATAAGCATTATTTTTTATTTCCTACCTAATTTACTCTAATAGGAAAAAAAGATTTTATTATAGTTAAATACCATTTATTTTATAAGTAAGCTTAAATTACACATAATGATTATATTATTTCTTATATCTACTTAACAAATACGAAAATTATTACTTAGATACAACATTATAATATTTTATGAAAATTCATAACCATAACTACATAACTACATTTATAACTTCATTGAAGTACATTTTGTGATGATAAAAATTAAGTATTATTAAAATTTAATATATTTAATTAACATAAAACAGAAATAATTACGTAGGTACATTACAATAATTTTATGAAAAATCATAACTATAACCACATAAGTTTTTTGAAATATTATTGATTACATTTTGTGTTTGATCATATATAGTATCATTTACATTTCTCACAACGTATTGGGCACTAAGCATTACATTGTCTTCGCATTCCTCACATTTGCAGTCACTCGAATGCCGCTGAGGTTTATCCATATTTAAAATTTGTATTTTGATTAGTCGTATTCCTCGAGATGGTTCTCCATTAATAACAAACGACGGCTCGTAACCACGCTGACGTTTTTCTATTACATGGCCTTTTGCCATTCTCTTGCTGGGCTTCTTAGATTTCGCCTTCCGCTGAGCCTTGATGACATCGCAGAGTTCATGGGAGTTCGGCGGTGTCGGAGGCTCGAAGTATTGAGCACACTGAGAAAACGGATCCGGTGAAACAGCGCGTTCTTCTGGGTCGGACAAAATCGAGAAACCATAATTCTGAGTAGCCTGAAACAAACAAAATATTTTAAACACATTTACTAAACACTTACACTTACTATTTAGAAAGTAACTTAAAAACAACAAAACTCACCATTAGGTACTTTGTTTTGGTAGATAGGTTTTCGTTGAAATAAAAATAACCCTTGCTGTGCTTTGTTGCTTGCTGCTGCTCCGTTTGCCTGCGCCCGTTTGAATGCGGTTATTCATTACAGTTATTAAATAACTTTAACAATGTCTGAATCATACATGCTTACAATACAGTTTTGTTGTGTACCTACGCTAATAATAACTGGAAACCATACCACCTGCGTGTTCAAACGTGTTACAGCAATGGCAGAATATTTGCTTGCAAAGCAGTTTGATTGTGTATGAGACTGGTAATTGGAAACCGTACCACCTGTGTGCTTCAAATTCAGTTATTTGCTAACAATGCAGTTTGCAAATGGTAACTAGAAACTATACCACCTGCGCGCATAAGATCAGCAAGTTCAAACTTGTTACAGCAATGGCAGAATATTTGCTTGCAAAGCAGTTTGATCGTGTATGAGAATGGTAGTTGGAAACCGTACCACCTGTGCACTTCAGATTCAGTTATTTGCTAGCAATGCAGTTTGTGAATGGTAACTGGAAACTATACCACCTGCGCGCATAAGATCAGCAAGTTCAAACTTGTTACAGCAATGGCAGAATATTTGCTTGCAAAGCAATTGGTTGTGTATAAGAACGGTAATTGGAAACCATACCACCTGTGCAGTATACTGACTAATATTCTGTTTATTTTAATACCTAATTCAGGGTAGGTATATTAAAACTAAATAATAAAACAATTTGAATAGTATTATAGGTACCATACATTTATTAAACCTAGGACATATAATTATAAACTAATTAAGCTAGGGTAGGTAACAATATTTTAAAAGTATAATCTTATAACTCTAAAAAACATTTTACGACAAAATGGGCATGTATTTTTCAAAGATAGTGCACACTTTACACAGCTAAGATGTCCACAATTTAACGATAATGAAATCTCATCATTGAAACAAATTTTACAAATCATATTTTTAAAGTACTTTTTACTTTGAATATCATCGTCGTCATTAATATTATCACTACTAACATTGAACGCCTCAGATTTTTGATACTGATCATATTTTTTTTCTATTATATCTTTTATATATCTTTCACCTTTCAAAATTAAAATATAGGAACAGTCTTGAAAAAATCGTGCGTGCTCTATCATAGGTCGGTCTGGAGCTGACCAGTCTTTGATACCACCACCACAGAAGTAACAAATCACTTTATCACTTTGTCCTGTGTAGAAAAAACCTGCCTCAGCCATTTCTTCTGGTGACTGAGCTAATCCTTTAGGCCAAGAGTCAAAACTCCGCAGACGAGTTTGTTGCAGGGCATAACGACTATGAGCAGGCCGTTTTAGTTCCATGTTTTAATCTTGGTGAATGTTTTAATTAAAAATAACAATATCAATAATTGCAGCTAAGACCAGTTACAACCTCTGCTGTTCCGTAATGTTTGATTTCACTTGAGTATGAATACCTTAAAAAAAGTAGGTAGGTACATGAATGATTTTAATCAATTTTACCTGTCCTAAAAAGGATTGAGCAGTTACCCCAAGCTTTTGTGGATACCTTATCAGCAGAAATCAAACGCTTATCATCGTTTCCTGACAAAGCCACTTTCTTTACTTTTTGTGTAAATACCTCATGTTTTATTGATTTAAAAAGAACATTTGTTTTTTTCAAAACGTTTCCGTGATATAAGGTTTTATTATAGTCGGCCAGATCTAGTTCGTCAACGACAGTATTTTTTACACCTTTTGCTTTTTTAATGATGCTGTCAGCTGTTTTCACGCAGTAAAGTTTGGAACGGAGACCTACAAATTCAGTGATCATTTTTCCCCCCATCTCATCCTTAAAAAGACCAGGAACTTTTTTATTTTTAAGAGGAATGTTGTGCTCGTTATTTATCGCATAGTTACTCGTATCAAAATACGAAATAAAGATTTCTTTTAGATCTTTGTATACGTCTTTAGTTTCAATATGATATATAAAACTATCAGTGTCAGTGTAACACATCTTAATGCGATTATCATAGACAGGTCTAAATACCGAGTAATGAAAGTCATACATGTGACTTTTTGATAGCTCAAGTACGGTAAAACCGATATAGATTGGTTTGTCTAAAACTATGCGATCTGGTTTCAATTGCACTGCGACCAAATTTTTAGAGAACACAGATGCGCTATGAAAATGTGGACTTGCAATCAATTTTGCAGCCGTCGTTTTCTTTTTAGTGCTATTTTTTTTGTCTGTCCATTCGTTGACTAATTTAACATTAACCCGTTTTTCATTATTTTCTAGCGTTTTTCCAAATATACTATTGTTTAGCAACTTGAAAAAATCTTGCTCAAATGTTGATGTTGCCTGTTGACGTAACTGCGTGTTAAGATCAATATATTTTTTCAAATACGGTCCCTGCACGAATTTTATTACTCTGTGTATTTTACGCAATATTAATCCATGTTTCAGACAGGTTTTTAAATGGATGTAATGGATAACATAAAAATGTTTGTCATACAAATTCGGTACAAGTTTTTCCGTTTTTCCACCTGGAGGGATGCATTTTTCAGGACAGAACGGGAGATCGTTGTGTGCACTATGCAGTTCGTTCGGATAAATCAAATCGACTTCTAGAATAAAGCCGTGCACAGAATCATCTGGGATTTCTGTGACATCCAAAGAATTGATTTCATTTTGCTCCATAAATTTGAAACCCGATAATGGTAAATACTGACTCATACTGAATCCGTACAAATTATTGCAATCGATATAAATGATATAAGAATCCGGTTTAGTCCGGTCATAACCAGGAAGAGCAGCGTGATTCGCGGAACAATTTCTATGAGAACAAAGCGAAATTCCACCACGTACCCCGTGTTGAATCATTCTCAGCATAGCCAAATCGTCAATGAGTTCAAGTTGAACTCCGGTTTTAAGAAGCATTGCATCAAATGACAAACTCGGTGCTGTCAGATAGAAAGCAGGATCAAGATCGTAATGCTGTTTGCATGTTTTTCTAAAATTTTCAAAAATGTCGATTAGTAAAAGAACATCTGTCTTTAAATACAAATCCGTATACTGTCCTAAATCATGCATTCTGAACTCTGTCCAAACTAATTGCGCGTGCTCATAGTCCTCGTCGGATACGTTTTCATTTGTTAGAGAACTATAAAAACAGTCTTTGGAGGGAAGAGACCGCTCTTCATAACGTTCCCACATATCCATGTACTCATACGGGTAAACACCGTTCCGCGACAGCAGATGGAATTTTTTATCGTCATGAAAAAAATCACGCAAATGTTTAAAGCTGTCTTTATGCAAAGTTTTTGTTAGTTTATCCAAACTAGCTCCCAAGAACTTCAACGAATCAACAAATCGGAGTTGAATAAATTCGTTTTTTGACACAGCAATAATTTTTGTAAAGGATATGTAATTTTCTTTCGTCTTTGGAATGATCTTAATTGCACCAGGAGCTTCCCCTAATTTTTTTATAAACAAGTGGCAATCATAGCCGGACAAGTTGTGAAAAAATATTGGTACAAACGATGGACGTTTGAATTGCAAATTGCAAAGACTATGCGCTGCACCACGATAGTGACCGGTGATATGACAGTGGTCGCGAACCTTGTCTGAAAATAAAAAATGTTCGCATATGTGACAACGAGTGGCACTTTGAAAATCAAGTGCATTATTTTCAGTGTAAATCATTGGAGTAGCTTTATTCAAAATCTTATGAATGTTTTGCATGTCTTCAAATATGCATTTAATGAATTTTTCTACACAATCGGGACCGCGATGCGATACAAAACGATTTAAATTTTCATCAACAGAACAAACAATGTAATAGGCGAACGCCGCTGGTAAGTGATGATGCAATGTTGACGTGTTACATGTGTCAATGTCAAGGTCAGAGTTTCGTTCCAATAAAGATTCGAAATCTGCATATATAACAAAAGGAACATTCTGCTTACGTTCGAAATGTTTGAATTTAATCACCGATCCTTTCTCGGGTAACACCGTAACAACACCACCACAAACATGATTATTTAGCTCTGCAGCATTAGAAAAAAATACTAAACACGTTTCGCAAAAATAAAGTTTTCCGTGATGTTTAGTCATTTGACTTCTAACAAGTTTAGACAAGCTTTTGATTAAGCAATAATGTTGCGTTCCCGAGTTGTTTTCCAGTAACAACAAATGAATGGTCTTTCTAGATTCTTCTTTATTTTCCGACTTGTATAAAGGACCCACAATAATTTTGTTATTTTTTAACCCATATACGATAAATCTGAGCTGCGAATTATTGCTCTCGAATTTTTGTATATCAGAAAACGTAACCGGAAACTGCACATCATTTACATTCAATACTGTGCGGAAGTCTGGATAAGATGTTACCCGCTCTGGGTGTGACTTAGCTGGATATAAAGCAGCCGTAACACACCACATGAAACAACAATTGTCTTTATTTTGAATGTTGAGACATGCTTTTTTATTTTTAATTTTTTTCGGTAATTCGATATAGCTGGAACCGCGTAGAGGTTCATATTTGTTAATATTGACCTCCAAATGAGTGTTATGTAAAAATGACCACCCTGAATCTTGATGTTCAAATGACTCTACTTTTTCTTTTAACGAACTTACCATGTCTGAAAAGAACACATCAAAGTTAGAGTTTTTGTATAGAATAATATTTTTAGTCAGAAATGATTTCATTTCTTCAGTGTTATTTTTAAACATAAGAAATTTAGCGAAGTACTCTAAGTTTATTTTAAAGCAAATGTGTTTATTGAGACAAGCGTTTAAAAGAGTGCTTAGTTTATCGCGAATCGAAATAAAAAACGCATCAATTGAACTAAGAGCTTGTTCATTACATATTAACCTGTAAGTGGCGATTCGTTTGCGGAATGCCGAAGATATAATATCAACACCCTCGCTATGTGGTTCAACAAAATTATTATTGTTATTTCTATGAACGTTACTTCGCAAGTGCCCTATCCAAGACTTTGCGTCAACGGAAGTACTACAGACTGCACAATAAGGCATCTTTGTAAGTATTATTAACTGTGCCTAACTAAAACCAGAAAATCAAAAAATATAAGCCATATAAGAAAATATAATATATTTGAAGTATCAATATGGTAACCTATATACTATCGTAACATTAAGTACCTACCTACTTATCTTAACCTACTTAAATTACCTAAACTATTACTTACTATGAACTAATTTAACGATGGGATACAAAGATTAGTCACCAAGGTTTATATAAAATTGGTGACTAATCTTTGTAGACCACCGGATCCGAGCCTTTGAAGACGCCGTAGGCGTCCTCCATAAATTGCTGTATTTTTTCCCAAGGCGGGGAGCCTTCTGCAGTTTGGAGTTTAATGGCCACTAAGGCCTTTTTGTACAAAGTTTGAGAGGTCCCTGTCAGCGCGTCATCAGTATTATAAATTTTCAAATCTATGTAAAAGTTGCCCTCCGTTATTTTGGCGCGCCGCTGACGCCCAGCCGCCACCCTGCTCGTAAAGGACGAGTACAGAACCTTCGCGGCCGTCTCCTCTTTCTCCCGAGCAGCCTTTTCTTCCGCCTTCAAAATATAGTTGAAGAACCCGGACTTTTTTCTGTAACAATGAAAGTAAAATAATACATAAAAATTTCTGCCGAGTGCTACCGCGTTAAAATACGCGTAATACATAATAATATACATGTACCTATAACATTGAAAAGTTTTTAAGCACCAGTAACGAGATAATGACTGTCAGCTTAACTTAATACGAGAATTCTTATAATGGAACATTACTCAGTCGTAGGTTAATTTACTTTGAATCAGGCGTTTGAAAACTTACAGGCTGGAAGGCTGCTCGCTACCGGCTCCTTTTTTGTTTGACTTTTGCGGCCTCTTTTTGGATGAGGTTGAGGAGGACGTCGCCGCTGGGTTCTCGGGTTCCGATTCAGAATCAGACCTTAAAAATAACAGCACACATTAGTTGATAACGAAAAAATAATATTATTTTGGTATGCACGTATTTGTAGTCTGCAGATAATTACCCGAACAATTCCTGGACTCTCGCTCTTGCTTTCGATTGTTTTTTCGGTGCTGGCGATGCGGCGACGGGGGCGCCGCGTTTTGTTGCCTTTTTGGATGGCGGCGCGCACTGAGGGGCTACTGCCGAAATGGTATTTTCGTACTCAGAGTCAGACCTGAAAACAAAAAACATATTAGTAGAGAAAAATTAAAAAAACATTTAGAATACAAAATAAATAAATTACATTAAAAATAAATACTCACTAACATTTTAAAACTCCGGTTCTTCTTTTTGTTAGTTTGCACTGAGTACTTTGCACTTGCTGCAAGGTTATTTTCTTGAAAAAGAATGATTTTTTTCTGGCAAAACAGTGTATTTAAAACAATCAGTATTGCATCGTTAGCAATAATCTTCACTAACAAAAGTTAACCATCTCATCTTCACGAAGCATACAAATATAAGCTTTCGCTGAATACAGCTAAATCATACAATCAATCGATTATCGATATCTCATTTTGACATCTTTCAATAACCATTTCAGGAAAGAAAAGGACAAATGCTAAATTTGTTTACTATGCAATATCGATCACCTGTGTCTTTCTTCAAACGTGAACCGTCACCGCTTTCATGAATTGAAGCATACGAGCGGTTTATAAACGCGCGTTTTTATGCAGCCCGGTAAAATCAAATAATGTGTGTAAACACTTATTTTGTTGGTTTCATCAAGAAATAATATTTTTCAATCATTGAATTTAAATAAAACAGTAAACTATAAAAAAAAATTTTACAGTTCTACGCATTAATTATGTAAATAGTAGACCACTTTCTAAGAGCTAGGGCCTTATCTTCTATCTCTTAGGTACCTACTTTGCATCTTACATCTAAGGCACCGTGTATTAATTTAAAGCTCGTCTGCATTGTACAGTACTACTTAGTAGTATTGTCTATTCTGTGACGGTACCTATGTAGAAAGACACAGTGACGCGATAATGCTGACAACTGAAGATTCATGAGTAATGTTATTGTTACTTGGAAGTTATAGTCAAGGAGACAATGCAATTTAATTTAAGGATTGACAGCCTCTATGGTGTGGTGGATGAGCAGGTCGACTCATAAACCAGAGGCGGCGGGTTCGATTCCCGTGTCAGGTCAAGTATATTTCTGCACAGAAAAAAACGTGAATACTTGTTCTGTGTCTGGGTATTGTAAAACCATAAAATATGGTCCTCGTAGTTCACGGCTCCCTCTACAGACCATGACTAGGATTTCTTGGATCTATAATAGTTATAGATGTGATCGTTAAGTGTTATTTCTTTACTTATGTAAGGAATGAAACTAAAATCAGTACTTATATAAAGTTTGGTATACGTAAGTGAATCATTTACATTCGTGTGTTTTAATATTATCCATATCATATTTGTGATAAAAATACAACAAATAATCACTAAATCAAAGTATTATAAATATTAGGTTATATACCACCTATTTAAACTAGTTTGTGAATATTTTTAACCCAATATGTAATAATAGGGCTAGCTGCTTAGAGAGGAGAAAGAAAGTACTGTGACTCTTCGACTAACTTTGTTGTATTGCTGTGCAATACACAAGTACATTATTTCATTATGTGATTCAATGGTGTGAACTGTGAAGTGATCGTGATAAATGAGATTTTCCCACGGATTTTTTGCGATTTATGTGAGTATTAATCTAAATTTATATACATAAATATCATGATAAAGTATTAATTTATTAAATTCTGGCTAACATTGTCATTTTGTTTGCAAATAAACTTACATTAAAAAATGCACAGTTTATGTAAAGTTTCCATGACCTATTGATTTTGGATTTACTTTAAAGTACCAATGTAATAATTTTCTGGTTATTTTTTGATTGATGATTTAAGTAAATAAATTTATTATATTTATTATGTTCGCAAAGAAACTTAAATTTAAATCACTCAGTTAAAAATGTCCATTACATAATTTATAATTCTACCCTTAAATGCCTGTATGATGGTTTAAAATTAAACGATTATAAATGCATTCAATGTGTCTGCCAGCTGCAAATTATTTAAACAAGTAGGTACTTTGGGCCTGAGCATGTTTTTATTGCAGGTTCAGAAGCGGTGTACAACAGTGTTTTCAGCAGTATGAAACCAGAATCAGGATTGTATCCTTTTAAAAAAACTACTTTTATTATGCAAATATTTCTAGGTAAGAACTTAATTTCAAAATGATTGGTGCAAAGCTAAAAATTCATGGGTGAATATAATAATTAGAAAATTTTGCGTAGATTTTTTTTATTGATTTTGCAAGATGTGACTACTTCCATTTTTTATTAAAAATAAAATTCTGCAGGGTCACGCTGGATTCAAACTATTTAAAAAAATCAAATGTTTTTTTAATGTTTTGGGGTCGTCGGAGTACATGATCCTAACAGGACGTGAAATAGTTTCTGTGGGCGACCTTAATTTTTGGTGAATCTTGCTAACCTGTGGTATGAAGGAACCTGAGCCTATCCGAGGTTTAGAAACAAGATTTATATAAATTTTTCTAAGGGAACCTTGAGCCAATTCGTGGTCATTTCACTTTGGTAATGTTTTGCTAACCTGTGTTATGAAGGAACCTGAGCCTATCCGAGGTTTAGAAACAAGATTTATATAAATTTTTCTAAGGGAACCTTGAGCCAATTCGTGGCCATTTCACTTTGGCAATGTTTTACTAGCCTGTGTTATGAAGGAACCTGAGCCTATCCGAGGTTTAGAAACAAGATTTATATAAATTTTTCTAAGGGAACCTTGAGCCAATTCGTGGTCATTTCACTTTGCCAATGCTTTGCTAACCTGTGTTATGAAGGAACCTGAGCCTATCCGAGGTTTAGAAACATGATTTATATAAATTTTCTAAGGGAACCTTGAGCCAATTCGTGGTCATTTCACTTTGGTAATGTTTTGCTAACCTGTGTTATGAAGGAACCTGAGCCTATCCGAGGTTTAGAAACAAGATTTATATAAATTTTTCTAAGGGAACCTTGAGCCAATTCGTGGCCATTTCACTTTGGCAATGTTTTACTAGCCTGTGTTATGAAGGAACCTGAGCCTATCCGAGGTTTAGAAACAAGATTTATATAAATTTTTCTAAGGGAACCTTGAGCCAATTCGTGGTCATTTCACTTTGCCAATGCTTTGCTAACCTGTGTTATGAAGGAACCTGAGCCTATCCGAGGTTTAGAAACATGATTTATATAAATTTTCTAAGGGAACCTTGAGCCAATTCGTGGTCATTTCACTTTGGCAATGTTTCGCTAACTTTATATGTTATGGAGGTCCTGCACCATAGAAGCTCGATTACTAGGGGATACTCGAGCCAATCTGGTTAAAAATCTTTAAGCATTGTTCAAAAGCTAAATCCTGAAAAGGATGTGAAATCTAAGTATTGAAATCTAAGGTGACCGATAAACAGCATCTTAAGTTAAAGTCGATTTACCCATCATCTTCTAAATAAGTTCTTACTTAAGTATAAAATATATCTACATTACGTGTGACGATGAGTCATACATTCAACACCGCTGATAAACGCATTGAACTTGACCTATTTTTGTTCGTGCAGTAGGTACCTAAATCGTTTCAATATGACATTAGCACCTATATATCATTAACCCATCTTTACAGCGTGTAATAATAGTTTGATTGTGTTTTGCTTTTAGCTACATATTCAGGCATTGTTATATAACAATGTCGCCTGACCGTTGGTTAACTATAAGGGGAATATTCTTCCTGCTAACTTATAGGTACTTCGCCACCGAGAAAAAAGTGAAAGGATATCGATTTTGTCCGAACATTGTGTAAACTTGCAGATAGCTCGGTCCCGTGATCAGGTGGCTGAGCATCGTTTTGCGATGACTGCATGTTTTCATAATTACAGTCATGTTATGATTCTGTGTAATTTATGTACAATGAACTTGAAGCAAAATTTCGTGAGCATGCTGCTTTACGTATTAACAGTAAAACTAAAAAGTAATATTGGGCATGCTATCCCACCAAGCGAGTGGAACGAGCGGTGCGAGTGTAACGAGCAGGGTGGGATAGAATGCCCAATATTATCCTACTCTCAACATATGGCAATTCAAATATTTTTACTCTACCCTTGGACCCCCTGCCTACGGCCATGATGAGGCTTATTTATCTTGGGTTGACGTTTGGAACCGTAGAGCAAGCAACAAGGACAAAAAGAAAGCCTATAATAAGGCGGCCAAGTCATGCAAAAAGACATTAAAAAGGCACGCTTTGACCATATAAGCCGCATTGACACAAAACTGGCTTCATATCCAGCAGGTAGCAAAGCGTTTTGGTCCCTGGCAGAGTCTGTCGAAGCTAACTTTTGCCGTCCATCACTACCTCCACTATTAAAACCTGCGAGCTAGACGACATACCCACGGTAGAAGAACTTCAACAAGCCATCAAGCAGCTTAAGTGCGGTAAGAGTCCTGGTGGTGATGGCATTTATCCCGAGCTGCTCAAGTATGATTTTATTGCACCCTTATTATACAACCTTCTGATAAAATGCTGGTCTGAGGGCATGGTGCCTCAGGATATGCGCGATGCTAACATTGTAACTTTATACAAAGGGAAAGGTGACCGTGGCAATTGTAACTCATACCGCGGTATATCTCTTTTAAGCATCGTAGGCAAGGTCATCGGTCGTGTGGTTCTGAACAAACTACATCACCTAGCCGATCGCATTTATCCCGAGGCCCAATGCGGATTCCGGGCCGGGCGTTCAACGATCGATATGATCTTTACACTTCGCCAGATTCAGGAGAAATGCAGAGAGCAGCAAACACCAGTTTTTATAGCGTTTGTAGACCTTAACAAGGCTTTCGACACTGTAAGCAGACAGGGACTGTACACAGCACTCGAGTTGATAGGCTGTCCACCGAAACTCCTCAGTCTCATAAAATCATTTCACGACGAAATGAAAGGCTCAGTGGCCTTTGATGGTAACACATCTGATCCCTTCGAAATGCGCAGAGGCGTACGACAGGGCTGTGTCTTGGCGCCTACCCTGTTTGGCATATTTTTCTCGTTGCTCCTTAAGGCTGCCTTTGGCGATGATCAACAGGGTATCCACCTTCACACGAGGACTGATGGGAAGCTCTACAACATTTCCCTTTTAAGGTCAAAACGTCATCGTGAAGATATTTACGCTGATAGTCTTCTTTTTGCTGATGATGCTGCCTTTGTCGCAACGTCTCCCCGCGAGCTTCAGACTTTGATGGACAAATTCTCACATGCATGTAATCTGTTTTCTATGTCCATAAACGCCAACAAAACTGTGATACTTGCCCAAGGGAGTGCGGAAAAACCAGTGATACTGCTGGATGGCAATCCGCTGGACGTGGTTGACAAGTTTTGCTACCTGGGTTCGACCGTAACGAACAATCTCTCGCTTAATGCAGAGATTGACATTCGCATCGGCAAAGCATCAACTATGTTCGGGAGGCTTCGTACAAGAGTATGGGATAACAACCATCTTACAGCGAGGACCAAAATATTGGTATACCAAGCGTGCATTCTCAGTATACTCTTGTACGGAGCAGAAACCTGGACATCTTATGCAAAACAAGAACGTCGACTCAACACCTTCCATATGCGCTGCGTACGCAACATCTTGGGTATCACATGGAAAGACAAGATTACAAACGAGGTAGTCCTTGAGAGAGCACAGCTGCCCAGTTTCACCGCCCTGCTTAAACAGCGACGCTTGAGGTGGCTGGGGCATGTGCATCGCATGGACTCATCTCGTCTTCCGAGGCGGGTCATGTTTGGTGCAGTAGCGGATGCAAAGAGGAGTGTTGGGCGTCCTTTGCTTCGCTTTAAAGACTGCATCAAGCGTGATCTGAACTCCTTTAACATCAAGCATACTGAATGGGAGAAGCTCGCGGAGGATAGGAATCGCTGGAGAACCTGCATTAGAGAAGGCCAAAAGTTGCACGATAGAGCCTGGTTCGACAGGCTTGCTGAAAAGAGAGCAAAACGGCGTGACAGCGACATTACTCCATCTGTCGCAACACATGCCTGCGCAAGGTGTGGACGCATGTGCCTCTCTCGTATTGTCTTATACAGCCACCAAAAGAAGTGTCTTCCAAATTTCCAACACACTGCTTAAATAGTCTGTAATAGACTGGAAGGCCGCTGATGATATACATACTCACCAAGTCATTTTTGATTTCAGTTTTTACTTGGGATAGGTGTGGGTGTGCTACACTCCTTTCATGCAAAGTTTGAGACAAAGCTAGGATTCATACCTTGTGACTTCGTGAACAACGCGATTATAGTCGCTGGAAGAGAAACAGCTGCCAGCCAAGTAAAAGGTGGTGACCATACAAAAATATATACAGTATCTTCTATACAACGGAACAATATTACTGCAGGTAAGTTTTTTATTCGTATAATAGTAAGTATTTTCTTAGAGGCACAAAGTAGAAAGGTTTCAAGATACCATCTGTGTGTAGCTAGGTGATGGACACTTTTAAAAGGTCGCTTGCAGCCTGTAGGTACTCTCACTGCAGGAACACGGTCCCACTCTCCCTGCCTTCGTAGTGATACGTCTTGGTCTACCTCGACAATCCTAGCCTGTGCAAGCCTAGGAGTAGCGCAGGAGTAGCCAAGGGTAGCACAGTCTAATCTGACCCTTCTGGCTCAGGCACAGTTTTCGACTCCAGTATAACCCCATATTGAAATTTAACATATCGTAGCGTAGCACAATCAGACATCGACCTTGCTGATGAGGGCGAAGCAAAGGTTAGCTAGGTCCATAGTGATTCTCGATAGAGTCCAATTTCTTTTTGTTTTTTATCAACGATAGGCTAACATTTGACTAATGTCTCACCATGGTGGTAAGTGACGACGCGGTCGACGATAGAGCATGCTTGCCTAGAAGATACCGGTTCACTCTAGCCTTTAAACTTTGTACTAGGTGGTAGGACTTACTTTTCTGTAAAGTTCGTCTAGGTAGGTACCAACGCGTTACCAGTTATTCTGCCGCCAAGCAGTAGTGTGCAAGCACTACTGTGTTCCGGTTTGAAGCGCATTGTAGCTAGTGAAATTACTGGGTAAATGAGACTTTATGATCTGCTCTGAAGTCTCAGGATGACGTGCGCAGTGCAGTGTCACGTGAAACTATATTAATTTAGAGTTCCGAGTAGTACTGAAATCTGTTATGGGCAGCCGTGACGCTTAACATCAGGTGAACGACTAGCTCTTCATGTCATTCATTTACATTTAAAAAAACTCCCAGATTATATTTGCCAGGAAACAATGACGCTGGTAAGCTGGTGTTCCATTCCTTTGCTGTCCGAATTATAAACGAGGAATCAAAACGCTTTGTACGTATTCGTGATACTTCCACCTGATGCTGTAGCATCACCTGGAAACTGTAGTATAAGTACCCAGCTCCTCACTAATATCGTTTTTAATCCCACCATCAAGCATGGAATGGCCTCAATGAATTATGATCATAGAATGGTGATTAGGGTCTGGTGATAGGTATAATTTATATCTATGAGAACTATTACAAATCAGAACGGTGACTTTCGAGATGTAACGGTGACTTCCGAGACGGAACGGTGACTTCCTAGACACAACGGCGTTCCATCCATTTTCGAGCTGATAGCATACTACTCAATTATGTTTTTCTTTGCAGGATTATTAAGACGCGTTCTTCAAAAAGAAGCTATTAAATATCCAACGCCTTCAGCGATATACTATGCCTGGGCTATAGGGACTTCTAGCGAGTGGATTCACAATATTATGATGTTTCTGTTTCACTTAATACCAGCATGTCTAGCAGACATTGTTTGCCTGCTTATGGGAAAACAAAGAAGGTATTTGCACTCGCCCTTACCACAGAATAGATAATTAGATATATGCCCTTACCTACTGCGGTAAAGGAAAACATTGTGGGTGTCTTAGTGTAAGCCACACTAACACGCTCTTTTCATGTGTGTGATGTCTTATTGGCTGACAATCTTAAATCAAATATAGATACACAATCTCTATAAAAAACAAACTTACCTACTTACACATATATATATATACCGCTCCAGCTAATATAAAATAGTCCACAAGCTGCTGTTTCATTTTAATAATGAACCATAGAATCCTGTAATAGCGTTGTAAAACAATAATATGTGAGTTACATCACTTTCTTTAGGCGCGATCACACGCGACTGAGAGCAAAAAAAGCCATATGCCTTGTTTAAGCGGTGCCGTTTTCGAGGCGGCGATTGTGGATTTATCCTTTATTTCATCGCAGCTGACAATGATTTATTTCAACTCACTATTGGATGATGATAATAATGATACGCCAAATTGCAATGCAATTCTTGTGAAACCGGAATGAGTCAACGTTATAAAGTACTACCTTTAATTTCAGATTTCTCCGATTCGCCAGAAAAGGCATCAATGTGGGCAACGTGCTGATGTTTTTCTTATTTAATGATTGGATATTTAATGACAACAATCTAAATAAGTTATACAATAGTCTATCAACGAATGACAAGGCCATATTTAACTTTGACGTCACTAGTATAGACTGGACCGAATATATTGTAATTTGGTGGTTGGGCGTTAGAAAGCATATCATCAAAGACGGGCTGAAGGGCACAGAGTACGCAATGAAAAAGCAGCGGTACTTGGCGGTACTGCATTACATTATAACTCCGTTATATTTGTATGCACTCTGGAAGCTAACCTGTTTCATATTTTATATTATCAGTTGCCTGATTTCACTTTTCATGTGAGTAAGAAAAAATAAAAATTTGAACTGTAGGTAATAAAAAGCTACTATTAAATGTGCCGTTATTCACAGCGCGGGAAAGGGGGGATATGGGCGGGAGCGTAATTTTTTTCCTGATCTATTTATTTATTAATTTATGTACAAAACAAATTACAATCGTAAAAAATATGTGACGTACAAATCGTCTGATCTGTGACATTGGATTATTTTATTTTGTACAATAAAATGCAATGCAACGAAAAGCAACGCAACACAACACAGAACTTATATTCATTTGAAGCTGGGTTACTGTGGGGTAAAGCCCCGAACTTACAATCAATTCTTGTACCACAGAAAAGAGCCATTCGATCCATTTCTATCATGAAATACCGCGACTCTCTCAGGGAACGGTTTAAGTAGATATCTAAATGTTCTTACAGTGGCGGCTCAATACATTTACGACAACTTGACGTACACTCGCAAAAACATTGTCTCTTTTCCCAGATATTGCGACATTCATAATTTCAATACTAGGAACAAAAACAAACTGAAAGTATCAAGATTCAGGCATGGTTCATTCAAGGGAGACTGTGTACGCTTTTTTAACAAAGTTGCCTGACGGTATCGAACATTTTCCAATGCGTAAATTGTAAAGGCAACATTTATTAAGGCGGTTCACTCGTAGAAATCTGTAAAATAGCGCGCAATTGTAACCATTTCTTGACAGTATTTAATATTACGTTCATATTTACAAAAAAATAATTCTGTATCTACAGGATACGAGAAGTAATTTCATGTTTATTTTTAAACTTTTATCATAAACAGACAATGGGAAAAAAATCGCCAAAATACCCCTACGTTTTACAGTCGTAACCATGTTAATCATACAATTTAGACATTAATGATACGAAAATTTATTTACTGTTTAACAATGTCATTTCCTATAACGTAGTTTTGTTAGTTTTTAAAAGAAAATTGTATTATGTTTGTAATAAATTAAAAATGCGTCTGATTCTAAACGGAAATAATGGCATCCCCGCATTCGCCCGACAAATCAGTGCGGGGCGAGTAGTGATGCTAGACAGACCTATGTCGCTTTGCGTGAGCTCAGCTGCTCAATTTCATTCTGCAAATAGGTACCACCGTGAGAAATGAGAATATGTATTGGAATTTTAGCAACCTTGCAGATACGTACTTAGCAATGTGACAGCGCCCGTGTCATATAGTGATTAAATGTATTGAATAAATTTAATGTATTTTCTTTCTTTGTTTCTTTTCTAACATGATTTTATTTAATTTGTATGTTGTATATTATCCACTCCTTCATCACATTGCTTTGTAGATTTTCATATGTACATGTATTATGGCTTTAGTCAGATAATAGTAATTTAGTACCATTATATTCTTTTGCTAGCTGACCCGCCCCGGCTTCGCACGGGTTAATTAGTTTTACGCCTTATCTCAATCTAAAGGAAGAGAGAGAAGCGAGGGGCAAAAGATAAGGGAAAAGGATGAATGCATGAAACGGTGAAAGAAGACAGGTGCTGGCACACCTGCCTCCTTTCACCTTCATCTATCCTTCCTTTTCCCTTATCTTTTCCCCCTACCTTCTCTCTTTCCCATAGTACAGGATAGGAGTGGCTCTGGACCTAACACTGAAGGTTGAATGTCTGTAATTTCTGAACTACAAAACCGACGACCTTAAAATATTTACGACACAATATTTATATTGTGTCGTAAATATTATAACGCGTGGTCCGATTTAATTCATTCTATTTTTGTTGTTTTTACCTTACCTTAAAATATTTACGACACAATATTTATATTGTGTCGTAAATATTTCACCCCCTTTTCAACAAAAAAAGAATGAATTAAATCGGACCACGCGTTAATGATTTACAAATAAGGACATATTTTTACTTTCATCCACTCTCCCACGGGAATCGTGCTGAATTTCAGGGTTAAAAGTATCCTATAACTTACTTCGTAATATGAACTCAAATCATGCCAAGTTTCATTTGAATCCATTCAGTAGTTTCGGCGTGATACTCAGCCAAGGTACAGACAGACAGACAGAGAGACAGACAAAAATAAAAAAAATATAGTTTTGGCTTTAGTATCGATTATAGAGAGCCCTCCAACAAAAATTTTCAAAATATCTTAATGTATAAAATTGACCCTGTTACAGTTTTATTATAAGTATAGATTATCCAAGTTTGTATTATGGTTGTCATTAATGTTAAGTACTTAAATGTTTTGATTCTTTTAGTTTAATATTCATATTTATTTGTTAATTGTATTTTATATTGATTGGTTATTAAACAGATCAATATTTTAATAGTATTTTGGTACCATGTATATCTTTAGGTCTCCACGACACGGGCCTTGAGCCTAGTGTGGGTCCGCCGTATATATATATGAGGAATATAACGAACTAAATTGAATACAAATGTGTTTATATAAATTAGTTTTAAGCTTCCACTGTACTGTACTGAAGGCTCGATGAGTTCCAACCTCCGGAACAGGCTGGGTTTCGAAGTGGCTTTGGCACCATAGACCACATCCACACAGTGCGGCAGATTGTACAGAAGACCGAGGAGTACAATCGGCCCCTGTGCTTAGCTTTTGTGGACTATGAGAAAGCATTTGACTCTGTCGAGACCTGGTCTGTTTTGGAGTCCCTGCAACGGTGCCAAGTCGACTGGCGGTATATCGAAGTGTTGAGATGCCTGTACGATGCCGCAACGATGACCGTCCAGATCCAGAACCGGGCGACTAAGCACATCCACTTGCGTCGAGGAGTAAGACAAGGGGATGTAATTTCCCCAAAGCTGTTTACAAACGCACTAGAGGATGTGTTTAAGACACTGGACTGGGCAGGACGGGGTATCAATATCAATGGCGAGTACATCTCGCACTTACGGTTTGCTGACGATATCGTCATTTTGGCTGAATCGTTGCAGGACCTTCAGCAGATGCTCGATAGTCTAGCTGACTCCTCCCAACGCATCGGTCTCCGAATGAACCTGGACAAAACCAAGGTGATGTTTAACGAGCATGTTGTCCCGAGACCGGTAGCCGTAAACGGAGTCTCTCTTGAAGTTGTTCGTGAATACGTTTACTTAGGGCAAACGCTCCAACTGGGTAAAAACAACTTCGAGAGAGAAGCAGATCGGAGGATACAACTGGGTTGGGCAGCCTTTAGGAAACTTCGTAGCGTTTTCTCGTCGCCAATACCGCAGTGCTTAAAGACAAAAGTGTATAACCAGTGCGTCCTACCTGTAATGACGTACGGAGCCGAGACGTGGTCTCTTACGATAGGACTAGTCCACCGTCTTAAAGTCGCTCAGAGGGCTATGGAAAGAGCTATGCTCGGTGTTTCTTTGCGGGATCGTATCCGGAACGAAGTAATTCGCCAAAGAACGAAAGTCACCGACGTAGCTCAGCGGATTAGTTGGCTGAAGTGGCAGTGGGCTGGTCATATCTGCCGCAGAACCGACAACCGATGGGGCAAACGAGTATTAGAGTGGAGACCACGAATCGGTAAACGTAGTGTAGGACGCCCTCCCAACGGAAGACCAGCGCTGGTCGTACGACCAGCATTTATGCTGAGTTGGGACCGATTCGTGGCAACTGGCAATCGTTGTTGTACCTTTTTTGTTTTTTAGATGTTGTACAGTTTATTAATTGTTGTTGTCATGAATAAATCATTTTTCTTTCTTTCTTTCTTTCCCTGCGACTCGATGGAGCGACGATATACGTAAGGTGGCTGGTAATGACTGGAAGAGAAGAGCTGAAGATCGTGCTCAGTGGCGTGCTTTGGGAGAGGCCTATGTCCAGCAGTGGACTAGAGTGGGCTGATGATGATGATGATGATGTACTGTTTTATATTTGCAACTAGCTGCGCCCCGCGGTTTTACTCGCGAATAAAAAGTAGCCAGCAGTAATCCAGTATATAAGCTATCTATATTCCAAATTTCATCCAAATCCGTCCAGCCGTTTGAGCGCGAAGGAGTAACAATCATACGCACATACACACAAACTTTCGCCTTTATAATATTAGTGTGATGATAAACGTACATTCTATTCTAAAATATATATATATATATATATAATACATCTAACAATATGATTAAATTATGTGTTTTTTAAAATGTTCGTTAGTGTTTATAATATCATAAAATAATTTAAGTTATAATATGTTGTGGGTATATCCACTCTCTTTTGACTTTGTAGAAAGAGCTAGGATTTTCACTTTGGTAAGGTACCTATATACTGGGTGGCGCAAAAGTACTGGCACTAAAGAAAATACTTTTATTTTTTTTATATGACATTTTCTGTCATTCTGTTGTTGAAAATTGTGTAGTGAATAAATGTAAAATACACTGAAAATAAACATGGACCGTTTTACTCCCCAAGAACGTGGAATAATTGTGTCAATGTTCTTACGGAATAATTCATCAGTGATAAGAACACAACGTGAATTTCGTCGACGATTTCCCCACCGTCCGGCACCGATTGGTCGCACAATTCGACGCTTTGCCACACGCCTTGAAGCAACTGGCTCAACATTGGATAGACCTAAGTCTGGGAGACCAAGAACAGGCCGTTCAGCTGAAAATATCGATGCTGTGCGCGAAGATGTGGAAGAGTGTCCAGAAACATCAACGAGGCGACGTGCCACGCAATTGGGCATTTCCAGACGGACCCTGCAGCGTATTTTGGTGAAAGACTTAAAGATGTTCCCGTATAAAACTCAAATGACTCATCAACTGCTGCCTGCTGACCACCGAGCTCGTCTAGATTACTGCCAGCGCGTCATAAACCTCAACCTTGAAGAGGATGATTTTCCTTCAAAATTGGTTATGAGTGACGAAGCGCATTTCCATCTCTCAGGGCATGTCAATAAGCAGAATACTCGGTTCTGGGGCACTGATAATCCGCGCATTATTCAAGAAACACCTCTACACCCACTAAAAGTTACTGTATGGTGTGGCATCTGTGTTGACAGAGTGATCGGACCCTATTTTTTCGAAGACGCTGGAGGCAATGCGATAACTGTCACTGGAGAACGCTACAGAACCATGTTACGTGAGTTTTTGATACCCAGTTTGGACGAATTGGGGCTGGAGCACATCTGGTTTCAACAAGACGGCGCTACGGCACACACAGCGCGCGACACTATGGACTTAGTGAGGGACGCTTTTCCAAGCCGAGTTATCTCTCGTTTTGGCGATTTGCCTTGGCCTGCAAGATCACCCGATCTGACCAGTCCAGACTTCTTTCTTTGGGGTTTTTTGAAATCTCGGGTGTATGTGAACAAGCCACAGACTCTCGCAGCTCTAAAAGAAAACATTCGTCAAGAAATAACGAACATATCGCAGGAAGTGTTACGGCAAGTTATGCAAAATGTCATAAATAGGGCTCAAATGTGTATCAACTCTGGAGGTCACCATTTAAAAGACATCATCTTTAAATCCTAATGGTACGAAATTTAATGGCACAAATATACATTTAAAAAAACCTAAATCTAGTTTTCTAATTTAGAAAAAATGTTATAGCTGAACCAAATAGGGTCTTTACTTTTGCGCCACCCAGTATTATGTACTTTGCATTATTACTTTAGTCAGATAATATAATAGTTGAGTTCTAGTATAGTATCCATTTTATTATCTAAGTTCGTATTATATACTTGACGTTAATGTTAAGGACCTACTTAAAAGTTTTAATTTAAATTAAATTGTTTAGTTAAGTAATAAATAAACTAGCTCGGTTTAAAACAGAGGTTTTAATTAAGCTAGTTTCATTTGACATACTTTCTTAAAGTTTGTATCATGTTTTTGGTTGTTATTTTTATATTATTTAGGTTTAAGTGTTACTTTGAAATTGTTGTTAGTGTTTAATAATGAAATAAATCCATGTATATTTTGACCCATTAATAAAAAGATCGTATACAGAGAGATTCTGTATAATTTATTTGTGTAATTTAACTTAGTACAATTTATAATCTTAAAATGAGAGATTTATTCATATTTGATCTATGAATATTCACTTTGACCTGATTTTTAATATTTTAAATACTTTTGTAAATATCTCTAAAAGGGCACGAAAGTAGCACTATGTGTCTTTGAAGAAAGTGTGGCATATAATGGTATGATACCATCATATAAATCCCAGAACGAAATGGGGCCAAAATCACGAGATATCCATACTTATATGTTGCTTTCCATACATTGAAAACCGTTTTAGTCGAATAACTCTTAAACTATAACTCCAATCTCAAAATACGTTCAGGTGATATTTGTAGCCTTTTGATATATACATCGAATGACATATTTATTTTTTCGAAATTACAACTTTTTTGCAATATACTATGTCCAACCTCTTGTGTGGGGACGAACCACTGTGCGCCGGTTTGAATAGGGCTCAACGCGGGCGGTTCGGCGCAGCCGCACATTGCGATCTTTTGGTGCGGGGAGACCGCGGTGAAGCGCGGGTAGAGGTACTAGCTCCGCCCGATTCCTCAAGGCCATTCGCATGGTCCCCAGCCTTAACAAAGTTGCCTGACGGTATCGAACATTTGTCAATGCGTAAATTGTAAAAACAACATTTTTTAACAAAGTTGCCTGACGGTATCGAACATTTTCCAATGCGTAAATTGTAAAGGCAACATTTTTTAACAAAGTTGCCTGACGGTATCGAACATTTTCCGATGCGAGAAATGGAAAGGCAACAATTTTTAACAAAGTTGCCTGATGGTATCGAACATTATTGTCAATGCGTAAATTTAAATCATTCATCAAGTCAAACCTGATGAAAAAAGAATAATCACACTATAATATTATAAAGGCGAAAGTTTGTGCGTATGTGTGTATGTACCTATGTATGTTTGTTACTCTTTCACGCTGTAACAGCTGGACGGATTTGGATGAAATTTGGTATGGAGGTAGCTTATACCCTGGATTAAAACATAGGCTGCTTTTTTATCCCGAAAACGGGAACGGTTCCTGTAGGAACGCGGGTGGAACCACGGGGCGCTGCTAGTACACAATAAATGATTATGTCTCAGACGTAACAGCTTGGCCTTCAGGCCAAATCCTGAATCCCTGAATCCTGAATTTGTTTTGTTTTATTCAGGGTTTGGTTGGGCATTCATGCCTCAAGCTCAATGTTATGAAATCTTAAGTACTTTGCCTATTGCCTGTTGCTCTGATAATTTTAATTTTCTATTTGTCATTTTTATTAAGATTATTTCAATATTCTCCTTACACTGGTGTGAAGTGTATGTAGGTACTTTGTAGTGTGTTTAATTATGATGTATTAATTGTAATAAATAATAAATATTATAAAACATTAAAAAATTAATCAACAAAAAAACGACACCACTGTAAAGTTTCTTGTAGCTTCTTCTTTACAGTTGTAATCGAAGCTACGTATCAGGGTTTTCTATTCTGCATTGTGCCGGATTGCTTGCACCAGTAGTGGGAAACAAAACTTTTATTTCAAACATTATGCTTAGTATCAACAATAATGTAATATCGATATTTTAAGTAAGGACCTAATATCATCTTGACTTGTAAAAGTGTTAAAAATAGCCTACGTGCAATAAAACTTTGGACTTTTTGACTTTTTATAATATTTCATTCACAATTTTAATAAATTTTAATTAAGTATATAACTAAATTAATAAGCTAAAAACTAATCTTTTCCTAGCCTTTGAAGCTGTTTTTCTTGCATTTTCCTCGCTGTAGTGAGGTGAAAAGTTGTGTGTTTCGCTCGGCAGCAAAATTATTCTGCGTCTCGTACCTTTGAAATCTTCGCTACGCTCAGGATTCTTCATTTGAACCACTCGCTTACGCTATTACGCTCGTGGTTAAATCCTAGAATCCTTCACTTGCTCAGGTTTCAATTTAAGTACTCGCGCCAAAAACCAACTTTGCAGCCTTGTACTGGGTGGCGCAAAAGTAAAGACCCTATTTGGTTCAGCTATAACATTTTTTCTAAATTAGAAAACTAGATTTAGGTTTTTTTAAATGTATATTTGTGCCATTAAATTTCGTACCATTAGGATTTAAAGATGATGTCTTTTAAATGGTGACCTCCAGAGTTGATACACATTTGAGCCCTATTTATGACATTTTGCAAGATGATTTTCCTTCAAAATTGGTTATGAGTGACGAAGCGCATTTCCATCTCTCAGGGCATGTCAATAAGCAGAATACTCGGTTCTGGGGCACTGATAATCCGCGCATTATTCAAGAAACACCTCTACACCCACTAAAAGAAGGGATCCCCCTCGCGGCGCTCAAACAGTAAACACGCGTCAGTTATTGCTCCGTTGTTTTTAATTCATAAAGTGTGCAAAAAGCTTAAAGTTATTGTTGAAACTTATATCATTCGAATCAGCTAAACATACAGTGAAGGGTTCCAGAATTTATTTCTCCGAATAGAAACAGAACAAGGAAATAATAGTGAATATGTTTCTAAATTTTTCCATTGTGATCGTGTCGACGACCTGAGTCGGTGAGTCATTGACACTGTGACACGCATAAATCAGCTGAGATAGTAGTAGATGACCGCACGCACAGTAAGCGTAGCTTGTTTTCGACGAACGTAGCAAGTGATAAGTGGCGCGGGGGTGCGCGTACGCACTATTGAATACTGGAAGTCGACGATGTTACAGACTTCGAATCCCAACGATTGATATATATTTTGCAGATTATTATTATTCTATTTTTTACTGTTTTTTCTTTCCTAATTAATTTAAACCGTAAAAATGGAAAGCGAGGCGAACTATATTACGGTACGAAAAAACTACGTCAGGGGAATATCGGATGAATCTATAGATCGTTCATTTATCTCGCTGCACTCCGATGGAAGAGCTATGAGTCTACCTGATTTATCTACTGATTTTAATGAAACCAACATACTTTTAGAAGAAAACAAAACATTAAAATTAAACCTAGAAAGTGCAAATAAAGAGATAGAAGATTTATCGCTAAAAGTAATATCACAGGAGAAACAGTTAAATGAAAAGCGCAATATAATACAACAATTAAAAAATATTTGTACTGGAACAATAGGAAATAGCAGTCGGAAAAAATCAAATAAAAAAATCAGGCAAGTCCGTAACCTATTATTAAACTCGAGTGCATCTGATCTTGGTTTACCAACCGAAGACCAGTCAACTCAGGAAGAGATAACTTTGTTGGCAAAGCCGATAGATGGCGCTTCAGATAATGTCATTACCACCCATGAAATTAAGGAATTAGCAACCACACACCAAAATAAGCAATTGCCTACAGAGGGCGCTTTTTTAGACCAGTCTGGTATCGGAAGTGGCAGAAAACAGGTAAACAGAAAAGTTAAGCGTAAATTCAACACGTACAAACCTACAGAAACCGATACATCTAGTACAGAGAATAAAGGGGACAAAGATAAGAATAAGATCGTCATTCTGGCAGATCAGCGTGGAGTTGGATTGCGGAAAACATTACAGCATCTAGTTGGATCAAACTACCTAGTTACATCTTATTGGAAGCCAGGGGCTACTATGGGAGACGTTTTAGATTCTAATAAAGAAGAATTGATGAGTTTAACTAAGAAAGACTATATAGTTGTCTTAGGAGGTATGAACGATTATAATCCGCTTAATGTTAATTTTATATTGCATAGTTTTCTAAATTATTTCAAATCCACGAATGTCTTGCTAAGTGAGGTTCCTTTTAACAGTTCCCTTAATGAGAATAAGCTTAATTATGAGATAAAATTTACATGTGCAAAATATCGACACGTCACTTTTCTTGACATGAACTATAGTAGATATGTTCCGAACCGACACATCATGCGAGAAAATGTTTGTAGATCAGTTTATAGAGAAATTTTACAGATAAACTATAAGTGTAAATTGCAAGAAGTTAAATTTGATATGAAGGTTACTGAAGTGATAACTGTTGATAGAGGCACACAAACGGAAACGAAAGAAGTAGACGTTTTAGACAAAGTTGACAATAATCAAAACGGTAGTTCACCAAGGCATTGTTTTCGCTCTTAAGCATGTCAATATTCTTCACCAAAACATTAATGGTTTAATGAACAAATCAGACTTAATTGCGATACATCTAAACAAACTGCAAAATAAGAACAATACAGTTCACGTTGTTTGTATTACGGAACATAATATGCTTGAAAGTGATACAAATTTTTTGAGTATCCCAAATTTTTCCCTAGCAGGGTACTATAGTAGGAAAAATCGCAGTGGAGGATGTTGCATATTGGTACATAATAATTATAAATACAGGGAATTAAAGGACGTAAAAGAATTTAACTATGAGAATATTATTGAATGTAGTGCGGTAGAGTTAACAGATCATAATATTGTTATTATATGTGTGTATAGACCACCAAAATGTCATAAATTTGCCATGGATATATTTTTTAATAATTTCAATGATTTGTTGACCAAATTTTGTTTTAAAAAGAAGAAAATTATTGTGTGTGGCGATTTTAATATTGATCTCCTCAAAAACACAACGACCTCCGGTAATTTGAAAACCTTACTAGCGAGCTATAATCTAAAGATATCTCTAAACGAACCAACCCGACCTGGTAGTAACACCTGTATTGATAATTTTTTTCACAATGTCCGAGGTTCTTCATGTGAGATTGTAGAATTAGCCATATCGGACCACACGGCTCAATACTTTGGATGTCCAGTAAAAGAATACTGGCCAACTAAAATTTGGTACTCATACAGGAGAGACTATTGCGATGAGAATATGACAAAGTTTGGAGATTCGATGAGAGCGTTAAGCTTCAGTGACGTATTTGAGAGTAAAGATCCGAATGAGGCTTATAATCACTTTCATGAACTGTTTAAGCTTTTCTACGATCTCTGTTTCCCCTTAAAACGAATTAAATATTCAACACATAAAAAACCTAATTGGATTACGAGGGGTATTAGATTATGTACCAAACGAAAGAGGCATATGCTGTGGAAGTTTAGGGAAAACCCAAGCTCAAAAAATCATTCAGCATTCAATAGTTATAAAAACAGATTGAAGAATATTATTAAATTGACACAAAAGGCAAAAAATAATTACGCTATTGCGACATCTAAAAATAAATCAAAAACTACTTGGAACATTATTAACAATTACAAAAGCAAGTTACCATTAAATGAAATTACTCATATAAAAGAAAATGGTAAAATTCTGACTAACCCAAAAGATATCGCTCAGGCGTTCAACAATTTTTACGTAAATCAAGTCAGTTCAAATAACAAAAACACGAATAATAATAATAATAATTGTTTGCAGTGGAATAAATCAAATTCTCTGTTCATGAATCCTTCGACACCTGATCAAATTCTACGAATTATTCAATCATTGAAAAATTCTAAAAGTACGGGATTTGACGAAATTAGCACTAATGTTGTGAAATATGTGGCTCTAATAATATCTCCCTTATTAAGCCACATACATAATTTATGTATCGAACGTGGGGGTTTTCCGGATATATTAAAATTGACTGTAGTAAATCCACTGTTTAAAAAACATGATAGGTGTGATATGAATAGCTACCGACCAATTGCATTAGTACCAGTATTCTCTAAAATTTTTGAAAAATATATCCATAATTGCCTGCACACGTATTTTGACAAATTTAAGATTCTAGCTGATGAGCAAGTGGGTTTTCGAAAACATAAATCCATAAGTTTAGCCATTTATAATTTCCTTAAAACAGTTATCGCAAACCGTGATAAGAAACGATCTGTAAGTGCACTGTACATGGATCTGACCAAGGCTTTCGACTATGTAGATCATAGCATCCTTATTAGGAAACTTGAGACATATGGTATTAGAGGAAACGCCATAAACTTGATCAAATCATACCTTGGGAATAGACGTCAAATGACTCAAATAAGAAAACTCTGTCCATACTCCAAAACTGAGCTTAAATACTCATCTGATATCAGCCTGGTAAGATACGGAGTTCCACAAGGAAGTGTACTGGGACCTCTGTTGTTTTTAGTGTATATTAATGATTTGCCACGATGTATTAACCACCCGATGATTTTGTTTGCCGATGACAGCACTGCTATCTTTGTAGGAGAAAATCATGACACATTAGAATCGCAAATGAACTTAGCCTTAAACAATATCATTGATTGGTTGACATTAAACAATTTGAATATAAATCTTGACAAAACTAACCTTATGACATTTAACAGTAATAAAAGTTTGACGTATAATATTAATTATTTCGGGAAACAAATTAACGTAGTCTCAACAAATAAATTCTTAGGATTAAATATTGATTCCAACCTGAACTGGAAAGTACATGCCGAGACTGTTTGCTCTAAGCTTTATCAATTCTCCTATGCTCTATACATGTTAGCTAAGGTTGTAGGACAATCTGCGGTTCTGACATCATACCATGCTTATGTAACATCGACTCTTCGTTATGGGTTGATATTCTGGGGTAATTGCACTGAACGAGAGACTATTTTTAAAGCCCAAAAAAAATGTCTCAGATCCGTATGTCATCTTAAATCTACCGATTCTTGTAAGCCTCATTTCAAAGAATTGAAAATATTGACATACCCATGTCTATATATATTTGAAGTGTCTCTATTTGTAAAAAAGAATTTGAAATTATTTGATGTCCCAAAAAGTAAACGGTTAAAATATGAAGTTTGTATGCCTCTTCACAGAACCGCATTACATGACAAAAGTATCCTCACTATGGCACCACGGCTATATAATCACTTACCAAAAGAAATACGGGAAATTGAAAATTTAATATTTTTTAAGACAAAGTTATTTAAATTACTGATTGAAAAAGGGTATTACACTGTAAACGACTATATTAATGACAAATTTTTGTAGTAAGGGTAATAATTATAGGTTGGTAACTGTGATTTATTATAAATGAGCTAACTACACAACTCTGACATTAATATCTGTATTACACCTTATTAATTGCGACTATTTTAAATAATTTATATGGCATATACTTCTACTAATAATTATGATTTGTATTACCTGTAACTGTAAAATTATAAAAACTTACACACAAATTTTGCATGCCGACATGGTGGAATATTGAAGTGCCTATTTTATTTATTGACATCGATGTATTACTCATATTCAAGCAAATAAATGAATTGAATTGAATTGAATTGAATTGAATTGAAAAGTTACTGTATGGTGTGGCATCTGTGTTGACAGAGTGATCGGACCCTATTTTTTCGAAGACGCTTGAGGCAATGCGATAACTGTCACTGGAGAACGCTACAGAACCATGTTACGTGAGTTTTTGATACCCAGTTTGGACGAATTGGGGCTGGAGCACATCTGGTTTCAACAAGACGGCGCTACGGCACACACAGCGCGCGACACTATGGACTTAGTGAGGGACGCTTTTCCAAGCCGAGTTATCTCTCGTTTTGGCGATTTGCCTTGGCCTGCAAGATCACCCGATCTGACCAGTCCAGACTTCTTTCTTTGGGGTTTTTTGAAATCTCGGGTGTATGTGAACAAGCCACAGACTCTCGCAGCTCTAAAAGAAAACATTCGTCAAGAAATAACGAACATATCGCAGGAAGTGTTACGGCAAGTTATGCAAAATGTCATAAATAGGGCTCAAATGTGTATCAACTCTGGAGGTCACCATTTAAAAGACATCATCTTTAAATCCTAATGGTACGAAATTTAATGGCACAAATATACATTTAAAAAAACCTAAATCTAGTTTTCTAATTTAGAAAAAATGTTATAGCTGAACCAAATAGGGTCTTTACTTTTGCGCCACCCAGTATAACAAATAACTATTAATTGAGTATATCAATTATTTTATCTAATTTTTTAATCATAAAATATAATAAGTTGTTATACTTGGTACTTATGTTATTTTATTGCTTACTACATGGACCCCTCCATGTCCCCGTCATAGATGGATGGATGAAGTTTTCAAACAGTGTGTGTTGCCAGTGATGACTTATGGATCTGAGACATGGTCTCTTACTGTTGACCTCATTAGTAAACTCAGAGTCGCGCAGCGAGCTATGGAGAGATACATAAGTGACGCTCTTTGGGAGAGGGAGGCCTATGTTGAGCAGTGGACGTCTTCAGGCTGATGATGATGATGATGATGATAAGAAGCAAATTTTTTTTTAACTGTGCGTGTAGGTTTGTAATTGTGGTAATCAAGCTGAACCCCCCCGAAGTGAATTTCTGGCTACGGCCCTGCAACAGTCTATCAGCGGATGACAGGATCATATTTAACGACGTCACTAGCATAGACTGGACCGAATATATTACAATTTAGTGGTTGGGCATTAGGAAATATCGAGGGCGTAGTGGGGAAATTAGATAAGTAACAAAACCATTATCGCGAGAAAACAACGATTTAGTGTTTTTTCGACAGCAATAAAAAAATTTGTAAGAGCAAAATTACCGTAGGCGTTTTTATATGTTATGTAATGGCTCAGTATACAACTATTGAGTTCATCATGGATACCGCAGCTCTTTACATAATTTTTTAAAAATCTCTCGTTTACCTCATAACCTAATCGGATTAGGTTTTCCACCTAATCCGATTAGGTTATGAGGTAAACTGAATTACGAGCTTTATACATTTTATGTGACTACTAAATGGTGATACTGTGAAATTATACATTATTTGGTCAGTTATTCACTTCTTCCTCTCAAGTTTTACAGCTATTATTGAAGGTTAATTTCTGTTACAAAAATACCTTTTTTGGAATAATTTTGGCGCGGAATAATATATTCGAGCTAGGGTAAGACCAAAAGATGGGTCGTGATGTGGACTTTATCGTCATGCCAAAAAGTCAATTTCGCAAAACGTTTTAGTTATCTAATTTCCCCACTACGCCCTCGATATATCATCAAAGACGGGCTGGAAGATACAGAATACGCAAATAAGAAGCAACGCTACTTCGCAGTACTTCACTACTGTATTGTAACACCGTTATATTTACTTCATCATCATCATCAAGCAAGACGTGCATTTTTCTACAATGAAATGTTTATCTTAAAATGGAAAAAACTATTTTCAGATTTTGTTTTTATTAGTTTACTAGGTGGTAGGACTTTTCTGCAATGTTCGTCTAGGTAGGTACCACCGCTTTGCCAGTTATTCTGCCGCCAAGCAGTAGTGTGCAAGCACTACTGTGTTCCGGTTTGAAGGGCATTGTAGCTAGTGAAATTACTGGGCAAATGAGACTTTATGATCTGATCACTCAGTCTAGTAATCTGATTATTAGACTGGGTGATGTCTCAGGATGACGTGCGCAGTGCAGTGTGGCGCGAAACTATTGTTTTAAAGTTCCGGGTGACACTGCAACTGTTATGGGCGGCCGTGTCACTTAACATCAGGTGAACGACTAGCTCGTCACGTCAATAAATCACATAAAAAAAAAGTATGTACCTATATTTATAATAATGTAATATGGCCTTGTAATATGGGCAATTGATACGTCCACGCCTTGTTATTGTACAACTAAAGCATGATAAATTATGTAGTTAAACAATATTTAGTTTTCGATTATTTGTTAATTAATGCAATGACTAGAACAATGACAATGACGCTGACAGTTTTATTCCATTGAACACGACGAATGACTAGATTCACATAAACAGCTCATGCTATTCAGCATGAGCTATAAAAATCGACATAAATCTCTTCTCTCATGAAAGTTTTTGTCAAATAAAAAAAAATAGTACCTATTTTAAACTTTAAAAATTATATTATTTACTTTCTAGATTTTTAATTTAATCAATTTATTATCATTGTATCATTTTAATCATTGTATTGTATAATTTTATATCATTCTACAAAATTAATTTATTAGTATTATTTACAAAGTTTACTCGCTTAGCTTATGAGAGATGATATAAAAAAATTACAGTGCTCTTTTATTTATCATCATTATCAGCCTGCTTGAAGACCTCCACTGCTTAAAATAGGCCTCCCCTATATTCGAGCACCACTTTGAGTGGCTGCTTGCCTCTTGCATCCAACGGCTCCCGGTAATTTAGCCATCAGGTCATCCATTCCGTTCACCATGTAGAAGAAGACCGCCGGCCGCCGTCTTCGTTGCCGACGATGTGTTTTCCTACTACTGAGGATTGTGATGTCTGCAACTCTGAACTACTAATCCGATGACCTTGAAATATTCACGGGACAATCGTGGGATCAATTTCGAGGATATTTCGACAAGGAAATAATTTCTTGACACAATAACATGTGGGTTTTTCTTTTATATCCAGTTTCATTTACAAAGTATTCTTTCCTACATTTATAGACGTATTAACAAATATACTAACTTACTTAACTATCCAATTACCAAGCTCTTTCATGTAAGTATGTAGAGTTCGGTAAGCAACTATTACCTACTTAGTTAAATTAATGAATGCATACCTATAATGCCTAGACGTAGGTACATCTACTGTGAGCTTTAACCAGTCTGCGTTGAACGTTGTGGGAATATTATCGTTCCGACTTATATATTTTGAGGTACGGTACTTATAAGTTGTAGTGTTTATTGCAGTTAGGTAATATAGCCATAATATTAGGGCTCACACCTTAGATTTAACGATAGCCAGCTGTTAACTCGCATACACATTTATTTTGGCGTTTTAAAAGTTCTCTCAAACGTATCATAAAATCATCTGCGTCGTAAGTTTTCAAGGCCAAAAACGATTGAGCGCATGCACGTAAAAATGTATGGAATATAATGGATAGGTAATATGCTCCACGATTTGATAATAAATGTTAATGTTAATATCAGTGGAGCTACAGAAACCAAAATAATCACGATAAACCGATTCTTGTGAAGTTTCACTTTGAATTTATTAGACTTGAGACAACTTTGAAAACGTCAAAATGAAGGTTTATAGGTTTCTAGCTTATCTTCTCACATTCCAAGGTTGTCCTTTTCCGTATTTAACATAGTACTCTATAGTTGACTCCTTTTAGAGCTAACTAATATAATGTCTTATTTACGCGCGAAGTGTATAACTCGAAATCTAAGAGATAATTTATGTAGATGGTCCTGCGATGAAGTAGAGATTGCATGGAATGGATAGTGAGAGTGTTAAGTCAGGGGTTTCAAGTATTTGAGTCATTTTTAAAGGAAGAAGGAATTTCTAAGAAAGAACTAGACTTTCGACCCCATAAGATGCATTGGCTGCTTGGAAGAAACTCTGTGCTGTCAGTGAACAATAAACTATTACTTTATAAACAAGTCCTGATGCCTATTTGGACTTATGACATACAGTTCTGAGGCTGTACCAAAAAGAGTGATATACAAACGGTACAACGTTTACAGAATGCGTCCTGGTCTATTAGAAATGACGACCTTCATAGGCACCTTAATATAGAGCTCGTCGATAAAGTTATCAAAAAGCATGCAGAAAGTCACCAATATAGACTTTACCATCATGTGAACGTCGAGGCAATCTAGCTGCTTGACCACACGAACATAGAAGACTTAAAAGAACAAAAGTCATTTGAGTTAGTGTAGTCTTATTAGAGAATGTTAAAAGTTAGTGAAATGAAGTGCAGTGTAAGTGCTCCACAAAAAGAACACAAGAACAATGTGTCGTCGCCTTAATAGAGACAGTAAGAAAAGCATCATTGGACACCATCATCATCATCATCAACAGCCTGTAGACGTCCACTGCTGAACATAGGCTTCCCCCAGAGAGCGCCACCTTGAGCGGCTGCTCGCCTCCTGCATCCATCGGTTCCCCGTGGCTTTCACCAGATCGTCGGTCCACCGAGTGGAGGACCTGCCTACGCATCTTTAAATTACTTATTAACCAAAAGATGAAATAGATTGTCATATTAGTAGAGATGGGTACCTTATATAGGAAAAAACAATTAAAGGTTTTATAGTAAGCAGGGTCTCCGAAAGACTTCTGAGACCGGTGTTGTTCGTGGACTTGGCGGTGACCGGGATTCGGCGGGAAGCGTCGAAGGCCACTGTGTTATTGAAATTGCAGTCACGCGTCCACCCGAACTTCACCATTATAGTGAAAGCACATGTTTTAGGTAAGTTAACGTGTTTCTTACCCAATTCTACTGTGTCTGAGGCACACAGTTTCTCAGCTTTAGCGTCTGTGGAACTAGCAGATCCATCTTGGGGTACACCAAGTAAGATTGATCTGCTATTGGGGGCGGAAGTGTACAGCCGAATTTTGTTAGGTTTACTCAGGGTCCGCCGGGGTCAGTGGTGGCGCAAAACACTAGACTCGGTTGGATCCTCTCCGGTGTAATTCATTCGCCCAATGAAATCAACCACAGCGCTAAATGCCACAATATTTTCAGTATGCACTTGGTCAATACTGATGAGAACGAATTACTGAAGAAATTTTGGGAAATGGAGGCAGAACCACGCGATATGAAGCGTCTTACTCCCGAAGAAGAGAAGTGTGAGGAATTATTTTCCCGAACTACCAGAAGGGACGAGTGTGGGCGTTATATCGTTAAACTTCCTTTTAGGAGCGATGATCCCCTCTGCAAGTATGGTGGTTCAAAGGAGATAGCTCGCAAACGCTTCTTCATGTTGGAAAAGCGTTTAATAAAAAATCCTGAACTACATTTAGAATATTCAAGAGTCATCGAAGAATATCTTAGTTTAGGTCATATGGAGGTGGTTCACAATCCTGGCAAATTGAATGCCGTGTACCTGCCCCATCATGCGGTTGTGAAACAAGATAGGACTACAACTAAGGTCCGAGTAGTGTTTGATGCATCATGCTCGGGGTCAAACGGCGTGTCGTTGAATGATGATTTAATGACTGGTCCTAGGTTGCAGCCAGAGTTGAGACATTTAATTATGCGCTGGCGTTGCTACCCGATAGTTCTAGTAACGGATATTGTCAAGATGTATCGACAAGTCAGAATTTCTGATGAGGACGTAGATTTTCAACGCATTTTATGGCGTGAAAATCCAGATGCTGAACTGCAGCATCTCCGCTCGTTAAGAGTAACCTTTGGTACCTCATCAACTCCATTTTTGGCTGTCAGTGCTCTTCAACAATTAGCTAGAGATGAAGCAGCTGATTTTGCGCTGGCATCCAGTCGGGTGTTAACCGACTTTTATATGGATGACTTGATGACCGGTTGCTCCTCTGATACTGAAGGAGTTCAAATTTATGAAGAAATGACTGCCTTACTTAACCGCGGTGGTTTCCCACTTCAAAAGTGGTCGACTAACAATGGCCAGCTTATGAAGTTCATTAATAGCGAATCGTTAGAATCGGAACGCAACCGAGAACTAAAGACTGATGACGTCATGAAAATTCTGGGCTTGATCTGGAACAGAAAGGAAGATTTGTTTCAGTGTACAGTCAAACTTCCATCACTAGAAGTACCAGTTACGAAGAGACGCGTTATTTCAGACATTTCTCGATTGTTTGATCCATTAGGTTGGCTTGCTCCGGCCATAACAACAGCCAAGGTTTTTATTCAAAGACTATGGCTGTCCGGCATTGGTTGGGACGAAGAACTTCCACAACCCTTGCTCAATGATTGGATCGACTTTCGCAGTAGTCTTGAGAAGCTCTCGGAAATCCACATACCTAGATGGATAAACACTTGTCAATCGGATTCATTCGTGTCATGGAGAAATAAAATATATATTTTTTGCTAATCCTTTATTTGGATGTTTTAATTTAAAGAAACAGAGGGATTTGGGACCTGGGCTGAAGACCTAACATGGTTATTAGGTCTACAATTAATTTAATTTATAGTAGGTAAATGTAATATTCACAAAAATTATAGCACTAAAGCAGAGAAATAAAAATATAATTACCTGAATTTAGATTTTTTTTAAATTTAAATTTTTATGTAGAATCTCAAAATGGATCCAGCAAGGGCTGTAGAGAAGGCCGCGTTATCAAATCTAAGAGCAATAACCGCGGCGACGGCTCGCGGTGATTCAGATGTGCAGAGGTTCTACAGCAACTCCGTGGTGTTCCTCACGGGAGGATCTGGATTCCTTGGGAAGCAGCTCATCGAGAAACTCTTAAGGTATATACTCTATATCATCATCATCATCTTCTTTGCCTTTTTCCATGTGTTATTGGGGTCAGCTCCCAAACTAACCTGTAGCGGCGAGCTACTAGAATTACACGAGCAACTATATACCATCTGACCTTGCAACCCATAAGGAACCAGTAACAGGGATGGTTAGACCAGACGTCAGATTCTATCAGGCTTCAGACTACCCGTAACGATTGCCATTAGATGTTTTTATGACAACCGGGACCGACGGCTTAACGTGCTCTCCGAGGCACGGAGCGATGACATTAAAACTGCACATAACTTACCTACTAGATAAGTAATTGGTGCAGGGCTGAGGATCGAACCCGGTGCCGTAAGATTGCGAAGCGCACATGCTATCGCTCGGCCACCATCACTCAAGGTACAGGCCCTATATGATATAAAAATATCATGAGACTCTATACCATAGAATCACATATTTTTATATCATATAGTAAAACGCATCAATATTCTAACAAATTATTCCACATCAGGTCATGTCAGATATCGAAAATGTTTATGCTACTTCGGTCAAAGAAAGGAAAAGATGCACAACAGAGATTGGACGATATTTTGAAAGATCCTGTATTCGAGACTTTAAGACAGCAGCAACCGAAATTTGCAGAAAAAATAGTAATGATTGAAGGAGATGTAGCTCAATTAAAACTTGGTATTAAAGATGAGAACTGGAGAACTTTAACTGATGAAGTAAGTAGCTTTTTCGGTTATTAATAGTCGTCCTGTATGAAAACTATGCTTTGTTTAATGTATTAATCGATCAGGTGACCGTGATATTCCACGTGGCAGCCACCACGAGGTTTGATGAAACTCTACGTACAGCCACACTTATCAATGTGAGAGGAACCAGAGAAGCATTGCTTTTGGGAAAAGCATGTAAAAATCTTAAGTACGTTTTCAATGAGTACCTGGTGTGGGTACCTTTCTCAGGTTTCATTATCATCATCATCTTCCGGCTCGTGGTTGGCACTCGAGAACCTTTCTTCCGCATCGGTTGTCAGTTCGGTGAGGAATGTAGCAAGTGCTGTGACTTTAGTTTAGGTGTACCTAGGTTTAAAGAAGAAGAATTGTATTCTCAAATAAAACTAAAAGTCACCTCCATGATAATTTCTTTTTCACCTCACTAGCTCGGAAAGGTTCTCTTTGTCATTCAAAATCTGGACGCAAAAACGCATTTTGCTCGCTAGCGTGGAAAGTGTTTTTAAAATTCGAACGTTTCTATTCAATAATTTTCTCGTCAAGAATAGAGAGGATTTAATCACAGATCTGCCCGAATTTAACCTTCTTGATATCGCCAGTCCACTGAAAACTCATTAATACCACAGACTACCTCCTAAAAGATACCATCTTTTTCTCGTTCACCAACCTCATTTTTAGAATAATCGCACTGTCCAGCACCAAAAAGCATAAAACCAATACGGTTATTTGACTAGTATAGAAGATATCTGTGACGCTATCCAGCACGTCGACTGCATGGAAAACGGATGAAAAACACTTTTTCTTTAATTTTCCATGAATCACGTGACGAGCTAGTCGTTTACCTGATGTCAAGCGTTACCGCCACCCATAACTAAATTAATAAGCTAAAAACTAATCTTTTCTTAGCCTTTTAGCTGTTTTTCTTACATTTTCCTCGCTGTGTGTGAGGTGAAAAGTTGTGTGTTGCACTCGGCAGCAAAGTTTTTCTGCGTCTCGTACCTTTGAAATCTTCGCTACGCTCAGGATTCTTCATTTGGACGACTCGCTACGCTCGTGGTTCAATCCTAGAATCCTTCGCTTGCTCAGGTTTCAATTTAAGTACTCGCGCCAAAAACCAATTTTGCAGCCTAGTATAACAAATAACTATTAATCTTAATTTCAGATATTATCTCGCAAGGCAACAATCTAGACAAAACTTAATCACTGAAAGCATGATTAAGTTATGTTATGATTATTGCTTTTATTATACTAGATATACTATTTGATATTCATCAGACCATACGAATAATATTATGTACATTTTTCTTATGATATAGATCGTACGTCCACGTGTCCACGGCGTACAGTCATGCGACGGCCGTTGCAGTTGGATCTGAAGTGGATGAGAAGTTTTACAACGCGCCCGTTCCGCCGGAGACAATGATATCCATGGTCGAGAGTATGGAGGCCGATAGATTGACTAACATTACACCAGCGTAAATATACAATATGATATCATACCAAATAATAAGCTCTAAATTAAGCTTGTCAAAAGTTTAATCTTATAACTTAATGCAATAAAGAGATCATGACAAAAAAATTGACTCAATTTGTTCGCATTCCGCATGACATCAAAGATATGTTGGTCTGGCCTCTAATCTAAGGATATTTATTGCATAGCGGATGCCTATAAGGCCCCTCATCATCATAATCAGCTTTATTGCGTCTACTATTGAATAAAGCCTCTTAGGTTTTCCAAAATTACTTTGCTTGGCAGGCGTCTTCGTGATCACTGTAGATTATAATGCAGACCAAGGAGAAGCCCATTCCTTGGTCATCTTACAGCACTCGCGGGAAGAGATGGAGTAGTCCTATAATTTTACCAGAACCACACAGCCCACACTAAGCCAGAACCTCCAAACGGCGAGTTCACTGGCTTTTTGATTTCTTACTTGAAGACGTCTGTATTGATTTGTTTGCGACGCTTTGATTTCTTCAGTTTATATGGTTATATCTGCAGCTGTTCCGCCATTGATGTAATAAATTGATTAGTAAATTACAATAAAAATTTGTGGTCTCATCATCTTTGTTTCAATTTGCAGGTTGATAAAGAATTGGCCAAACACTTACACGTTCACAAAATCTATATCTGAAGAGCTAGTGCGGACAATGACTGACGGCCTCCCAATATGTATAGTGAGGCCTGCCATTGGTATGTTATTGTAAAATAATTCTAGGCGGTAGGACTTTACTGCAAGAGTTCGTCTAAGTTGGTATCGCCGCTTGGCCATGCAGATGTACTGCCAAGCAGAAGTATGCAAGCACTATTGCTGGTGACAAATAAGCTGAGCTGTATTCCTTAAAACCATTTCTTTTTTCAGTTGTATGTACGTATCGCGAACCTGCGCCAGGTTGGGTCGATGTGAGCTGCATTTATGGAGCCACGGGGGTAAAATCTTAACATAAGTTTTGATTTCCAACAGTGTTTTCATATTTTTATTTATTTGAGTATGTTTTTCTTCCAGGTTTTATTTGGAGTAACATTTGGAGTACTACACGTCATTCACGTAAACTCTGCAGCTTCTATAGGAACTATACCTACCCTGTGACTACGTCAACAACGCGATCATAGTCGCTGGAAGAGAAACATCGACCAGCCAATTGAGAGGTGGAAACAACACAAAAATATATACAGTCAGTCCCACAACACAAAACCCGGTGATCTGGTGTGAGTAAACACTTAACGGTTTAAAAAGGGATCCATACTCAATACCTAATTATTGACCGAGCGAACGAAGTGAGCGAAAGTCTCTGCTTAAACTCGGGATTTTTGCTTTCGTCTGTCCGGATGTACGTACTCGCGTACAGGTCGTATTTTTAAACGAGTCTTGATGAAACTTGGTATACAGGTTTTACGAATTAAAGATTTTTTGTTTGTCGTCGGTGATTTTTGTTTGGAGGTGTCACAAAGGAAGTAAGTATGCTGTGGCACCATCTATCGGCAAATTTTGATAATAATTTGCAGAAAACATTTAATCAAGTACTATTCTTAACAAGTTTTTCAAATATGTTGGCGAACATCAGAACACGTCTTTAATATCTTAACACCTTTATTCGCCTACTTAATTCATTAATTTAATAGATTCTTCAATGGTTTCTTTAACTTCTATCTTCTTTTCACCAGTAGTATTAATAATTTTATACTCCCGAAATAATTATCCTTTTTCTCTTCCATCGTTTCTTCCGAAGAGTATACAACGCTGGTTGCTTCCTCTTGTTTTTTTTTCGTTTTTCATCGTAGTGTGTTCGCCATAGACTGTCAATGTCTTGCTCCATCCACCTTATCTTGCAGCGCCCTCTGTGCCTTCCGTGCACGAACCACCATAACGTTAACAAATATGAACGAAATCGATCAAGAGGTTGTCGAGATTTAAGGCCGTAAGGACATACTAAACAACAACAACGACATCGAGCTATGAAGAGAGCTATGCTCGGTGTTAACTTGCGAAATAAGATGATGAGATCCGCAGGGGAGCTAAGTGACCGATATAGCTCTTAGAATTAGCAAGTTGAAATGACAATGGGCAGGTTTAATTGCTCAACTGACAACCAATGAGAAAGAAAGGTTCTTAAGAACCTTTCTTTATCATGGAACGTTACACTAGCGCGGCAAATTCAAATTTTCTTGAGTTCTTTTGTAAAAATTAGCTTAATTATAAATAAGTAGAATGTATCAACAAATTACGATTAAAAGTATCTGCAAAATTTCATTGGTTTAGTGACAAATGGCAATAAACAATTTTCTTCTTAGTTTTTCAGTCTATTGCCATTTGTCGCTAAACCAATGATATGTAGGACATACTTTTAATCGTAATTTGTTGGTATTTATTTGCGCAAAATTAGATTTCATGTAATCACGTTAAGTAATTAAGCTATTATTGGCAAAAGAACGCAAGAAAATTTGATTTTGGCGCGCTTGTGTAACGTTCCACCTTAAGAGGTGACTACGAACCGGAAGACGCAGCGTAGAAGGCCTCCCCGCTAACGACCTAGTTAAAATCATGAGGAGCGATGTATCCAGGAAGCGAGCAGCCGTTCAAAGTGGAGCTCAGTGCCTATGTTCAGCAGTGGACGTGTTCAGGCTGTTGATGATGATGATGATGATGAAGGACACACTAAAGTGCTACCTACTACTAATACTAATAATATATTAACCATCGTGCCATGCTATAATCCCACTGTCATAATAATTATTCTTTCTTTGCAGCAAACATCGGAAAAGTTTTATCAGAAGATGGCCGTAAATATGTTTCACCTAAAACAGTTTATTACTGCTTTAGTCTGTGCACTTCTAGCAAGTTCATATTTATGGTTTTATCGTTATTAGCACATACGATACCAGCATGTATGGCAGACTTTGTGTGTCTTCTGTTGGGAAAACAAAGAAGGTAAATTTAATATTGTGGTCGGTATGGTATATACCAGTTAAGCGTAGGTATAGGTACCTACTTTCGATCGTCATCAGCTCACTACTTAGATACTATAGGTAGGTGGTAAGGCTTTTATTCAATGTTCGTCTAGGTACGTACCTGCCACCCCTTTTTAGTTATTCTGCCCAAGTAGCAATATGATATGATATGATATAGAAACACTTTTTATCTTAACTATAGTTTATCTTAAAGTAATTTTAAGTCCCTCTTACAATTTCTTTAAAGGGTGTGCCCACTCATGCTAAACTCCGCCTCGGAGTATATCTAGAAGATATCTTGATCATAATGGTTTTTCCAAGACAACGGCTTGAAGTTATGAATTTGATTTTAAGATATCTTCAATACATAGTTTAGATAAGGCGTTGCTACTTGGGTGACGCCAAGCAGTAGTGTACAAGCACTATTGTGTTTCAGTTCAAAGGGCGTTGTAGTGTAGCTAGTGAAATTACTGGGCAAATGAAACTTTATGATCTGATCTCAAAGTCTAGAAATCATATTACTAGACTACTAGACTACTATTACTTGTGTGATGTCTCAGGATGACGTGCGTAGTGCAGTGTCAGGCGAAACTTAGAGTTCCGAGTGACATTGCCTCTGTTATTGGTGGCCATGGCACTCAACACCAGGCGAGCGACTAGCCCGTCACGTAATTCGTTTACGTAAAAAAAGCTCAATCTGTTCCTACAGCTACAGCTGTGGAATGGGCCTTCTCTCACATGGTGAAAGACCATAATCCACCACGCTGGATATGTGCGGTTTGGTGGATGGCTACGCCTATCTACTCTAATAATCACAGATAATGTTAATAAAAAAAAAACTTGATTTTAAATATAAACGTTTTTCTTTTCAGATTTTTTAAACTGGCCAATAAAATGAACAAAATGAGTAGTGTGCTGAACTTTTTCTTACTCAATGATTGGACTTTCCTTGACCACAATTCTAAAAAGCTATTTAATAGTTTATCGAATCAAGATAAGACCATTTTTAACTTCAACATCGCTAACATAAACTGGACCGAGTTTATAATATTGTGGCTTTTGGGTATTAGGAAATATATCGTCAAAGACGGACTGAAAGATACAGAATACGCACTCAAAAAGCAGCGCTTTTTAAAAGTACTTCACTATATTCTAACACCGTTATATTTATATGCAATTTGGAAGATAATTTGTCTTGCGTTTTATATTGGATGCATCGTGGCAAGTGTTTTTTTTAATATATTGTGATTTAATATAATGTGACCAAAATGCTGGCCTCTACTTAATGGGCTAAAGGTTGAGCATTGCCATTCAATCATTCAGCATGGCAATGCTGACAGCATTTTGGGCACTTTCCCTACGGGTAGTGGTTTATTAGATTAGTTTTGTACTATATTGTTAATTTTAAAGTTTTAGTTTTGTGGTAGTTTAATTTTGGAGAATATCTAGTTTTATAGAATAATTTAGTTATTAGGTTTATTTAGTTTAGAATTGCTTTTTTGTGTCAAGATAAATAATTATCATAGAAAGTTGACCAATAATGTGATTTTAATCTTCTGCTGGTTTTCATAATTATTTTACACAACAATCTCCACGTAACACCCAAGTTAACTGGAAGATAATCCTCTCTAGCATTAAGTTCGCCTATGTTCCTACAAATGGTTGTTTGTGCAATAAAACAGTTTCTTACTATCTATCTATATATTTTTATAAAACGCAACTAGGTTTAACATTTTTTTTTTAATATTTGTGTAAATGGATATCATCATCAACAGCCTGAAGACGTCCACTGCTGAACACAGGCCTCCCCCACAGAGCGCCACTTTGAGCCACTGCTGGCCGGCCTCCAGCATCCAGACGGCAGTATTCTATTGCAGTTTTGATATTATGATGCAGTGTTTTTTTTATATATATTTTGTACCACATAAAAAGGACTGAAAATGGTTCATAAAACATGCCTGTTTATAGTTATGAACCATAATAGATACACCATGCAACCAAAATGTTATGCCGCTTAAAAGGGCGCTGGGCAGGAATATTTCAAATATTTATATTGAATATTTCAAACTGCAGTCACGCACACGCGCGCGTGCGTGTATCACGGCTCATGAGATACAGCCTGGTAACATACCGACAGACGGACAGACAGACGGACGGACAGCGGAGCATTAGTAATAGCACAAATAGGGTCCATTTTACCGTTGTACTATACTAGCCGCGATGAACTATAATATGTATAGACAGTCCAAATACTTCAGCTACAAAACATTCGTGCTCCAGCCCACTACCGATTGCCAGCGTATACCCAACATGCTGGCAGCATTTAGTCGGGGCGCCGCGACGCGCGCTTCAGAACCATGGCATCTCATTTTATATGCTATGTTACTAGTTACTAGTACTTTTCGATGTAAAGTATAACCCTTCGTAATAAAACACTTTATTCAAATTCCATACATATCGATAACCATCCATTCGCTAGGGGTGGATTCGAGCTCATAAATAAAATATAGGTCGGCCCACGTGTCAGCTCTCACGGCATATCGATTATATGCATCGGTATTTGAAGGTTTACAATACCTTACATTATCTGTAAGTAGGTACATAGGTACTTAAATTATTTATTTTTAATGTACCGATTTAGCTAAGTATTATCCCGTGCAGTTACAGTTCTAATTATTTACCTACAGATGCGTTAGAGGGGCGTCAATGAGGTGCTTGAGGCGTTTGATGTGGCTGACCACGTTGTCTTAGGACTCAAATTGCGACACTACGGCATTTGCAATAGGCCTCTTGATCTTCTTATAGATCTTCTGTGTGATAGGTCACAGGTGGTGATGGGAGACGGCGGGCGAGAGAGGTCGGTCCCGCTTACCAGGAATATGGGAGTAGCCCAGGGTTCTTCAGTGTCAAACATCTTGTTCTCACTGCTCTTAAACGACCTGCCAAATGCTGTGACGACCGCAGATATATGGATGTATGCAGACGATGTCGCCGCAATTGTAACGGCTACATCTATGGACCAGTTAGAACTTAAGTTAAACGATACCGCCACACAACTAGCCAAGTGGTTTAGAGAAAATGGCCTCGTATTAAACTTAAATAAAACGCATTTTATTCACATCAACTTGTCCGGGCGTGCCATACGACGTTTAAGTGTTCTGGTGGAGGGCATAAAAATACAGCAGGCAGACAACATCACCTTCTTGGGCTTTGAGATAGACCGTGGCCTCACCTGGGAGACCCACATACAAGCTGTGCGGAAAGCTTGGTGGCGCGTGCTTCGCGCTAGGCCGTTTGTCTCGGTTCCTGCCGAAGGAGGTGGTGAGGTCGTGCTATTTTGCCACTGTCCACTCCCTGCTGCAGTACGGGGCGGAGCTGTGGGCTCGTGCAGCAGATTGGGAGAGAGTATTCCGGCTCCAAAAACGTGCAGTGCGAGCGATTGTGAGGGTGTCTCAGGACACATCCGCCAGACCGCACTTTAAAAAACTACTACTGAATACTAACTACTACTACTACTACTACTACCAACTAAATAACTACTTCTACTTATACTAAATGACATTGTATGAAATCATGTAATAATAATTGTATTGCTAATTTTAATTATTAGGATATATTATTTTGACATTCCACCGTATTAATTAATTAATTTTCTACATGCCTATTTAGATAGATAGATAGATCAACTCTTTATTGTACACCGTAAAATAACAAAAATTTACAAATAGAAAAAACTTAATTAACTTACACTAGTACAATAGGCGGTCTTATCGCTTAGAGCGATCTCTTCCAGACAACCTTTGCATAGGAAGGATATCAGTACTTAAAGTTAAGGGCTTCGGTGTACAGGTAAATCAAAACAACATAAAAATAAATAATAGAATGATACATGGAAATACTATTACAAAAGTTTTATTCTACTTAGAATATAATGCAAAAAATAAAACAAATAATAAACATACATACAGATATACATACTATATGAAATAAAGTAAATATATACCAATCAATAAACATATTTATAGATACCTACTTTATTTACTACCTAACATATTATGATTGGATTTATAGTAACAAATACCAATAAATACCTTACTTCATACCAATTTGCGACAAGTAGAAATTTCTTACTTGATCCTTAAAAATTTGCAGTGACTCAGCGTGCCGTATCGACACCGGCAAACTGTTCCAAAGGCGAACAGATTCTATAGTGAAAGAGGCATCATAAAAAGAAGATGTGTGCAGAGGCATATGTAGAAAAAGGGTTTTGGTCGACCTCAACGTGCGGGAGTGCTGAGCGTGAGCAAACCCAAATCTTTCTTTTAGATAGCCTGGGGACAAGGGGTTAAACAGTATACTATACAGCAGTGAGAGAATACGAGTATTCCGGCGATTTAATTAGTATTAGAAAACTTATGTTATTTAATTATGTTGTACCGTTGATAGTGTACAATTATATTATATTACCTATTTTTCAGACGTGTATTGTGATATGAATAAATGACTATTGACTATTGATTATTGACTATTAACGCGGTTTTGCCTAGATCGTCGGTCCACCTAGTGGGGGCTGGGCTAGGAAGGATAGCAGGAAGGAACTTAAATAAAATAAATTTAAGCTTGCTCCTAGATAACTAAGGGTGAGCTTTTTGATCCGTAGTTAAGGTAACAAATGGTTAAAAACACTAATGGTGCGAGAGCCCACTGCAAAAATACCTATGTCATCGGGTACCCCAATAGGCTATCTTTAGATCGTTAACCGACATCTAAACATGAAAAAAAATCAGGTCTGCCAGTTCCCATCCTGCCGGGTCATGGACCCGGCATGGGTGCCGGGTATTTGTGCAGTGGGCTCTCACACCATGACAAATGTTGACCATTGGTTACAATTTGTTTGAATTTTTAACCATTGGTTACCTTAACTACAGATCAAAAAACCAACCCTAAATATCCTATCAAACTAACTCTAATAGAAGTCTAATATGAGAAATATTACCCCCTTGGACTGGCCTGATAGCTCAGCATTGGTAGCTGTAGCTCTGCCTTCTGAACAGTGGGTTGTTGGTTCGATTCCCGCCCAGGACAAAACTTGTGCGATGAACACAGATGTTTGTTCTGTGTCTATGGGTGTTATGTTCCCATAGAACCCACAGATCCCCATACATTTACTTAGCTTGGGTGTAGATGGCGTTGTGTGAAAATTTCACAAATATTTATAGGTATGTACCTATTTTATTTTTATAATTAAGGACCTACATTTTAAGAGTATAGCTATGGCTACTACCTACCAAAGGCTTTTATTCCTCCCCAGATCAAGACAAAAGGGATAATCCATGCCCAGTACCAAATACATCTTTACGTAAACCTACTAATAAATTTCGTTTGTTTTTTCCTAAACAAAAAATTTGAATAAAGGTCGGGATCTCGTAAATTCTTCAAGAGGATTTGAAAAGGACATCCGGACCAACCTTTACTGTTTTTGAAGTAGCTCATTGACATATAATATATTACTTCGTAAAGACAGGGCTTCAAAATGTGAGCCAAAGTCACAGATTGGCCTACACTAGCTCTCAGTCTGTGATGTAAGTTAGACGATATTGGTCGAGTAGTACAAAGAAAACATACCCCAGTTGTGCTGTCAAATGTTGTACGTACTACTCCCGTAAGTGTTATCATAAATGCAGCATATTTTATCATAATTAAGTCTATGTTTTGAAAACAAATTGTTCGCTTCGTCACCAAATGATCTATTTTCTATTTGGAAAATGGTCGTATTGTAAACTTATACAATAACGGGGACGTCATGGCGGCGTCAACTTGATGGCGTTGAATTTTTTGCCCCCATTTTGACCAAAAATCCTGAGATTAAAATCTATGAAGTAGCTCTATGATAGCTGCTAGTTTCATAGAGAAGATTAAGTAGGTATAATAGGTAGACCAGGTACTTCATTCATGCAATATGTTGGCGAATATCAGAACGCATCAGCTACCTATAGCTAAAGTCTATCAGAGCGCCTGGTCGATGCGACGCGTGACCAAAACGCTGGCACTTATTTGGCCCAACGCATCAGCATTGCAATTCAACGTGGCAATGCTGCCAGCATGCTGGGTACACTACCTACACGTAGTGGGCTGGAGCACTTGGACTGTCTATAGGTCATCGCGGCCTTTATACAGTCCATAAGTGTTCTTTGTAGTAGGTAGTGTAGCTAGTTTAGCTTAGTTTAGTTTAGTTTTTAATATTGTAGTAGTTAGCTTGAGCACTAAAGGCACATTGCCTGTTAAAAAAAATTATAGCTCAACATCTTTTATTACCTACTCCAAGTTAGATACATTCCTCAGACTTGACAATACATTATACAACGGCATCTATATTTCTTTTTTTTCTAATATATTGATTATTCATCCACTATTAACACATAGTGACACGCTCCAGCATCACAGATGTCCATAGGCTACGGTGACTGCTTCCCATCGTGGGCCGTATAGATATGCTTATTTGCACCCTAAAATGATTATAGATTTTTGGTCTTGTTAAGTTTTGTTCTGCCCATTCACAACACACAACTTGCTAATTCTAAGAGCTATATCGGTCGCTTTTCTGACAACCAATCAGGAAGAAAGGTTCTCGAGTGGCGACTACGAACCGGAAGACGCAACGTAGACCCTAGCTGGACCGACGACCTAGTCCGAACCGCGGGAGCTCATGGATGCAGGAAGCAAGCAGCTGCTCAAAGTGGCGCTCTATAGGGGAGGCCTACCTATGTTCAGCAGTGGACGTCTTCAGACTGGGGACCTATAATAATAAATAATAGGTAAAGAAAAGAAAAAGATGTCTTAAATGCAAGCTTACACATCATAATTACAATTTAAAAAAGGTTCTCACTAAGTACTTAAGTAGACGTGTAAATAAAATAATAATAAATACAAAAGCGATTGGAATAGGTAAAAAAACGGGTCGTTTAATCCTGGCTCGCCTTCCAGACAATTAAAGCTATCGGATTATATCCCGGACGGTGTAACGTACAGTCAGCACAAAAATTATAACCAAAACATACATTTTCAATAAATATTCTGTTATCATCAGATGATAACTGAATATTTGTTTAAAACTTCATTAAAAATAACTATACTTACCTGCATCATCATCATCATCATTAACAGCCTGAAGACATCCACTGCTGAACATAGGCCTCCCCCAGAGCACGCCACCTTGAGCGGCTGCTCGCCTCCTGCATCCATCGGCTCCCCGCGGCTTTCACCAGGTCGTCGGTCCACCGAGTGGGGGGCCGGCCTACGCTGCGTCTTCCGAATTGTGGTCGCCACTCGAGAACCTTTCTTCCCCATCGGTTGTCAGTTCTACGAGCGATGTGGCCTGCCCATTGCCACTTCAACTTACTAACTCTAAGAGCTATATCGGTCACTTTAGTTCTCCTGCGGATCTCCTCGTTCCGGAGCTTATCTCGCAGGGAAACACCGAGCATAGCTCGCTCCATAGCTCGATGCGTGACTTTGAGCTTACTAATGAGGCCAACAGTAAGAGACCATGTCTCAGTTCCATAAGTCATCACTGGCAACACACACTGATTGAAAACTTTCGTTTTCAGGCTATACTTAACTACAACTTTTATAAAATTCATCCAAATTACATAAAAACTCGTGGTAGCTTTGTGGAATGAACTTGCTTCCCGCAACGGTATTTCCTTCCACATACCTATAATCTAGGCGTATTCAAAAGCAGGGTGAACAAGTATCTTTTGGGTAAGCGTGTCCCACCTTATGCATCATCTGTATTTACTATCAAATGAGATGTGGCCAAACGCTGACCCATTAACAATAAAAAATGCATACAGTTTCACCTAAGTATATACATTTCTCCATAAAACCGTTAACAGCATCATTTCACCCTTTTAGGGGTTGAATTTCCAAAAACCATTGCTCACCCTTCAGCTATGCTAAAAGTAAGATAACCTCCAAATATTATGAAATCTCCATATTCTGTACCGTCAGTTACTCAAGGTAATAATTTTTTTATTATAGAGTACTTGCTGCACCCCGCATATAAAAAGTATTATTATGTGTTAATCTATTGTATAAACTATTTCCATTTCAAATTTAATTGAAATCCATTCATTCATTGTGGTATGAATAGAGAAAAAACACACAAACTTTCACATTACACGGTTCGTGGTCGTCACTCCAGAACCTATTAAGGCTGCTATGCTGCTATTAACGCGGATCCACTATCTCGCTCGATATTAAATAACTGAATTTACTTGTGAAAAATCAGGCTTAACATGTTCTCATGAATAGCATTACAAATATTCAACAAAAATATCATTTATTAATCCAAACAAGATTTCAGAAATACAACGGTATTAAAGTTTTTTTCTTTCTATACCGTTTTATGTATGAAAACTTGTTTGGAGTAATGCGATATTATTGTTGAACATTTGTAATGTTATTCATGATAACATAGTTTAGCCCACAGATCTAGGATATTTTTGTTAGTTGACCTATGTAGATACGCGAATTCTGTTGGTTTAGCCAGATTTTCCGTAAGTAAATTCTTTGATATCTTCAAAAATGTCACAATGTGAGAGCGAGATGGTGGACCCGCGTATACAGCAGCCTTAACACAACCGTACGCCATAAAAAGAAGATTCCAATTATCAAGCCTGCAGAAGGTTTAATAGCTTTTCTACTTAGGTTCTAATTAGGTTATCAGTAAGTTAGTCAGTCTCACAGGATAAAGACATTTTATTACACATGTACCTAATCCAAAATCTTGTAGTGGGACCACTTATCCAATGAAAGTTTCTAATATACCCTTAAACACGTCATTGTTTACTTTTCACGATCTAATTCCCACACTTTCCCACACAAGTTTTACCTACCATACCTACACCTAAATATTGTCACAGCCATGTCACATCTATATATGTACGTACACACAGAAGGTCAACTTTAAACTAACGCTGATAATTGAATAGGTACCTACGCACACTACACTGTTGCTATGACAGAGCATTAAAGATGCAATGTTCATGTATCACGCGTCACTAGCCAAATAACAATCTATTATTTATTCTGGTTTACAATAACCTAACCAATCTGCACCACTAGATACGCCGCCTGATGCGCATATATAATGCTTAGATATTTGTCCGCAGTAACTTCTTTTCAAAGCAATCCGTAACCGTGACTAGCTTTTTTAAATGCAGAATGAAATTGCGTTTTACTATATCTCACCTCAAGCTGCTGGTAATTATGGTTCTCGTACAAACGGGCTTTCATGTCCAACTTTAGTCTTTTTCTTTGGGTGCCATAGTGTTTGAGAGCTTCAGTATTTTCACGCTTCCTAGTTGATTATATTTATATTGGATGTTTTAAAGATACTAAAATGTGTGTGCTTTTTTATATTTGAATCCTCTGCGTCACCAATTTTTTTATGGACTGTAGAGCTCACCTGATTTAGTGCATATTCTAAAATGCCTTAAATTGGGTGAGCACCACAGTCCACAGTCCAAAAAGTGATCGGATGAATGAAAACGTATAAACGCATTTGTACGAGACCCATTCTCGTAGCGCTGTTACTGATCACGCGGACGACTAGATAGAGTCGTCCGCGTGAGATGCGTGAGAGCTGGTTTTATAGTGAATGCGTGAGAGTGACAATATCACGTTATAACTGAGTCGATTGTTACGCGATATTGTTTGAAAAAGTTAGCCCATCATATTTTATTGAACAGCAATATAATTATGCACATCAGTGTTTTACAGGTTACATTTCGGTGAGTACGCTGCGTAGCTACACAACCTAATTCCACCATCTCCATTTCACCATAGGACGACAAGACGTACAGCTACACGCCATCCACTTATGGTTGATATTCCTTCGATTCGCACAATGTGGTTTGACTCGACATTTATTATCCGAGCAGCGAATGGAACACTACCAGCGTCTTTGTTTCTCGATAAAAACAAACTGGAGCTCTTCAAGTCGAGGTATCTTCTAGACAAGCATGTACCATCGTAGACTGCGTCGTCACTTTCGATCACGAGAGATGGCGGTCAAATGCAGGCCTATTTAGTTATAAAAAAAGGTGTCACAGAAAGTATCACAGATCGGCCCCCTAATTACCTAATTTGCGACAGGCGTAAATCTCGCGGTGATTGCTGTCATACATCATTAGTGGTGTAGCGTAGCATTCATGCTCGACACCACTAATGATGTATGACAGCAACCACCGCGAGATTTACGCCTGTCGCAAATTAGGTAATTAAGGGGCCTTGCTGTTGCAAATTTTACGTAATCACCCCGCGGATGGCTCTAGTATGCCACAGTAAATTTCGCAGTCATTGCTGTCAAAGCTGTCAAACGTCACTTTGGCAGAGCAGAAAGCGATCGAGCGCTAGATCACCGACTGTCGGACAATCGATGAACTAAAAAGTGCATTATTTTGTTTCCGTCTATTGCTGTTCTGTTGCTAGTGGCGCTAGTATTAAAGGCCAAAGTGCAATCAGCGACAGGCGAGCAACAGGCGAGCGACTGCAACCGATTGCTAAGTGTTTGCTGTCGCTTTGCTACTGCTGTTGCATTGTTACTGCTATTGCTTTGCTGTTGCAATTTTTACATAAGACTACGGGGGCCGGCCGTCTCCGCTGTTAGTTAAAGTTTACATTCTGTGTGTATTTATTAGACACATTGTCTCAGAATACAGCTTGATTAAAAGCAGTAAGCCGATTTGAACAATTTCATTTGTACACAGTAAAATATAACAATGACGTATTGAGAAAGTCAGTATAACAACTTGTTACAAATGGTTCTAATATTTGTTTCAAGTCATTTAGTTTGCTTACAAGTTAATTTTTACTGACAATTAGAATCTATTGTTATTCAAAATCATTTTAATTTGATGGTTCCAAATGCACGATCTTTGTTACTTCGATCTATTATAAAGGGACCGCAATATTTTTAGACCTGTCAAATTAGTTTTAGTTTAGAATGTTGCCTAACAAAATTGACACCAGTGCTATTGTAAATTTCACCGTCACCAAGTACTATATATCTATTCTGTGCTGTTATTATATAATTAGGTACCTCATCATTAACAGCCTGAAGACGTCCACTGCTGAACATAGGCCTCCCCCAGAGTACGCCACCTTGAGCGGCTGCTCGCCTCCTGCATCCATCGGCTCCCCGCGGCTTTCACCAGGTCGTCGGTCCACCGAGTGGGGGACCGGCCTACGCTGCGTCTTCCGGTTCGTGGTCGCCACTCGAGAACCTTTCTTCCCCATCGGTTGTCAGTCCTACGAGCGATGTGGCCTGCCCATTGCCACTTCAACTTACTAACTCTAAGAGCTATATCGGTCACTTTAGTTCTCCTGCGGATCTCCTCGTTCCGGTGCTTATCTCGCAGGGAAACACCGAGCATAGCTCACTCCATAGCTCGCTGCGCGACTTTGAGCTTACTAATGAGGCCAACAGTAAGAGACCATGTCTCAGTTCCATAAGTCATCACTGGCAACACACACTGATTGAAAACTTTCGTTTTCAGGCTCTGCGGTATTTTGGACGAAATGATAGGACGAAGCTTCCCGAACGCTGCCCAGCCGAGTTGGATTCTTCGCGCCACCTCTTTGTCGAAGTTGGACCTACCTAATTGGACAATCTGTCCTAGGTAGACATACCTGTCGACAACTTCGAGAGTATCGTTCCCAACAATTACCGGTATAGGTGGAACATGAGCATTAGACATGATCTTTGTCTTGTCCATATTCATCTTAAGACCAACCTGCTGGGAGACTCTACTGAGGTCGTTGAGCATGGTGCTAAGGTCCTCGAGCGATTCCGCCATTATGACTATATCATCAGCAAAACGAAGGTTAGTGATGTACTCGCCATTTATGTTGATGCCAGATCTTTTCCACTCCAAGAGCTTGAAAACATCCTCCAATGCGTTTGTGAACAGTTTCGGAGAAATAACGTCTCCCTGTCTCACGCCTCTTTGCAATGGAATTTGTTCCGTACTCTGGTCCTGTAGTCGGACTGACATAGTGGCCTTACTGTACAAACACTTCAAAACTTCGATATACCTATAGTCAATTTGGCATCGCTGCAAGGACTGCAGCACCGCCCAAGTCTCGATTGAATCGAAGGCTTTCTCATAGTCCACAAACGCTAGGCATAACGGCCGATTATACTCTTCGGTCTTCTGTATAATCTGGCGCAGCGTATGGATGTGGTCTATGGTGCTAAAGCCTTTTCGGAAATCGGCTTGTTCGGGAGGCTGGAATTCATCAAACCTGCGTGCGAGACGATTCGTAATGACTCTCGAAAACAGCTTATACACATGACTCAAGAGCGAGATGGGCCTATAGTTCTTCAATAAGATGTTATCGCCTTTTTTGAAGAAGAGCACCACCACGCTCTTGTGCCATGCCTCTGGCGTTGTACCTTCAAGGATGACAGAATTAAATAACTTCTGGAGGACTAAAAGTACCGGTCTCCCACCCGCTCTCAGAAGTTCGGGCGTAATTCCATCTTCACCTGGTGCCTTGTTGTTTTTAAGCTGTTTGAGGGCCATTCTAATCTCGTACAGGCTGACGTCCGGGATATCTTCGGTATAGTGTCGGACTAACTTGGCTCTGATGTCCTGAGCTGCGTTAGTAGCGGGCTTACGTGTCGAGGTGTATAACTGTCCATAGAAGTTCTCGATCTCTCTCAGAATCTCAGGCTTGGATGAAATGACGCTACCATTTTCGGTCTTCAGCTTTGTCATTTGGTGTTGCCCAATAGACGAATCCTTTGCGAACACTTTAGAGCCTTGGTTCCGCTCAATTGCAGCCTCAATACGTGAAGTACTAAGAGCACGCAAGTCGTGTCGCAAGGAACTCCAGATTCGTCTATTGAGTTCACCGTAGGCTGACATATCAACCGAAGACTGCAGCTTCATTTCGCTCCGGTCGGCCATGAGCTCAAGAGTTTGTTCAGAGAGCTTTTGAGTCTTCTTTCGGCGTTGGGTCTTAAAGAACTTCGACCCAACAGCTTGGACAGTTTCCACCAACCCGTCGTTTAGCTCGTCCACTGTGTTACAGTCGGCTAGGCACTGGAAGCGATTTTGGAGTTCCAGCTGAAAGCCTTCGGGGTTTTGGATTTGGACAAGATTTGGACGGAGCGTAGACTTCACCAGACGTGACCTTTCGAGCTTAACATTGATATTCAATGTGCCTCTAACAATACGGTGATCGCTACCGGTTTTCACCTTGTTGATCACAGAGACATCATCGAATATGTGCTTTCGTCAGCCTTCAGTGTGCGCACGTTATGTGTTGCCAGGGCCAGGGGTCGTCGTTGGGGTTGGTAGCCGGGCGTCTCTACTGCTGATGCGAGACTCTACTGCTAAAGAGATAGATCACAGGATAGCTACAGCATGGAAAAAATACTGGGCTAATAAAGACGTATTTAAAAGCAGAATCCCAATACATCTTAAAAAAAGATTAATGGACAACACCATTCTGCCATCTCTACTATATGGCTGTCAGACTTGGGCATTGACGAAGAGGCTAGCCAAAAAAATAGCCACGTTCCAGCGAGCAGCGGAGCGTTCGATGCTGGGTCTCAGACTCAGTGATAGGGTCAGAAATACTGATATAAGACAAAAGACGAAAGTTGTAGACGCAGTATCAATGCTCAGCAGGCTAAAATGGAAGTGGGCAGGACACCTTGCCCGAGCCACAGACGGCAGGTGGAGTGAGCGTATTGTTCACTGGTACCCAAGGGACGGCATACGGACGAGAGGTCATCAAAAGAAAAGATGGCGAGACGACATCGTTGAGGTGGCAGGCGTGGCATGGACCGGAATAGCACGAGGTCGACAGGAATGGCATTGCATGGAGGAGGCCTATATCCATACTTGGGTGCCCACATAAAATTAATTTATAGTATTAGTTGTTAAAAAGAGATATTTTACTTATAATTATATTCTATTAAATTGTATTACGTGTAAATTTATGTATTAAGGGCAATAAAGGCTATTTTATTTTATTTTATTTATTTATTTTATGTGTTCACCGACTAAGCAGCCGTGGCGACATCTATAGAACCTGTTTAAGACAGGTAATCTATTCATTAGTAGTAATTTCGATACTATCAAATGACGAGAGATGGCGCGCTTGCTAAATCTATCATTGATTGATTTTTATGTGTAAACCACACTTCAGGAATATCTGTAAAGATATTATACCCCTTAAAATTTAGTCCTTAAATATAGTAAATGCATGAACTAAGCTATTATTAGACTACCTAAACGTAGAAATAACACAATACATGCGTGCGAAGCCGCAGGCAAAAGCTAGTCAACTTAGGCTAATAAACTTAATCTGTCTAGAATACAATAACTTATTGGAAAGAGTATACAGAATTTACTGTTTGTTTACTGTTTGTGTTACTATGTCAATATGCATATTTACTACAATTTTTTTAAACCCCCCGATGTTTGGTGTTAGTTGACGTACTGCTTGTTCTAATGTATAGGTTGAGGTAGGAGGACGTTAATCTCCGGATAAAACTCTATACGTGAGATATAAGCCGAAGATACCGGATAATCTTTGGAAAGACAAGTTTTAAAATTAATTGAGTAACGTAACAACAACAACAAAATTTTAGAAAAATATCCAGCCAAGTGCATGTCGGACTCGCGCACGAAGGGTTCCGGACCATTGTCTATCCCTGCCATCTAGTGTTGAGTTGCAGTACTATTTAAAGCAGCGCCATCTATGACTCATCTGGTAAACGAGCAAAAGAATCACGTTTGTTGTAGTGGAGCCTTCTTAAATATTTATAAGTATTGTAGGTATGTATAATTATTGTTAGGTAGACTACAGGAAATAAAAAGTGCCCGTCGTCTACCCAGGTAGACTGCGGTAGACCACGGGCAAGAAAAAATGCCCGTGGCCCACCTTGGTGAACTAAGCAGGTTGACCACGGGCAATACCCGGATGGTTCGCTGATGATTGGTTGGTACAAACTTCCTATATCCGAAGACGCTAAAAATCTCACGATTAATATTGAAAAAGTTGTGTCCTTGTATTTTTTTAATAAATTTTATAAAGCCACTCCTATCGAGCGGCTGGAGCGAAATGAAATTTCCCCTATCCACTTTACCAATGACATTCTTTTACTTTGCTCGCGGTTTTATTAATTCACGAGTGACTTTGGAAGTTGTTCAAAGTAAAAGTTTGTTTTTTAAGATTGGTATTGAGGCGTAATAATGGCGTAATGCTACCTCTGGCCCCTATTACACCCGAAAGAAACAGAGAGGTGTTATAAGTTAGATGCGTCTATTGGTATTTCTGTGTACCTGGACGTCGGACCCGCGGGCGTATTACCTAACTCGCAACAGGTTTGCAGCAGGCGTAAATTGCGCGATGATTGCTCTCATATATCATTAGTGGTGTCGAGCATGTATGCTTTGCTACTGCTATTGTTTTGCTACCGCTGTTGCATTGCTGTTGCAAATTTTACGTAATTACCCCGCCAATTCCATTTACTTGTATAGCTTCGTATATACAAAGGCCAGACCTGGTCCAAGGTTACTTTATGTAAATATAATACAATACGCATAAAAATATTTTGGTAGTCTGCACTTATACTAAGCGTGTCAACATGACATTTAACTTTTAGTAAATTATACAAGGTTACCTATTTGATACATCAACCATTCAATTGAAATTCAATACTCATTAGCAATTCAAACACACATCATTATCAGCCGGAAGTCGTCCACTGCGGAATACTCCCTAAAACGCCACTTTGGACGCTTATCGTAGGGGTTTGCCATAATCACCACGCTTTGTGATGACTTATGGAACTGAGACATGGTCTCTTACTGTTGGCCTCATTAGTGAGCTCAAAGTCGCACAGCGAGCTATGGAGAGAGCTATGCTCGGTGTTTCCCTGCGAGATGAGCTCCGGAACGAGGAGATCAGCAGGAGAACTAAAGTGACCGATATAGCTCTTAGAATTAGCAAGATGAAATGGCAATGGGCAAGCCACACCCCTCATAGAACTGACAACCGATGGGGAAGAAAGGTTCTCGAGTGGCGACCACGAACCGGAAGACACAGTGTAGACTGGCCCCCCACTCGGTGGACCGACGATCTGGTGAAAGCCGTGGGGAGCCGACGGATGCAGAAGGCGAGCAGCCACTCAAAGTAGCGCTTTCTGGGTGAGGCCTATGTTCAGCAGTGGACGACTTTAGGCTGTTGATGATGATGATGATGAACCAGAAGGAAGCTCACATCATGTCAAAGGGTACTGGAACGCAGCTCGCTCAAAATCAAATGGAAGGACAAAATAAAACGTAGTGTATTAAGAAATGAAATAAAAGCTATAGACGCTCTATCTTTTGGCCAGAGTCTAAAACAGAAGTGGGCTAGACATGTGACTCGCTGCTCGCTACCGACAACAGGTGGACGAAGTTGACTGTGACGCTGTGGAAGGGTCCTCAAGGCTACAGATGCAAAGGCAGAAGGAAGGCGAGGTGGAAGAACAAACTAGAGTCCATCGCAGGCGTGAGCTGGTCAAATACCGCTCAGGATAGAGGAACTTGGAATACCCTGGAGGAGGTCTTTAACCGGAGAGGGGTCCACGTAGTAGCCAATAAAACAACATAAGTACCAAGCTATAACAACTTATTATATTTTATGATTTGAAAATTCATCATTTTACGGTGGAAACAAGCATACCCCACGATGGGAAGCAGTCACCGTAGCCTACGGACATCTGTAATGCGTGTCACTATTATCGTTTAAAATATATGGCACGAATGAAGTACCTGGTCTACTTATTATACCTACTTAATCTTCTCTATAAAAATAGCAGCTATCATAGAGCTACTTCATAGATTTTAATCTCAGGATTTTTGGTCAAAATGGTGCCAAAAAATTCAACGCCATCAAGTAGATGCCGCCATGACGTCCCCGTCTATAAGTTTACAATACAACTATTTTCCAAATAGAAAATAGATTATTTGGTGACAAAGCGAATAATAGTTTTTAAAACATTGACTTAATTATGATAATAATGATTACACTTACGGAAGTAGTTCGTACAACCTTTGACAGCACAACTGGGGTATGTTTTCTTTGTACTACTCAACCAATATCGTCTAACTTACATCACAGACTGAGAGCTAGTGTAGGCCAATCTGTGACTTTGGCTCACATTTTGAAGCCCTGTCTTTACGAAGTAATATATTATATGTCAATGAGCTACTTCAAAAACAGTAAAGGTTGGTCCGGATGTCCTTTTCAAATCCTTTTGAAGAATTTACGAGATCCCGACCTTTATTCAAAGTTTTTGTTTAGGAAAAAACAAACGAAATTTATTAGTAGGTTTACGTAAAGATGTATTTGGTACTGGGCATGGATTATCCCTTTTGTCTTGATCTGGGGAGGAATAAAAGCCTTTGGTAGGTAGTAGGCCATAGCTATACTCTTAAAATGTAGGTCCTTAATTATAAAAATAAAATAGGTACATACCTATAAATATTTGTGAAATTTTCACACAACGCCATCTACACCCAAGCTAAGTAAATGTATGGGGATCTGTGGGTTCTATGGGAATATAACACCCATAGACACAGAACAAACATCTATGTTCATCACACTTGTTTTGTCTTGGGCGGGAATCGAACCAACAACCCACTGTTCAGAAGGCAGAGCTACAGCTACCAATGCTGAGCTATCAGGCCAGTCCAAGGGGGTAATATTTCTCATACTAGACTCCTATTAGAGTTAGTTTGATAGGATATTTAGGGTGGGCTTTTTGATCTGTAGTTAAGGTAACCAATGGTTAAACATTCAAACAAATTGTAACCAATGGTCAACATTTGTTATGGTGTGAGAGCCCACTGCACAAATACCTACGTCACCGGGTACCTCAATAGGCTATCTTTAGATCGTTAACCGACATCTAAATTTAAGTAAAAAAAAATCAGGGGTGTGCCAGTACCCATCCTGCCGGGTCATGGAAATAATTGAAATTTTTTGACTTATTTTTTTTGTCAAAATTTACCCGAATGAAAGTTCGGGCAACAGTTATCCATTGATTAATTATGTAAAAAAATTGGTCTGCCATTGCGCACCCTGTCGGAAGTACCTGGCAGACCCCTAAGAATGTGCCTTTCACACCCTTTACCTACCTCAGCGTATACCCCGATGAAACCTACGCCTAATAACAGTCAAGGTGACCCTGATAATAGATTAAAAGGTCTGCCAGGTCTAAACTTGGCGAAACAGTATTGAAGGCATTTGAAGCTGGTGGAGGTGGATTATTTCCATGACCCGGCAGGATCGGAACTGGCAGACCTGTGTTTTTTTACATGTTTAAGTGTCGGTCAACGATCTAAAGATAGCTTATTGGGGTACCCGATGACGTAGGTATTTTTGCAGTGGGCTCTCATACCATTAGTGTTTTTAACCATTGGTTACCTTAACTACGGATCAAAAAGCTCACCCTTAGCTATCTAGGAGCAAGCATTAAATTTATTTTATTTAAGTTCCTTTCTGCTATCCTTCCTAGGCCAGCCCCCACTAGGTAGACCGACGATCTGGGTAAAACGGCGGGGAGCTGATGGATGCAGGACGCAAACAGTCGCTCAAAGTGGTGCTCTGTGGGGGAGGCCTATTTCAGCAGTGGACGTCTTCAGGCTAATGATGATGAGGTCCTTCCTTGACCCTTCTAGTGCAGGCAAGTTGAGTGGTCAACTCTGGTGTCAATTTTTTTAAGCCACCCATTTCTTGTCTGGTTTGATCGATATCAATCTGCTGGTAGCAGGGCATAATATCGCCCATAACAGATTGCAGTATCACTTGGAACTCTAAATTAATATAGTTTTGCGAGACATTGCACTGCGCACGTCATCCAGAGACTTCACACAGTCTAGTAATAAGATTACTAGATTGTGTTAGATCATAAAGTCTCATTTGCCGAGTAATTTCACTAGCTACAATGCCCTTCAAACCGGAACACAGTAGTGCTTGCATACTACCGCTTGGCGGCAGAATAACTGGCAAAGCGGTGGTATCAACTTATAGATGAACGTTGCAGTAAAGTCCTACCACCTAGTAAAAAGCCTTCCAAATATCAAATGTCTTTAGGTATTCCTTTTATGGCATCAAGAAAAGAATTTTGAAAACAACCCTTGGCTTGGGTTGGTTGCATGAAGAAAGATGCGCGGGTGATGCCGGAGGCGGTCTCTAGCTATAATGCAAGGCAGAGGCGGATTTAAAAAAATGTCGAGAGCACCCTAGGCAAGCACCTCATTGACGCCCCTCTAACGCATCTGTAGGTAAATAATTAGAACTGTCACTGCACAGGATAATACTTAACTAAATCGGTACATTAAAAATAGATAATACTAGCTTTTGCCCGTGGCTTCGCACGCTTGTATTGTGTTATTTCTACGTTTAGGTAGTCTAATAATAGCTTAGTTCATGCATTTCCTATATACCAAACAACAAAATCCACTAAATCTTTTCGGAGCTCAGCACGTATTGGCAGATTAGATAGCACACGTGTAAAAATGTTGTTTGGGTAGTAGGTAAGTATGGCTTTTCACGTGTCATCAGATCACCTACACATTGATAAAATAGTGGGTTAGAAACTGCAAATCATATGTACAATATTTAATTAAATATGTACCTACTTAGACCTACCTTATACTTAGACGTTAGTTTTTTAAATATACGATAGGTCTAGGCATCTAACTAATAAAAGTTCTATAATATGGTATACCTACATACCAGTGATACGGTCGATCTTTTCCTTGTCATTTTCACTTCAACAGATGTTCTTGTGTATTCACCATAAAAACCGTTCAAGTCTTCATAAGAGGTTCCAGTGAATTTTGTTTAGGTAGTAAGTATACCTACATAAGTACCAAACCTATTATTTAGGCAGTTTAGAAAAATATAAAACAAACACACATTGGTCAGTTTTTTATATCCGCGCGCTTTTCGTTCCCAAAGAGTATCTTTGTTGCATTAACCACATTTTTTTTTACTTTCTTAAGTTTGGTCCATATGAATTGAGTATTTAGCTAGTGTCAACAATAAGTTTATAAAATACATACTTTATAGCTGGAGTATTGCATTTACCTATACGATGCGTACATAATTAATTTTGTTAATACTAATTAGAAATCACAAATACTTACGTACGCTACTGTAAAAAGAGTCGACATTTATATTACGGCCGCTATTTTTCAGGTTGTCTCATTCCCACTGCACTTTCAAAATAGTGGTGAGAGTGAGAAAATAACATGTGTACAAAGCTCTAACCAGATTCGCTTTTGCAAAGAACGTTTCATTTTTAGGGTTCCGTAACAGTTTTGAAATAAAGGAACACTTATAGGTAAGATCACTTTGTTGTCCGTGTGTTTGTCTTTCTAAGAATCTGTCGAGACCATTACTTATTTTAGAAATAACGGAAAGAATTAAGCTGAAATTGATATCTATGATCAATTAACTCAAATACGGCTATCATCATCATCATCATCATCAACAACGACATCCTGAAGACGCCCACTTTCAAACACCTTTTAATACCTTCTTGGAGCAATCGAGTAACCAATAATATTTTGCTCTAACCTGTAGTTTGTCCTAAAGAGAATATAACCGCTCAGTTTGTTCATTGAGAAGCCCACAGACCTAAAATATTTTAACTATTAAAACCTTTAAAAATCATTACCTACGTAAAAGAAGAAGAAGAAATCAAAACTGAACGTTACACGGCCATGTTGCTAATTCGAGGATCTTACCTATCCTATATATTGTCCTATCCTAATGTATAGTTATACTTACCTACATCTAAGTACCCTTTTAAAACATTTTTCATAAAATATTTCGTATCATTGGCTAAATACAAATGTCGTCTAATGCCCAAATAAAAAAAATCTGCCTTCACACTATTTAATATTTGTTGGTATATGTATCTATTTAACTTGTGACAGGTTGATAGAACGTAAATTGTTATGTAAGCAAAACAGGTGACGTCATACAAAACATTAAACATTTCTATTTTGTGGGGAAAATTGAATGCTAATGTTTAAGAAAAATTACTAAAAGGAACAGTAAAATATACAAGAAATGGAATGAAGGCAATTAATTCGCTTTTAACTCACTTTTCAATAAAAAAGATATAAATAAAATATTAAATTCGTTGCTTGCAAAATTACGTTCTACTGTTGAATAATGACACTTGACCATAGGGGCGGGACATCAACGATAACTACAATCGAAGAATAATCGAAAACAAAATGATAAATCGTTTGGATTACTTTTATTGCTAAATAGCGTGGGCACAAAATACGGTGTTGCCAACCGTAATAAAAATATTCGGCAAAAATTACCTGAAAAATCGGTTTTATAGAAAAATCGAAAGTTTGAATTAAAAAAAGATACCCTGAGATCGAATTTCCACATATAAGCACTCATCCATTACTAGTCTGGTTTCCACCCGCAACTTTTGCTTTCGTCTGTCCGGAATTGGATGTACGACTCGCATACAGGTCATAGTTTTCAGCGAATCTTGACGATACTTGATACACAATTCCGATGACAATACGTCAAGAAGGGTTTGATTTCCTCAATAAATTCTTATCATCTAAATCGACACCTACGTTTTATACCCCACCCACGTGTACTTGTGTTTCCTTTAATTTCAACAATGGGAATAATATATTATTTACCACGCACTCTAAGGTAGGTAGGTCTACCTAAGATAGATATCATGATTATATGATATGTGTCTAAAAATAATCGTTAATCGGTATTATTTAGCTAAAATAATCGTTAATTATCGAACCGAATATTGGCCTACACATCACTAAAATTGTTATTTGACATGTGACAGATGACATTACATAAGCTTCACAGGTGCCTTCCAGTTTGAAAACAATTAAAAAAATCAATCGGCCATGTTGTTTAAAACTCCGATTCGTTTCGTAATGAAATCTCAATAATTGTCATCAATTTTTTTTAACGATATATCAATTTTAATATATCCTATTTTAAGCGCCGGTTATTTCTAAGCATATTAGTGAAAACCGCATGAAAATCCATTCAGTATTTTAGGAGTTCAGTCATAACAAACAAACAAACAAACAAACAAACAGACAGACAAAGTGTTTAAAAAGTAGCTTAACATGATCAGCGGCTAATTTTAAGCCAACCTGTGTCATTTTTTTCTTGATATCTTGCAATTACAGATTTTTATTTCTACAGTTTTATTATATGTATAGAATAGATAAGTACCTATGTACCTACTTACAGATAACGTAAGGTATTGTAAACCTTCAAATACCGATGCATATAATCGATATGCCGTGAGAGCAGACACGTGGGCCGACCTATATTTTATTTATGAGCTCGAATCCACCCCTAGCGAACGGATGGTTATCGATATGCATGGAATTTTAATAAAGTATTTTATTACGAAGGGTTATACTTTACATCGAAAAGTACTAGTAACTAGTCAGAGCATATAAAATGAGATGCCATGGTTCTGAAGCACGCGTCGCGGCGCACCGACTAAATGCTGCCAGCATGTTGGGTATACGCTGGCAATCGGTAGTGGGCTGGAGCACGAATGTTTTGTGGCTGAAGTATTTGGTCTGTCTATACATATTATAGTTCATCGCGGCTAGTATAGTACAACCTATACGAGTCCAAATATTTTTAGGGTTCCGTACCCAAAGGGTAAAACGGACCCTATTTGTGCTATTACTAATGCTCCGCTGTCCGTCCGTCTGTCTGTCCGTCTGTCGGTATGTTACCAGGCTGTATCTCATGAGCCGTGATACACGCACACGCGCGTGCGCGTGACTGCAGTTTGAAATATTCAATATAAATATTTGAAACATTCCTGCCCAGCGCCCTTTTAAGCGGCATAACATTTTGGTTGCATGGCGTATCTATTATGGTTCATAACTATAAACAGGCATGTTTTATGAACCATTTTCAGTCCTTTTTATGTGGTACAAAATATATATAAAAAAAACACTGCATCATAATATCAAAACTGCAATAGAATACTGCCGTCTGGATGCTGGAGGCCGGCCAGCAGTGGCTCAAAGTGGCGCTCTGTGGGGGAGGCCTATGTTCAGCAGTGGACGTCTTCAGGCTGTTGATGATAATATCCATTAACACAATTATTTAAAATTATGTTAAACCTAGTTGCGTTTTATAAAAATAGATAGATAGATAGTACGAAACTGTTTTATTGCACAAACAACCATTTGTAGGAACATAGGCGAACTTAATGCTAGAGAGGATTATCTTCCAGTTAACTTGGGTGTTACGTGGAGATTGTTGTGTAAAATAATTATGAAAACCAGCAGAAGATAAAAATCACATTATTGGTCAACTTTCTATGATAATTATTTATCTTGACACAAAAAAACAATTCTAAACTAAATAAACTTAATAACTAAATTATTCTATAAAACTAGATGTTCTCCAAAATTAAACTACCACAAAACTAAAACTTTAAAATTAACAATATAGTACAAAACTAATCTAATAAACCACTACCCGTAGGGAAAGTGCCCAAAATGCTGTCAGCATTGCCATGCTGAATGATTGAATGGCAATGCTCAACCTTTAGCCCATTAAGTAGAGGCCAGCATTTTGGTCACATTATATTAAATCACAATATATTAAAAAAAACACTTGCCACGATGCATCCAATATAAAACGCAAGACAAATTATCTTCCAAATTCCATATAAATATAACGGTGTTAGAATATAGTGAAGTACTCTTAAAAAGCGCTGCTTTTTGATTGCGTATTCTGTATCTTTCAGTCCGTCTTTGATGATATACCTCCTAACACCCAAAAATGAAGTTATTATAAACTCGGTCCAGTTTATGTTAGCGATGTCGAAGTTAAAAATGGTCTTATCTTGATTCGATAAACTATTAAATAGCTTTTTTAAATTGTGGTCAAGGAAGGTCCACTCATTGTGTAAGAAAAAGTTCAGCACACTACTCATTTTGTTCATTTTATTGGCCAGTTTAAAATATCTGAAAAGAAAAAAGTTTACATGTAAATTCAAGTTTTTTTTTGATTAACATTATCTGTGATTATTAGCGTAGATAGGCGTAGCCATCCACCAACCCGCACATGTCCTGGTGGATTATGGTCTCTTTCTTTTCTTACGAACAAATTGAACATTTTTATGTAAACGAATTACGTGACGAGCTAGTCGCTCACCTGGTGTTACACCCCAGAGCCACCCATATATCTTTATTTAAGTTTCGCGTGACACTGCAGTGCGCACGTCATCCTGAGACATCACACAGTCTAGTAATAAGATTCCTAGACTATGAGATCAGATCATAAAGTCTCATTTGTCCAGTAGGTAATTTCACTTTTTTTTTTTTTTTTTTTTTTATGTGATTGAATGACGTGACGAGCCAGTCGTTCACCTGATGTTAAGTGATACGGCCGCCCATAACAGTTGCAGTGTCACCCGGAACTTTAAAACAATAAAGTTTCGCGTGACACTGCACTGCGCACGTCATCCTGAGACATCACCAAGTCTAGTAATCAGATTACTAGACCGAGTGATCAGATCATAAAGTCTCATTTGCCCAGTAATTTCACTAGCTACAATGCCCTTCAAACCGGAACACAGCAGTGCTTGCACACTACTGCTTGGCGGCAGAATAACTGGCAAAGCGGTGGTACCTACCTAGACGAACTTTGCAGAAAAGTCCTACCACCTAGTACTGCAATGCCCTTCAAACCGGAACACTAGCTATAATAATAGTGTGCTTGCACACTATATGGCGGCAGAATAACTAAGAAAGCTGTGGTAGGTACCTACCTAGACGAGCTTTACTGGTATACTAGCTTTTGCCCGGCGCGGCTTCGCACGCTTGTATTGTGTTATTTCTACGTTTAGGTAGTCTAATAATAGATCATGCATTTTCTATATACCAAACAACACAATCCACTAAATCTTTTCGAAGCTGTGCACTTTGTTGTCCGTCTGCATAGAATTAAACATTAGGTCCATGTCCGTCTGTTAATCTTTCTATCTGGTGAGAACATTACTTATTTTAGGAATAACGCAAAGAATTTACCTGAAATTGATATCTATGATCAATTAATTCAAATACGGCTATCATCATCTTCATCATAATCATCATCAACATCCTGAAGACATCCACTTTCAAAGACCTTTTGTCTTCTTGCCAAATTCTAATTAACTTACAACTTTTTTTTTTGGGTACTGTTTCTGCCAAATGCGGCACAACTTTGCCACTAACCGTGAAGGGATTCTTTTTCTTCGTTAATGGCTTTGCCAATGTCAAGTGAGTAAAAATTTGTTGGGTTATGTCATGTCAAAGTCCTATTTTATCAGTCAAAATGCCATCAGTAAAATGAAGGCTCTAAAAAGCCGTTGAAGAGAAAATGAAAATGGATGGTTGTATAAACTTGGAACCCTTTGCCAACACTCGTGTACGTTTACGAACACTTAAGGAATAATAATCCACCCTCCTTACACGTTAAAATTCAAAAATACACAGGTTTTGGTAAAAAATTCAAAATTCATAACCGCCATTCAAAGAGTATATAATTTACTCCCGCCATTGTCGGATTTTCTTCAAACACCCTTGACATCTTGTCCACAGAGCCAAGAAGGTTTAAACCATAGAGAAAAATAACCGCTTGCACGGATGTACAGACTATATGTACATCCGTGGGTTTAAGGCGTAATCCTCATTGCATCATTTTTGCTCTAAGCTGTGGTTGTTCCAAAGAGAATATCACCACTTACTTTGTTCATTGAAGAGCCCACAGATCTTGAATATTTAACTATAAAAACTCATTTACATGAAAGATGAAGAAGAAAGAAATCCAAAATTGCGGGCGTATTACCTTACTCGCAACAGGTTTGCAACAGGCGTAAATTGCGCGATGATTGCTGTCATACATCATTTTATATTTAATAACCAACAATAGTTTAAAAAGCAATAAAAAGATTGTGTTATGTGTGAATTCTTTGTATTATTGTTTTTTGACCCCGTGACAAAGATCCATTAGCATCACTAGCATGTATTCTATTCTTCAGCATGTTGACAAATAGCTATAAGTACTTACATATGTAGAAAAACGAAAGCAGACGGAAAATTTTACATAAATTCAAATTATACAAATTTGATCGGACTGCAAAAAGTGCCAGGTTGCGAACTGGCCGACCAATTAATATTGAAAGGGCATCATTTTAGCTACTAGGAGAACTTTGTTTCATCCAGTAACTCGATGTGGTAAAAGTGTCCCCCCGGTATAGCACCTAAAAATGGTCGGACTACGGAACCCTCCAACATAGCGCTCGGCCGACATCATTTTTTAGACTCTACTAACAGACACATACACCCAGTTGCAGAAACGAACATTAACTTTTAAAGTCGACATTAAACCTTAATCTGTCATTAAACTGTTGCACAAAACCAAATTTTATCTGATTTTAATGCTCCTTTAAGTTTATCTAATGAAACGTCACATTATCCATTAAATGGTGTTTTACGTTGCACAAAGCGCCATTAACACTAATGAGGCATTATTTGACAGTTTAAAGGTTGAAATTTTTAATGGGCCGAAAAGCCTCCAATAAAACTGCATTTAATTATTTTCAAACTGTTTTGAGTACATATCTGCAATTAAAATATGTCTCTATCAAGACTTATATCATTGTTTGATACCAAAGATGTTTCCCGGCATGCTCTTCTTTAATTTAAAAAAAAATTAAGTATGTGGTTTTGATTAACAGCCCGTTGCACAAAACTCTTCATTATCCCTTCATTAGTTAATGTCGTCATTAGTGCTAATGAAGTCCTTAAACTAATGACGTTGCACAAAAGTTCTGCGACCAACATTAGGCTTTCTTAAAGCTCCATTAGATAATGACGACATTAAATAATGAACGAATGAAATGAGTGAACGTTTTTGCGCACGTTATGCCAAAATCAAATTGAATAAAGTAAAAATCTATACATATAATAAAACTAACTGGGATAAACCTGTACATTGAATATTTTTTGAAAATATTGATGGCATTACACTTCTTTATCGATATAGGGGAATAACATCAGCTCGTTGGTTTTTTAATGTTTTTCTAAACCCGGTCATTAAAAATGTAATTAATAGTTCATCGTCAGCATCATCATCGTCAGCCTGAAGTCTTCCACTGCTGAATATAGGCCTCCCCCACTTTGAGCGCCACTTTGAGCGTCTGCTGCCATCGGCTCCCCGCGGTTCTGACCAGCCTACGTTGCGTCTTCCGGTTCGTGGTCGCCACTCGAGAACCTTTCTTCCCCATCGGTTGTCAGCTCTACGAGCGATGTGGCCTGCCCACTGCCACTTACTACATACCTACTATTATTTTAATTTTATTAGTAAGACATTTCAAAATATCGCAGAGCCTGAAAACAAAGGCCTATATTCAGCAGTGGAAGACTTCACTGAACTATTAATTACATTTTTAGTGACCGGGTTCAGAAAAATATTAAAAAAACCAACCAGCTGATCCCTTAAAAATAGTTTAAGCGCAAAATAACAAAAATTAGTATACAGGGTATAAATATTGAATTTTTACTCAAATAAGCATACATTATTTTGAAAAAAAAAAAATTAAAGGAGAGCATGCCTGGAAACATCTTGGGTATGAAACAATGATAAAAATCTTGATAGAGATATATTTTAATCGCAGAAATGTACTCAAAACACTTTGAAAATAATTAAATGCAGTTTTAATGGAGGCTTTTCGGCCCATTAAAAATTTCAACCTTTAAACTGTCAACTAATGCCTCATTAGTGATAATGGCGCTTTGTGCAACGTGAAATACGATTTAATCGATAATCTGACGTTTCATTAGATAAACTTAAAGGAGCATTAAAATCAGATAAAATTTTGCTTTGTGCAACAGTTTAATGACAGATTAAGGTTTAATGTCGACTTTAAAAGTTAATGTTCGTTTCTGCAACTGGGTGTTAAACTTCAATACTTCTACCCTGTATATTATTGTAATGTAGGGATCCATATTAAATACAACTGAATCCATTTTAAACACTCATATTATTTTACAATCATATTTTCTTGCTTATTATTTTCAAGCTTGAGCAGCCGCTCAAGGTGGCGCTCTCTGGGGGAGGCCTAAGTTCAGCATTGGATGTCTTCAGGCTGTTGATGATGATGATGATGAAGATATTTGAAAATAATATCGAAACCACACAAGCGTTTGCTGACCCACCCCAGAGGTGGCAGCAGTACTCCATACACGACCGGACTTGTGCTTGATAGAGGGTCAGAAGCTGTCCCGGTGTGAAGTACCGCCTAACCTTGGACAATATTCCAAGCTTTTTGGCAGCTACTTTCGCTTTGGACTCAATGAAAGAGCCGAAGTTCAGATTGGACGTCAGTGTGACACCCAAAAGCTCTAGAGGGTTGCCTATCGGTAAAGATACACCACGGAGAGTAGGAAACAAGTTGAATTGGCTCTTTTTGGTGGAGAACAAACACGCTTGTGTTTTTGTAGCGTTAAACTTTACAAGGTTAGAATCCTCCCAATCGGATACGGCTTCCAAAGCTAAGTTCAAACGCTCTACCATGGTTTCTCTCCGAAGAAGAGTATCCTCACTCCCATCACGGGCACTGGATATAAATCTCTCAACAACAGTACTGTCGTCTGCATACCCAAAGGTGCCGGGCTTGTGCAGGTCATTTATGTGCAGTAAGAAAAGTGTTGCTGAGAGAACCGACCCCTGAGGTACACCAGCATTAATAGCCATTAGATCGGACGAGCAGCCATCAAGAACTACTCGAAGCGATCGTTCCCTCAGAAAGTCCGATATCCAGTTGCACAGGCCAGGGGGGAGCCCGTAGGAGGAGAGCTTGCTTAGAAGGCCATCGTGCCAAACTCGGTCAAACGCCTTCGAGATGTCAAGAGAGACCACAAGAGCCTCTCCATGCAACTCAACGGCTTCACTCAGAATATGGGTGGCATACGATAGAAGGTCACCAGTAGACCGATTACGGTGAAACCCATATTATCAGTCACTGCAAATCGTTACCTTCTAAGTAAGTTAAGAGCTTGCCATTGATGACTCTTTCCATACTCTTGCAGAGCAGAGACGTTATCGAGATGGGCTATAGTTTGAGGGTTCAGCACGACTCCCCTTCTTCGGTACTGGTTGCACATTAGCAAGCTTCCAACTCCCGGGAACTTTGCCTGTGTCAACAGGCAAAGTTCCCGGGAACAGGCGAGTTGGGATGGTAGACAACTCAGGTGCACAGTTTTTGAGCACTAACTATTGCAGGTATACCATCTGGACCACTGGCTTTGTTCACGTCTAGAGCACGAAGCCTTTTTAAGCACCTCTTTTTGATGAATACGTACTTCGGGGATGTATATCCCGCAGTGGGGTAACTCAGGAGGTGTGTTGCCTGTAGTGTCTAGACGTGACGCTTCTGCGAAGAGATTAGCAAATAAATTTGCCTTCTCCTCAGCAGTGTGAGCCAATGTTCCATCTGGTTTTAGCAATGGAGGCAATGAGGAACGGCAGAAGTTCGCTTCAACTGACTTTGCCAAAGACCAAAATGCTTTACTGCCCGCAGGGTAAGAAGCTAGTTTGATTCCTAATCGGCTTATGTGGTCGAAGCGAGACTTCTTTAAAGTCTTCTTGCAGTAATTAACGGCAACATTGTAGTTTCTCTTCTTAGTTGGAGTGTCTGAGGATTTGCGCTTTCGAGCATCAGCCCAAGCCAGATACGCTTCATTTTTTTTTGCTTCTGCACTTATACATTCAGCTCCGATCCAGGGCCGAATTTTGGTAGCGAGAGGTCTATCAAAAAATGGGATATAATGTTCCATTGCCTGACATATTACCTGTGTTACAGCAGTAGCGCAAACTGACGAGTCCTTAGAAGCGAAACACATTTGCCGCCAAAGATATGAAGCAAGAAACTGCCGCATCTCGTCCCAATCAGCCGATTTATAATTCCACACGCGCTTGCTGCCCTTTGGGCTAGAATCAGGAGGGGAGTATACAGAGACAGACGTAATCAGACAGTGATCGGAGCTACCAAGTGGTGAAGATACCGTCACGGAATATCGGTCTGGTTCAGTCGTCATCAGCAGATCAAGACAGTTAGCTGTATGGCCATCAATATCTGGTACCCTTGTCGGCTCTTGAACCAACTGGGAAAGATTTAACACTAAAGCAAGCTTTTGCGTCTCTCTCCCTGCATGGTCGGTGTACTGGTGTGGGACAAGCCACTCCTGGTGGTGAGCATTAAAGTCCCCCAGAGTACACTTGAGCAGTAGGGTATCGCTGCTGTGCCACATCAGCTGTCTCATTGAGATATTCCATTAGAAGAGTAGTCTCCCGGTCTCCACTGTGCGACCGGTAGACACAGGCATAGACGATCTTCTCTGTGCCCGTATCAACTAGCAGCCATAGCACCGACTAATTGGGGTGCTCATGATTTCGGAGACGCAGACAGCAAATGTCGTCACGGGCATACACGCAGATACCAGCGCGCTGGACAAAACGGTGCTCCAGGACGTAATCTGGGTAGTTCAAGTAGGATACATCCACTAGACACCCAATCTGCGTCTCCGATAAGAAGAACAAATAAGGTTTTGAAGTCTCTAGGTGGTGGTGGACTGATTGGAGATTAGAGTGTAACCCACGTATATTCGTGAGATGCACTTTGAGTGTGAGGTGCATCTGCCGTTTAAACTTATTTCTTCTTGTGACTTTTTTCATATTTCGTGACTAGGTATGATGAGTAATGATAAACGAGGCGCTGCGTAATTACTAACCCACAGAAATCAAAATACAACTGCACCGATAGAGAACTTGCCCGGAGACTGCGGGGACGCCCGAACCCCCCTGAAGTAGTCCATCAGTTCCTCACATCCGGTCGCCAACCGGCCCAATGAGCCACTTAGGGATTTTTCGAAGGCGGCGGGGCAGCCTTTCGTAGCTGGCTAAAGTACTAATTGGGCCCCTACAACTTACGGTCGGCCAGCAGAGATCATCGTGCTTCGGATCTCGCTACCCTCCGAAGCAAGCCCTCCGACACTGAAGTACCAGATTCCTGATATTGGTCTAAAAACACCAATATAACTGTTTATCATACCCGTCAATGTATGAAACATGCGCGAAATCAAACTTCCACTTTTTCTATACTACTTTAACGTACAAGCTTGTCTTCTTAAATAACATTAGTCACGTACCTAAAACCTTCCCATTCATTCAATAACGCATTTAAAAATATTGATAACGTGGAATGTACAGAAGTGAGAAGCCAAAAAAAGAAAGAAGTTGAAGTTGACATTATAAGTGTAGCGCACGTTTCATACAACTCGTTTCACTATGGGAGTTCCATCTCTTCAGCGTAAGTGGTTATTTTCTCTATGCTAACCGTAAGTAGCCAAAAAAACATCAATCGGCCATGTTGTTTAAAACTCCAATTCGTTTCGTAATAAAATCTTAATATTTGTCATCAAAAAAAATAATTAACGATATTTCAATTTTAATATATCCTATTTTAAGCGCCGGTTATTTCTAAGCATATTAGTGAAAACCGCATGAAAGTCCATTCAGTATTTTAGGAGTTCAGTCATAACAAACAAACAAACAAACAGACAAAGTGTTTAAAAAGTGGCTTAACGTGATCAGCGGCTAATTTTAAGCCAACCTGTGTAATTTTTTTGTTGATATCTTGCAATTACAGACTTTTTTATCTCTACAGTTTTATTATATGTATAGAATATAGAATAGAAGATATAGATACCATACCAACCATAATATTAAAATTACCTTCGTTGTTTTCCCAACAGAAGACACACAAAATCTGCCATACATGCTGGTATCGTATGTGCTAAAAACGATACAACCATAAATATGGACTTGCTAGAAGTGCACAGAGCAAAACAGTAATAAACTGCTTTAGGTGGAGTAAATTTAGGGCCATATTCTAATAAAACTTTTTCGAAGTTTGCTGCAAAGAAAAAACAACTATCATGACACTGGGATTATAGCATGGCATGATGTTAATATATTATTAGTCGGCCGTTTAGTATGTCTTTCATCATCATCATCAACAGCCTGAAGACGTCCACTTTGAATGGCTGCTCACCTCCTCCATGCATCGTTGCCCATAGTTTTAACCAGGTTGTTGGTCCACCTAGTGAGGCGGCCTTCTACGCTGCGTCTTCTGGTTCGTGGTTGCCACTCAAGAACCTTTCTTCCTTATTGGTTGTCAGTACTACGAGCGATGTGGCCTGCCCATTGCCATTTCAACTTGCTAATTCTAAGAGCTGTATCGGTCACTTAGCTCCCCTGCTGGGTTAGCATGGACGGTAGACAAAATTGTCTTTCCCCGTTTTACGTCACTTTATTCATACTTGCTTGGAGTAAAACAGGGGAAAGACAGTTTTGTCTACCGGCCGTGCTAACCCTACTGCGGATCTTATCATCTTATCTCTCAAGTTACCACCGAGCATAGCTCCTTGTCGTTGTTGTTGTACGCCGCTTGCGTAAGAATCCTTCTTTAATTTTGTTTAGCTAAATGCATTTAGAACTTCTATGGACAGTTATACACCTCGACACGTAAGCCCGCTTCTAACGCAGCTCAGGACATCAGAGCCAAGTTAATCCGACACTATACCGAAGATATCCCGGACGTCAGCCTGTACGAGATTAGAATGGCCCTCAAACAGCTTAAAAACAACAAGGCACCAGGTGAAGATGGAATTACGACCGAACTTCTGAGAGCGGGTGGTAGGCCGGTACTTTTAGTCCTCCAGAAGTTATTTAATTCTGTCATCCTTGAAGATACAACGCCAGAGGCATGGCCCAAGAGCGTGGTGGTGCTCTTCTTCAAAAAAGGCGATAACACCTTATTGAAAAACTATAGACCCATCTCGCTCTTGAGTCATGTGTATAAGCTGTTTTCGAGAGTCATTAAGAATCGTCTCGCACGCAGGTTTGATGAATTCCAGCCTTCCGAACAAGCCGGTTTCCGAAAAGGTTTTAGCACCATAGACCACATCCATACGCTGCGCCAGATTATACAGAAGACCGAAGAGTATAATCGGCCGTTATGCCTAGCGTTTGTGGACTATGAGAAAGCCTTCGATTCAATCGAGACTTGGGCGGTGCTGCAGTCCTTGCAGCGATGCCAAATTGACTATAGGTATATCGAAGTTTTGAAGTGTTTGTACAGTAAGGCCACTATGTCAGTCCGACTACAGGACCAGAGTACGGAACAAATTCCATTGCAAAGAGGCGTGAGACAGGGAGACGTTATTTCTCCGAAACTGTTCACAAACACATTGGAGGATGTTTTCAAGCTCTTGGAGTGGAAAAGATCTGGCATCAACATAAATGGCGAGTACATCACTAACCTTCGTTTTGCCGATGATATAGTCATAATGGCGGAATCGCTCGAGGACCTTAGCACCATGCTCAACGACCTCAGTAGAGTCTCCCAGCAGGTTAGTCTTAAGATGAATATGAACAAAACAAAGGTCATGTCTAATGCTCATGTTCCACCTATACCGGTAATTGTTGGGAACGATACTCTCGAACTTGTCGACAAGTATGTCTACCTAGGACAGATTGTCCAATTAGGTAGGTCCAACTTCGACAAAGAGGTGGCGCGAAGAATCCAACTCGGCTGGGCAGCGTTCGGGAAGCTTCGTCCTATCTTTTCGTCCAAAATACCGCAGAGCCTGAAAACGAAAGTTTTCAATCAGTGTGTGTTGCCAGTGATGACTTATGGAACTGAGGCATGGTTTCTTACTGTTGGCCTCATTAGTAAGCTCAAAGTCGCGCAGCGAGCTATGGAGCGAGCTATGCTCGGTGTTTCCCTGCGAGATAAGCTCCGGAACGAGGAGATCCGCAGGAGAACTAAAGTGACCGATACAGCTCTTAGAGTTAGTAAGTTGAAGTGGCAATGGGCAGGCCACATCGCTCGTAGAACTGACAACCGATGGGGAAGAAAGGTTCTCGAGTGGCGACCACAAACCGGAAGACGCAGCGTAGGCTGGCGCCCCACTCGGTGGACCGACGACCTGGTGAAAGCCGCGGGGAGCCGATGGATGTAGGAGGCGAGCAGCCGCTCAAGGTGGCGTGCTCTGGGGGAGGCCTATGTTCAGCAGTGGACGTCTTCAGGCTGTTAATGATGATGATGATGATGATGAAATGCATTTAACTGCTAAAATACGTTTAAGACAAAACGCGTTTAAGATTGACCTGGTTTACATGGTCCCCGACTCTGTTTAACTAAATACATTTAAAAAAGTCCTACGTTCCGTTTTACGCACATTGCGAAAGTTGTTTATCAAGCCGCCGTCAAGCCCGTACAATTCTTTTGAACGTATAGATAAAATTTTGCGTGAATAGGAATTTGGATGTCAGTGGCATTAGACGTCAAATCTGCTCAGCTGGAATTCCAAAATGGCGCTGAACATACTTAAATAGCGATTAACGCCCGTTTTTGGGTATTTAAATTTGACAGATCTTTAATTATGTTTAGTCTCAAATTTTATATTGTGCAAGAGGGTAATTGCGTTTAAACCTCTAAATGCATTTAGGTGGGTCACTAATTGCGTTTAAGAACGCTTACGCAAGCGGCCCTAAATGTTTTTCTGCCAAATAGTATCAAAATTAGCCAATAGATGGCGCCACAGCAAACTTCCCTCCTTTTTGACACCTCCAATCAAAAAATCACCGACGACAAAAAATCCTGAACTCGTAGAACATGTATCCCAAGTTTCATCAAGATTCATTGAACAATGCGGGCTGTACAAGAGTACGTACATCCGGACAGACGAAAGCAAGTTGAGTATGGATCCCTTTTTAGAAGGTTAAACCGTTACAAGTGTTTACTCACACCAGGTCACCGGGTTTTGTATTGTAGGGCTGACTGTATATATTTTTGTGTTGTTTCCTCCTCTCAATTGGCTGGTCGAAGTTTCTCTTCCAGCGACTATGATCGCGTTGTTGACATAGTCACAGGGTATAGTTCCTATAGAAGTTGCAGGGTTTACGTGAATGACGTGTAGTACTCCTAATGCTATTCCTAATAAAATCTGAAAAAAACATACTCAAATAAATAAATATATGAAAAAACTGTTGGAAATCAAAACTTATGTCAAGATTTTACCCCCGTGGCTCCATAAATGCAGCTCACATCGACCCAACCTGGCGCAGGTTCGCGATACGTACATAATACTGAAAAAGAAATGGTTTTAAGGAATACAGCTCAGCTTATTTGTCACCAGCAATAGTGCTTGCATACTTCTGCTTGGCAGTACATCTGCATGGCCAAGCGGCGATACCAACTTAGACGAACTCTTGCAGTAAAGTCCTACCGCCTAGAATTATTTTACAATAACATACCAATGGCAGGCCTCACTATACATATTGGGAGGCCGTCAGTCATTGTCCGCACTAGCTCTTCAGATATAGATTTTGTGAACGTGTAAGTGTTTGGCCAATTCTTTATCAACCTGCAAATTGAAACAAAGATGATGAGACCACAATTTTTTATTGTAATTTACTAATCAATTTATTACATCAATGGCGGAACAGCTGCAGATATAACTATATAAACTGATATGTTCTCTCAAATCTCATGGTAACCAGGTTCAAAGAGCGTCGTTGCAAACAAATAAATACAGCAGTCTTCAATTAAGCAGTCAAAAAGCCAGTGAAACTCGTCCTTTGGAGGCTTAGTGTAGGCTGTGTGGTACAGGTAAAAATAGGACTACTCCAGGTCTTCCCGTGAGTGCGGTTAACAGCCGGCTAAAGGAATAATAATCAAGAAATGGGCTTCTCCTTGGTTTGCATTATAATCTACAGTGATCACGAAGACGCCTGCCAAGCGTGGTCATTTTGGAAAACCTAAAGGGCTATATTCAGCAGTGGAAGCAAAAAAGCTGATTATGATGATGAGGATTCTGGTAGGTACACATAGAGGTATACAAGCCCTTTATGTGTATAAACCTTATATAGGCATCCGCTACGCAATAAATATCTATAGATTACCTAGAGGAATTACCAGACCAACTTTTCTTTGATGTCATGCGGAATATGCACAAATTGGCTCAATTTTTTGTGTCGTAATCTCTTTATTGCATTAACTTAAGCTTGAAATTTTCGCAAGCTTAGTTTAGAGTTTATTATTTGGTATGATATCATATTGTATATTTACGCTGGTGTAATGTTAGTCAACCTATCGGCCTCCATACTCTCGACCATGGATATCATAGTCTCCGGCGGAACGGGCGCGTTGTAAAACTTCTCATCCACTTCGGATCCAACTGCAGCGGCCGTCGCATGACTGTACGCCGTGGACACGTGGACGTACGATCTATAGTAACCGTATGGTATAATGAATATTAGGATAATATTATAATTGAAAGCGTGATTAAGTTATGTTAAGATTGTTGCCTTGCAAGATAATATCGTAAAATAAAGAGACTAAATAAGTAAAACAGTCCAAAGTTCTCATGGAAGTGACTTTTAGTTTTTAATGAGAATAAATTACTTCTTCCTTAAACCTAAACTAAAGTCACGCGGTATAGCTCTTACAATTAGCAAGTTGAAATGGCGTTGGGCAGGCTACTTCGCTCGCTACCTCGCTACGTTGCTCACAGAACTGACAAGCGATGGGGAAGAAAGGTTCTCGAGTGGCAACCACGACCCGAAAGACGTAGCGTAGGCTAGCCCTCTAGGTGGATCGACGAGCTAGTCAAAACCACGGAGAGCAGTTGAATGCAAGAGGCAAGTAGCCGCTTAAAGTGGCGCTCTATGGAAGATGCATATTATGAGGCTTGTTATATTATAGTATTTTGACATTTTTGACATTAAGCACTGTGTAATTTTGCTTAATTATGCTTGCTTAGTATGTACATTGTACAATAATTTAATTTTATTATTTTTAAATACATTATCTAGTTTTGACTTGTAAAAGTGCTAAAAATAGACTATTTACAATTAAAAAAAAATTGAGTTTTGAGTTTTGATCAGTACAGAGACGTCTTCCAGTTGATGATGATAATGATAAAATCTGAGAAAGGTGGTATGGTAACTCATTGAAAACAACGTACTTAAGATTTTTACATGTTTTCCCCAAAAGCAGTGCTTCTCTTGTTCCTCTCACATTGATCAGTGTGGCTGTTCGAAGAGTTTCATCAAACCTCGTGGTGGCTGCCACGTGGAATATCACGTTCACCTGTTCGATTAATGCATTATACATGGATTATTTAAGGTTTGGTTTCATACAGGACTGCTAGTTACCGACCTCTTCAATTAAAGTTCTCCAGTCCTCATCCTTAATACCAAGTTTTAATTCAGCCACATCTCCTTCAATCACTTTTATTTTGTCTGCGATGTTTGGCTGCTGCTGCCTTAAGGATTCAAATGCCTAAAATAATACACACATCAATATCGTAGGTATTTACTTTAGTAATAATATTATACTTCCGTTCCGGCTACTTACAGGATCTTCCAAAATCTCGTTCAACCTCTCCTGAACATTTTTTCCTTTCTTCGATCGCAACAATATAAACACTTTTGATATATGGCAAGACCTATGAAAAAATACTTAGGTATGTGAAAACTTAAAACTCTTTGGTAAATTTCTGTACGTATCAATTAAAATGATGATGTACCTACCTAATTTAAAACATACCAACCTCAAGAGTTTCTCGATGAGCTGCTTCCCAAGGAACCCAGATCCTCCCGTGAGGAACACCACGGAGTTGTTGTAGAACCTCTGCACATCTGAATCACCGCGAGCCGTCGCCGCGGCTATTGCTCTTAGATTCGATAACGCTGCCACCTCTACAGCCATAGCCGGATCCATTTTGCTAGTCTTAATGTATAATAAAAAGTAGAAAACTAACAGCTCTGTACAATAATGTGTTCTACAAAATAATTATATGTTTTCGGTTCCAATGCGTGTTGTGTACTACGAAACTAATGCCACATAAAGGCGCGAAGGAAAAAGCAATGATATTTTATTTTAACTCACTAGAAAATATGCAAAGCTTTTTCGTGCGACGCGCTGCGTATAATAAATTAGGGTCATCATGTAAATTAAAGGTGAAGGTTATTTTGTTGCGAAAAAAGATTGACGATGAAATACTTACTTACCCTACATTATAAAACACAAGTATTCTATGTTCATCATTACACTCGAGGCGGTATTATGCAACTGGGATCTCTCTTACGCACTCGTATGCGGCTCGCACTGATCTGAGATTGTAGTGATAAACGCACAAGCGTTTTATACTACGTTTTTCATTACACTTGCGAGGAAAGAAACAGAGTGGTATTTTTATTAACTTTGGTGGATATAAGCGTAAAGGTTTTGTTATCTACGCACACTGCTACGTGAATATGCGCCTGCGACATGGATGCGCGCGGAGTATGAAATAGGGGCGAGCAAAATGGACATGCAGCCTATCTATATTATGGAATCAGCTGACCCGCCCCGGCTTCGCACGGGTTAAGTAATTTAAGGATGGATGGATATATCATGATCATCATCATCATCAACAGCTTGAAAACGTCTACTGCTAAGCATAGTCTTCCCTACGAGAGTGCTACTTTGAGTGGCTGCTCGCCTCCTGCTTCCATCGGCTCCCCGCACACAGATAATAGAATACCTAGTATCACCGATATAGCTCTTAGAATCAGTAAGTAGAAATGGCAGCGTATAAGACATTGAAAACGTAAGTACTCGAGATTTTTACATGATTTTCCTAAAAGCAATGCTTCTCTTGTTTCTCTCACATATATCAGCGTGGCTGTTCGTAGAGTTTCATTAAACCTCGTGGTGGCTGCCACGTGGAATATTATCACGTTCACCTGTTCGATGCATTATACATGGATTATTGACGGGTTTTTTACATGTCTTCTGTTATGAACGATAGACATTTGACCACGGTCTCACCTGATGATAAGTGACGACGCTGTCGACGATGGAGCATGCTTGCCAGGAAGATATCGGTCCACTCTAGACTTAAAAATTCCCAGATTATATTTGTCAGGAAACAATGACGCTGGTAAGGTGTTCTATTTCCGGTGTCCTTTGCTGTCCGAATTATAAACGAGGAATCAAAACGCTTTGTAACGTATTCGAGGAATTTCTAGCATATTTTTTTTTTTATGTAAACGAATGACGTGACGAGCTAGTCGTTCGCCTGGTGTTAAGCGACACGGTGCCCATAATATACGGATGCCGTGTTTCCGTGCGTATATTTGTACGATGGTAAAAAGGGGATGGGGGAATTAAGTTCAGCTGTAGTTTCATACAGGACTGCTAAAATAATTTGAAAAATGTTACCAAGCTCATCAATTAAAGTCCTCCAGTCCTCATTCTTAATTAGCCACATCTCCTCCTAAATATTTACGCTTTATTTTTCTGTGTACGAATACTTGTCCTGGCGAGAACTGAACCCGTGGCCTCCGGGTTATAAAGCACCACGCCACGGAAGCTGTCATATTATGACTCAAAACAGTGGCATTCAGATCTCTTTTAGAGTCTGCCATGATTACTTATAACAACTAACCACGGGGCTCGGTTGTCGAGAATCACTAGCATCCGTTGCTTTATTGAGACTGGTTCTATTAGCACTGGACTATTGTAGCCAATAAACCTGACATCATGCTGATACTTATTCCAACGCCAGGCAGTGCTCGTTGACATCACCATTCTGCACGACGAGATCCTCGTGAAAGCTGAGAAGGACTAACTTAGCAAGTACCTCGACGTGGCCCAGGCACGAGGTTGTAACCGCATGTGAACGGTCCTAGAGGAAGAGCCACCACTCCCTTCATGAGGGGCATGGTTTGAACCGGGGGGGGGGGGGGGGGGGGGGGGGGTCCAGAAGGCAATAAAGGTAGCCTTATTGCTTCTTTGTCTCGTTGTGTCCTTGACACGGCACGTATTATCAGGCAGGAGGTTCCTCCTCATCAGCTCTAACCCCCGGTAGCTTGGGTCCTACCCCGCTGTCTGTGGTAATTCTAGGTTTAGGTTTTTTTTATTGTTGTATATTTTATAGGAATACAGTAAATGAGTAAATTTTATGGATAATAGTAAAAACCTTTATTCAAAAATCTTAAGATGAAGATGGCCCATAATCGGAAAGTATAAGAACATCTATGGCAATCATTACGGGTAGTTAGACGCCCGATAGAATCTGACGCTTGATCTAACCAGCCCTGTTACTGGTTCATTATGGGTTGCGAAGTCAGATAGCACTCGATCGTGTAATTCTGGCAGTTTGCCGCTACAGGTTAGATTAGGAGCCGACTCCAATATTGCTATTATATTATATTGGGGTCAGCTATGGGAAAAGGCAAAGAGGATGATGATGATGATGACATTATAACACATCAAACAGGCGAGAAGTCAAGAAGTTATAAAAGTTAATTATATTATTTTACTAGTTAACCCACCTTGGTTTTGCAAGGGTCAATTAGTTTGATGCCCTAATCCTTTCAAAAGCAAGAGGGAGGGAGAGGGAAAAAGAATGGACAAAGAAAAAAGAAAGGATGAATGAATGCCCGGCCAGGCCAGGTGGCCACTCGACTCTCTACATAATTTTTCAAGATAATTAATTAATCAATTTATTATTGTTAATTATTTTTTACTGTCTTATAAACCATGGGTACAAAAAAAGAACGACTTATACGACTATAAGTCGATTTTTTCGTCGAGTCGAAAATTATTTTTTATACTTATAGTAAAATTTTAGTTAGGCATTTATTTTTTCATTGATTCTTGTTCTATAAGTACAGTAGATAAACCTCTGTAAATGTACAGAGGTTTGTCTACTGCACTTACCTGAAAAAACCTGCCGCAATGGCGGGGATGTAAATCAACATCCAGCATATCAAGTCAGGTACCGAAATCTGTCTAGTAGTTTCAGCGTGATGTGTGTTCAAAAGGACATACAGATTGACAGATATTAGACACTTCAAACAAGAGAAAAATTGTTTTTCAATTGTGTATCGATAAAGTAGTAACACAATTAAAATTTTCAAATAAATGCGCTACGTACATCTGTTATGTTAAGCTTATAGTTTTTTTTTCTTATATTTTGGCTCCACACATAGTGTATTTAGCCAGTGTCAAGTATTGTAATTAATCATAGAGTTATGGAATATTTCACGTGTAAAGTCAAGTCTTCAAGTCTTAGTCACAGCCCAGTCTAAGTCAGGTAATCATAGTCCAGTCTAAGTCATACCCTAGTAAAGTGGTGGCGACTTTACTAAAAGCTTCTACGGAATTTTGGAAGCAACACGAAAAACCACGTTTCACTACATTATATCACTTGCCCACACTCATGCTCGTAATTCAGCACTTAATGCGTAAAACACCACCAAATTTAACCATTAACACTGGAAAAAGCACAAGTTTAGAAAAATAATACAATGAAACGACGTGAACTTTTTCGAGTTCCCGCCAAAACCTCAAGCTTATAGTTACAATGTTATTATTAGGTATATCTATATAAAAATAGAACTCAAAAATACACACTTAAATAATAGTACTTCCAATTAAAATAAAAGACTAACTAGCTTCCAGGTCCCATATAAAAATAACAGTGTTACAATACAGTGAAGTATTGCTAAGTACCGCTGTTTTTTAATTGCGAATTCTGTATCTTTCAGTCCGTCTTTGATGATATGCTTTCTAACGCCCAACCACCAAATTTTTTTTTTTTTTTTTTTTTTTTTTTACTATTGTTAGAGTACCCAATTAAAATTAAGCATTCTAATTATATTACAATCTAGCCATCGATTTGGCTAATGAGTAATTTTAATTTAACCTAAACTTCTAATAAATATTATTAAGAATGTGTCCAATAACACGTTTCTTATTGTCTCTATTAAGGTGAAGGCACATTGTTCTTGTGTTCTTTTCAAGTAGCACTTACACTGCACCACATTAGACTATCACGTAATTAATACACTTTAACACTACATTAACTAAACCACCCAAACCACCAAATTGTAATATATTCGGTCCAGTCTATGCTAGTGACGTCGAAGTTAAATATGGTCTTGTCATCCGCTGATAGACTGTTGTATAACTTATTTAAATTGTTGTCGATGAACTTCCAATCATTAATAAGGAAAAATGTCAACACTCCAGAGATATTGTTGCCTTTTCTTGCTACTTTGAGAAATCTGAAACGATACAAGCTAATTATTTATCTATCTCCTACTCACACCCTCGTGTTTCTTCCCTATTCACGTCGCAACAACTGAACGGATTTCAAGGAGGAGTACATTGCTGAATATAGGCCACCCCCATAGAGCACCACTTTGAGCGCCTGCTTGCCTCTTGCATCCATCGGCTCCCCGCGGTTCTGACCAGGTCAGCGGTCCACCAAGTGGAGAGCCATTCTACGCTGCGCCTTTCAGTTGTGGTTGCCACTCGAGAACCTTTCTCCCCCATCGGTTGTCAGTTTTACGAGCAATCTGCCACTTCAACTTGCTAATTCTAAGAGCTATATATGACTTTAGTTCTCTTGCAGTCTATTTGTTTAGGATCTCATCTCGCAAGGGAACTCTGAGCATAGCTCTCTCCATAGCTCGTTGCGCAACTTTGTGCTTAATAATCATCATAATCATTATCATCAGCCTGAAGACGTCCACTGCTGAACATAGGCCTCCACCAAAGAGCGCCACTTTGAGTTGAGCGGCTGCTTGCCTCCTGCATCCGGCTCCCCGCGATTCTGACCAGGTCGTCGGTCCACCTAGTGGGGAGCTGGCCTACGCTGCGTCTTCCGGTTCGTGGTCGCTACTCGAGAACTTTTCTTCCCCATCGGTTGTCAGTTCTACGAGCGATGTGTCCCGCCCACTGCCACTTCAACTTGCTGATTCTCAAAGCTATATTGGTGACTTTAGTTCTCTTGTGGATCTCCTCATTTCGGATCTTATCTCGCAAGGAAACCCCGAGCATAGTTCTCTCCATAGCTCGCTGCGCGACTTAGAGCTTACTCATAAGGCCAACAGTAAGGGACCACGTCTCAATTCCATAAGTCATCACTGGTAACACACACTAGTTGATAACTTTCGTTTTCAGGCTTTGCGGTATTTTAGACGAAAAGATGGGTCGAAGTTTCCCGAACGCTGCTCACCCGAGTTGGATTCTTCGTGCGACCTCTTTGTCAAAGTTGGTTCTACCTAACTGGATAATCTGCCCTAGGTAGACATATTTGTCTATAACTTCGAGAGTATCGTTCCCAACAATTACCGATATAGGTGGAACATGGGCATTAGACATGATTTTCGTCTTATCCATATTCCATTATACACATGACTCAAGAGCGAAATGGGCCTATATATAGTTCTTCAATAAGGTGTTATCCCCTTTTTTGAAGAAGAGCACCACCACGCTCTTGTGCCACGCCTCTGGCGTTGTACCTTCAAGGATGACAGAATTAAATAACTTCTGGAGGACTATAAGTATCGGTCTACCACCCGCTCTCAGAAGTTCGGTCGTAATTCCATCTTCGCCTGGTGCCTTGTTGTTTTTAGGCTGTTTAAGGGCCATTCTAATTCAGTACAGGCTGATGTCCGGGATATCTTCGGTATAGTGTCGGACTAACTTGGCTCTGGTTTCCTGAGCTGTGTTGGTAGCGGGCTTACGTGTCGAGGTGTATTACTGTCCATAGAAGTTCTCAATCTCTTTCAGAATCTCAGGCTTGGATGAAATGACACTACCATTCTCGGTCCTCAGTTTTGTCATTTGGCTTTGCCCAATAGACGAATCCTTTGCGAACACTTTAGAGCCTTGGTTCCGCTCAATTGCGGCCTCAATACGTGAAGTACTAAGAGCACGCAAGTCGTGTCGCATGGAACTCCAGATTCGCCTATTGAGTTCACCGTAGGCTGACATATCAACTGAAGACTGCAGTTTCATTTCGCTCCGGTCTGCCATTAGTTCCAGAGTTTTTCTGAGAGTTTCTGAGTCCTCCTTCGGCGTTGGGTCTTGAAAAACTTGGCTCCAACAGCTTGGACAGTTTTCACCAACCCGTTGTTCAACTCGTCCACTGTGTCACACTCGGCTAGGCACTGGAAGCGATTTTGGAGTTCCAGCTGAAAGCCTTCGGGGTTTTGGATTTGGACAGGATTCGGACGGAGCGTAGACTTCACCAGACGTGACCTTTCAAGCTTGACATTAATATTCAATGTGCCTCTTACAGTACGGTGATCGCTACCGGTTTTCACCTTACTGATCACAGAGACATCATTGAATATGCGCTTCTTGGTCGTCATGATGAAGTCTATCTCATTTTTGGTGGAACCATCGGGGCTTATCCACGACCACTTCCTGGATGGTCGCTTCTCGTAGAAGGAGTTCATCATAAAGAGGCCCTCCTTCTCCATGAAGTCAGCCAGCCTCTGTCCTCGAGGGTTCCGCTGCCCGTATCCAAATGGCCCCACTCTCAGCTCATCGCCATTCCTTGTGCCCAACTTCGCATTGAAGAGAGATTAAGATTGTGCTTAATAATAAGGCTAAATTTGGAGTGGAGATAGCTTATTAGGCTGGATTAACACACATTAGATACTATTGTCCGCAGGTAAAACCATGGAGCGCAGCTAGTGGTAGACATATAACATTGAAAATACAACGCAATGATATTTATTTACCTTCTTTGTTTCCCCATGAGCAGGCATACATAATCAGCTAGAAATGCTGGTACCGTATGAAACAGAAATGACAAAATTGTGTTAACCCACATTCTCGAAATAGCTGCACCACTCATGTAATAAACTGCTTTAGGTGTGGGATATCTGACACATTCTCGTTTCAAAATGTTTACTAGTAGTCCTGAAAATAAAATCAGACATCATCCTAATAATTTATATTTTTTCTGTGTACACATAGTTTAAGCTACAATCCAGAACAGATTTGTTAGTATATTTACCTATTTGGAATAAGTCGTCGATTGTAATTTGTTTTGTGTACCTATATATAAATAAATAAATAAATAAATAAATCCTCTTTGCCTTTTCCCATTTGTTATTGGGGTCGGCTCTCAATCTAACCTGTAGTGACAAGCTACCAGAATTACACGAGCGACTGCCATCTGACCTCGCAACCCATTAGGGACCAGTAACAGGAATGGTTTGATCAGACGTCAGGTTCTATCAGGCGTCTGACTACCCGTAACGATTGCCATAGATGTTCTTATGGCAACCAGGACCGACGGCTTAACGTGCTCTCCGAGGCACGGAGCGATGGCATCGAAAACTGCACATAATTTACTAGATAAGTCATTGATGAAAATAAAATCAGTATGATACCAAAATACCTACAAGTGACAACAGCAACACCACCATGTCGCTATGTGTATAGTCATTAGAGTGTGATTTAAACATAGTGGAGGCTGTGAAGTCAACGCGAAACGTTGTGTAGCAGTAGGTAACAAAAATAAGATGAGCGCGGGCAGAGGTAAGTGGTGAGTGCAGCATCCGAGGGGCCTGCAACGCACTTAACAGCCGCCATTACGTTTGAATCACACTCTACATTATTCTTCCGGCTGATAATGTGATAAGATAACACACTTCTTGCCGGTATAGATATGGTAATAATAGTCCGGTTGACTGGATCACCGTTAAAATTATGTGCGCTAATACCTGTACGAGATTAGAATGGCCCTCAAACAGCTTAATAACAACAAGGCACCAGGTGAAGATGGAATTACGACCGAACTTCTGAGAACGGGTGGTAGACCGGTACTTTTAGTCCTCCAGAAGTTATTAGTTAAGGATGACAGAATTATCATCCTTAAAGGTACAACGCCAGAGGCATGCCACAAGAGCGTGGTGGTGCTCTTCTTCAAAAAAGGCGATAACACCTTATTGAAGAACTATAGGCCCATCTCGCTCTTGAGTCATGTGTATAAGCTGTTTTCGAGAGTCATTACGAATCGTCTCGCACGCAGGTTTGATGAATTCCAGCCTTCCGAACAAGCCAGTTTCCGAAAAGGTTTTAGCACCATAGACCACATCCATACGCGGCGCCAGATTATACAGAAGACCGAAGAGTATAATCGGCCGTTATGCCTAGCGTTTGTGGACTTTGAGAAAGCCTTCGATTCAATCGAGACTTGGGCGGTGCTGCAGTCCTTGCAGCGATGCCAAATTGACTATAGGTATATCGAAGTTTTGAAATGTTTGTACAGTAAGGCCACTATGTCAGTCCGACTACAGGACCAGAGTATGGAACAAATTCCATTGCAAAGAGGCGTGAGACAGGGAGACGTTATTTCTCCGAAACTGTTCACAAACGCATTGGAGGATGTTTTCAAGCTCTTGGAGTGGAAAAGATCTGGCATCAACATAAATGGCGAGTACATCGCTAACCTTCGTTTTGCCGATGATATAGTCATAATGGCGGAATCGCTCGAGGACCTTAGCACCATGCTCAACGACCTCAGTAGAGTCTCCCAGCAGGTTGGTCTTAAGATGAATATGGACAAGACAAAGATCATGTCTAATGCTCATGTTCCACCTATAACGGTAATTGTTGGGAACGATACTCTCGAAGTTGTCGACAAGTATGTCTACCTAGGACAGATTGTCCAATTAGGTAGGTCCAACTTCGACAAAGAGGTGGCGCGAAGAATCCAACTCGGCTGAGCAGCTTTCGGGAACCTTCGTCCTATCTTTTCGTCCAAAATACCGCAGAGCCTGAAAACGAAAGTTTTCAATCAGTGTGTGTTGCCAGTGATGACTTATGGAACTGAGACATGGTATCTTACTGTTGGCCTCATTAGTAAGCTCAAAGTCGCGCAGCGAGCTATGGAGCGAGCTATCCATGGTGTTTCCCTGCGAGATAAGCTCCGGAACGAGGAGATCCGCAGGAGAACTAAAGTGACCGATATAGCTCTTAGAGTTAGTAAGTTGAAGTGGCAATGGGCAGGCCACATCGCTCGTAGAACTGACAACCGATGGGGAAGAAAGGTTCTCGAGTGGCGACCACGAACCGGAAGACGCAGCGTAGGCCGGCCCCCCACTCGGTGGACCGACGACCTGGTGAAAGCCGCGGGGAGCCGATGGATGCAGGAGGCGAGCAGCCGCTCAAGGTGGCGTGCTCTGCTCTGCGAGGCCTATGTTCAGCAGTGGACGTCTTCAGGCTGTGAATGATGAATACCTGCAGGACCAGAGCACGGAACAAATCCCATTACAAAGAGGCGTGAGACAAGGAGACGTTATTTCTCCGAAACTGTTCACAAACGCATTGGAGCTCTTGGACTTTAGGGGATCTGGCATCAACATAAATGGCGAGTACATCACTAACCTACGATTTGCCGATATAATGGCGTAATAATGGCGGAGTCCCTAAAGGATCTTAGCATTTTAGGCTCAAAACCCGCGGGCTTTCTGCGGTATTTTGGCCGAGAAGATAGGTCCCCGGGAAGCTTCCCGAACGCTGCCCAGCCGAGTTGGATTCTTCATGCGACCTCTTTGTCGAAGTTGGACCTACCTAGATGGACAGTCTGTCCTAGGTAGACATATTTGTCGACAACTTCGAGAGTATCGTTCCCACCAATTACCGGTATAGGTGGAACATGAGCATTAGACATGTTTTTTGTCTTTTCCGTATTCATCTTACCACCACCCTGTTGGGACCAACCTGTTGGGAGACTTAACTGGAATTGCGCAGTGGATATGTAATACTTACCTAGCGTAACAGGGTTCCGTAGTGCAGAACTAACTGTATATATTTTAGTATGGTCACCACCTTTCACTTGGCTTGCAGCTGTTTCTCTTCCAGCTACTATAATCGCGTTATTCACGAAGTCACAAGGTATGAATGATATTTTACCGTCGGTGTTCATATAGACGATGTGTATCACACCCAAACCTACTCCCAATATAAGCTGAAATCAATAATAACTTATAATAGTTATGTGATACGGTTCAACACTTCAGTCACACCTCGCAGGTCATCATGACATAATAGGTATACTGAATACTTTAGTTGACCCGCAGTGGCTTCGCATTGGGCTAATTATTTTTGCCATATGTATGTATGCCATATAATACTACTCTACATACTGTCCTTCCCTTCTAAATTTGTTATCTGTCTATCATTTCCCTCGTTTCCCATTTTTTCTTTTCCCTATTTATTCGTTCTTACGTTTTTCCTTTTGCCATTTATCACAATTTTACCTACTGTCTAACATCATCAAGATCGCCTATAAACATGTCTTTTACATACTATTTTCATCATTATTGTATTGTAGGTATACATCCGCATCTCGTACAGGCGGACATGAACCTGTCATCATCATCATCAACAGCCTAAAGACGCCCACTGCTGAACATAGGCCTCCCCCACAGAGTACCACTTTGAGCGGTTGGTTGCCTCTGAATCCATCGGCTCCCCGCGGTGATAACCGAGATTAGAAAGGTCCTCAAACAGCTTAAAAAATTAATTTAGAATTAAAAAAATTTAGGGCCAGCATGTAGTATTAAGTATTTGCAGTTGATAATTAGCAAAGTGAATTCTAGTCAGTAGAGTGGTAGGTAGTGTTTTTGAGGTACCTAGGTATATTATTTCTGGGCATTAGATTTATTAGGTAACGGAGCAGCGAACGACAATCACAATAACTACACTAGTTGATGAACGAAAAGTAGTTAGGTACATACAGTACATAAATAAAAAAATCTGAGTATCTTATATCCTAGGAAATTAAATCTTTCCTGGACGTTTTTGGTTTCGCCGTTCGTGACTCACTTAAACATTAGAGCTGTGCATACATAGCTGTGCTAGAGATTATAATATATGTGTACAATGAAGCTTACCCCAGAGGATCCATAAACGCAGCTCAGATCAAGCCAGCCTGGTGACGGCTCGTGGTATGAATTTAACACTGTAAAAAATGCATACTCAGCGGTTTTTCATCTATCTTGTTTTAGTCTATTTATATTTTAGTCAAAAGGATTTAGAACTAAGTTTATTTATAACTGTACAATCTGAAATTATATGAAGTTGATCATAATTTAAGAAGCAAAGAAAGATAAATAAGAACTGGATTTGACTACTACTATATCATACTTCATTGATTACAAATGTATCCACTGAATTTAGATAAGCAAATACAATGTAACTTATGTCACTAGATGTAGGCTAAACCAAAAACCCCAACCACCATAGCATTTTAATATAGTTTAGATAAATACACACCAATCGCTGGTCTCACGATGCAAATTGGAAGACCATCGCTCATTTTCCGCACTAGTTCCTCAGATATGGATTTTGTGAAGGTGTAAGAGTTTGGCCAATTTGCAATTAATCTAGAATAAAAAAAGTATTTTCACCTCACTAGCTCGGAAAGATTCTCTTTGTCATTCAAAATCTGGGCGCAAAAACGCATTTTGATCGCTAGCGTGGAAAGTGTTTTTAAAATTAGAACGTTTCTATTCAATAATTTTCTCGTCAAGAATTGAGGATTTAATCACAGATCTGCTCGAATTTAACTTTCTTGATACTGCCAGTCCACTGAAAACTCATTAATACCACAGACTACCTCCTAAAAGATACCATCTTTTTCTCGTTCACCAACCTCATTTTTAGAATAATCGCACTGTCCAGCACCAAAGAGTATTAACTAATACGCTATCCAGCACAGCGACTGCATGGAAAATGGATGAAAAACACTTTTTCTTTAATTTTCCATGAATCACGTGACGAGCTAGTCGTTTACCACACATAGCTTAATTAATAAGCTAAAAACTAATCTTTTCTTAGCCTTTTAGCTGTTTTTCTTGCACTTTCCTCGCTGTAGTGAAGGGAACTGTGTTGCACTCGGCAGCAAAGTTTTTCTGCGTCTCGTACCTTAGAATCCTTCGCTTGCTCAGGTTTTAATTTAAGTACTCGCGCATAAAACCAACTTTGCAGCTTTGTATAACAAATAACTATTGAATGGTCAATGGTATAATTATATATACTTATATCATTAATGGCCTAGTATGATACGCATAAAATACAATAAACCTGAATTAAAAGTAAAAGATATGATTATACTTCTTTTGACACGATGCTACATTAAGTTCTATTATTTTTGCCCTATAGATTGACCATAATTATTACCTAAATAACTTACAATAACTATTATAAAACTATAAAAGATAGTTGCTTAGAATACTGTAACTTCACATTGTGTAGATACAACACAGAAATAGAGTAAAGACAGACCAGACAGACCAGAAAGCATTGGGAAAGTGCCGTTTATTCTCCAGTTACAAAAAGCCTGCAAAATTGTGACGTGTCGTCCTGAAAATGGTGAGCGTACCTACTGTAATCAAATCAAACCACTCGTATTCACTTACGCGGGTGTAATGTTAGCCAACCTATCAGCCTCCATACTCTCGACCATGGAAATCATTGTCTCCGGCGGAACGGGTGCGTTGTAAAACTTCTCATCCACTTCGCATCCAATTGTAGTTGTCGTCGCATGACTGTACGCCGTGGACACGTGGACGTACGATCTGTTCCATAACAAAAGAAAGGTGTGTAGTATTTAGAGGTACAGTTCATTATTGTTTTGCTATTTGTATAACTTGCCATTTTTCGTAACTATTTTGCTTAGAATTAAGAGGCATAAAAGGAAAACATCGTTTTGAAATAGTTTCATGTACCTAACATGACTCTAGTAAAAGCTAAGATTGACCATCAACCAGGTGACTGTTGGTAAAAGCACGACTGGAATCAAAGACTTTATTATCCTATGTAAACCTATGTAAATAGGGCAAATTCTGTGACTGGAATATACACCGTGGAATTTAATTGGATATTTTCCTGAAATGTATGTACCTATAGGTACATATATTTCAGGAAAATATCCCCCTTATCCCAATGCTTTAAGTTTAAAATATTTATTTAAACCTAAACACAAAAATACCTATAATGTAAAACCACATAGCATGAAACCAAATACCTTCTCTGTGCGAAGCGTCATATTTTTCAATGCTCTGTGTGTAAAACGTAAAACTAGGTACTGTAAAATTAGTCTAAATTCAAATTGTTAACAAAAGTCTTACGACATGTAATAATTTGACACTCCGGGATAGCGGGGTCGGGGAGAGCGGTGCAGGTGTTTTAGCTACCTACGAAATATTTGCCTGCAAAATGAAGTGTAAAATAGACATTTCGGCTAACGGCGAATTATTTTTTGAAGCATATATTTTATTTTTATTTTTTTATTGAACATTGTAGTATTGTTCTATAGCGTGGACTGAGTACATATATTTCAGGAACATATCGGATTCAATTCCGCGGTGTATAATATAATAACAGTTCATTTACTTAATCAACAATTTCAAATATTTACCTTCGTAATAGCAGTGATTACAAAAAAATGTAATTTATGGTAGGTAGGTTCCTACTTACGGTATTTTACGATACATCTTGGGTTTTACCAGAAAATCTTATGATTTATTGTCATTAGTAATAGTGTTTACAGTAACATACATTAGTTTGTTGCATGCTTTTCCCAAAAGCAATGCTTCTCTGGTTCCTCTCACATTGATCAGTGTGGCTGTTCGTAGAGTTTCATCAAACCTCGTGGTGGCTGCCACGTGGAATATTACGTTCACCTGATGGGTAAATGCATTATACACATTACAAATATTACAATTTTTGATAACGCGGCCTTCTCTACAGCTCTTGCTGGATCCATTTTAAGATTCTACATAAAAAGTTGAATTAAAATTGATTTGTAAATATCTGCTAATGCTTCATTGCTACAATTTTTGTGAATACTAGCTGGGGCGGGTGCCCCGGCTTCGCACGGGTTAATTAGTTTTACGCCTTATCTCAGTCTAAAGGAAGAAAGAAGGAACAGAGAAAAAGATAAGGGAAAAGGACGAATGGATGAAACGGCGAATGGAAGCTTTCACCTTCATCCATTTCACCTTCATCCATTCATCCTTTTCCCTTATCTTTTCCCCTCTCGCTTCTCTCTTTCCGGATAGAAGTGGCTTTGGACCTAATACTGAAAGTTGAATGTCTGTAACTTCTGAACCACAAAACCGACAACGTTGAAATATTTACAGGACAATATTTAAAACACCCATATTTCAACAAAAAAAGAATGAATGAAATCGGATCACGCGTTAATGAATTACAAATAAGTACCTTTTTTTACTTACATCCCCTCTCCCGCGGGAACCGTGCTGAATTTTGGGATTAAAAGTATTCTATAGCCTACCTCGTAATATGAACTCGAATCTTGCCAAGTTTTATTTGAATCCGTTCAGTAGTTTTGGTGTGATGCTCAGCCAAGATACAGACAGACAGACAGACAGACAGACAAAAATGAAAAAAAAAAATATAGTTTTGGCTTTAGTATCGATTATAGAGAGCCCTACAACAAAACTTTTTAAAATATCTTTAATGTACAGAATTGACCCTGATACAGTTTTATTATAAGTATAGATTACATTTACTTACTAATAATAAAGTTTGTAGACATAATAAGTATGCCTGCTTACTAAATACTTATGAATCCCTTAAAAATGACTCAAATACTTGAAACCCTTGACTTTACACTCTCACTATATTCCATGCAATCTCTACTTCGTCGCAGGACCGTCTCAAGTCTCATAAAATTCAAGGTGAAAATTCACGAAAATCGGTTTTTCGTGATTATTTTTGTTTCTGTAGCTCCACTGACGTTAAAATTAACATTTATTATCAAATCGTGGAACAAATTTCTTAAACATTATATTCCATACATCTTTACATGCATGCGCTCAATCGTTTTTGATCTTTAAAACTTACGACGCAGACGAGTTTATAATACATTTGAGACAACTTTTAAAACGCCAAAATAAATGTGTATGCGAGTTAACAGCTTACTATCGTTAAATCTAAGGTGTGAGCCCTAATATTATGGCTATATTACCTAACTGCAATAAACACTAGAACTTATAAGTACCGTACCTCAAAATATATAAGTCGGAACGATAATATTCCCACAACGTTCCACGCAGACTGGTTAAAGCTCAAAGTATATAGATTAACCGACGTCTAGGTATTAGTATGAATTCATTAAATTAATTAAGTGATCATTAATTACCTAAGTCAACATGCCTAGTACATGGAAGAGCTTGGTAATTAGATTATCATCATCATCATCAACAGCCTGTAGACGTCCACTGCTGAACATAGGCCTCCCACAGAGCGCGCCACCTTGAGCGACTGCTCGTCTCCTGCATCGGCTCCCCGCGGCTTTCACCAGATCGTCGGTCCACCGAGTGGGGGGCCGGCCTACGCTGCATCTTCCGGTTCGTGGTCGCCACTCGAGAACCTTTCTTCCCCATCGGTTGTCAGTTCTACGAGTGATGTGGCCTGCCCATTGCCATTTCACCTCTCCTCATTCCGGAGCTTATCTTGCCGGAAAACACCGAGCATAGCTCTCTCTCTCCATAGCTCGCTGCGTGACTTTGAGCTTACTAATGAGGCCAACAGTAAAAGACCATGTCTCAGTTCCATAAGTCATCACTGGCAACACACACTGATTGTAAACTTTCGTTTTCAGACTCTACGGGGGTAATTCGATAGTTAAGTATTATTTATTAATACGTCTATAAATGTACGAAAGAATACTTTGTAAATCAAACTGGATACCCACATGTTATTGTGTCAAAAAAATACGAAATTACGAAGGATTACTAAAATCAAGTATAGCTTGAGATTTAGATACATACCTACCAATTTTACAATTCAACTGATCGGAATGAATTTTTTGATGAAAAAAATAAAACGTAAACCACATTTTATTTTTATCATCAAAAAATTCATGCTATGAATAGTAGCATTTCTTAACGAGATGTAACTTCAATTGGCCAAAAAGGCACATTCGCTTTTTCTTTCTTTTAGACGTAGGAGAATATGATTATAGATTTTAATGCACATAACATGAGTACTCGTACTGTGCATTTTTACGTTTGAGTTAGGGAGGGCTAACCTGTCTTTATACCTAAGATTAAACGCACCTGAATAGTTATCTTTTAAAGTTTTAAAAATTGGGGGTATTTTTTAACAAATTTGCAAATTTCTTATATATACATATATTGAGGTTAAAGTTAGGATTTGATATTTAACAAAATATCACACATGAACCTAGCACATGATTAGTGGAATTACATGGAATAACATTCTTGCATTGAATTTCCATGATAAAGTACCTATGATATGGTTTCACGACAATGATTTATTATGGTGTGTCCTGCTCTAAAACATGTATCATGTTTCTCCAAAGAAATCTGGCAGCCATAAACAAGGAGAGACTTTGTACTGATGCTAGTGCCCTAGACTGGGCCCAGCTGCTAAATGCCACAAGCATCAATGAGAAAGTCCAAATCCTAAACACTCTGTTGACTAATCTTTACGATACTCATGCGCCTATAAAGCCATGTAGAATGAAACGGCCCTCTGCCCCATGGCTTACTGATGAAATTCGTAAGCTGATGGGAAGACGTGACTACTTGTTTAGACGGTATAGAAAGGACAAAACTGAGGATAACTTTTCCAGCTTTAAAAAGGCTCGAAACCGCTGCAACCAAGCTGTTAGAAATGCGAAGCGTCGGCACATATTCACTGCCATAAATCATAGCACCCCTAACAGCATTTGGAAAGTACTTCGTGAGTTAGGCTTTGGTAAAAGAACCACTTTCGCTGTCCCCTCAATAGACGTAAATGCCTTAAACCAGCATTTCGCAAAGGTTCCCTGTCGTATAAATCCTACAGTTAAAGCACTCACCACTGCAAACCTTAATATGACAGCCTGCACTCACTTGGAAAGTCTCCAATTTAATGCAGTGAATGATAGTGTAGTGCAGCGTATTATTAATAGTATTTCGAGTAAAGCAGTGGGACACGACGGCATTGGGCGTGAATTAGTTACTCCTATTCTCCATATTATTGTGCCATACATCACCCATATCATAAACTGTTCAATAGCATCAAATAGTTTTCCCAATGCATGGAAAAATGCCTACATAATCCCCTTACCCAAAAAATCAGCGTCCTCTGATTTAAAAGATTATCGCCCTATCTCGATTCTACCCTTTCTATCGAAAGTGCTAGAACGAGTTATACACCACCAACTTACTAATTATCTTCAATCTTACAATCTTCTCTCCCCGTTCCAATCCGGCTTTCGTTCTGCGCACAGTACCTGTACTGCTCTTGTAAAAATAACGGATGACATTAGGTCTTCTATTGATGATCGCAAATTAACACTCCTCACTTTGTTAGATTTTAGTAATGCGTTTAACTGTGTTGACCACGAAATTCTGCTTGCTATTATGCGCTCTTTCAATCTATCACAATCTGCTATCGATTGGTTTTCTTCTTATCTCAGTGGACGCCAGCAGCGTATACGAATCGATGACGTCTTCTCCGACTGGTGCAACGTCGATGCGGGTGTACCACAGGGAGGTGTCCTCTCTCCCCTTCTCTTCTCTATTTTTATCAACACTCTTGTTTCTAAACTACGTTTCTCCTCTTATCATCTCTATGCTGATGATGTTCAGCTTTATCTTGCCTTCAAACCTGAGGAAGTAACCACAGCCATCGATCAGCTCAATGAAGACCTCAATTCTGTGTACGCATGGACACAGAGTTTTGGCCTCCTTATCAACACAAGCAAAACTCAAGTAATGATAGCTGGCAGTAGTAAGCTCTTGTCTAAGTTAGACATCTCAACAATTCCTCCAGCTGTCTACAATGGCACTACTCTCAATTACCGTAAAGAAGTAAAAAACCTTGGTCTTCATATATCTCACAATTTATCTTGGGACAACCACATTACAGAAATAAGTAAAAAAATATACGGTTCTCTGCATAGCCAGAAAAGGTTGAAAAACTTTTTACCGCTTCATGCAAGAGTTACCTTAGTTAATTCCCTATTGCTTCCCATCCTAGACTATGCCGACGTATGTTACCCTGATGCTACTGAAGCGCAACTTAATAAGTTAGAACGTCTTCTCAACTTATGTATTCGTTACATCTACGGTCTGCGTAAATACGACCACGTCTCCCAGTTCCGCCGTCAATTAAAATGGCTAGATATCCGAAATCGCAGGAACGCACACACCGTCTCTCTTCTATATAACATACTTATGGACTCACGTGCTCCAACGTATCTCAAAGACCGCTTTACCGCCAGTTCGTCTTTTGGCCGTCCGCAACGCTCCTGTTATCACTTACAACTAGTGACTCCTCAACACAGAACGGCACTGTACTCCGATTCCTTCACTGTCTCTGCAATTCGCCTTTGGAATACCCTTCCTACCCACATTCGTCAGGCATCATCGATAGAGGTGTTTAAATCCAAAGTCTATAACTTCTACCTCGCTCTCCAAAATTAAATCGCGAAGAAAGCAATCCATCTAATTATAAGTACAATTATATGTATGTATATAGGTATAACAATATGTATTATGTTTGTAGGTATAGTATTATTGTGTGTATTTAATTTTATGTATTTATTGTGTTATTTATACTTTCATCAGTTTAGAGAAATAGTTAAGTTGTTGTTTTTTCTTGTCTTATATTTCTTCAGTATTGCACCACCGCAATAAACAATTCCACAATACACCGGGGTTAACTGGAAGATAATGCTCTATAGCATTAAGTTCGCCTATGTACCTACTATTGTTGTTTGTGCAATAAAGAATTTTCTATCTATCTATCTATCATCCACCAACCTGCAAACTTGTCTAGAACGGTGGATCATGTGGCCTACCTACTGCACTTTCTCTTTATGAGAGAAAGCCCGTACCCAGCAGGTCTTTTTTATAGAGGGCTTCCAGCAGGACTAGCATAAGCTATAAGAGTTGACATACCTCTTCTCTCGAGAAAACGTTTGACCAATTAACGATCACAAGAATTACGTCATAAGTTTTCCTTGGGCTTTTGTTGGTCAATAGCTTTCACGAGAGAAGAGATTTGGGTCGATTTTTATAGCATATGCTGAATCGTATAAGCCTTAGAGTATAGACTAAAAGCATAGAGAGATCATCAAAACGATATTATATTTGTACTGCTCACACGTATCGTACGTCAGTGGCGAAGGAAAGAAACAAACATAATATAGTAATTAGCTACGCTTGCGAAAACTCACCGTACCATTTTTTTGACCCGTGTCAACTGTTTTTTCTATACAAATCTGTCAGACTCATTCACATCAAAGTGTCCACATCATATAAAAAGTGTTCAAAAAAAGTGGTACGCTTGACACATAATGAAGTTCTCTCTATGCTTTTAGTCTATACTCTAAGGTATCAGCTGTTGGTGTGAATCTAGTCGTTCGTGTTCAATGGAATAAAACTGTCAGCGTCATTGTTATTGTTCTAGTCATTGCATTAATTAAAATAATCAAACACGTTGCCTACTGGTAGTGGTTTGTTAGATTAGGTTTTTGTTTTTATATTATTTGGCTTATTAGGGTAGTTTTGTATTATATTGTTCATTTTATAGTACTAGTGTGATAGTAGTTTAGACTTTTGTTTATTAAATGTTCTTGAAATCAAACAACAACAACAACAAATAATAGAAAACTAAATTTTATTTAACTACGTAATTTATTATAGGTACTTTAATTGCACAATAACAAGGCATGGACGTATCAATTGTCCAATGTCCATATTACAAGGCCATAATATATTATTATGAATATACGTACTAATAAAAACCAAATCTGAAACTATTTAATTCAAGAAAAACATTTCATTTTAGAAAAATGCACGTCTTGCCAATTTTTTTTTAATAGAGATCACGAGACATATTAGTTTCCAGATGCCACGTAAATATAACGGTGTTACAATACAGTAGTGAAGTACTGCGAAGTAGCGTTGTTTCTTAATTGCGTATTCTGTATCTTCCAGCCCGTTTTTGATGATATGCTTTCTAACGCCCAACCACCAAATTGTAATATATTCGGTCCAGTCTATGCTAGTGACGTCGAAGTTAAATATGGTCTTGTCATCCGCTGATAGACTGTTGTACAACTTATGCAAATTGTTGTCTACAAATTTCCAAGTAACAAATGTGCCAAATTTCTGCACGTTGGTCAAGTTAATGCCCTTTCTTGCTAATTTGAGAAATCTGAAACCAAATAATTATGTACCTATGTTTAACTGATTCATCCTGCCATAAGTTTAATTTTACAATTTTAGTTTTTCAATAAATTCAGTATATATTAGAAGCATTAACTATTCTGTGCTTATGTTTTATAATTTACTCATCCCGCCGAGCTTCGCACGGGTTTGTTATTAATTTTGCTCTTGTGCACTGTTTTCAATTTTCTTGAATTTCTGTACCTATAATATTCTCTTTTAATTATAAAAATTTGGGAAAGTTAAGAACCATACATACTATTGTTATATTTATGATTGGCTTGTTCGCTCAGTTGTTAGTAGCTCTGCTTTCTGAACTATAGGTTACGGTTCAATTACCACTCGGGATAAACATTTGTGTGATGAACATCGACGTTTGTTCTGTGTCTGGGACCTGTGTTATATTGTATTGTATGTATGTATTTACAAACAAAAAGTGTCTAAGTATTCTATCAGTTATCTGGTTCCCATAGTACAAGCTATGCATAGTTTAGGGCTAGATGGCGCTGTGTGAAATCTCTCCTCCTCGATGTATGCAAGTGGTCAGCCCTGCTGTCAGAATTTTTAGGCCGCCCAAAGACTTGCCTTAACGACTATTGTCTTAAGACAACAGCCGGGACCGACAGCTTAACGTGCCCTCCGAAGCACGGTAGCGCTCAGTTGTAAATACCACATTTTGCTGCAGCGGTCACCCATCAGAGTAGTGACCGCAGCGAACGTTGCTTAACTTTACCGATAGGTTAGAAACGGCTAGTCGTGCTTCGCTATGAGCGCTTTCGTGAAATACTGTGTGAAATGTCCATACATATTTAATTTAACAAATATTATTACTAAACAAATGGAAGGTTTTAACCTTTCCCTCAACTTAAAAAAAAAGTATATTATCTTATATAATAATACGATTCAAACAAATTCTTTAAGGAGAAGACGTAAGAACGAATATGGGGAGAAGGATAAGGCTAAGAATGGGGGAAGAGAAGAGATGGAGGAAGGAAGAAATGTAGTGGGACGTAAAGTGGAGGGATGCAGATTTAAGTATGTGATACAAATGTTATTAATGTTATTTTACCTTCTTTGTTTCCTCATGAGCAGGCATACACAGTCAGCTAGACATGCTGGTATTATATGAAACAGACATGTCAAAATCTTGTGAACTCTTTCGCTCGACGTATCTACAAAGAATTTGTAGTACATAGCCGTAGGTGTTGAATATCTATTAAGTTCTTCTTTCACGACCTTCACCAATAGTTCTGAAAAGTAGAAAAAAACAGTTTATTTTGGAGCAGTGAGTGAAATAACTTTATGGAACTGATACCATTAACAAAAATACCAGTATAAAAATGGTAATTATCAGTGATGAACTTAATGTTATAAAATACGTGTGACAGGCGCGTGCATACTCTGCATGCACGTATCATGATGCATGACTGTGTAAAGCTCGTATATGCTAGGATCCTCAATCTCACTCGCGCATCGCGGCATTTTTCATCATCCTCTTTGCCTTTTCCCATTTGTTATTGGGGTCGGTTCCTAATCTAACCTGTAGCGGCGAGCTACCAGAATTACACGAGCGACTGCCATCTGACCTCGCAACCCATAAGGAACCAGTAACAGGGATGGTTAGATCAGGCATCAGATTCTATCAGGCTTCTGACTACCCGTAACGATTGCCATAGATGTTCTTATGACAACTGGTACTGACGGCTTAACGTGCTCTCCGAGGCATAGAGCGATAGCATCGAAAACTGCACATAACTTACTAGTTAAGTCAATGGTGCAGGACCGAGGATCAAACCCGGTGCCGTAAGATTGCGAACCGCACATGCTACCGCTCGGCCACCATCGCTCTCCACCACCATCACGATCGCTTTCGGATCATTTTTGAGGGAAAAATTTACTTATGAAAAAATCTGTCCATTGAAAAACCCTAAAAACAACATCTCTAACTATTCAACAAGATTGTAAACAAGTTGTTTAAGGTATTTCTATAGACAGATTTTTAATAAGTGAATTCTTTAACAGTAAGTTCATCCATGTACAGCTTTTCTGAAAAACTATTACATAATTAAATATTGACTTAATATTTAATACTTACTCATCGTAATAGGGTTTCTTATAGAACTGACTGCGTATATTTTTGTGTCGTCGCCACCTTTTCTTTGTTTGACAGCTGTTTCTCTTCCAGCTACTATAATCGCGTTACTTACGAAGTCACAAGGTATGAATCCTAGCTTAGTATCATTGTTTCTATAATAGGTGTGCACCACACCCAATTCTATTCCCATTATTATCTGAAATGGAGAAAAACTTCCAATGAGAATGTTCCGATGCAAAATGTGTTCGCAATGCAGGTCGCTTCTTATCCTACAACTAGGTACCTTTCTTTCAACACCCATTCTACTTTTTGTCCTACTTACTTCCTACCGTTTTTCTACTTTTTAGGGTTCCGTACCCAAAGGGTAATACGGCTCTGCCAAAGTGATGTTTGACAGCAATGGTTGCGAAATTTACGCCTGTTGCAAACTTGTTGCGAGTTACGTAAGTAGCAGCGGTTTGTACTGAGCGCACGTGAGTGACATCTCATGATTTCTAAGTTTCCTACACAGCTATGCTACTTTTTGTTTAATTTCCTACGGCCATCATACTTTTGATTTCATTTTCAACTATCCTGCTTTTTGTTTTACTTTCTACAGCTATCCTACTTGTCTTATTAATAATCAGTTATACTGTGTATATATATAGGATGATTGATTTGTGGACCGTAAGTTTGCTTAACCAGATCTTATTAAGCTATATTACCTAGGCGTTGTATTAGTTCAGCGAATTATTTTATTTTCGAGTTATAGTATACCTATGTAGAATATTGTGAAAATTCATGATAAAGTCCAAAACAGAGAATCTTCCTAATCGCAGTCGCCATTAATAAATACAAATGAAATGTCCATTGAAGCTATTTTTATTTCATATAAACCCTTAGAGTATGTACCATCATCATCATCATTAACAGCCTGAAGACGTCCACTGCTGAACATAGGCCTCCCCCAGAGCACGCCACCTTGAGCGGCTGCTCGCCTCCTGCATCCATCGGCTCCCCGCGGCTTTCACCAGGTCGTCGCTCCACCGAGTGGGGGGCCGGCCTACGCTGCGTCTTCCGGTTCGTGGTCGCCACTCGAGAACCTTTCTTCCCCATCGGTTGTCAGTTCTACGAGCGATGTGGCCTGCCCATTGCCACTTCAACTTACTAACTCTAAGAGCTATATCGGTCACTTTAGTTCTCCTGCGGATCTCCTCGTTCCGGAGCTTATCTCGCAGGGAAACACCGAGCATAGCTCGCTCCATAGCTCGCTGCGCGACTTTGAGCTTAGAGTATGTACACTTTAGTACATACTCTGAGGTTCAACCTCCTTCTTTAAAAGATAAAAATAGTATTATATAATCATGGAGACTTACCGCAGAGGCTCCATAAGCGCAGCTTGGATCAAGCCAGCCTGGACACGGCTCATAGTATGAACTTAGTACTGAAACAATACATTTTCAACTTCTTGTTGGATTCACTGACCTCTGCTGCTAGTACGCTGGACTACATAATGACCAATATTGACTGAAGGCATTTGATTTTTGTCATTTTGGCGCTGATTGCTACTAGTAATATCGTGAGTGTCCTCGGAACTAATTAATCCAACCAATCAACGCGGTGGATTTTCAAATTAGTTCTCGAGTTCAGGTGCGCCAGCACCTGCCTCCATTCACCGTATCATCCATTCATCTTTTTTCCTTATCTTTCCCTCTTCCTTTGCTCTCCCTTTAGACTGAGATAGACGTAAAACTAATAAACCCGTGCGAAGCCGGGGCGGGTCAGCTAGTATAAAATGAATATACCTACTCACCAATCGCTGGTCTCACGATACAAATTGGAAGACCATCGCTCATTTTCCGCACTAGCTCCTCAGATATGGATTTTGTGAAGGTATAAGAGTTTGGCCAATTTGCAATTAACCTAGAATAATAAAAATGTTTTAAATGAGCAATTGAATAATCATAATATGACGGTAATGAGCTTTTGTAATTACTATACCTACTTAAAAAACAATGTATATTACGAGCAAACGAAAAAAAAAACGTCCAAAAAACGACAAAAAAAACAAACGACAAAACAAACAAACGTAAAACAACTTTTATACAACAACAACGACAACAACAACGACGTTTATTTACGTTTACAAATGTAAATAAACGTTTCTTTTGACAAGAGGTACACTGGCTAGGTAAAATATACCTATTACCTAAATAATAATAATAATATTTATTTGGGTTCACTTCAATCGTACATTAATAACATGGGCGTATAATTAATAACTATGTTATTACCAAAAATAACAAGTTGCATGCAAGATTAAAACAATATCATTGACAAAAAATACTAAATGAATACTAGTTGTTCAGAATACAATCTCTATTTTCACGTTTGTGTTGTATTTACCAGAAAATGATGGTAAAGTGCCATTTAGGGTTGAACCAAATCTGTCATCACGGAATCGTATTTCTTCATGCTCTATCCCATTCTATCGCGCAGCATCGCCACTTCGCAGAGCGAGAAATACAGCGTGAGTTTAGATATAAGGCGTGAGTGCTATAATATATCGCATCGCTGACGCTTCCGCGCTCGATTGCACTCACGCTATCCTTACCGCTCCAGGAAATGACGATCCCGAGCGGTAGAACACACGAATCATTCTATACTGACATTTCTGGCTCTACCATTATTCTAACGTTATCGATAAATAGCAAACTTGTGACGATACAGGGTAGTAATCAAACCACTCTTAAACACCTAAGCATCATCACCATCATCATCGTCTTCAACAGCCTAAAGACATCCAATGCTAACATCGGCTCCCCACGGTTTTCACCAGATCGTCGGTCCATCCAGTGGGGGGCCTACGCTGCATCTTCGGGTTCATGGTTGCCGCTTGAGAACCTTTCTTTCCCATCGGTTGTCAGTCCTACGAGCGATGTGGCCTGCCCATTACCATTTTAACTTGCTAATTCTAAGAGCTATATCGGTCACTTTAGTTCTTCTGCAGATTTCCTCATTTCGGATCTTATCTCGCAGGGAAACACTGAGCATATCTTTCTCCATAGCTCGTTGCGTGACTTTGAGCTTACAAATGAGGCCAACAATAAAAGGCCACATCTCATTGCCATAAGCCGTTACTGGATTATTCACTTACGCGGGTGTAATGTTAGTCAACCTATCAGCCTCCATACTCTCGACCATGGATATCATTGTCTCCGGCGGAACGGGCGCGTTGTAAAACTTCTCATCCACTTCGCATCCAATTGTAGCGGACGTCGCATGACTGTACGCCGTGGACACGTGGACGTACGAACTGTGTTACAAGAAAAGAAAGGTATAGTTAAGTGCATACGTCGCACATATATTCAACAACGTGCGTCCATAGAAATAATGTATGGAGAATTTGAGACAAGTTTTTAGGAAATTCATAGATAAATTACCAGACGTCATTTTGCAAAAGTAAAAAATACATACAAAACTTTAGAGATTAGAGATTAATATTGTTTCAAGTTTGTATGGAAGTTGTTACCTTTAAACACGCTATTAACACCTGTATATAATGTATAATAATGGTTGCAATAAATTATTGAGTATTGAGTATTGAGTATTGAGTATTAAGTTCGTCTGTTTATAATACAAATTCAGTTAAACGCAAGCATGCCATTTTGGGCTTTTTGGTGTAACTTTACGATTTTTTTTTAAACAAAGTGTTACATCATTATTTATTTTTGTTACATAGAAAAGGTTAACTGATTCATTGTGCTATTTGTCATATTTTTTTTATGTCAACTATTGTAATAGTACTGATGGTATCGTTATAACCATGACTACAGTTTTGGTTGATATTACTCAATGCAGTCTTAATTGTGTAACTAGACACTACACTGTAAGAACTACCTCTTCAATTAAAGTTCTCCAGTCCTCTTCCTTAATACCAAGTTGTAATTGAGCCACGTCTCCTTCAATCACTACTATTTTATCTGCAAATTTCGGTTGCTGCTGTCTTAAAGTCTCGAATACAGGATCTTTCAAAATATCATCCAATCGCTGTTGTGCATCTATTCCTTTTTTTGGCCGAAGAAGCATAAACATTTTCGATATCTGACATGACCTGTGGAGTTTGATGGAATATATCAATGCTTTTTATTGTAACCTAAAACTTTTATTATTTAGTTTTGTTCTATTTCTATATAAGTATTTAGTATTTATACATACTAGGGTGATTGTTTCATATACTGTATCCTTCAGAGTACCTATGGTTAAACAGTAGGCTTTCAAATCTAAAACAGGGAATTTATTAACTATCACCAAAACATTTAAATACTTAATTCAAAAATAAAAATTAAATAGCTGAACGAGTTTAAAGCATATAAGACTGTGTAAACACCCTGAAAGGATACGGTGTACAAACCAACCAGTCTGTATTACTGATAATTATCACGAGACTATTATACCTATTATCTACCTCAAGAGTTTCTCGATGAGCTGCTTCCCAAGGGACCCAGATCCTCCCATGAGGAACACCACGGAGTTGCTGTAGAACCTCTGCACATCTGAATCACCGCGAGCCGTCGCTGCGGTTATTGCTCTTAGATTTGATAACGCTGCCTCCTCTACAGCTTTTACCGGATCCATTGTAATTGTAATACACTAAAACTTAATTAAAATTTATGTAAAATAAAATTACGGTTTTTGAATGTCTTTACAAAATAATGCCGCAATTTTATTCACTGTGAATCATGAAATCTAAAAGAGTTATCTAACAATAAGCCAAGTTCAGCAAACAATACTAATGATACCTACTAATAAAATGCTGACAAAACTCGTTTAGGTTAAAGAGAAAAAAATCTTAAAATGAAAAGCTTTTTAAAAACTTTCAATAATTGTGTTTTGAGTTTTTTAAGTTTTGAAAATAGTTCTACTTACCTAATAAAATAACCTGTAACTACAATGAATCACATATTTGTGAAAAATTACCGCAATACCAAATATTAAAGTCATAGAAATGTAACTAACGACTTGATCAACACAGGCTGATTTAAATTCAAAATAGGTAGAGGCATTCATTTATTTAATTTATTTTTTACGCAAGCATTTACGCAATAGCACGCTCATTTGCCTTAGTAATTAGGTAAAGTACGTATCATTTATACATCATCTATTCTTTCTATACATACCTACAGGGTAAAATTAAATCCATTAGCATATTTTAATTTGATCGTTTATTGATCATTTTAAACAGTGAAGAGCAAATGAGATTTTTTTTGAGAAGATTCACTAACAAAAGAAATTGACTATTTTGTAGGTAAATTATTGATTAGAAGTCTACCTTTGCACTTTGCAAAACGCACGCTACTTTTTTTTTGTGTTTTAGACGTTTTAAGCAAGGGAATTCATAGCTTACCAGTGGAAAGTCATACGGACTCTTATGCTGTTTTTCTGATGTCTAAATTTATGGGAGCTCTTCACACAGATATGAACGCGCTAACGTCCGTACGGTGCCATATATGGCACCAATTAAACGGATTACATTTTGCGAATGTATTGGGGTTCTATAGGTACCTATCCTAAGGAATTACCTGTTCAAACGCCACCCAACGTCATTCGATTTTTTTTAGAATCTAGAGGTTTTTGTGAATACAATATTCTTTACAGAGACTGAACCAATTTCGACATAGTTTTAGATTATTTATTTATTGAGAAAAGGTTTGGCTTTGGTTTTGGTTGTTTTTATTAAAATCGGTTGACAAACAAAAAAGATATGGCTATTTTATGCCAACGCTACAACTAACACTGCATCTTCGCTTATGGTAGGGGAGCCCACAACGGGATGTTTCGATTGCGAACGCGACCCCACCTCGCCCCACCACTGCGGTAGACTGCTCATGGGGAGGTTTTTAGTGGGTTCAGTCCCACATACCCCCTGCCACCACCCCTGTGTTGGCAGGGAAATGCGTGGGCATTTTCCTTTCCCCCAAAAAAAGGGGAGCCCACGATGCTGTATTTGGATTTACTCGAGCGTTAGGGACCTAATGGATTTTAAAGATTAAATGGTGGAAAAAAAGGTTATATGACCCTTGATTATGGAGAAGAAGAGGCGGCTATAGGCATGCGCATTCAAAAATGTAAAGCAAACAGTCAAAGTTAACAGTTAAACTGTTAGGTGGTAGAACTTTTCGGCAAAGTTCGTCTAGGTAGGTCCCTACCACCGCTTGGTCAGTTATTCTGCCGCTAAGCAGTGGTATGCAAGCATTACTGTGACCCAGTTTGAAGGGCACTGTAGCTAGCACAGAGTATATTCTTTTTTCTGTAATCTGTGGTAGCTAGTGAAATTATAGAGCAAATGAGACTGGCGGTTCTGCAATAGTCAGAACCTTATTTTACGATGGCAACACAATCTCATTGCTTAATTTTTAGAACGATAGATTCAAATGGTTTGGTGACGGGGTAGGGCGACGGTGGCGACGTTTGACCGCCACTGTCAAGACGATTACAGAATTTTTTATGGAACCAAATAGTTGGAAATTATAACATTTTTGCTACGAATTTATGTTATTCATAATACTAGCTGCTAGTTTGGTGCAAAATAATTCCTGCCTAGACTTACGTAAAGTTGTTATCTAAGTATACCACACGAACAACATGTGAGAGGACCGCACTATTATTGGAGATACAAACGCATGTTATTAATACTTCTACGAAGAAATAAAATAATCCATTGAGCTAAGTACTCCAACTTTTTATTTATCGCACCCCTGCATTCTCCATCGCAATCGTAAAGGAAGGTTGTTCTTAGTGGGGAGGCAACTGACCACACTAATCGGAAGTAGTCTGTAGTCAGCCTAAACCAGACAAGAACCACCACACCTTCCACATTGGTGACCCCGACGTGATATCATCTTATATTATCCTCATTGGTGAGCCTTAGAAGAATAGAATAGAATATTATCTGATGGGATACGGCCGCGTGTGTAATGTGAAAAAATTGAGATTATGCCGGTGTTATGTATTATATTGATTGACTTTTTTTTAAGGTTCCGTGAATTTTGTATTTGAGAATTTTCTTTTTTTATTGTTTATGTACAAAACGTGTGTGTGTCGTGTGTGTGTTTTTTTGTATATGTGTGTGTGTTGTTTATGTTGTTTGTGTGTGTTTTTTTTGTTGTTATATTCTAGTTATATTTCGAAAGCCCACTGCAGAAATACCTACGTGATTGAGTACCCCAATAGACTATCTTTAGATCGTTAACCGGCACTTAAACATGTAAAAAAAATCAGGTCTGCCAGTGCCAGTCCTGCCGGGTCATGGAAATAATTGAGATTTTTTGACGTATTTTTTTCGTCAAAACTACGTGTTAAGGTACCCGAATAAAAGTGCTGACAACAGTTAACCGTTGATTATTATGTCAAAAAAAGTTGGTCTGCCATTGCGCAGCATGCCGGAAGTATCTGGTATACACCTAATAATGTGCCCTTCTGACACCCTTTACCTACGTCATCGAGTACCCCGATGACACCTATGCGCAATAATAGCCAAGACACCCTTGATAATAGATCAAAAGGTCTGCCTGGTCTAATCTTGTCGGAACTTAGTGTTCACGGCATTTGAAGTTGGTAGGCAATATAATCTGTAAATATAAAATCAACGCACAGCCTAAACAGCTAGTCTTGGAGACTTGAAATTCGGAAAGTGTGATCTTCGTGAAATGTATGGATCCAATAAGAAATAAATTTTCGAAAATCCACCCTTAAAGGTGTAAAATGGGGTTTTTAGATAGATAGATAGATAGATAAACTCTTCATTGTACACACTGTAACGATACAGGCTGTCTCGTCACATCACAAATATTATAAATTTTACCTAAATTATAAAAATACTGAAATAATTTCATTGAAGCACTTTATGCTTAAAGACTAGTTCAAAAATAAAGGAAATAGTCGTTGGCATCGCATTAACTGATAGAGAAAATGTAGAGATAGGTGTAAAAGTGGTTATCTGTGGTAAAATAAGGTAATAGTAAAAGAAATCAAACCTCAAAATAATTCTCATACTAAAAGGTTCATACTTAGATATGGGGAGCTGCTAGTCGTAGAGCGTTCGATCACTGAATGTGTCAAAAAATTTCCTGGAATTCCAAATTTAATTGTGACAGATTTATGTTTCTTAATTTCATTGTCCAATCCCTGAAGCTCGCGTGGTGAAAGTAGGAGCATGCGTAAGAAATTTTTGTTAAGGCTAGTACGTTTTGATAACCTCAGTGGAGGGGTGGTTGAGTAGGTCGAATCGTAACTCGGAGGCGGCGGGTTCGATTCCCGCGACAGGAGAAATGATTGAGCACGGGAAATAAAGGCGCACATATTAGTAAGATGAGTAAATAATTACAAACTAAATTACATTATGGTAGAATTTATTTAATAAAAATCGTAGAATTTGAGGAATCATTTTGTACTATTCGTTATTTATAATCGTACTAATATTAAAAAAAATGCGAAAGTTCTTGTGTTAATGTTCGTTACTTTATATCTTCGTAACTGCTGAACCGATTTTGATGAAATTTGGAATGTAGATAGCTTATACGCTGGATTAACATACAGAATACTTTTGTCCGCGATTAACACCGCGGGGTGCAACTAGTATTATCATATTTTTGGTAGAGAAAAGTTGTAATGATTTATTCGTAGAGACTTACATTTCAAATTGAGGTTAATGAAAAATAAACATCTAGTGTACTTTTATAAGATTTTGACGGTCTTTTGTCAGTTCTGGATATGTTAGCAGAAGGTTGGAGAATTCATCGAAAATGAAGATTAGGCAAGGCTTGTATTGTCGGGGTCAAATAGCTGATACTAAATAAAACGCTTAAATACTTTTTGTTTGTAAATGCGTACGGAGAATGCGATGTAGCATCCAGACTTAGAACAGTTTGTGTTCGTCACATAAATGTTTGTCCTGGATGGGAGTAGAACTCACGATCTAGAGCTCGGAGGGGGAGCTACTATCAACCGGGCTAACAAGGCAGTCTAAATTGATCATAAATATAGAATAGATTGAATGGATACATTGGAATTAGGTATATTTTTAGTGTTTTCATGTTTACCATTTAGGTATACTAAAGAACGGTTTTGGAATAACGTGCCCTTAAATGCGAAGCAGAAGGAATCGTGTGGGACGATATCGAGCTGTCAAAATAATTAAGTCGTCTTTTGTTAGTGAAGTATCACAACCATACGATATGGAGGAGACTAGGATCGGTACTTGGATTTGCTTTTTAATGAGACGGATGAAATAGTATGGGGAAATTAAAGCAAATTGAGAACGAAAAATCTTTAATAAATTGAAGTGGGGACAATAATCATACAAACGCTATTATTGGGGTATTTATATTCATGAAATTATTGTTTCTAGACGGAAGATAAAAAGATTTTTATCTTTTAGAGAGTGCAGAAAGTAATTAAAGGGTAGCAGAGTAGTTTGTTCATATATTGAAAGGATCCACGTTAGGAGGGTTGAATAATTTTAGGCGAGACTAGTTCTTTAATAATTCACAATATTTTCTAGAATTATTACGGGAATGGATATGTTTCATAGATTGAGAGATCTTGGAGAAAGTGTATATAGTACAAGGAGAAGTCTCGAGGGCGTTTTAAGTATTAATTAAGACGGATTGCATACTCGGTTGTGATTTTTCATACAAGATTTAATTATGCTTTTGTTGGGATTTTGAATATCTTAACGGAAATTTATTTTTAGGCTGTTACAATATGAAAACGCAATTTTCAAACACCTAGTTATTTTATAAGAATAAAGGAATTATATTTTGTATGTACTTTAGTAAGAAAATTGGGACAAGACATTTTTTTTTAAACATATAGAAACAAACACATCGACGCGCGCACTACTAAACGTGACCAGGCAAAAGCTATAAAAGATCTGTCAAGCTGTCAAACGGGATCAGTTATGAAATCATTCACGGGATTCGCAAGTCGAAACCTGGTAAAAAATGCACGTGAAATTCACGGTTAAATTCATAGTTAGCTTCGCCCTCTCAAGTAATTCTGGATCTGGGGGGAAGTATGCCTCGGGTCCAGGAACTCAGTAAGAGATAAGTTGAAACATTGCAACGAAGCTTGTCTTCCCTTATTTTGCTTAGGGCATGCAGTTCGCGTGTTATGTGGAGACCTGCACCAGATTTTGCCTCCGTTATAGGATCTGGATCCACCTTTTTGGTTTGGTTTGCATTCTGGCTGAAAGGAGGGCTGAAAAGATTAACTGTCCCGTCTTCGTGTATACGATACCCGGATCCTAAATGCAAATTAAGCTGAACTGTCCCAAGTGATAGGGTTTTGTCTTGTATGCTGCCCATGGACCCCGGTCCCGCATGCAAGATAAAAATTAGGTGGCAACAGGTTTTAGCTTTGGAGAGCTTTTGTCACAGCTCGTTCTCTCATAGGGTTAGATCAGGTATGTTCTCATTGCACACACCGAGAACAGACATGCACGTTTAAAAGTAAATGTGAGATTTGTAGCAATCTCCAGTGTTTGGGGGTACACACTAATGTATAGGGAAAAACTATAAGTCGAGGAATACACACACGTAGGAGGGGAAAGTTAGGGTTAAAATATTAAAATTCGCGAAAAAATAATAGTGTTAGGGAAATAGATAAAATTCAATAAATAAATAAATAAATTAAAGCGGTATAAAATACATCTAAAGATAAATTCGTTATAATAAAATACTAATAAATAAAAGTGCAAATACAATACGTAAATTATCAAAGTTATAAAATTATAATCCAAGTTTTCTCGAAGGTTGAAGCTGTGGGTGTTTATTGTAGGGCTAGATTGTCGTGGACCTTGCTTTTGGCGGAAAGCTGGGTGATCACTGAAGGTTTAATGTACAGAGAACAATGCTGTATAGGTATAAGTAGGCATTTCTTTAGTAGGCAAAAGCTTTCATGAAACTACGGAACTGAGTAGAGATAGAAAGGAGAATGTGTTTGAATACGATTCATCACATTAGTTTTCGTGACTTAGTCTCAACTGAAAAATTATTGTCGTTAATGTTGCGGATCATATTAGTATAAATACTTAATTCTGTAAATCTATTTTGTGGTAAAAGTACGTTGTACTATTTATCTATTCTGTGGTATAGGAAGGTATTTCTTCAGTTGGTTTTGCGATGTTCTACGGAGGATATGGGAAAGGTTCTATTCCTACGCGGTGATAGTAAACGCTGATACAAATTTCGCATTAACAAGTTATGACACTAGTGAGAAAATATTATTCTGGGCCTAATTCTGATGTACAAATTCAGCATAAATAGATAGGTATTTTCTTAGCGGATTCTAGGCGGAATTTTACTTAGGAGAGTTGAAGGGTCATATTCCTGCAAGGAAACGAACGTTTTGTTTTCTAGTTGCAAAATAGGTAATGTTTGACCGATAGTTAGGAAACTACCGGGAATTAGTAACGACTGGGAATTTATTTCTTTTACTTAGATAACTATTGGGAATTTATTCTCTGTTTAAAATCATTTGCGAGTAACTTAAATAAAATCGTAATTGAGTTTCACTCTTAATACGAAATAGGTAATACTTGTACAATAGTTAAGTAACTACCGGGAATTTATTCATAATTTAGGGTTGATCGTGTTTGTTTATAGATCAATTTAGTGGAATTCAGAGTTGGGTTTGTTTGATTGATTTTTCAATAAGAGTTTTACTATTTGTTCAATAAAAACATTTAATGTACTAATGATAAGAAATTGTCCTTCGTGTCTTGGGTCAAGCACAGCAGTACCTATTAGTGATCTCCTTACCAAACGGATAGGGGTAGCTAATTTAAAGATTCGAATGAGAATATCTTGTTGTTAGAAAACAGCATTAATAATCTATTATATTACTGGCAAAAAAACATATTATTATAATATTTCATATTTATGAAATATAATACCTAAATTATATAAACGGGTTTTAGATTACTTTTCAATACAAGTTCTGGAAAATAGAGACAACCTGAATATCACTAAACAGATCATTGAATTCAAATAAATATTTACAGTTAAAATTAATACTACTGTTTAGTCCACTGCATGCTGTTGATATAGAATCTACGATAATATTGATAATCTTTAGACGAAAACTAGGAGATTTGAAAGTTGAGCTATTTTTAGAGTCTGTCTTATACCGAATGTAGTACGTATTAGATAGACTCACAATTAACTAAGGTGATGTCTATATTGTTAGGATTTGGAAAAAAATAATGTCCTCTTGTCCCTTGCACCTTTTGGAGTCCAAACTAGATAAGTAGATAAGAATAGGTAGATGGGGTACCTGACGTACTGACTTGGGATAAATAGAACAAAATTTAGTAAAATCAAATTTCTCTTAGTGTGGGGGAATTTCACACACGGTACCTCCGTGTGGGAAATTTCAAGCACTAAATAGTGGAGGGTTAACCAGCCAGGTAGTCGAGACCCACAGCATTGGAGCGGTGGCGGGGCTCCTATGCCAGAGTTATGATAAACAAATAGAGTTTACTATGACTTTGCTATATAACAAACTCAAACTCAGTTAGCAATATACTTACTTACGTTTTACCTATGTTTCACTTTCTTGTCTTGTTAATTTCAACATACGTTCGTCATGAAGCTTTAATTTACTTTCAGTTTTGTTTATGACTAGGAACTATAATGTTCAATTTTTTGCAAGAAAAGATTATTCATTCCTACAATTGAAACCTTTCGAAAATATAGTAGGAAATATATTGATTGATGCATAATATGATTTTATGTGGAAATTTCAGTTCGGTTACTCAGAGTATAGGAATAGTGTTCATCAGGGGATTAAATAGCAATTATTTGTAGGACGATGGATATTTTAAATTAATTTAATATTATTGAATAGGTTAGATGTTAGTTAGGTATTGTCTCATTACTTTAAAAGGATTTGGATTACTACATTAACGTACGGTTCTACCATTTGTAGAAGACGATTCACAAGGCCATAAACATTAAAATAGGTAGTCCAAAATAGTCAACAAACTTTGATAACCTTTTTAACGTGAGGTTAGTTTAGAATATTAGGCAATTTATTATTAATTTATTTAATTAGATTAAGAGAGGGTTCTATTACAATTTGGTGCCGTGACCAGGATTGACATTTGACTAGGATCTCAAATGACCAGAATTTTACGTGACCAGGATTGACATTTGACTAGGATCTCAAATGACCAGGATCTCAATTGACCAGTATCTTAATTGACCAGGATCTCAAATGGCCAGGATTTTACTTGAATAGGATTTTCGTGCGTTACTTGCGTTATCAGGATTATTTATTTTAGATATTTACATTAGTGATAGTTTTCGATTAGAATGAGGATGTTGATTGTTTTGGATTTGATATTATTTTTAAGTAGCGATGGTATTTATTTACTATCGCACAATTTGCTGTCCGTGGAAAAGGAAAGGTTTTGAGACAAATATGTAGGGGCGGTTTTAGATTTCAATTAATTAAATGAAAATTAGTTTAAACAAAGACTCAATCTTTTGAGAGTTTTAATCGTTACTTAATTAGTTATTTTCAATTTTCGGGGCTATAACGTTCAGGATATCATCGTTAGAATATCATAGAAGATGGATTAATTAGATGATGAATAGATAAACGGGATTCGAACTATTTATGCAAACATTGGGTTATTTCATTTACGAATATTAGGATTGACATTAAATAGATACAAATTTAAAATAGGCCACATTGCAATAACTCAACGGAATTTAAATAAATTCAACATTAGAATGTTTCATTACAATCATGGAAATTTGTTGTAGTAGGTTGGAAAGGAGTAGTAGTTTATTAATCAGATATGTACGTATACATCTGTCTGATTAATTTTATAATTTATTGATGCACATAATAAGGTTGAGCTTTCATTTAGGAAGTACGTGGGAAATTTATCATCATCCAATGTAGGAAAAACGACGGAGTCAATTTTCATAAATAATTCGGAAACATTAGAGTAAATAATTTACATTTCTTTCCTGTGGTTGGAACTAGGAAAGGGTCGAAGTTGGCTAAGATTATAAAACTATAGGGGGCGCTTTACAGTTCAAGATATTTAATAATTTTATTAGAGGTAATTGGCACGGTGGATAGATTAAATTCCGATTCAATGTTTATTGTATGATACACAATAATCTATATAACATAAAAATATTTAAAATAAATTATTACAATTTCAAATAAGTGGTATTTAAAAACTATTTTGGTTAGCTTGTTTGGTAGTTTTGCGCGTAATTAACTCAAGTTCGGGATTCTTGAGTATGAATATTCTTATTGATTAAATTTTCAAATAAAATATTGTGTTTTAAAATTCATACGTTAATAACGATAATATATTTAAAACGTAACAAAAGAAATTATTTTGTAGTAAAGATTAGTTCAGTTCGCAAAAATTAAAATTTATTAATTATTGTTGTTATAATTTACTTATAATGAATAGATGGTTTCAGCATTGAAGGTAAATAAAATTTTGAACGAAATCTAATAAATCATATAATTATATTTGTTGTAGAAATGAAATTGAAATAAAATTGATGATTTTATTTTAATATCATGATACGTATTAAGCAATAACTTCAAAGAAGCCTTAAATCTATTGGGAATTGCTAGCCGTTAAGATAGCGAATAAGTTAGTTGACAGGGGTCAAATGTGGATTAATGAATTGTTATGTTGTTGTTTTTGCTTAAGAAAGGGATTTGATTTTATGCAAGCAAGTATCATTGTATGGACATGGTCAGAGGTATTAACAGTGCAGGAGGATCTTAGTGGCTTAGCAAGATCTACGGTTTAAGGGATTTGTTGACGGGTGGCTTTAGATTTACACGACTCAACAAATGGGTTGATATAATTTAAGGCTAGGTGCTAGGTTAAAAGAGAAAGCCTAAGTTTAAACAAAACTGTTATAACAACCCCGTACTCTACAAGGTAGGAACATCCGATCTGCTACACTCTCCATCCGAAATAATAGCGAATTACGGAGTGGGAAATATATGCGAACTATTGCTGAAGTCATAGACAAATCTATACTTTGAACTATTAAAGTTGACCTGGTTATCGAAGGGTTTTGTGGGAGGCAGCTCGGAACGAAAACATGGTTCTTAGGGGTACCTTCTACTTAAAGTTATTAGGACTGACCAGCCTCACAACCTGGTTTCTTTTGGTGGCTAGGTTAGTCTTGGGATAAGTGATTTTTGGGTATGATTGATGCGATGAAATTTTGGATATTGACTCATAAAGTAATTCACTGTTGTTACGGCTTAAGAGGGCGCTTAAAATAGAATAGTAATTACGGTTTGTTTTCAAGGATGGATTCAATAGTATATTAAAAATAAAAATATTATCATTGACAACATTAAACTTTTGAAAATAAATTACTCAATATTAGTAATATTTAATATTTTTCAAATGAATAACAATTAATAAGCAGTATGCTGCATATTAAACAAATTGAAAATACAAGTGTATTTTAGTTTTGCAAAAAACTTGCTATCGGGTTGATTATTTTTAGGTGCTCTCTTAAATTAAATTTAACGGTTAGGAACACTACAGAACTATAAATACATTTTAAGTTTGGAGCCAAACGTTAACAAATTATAATTGCTTAAGTGAGGTGGTGGAGTTATAAATATTACATAAATTATTTTTATTATAGTTTTGCTAATATTTGTGAATGTATTTTAAGGAATAAAATTTTACTTCGGCTTTAAATTTAAAACGCCTGCGCAAATATTTTAGGGGCGATTGTAACGATACAGGCTGTCTCGTCACATCACAAATATTATAAATTTTACCTAAATTATAAAAATACTGAAATAATTTCATTGAAGCACTTTATGCTTAAAGACTAGTTCAAAAATAAAGGAAATAGTCGTTGGCATCGCATTAACTGATAGAGAAAATGTAGAGATAGGTGTAAAAGTGGTTATCTGTGGTAAAATAAGGTAATAGTAAAAGAAATCAAACCTCAAAATAATTCTCATACTAAAAGGTTCATACTTAGATATGGGGAGCTGCTAGTCGTAGAGCGTTCGATCACTGAATGTGTCAAAAAATTTCCTGGAATTCCAAATTTAATTGTGACAGATTTATGTTTCTTAATTTCATTGTCCAATCCCTGAAGCTCGCGTGGTGAAAGTAGGAGCATGCGTAAGAAATTTTTGTTAAGGCTAGTACGTTTTGATAACCTCAGTGGAGGGGTGGTTGAGTAGGTCGAATCGTAACTCGGAGGCGGCGGGTTCGATTCCCGCGACAGGAGAAATGATTGAGCACGGGAAATAAAGGCGCACATATTAGTAAGATGAGTAAATAATTACAAACTAAATTACATTATGGTAGAATTTATTTAATAAAAATCGTAGAATTTGAGGAATCATTTTGTACTATTCGTTATTTATAATCGTACTAATATTAAAAAAAATGCGAAAGTTCTTGTGTTAATGTTCGTTACTTTATATCTTCGTAACTGCTGAACCGATTTTGATGAAATTTGGAATGTAGATAGCTTATACGCTGGATTAACATACAGAATACTTTTGTCCGCGATTAACACCGCGGGGTGCAACTAGTATTATCATATTTTTGGTAGAGAAAAGTTGTAATGATTTATTCGTAGAGACTTACATTTCAAATTGAGGTTAATGAAAAATAAACATCTAGTGTACTTTTATAAGATTTTGACGGTCTTTTGTCAGTTCTGGATATGTTAGCAGAAGGTTGGAGAATTCATCGAAAATGAAGATTAGGCAAGGCTTGTATTGTCGGGGTCAAATAGCTGATACTAAATAAAACGCTTAAATACTTTTTGTTTGTAAATGCGTACGGAGAATGCGATGTAGCATCCAGACTTAGAACAGTTTGTGTTCGTCACATAAATGTTTGTCCTGGATGGGAGTAGAACTCACGATCTAGAGCTCGGAGGGGGAGCTACTATCAACCGGGCTAACAAGGCAGTCTAAATTGATCATAAATATAGAATAGATTGAATGGATACATTGGAATTAGGTATATTTTTAGTGTTTTCATGTTTACCATTTAGGTATACTAAAGAACGGTTTTGGAATAACGTGCCCTTAAATGCGAAGCAGAAGGAATCGTGTGGGACGATATCGAGCTGTCAAAATAATTAAGTCGTCTTTTGTTAGTGAAGTATCACAACCATACGATATGGAGGAGACTAGGATCGGTACTTGGATTTGCTTTTTAATGAGACGGATGAAATAGTATGGGGAAATTAAAGCAAATTGAGAACGAAAAATCTTTAATAAATTGAAGTGGGGACAATAATCATACAAACGCTATTATTGGGGTATTTATATTCATGAAATTATTGTTTCTAGACGGAAGATAAAAAGATTTTTATCTTTTAGAGAGTGCAGAAAGTAATTAAAGGGTAGCAGAGTAGTTTGTTCATATATTGAAAGGATCCACGTTAGGAGGGTTGAATAATTTTAGGCGAGACTAGTTCTTTAATAATTCACAATATTTTCTAGAATTATTACGGGAATGGATATGTTTCATAGATTGAGAGATCTTGGAGAAAGTGTATATAGTACAAGGAGAAGTCTCGAGGGCGTTTTAAGTATTAATTAAGACGGATTGCATACTCGGTTGTGATTTTTCATACAAGATTTAATTATGCTTTTGTTGGGATTTTGAATATCTTAACGGAAATTTATTTTTAGGCTGTTACAATATGAAAACGCAATTTTCAAACACCTAGTTATTTTATAAGAATAAAGGAATTATATTTTGTATGTACTTTAGTAAGAAAATTGGGACAAGACATTTTTTTTTAAACATATAGAAACAAACACATCGACGCGCGCACTACTAAACGTGACCAGGCAAAAGCTATAAAAGATCTGTCAAGCTGTCAAACGGGATCAGTTATGAAATCATTCACGGGATTCGCAAGTCGAAACCTGGTAAAAAATGCACGTGAAATTCACGGTTAAATTCATAGTTAGCTTCGCCCTCTCAAGTAATTCTGGATCTGGGGGGAAGTATGCCTCGGGTCCAGGAACTCAGTAAGAGATAAGTTGAAACATTGCAACGAAGCTTGTCTTCCCTTATTTTGCTTAGGGCATGCAGTTCGCGTGTTATGTGGAGACCTGCACCAGATTTTGCCTCCGTTATAGGATCTGGATCCACCTTTTTGGTTTGGTTTGCATTCTGGCTGAAAGGAGGGCTGAAAAGATTAACTGTCCCGTCTTCGTGTATACGATACCCGGATCCTAAATGCAAATTAAGCTGAACTGTCCCAAGTGATAGGGTTTTGTCTTGTATGCTGCCCATGGACCCCGGTCCCGCATGCAAGATAAAAATTAGGTGGCAACAGGTTTTAGCTTTGGAGAGCTTTTGTCACAGCTCGTTCTCTCATAGGGTTAGATCAGGTATGTTCTCATTGCACACACCGAGAACAGACATGCACGTTTAAAAGTAAATGTGAGATTTGTAGCAATCTCCAGTGTTTGGGGGTACACACTAATGTATAGGGAAAAACTATAAGTCGAGGAATACACACACGTAGGAGGGGAAAGTTAGGGTTAAAATATTAAAATTCGCGAAAAAATAATAGTGTTAGGGAAATAGATAAAATTCAATAAATAAATAAATAAATTAAAGCGGTATAAAATACATCTAAAGATAAATTCGTTATAATAAAATACTAATAAATAAAAGTGCAAATACAATACGTAAATTATCAAAGTTATAAAATTATAATCCAAGTTTTCTCGAAGGTTGAAGCTGTGGGTGTTTATTGTAGGGCTAGATTGTCGTGGACCTTGCTTTTGGCGGAAAGCTGGGTGATCACTGAAGGTTTAATGTACAGAGAACAATGCTGTATAGGTATAAGTAGGCATTTCTTTAGTAGGCAAAAGCTTTCATGAAACTACGGAACTGAGTAGAGATAGAAAGGAGAATGTGTTTGAATACGATTCATCACATTAGTTTTCGTGACTTAGTCTCAACTGAAAAATTATTGTCGTTAATGTTGCGGATCATATTAGTATAAATACTTAATTCTGTAAATCTATTTTGTGGTAAAAGTACGTTGTACTATTTATCTATTCTGTGGTATAGGAAGGTATTTCTTCAGTTGGTTTTGCGATGTTCTACGGAGGATATGGGAAAGGTTCTATTCCTACGCGGTGATAGTAAACGCTGATACAAATTTCGCATTAACAAGTTATGACACTAGTGAGAAAATATTATTCTGGGCCTAATTCTGATGTACAAATTCAGCATAAATAGATAGGTATTTTCTTAGCGGATTCTAGGCGGAATTTTACTTAGGAGAGTTGAAGGGTCATATTCCTGCAAGGAAACGAACGTTTTGTTTTCTAGTTGCAAAATAGGTAATGTTTGACCGATAGTTAGGAAACTACCGGGAATTAGTAACGACTGGGAATTTATTTCTTTTACTTAGATAACTATTGGGAATTTATTCTCTGTTTAAAATCATTTGCGAGTAACTTAAATAAAATCGTAATTGAGTTTCACTCTTAATACGAAATAGGTAATACTTGTACAATAGTTAAGTAACTACCGGGAATTTATTCATAATTTAGGGTTGATCGTGTTTGTTTATAGATCAATTTAGTGGAATTCAGAGTTGGGTTTGTTTGATTGATTTTTCAATAAGAGTTTTACTATTTGTTCAATAAAAACATTTAATGTACTAATGATAAGAAATTGTCCTTCGTGTCTTGGGTCAAGCACAGCAGTACCTATTAGTGATCTCCTTACCAAACGGATAGGGGTAGCTAATTTAAAGATTCGAATGAGAATATCTTGTTGTTAGAAAACAGCATTAATAATCTATTATATTACTGGCAAAAAAACATATTATTATAATATTTCATATTTATGAAATATAATACCTAAATTATATAAACGGGTTTTAGATTACTTTTCAATACAAGTTCTGGAAAATAGAGACAACCTGAATATCACTAAACAGATCATTGAATTCAAATAAATATTTACAGTTAAAATTAATACTACTGTTTAGTCCACTGCATGCTGTTGATATAGAATCTACGATAATATTGATAATCTTTAGACGAAAACTAGGAGATTTGAAAGTTGAGCTATTTTTAGAGTCTGTCTTATACCGAATGTAGTACGTATTAGATAGACTCACAATTAACTAAGGTGATGTCTATATTGTTAGGATTTGGAAAAAAATAATGTCCTCTTGTCCCTTGCACCTTTTGGAGTCCAAACTAGATAAGTAGATAAGAATAGGTAGATGGGGTACCTGACGTACTGGCTTGGGATAAATAGAACAAAATTTAGTAAAATCAAATTTCTCTTAGTGTGGGGGAATTTCACACACGGTACCTCCGTGTGGGAAATTTCAAGCACTAAATAGTGGAGGGTTAACCAGCCAGGTAGTCGAGACCCACAGCATTGGAGCGGTGGCGGGGCTCCTATGCCAGAGTTATGATAAACAAATAGAGTTTACTATGACTTTGCTATATAACAAACTCAAACTCAGTTAGCAATATACTTACTTACGTTTTACCTATGTTTCACTTTCTTGTCTTGTTAATTTCAACATACGTTCGTCATGAAGCTTTAATTTACTTTCAGTTTTGTTTATGACTAGGAACTATAATGTTCAATTTTTTGCAAGAAAAGATTATTCATTCCTACAATTGAAACCTTTCGAAAATATAGTAGGAAATATATTGATTGATGCATAATATGATTTTATGTGGAAATTTCAGTTCGGTTACTCAGAGTATAGGAATAGTGTTCATCAGGGGATTAAATAGCAATTATTTGTAGGACGATGGATATTTTAAATTAATTTAATATTATTGAATAGGTTAGATGTTAGTTAGGTATTGTCTCATTACTTTAAAAGGATTTGGATTACTACATTAACGTACGGTTCTACCATTTGTAGAAGACGATTCACAAGGCCATAAACATTAAAATAGGTAGTCCAAAATAGTCAACAAACTTTGATAACCTTTTTAACGTGAGGTTAGTTTAGAATATTAGGCAATTTATTATTAATTTATTTAATTAGATTAAGAGAGGGTTCTATTACAACACCAAACGTTAAAATAAAAAGCTACAAAGAATAAATTGATTCACAAAAAGTGGGGAACAATGGGCGACCTTATCGCTAAGAGCGATCTCTTCCAGGCAACCTTTGGATGGAGAGGATTGATCAAAGTTGTAAAGGACGGGGTGCACATTAACTATGCTGCATACCTACTAATAAGGTAATTAAGCCTTACCATATTACTAACTAAATAATGAATAAACATACACATACGTACATACTAATTCCTATATCGCAATAATATACCTACATAAACTACATATAACAATGTTATATAATAACTACATACACTATATGTATATACATATACCTAAATAATGAATATAATTATAATAAAATAACAAAAGCTTACGGAGTAATAGCGTTGCTAAATCCGTGATACATAGTAATAGTATCTATAGTGATCGATAAAGTTGAGCTACCCTGACAAATACAACTCCTTTACTTGATCTCTGAAACTGTGCAATGACGGTGCCCGTCTCGCAGTGACAGGTAAAGCGTTCCAGAGGCGGACAGCTTGAACGGTAAAAGATCTATCATAGAAGGTACTGCGGTGTAAAGGCATCCTAAGAGTCAGGTTTTCCGATGACCTAAGAGATAAGGCGTTCGAACTGTACATGTTAAAGCGTTCCTTAAGATAGCGTGAAGTGGAGGGGTTAAACAATACATTGTATAACAGGGAAAGGATATGGGTTTTACGTTTGTATGAAACTTTTTTCTGTGTACTGATTGGTTTGAATTTTGGTGTATTTATTTTAATTGAAAAGTATAAGTAAGAGATCAAAAAATCTTAATTATTTCCATGACCCGGCAGGACCGGCACTGGCAGACCTGATTTTTTTTACATGTTTGTGTTGGTTGATGATCTACAGATAGCCTATTGGGGTACTCAATTACGTAGGTATTTCTGCAGTGGGCTCTAGTAGTAATAATACTTCTAGGAAGAAATAAAATAATTCACTGAGCTAAGTGTTCTAACTTTTTATTTATCACACCCCTGCATTCTCCATCGCAATCGTAAAGGAAGGTTGTTCCTAGTGGGGAGGCAACTGACCCCACTAACCGGAAGTAGTCTGTAGACAGCCCGGACAAGAACCACTACACCTTCCACAAGACTTTATGATCTGATCTCACAGTAATCTTCTTACTAGACTGTGCTGTCAGGACGACGTGCGCAGTGCAGAGTCACGCAAAACTTTAAATCTAAGAGTTCCGATTCCAAGGTGATACTGCAGCTGTTATGGGTGGCCGTATCACTTAACATCAGGCGAACGTCTAGCTTGTTGCGTCATATTCATTAACATAAAAAAACGAATTACATCATGTACCCCTCATTACTAGGTGGACCGACGATCTGGTGAAAACCGCAGGGAGCCGATGGATGCAGGAGGCGAGCAGCCGCTCACAGCAGCGCGCTCTGGGGGAGACCTATGTTTAGCAACGGACGTCTTCAGGCTTTTGATGACCTTAGCCCTACATTACATACTTATAAGTAGGTTCTAAAAACACTACCCTCCTCTTGGGGCAGTTGAAAATTTAGTGGGTGCGGCGTGGTGCCGTAAGTATGTTCTTACTTACGGTTGGAATTGTCCAAATGAAAAATCCAACTTCACAGTAGAAATGTAGAACGGTTTATTGCACAAACCCACACAGTTTATACAAAGAAGGATAGTCAGAAAGTTAAGAGTCACAAGTTCAAATATTTTATAAGGCACAAGATAGAAGAAGAAGCGAAGACTAGCAAAAACACTGAACAGAAACGTATAAGATGGCGATAGATCGCGAGCGATATCGGGGCGTCGAGATGCGTGTGCTTCGTAGCTAAAGGTGGTATCTCGACTGGCGGGCGGCGGCTAGGTAGGCTCCGGCCGCGGGCCGTGCGCGCGCGCTGCGTATATCTACCGTGTCTACGGGCGATAATAATCTGGAAAGTGAACTTTCCTCCCCGAACGTGTGGTACGTGTCGCTGGAGGGTTGTGTGGTGGTGGGTGAGGAGGATCAGGGGGATCCCGGTTGCTTCGTGGTGGTGTGGCATCGTCGGACAGTAAGTAGGCTGGCTTAAGGCGGTCTATGCTAACTGTCACGTCCTTACCCTTGACGCTAATCTTAAAGCACTTAGCACCTCTCTTGAGTACTTCGTGTGGCCCCGTGTAAGCTGGCTGAAGTGAGCCACGCAACGCGTCTTCCCTAAGGAATACGTGGCTGCATGTGGCAAGATCTTTGAACACGAAGACTCTGTGCTTGGAGTGGTGCTGAGGTGGGACTGCTCGTATGTTCTCGGCAAAGGACTTCATACGGGCTGAGAAATCGGTGATGTCGGTGGTGTAGGTCGCGACATTGTGGCCAAAAAATTCGCCAGGGAGGCGAAGCGGCTCACCATACACTAGCTCAGCCGATGAAGTTTGGAGGTCTTCTTTGAAGGCACTCCTTATGCCGAGAAGAACGAGTGGTAGTGACTCAATCCAGTTGTCTTCAGCATGGCAGGTTATTGCTGCTTTCAGCTGCCGGTGGAAGCGCTCAACCAAACCGTTGCACTGTGGGTGGTATGCGATTGTCCTGCGATGATCGAAACCGATGGACTTGGACAGCTGCTGAAATAGCGCTGACTGAAATTGTCCATCGCGGTCGGTTACGATATCCACAGGGCAACCGTAGCGGGATACCCAGCAGGATATGAACGCTTTGGCCACTGTTTCTGCGGTGATATCGGTGATCGGTACAACTTCAGGCCATCGCGTGAAGCAATCGACGGCTGTAAGGCAATACCGATAATCACTAGCAGGGGGCAATGGGCCGATCAGGTCTATATGGACATGTTTGAATCGCGCTGAAGGTAAATCATGCGTACCTAAGGGTGACGCGACATGTCAGTTTACCTTCGTGCGCTGGCAGGTCAAACATGCCTTAGACCATTCACGGCAGTTTTTGCGCATCAGTGGCCAAACGAAGCGTTGTGCAACGAGTTGGGCTGTGGCGTTAGCACCTAGGGTGGCTGACTGAGTGGAGGCAGTTGAATACCTGCTGACGCAACTCTTTGGGGACGAATGGCCTGGCAGTCGGTGTACTGACGTCGCAGTACATTTCAGTACGACTACCAGGTACGTCCATTTTGGTAAGGCGCAGTGAAGTTTCGCCTTGCAGGTATTATTCTTTAACTATTTATTCGAAAATCATTCAAGATAATATCATTGTTTGAAAATCGCGTTTAAGGTTAAGTACCCAGGTACCTAGGTACTGCGAGTATAGAATTTACTCCTCAAAGACCTTCCTATGTTAGGAATAGGTACCTACATAATAACATAACATATAAACATACACACCTAAGTAGGTACATTAACAAATGGCAGCAATGTTTTATTGTACCTAATAGTAGGCTGGGTACAAATCAAAGAATTTTAGTATACATACAAATAGGCTATTTTAGTTTTTAGCACTTTTAGGTAAGTACTTAAAATACTTTATTTTAGTTGCTTAGACAATGTACAACTTTCTTTGCAGTTTGGTAAGATTTTTCAGCTGTTTCTATAAAGTTTGTAGTTGTCTGTTTATTTTGTGTTTTTGCAGTACTACAGGCTCCAACTCAATAGCTTTCTGTATATCAGTATCATTATTGTGTACACAGGTTTCAGTAATATTTTCTTCATTTTCTTTTTCATGGGCTTCCTTACATCCTTGATGATATCTAATCTTTGTCTCTTAAGAAATGCTGCTCAAGAAGTACATACAAGCATCTGATAGCTGTGTTCTGCGATCTGGCTGGCAATAGGTAACACTTTAGAGGCATAACTCCATCTGCCAAAACTATTTTCTTGCTATAGCCCATTTTGAACTTCATGTAATTTGCCACATCCACATCCTTCTCCATCTGTAGGTAATTTGACAGTAGAGTTAGAAAGTTTTATTTATGTGGAATCATGGATGTTTAAAAAGTCCATGTGTGGATTATAAAGTTTACCCTTTTATACTGGACTAGAATGCATTTGATCTAATTATCTCGATAGGTACCTACTTATGTTTTTGCTATAGGGTTAGGGTTAAAGTTTATTACAATTTCGTTATAATAGGTACCTACACAAAGATTCATGAGGTTGTAGTGTTGTAGTAGTTATGAGTAGGTATAAATCGGTGTTTACCAGAGCGCGTAAAGCTCAATTTAATGAGTATACGCCTGATCGAAGGGTAACATAGAAGAATTACGCTGTAAGCAGGTAGGTAAACCAGTAGAAGTGGCTGCTATGCTTTTAGGGTCTCGGCGAACTAATCGTAGCCACTTTTTCCGTGTAGCCGGATTGATGGGAACCTGAATAAAAAGTTTCTCTGGTATTTTGATTGAAGTACTGGAGTACTGTGGCACTATACACCATTTATACGACATTATTTTTGAATATTCTAAGCTTTTTATCACCCTTTGATTCACATAACAATATTACTCTACTGCTTCGAACACTCGCGCAGGAGATAATGCACAAATGATAAAATATTAAGTGCAAGAATGTTCAGTTAGGTTGACGACTAACAGAGAGGAAGATTTTTTACTAATTTGTGACGTCATGTAGGTCACGTGACCGCCGCCATGATGAAAATAGTGTTTGCCGAATGAATTTTAAAATTCAAACTTTAATATCGGTTTTTACCGAAAATACGAAAGAAATCCAGGAAATATTGATTGTAGGGTGCATTAGACATCCCGATTAATAAATTAAAACAAAAACTAAAAAGTAGTCAAATAGCCTATTATAGATATGCTGCCCAGCGCATACTACGGGTATCGCCCGACTATGCTCGCCGATTTAATATTAATTATTGTTTAGTGTGATGAATGTATGAAGTATGAATGTTATGTGTGTTAGTATGTTTTATAATATACTTAAATTGTAATAATAAATAAGTGTTGTGTATTTATGTGTAGTGTAGTAAATATATTAAATAATTAGTTAATCATGTAGGTCGGCTACAGGAAAAACAAACAACATTAAAAATTAAGTTTTTATTTTAATTTAGAAGAATGAAGTGGTTAATGTGCTACCAATAGAGAATAAAAAAGAAATTAACTTCCAGATTCCATATAAATATAACGGTGTTACAATATAGTGAAGTACTCTTAAAAAGCGCTGCTTTTTGAGCGCGTATTCTGTATCTTTCAGTCCGTCTTTCAGGATATATTTTTTAGCACCCAAGCACCAAATTACAACATACTCAGTCCAATTAATACTTGAGACGTCAAAGTTAAATATTTCCTTATCATCCATTGATAGATTATTGTATAACTTATTTAGATTGCTGTCGATAAATTTCCAATCATTCATTAGGAAAAAACCTAGCACGTTGGATATGCTGCCGCCTTTTCTTGCTAATTTTAGAAATCTGAAACATAAAAATATTAAATTTATTTATTGCTGACTCGTCGCTTCGTAAGGGTTGCTTTTTATACATCTTATAACTAGCAGCACGATAGCGTAAGTGACATAAAGCTGAGCTACTTTTGTTAAACTAAATTCAGCGTGTGCCATTGTAATTGCTGCTATTGGGTGTCTAGGCCCGATTTCACCAACGTTTATTCCAAGTATACGGCTATTCCTTACTCTTGGATACAGCTAATTGACAAATGAAATTACACAAAAAAGACGCCATTTTGATTGTATCCAAGGAATAAGTATTATTCCTTCACAAAATTGGTGATATAAGGGCTATGTTCGCGTAACTCGGTTGTTCTCGGAAAGTTATACCTGGAATAAAATTTATTCTAGTTTGGTGAAATCGGGCCTTAGAGTTTTAACAATGAAAAACATTCCGAAAAAAAAACGACGTGGTAGAACACTTTGACGACCTTTGGTAGTAGATTCATTCGGAATAACATACGAATTCAAGCTAAAGTATCAAAAATAATATGGTGTGTAATAGGTACGACCTGAATAATTTGGTTTACCTTCTTTGTTTCCCCAGGAGCAGACATACACAGTCAGCTAGAAATGCTGGTATTGTATGAAACAGAAATGACAATATTGTGTTTACCCACATGACCGGAGTAATTGTACAGCATGGGTAGTAAATTGCTTTTGATGATGGATATTTACTACATTCTTCCTTCATAATTTTTGATTCTTGATCTGCAAAATGAAAAAAATAAAAATTAACACATATGACTCATAATAACATAAAACCTACATCTAATATTGATCTATATCTATCATCAGCATCAATAGCCTGAAAACGTCCACTGCTGAATATAGGTCTCGTCATAGAGCTCCGCTTTGAGTGGCTGCTTGCCTCTTGCAATCGGCTCCTCGTGGTTTTTACCAGATCGCCGATCCACCTAGTGCGTGACCGCCCTACGTTGGGTCTTCCGGTTTGCGGGCACCATCACTTGAAAACTTTTGATCCCCATCTGTTGTCAGTTCTGTAAGCGATGTGTCACACGACGATGACGATGACGACGATGATGTGTCAGCGACGTGTCTGTTCTTAAAACAAAACTTTAACCAAGGTAAAGTCTATAACATGGAAGAGAATTTAGAAAAAAAAAATTTTGGAGAGTATTAATCTAACGGCTTTCCGCGGATTTGGGGCCAGCCTATTTCAGTTCGTAGTCACCAGTCGAGAACCTTTCTTCCCCATCGGTTGTCAGTTCTACGAGCGATGGAAAAAAACTATCTGTCATTGTTTTTGGAGGACTCTGATCCTTCACGATTTTACACTTGAATACCAGTCTGTACCACTTTCATCACCTGGCTGATCATTGCGGCCGTTATACTTGTCAGGACATGCAACGTAGATAGAAACTGGGAAATGAAAATAAAATTATGAAATGTAACCATTGTATATGTACCTACTTATACTTACCTAGTGTAATAGGGTTCCGTAGCGTAGAACTGACTGTATATATTTTTGTATGGTCGCCACCTTTCACTTGGCTGGCAGCTGTTTCTCTTCCAGCGACTATAATCGCATTGTTCACGAAGTCACAAGGTACGTATGCTAACGTAGTACTCATTTTTCCATAAATGGTATGTATTACACCTAAACCTACCCCAACTATAAGCTGAAATCAAGAATAACCTTTTAACTAGGCATGGCATAGATGGCATAACCTAAAAGTAGGTATAGGGAATAGCAAAATATGCTCAGAAGAGTCTTTGCTACCTAATTTTATGTATATTTATATTTGATCTGGTAAGTTACGGTACTGGAAGTGTTCCTGATAGAATTGAAGAGTCGATTGAAACCAAATTATTACGTTATTTACAAATTATACCTTGAACTTATTAATTTGTAATAGAGACAAACTCAAATAAACATTGGTGCAAGCCAGAATACTCTATATAATACTTATATAACTTTTAAATGATTTCCTTCATAATATCAGCAAAAACAATTTAATGAAAAACATTTTTTTCTGAGCGAATCTGTTTTACTGTTTTGTACTATCATTTTATTTTCATCATCATCATTAACAGCCTGAAGACGTCCACTGCTGAACATAGGCCTCCCCCAGAGCACGCCACCTTGAGCGGCTGCTCGCCTCCTGCATCCATCGGCTCCCCGCGGCTTTCACCAGGTCGTCGGTCCACCGAGTGGGGGGGCATTTTATTTTAGTCTGTGATAAAACATCAAATTATTATAGTTTTGTATAATGAAGCTTACTCCAGTAGCTCCGTAGACGCAGCTTGGATCAATCCAGCCCGGAGACGGCTCGTGGTATGAACATAACACTGAAACAAATATACCCGGAGGATGTAATTGTTTTCTTTATTTCTTTAATATCTATTTAATGTATAGCGAGCACATGTTACCAACTTTACAATAGCACAGAAGACAATGTGCAAAGAAAATTACCTCTAACTGTTGGAAACAACAAAGTTCAAATTAATTTGGATCAAAGTTGATTAACAATTGTATCTTGTTAAAGAAGATTACTATTTGTTAATTTGACAAAGATATTGTTATGACTTAAACGATATGAAATTTTTCTTAATTATTTACCTACAGGCATAATGTGACCACTTGACTACCTATCTGTTTTGTGACTCGCCTGTCTCGCCTGATGATAAACGGTGGGGCAAGCTTGCCTAGCAGATTCCTTTTACTTTTGTCTTGAAAACTACCAAGTGCTACTATAATATTATAAATGCGAAAGTTTGTGTAAATGTCTGTTATTTATTATCATCTACTTCCGTAACAACTGCACCAATTTTCATGAAATTCGGAATGCATTTATAGCTTATACACTGGATTAACATATTTTATCGGATTTTCATCTACGGTGAAATCGCGGGGCGCAACTAGTATGGAATAGCTAATAGCATAGACTTAGTATCGTGATTGTACATTATCAGCGGTTTACATATCAATAAAAAGTAGTAAACAAAAAACAATTGATTTTTAGTACTTAATATTATATTATTTTTCACTGCCAATAAAATAATTATATATATTTACCAATAGCTGGTCTCACGATGGATATTGGAAGACCATCGCTCATTTTCCGCACTAGTTCCTCAGATATGGATTTTGTGAAGGTGTAAGAGTTTGGCCAATTTTTAATCAATCTAGAATAATAGCGTTTACGTGTATTATTAACCGATTTCGCTAACGAAGATGTGACTAAGATTCCTGGCTACTAACTTAATCATATCCATTTCTATCGATGAATTTTTTTGGGTTATAATAGCATTGCACATACATAATTATTTGCGGTTTGAGCTTTAGTGTCCAGAAGTAACATTTTGGATTTGAAAGATTAAATTACGTGCAGCTATGAATTTCTATATATTTCATTAAGTAGGAAAGGAATGGCAGACTTGAGTAACTTCTGCATAAAAATTGTGCTTATCGTGTAAGCACAGTTTTTGTGTGTAAGATAAAAACAAAATTGGACTTAAAATTGTACCCTGTGGCACTCCTCCATCCACTACCATTTCAGTCTGTGTTTTATTATAGTCATGGAATTGAGTTTCTACACAGTACTATTCTATGTTCACAAAATATAATTGGAACCATTGACACGCCCCTACTGTGACACTATGGTATGAAAGCTTTGCGATTACCATAGGCGGACTCGATCATACGCACGAGGAAAATCTAGTAAAATTAAAGCACTACAAAGCACTGAAAAATTAAGAAGCTCATTGTCAACACTTTCTTTGCCAGGATTACTCCTGGCAAAGAAAGTGTTGAAGAATTATACTTACGTATAATTACCAAATTCTTTAAGTTATCTAGAATTATTATAGGATCGAAAGATCCTACAATATTTCTAGATAACTAAACTTATAATAATAAACTTTAATAATTCTACGCTTTTTATCACATCAACAGCCGGAAGGCATCCACTGTTGAACACGGGCTTCCCCCATAAAACGCCACTTTGGACGCTTATCATAGAGTTTGCCATAATCACTACGCTTGGCAGGCGGCTTGGTGATCGCAGAAGATTTAAATGAAACGAGGAAAATGCTGCCCATCCCTAGATATTCCCTAGATATTCCCTTAGCCGACTCTTACGGCACCCACGGGAAGAGATGGGAAGCTTTTTATATTTTTAGATATATCCATAGAACCGTTTTCTTTAGTACAATAGGGCCACTGTGTTCCATATACCAAAGAAATATTAAGAAGTGTTATTTAATTCTTCAGTTACCAATCCTACCCAACAAACTTATGACATGTTTCTAGAACATATAGTAGGTAATTTACACTTTTGTTCACTTACGTGGGTGTAATGTTAGCCAACCTATCGGCTTCCATACTCTCGACCATGGATATCATTGTCTCCGGTGGAACAGGCGCGTCGTAAAACTTCTCATGCACTTCGGATCCAATTGTAGCGGACGTCGCATGACTGTACGCCGTGGAAACGTGGACGTACGATCTATATCACAAGTAGCTGTCCTTTTTAGTAAGGCCTTTATTAATAGTTATTGTTAAGCAGATTAATACTTATTTTGTGTTTTGTTTCTATTAAATTTGAAACAAGTAAATAGAAAACATGAAAAAAGACTGAGTAGCTATTCCACTGTTATGCAGTGTTTATAAGGGGGTTCATCTTTATATTGCTGACCCGCCCCGGTCTTGCACGGGTTTACTAGTTCGCCTTATCTCAGTTTAAAGAAAGAAAGAAGGAAGAGGGAAAATGATAAGTGAAAAGGGTGAATGGATGAAACGGTGAATAGAGGCAGGTGCTGGCTGGAACCGTGCTGAACTTTGGGATTAAAAGTATCCCACCACCACCACGACCATAGCCAACCATCATCTACGGCATCGGCATCTATAGCCTACCTTGTAATAATTGAACTCAAATCATGCCAAGTTCCATTTAAACCCATTCAGTAGTTTCGGCGTGATGCTCAGCCAAGATACAAACATACAGACAGATAAACAGACAGACAGACAGACAGACAGACAAAAAGACAGACAGACAGACAGAAAGACAGACAGACAGACAGACAGATAGTCAGACAAAAATAAAAACAATATAGTTTTGGCTTCAGCATCGATAAAAGAGAGCCACCCAAAAAATTTTTCACAATATCTTTGATATACGGAATTGGCCCCTGTTACAGTTTTATTATACGCATACGCGTAAGTATAGATTATTTTAGCACTCATAATGTAACGCGATTTGTTTTATTCTAGATTCTTCCCTACCCAATAATTAGAAATTTTATAGCTGACCTACGAGAGAAGATAAATTAGTTTGTTTTGTTTGTAATCTACTGTACCTAGTTTGCTAGATGCTTCTCGTAATGGAAGTGCTCTTGTACTTTTCTTGTTTCTCTCAAATTGTCATAGTGGCTGTTATTACGATACGATATTTTACGGTAGATAAATCTTAGTTGTTATCTAGATAATTATAGGATTCACCATAGGTAGTAATAGTGTTTACAGTAACATACATCAGTTTTTGGCATGCTTTTCCCAAAAGCAGTGCTTCTCTTGTTCCTCTTACATTGATCAGTGTGGCTGTTCGTAGAGTTTCGTCAAACCTCGTGGTGGCTGCCACGTGGAATATCACGTTCACCTGATCGATTAATACATTAAAACAAATAATAAATAATAAATTAGGTTTATTACAAGACTAATATTAATAACTAAAAATAGTACCCACCTCTTCAGTTAAAGTTCTCCAGTCTTCATCCTTAATACCAAGTTTTAATTGAGCCACATCTCCTTCAATCATTACTATTTTATCTGCAAATTTCGGTTGCTGCTGCCTTAAAGTCTCGAATACAGGATCTTTCAAAGTGTCGTCCAATCTCTGGTGTGTATCTTTTCCTTTCTTTGCACGAAGTAGCATAAATATTTTCGATATCCGACATGACCTGATGAGGAATTTGATGGAATATTAATGATAATTCTATAATCACAATAACAACGGAAGACCTCCCCCTGCTGTATACCGGCTTCTTTCATAAAACGCCACTTTGGACACTTGGGTTTGCCATTTCACCATTTTTATCAGGGGACTTGGTGTTCATAGAAGATTTTAATGTACCGAGGAGAATGCTGTAGCCCATTTTCTGGATATTCCCTTAGCCGGCCCTTACGGCACCTACGGTATGAGATGGGGTGGTCCTATTTTCACACCACCGGGACCACACGGTACATCATTTTATGATACATGTAAGTAAAAAATATCTTGAGACTCTACCTCAAGAGTTTCTCGATGAGCTGCTTCCCAAGGAATCCAGATCCTCCCGTGAGGAACACCACGGAGTTGCTGTAGAACCTCTGCACATCTGAATCACCGCGAGCCGTCGCCGCGGTTATTGCTCTTAGATTTGATAACGCTGCCACCTCTACAGCCCTTGCTGGATCCATTTTGAGAGACTAAAATTTTTAAATTAAGATTGAGGAATTTTTAATACAACTTGCTTACAATCTACAAATTGCTGCATTACGTTTTTCATTGAAAATGTCCGATAACTAAAAATTTTATCTTGTATCATCTATTGAGTTTACACTCTCACTTTCAAGTAGGTAGGTAGTTTTTATTTCTCACTCATACAATCTATTCTCTACATCGTCGTCGTAAGCCTATTGTCTTTAATTAAATATTTCTGGTACTATTAAAAACTTTTCCTGTCCATTTTAATACTTATGTTAGGACCCAGTTTCGTAAACTACACATTCATATAAGAAGATCTACGACGATCTGGTGAAAACCGCGGAGAGCCGATGGATGCAGTAGGCGAGCAGCCGCTCAAAGTGGCACTCTCAGCTGCACGTCAGCTGCTGAAGACGTCCACAGCTGCTAAACATAGGCCTCCCCCAGGAGGCCTATGGAGGCCTATGTTTAGCAGCTGTGGACGTCTTCAGGCTGTTGCTGGTGATACACATGTTAATTTAAGCTACACTTAACAACAAGCAAGAAGCACGAAGAAGGTAAAAGGACGTAAGAAGGTTTGAAACTCGGTAACAGACAAACACAAAAAGAAAAAATTTCTTAATAGTCCGATGAAGTTAGATTGATTTATTTTCTTGTCTGTGTTGACTGTTACGGAGTATCAAACCTTGTTTAAATCTCCAAACTCCATTTAAATACCATTGATATTTATTTCAACTCACGGTGGAAGACAATATCTACTGGCTAGTTTTTTCAATAAATTATGGAATAACCTACCTACAGACAATAAAAACATTATATTTTTGAACATAGTTCCATGTTAAGTTCACTTCAATGCCTTTTTTGGGTAGGCTATGTACCAATGTAATTATGTTGTGAACCTATATTTAGCATGGCCATGGAACAAGGAGGAGCAAATAAACCTCAACTTTTTGGACAAAGGGTACCCCTAATGGATGGTGGCCCTACATTTCATTTTGTTCAGGCCAAATTATAACTATTAGTAATGGAAAGATGTAATCATCTATGTTATACAAAAGAAGACAATCAGACTAAAGTGGTACAAGTGCTTAGTTAGGTAAGCATGGAATATTCTACAGTGTTTTTATGATATACCGACAAAATTCCCACATCAATGGATAAGGAGGCAAAATTCTTAAAATAGTTCTGCCGGAATAACATATATGTTCTACAACATAAAAAAAACCTCTAATAAGACATTATAATTTACTAGTTAGCACCCCACGGTTATGCAGTATCATATGTGTTAATCCACCGTATAAGCTATCTGCATTCCAAATTTCACCAAAATTAGTTTAGTACGTTTTTTTAGTACGTTTAGCTTTAGTATATCTCGGTATATAAAGTATCAAGTATTTACACGCACAAATCGTAGTTATAATATAACTAAAATAATAAAACTAATCCTTACCGCTCAAAGTGATAAAATACTTAATAAAAAGAAATCTAACCGTGTAATCACTGGTTCAACACAGACTAGTTTTTATTGTTGTGTTAGTTTTAAGTAGGCATTTGTTAATTTAAATAATTTACTAAGTAAACATATAAAGTGCTCATTTAGACTAGGAAGTTATACGTAGGTTTGATAGGTACTTACCTATACAAAAACAGTAAAGAATATTTCGTCACCTTAGTTGGAAAACTACATAGCTAACACGTTTTGCGAAATCGACTTTATTACATTTCCGAAAACTCCAATTCAAGCTGCATCTTTCTATCTTTTTAAATTTTGACTAAATTTTGTATCATAATTTATCAAAAAGATATCAAAAAAAGCCGTTGCAAGTCGCAATATATGAATATTATAGAATATTATTAATATTATTAATATAAATTATAATTAATATAAATTAATCACACAAGCAAGCAAGTTGAAATGGCAATGGGCAGGCCACATCGCTCATAGAACTGACAACCGAATAAATGCGGAAGAAAGGTTTTCGAGTGGCTACCACGAACCGGAAGACGCAGCGTAGGCCGGCCCCCACTCGGTGGACCGACGATCTGGTGAAAGCCGCGGGGAGCCGATGGATGCAGGAGGCGAGCAGCCACTCAAAGTGGCGCTCTATGCGTGAGGCCTATGTTCAGCAGTGGATGTCGTGAATACCCTGCTCTGGTATCACGTAAATACACTGATATTAACTGACACACAATAGTAAATACTTACGTGGTCCTGAAAGTAACACATGAAACAATACACAATATAGAAATAGCGTAAATACCTCTAAATACATCTGAGCTAGTAATCACACACTGATATGTTTTGATAACTGAGCCTCTCTGAACCATTCCCGGGCATCTCCCTCTACCCATCACGGGCCTCTGGTCTGACCTGATAACTAAACCTCTCTCACCCTTCACGGATCTCTCAGATTGCATTGCAGTGATGATGTTTATAAGGGTTTCCCCCAGTGGCCTCCAACCTCCCCTACAGCCACCCCATGCCTCGTAACTTAACACTGAACTCTCTCTGAATCTGAACACTACCCGCAGGTAGGCTGAACACTGAACTCACTCTGAATCTGAACACTACCCACAGGTAAGCTGAACACTTAACAACAACTGAACAACTGAGTAACTGAACCTGAACATCTTCTGTACACACAACAAGTAGGTAGTAAGCAAACTAACATAGCCTGAAATACATATTGAGGAACTCACCAAATCTCTGCTTCTCTCGTACTCACTCTCTAAATCTTGAAGCTGAATCTTGTACTCTTATTCTACGCTTTGACTGAACTACTCCACAAGTGCTCTAGACTGAAGCTCTGGTAAAAGTGCCTGTCACTCACGTAGACACGTAAATCCGCTAGCCCGCTACTGACACAGCTCAGGATACCAGAGCCAAGTTATTCTGACACTATACCAAAGATATCCCGGACATCAGCCTGTACGAGATTATAATGGCCCTCAAACAGCTTAAAACAACAAAGCGCAAGGTGAGGACGGAATTACAACCGAATTTCTAAGAACGGGTGGTACTTGTGGTCTTCCAGAACTTATTTAATTCCGTTATCCTTGAAGGTACAACAACAGAGGCAAAAGAGCGTGGTGGTGCTTTTCTTCAAAATAGGTGATAAAACCTTACTGAAGAACTATAGGCCCATCTCACTCTTGACCCATGTGTACAAGCTGTTTCGAGAGCAACACGTAGGCTGGTTCAAGCCTTCCGAACCAGCCGGTTTCCAAAAAGGCTTCAGCACCATAAAACAAATCCATAAGCTACGCCAGAGTATACAGAAGACCTAAATCTTACGACCTATTTTTTCATCCAAAATACCACAGCACCTGAAAACTCCGTTCACCATCGGACGACAAGACTTACAGCTACACGCCATCAGTTTATGGTTGATATTCCTTCAATTCGCACAAAGCGGTTTGACTCGACATTTATAATCCGAGCAGCATACCTTGAATGGAACACTTTACCAGCGTCTTTGTTTCCTGATAAGCACAATCTCTCTGGAGCTCTTCAAGTCGCGAGTGAATAGGTATCTTCTAGACAAGCATGTACCATCGTAGATCGCATCCACACTTCCCATCAGGTGAGATTGCGGTCAAATGCGGGCCCTATTTTTTTTTTTTTTTCTTATAGTTTGGCTCCACACATAGTGTATTTAGCCAGTGTCAAGTATTGTAGTTTTTCATCGTATTATGAAATATTTCATATAAAGTCAAGTCTTAGTCACAGTCAGTTAGGGTAGTCATAGTCCAGTCTAAGTCAGGTAGTCATAATCCAGTCTAAGTCATGCCCTAGTAAAGTAGTGGCAACTTTACTAGAGGCTTCTATGGAATTTTGGAAGCAACACGAAAAACCACGTTTCACTACATTATATCACTTGCCTTCGCTTATACTCGTAATTCAGCACTCAATGTGTAAAATGCCACTAATTTTAAACATTAACACTAGAAAAAGCATAAGTTTTTACAATGCAACGACGTGATCTTTTTCACGTTCCCGCCAAAACTCTCCGGGCCCTATTTAGTTATAAAAAAAAAATAAAAAAAAATGTTTTCAATCAGTGTGCGTCACCAGTGATGACTTATGTATTACACGTCAAGCACTCACTTTGTTGTGTAGTAAGTGCTATTGAGGGGCATAACTAAGATAAAGAAAAGATAGTTTAACAGTAAAATAAAAATGATTTATTCCATGATATCTGATTGCATTTTCGTAATAGCCAATAATAGAACTCTTATAATTACATTATATAGCACACAGTAGTAACCTTAGCTCACTTTAGCAGGAACCACACCACTCTCGGTTAACAGTTTCTCAGCAATATTCCATTATTCACCTTAGCAAGTTCAACCGTTTCAGCTTAGCAACGTACTGACTTTTGCGCGTATAAAAATGGCGGGCGCATCGACTGGTTAGGCAATGACAGGCGCTCGTCATTTTAACACTTGCAAAGAATACACTAATTACTGTGATACATTAAATTAAATTAATAATGAATAAACGCGCATAAATTGTAAGTATAGAAAATATAACCTTACAGTACGTACCTAAACATCATTTTACTAAGCCCTTGTTTTTCTATAACATTTTTATTATCAACCAAGCTGCTACAAGCTTTGAGTTCTCCTTCTGCTATGCTAGGCCCGTACCTATTCTTAGCTGACTGGAAGAGTAAGGAATGTAAGCTTATAAATTCGTACCTGTGTATAATTGTTTGCCTTGCAGTCAAAACCGTACATACCTACATCTAGAGCTCGTTACAGATCTGATAAAGGAGGCATAAATCTCCATTTCATGGCTCATCGTGGCATGTTACAGAGCATCTCACTACAACGGCTTTGCTGTGGCATCCGTTTGTCCTACTAAACATCATTTCAAAATATTCTTGCTCATTTTACGTAGGTCGATGTTTAGGCTCTTATCCGGGAGGTGATTGGATTGCGAACTGTAATCCGCTGATGTAATAATTAATATGAACTTTATTTCACGGATGGTACACACGGTACATAAATATAGGTGCGCGGAAAGCTTGTACCCATGGAGCAGTGCCATCGAAGGTGCGAGGTGAAGTGTGGCGGCCGCGGCGCCACAAGGTCTTGCGGCTGCTGGAACTGGTTCCTGGGGGTCTAGCAAAGCTACCTTCCATTAGCGTTAACGCCAAACGATAACTCAAAATGTATGGGAATGACATTAGCTGCGGTTTTTTTCCGCAAGCACTGTAATTCCCATACATGTTGTTGTTGAGTTATCGTTTTGCGTTAACGCTAATGGAATGGTATCTTTGCTAGACCCCCTGGTCAACCCGCGCTCGAACAGCTAGATTAGGCGGCGCTTCAATTACCGCCATGCCTGCCAATAGGTATTGTATTACTCTGTGATGCTCGTGCCCGCCATGATGGCTTAGCGGTTTAGTGTTGCGAGCATTAACATATAAGTGGCCCAGGCTCCATACATTTCTCGAGCATCTTTTTTGCCTAAAAGGAAACATTTCTTTATTTTTAGTTATAAAAATTACCAAGACATTAAATGATTTTTAGGGTTCCTTAACCAAAAGGGTAAAACATATTTAAAAATTACTAAGGCCCGCTGTCCGTCCGTCTGCCTGTCTGTCACCAGGCCCCAGCCTTAGGTATCTCATGGACCGTGATAGTTAGACAGTTAAAATTTTCACGGATAATGTATTTCTGTTGCCACTATACCAAAAAACATTAAAAAACAATAATATAAATATTTAAGGGGGCTCCCATACAACAAACGTGATTTCTTTTGCTCGTTTTTATAGATAATGGTACGGAACCCTTCGTGCACGAGTCCGACTCGCACTTGGCCGGTTATTTATTTACTTTTCAGAGCTGGAAGTGGAACCCGCTAAATGTAGAGTGAGTATAAGCAGTCATATCACCTTAATCGCGTATACCGGGTATTGATTTGCAAACCCGCAATATTTACAGAGGTTGATCAGTAGATCAACTACTGTAAATGTTGTAAGTGCTCTGTAAGTGCAGTAGCACTTAATATAGAACAAGAATCAATGAAAAAATAAATACCTAAAAATTGTACTTTACAGATTAATTTGTAAAGGAAAAATTCGATTGAACCCGCGTTCATCCATCCCTAAAGCCAGGACATGCTTTACTTAAGCTACCGTCACAAATGATCTCGTGTCCGAATACTCCGAATTTATCCTTCACCTTTTTTAGTGAACTAAAATGAGCGCTCCCTGTCGCGAACTATAATGCGCAAGGCTAGGAGAGAGTGTTAGTAGTGTGGTAGTGGATTATTCTGGACGATGGACGATGGCCCAGTGCGGGTTTGTAGACGACACAACATGTTTTCAAACTTTATAATCAGTACATTCACGGCCGTTCTCTCTCATGAAGAGAGTGTTATGCCTTATGGTAGTGGATTATTCTGGACGATTGACGATGGCTCAGTGCGGGTTTGTGGATAACACAACATGTTCTCAAACTTTTTGATCAATACTTTCACGGCCATTCTCTCTAATGGAGAGAATGTTATGCCTTATGGTAGTGGATTATTCTGGACGATGGATGATGGCCCAGTGCGGGATTGTGGACGCAACAACATGTTCTCAAACCTTGTGTACAATGCGTTCGTTCACGGCCATTCCCTCTCATGGAGAGAGTGTTATGCCTTATGATAGTGGATTATTCTGGACGAAGGCCTAGTACGGGTTTGTGGATAACACAACATGTTCTCAAATTTTTTGATCAATACTTTCACGGCCATTCTCTCTAATGGATAGAGTGTTATGCCTTATGGTAGTGGATTATTCTGGACGATGGCCCAGTGCTGGTTTGTGGACAACACAACATGTTCTCAAACTTTGTGATTCTTGAACGTGACCTTGTAAGAGCGAATGCAAATTCCGCACTTGAAATGTCATTGGTGCAAGGCCCAGTGGGATTGAAACCTGGATGCGTCGGTTTTAAAGTCGCATAGGTTACAAAACACCAATCTGCTTTTTGCTGAATACAATAATTGGCATGATGTTTGGAATGGTATACCGAGTGGCTGTCGAGTCTTCAACAAGACGTTTGCCGATATTCTTTTCGCTTTATTGAGAGAAGGGATATGTCGATTTTTTTAGATTATGCGGAATCGTATGAGTTGGTGTGAGTTTATTCGTTCATGTTCAGTGAATTAATAAAATGTCAGTGTCATTGTCGTTGTTCTAGTCATTGCATTAAATGAATGTTAATTCCATTCATCGACGCAATGTAAACTATTCATACTTGCCTAGCATTTGAGGTCACAACCTGTTTACTTAGTTTTGGCAGCTTAGGTATTATTAAAAATTACCAATTTGGTATACATAATATAAATGAAGCACATACCAATTTAAACTTAAGGAAACCAGTCTTTAGTAATATTATTTGTTCAGACTGAAATAAGGCAATATTTTTTTTTTGTCGTTGCGATATTACTTTTATTTGAGGTAAGTAAGTTTTTTTATAAGACATTTTGTCGCACAAATTCATTTTTGCTTGTGGTAACTATAATTATAAGAAATCAAATAATACTAAACTATAACTTAATTATTTATAATACAAAACCTAATCTAACAAACCACTACCAGTAGACAGTGTTCAAAATGCTGGCAGCATTGCCACGTTGAATAGATCGATTGTTGGTTCTGCGAGCGATGAGGATTGCCCACTGTCACTAGAACTTGCTAATTCTAAGAGCTATCGGAGATTTTAGTTTTTTTACTGTACTGCCCATTTCGGATCTAATCTCGCAAGAAAACTCCAAGCATAGCTTTCTTCATAGCTCCTTGTGCTATTTTGAGCGTACTAATGAAGCCAACAGTATAAACACCACGTCTCAGTGCTATTCAGAATAAAAAAAATTGTACAGATGTAATAAAAACCCCAAGGGTTTGATTTTTTTATGTTGGGCAGTAAACTAATTTATTAAAATTATATTGATGTTGCAGACTACCATATAACAATGGATCCAGCAAGGGCTGTAGAGGTGGCAGCGTTATCAAATCTAAGAGCAATAACCGCGGCGACGGCTCGCGGTGATTCAGATGTGCAGAGGTTCTACAGCAACTCCGTGGTGTTCCTCACGGGAGGATCTGGATTCCTTGGGAAGCAGCTCATCGAGAAACTCTTGAGGTAGAGTCTCAAGATATTTTTTACTTACATGTATCATAAAATGATGTACCGTGTGGTCCCGGTGGTGTGAAAATAGGACCACCCCATCTCATACCGTAGGTGCCGTAAGGGCCGGCTAAGGGAATATCCAGAAAATGGGCTACAGCATTCTCCTCGGTACATTAAAATCTTCTATGAACACCAAGTCCCCTGATAAAAATGGTGAAATGGCAAACCCAAGTGTCCAAAGTGGCGTTTTATGAAAGAAGCCGGTATACAGCAGGGGGAGGTCTTCCGTTGTTATTGTGATTATAGAATTATCATTAATATTCCATCAAATTCCTCATCAGGTCATGTCGGATATCGAAAATATTTATGCTACTTCGTGCAAAGAAAGGAAAAGATACACACCAGAGATTGGACGACACTTTGAAAGATCCTGTATTCGAGACTTTAAGGCAGCAGCAACCGAAATTTGCAGATAAAATAGTAATGATTGAAGGAGATGTGGCTCAATTAAAACTTGGTATTAAGGATGAAGACTGGAGAACTTTAACTGAAGAGGTGGGTACTATTTTTAGTTATTAATATTAGTCTTGTAATAAACCTAATTTATTATTTATTATTTGTTTTAATGTATTAATCGATCAGGTGAACGTGATATTCCACGTGGCAGCCACCACGAGGTTTGACGAAACTCTACGAACAGCCACACTGATCAATGTAAGAGGAACAAGAGAAGCACTGCTTTTGGGAAAAGCATGCCAAAAACTGATGTATGTTACTGTAAACACTATTACTACCTATGGTGAATCCTATAATTATCTAGATAACAACTAAGATTTATCTACCGTAAAATATCGTATCGTAATAACAGCCACTATGACAATTTGAGAGAAACAAGAAAAGTACAAGAGCACTTCCATTACGAGAAGCATCTAGCAAACTAGGTACAGTAGATTACAAACAAAACAAACTAATTTATCTTCTCTCGTAGGTCAGCTATAAAATTTCTAATTATTGGGTAGGGAAGAATCTAGAATAAAACAAATCGCGTTACATTATGAGTGCTAAAATAATCTATACTTACGCGTATGCGTATAATAAAACTGTAACAGGGGCCAATTCCGTATATCAAAGATATTGTGAAAAATTTTTTGGGTGGCTCTCTTTTATCGATGCTGAAGCCAAAACTATATTGTTTTTATTTTTGTCTGACTATCTGTCTGTCTGTCTGTCTGTCTTTCTGTCTGTCTGTCTGTCTTTTTGTCTGTCTGTCTGTCTGTCTGTCTGTTTATCTGTCTGTATGTTTGTATCTTGGCTGAGCATCACGCCGAAACTACTGAATGGGTTTAAATGGAACTTGGCATGATTTGAGTTCAATTATTACAAGGTAGGCTATAGATGCCGATGCCGTAGATGATGGTTGGCTATGGTCGTGGTGGTGGTGGGATACTTTTAATCCCAAAGTTCAGCACGGTTCCAGCCAGCACCTGCCTCTATTCACCGTTTCATCCATTCACCCTTTTCACTTATCATTTTCCCTCTTCCTTCTTTCTTTCTTTAAACTGAGATAAGGCGAACTAGTAAACCCGTGCAAGACCGGGGCGGGTCAGCAATATAAAGATGAACCCCCTTATAAACACTGCATAACAGTGGAATAGCTACTCAGTCTTTTTTCATGTTTTCTATTTACTTGTTTCAAATTTAATAGAAACAAAACACAAAATAAGTATTAATCTGCTTAACAATAACTATTAATAAAGGCCTTACTAAAAAGGACAGCTACTTGTGATATAGATCGTACGTCCACGTTTCCACGGCGTACAGTCATGCGACGTCCGCTACAATTGGATCCGAAGTGCATGAGAAGTTTTACGACGCGCCTGTTCCACCGGAGACAATGATATCCATGGTCGAGAGTATGGAAGCCGATAGGTTGGCTAACATTACACCCACGTAAGTGAACAAAAGTGTAAATTACCTACTATATGTTCTAGAAACATGTCATAAGTTTGTTGGGTAGGATTGGTAACTGAAGAATTAAATAACACTTCTTAATATTTCTTTGGTATATGGAACACAGTGGCCCTATTGTACTAAAGAAAACGGTTCTATAGATATATCTAAAAATATAAAAAGCTTCCCATCTCTTCCCGTGGGTGCCGTAAGAGTCGGCTAAGGGAATATCTAGGGAATATCTAGGGATGGGCAGCATTTTCCTCGTTTCATTTAAATCTTCTGCGATCACCAAGCCGCCTGCCAAGCGTAGTGATTATGGCAAACTCTATGATAAGCGTCCAAAGTGGCGTTTTATGGGGGAAGCCCGTGTTCAACAGTGGATGCCTTCCGGCTGTTGATGTGATAAAAAGCGTAGAATTATTAAAGTTTATTATTATAAGTTTAGTTATCTAGAAATATTGTAGGATCTTTCGATCCTATAATAATTCTAGATAACTTAAAGAATTTGGTAATTATACGTAAGTATAATTCTCCTTCACTTTCTTTGCCAGGAGTAATCCTGGCAAAGAAAGTGTTGATAATGAGCTTCTTAATTTTTCAGTGCTTTGTAGTGCTTTAATTTTACTAGATTTTCCTCGTGCGTATGATCGAGTCCGGCTATGGTAATCGCAAAGCTTTCATACCATAGTGTCACAGTAGGGGCGTGTCAATGGTTCCAATTATATTTTGTGAACATAGAATAGTACTGTGTAGAAACTCAATTCCATGACTATAATAAAACACAGACTGAAATGGTAGTGGATGGAGGAGTGCCACAGGGTACAATTTTAAGTCCAATTTTGTTTTTATCTTACACACAAAAACTGTGCTTACACGATAAGCATAATTTTTATGCAGAAGTTACTCAAGTCTGCCATTCCTTTCCTACTTAATGAAATATATAGAAATTCATAGCTGCACGTAATTTAATCTTTCAAATCCAAAATGTTACTTCTGGACACTAAAGCTCAAACCGCAAATAATTATGTATGTGCAATGCTATTATAACCCAAAAAAATTCATCGATAGAAATGGATATGATTAAGTTAGTAGCCAGGAATCTTAGTCACATCTTCGTTAGCGAAATCGGTTAATAATACACGTAAACGCTATTATTCTAGATTGATTAAAAATTGGCCAAACTCTTACACCTTCACAAAATCCATATCTGAGGAACTAGTGCGGAAAATGAGCGATGGTCTTCCAATTTGTATCGTGAGACCAGCGATTGGTGAGTAGGTATATTCATTTTATACTAGCTGACCCGCCCCGGCTTCGCACGGGTTTATTAGTTTTACGTCTATCTCAGTCTAAAGGGAGAGCAAAGGAAGAGGGAAAGATAAGGAAAAAAGATGAATGGATGATACGGTGAATGGAGGCAGGTGCTGGCGCACCTGAACTCGAGAACTAATTTGAAAATCCACCGCGTTGATTGGTTGGATTAATTAGTTCCGAGGACACTCACGATATTACTAGTAGCAATCAGCGCCAAAATGACAAAAATCAAATGCCTTCAGTCAATATTGGTCATTATGTAGTCCAGCGTACTAGCAGCAGAGGTCAGTGAATCCAACAAGAAATTGAAAATGTATTGTTTCAGTACTAAGTTCATACTATGAGCCGTGTCCAGGCTGGCTTGATCCAAGCTGCGCTTATGGAGCCTCTGCGGTAAGTCTCCATGATTATATAATACTATTTTTATCTTTTAAAGAAGGAGGTTGAACCTCAGAGTATGTACTAAAGTGTACATACTCTAAGCTCAAAGTCGCGCAGCGAGCTATGGAGCGAGCTATGCTCGGTGTTTCCCTGCGAGATAAGCTCCGGAACGAGGAGATCCGCAGGAGAACTAAAGTGACCGATATAGCTCTTAGAGTTAGTAAGTTGAAGTGGCAATGGGCAGGCCACATCGCTCGTAGAACTGACAACCGATGGGGAAGAAAGGTTCTCGAGTGGCGACCACGAACCGGAAGACGCAGCGTAGGCCGGCCCCCCACTCGGTGGAGCGACGACCTGGTGAAAGCCGCGGGGAGCCGATGGATGCAGGAGGCGAGCAGCCGCTCAAGGTGGCGTGCTCTGGGGGAGGCCTATGTTCAGCAGTGGACGTCTTCAGGCTGTTAATGATGATGATGATGGTACATACTCTAAGGGTTTATATGAAATAAAAATAGCTTCAATGGACATTTCATTTGTATTTATTAATGGCGACTGCGATTAGGAAGATTCTCTGTTTTGGACTTTATCATGAATTTTCACAATATTCTACATAGGTATACTATAACTCGAAAATAAAATAATTCGCTGAACTAATACAACGCCTAGGTAATATAGCTTAATAAGATCTGGTTAAGCAAACTTACGGTCCACAAATCAATCATCCTATATATATACACAGTATAACTGATTATTAATAAGACAAGTAGGATAGCTGTAGAAAGTAAAACAAAAAGCAGGATAGTTGAAAATGAAATCAAAAGTATGATGGCCGTAGGAAATTAAACAAAAAGTAGCATAGCTGTGTAGGAAACTTAGAAATCATGAGATGTCACTCACGTGCGCTCAGTACAAACCGCTGCTACTTACGTAACTCGCAACAAGTTTGCAACAGGCGTAAATTTCGCAACCATTGCTGTCAAACATCACTTTGGCAGAGCCGTATTACCCTTTGGGTACGGAACCCTAAAAAGTAGAAAAACGGTAGGAAGTAAGTAGGACAAAAAGTAGAATGGGTGTTGAAAGAAAGGTACCTAGTTGTAGGATAAGAAGCGACCTGCATTGCGAACACATTTTGCATCGGAACATTCTCATTGGAAGTTTTTCTCCATTTCAGATAATAATGGGAATAGAATTGGGTGTGGTGCACACCTATTATAGAAACAATGATACTAAGCTAGGATTCATACCTTGTGACTTCGTAAGTAACGCGATTATAGTAGCTGGAAGAGAAACAGCTGTCAAACAAAGAAAAGGTGGCGACGACACAAAAATATACGCAGTCAGTTCTATAAGAAACCCTATTACGATGAGTAAGTATTAAATATTAAGTCAATATTTAATTATGTAATAGTTTTTCAGAAAAGCTGTACATGGATGAACTTACTGTTAAAGAATTCACTTATTAAAAATCTGTCTATAGAAATACCTTAAACAACTTGTTTACAATCTTGTTGAATAGTTAGAGATGTTGTTTTTAGGGTTTTTCAATGGACAGATTTTTTCATAAGTAAATTTTTCCCTCAAAAATGATCCGAAAGCGATCGTGATGGTGGTGGAGAGCGATGGTGGCCGAGCGGTAGCATGTGCGGTTCGCAATCTTACGGCACCGGGTTTGATCCTCGGTCCTGCACCATTGACTTAACTAGTAAGTTATGTGCAGTTTTCGATGCTATCGCTCTATGCCTCGGAGAGCACGTTAAGCCGTCAGTACCAGTTGTCATAAGAACATCTATGGCAATCGTTACGGGTAGTCAGAAGCCTGATAGAATCTGATGCCTGATCTAACCATCCCTGTTACTGGTTCCTTATGGGTTGCGAGGTCAGATGGCAGTCGCTCGTGTAATTCTGGTAGCTCGCCGCTACAGGTTAGATTAGGAACCGACCCCAATAACAAATGGGAAAAGGCAAAGAGGATGATGAAAAATGCCGCGATGCGCGAGTGAGATTGAGGATCCTAGCATATACGAGCTTTACACAGTCATGCATCATGATACGTGCATGCAGAGTGTGCACGCGCCTGTCACACGTATTTTATAACATTAAGTTCATCACTGATAATTACCATTTTTATACTGGTATTTTTGTTAATGGTATCAGTTCCATAAAGTTATTTCACTCACTGCTCCAAAATAAACTGTTTTTTTCTACTTTTCAGAACTATTGGTGAAGGTCATGAAAGAAGAACTTAATAGATATTCAACACCTAGGGCTATGTACTACAAATTCTTTGTAGATACGTCGAGCGAAAGAGTTTACAAGATTTTGACATGTCTGTTTCATATAATACCAGCATGTCTAGCTGACTGTGTATGCCTGCTCATGAGGAAACAAAGAAGGTAAAATAACATTAATAACATTTGTATCACATACTTAAATCTGCATCCCTCCACTTTACGTCCCACTACATTTCTTCCTTCCTCCATCTCTTCTCTTCCCCCATTCTGAGCCTTATCCTTCTCCCCATATTCGTTCTTACGTCTTCTCCTTAAAGAATTAGTTTGAATCGTATTATTATATAAGATAATATACTTTTTTTTTAAGTTGAGGGAAAGGTTAAAACCTTCCATTTGTTTAGTAATAATATTTGTTAAATTAAATATGTATGGACATTTCACACAGTATTTCACGAAAGCGCTCATAGCGAAGCACGACTAGCCGTTTCTAACCTATCGGTAAAGTTAAGCAACGTTCGCTGCGGTCACTACTCTGATGGGTGACCGCTGCAGCAAAATGTGGTATTTACAACTGAGCGCTACCGTGCTTCGGAGGGCACGTTAAGCTGTCGGTCCCGGCTGTTGTCTTAAGACAATAGTCGTTAAGGCAAGTCTTTGGGCGGCCTAAAAATTCTGACAGCAGGGCTGACCACTTGCATACATCGAGGAGGAGAGATTTCACACAGCGCCATCTAGCCCTAAACTATGCATAGCTTGTACTATGGGAACCAGATAACTGATAGAATACTTAGACACTTTTTGTTTGTAAATACATACATACAATACAATATAACACAGGTCCCAGACACAGAACAAACGTCGATGTTCATCACACAAATGTTTATCCCGAGTGGTAATTGAACCGTAACCTATAGTTCAGAAAGCAGAGCTACTAACAACTGAGCGAACAAGCCAATCATAAATATAACAATAGTATGTATGGTTCTTAACTTTCCCAAATTTTTATAATTAAAAGAGAATATTATAGGTACAGAAATTCAAGAAAATTGAAAACAGTGCACAAGAGCAAAATTAATAACAAACCCGTGCGAAGCTCGGCGGGATGAGTAAATTATAAAACATAAGCACAGAATAGTTAATGCTTCTAATATATACTGAATTTATTGAAAAACTAAAATTGTAAAATTAAACTTATGGCAGGATGAATCAGTTAAACATAGGTACATAATTATTTGGTTTCAGATTTCTCAAATTAGCAAGAAAGGGCATTAACTTGACCAACGTGCAGAAATTTGGCACATTTGTTACTTGGAAATTTGTAGACAACAATTTGCATAAGTTGTACAACAGTCTATCAGCGGATGACAAGACCATATTTAACTTCGACGTCACTAGCATAGACTGGACCGAATATATTACAATTTGGTGGTTGGGCGTTAGAAAGCATATCATCAAAAACGGGCTGGAAGATACAGAATACGCAATTAAGAAACAACGCTACTTCGCAGTACTTCACTACTGTATTGTAACACCGTTATATTTACGTGGCATCTGGAAACTAATATGTCTTGCATTGTCTATTGAAAAAAAAAAATAAGGGAAAAACGTGCATTTTCTAAAATAAAATATTTACATTTCTGTTAACTAGCTTCAGGTTTTGTTTTTATTAGTAATTAGGTGTGTAAATACCTAGTAAGTATTTAGTATCATACTCCCTAAGTGTTAGATATTTACTATGCACCACTGGCCTCTCTAGTTTATCTATGTATTTCTGTACATTCAAAGGTTGTCTGGAAGAAATCGCTTTAAGCGATAAGACTGACCGTTGTACTACCTTTTATAAACATTTTCGCTCGTTAGGTAGGTACTTACTTGTGTAGTATCTATGTGTAATTATTTTGATGTGCATATTCTATTATATTCTAGGTGTGGTGTACTTATAATATGGGCTTATTTTTGTTCACATAAGTAGGTAATATTAATAATTTTAACTTTTTTATGTATTAAACTGATTAAACTAAGTGCGTGTTTTGTTTTGATAAAAAAGAACCAAGGAATTTGTATAGTATGTAAATCATATACTACAAAACTTCCTTGGGAAGCTTCAATATTCCCCTCAGATTATGTCAGAGTCTGTGACCGAATTCATACAATACGATGCTAACAAAGATTATACTATCGAAGCTACGGTTCGGAGTTTTCTATTCTACATTGTGCCGGATTGCTTGCACCAGCAGGGTTACTCTTGACACTCGATTTCAATCGTAATTTGGGATTTGGAACGAAATCGTAGCATTTGGTACTCTTGAATCCGATACTAGCGCACGATTGGAATCTTTGTCCGTGGAATTTTACGGAACTAAATGGAATCGACTCATTTCTACACCATCCGCTTTTTCGGTACTCTTGACGCGATTTGACATTGGCAAATTGAGTTTGAAGTAGAGTTTGCGATAGAATTTTCAGACCTTTCAAAAGTTAACTTTTTTGCGTTCGAGTGTGTTGTGTTAAGTGGTTTCGGAAGCAATTCGGAAGTAAAATGGCACGTTTAGCTCTTATTTTTGATATTTTGGACAATGCACATAGAGAAGATCTAAGGCAACGTCGAAACCTAAGAAGAATGGCGCGATACACTGAGAAAGCTTTTGCCATGAACGACAACGAGTTTAAGAAATGTAACAGAGTGACGAAAGACCTTTTTGAGGTCATATGTGGCGATTTAGAGCCTCTGATGGCAAAGCCTACTCGTCGTAGTGACATGTCCTCGAGATACGAGGTTTGTAAATATAGGTGGTAGTTCTTTCATGCGTGGTGTTTTTACGAGAAGTCTCTCTCCTCCAACTTTTTGAACTTGTAGGCCTGTTTTAATAGTTGCCTTATAGCATCACAGAATTGGTAATTTCTGTCGTCCCATTTCTTTTTTGTCTCGTATTTGCCATGGGCGGACCGCAACAGACCTTTTGCTATCCCTGGATTGTCCCCAAGGAAATCCGCTAGAGCCTCCAGCTGCTGGTAGGTTGGCCTACTCATAATCTTTCCTGTTAGAACGAACGAATATCTCCAACCAAATACTTCAAATCTTGAAAACAAAACCGCTAAACAACAGCTGGAGCGGAGTTTTGGCGGGAACGCGGAAAAGTTCACGTCGGTGCATTGTATTATTTTACAAAACTTATGCTTTTTCCAGTGTTAATGTTTAAAATTGGTGGTGTTTTACGCATTAAGTGCTGAATTACGAGCATGAGTGTGGGCAAGTGATATAATGTAGTGAAACGTGGTTTTTCGTATTGCTTCCAAAATTCCATAGAAGCCTCTAGTAAAGTTGCCACCACTTTACTAGGGCATGCCTTAGACTGGATTATGACTTAGACTAGACTATGACTACTCTGACTGTGACTATGACTTGACTTTAAGTGAAAATTTCCATAATACGATGAAAAATTACAAAACTTGACACTGGCTAAATACACTATGTGTGGAGCCAAAATATAAAAAAAAAAACAGCTGGAGCACACAGAACATTGATACTAGTTTTTTTTTCTAGACAACCATGATGTCAATAATGACATTATTCATTCAGCCGTTCTTGATATTATTCGTCGGTAAATAACCGCTTTTATTTCTTTGAAAGTGACTAAATATCATCAAAAGTGAAGGTTTTATGGTAATATATTTTTTATCACTGTTATTAATAAGGTTTTTACATGTTTTCCACAAATTTTGGTATTAATATTTTCTATTATGTGTGCATGGCAACACTTACATAGTGTTGTACTTTTATGGGTCACAATATTAAGTCGCTTGCATTTCCGATTTCAATTTCGATCTCGATTTTGTTGAAGGGTACCAAATTGTTTAACATTGGAATTGAGATTGGTTCGGATTAGAATTAGAGTGAAATTGGGATTGGATTCAAGAGTAACCCTGCTGATGTGGGGAAGAGAACTTTTTTTTTTCAAACTCGTATTGTAATAGGCTTGTTATAATTATAAAATTTTGAAATTTTTACATTAAGCACTGTGTAAGTTTGTTTAATTATGCTTGCTTAGAATGTACAATAATTTAATTTTTATTATTTTTAAATACATTATCTAGTTTTGACTTGTAAAAGTGCTAAAAATAGCCTATTTGCATTAAATTTTTTTGATTTCATTTGATTTGATTTATAAAGCCCGTTGATAGCTCGTGAACATAATTTCTCGTACAAACACGCCTTACCTGCGCGGGCAGGGGGCGAGGTTACAAAACGAGACAAAGCTATACGAAATTACAAAGGACAGAGCAGGATGGAACAAAAGATATCAACGGGTTCCCGTGATTTCTTAGAAAATAGTAGTTGAAATACACTACTAATGTTCGTATGAGGGGAAGTTGTATCATTGGTCAACTGGATTTATAGTCAATGGATGACAAGCATCAAATAATTTTAAGTTGAATTCAGTATAGATCCGCAATCACTGCAGTTTCTGATGTCTCAGAAATACTGGATCTTGTGTGATCCAAAATGAAGAAATCTATACGAAAACTAGTCACCGACATAATATGGTTTTCAAAGTTTCAAAGGGTTTTCATATTTCTAATCCTACGCTACGCCTTACCTATAATTAATGAATCCAGAAATTAGAATTAGCAAGTTGACATACAATAGGCAAGACAAATTGCTCGTAGTACCGACAACCAATAGGGAAGAAAGGTTCTTCAGCGGTGACTGTGAACCGGAAGACGCAGTGTAGGCCAGCCCTCCACTAGGTGGACCGACGATCTGGTGAAAGCCGCGGGGAGCAGCTGTTGATGACGATGATAAGATTGTAAGGATCGTAAGATGAAACGATGCTCAGTGGTCGATGTTCAAGTCTATAATCATCTTTTATTTAATTATATTCATTTTCCTATTCAAACTAAAATGTACTTCAAAGAACATTTTTGAAGGTAATGGTCAAATTTCGAGCAATGGTGGCCGAGCAGTAGCATGTGCGCTTTGCAATCTTACGGCACCGGGCTCGATACTCGGCCCGACACCAATGACTTATCTAATAAGTTATGTGCAGTTTTCGATGACATCGCTCCGTGCCTCGGAGAGCACGTTAAGCCGTTGGTCCCGATTGTCATAAGAACATCTATGGCAATCATTATGGGTAGTCAGACGCCTGATAGAATCTGACGTCTGATCTAACCATCTCTGTTACTGGTTCCTTATGGGTTGCGAGGTCAGATGGCAGTCGCTCGTGTAATTCTGGCACGCCACTACAGGTTAGATTGGGAGCCGACCCCAATAACAAATGGGAAAAGGCAAAGAAGGTGATGAATGGTCGAATTTGTAGCAATCACCGTATTGTAAGAGGCACATTAAATGTCAAGCTAGAAAGGTCACGTCTGGTGAAGTCTAAACTGTATAAATCCTGTCTAACTCTAAAACCCCGAAGACCCCGAAACTGATAATATTTTTCGATTGTTTGTAAGTAATTTAGGATATGTAATTTAAATTATAAAACTGAAAACTAGGAGTAATTTTTAAGCGATAGATTATACAGATCCTGAAAAAAGCGCAGAAGAGAGAACCAGAGGTTTTTTTTATGGTAATGAATGACGTGACGAGCTAATCGTTCACCTGATGTTAAGCGACACGGCTGCCCATAACAGTTGCAGTGTCACTCAGAACTTTAAAATAATAAGGTTCGCGTGACACTGCACTGCGCACGTCATCCCGAGACATCACACAGTCTAGTAATCAGATTACTAGACCGTGAAATTAGGTCAAAAAGTCTCATTTGCCCAGTAATTTCACAAGCTACAGTGCCCTTCAAACCGGAACACAGTAGTGCTTGCACACTACTGCTTGGCAGCAGAATAACTGGCAAAGTGGTGGCACCTGTGGGTGGCACTTACCTAGACTAAGGTCCCCCATATACGTTCAATATTATTGATCAATAAAATTGACGAGACCACTTCCGGCCCCCATACTGTAAACCGAAAATCATTGACCAATACTAACCCTACACGATCAATAAAATTAATCAATCACAAAGATTGATCAATAAAATAGAACGTGTATGGGGGGCCTACTTTTGCAGAGAAGTCTTACCGCCTAGCAATTTTGATTATTACTAAACTACAATAAGATCGACCGATCGACTAAAGTGACCGATATAGCTCTTGCTGTGTTTCTCGCGAATGCTGTCTTTTTTTTCTTATATTTTGGCTCCACACATACTTAGTGTATTTAGCCAGTGTCAAGTATTGTAATTTTTCATCATGTTATAGAATATTTCACGTAAAGGCAAGTCTATAGTCACAGTCTGGGTAGTCATAGTTCAGTCTAAGTCAAGTAGTCATACTCCAGTCTAAGTCATGCCCTAGTAAAGTGACAACTTCAGTTACTAGAACCTTCTATGGAATTTTGCAAGCAACATGAAAAACCACGTTTCACCACATTATACCACTTGCCCACACTCATGTTCGTAATTCAGCACTTACTGTGTAAAACGCCACCAATTTTAAACATTAACACTGAAAAAAGCACTAGTTTTGAAAACTAATACAATTCACCGACGTGAATTTTTCCGCGTTCACGCCAATACCGTAATGCTGTCTTACTATTATACAAAGACCAAAAATAATTTTAGAATTCAAACAAAACTCTTCATAAAATAAATATAAATAAAATATAATCTGACCACATCATTATTTCACTTAGACTAAAAGAAAAGAATACGACGGTGGTCTCAAAACTCGACAGAAAAGCGTAAAAAAAGTAATACGAGACCAAATATCATAACCTATTACTACACTACCTACATTAGTAGCCTAGCCTAGCCTGGCAGTAGCAAAACAACAGCAGTAGCAAAGCGACAGCAAACACTTAGCAATCGGCTGCAGTTGCCCGCCTGTTGCTCGCCTGTCGCTGAATGCACTTTGGACTTTGATACTAGCGCCACTAGCAATAGAACAGATAGACGGAAACAAAATAATGCACTTTTTAGTCATCGATTGTCCGACAGACGGTGATCTAGCGCTGGATCACTTTCTGCTCTGCCAAAGTGACGTTTGACAGGTTTGACAGCAATGATTGCGAAATTTACGCCTGTTGCAAACTTTACGTAATAAGCTAGCGGATAACATTTAGAGGTAGGAAAAAGTTGATTAGGTATATCTTTTTGTATGGACAAGAAGGTAGTATAATACCTACTCTCGTCTGCTAGCCAAGCAAAGTGCAATGTTTCTTTGTTTCCGTATTGCTTTCAATTTAGTGGCTGAATATTATTGAGCATACAGCCTCATTTTGTTCTTTAAACTCAAGTTGTTTCAACACAATAACGCAATTAAAACCATAAAATCTATGTTATACTTGGAAATAATTTACTTTAAACGCCATACATGGACATAAAGATCACTAAAATACCGATTCACGTAAATTAAAATAAAGAAATCGTTAGGGTTGCCACATTGATTCTGTAAAAAATCTCTAAATACTAGAATGAGGAGTTTTATTTAAAAAAAACAAATGGTGTTTTATGTATGACCATACTACATACTCTTTATTTGCGCAAAATTAGTTTTCATGTAATCACGTTGAGTAATTAAGCTATTATTGGCATAAGAACGCAAGGAAATTAGAATTTGCCGCGCTAGTGAAACGTTTTACCTTAAGCCTTTAACATAGGCCAAACGCGTCTTTTTAACTAATCATACTGAAGAACCTATGAATTCTACAGACATGAAAAAAATATCACCAATAAGATCATTCTGCACCTGTACTTATCAATTGAACAAAATATTCGATTACTAGGTACATTATGAATAAAAAAAATACTTTTAGAACGCCTTTCCAGTCACACAGTGTACAATGCCGCGTAAAGGAAGATTGCGTCATTAAATATTTTTACACCCTCGGATAGGAAATTTAAAAATATACAAGCTCAATTGAACATTTTATTTTTAGAGCCAAAATTAAGTCTGTTTAGTAATATTTTGCGTTATTTTGCGGCGAGCCAAGGGCGAGGCCCTTGGCGGGGCGTGAATTAGTCTGCCCCGGCATGTGCCAATGGGTGGACGCGCTGCTGTTTTTTATAAAATATTTTACATGTTTTTCTTATTTGTATGAAAATTATCAATTAAACAGCCAATAAATAGGTATTGACTATACGAAAAAGTCGGTTTTAGAGCCATTTGATTAGTTCTTAGTGACTTTAATGACAGTAAAAGTATTTGGAACAATAATAGATCGTTAGCACAGAAGGTCAGTATAGGTATTTTAAACTCTTTTGGCAGGGTAGGGTTCCAGTCGAACTAAATTAGCGTTAGGCCCCATACACGTTACATTTTATTGATCAATCTTTGTGATTGATCAATTTTATTGATCGTTTAGGGTTAGTATTGGTCAATGTTCTTCGGTTTACAGTATGGAGAAAACATTGACTTAAGTGGTCTCGTCAATTTTATTATTGATCTATAAAATTGAACGTGTTACCATCACCAGTTATCAGCTTCTTCAAAAATGGTTCGGTTTCATTACGTCGTAATAAATAATCACAGATGAGTACACGGTTCATTAGGTTTCCTTCAGTGAGCTCGTGAGGGACCCAAATATCGAGCTTTTTTGTGTACCTACCCATTTTTTTTCAAATGCGCCAAAACTGTTTGTGGTCAATTCCCAGTTCTTCAGCTACGTCGTAACTACTGATATGCCGATCTTGCTCCACTTTTTTTAAAAAATGGCATCCATTTTATCCGTAATAGGGCGACCAGAGCGAGGTGCATCTTTGACATCAAAATTTCCGGATTGAAAACGCTTAAACCAAATTTGTGCTACTCTCACAGACACTGCACTAGGTCCATAAACATCGCAATTTTTTTTCGCGGCTTGCGTTTCATTTTTACCTTTTTTGTCATAGAATTAAAAAAAACAGGAGTGAGTTTTGATTGACATCGAACTGACGTACAGCAATGGCGGACACCACAGAATTCCCACTAGTATAATTTTACAGCGCGTGCCCGCCTAGTTGTTTCTTGCTCCCACACGAGGTGCTGCCTGAATAAGAACGTCTCCCAAAATTTTGGGTAAATAATGGGTGATTGCGTTAGCTCTATCTATAGAGTAATTTACTTTGATACCTAAAAATTATGTTTTACCAGTGTTCATTGTTTCAAATTTATTGTAAAAACTAAAATGCAAGGTCAGGTGGGGTAAGTGAAACGAAGGAGTACCTAAGTGAAACCCTATCGTAATCAATAAATCACGCAGTTTAGCTCTATGCTATGTGGCGAAATGGTTTCAATGCTCTAACACACGCGTCACACAATCTTTCTGCTAGGTCATATAATAAAAAGAAATCTCTAAGTTTACAAAACACAACTCGGTTGATGCCATGAAGCAATTTAATAGTGTTTATGTACATTTTTACACAAAAAAATGCATGAAAGGGCGCGTAATGTGGGGTTAGTATTTGCAGTCACAGACGACACAGGTAATAAAATCAATCAAATACCTACTACATTACAAATGTCATTGTAAATGTCCGATGGGCGAAAATCGCGTATTTCACATCAACAGCTGGAAGACGTCTAGTGCTGAACACAGGCGTGCTTGGGCGACGTCCGTAGCAGTAATGGCAGGCGATAGACTTCCTATGATGTGAGTGTGTGCGTGTCCGCTTGTACTTATTAGTGTTCCGACTTCCTAAGGGTACCTCGGTTCGGGATCAATTGGGACTCCGTCCTTCTTTTTTTATTAGGTCCATGTTTTTTGTAGTAAAATTTTAAAATGTATGGAGTTTCTTCATTAGATTCACTCATCTTCACAGTACGAAAAACAAATAAAAATCACACATTTTCCTAATTTGAATATGGAAATATCTTCTTTAAAATTTAAACTTTTAATGATAAAACCAGCCAGATACAAATAGTACAGCCAAAGAAATTTTATTACAAGTTCAAGTATGAACTTGTAATAAGATGAACTTGTAATAAAATTTCTTTGGCTGTAAGTATACTATAATGCGAAAAGACTTTTTCCTCAACCTAATAATATAAGTTAAAGTCACAAAAGTTTAAAAAGTGTTACGATTGATTGTATTTTGTAAAATATATTTTAAAAACATCTTGCTTAATTTTATTTAATGCAAGCCTCCAAAATAATATTTTTTTATGTATACTTAGATACTTTTTTTGATTGTAAATACATACACAGAATACAATACAACACCCAGCATCAGAACAAACATCTATGTTCATCACACAAATGTTTGTCCCAGGTGGGAATTGAACCCACAACCTATAGTTCAGAAGGCAGAGCCATTACCAACTGAGCTATCAAGGCCATCAAAATGGAGCCCTCAAAAAAAAATTCTATACATTATCTTCAATGTACAGATTTGGACCTGTTACAGTTTTATTATAAGTAATATAGATAGATATATTATATAAGTAATAAACCGGGCACCATAATATTATTATAATAGGTAGATATATTTTTCACGGAGTTTCATCTGGAATTGTTTATCTTTGACAAACTCTAGCTCATTGTCAAACCTACGAGTGTGGCGCCCCTGGTGGCTCTTATTAATAACTTTGTGTCCAACGCTCAAGGTCATTGGCGCATGTTAAGCTCTTAAGCCGTTAGTCCCAGCTGCGGTGGGCACTGACCACTTGCTACACGAAAAAGATAGATAGTTTAGATAACCAATGAGTTGAAATTTTATGAAATTGACAGCCTCTGTGGTGTGGTGGTTGAGCAGGTCGGCTCATGACCTGGAGGCGGCGGGTTCAATGTTTTCCCTCATTTTCTCTCTTCCTTTAGAATGCGGCGTAAAACTAATACACCCGTGTGAAGCTGGGGCGGGTCAGCTAGTCTTATTCTTCTTCTCGTGTAGGGAAGTGGTCAGCCCAGGTGTCAGAAATTTTAAGCCGCCCAAAGGCTTCTGACTTGGCTTAACGACTATTGTCTGAAGACAACAGCCGAGACCGACGGCTTAACGTGCCCTCCGAAGCACGGTAGCGCTCAGTTGTAAATACCACTTTTTCCTGTAGCGGGCACCCATCAAAGTAGTGACCGTAGCGAACGTTGCTTAACTTTACCGATCGGTTAAAAACAGCTAGTCGTGCTTCGCTATGAGCGCTAGTTACATATAGGTTTACAAAAAGTTTTTAAAGTACTTAAATCATTTAACAATGCATTAGGTGCTGTTGGCTCATAACCCGGAGTTGGCGGGTTCGATTCCCGTGACAACACACGTATTTGTGCACCTGAAAAAAAAAACGACAATACTTGCTCTGTGTCTGGCTGGGTGTTGTGGGACCATGGTCTTCGTAGTTCCTGGGTCCATGTATCTGTAAAAAAAAAATTAGGAACAAGATAAAAGGATAAAACTGATTGTTTTTCCCACGGTTTCATAGTTTCCTAGTGCCTACCTGACAGGCATTAAAAGTACTGAGAAGATGATTATGTCGTTTCAGTATTTTCCGGGTCTACATATAAAAGGTTCTCACTTCAAAGTATTTTATCGATTGCACGTGGCAACCCTGAAATTAACGGTCAAATCAATTCCAACGACGTTTAATCGGCCATTCCACATTCTTCCATTGTCCATTTACATTCTAATGCGACCCGCGCGATAAAAGATTGACGGAACGATACCCATTGTAGGAGGATAGGATAGCAGAGGACCCTACGTCAAGGCAGATGTGACAGCTCCTTTCAAAGCGCTGGTCAGTTTTACGTCAGAAACTTCTCACGTTTGGTGACATCTTTATGTTTGTTTAATTTTAAGAACGTGTCTGCGGTATCTCTTTGAATTTGGAATTATTAACTGAGCCATGAGTTTATTAATTGTAGGTTGGGACCCACAATATTTCTAATCTACGCAAATATTATAAAGCCTGTTGATAGCTCGTGAACATAATTTCTCGTACAAACACGACTCACCTGCGCGGGCAGGGGACGAGGTAACAAAACGAGACAAAGTCATACGATTACAAAGAACAGAGCAGGATGGAACAAAAGACATCAACGGGTTCCCGTGATTTATTAGAAATTCATAGTATTTATTAGAAAATAGTGGTTGAAATACACCACTAATTTTCGTATGAGGGGAAGTTGTATCATTGGTCAACTGGATTTATAGTCGATTTATAGTCGGATTTATTTCGTCTTGATAGACGAAACTCGTTTGTTTCCGCGAAACCCTGGCGAGCCGTGAGATGCAAGAGGCAAGTAGCTGACAATGGGCATAATTATAACCTCTTTTTTTCATGAAATGGGTGGGAAACAAACAGGTGGCCCATCTGGATGGTAAGTGGTCACCACCGCCTATGGACATCGTGCCGGTGTGTGCCTATCCCTTAGAGAGCTTACCACTACATGCAACCGATCAAAGTGACGCTCTTGGCTGTTGATAATGAGTAATAGGTAAACCATAAAAATAGCGTTGCCAAGACACTGCAGTACAATATAAATAGGCTGGTTGCTATTTTTCTTAATTTGTACAAATAAAAAATATTTGTCAAAAAACAAACGGTCGTGAAAACAAAAATTAAATGTCTCAAAAAATTAAAAAGTTACAAGCATATTAAAATACAGGAATAGAAAGAGACAGACAAACATGCAGTAACGTGACTTCTTGATCCTTCATAGTACATCATTACTAAGCTGTGGTAGCTTTACATATAATCTCTTTGGCATGTGACGTCACAACGTGTGTTTTCGCAGTTACAGTGGGGAAGCTCTCTGTTTTGCGACAAAGGGACAGGCGATGCCCCCTCCAGAAAGTTTAAAAGCTTATTACTCCGTGATTTATTTACCGATTTCACTTGTTTTTTCAATTATTATATTCATTTTCAACCTACATCATGAAAATAATATTTGTGTAATTGTTAATTTTTAATAGCAAGCAACTAGCCTAGTACAAAATCTTGATAGCTTCTATTAGTCTTAACATACGGCGCCATCTAGTAATGCTATAGTAGAACTAAGAGATTTCTCATTTTAAAAATAAAGAGCTCGAACACCCGTTGCTGTTTGCCCATTCGAGCCACGTTCTCGTTAACTGAAATTGACGTTTTAATTAATGTGTACACTTAATATTGTCTCGCAGTGTATCGGTTGGCGTGTCGGTGACGGACGGACTGACATTTCGTTTCGTTAGTAGATTTTAATTAAGTTTCGAGTATTTACTCTCTATAGAGTTTAATAACTATGCACCGATATAGCTCTTAGAATTAGCAAGTTGAAATGGCAATGGGCAGGCCACATCGCTCGTAGAACTGACAACCGATGGGGAAGAAAGGTTCTCGAGTGACGACCACGAACTGGAAGACACAGAGTAGGCTGACCCCACTAGATGGACCAACGACCTGGTTAGAACTGCGGGGAGCCAATGGATGCAGGAGGCAAGCAGCCGCTCAAGGTGGCGCTCTATCGGGGAGGCCTATGTTCAGCAGTAGACGTGTTTTTTATGGGAATGAATGGCGTGACGAGCTAGTCGTTTACCTGCTATCAAGCGACACGGCGGCCTATAACAGTTGCAGTGTCACTCGGAACTTTAAAATTATGAAGTTTCGCGTGACACTGCACTGCGTCATCCTGAGACATCACATAGTCTAGTAATGAGATTACTAGACTATGATCAGTTCGTAAACTTTCATTTGGCCAGTAATTTCACTAGCTACAGTGCCCTTCATACCGGAACACAGTAGTGCTTGCACACTACTGCTTGGCGGCAGAATAACTGGCAAAACGATGGTACCTACCTAAACGAACTTTGCAGAAAAATCCTACCACCTAGTGAACCACCTACCACCTAGTGACCTTCAGGCTGTTGATGATGACTGCTCGGTGGCTGAATAACTGGCAAGGCGGTGGTGCCTGGCTCTCTGACAAACTCTAGAGTAAGTCCTATCACCTATACACCTATAAAACATAGATAAAACTTTTCCGACACGTGTGAAAACATCGCATAAAGTAACATTTTCTGAAATTCCACCGCTTTGCCAGTTATTCCGCCGCCAAGCAGTAGTGTGCAAGCACTACTGTGTTTCGGTTTGAAGGGCATTGTAGCTAGTGAAATTACTCGGCAAATGAGACTTTATGATCTGATCACTCAGTCTAGTAATCTGATTATTAGACTGGGTGATGTCTCAGGATGACGTGCGCAGTGCAGTGTCGCGAGAAACTATTGTTTTAAAGTTCCGGGTGACACTGCAACTGTTATGGGCGGCCGTGTCACTTAAAATCAGGTGAACGACTAGCTCGTCACGTCATTCAATCGGGATACCGTCTGTACTAATAATTTCATTATTCATAATTTCATTTCACATACCTCATTTTTAATAATGATGAAATTTATAATGGTGGTTATTTATAAATAACTTTGTTCATAATAGTTCCTTTTTATATTAATCTTTTCTTATACAATTTATTCAAATAATGTTTAAATTTATAAAATTGTATGTTATAATATTAATGTTAAGAATTTTTTTATCATACTTTTTTTATTATAAATTTCATTACTTATAATTTCATAATAATCAGCATTCATAATTGTATTGTTCATAATGATTTTTTCATATTTTTTAGTTAACATAATAATAATTTTGAGGTAGTTAAATCATTATATACATATGCATGTATACCCTAAAGATACTAAGATACTAGTCTAAGGCAAAGTCATAAATAGGTGCGACGACGAGCGAAGCGAGGAGGAGCGTTAGGTTAACTGTGACCACACGACGCACGAGCTGAGCGAGCGAAGCGAAGCGTAGCGAGCGTGCCGCGGCAGCGGCCGGCGAAGTGCCAGAAGTCATTAATGCTTATATTAAAAAATTACAGAAACCATCTATATTAAGTTTCAGATTACCTTTATTTGATTTAAATATTTTACACGTGTTTTTATTAGACATTTCAAGTTATTTATTAAAATAATGCACAAAGTTCACCAACAATACCAAAATCAACATAACATGAGAAAATATAAGTTATTTTACAATTACCCACAGTCCACACGTTAATTTTGTTTGTTTTGACTGGATGAAGTGCCTGCATAGATTGAAGAGCAAATTGGCTTGCCGTACTACGTTTTTATAACTGATTAGGATATATATAACAATCAACAGTTCCAGTCACATTAATTTACAGTATTATTGATTTTTTATTTTATGCTTAAAGTTAGTTATGGTAAAAGAACATTATAAATTTGTACTGTTATGTTATATACGCCTTATGAGTTTCATTTTTATAAATTTGGATTATTATTAATTTTAATTTATAACAAAGAAAATTAGATGTAGTGAAAGTATAATAAATCACATTATGTGAAATGATGATTATAAGTAACATTTTTATTTGTAACAAAATTATGACAAACGATTTTATGAGTTTCGACAGTGAACCCATTCAATCACATAAAAAAAAATAAAAAAATAGACTAGGTATATTAAACCACAACAACGCTCCTTATTACACGATACGTTTTCGTTTTTACGTTGAATACTTAAAAAGGTCTTTCAGTCCTTTAAGCTCGATCCCTTTTGAAAGGAAAGGACTTTCAGGGGCCTACCATGGGAGTTTACTGCATAGAAACCGTCTCAGTTTTATAATAACATGGATGGGCAAACAATCCGACGACCCGCCTGACCTGGCCATTTTTCCATCTGGCCCACAGGGTAAAACGGGCCCTATTACTAAAGGTCCGTTGTCTGTTTATCTATCTGTCCGTCTGTCTGTCACCGGGCGGGCTGTGTCTCATGAACCGTGATAGTTAGACAGTTGAAATTTTCACAGATATTGTATTTTTGTTGCCGCATAACAACAAATAGTAAAAAACTGAATTAAATTTATATTTGAGGGGTCCAATATAACTAACGTTTTTTTTTGCTCGTTTACCAGATGAGTTATAGATGGCGCTGCTTTAAATAGTATTGCTACTCAACACTAGAGGGCAGGGATAAATAATGGTACGGAACCCTCCGTGCGCGAGTCCAACTCGCACTTAGCTGATTTTATTTGGGTTCAGTACCTATTTCTAGGGTTCCGTACCATTTCTGGAAAACTGGTTAAATACGAGTCCAGACTCACAGTCCAAGGGTTCTTACATTACAGTTCTTACACGTTCTTACATTTATGATAAGAAAAAAGAATAGCTCGCTAAATTGAAGACAGTTGAGAGTTTTATCCCGACTCCAACACGCATTGAGCCGGTATTTTGTATTTATTATTGTACCATATGGTATGCGCTATTATCGTACTAAGTTTAAGGTTTGCAAGTACCTATTATCGTTTATGAGATAAGGTAAAATCGCAGCATTATGGTAAGCGGCGGTGTGGCCCAACATGGAGCAGCGCGTAAATCTAGAAGGTACCAATTCAATCTGGCCTTGAAGACACCACGTTTATAAGTTTCAGGAAACACAGAACATGGCAACAAGTTCCATTCCTTAGCATTAGGTACGCACTATAAAAGCAAAACCAAACCTTTTAGTATGAATTGGCGTAATGTCTACTGTAAAAGGATGACATTTAGCCGAACTTCAACTTGTTCTGTTGCGGACAGGGGAAGGAGGGATCAAGTCGTACAATTCCTGAGCACACATTCCAAAATGGAACCGTGGAAAAGTGACATTTAGCCTAATTTAGATTTTTTCTGTTTCGAAAAGGAGAAGAAGAGATGAAATCGTACTATCAATGAGCACACCCATGTAATGTTAGGGAGATCATCCACAGCTTTTTGTAGCGATGCAGTATGCGCGACAGCATCGCGATCGCATCGCACTCATTTTGTGACGGTATCGCTACTAAAAGTCGCCGTGGGTGATATCCCGTACATTCCCAAGACGATCAATCGCGATTGACAATCGTTACGTGATTCATCGTTTCAAATGAAGCGTCGATTGAAGGCGATTGAAGGCGTATCATTCGCGGATGCTTCAATCGTTTTTTGACTATTATTCGGAAAGTCGTGTTCTCAGATCGTATGTCGCTCTTGCAGAGTACGGTCAAGAATAAAGAAAACGATCGTCATTTGCTATCATTGACCGTCAATCAACCGTCAATGCGCGGTGCTTCAATCGCTGTCAATCAAATTTATCATTCACCGTCAATGCTGGAGTAGATTGACAATCGCTTTAATCGTCAAATTAAATGGTAAATTTTTGCATCAATAGGTATCAATCACGTAACGATTGTCAATCGCGTTTGATCGTCTCGGGTATGCTTCAGTGTGCTTTGTGTTCTTAGTGACTATCGAGTCATTGGTAGGCCCCTTTCGTTTAAAATATCATAAGTATAAGTCCACGGTTTTTGTATAATCCAGTTTAATTCAGCAGGTGCGGTTTATTCAATTTTGCGAGAATATTATTATACGGTAAGCGCGTTTTAAATGTGTTATGGTATGGTTTTTGTTCTCATTGTAATTACAATTAAATTCTGAGCCGAACAGTCATTTATTTGTTTTCTTACTCGCACTAACGCTTTTGATACAGTTGTAGAACGGAGAAGAATATTCTTTAATTCCTGCCAGAAAATTTTGTCTAAGAGCGTACCTGTTTGAATTTCTTCTAACAAAATTTCTGTTATATTCGAATTACCTAGGTACAACTCTAACATTCTTTTGAAGCCATGATAGCCCTGTAGGGTGTAAGGTCAACTTGCAATTTGAGAGACGTGGATTCAAATCCTGTAATGAGCTTGAGTTTGCGGTAAAGGAAAACAGGGCCAAAGAACTATTATTAGCAGTATGATCGGTCAGTTTTTAGCAAAACCAATTACCTCCCCCTTGCTTCGTTTTACTCAATGAGGGTCGTGACCCCCTCCACAGATCACTTTGTCTCTGACCATTGCGCGCCAGTCGCCAGTGCGGTCTGTCTTCAGCGGCGTGTATGGCCTCATGGACTTTGATGTCGAGTGTGGTGCGGATTTGGTCAGACCAACGCAATGGACTTCGTCCACAAGGCCTTTTCCCTCCCACCTTGCCTGTGATGATGAGCTTCTCCAGGTTGCCACTTTTTCCGAGCTTTGTGGCCGTAATACTCAAAAACTCGCTGGAGGAAGGTTGAAGATAGCCCAGTGGTCACTCTGAGCTCTTTGAGTATTGATGCATTCGGTCAATGACAATCGCTTCTAAATTCAAACCGTGCACCTACACTGCCGGCATTCTATAAATTATAACGCCCAACGATCACATACATAGACCCTGGGCCCTAACTAGGATTCCCTGTATCTAGGGACCCAGGAACTACGAGACCATGCTCCCACACATAGCAAGTACTTGCGCTTTTTTCCTGTGCAGAAATGCTTGTCCTGTCGCGGGAATCGAACCCGCCACCTCCACCGGGTTACGAGCTGACCTGCTCAACCACCACACCAAAGAACTGTCAAAATTGATATGAAATCATCATCAGTCGTCCTAAAGACGTCCACTGAGGCCTCCCCGATAGAGCGCCACTTTGACACTGACTGCATCCACACGGTGTAAACATTATGATTTTTCAAAAAAATTAAATTTTGGTTGTAATGACCATGAATAATTACAATATTTCCAAAGTTTTTAAATATATACATATATATACGCAAATCTACTAAAATATAGTATTGATATTAAAACATATACCCTTTCTTTAGAATTTATACCAAATATAAAATACCTTCGAAACATCACGAATTTCTGTTTTCTTAGATTATTTCAAAGGGAGTTTAAAAGCATTCTTCTGTCAGTAAACATTAAAGATCTTATTTTATAACGTTTCTCAGTAATACACTAATTAATAAGAGCTTTAATTACTCAAAAGCCATTTCAGTTTCAAAGCTTGTAGGTAAATAATTGAAAATAACCGGCCAAGTGCGAGTCGGACTCGCGCACGAAGGGTTCCGTACCATTATCTATCCCTGCCATCTAGTGTTGACTGGCAGTACTATTTAAAGCAGCGCCATCTATGACTAATCTGGTAAACGAGCAAAAAAATCACGTTTGTTGTATGGGAACCCCCTTAAATATTTATTTTATTCTGTTTTTTAGTATTTGTTGTTATAGCGGTAACAGAAACACAGCATCTGTGAAAGTTTCAACTGTTAACTATCACGGTTCATGAGATACAGCCTGGTGATACAGACAGACAGCGGAGCCTTAGTAATAAGGTCCGTTTTACCCTTTGGGTACGGAACCTTAAAAAGGCAGTAATTACCTACGCATTAATCGACGACTAAAATCATCGATATCGTAAAATAGTTGTCTTATTATGACTAAGGGGTACACTTAAATAAACTATTTAAAAATAACAGCTTTCAGACTATCTACAAAGCTTACAGCTATCGACGAAAGCTTGTAAGGCTAGTTTCAAACGTATTAACGCAATGCGACGTACGTCGTTTCGTCGTGAGGAGACAACCATGCGCAAAAGGCATTCAGTTTGAATCCCTCAGTCGGGCAGGCTGTGTCTCGGACGCTCGGAAACCTCCCGAAATCCGCACGGGTAGAGTTGACGTGAGATAAATCCAACTCGGCTTAAAAACTTCGGATTTTTTCGGAAACTGTTGTGATGTGGTGATTTTGTTAGTGGAGTCCACGGTTTTTGTTGATTAGTGTTTGTGAAGATAGTGTTTTGTTTGTGTGTCTAACAGGATTAGCCGTAAAATTTCGGAAACTGTCTAGTCGTCTCGGCATTGCCGTTTTGACGAGCCGTAAATTGTGAGTGATTGTGTTTTGTTTCTGAACTGTTTGCGGAATAGCGTATTGCGGTAAACAACGGTGAGTTGTTTTTCTTTTGGCTTTTGCGGAGCTTTTAGGGAAGGAATCCTGTTTCATTTTTTTTTGGAAATTTCAGTGGACGTTAGTAGATAGCCTAAATTAGCCAGGATTAGTTAAATAAATGAAAATTGGTAAAAGTAACTATTGTGGTGGTAAAAGTAACTGTTATGGCCTGGTCTAGTTTGGGAGTCACTGTGAAATTTTTATAATGAGTCTCTATACTGTAAGTAATGCAATTTGTTATAATTTAGTTATCCTTTTTTGGAAAAAAAATATGATGTAGATTATAACTATAATTTAAAAAAAATAGGAGGTTAACTCACGGAATGATTTAGAATTAATTTAATTTAATTAATTTTATTACTTTTCATATGTTATCTTTCACTATATTTTTTTTATAATTAAATTAATTTATAATTATGATTATAACTGGTTGTGTTTTTACCTTATTAGGTTGTCTTTCTCTCACTACGATTATTATAATTATGTTCTGAATAGGTAAATAATTATCATGTAGATAATAAAAATAACAATTTTACTAGATAAAGGGTTAGTTCTAATTAATTTTTTTTCTGGCATTAAAGAAAAACCTTTAAAAATCGTTATGTGTGTCTTGTACTGATCAAGACAGTGACAATCATTATGGGGGCGATAAGATCTGCACTGACGTCCCGCTTGGGGTGCATTGTGCATTTCCCCCGCCAGCATCTACCCAAGCCATCTCAGCTCCTTGAATTAACGGAGCACGGCTCTGGGGTGCTGGCACAACTGCTCCAGTGTTGGCGTCGCAGATGTTGACGATGATGAGTGGGCAATAATTTTATGCGCTTGTTCACGCAATTCGGTTTTAAGTCTTATTTCTTTCGTGGCCTCGCAGTGAAACATCACTTGCTCCACGGTCTCTCCGCAGCTCCGACAAAGCGGGCTGTCTGTCGCTCCAGGGTCATCATTCTGTATGAAAACACAGATTCACCACCAGAAACACAGATATATATTAATGACTTTCCGGTATTAATTGAGATAATTAAAGAGACGTCACCATAATTATGAATGGGTAAATTTATTTTATTTTATTTGACACACAAAACAGAACATAACCAAATACAAGAACCAGAAAGAAACAATTACATACATTTTGAGCTAAATTATATCCCAAAACATGTGTACCTAAACATCATGATTAACAAAACTGTAATTAGAATAGTAAGTAAAAATACTTAAATAATTATTTAAACAAACATCACTTTTACTAGGTGGTAGGACTTTTTTGACCACCGCTTTGCCAGTTATTCTGCCGCCAAGCAGTATATTATTGTGCTCCGGTTGAAGGGCTTGGTCTCATCGTCCCCGGTGGCGCTGCCCCGGTACCGGGGACGATGAGACAAAATGTGTCATCCTCCCCGGTAGCCTCAAAAATGCTACTCACCGGGGCCGATGAAACAAAAAATGTGTCATCTGCCCCGTTATAGTCGGATCGATGAATTCATCTCGGTGACAGCGGGGCCGATAGGGAGTTATAGTCTGATCATCCCCGGTACGGCCAGTGCTGTAGGGTTAGCACGGCCGGTAGACAAAACTGTCTTTCCTCTGTTTTACTCCAAGCAAGTATGAAAAAAGTGACGTAAAACGGGAAAAGACAATTTTGTCTAACGTCCATGCTAACCCAGCTGGTGCTTTTAACGGGGAGGATTACACAATTCTAGTTTCATTAAGCCCAGCATGGAAGGTAGGGTGCTATGATAAAGAATTTGCCTAATAATGTATCAATGAAACGAGTCTGTTTATAATGAATATAAATGTAATAGAGCAATAAAAAAAATACCATGCTTAAAATTAAAATAACGATGATTTAGTAGAGAGACATCGTAAAACACAGAACAAAAAGTATCTAAGTATTGTATCAGTAATCTGGTTCCCATAGTACAAGCTATGCTTAGTTTGGGGCTAGATGGCGCTGTGTGAAATGTCCACACATATTTATTTATTTTATTTTATTTTTAAAACGATAACTAAATAGCTTTTATTAAAATAAACGTGTTATTTACCTCTTATTTTTATAATTACAAATAATTATTATGTACCTATCTACATTGACCCTTCTTTATTCAACATTGTTTACATTCAATAACACAGATAGTTGATTTTTGTGGTAGCTGTTAGTAGTAAAAACTCGTATTAACTTTGAAAGTAAGTAGAAAATAGATTTTCTTTATGATATTTGCTATGCTCTGCTAAAAATAATAAGCTCAAACGGAATTTATAATTTGTGGTCAACACATAAAATCTCTTCGGGTGTTTATATTTATACCCGCACTGTACAAAATTTATTATCGGATTAAACAATTATACCATACGGTTATGTAATAAATGAATCTAAGTATGGTGCTCCTTTGTGTATCTTGTTGTTTTTTCGTTGTTTCTATAAAAACTTGTTTGTCAGTGCGGCATTTAAAAAAGGGAATAAGTACCCAGGTGCTTAACAATACACAGTCATTGTAAAATTCAATTTGCATTTGTTTTTAGCACTTCACTATTATATAGGTGAGTAATATTTAAATGGAAAAAGATGAAAAAATGGTTATATTTTAAGAATCGTAAGCTAAATATATATATGACTATATATATATATATGAAATATATTTTGACTACAGCAGCTACCACAAAAAATAACTGGCTGTGTTATTGAATGTAAATAATGTTAAATAAAGATGGGTCAATGTAGATAGGTACAAAAAAAGGTAATGTAATAATTATTTGTACTTGCTTGCTTAATATGTACAATAATTTAATTTTTATTATTTATTATTTATTTGTTTATTTATTTATTTTATTGTGATAAAACGACAAAATCAATTACAATTACCACAAAACATTTCATACAGAATAAACATCTCAAAGTATTAAATAATAAAAAATAGGTACAATGGATTATTACAATTTCAAATAAAATAAAGTCAAAATTAAACAAAAAAATAAATAATAATAATAATAAGAAATGTTATTCACTGTCACTACTATCGGGATTACCCGTATTGCTCCATTGGTCACTCATGCTTTCACAATATGTCAATACTGCAGCAACAATGCCAGACCACTTGTTAAAAGAAAAGTCAAAATCAGTGTTGGCGTCACGGAGTGCATTGAGGTGGCGCAGAGGGCGAACCAGCGGAGACATCGCAAATACGTTATAAATTATAAATAAATACGTTATTTAGTTTTGACTTGTAAAAGTGCTAAAAATAGCCTATTTGCAATAAAGAATTTGAGTTTGAGTTTGAATTACAAAAGTAAGAGGTAAATAACAAGTTTATTTTACTAGAAGCTATTTAGTTATAGTTTTGTTCTGTGAACTACGATGTCTGGTTCTATCTACTAAATCACCGTTATTTTAATTTTAACCTTAGTATATTTTTATTGCTCTATTACATTTATATTCATTATAAACAGACTCGTTTCATTTATACATTATTAGGCAAATTCTTTATTATAGCACCCTACCTTCCATGCTGGGCTTGATGAAACTAGATTTGTGTAATCCTCCCCGTTAAAAGCACCAGCACTGGCCGTACCGGGGATGATGAGACTTTAATTCTCATCGGCCCCGCTGTCACCGAGATGAATTCATCGATCCGACTATAACGGGGCAGATGACACTTTTACTGTTTCATCGGCCCCGGTGAGCGCCATTGTTGAGGCTACCGGGGAGGATGACACTTTTTGTCTCATCGTCCCCGGTACCGGGGCAGCGCCACCGGGGAGGATGAGACCAAGCCGGTTGAAGGCCATTGTAGCTAGTGAAATTACTGGGCTTATGATGAGACTTTATGATTTGATTTTTTCTTTTTGTTTGGTCTTTTTGATTGATTTGTTTTTGTGTGAAGTCTCTGGATGACGTGCGCAGTGCAGTGTCACGCAAAACTGTATTAATTTAGAGTTCCAAGTGATACTGCAATCTGTTATGGACAGCCGTGATGCTTAACATCAGGCGAATGACTAGCTCGTTACGTCATTCATTCACATTAAAAAAGTTTTTAGCGACGGCTTCGTATAAACGGCTGCATAGCCAACTTTTTTTATTTTTTTATTTCAGCAAATGTAGCCGAGATAGGTCACTAAATGAACTAAGTATTGAAATTAAAATAGGTAAAAGAGGATCTAGGTGTCTAATTACATTTTTCTGTCACCCGGGAATCTCTGAAAATCCCCGCTTACCCGTATCCAGGCAAAACTCCTAGGAATGCATGTCCGAACTCCGGACTTTTCGTGTGCCCCGGCCTTCGTATATTCGGACAACGGAAGGTCGACATTAGATTCCAAGAGTTCCGGGAATTTTCATCATTTTTTTGGGAAAAAACTCTCGAATTCCACGCACTTGGAGAAAATCCTTTTCGAGTGTGGGACGAAAATTAGCTGATGTTTCGTTATTTTTACCTGACTACCGAAACCCTGGTTTTAGAGTTTGAAGAAATCAATCTAAAAAATGGCTTTCCAGTGAGGCTATAATATACTTAATAAACATGCCGGTTCCGGTTTCCACACGATATTTTCCTTCACTGTTATAAGAGCTCACCAATTCCCACATAACTTGAAAAGTCTTTGGTTCAGGTCCCAACGGGATTTGAGCTTGGGTTCGTCGATTTGAAAGTCGCCCGTGCTATCGCTGAGCTACATTCGTTCTTTTTATTACACATCGGATAAACTAAATTTAATGTTACCTATACATGTGGGTTGGTGTTTTTTTGTGTGATGGGAAAGAAAAGTTCTCGAGTGGCGACCACGAACCAGAAGACGCAGCGTAGGTGGACCGACGATCTCGTGAAAACCGCGGGGAGCAGATGGATGCAAGTGGCGCTCTCTGGGGGAGGCCTATGTCATAGATAACCCCCAATAGATACCGCATGAAAGACCACGCACACACAAAGAATGACCGCGCACCACGCATTGGCGTAAATGGGTCTATATAAATCGCCGCTTCGCAGCACGGCCTTAGTTTCGACCAATTATTAGAGTTAATTATTAGGGCGTCACTCGAAACAGCCAATAATAGCGCATTGGCTCCAGTCCCCGCAACCCGCGCCTTCCGCCAGTTTTGGTGAGCTAGGATCCGAACAAAAATCCCGTAATGCGGTATCTAGTGGGGGTTATCTGTGGCCTATGTTCATCAGTGGACGTCTTCAGGCTGTTGACGATGTTGATGATATAGGTTGTTCATGGGAAAGAGAATCTACGCATAATATAGGTACGTCTAGGAATTCCCCGCGTCAGTCACGGTGTAGGTTCAACATTCCCTGCATAATGCGCGTATACCCTTTGCAATTAATGGAGGTTACTTGAAATAACTAATATCAAACAAATACAAAACTCCAGAGATATTAGAACTTTTGTTGAAGCCTTTTTGATTAGAAATCAAATTAATTTAATATTTTTTTTAATTGCTTGAAAGGTAAAAATCAAAAATCTGTTTTGACATTACGGAAGTACGCGATGTATTTAGTGGAGTATTGTAAGAATTTACAAAAATTAGAGCACTCAAATCGAACCTCTGTGTGTTTTTTCCAAAACGAACACCAAGAGAATTATGTTTACTAAAGAAATAATTCACTCTGTCAATATCGAAGAAGATGAAATGAAGGGTATTTTTCATGTAATGGATAAGTATAGACATTACAGCTATGCATCAAATATTGACGACGAAAATCTTGCAACTACGCATAATTTTGTAAAAGCACCCTTAAAACATTAGTAAACCCAAACAAGACGCCGGAAAGTTAGACTCCCATTATCAAGACCCTGGAGTTACCATAATGCCCTTTCACTGCCCTCCTCTTGAGGACCTATATCTGAGGATGAGGGTAATCAACGAGTTATCTAGAAATTTAAACTTGAGATAAGATATTGTACTTCCATCATATGAGAAGAACATTAGTGATCTCTATCAGGCCTTGAGTACTTTGGCACTTTATGTACGAAGATACAAGTACGGTCAAAGCCATTGACTTAGGATACGGTACATGTACATTGTACAAGACCAACAATGACAGTTTGAAAATGGGACAACAAATTTGAGTAATTGTGTGTGTGAAAAACTGTTGTTGTGATTAAGATCTTGAATATTTGTGATAAGTTAACTATATTATTTACTAAATATTGAACCCACCTATAGGCCCCTATAGTTTTTAAATAAAACTGCAGGCATTTAATGTACTGAAATCCTTCAAATTTTGGAGTAAAATTGCCATATAATAAAAAACGGAAACACTGAAATATTGCAGTTATACCGGAAGGAGCATTCCCAATCTACAAAATAAACGGGTTCCAGATACATGGAATGGCGAATACATCACTAACCTTCGTTTTGCCGATGATATAGTCATAATGGCGGAATCGCTCGAGGACCTTAGCACCATGCTCAACTTCCTCAATAGAGTATCCCAGCAGGTTGGTCTTAAGATGAATATGGACAAGACAAAGATCATGTCTAATGCTCATGTTCCACCTATACCGGTAATTGTTGGGAACGATACTCTCGAAGTTGTCGACAAGTATGTCTACCTGGGACAGACTGTCCAGTTAGGTAGGTTCAACCTCGACAAAGAGGTGGCGCGAAGAATCCAACTCGGCTGGGCAACGTTCGGGAAGCTTCGTCCTTTCTTTTCGTCCAAAATACCGCAGAGCCTGAAAACGAAAGTTTTCAATCAGTGTGTGTTGCCAGTGATGACTTATGGAACTGAGACATGGCCTCTTACTGTTAGCCTCATTAGTAAGCTCAAAGTCGCGCAGCGAGCTATGGAGCGAGCTATGCTCGGTGTTTCCCTGCGAGATAAGCTGTGGTACGAGGAGATCCGCAGGAGAACTAAAGTGACCGATATAGCTCTTAGAGTTAGTAAGTTGAAGTGGCAATGGGCAGGCCACATCGCTCGTAGAACTGACAACCGATGGGGAAGAAAGGTTCTCCAGTGGCGACCACGAACCGGAAGACGCAGCGTAGGCCGGCCCCCCACTCGGTGGACCGACGACCTGGTGAAAGCCGCGGGGAGCCAATGGATGCAGGAGGCGAGCAGCCGCTCAAGGTGGCGTGCTCTGGGGGAGGCCTATGTTCAGCAGTGGACGTCTTCAGGCTGTTAATGATGATGATGATGATCAATATGCCCTTCGTCATAAAACAGATTGTACCGATATGTGCTCTTCTTGGGCTAGTACTACGACACATGCGCCATTATTTCACTATTTCTTTTCCTCTCAGGCACTGTGTACTTGATTTGTGTTTCTCGCTCCCACGCTCCGTGACTTTTATGAGAGTAGCGAAAAATTCAAGGTCTGTGAGAGCGAAGCTATAGTTTCAAGATATAGAACGGCGTATTTGTAATTTCTTCGGCGTCAGAGACGACGAAGAAATGAAGCCAAAACTAATAATTATCTCTCTCGCTTGATATTTTTTTGTTTTTTTATGTAAACAAATGACGTGACGAACTATTCATTAACCTGATGTTAAGCGGCTGCACATAACAGACTGCAGTGTCACTCGGAACTCTAAAGTATAAAGTTTTCCGTGATACTGCGATGCGCACGTCATTCTGAGACATCACACAGTCCAGTAATATCGTAGTAGTCTCATTTGTCCAGTTTAATATTTCTATGTGCCCAGTAATTTTACTAGCTACAATGCCCTTCAAACCGGAACACAGTAGTGCTTGCACACTACTGCTTGGCGGCAGAATAACTGGCAAAGCAGTTAGTACCTTTATACCTAGACGAACTTTGCAGAAAAGTCCTACCACCTAGTAAAATGCATGTGCACTAACGAGACTAATATGGCTCGTTCAAGGTCTTTGTAAATAATATGAATAGCGGTTGTGAATTTTGTTTTTTTTTAACCATTGTAATTATGAATTTCAAAATGTAATAAGGGTGGATTATTATCCGTTAAATGTTCGTGGACGTGCACAGTGTGAGTGTTGGCAAATGGTTCCATGTTTATATAACCATGCATTTTCGTTTTCTCTTGAAATGCTTTTTGGAGCCTTCAGTAAAATATTCACCATTTTACTTTGGCATTTTCACTGACAAAACAGGACTTTGACATGACTTAGGATGGGTTTTTTCACCAATAGTTAAGGTAACCAATGGTTAAAAACTCAAACAATTTTTTTTAACCATTAGTTACTTTAACAATTGGTGAAAAAACCCACCCTTCTCGTACAAATTTTACTCACTTGACATTGGTAGAACTATCGACAAAAAGCGATAGAAAACCACAGATTAGAGAATAAAACTATTGACAATATAGAAAACCATTAAACGAAACAGGCTTTTGAGTATCAGCAGTTTAATCAAATATTTTCACTGTAAAAATCTTAATAGGTCAGTTGATTAAACTGTTAATTATACTACTGAGAATAGACGGTATGCTTAGACAATGAAATTGATTCTGTATTCGAAACTATTGAATCCAATCTCCTTTTACTTACATTATGAAATCAAAGCTTCCTCTAATGTGTTCCTGATTCGCCTGTTTACTTTGAGCCAGTCGTCTTGTCAAGCAGTAATGATAGTAGCTACTTCAGACAAAAGAATAGATTCTTGATAGAAGGCCAATGGTAGAAACAAATGACAATTTCATCTAGAGCGTCCAAATGCTTTCTATTTACCATTCGAAGCTTCGTCTATTGCTGGTCAACTATAATATTGCACTAATGTATTTACAAACTAAATTAACCAGCCCACGATTCTTCACGCCATCTAAGTTTAACATTCCATTATTAACTCTTTTAGTTCTAAAGCCATGCTATGTGCACCCTTGTCTACGAGTTAAAAGAGCCGCTAATTAGTAGGGATAGCCTACTTAATATATAAAAGTGAAACGTGTTTTTTGTTTTGCGTGTGTCTTATATCATCACTCATCATCGTCACATAATTACTCATCATCGTCACATCATTACTCATCATCTTCACATCATCACTCATCATCGTCACATCATCACTCATCATCGTCACATCATCAGCCTTTTTGCGTTCATTACTGAACATACTTGAACATAGGCATAGTATATACAGCTGGTATGTGTTATGACAGTAACGGCTGAGTTAAAATAAACCAACGAATCTTGGTAACTGGATCAGTCCAAACGAACCACAAAGTAAACCAAGAACAGATTAATAATTCGAGGTTTGGTTACCTTGTTTTCATTTACAAAATCAATAATAATTATTGATATAAACTTTGAAACTTTGGCAATATTGATATAGGGAAGTGTTGTGTTAGTTCGAAAGGTAAGATTAATATTACTTGAGTATCTAACAAATACATATCATTTAATTGGAAATTATGTGTGTATTTATGTTTTACAGATTAATTAGTAAAGGAAAAATTTGGAATCACGAACGGAGTTTTGTAGCCGGATCCATCCGTCTCTTTAGCCGGGACACGTGACAAACCCATCCTTTTTTTTTTTTTTTTTGAGGGACAGAAATGCCTTCGCACTTCCCTGCCACGACGGGGGCGATGGTATGTGGGACTTAAACCCACTAAAACTCCCCCGTGATCCGTCCGCTGCCGGGATGGGGCGAGACAGGGTCGCGCTAGCATTCACTATCTCGCCCCGGCGGACAATCCCCAACCCTTTTTTTTCTTTTGGGGGAGGAAAATGCCCACGCATTCTCCTGCCAACACGGGGGTGATGGCAGGGGGTATGTGGGACTCGAACCCACTAAAACCCCCCCGTGATCCGTCCGCAGCCGGTATGGGGCGAGATATGGTCGCGCTAGCATTCACTATCTCAACACGTGACAACCCCCAACCCAACCCCGTAGGTTGGTTTTAAAAGGTGAAGGATAAAAGTACCTAATAAGAAGAGGTTCAATTATGTTAAAATATTACTTTACTAATAAAGCCTGCCACACACGGCGCAGACAATATAATATTATATTTTATCTGAGAGTATCTGCGCATAAAAACTTATGGGATCTGTAAGTATCACACACGGAACATAATTACGAATTATCGTAATTATCGTTTCAAGTTTCTCATATATTAATGCGAAATCCAATACTTTCAGAAATATGTCTTTGTTCGCCCGTACGCTCAATCATTTTACTACCTGTATATAATAATATCTGCATCTGCATATATTTGCACTTTTATATTTTGTATCTGACAAAAATCTGTCAATATCCGTCTGTATCTGCAGATACTTAAGTATAAAATATATATTTATTATCTGCGCCGTGTGTGCTATTCTATTGATTTGGGAAAAGCAATAATGACAGATAAGCGCTCAGATACAGATATCTTATATTATCTTACCGTGTGTGAAGGGCTTAACGCCATTTTCTACTCCAAACATACCTTACCATAAAATCTATTATTCAAATACTTTACTTAATTAATATTAAATCTAACAATATACATTTGAGGCTTAACTTTCAAAACACGTCTTAACTTATACCTAACATAACTTTAACTTATAACACTGTACTTACAAATCTATACAGAAGGTAAAGTCACAGTAAACGGTGTAAGCGGTTTTATGCATCTTAAGTTATTCTATTCAATTCTATTCTGAAGTCGTTCTCTACCTTGAGCATTGGCTCAAGGTAGAGTCAAGAAATAAATGAATGTCAAGTCGACATACAACACGACATGTCGTCGAGTTGGCATTTATCTTATTTATCAGATCTCTCTGTATTTGCCCGCTTCTTTATTTTAAGAGACGTACGACATACGTTTGACAACGCACCGGCAATGCCTTCGGTGTTGCAGATGTCCATAGGCGGCGGTGACCATTTACCATCAGGTGGGCCGCCTGCTTGTTTGCCACTCATCTCATTAAAAAAGACATACGTATTAAACGAGCGTGTACATGCATGAGTGTACCTAGTTTTCGTCGTTATTTCCAACTTCACCTTCTGTTTCTATCTATGCTGTGGTTCTGTATACCTACAGCAGACGTGCCAACAATTATAATTATCGGTTAATAAGACGAGATGGCCGTGTGTAATTATCATATAATCAGCCTGGCTTGGAATACGTAATTAGTTCTCACTTGATAATAAAACCGAATTTTGGAAACACTTGTGCATACTTATAACTATCTCAGGATTGTTTTACTAGGTGGTGAGACTTTTCTGCAAAGTTTGTCTAGGTAAGTACCACTGCTTTGCCAGTTATTCTGCCGCCAAGCAGTAGTGTGCAAGCACTACTGTGTTCCGGTTTGAAGGGCACTGTAGCTAGTAACATTACTGGGCAAATGAGACTTTATGATCTGATCTATCAGTCTTAGTAATCTCTTTACTAGACTATGCTGATGTCTCAGGATAACGTGCGTATAAGGAACTCTTTATTGTCCTTTTTAGGTGATCTTTAAGTTTCAACTAAGCTTTTCGCCTCAAACCTACGTAAAATAACACGCCTTCGTCAACAATGTACTGTTTTAATTATCTATGGCAGAGATTCTCGGTAATGGCAGATAAAAAACTTTTAATTATTATCCCTAAAAAGTTTTATTGAGTCATCTAAGTATCTCATAATTAGGCCTGTTTTAATAAAAAAGGTACCCTACTGACCTTTCCGCTTTCATCGCGTTTCCTTAATCCTTTAGATAAACATCTTGTGATCCGACACCACAAGATTAAATGTAAAGTCAGTAAGGATGAGCCAACAGTCGAACAATTTAACATACTCACACACAAATAGCCCCAGTTGTCAGTATGAAAAATGCCTAAATTGCCCAGCTATTGCATCGTTCTAAAATCTAGAACGATACACTAGCGCGGTTATTACGTTATTTGATTAAAATCAAGTTGAGTGCGATTGACAGGCTCAATTCGCTGAAGTGCAAAACTAAAATGAAGAGATTTAAATAATGTTTTTATTAATTTCGCCGTTATTGCTTTGCTATCAAAGTAGTCGAAGTACGTCACTTACCACGCCTATTAAAGTAGGTGAATGGCTGATAGTGTGAGCTTTAATGAAAATAATAACCGGCCAAGTGCGAGTCGGACTCGCGCACAAAATGTTCCGTACCATTATTTATAAAAACGAGCAAAAAAACTCACGTTTGTTGTATGGGAGCCCACATAAATATTTATTTTATTCTGTTTATTTGTTTGTTTGTATTTGTTGTTATAGCGACAACAGAAATACATCATCTTTGAAAATTTTACTGTCTAACTATCACGGTTCATGAGACACAGCCTGGTAACAGACGGACAGACAGACACAGATAGACAGACAGACGGACGGACAGCGGAGCCTTAATAATAGGGTCTGTTTTACTCTTTGGGTACGAAACCCTAATAACGAACTCCTGAAACACAAATTTTATTAAAAAATATTGAGAAACCATCGAAATAATAACGAAACTAAAACCCCGTTTCTTGCATTAATAATGAATAAGAATAAAATTTTTTTTTAATAATAAAAGAAAAACCTTAAAAATGTTGAATGAAGCTGTGTGCATAGAATGTCCATACTGCAGAATTCATGCAACATATTATATAGGTACATTTGTACCGATAAAAGGCCTGCGTGCCTTAAGTCAGTCTGTCAGCCCTTAATGTAGATGGTTTAATTAACTCCTATACATGCCTGTACGCTTGCACAGTGTGTAAATACGTAAATATCGTAGCTAGGTAATTGAAATAAAACAGAAATTTGAATCACGGACATGATTTGGACCCACATACAAGCCGGGATATGCTTTACTTAAGCTATAGTGTGTTTCAAATCCCCTGAGGAACAGTACATTGACCTTTGAGCGACTGTCAACCTCATTTTCAACCTATTTTTTGGGTGGATCACTTTTATTTTCAAATCCCTTGTAAAACTCCTACATTGAAATATGTCAAAACAGGCTTAGCGCCGCTGATTGACCTTGTCTCGCACACTTCCTTGTACCACGAAACGCAGTATACGCGTAAACGACAGTGAAGCGATGCATAATTGTATGGAAAGCGATACAGTCGCTTTTTTCGGGGCTAACATAATACCGGGGGAGCAATGCAAGAATTTCTCAGGGGATTTGAAACATACTATAACCCAGACAAGTGATCTCATACCTAAATTTATTCGTCACTTTTCACAACCAACTTACGGCTTTAGGGACGGATGGATTAGGGTTTTAATTCGTGTTCTTGTTTCAAAATTTATCTTGACAAATTAATCAGTTGATTACGATAAGCAGAAGATATTGCTGCAAAATTTAAAAATGTGAAAATTAAATATGTTAATAATTATAGTGACTGAAGACCAAATCAAGTTCAAAGACACTGGCTGAAACCACCAGTGGGAAACCCTGCTCTGTACACCCACCAGTGGAATAAAGACGAATGACCCGTACACCCACTAGTGGAATAAGGTGGAATTACTCATGACCCGCACACCTACCAGTGGAATAAGGAGGAATTACTCATGACCCGTAGTGCACCCACCAGTGGAATAAGGAAGAATTACTCATGACCCGTAAGCCCACCAGTGGAATAAGGAGGAATTACTCATGACCCGTACGCCCACCAGTGGGGATAAGAAGGAATTACTCATGACCCGTACACCCACCAGTAGAATAAGGTGGAATTACTCATGACCCGTACACCCACCAGTGGAATAAGGAGGAATTACCCATGACCCGTAGATCCACCAGTGGGATGAAAAGGAATCCTGCATTAACAGGGGCATTTTCCTGCATTTCAGTATATTCATAATTTTTAAAGATAACTGTTTTTTATATTTGGGCAATGCTGCCAACATATTGGGTATGCTGGTAGCTGGAGCATTTAGACTGGTATAAGTGTATTATCATAGGTCATCGCAGCTAGTATAGGTACATTCCAAATATTTTTTAGTACGTAGTGTATGTAACTAGTAGTATTTAGTAGTAGTTGTTATTATTGTCCTTTAAAATTACTGAGAAAGTGAAATTACTGGGCAAATGAGACTTTATGATCTGATCACTCAGTCTAGTAATCTGATTATTAGACTGGGTGATGTGACGTGCGCAGTGCAGTGTCACGCGAAACTATTGTTTTAAAGTTCCGGGTGACACTGCAACTGTTATGGGCGGCCGTGTCACTTAACATCAGGTAAACGACTAGCTCGTCACGTCATTCAATCACATAAAAAAAAAACTCTTGACAACTATTTATTAGTTAAGAGATTACAGGCAATAAATTTATAATTTTTTAAAACTTAGTTAGCTAATTTAGTCAACTATTCAGTCTTCATTTTAGTTAAGTACTTTTACTTGCGTTGGCATAGTAAAATTAAGTTTAACTTCGTCCTAACGCGGGGTCGTTATTATAGTCGTTTGGTCTTTAACAATTAGCGGTTACTGGTAAACTGGCACAACTGCTACTATACCTACCATTTTATTAGCACTTAAACCGTCGAAGTCAAAGTTAAGACGGCAACAAAACCGTAACGTATACTAGTGGAAAAATTCCACCATGAAAGTCAAAACTGGAATGTCAATGTCATGTTCAATACTCGAAGATATTTGCCCCTAATTTTGCTGCTTCGTGATCAGTAAAATTGTAGCAGTGTAATTTTTTGTGGAAATGTGTTCAGAAAAAGGAAGAAATGGCTGGAATTTTACCCTCCATGTAAAGGCATAAAGAACTTTTTCAATCCGTATCCCTCTTCATACTAACTGGAATTAGAATGGTATTTTATCAATTCTATGATTAAAATAACTACAAAGTGTATTCTGTTTTGTGTGCGTGTAGTAGGTTTTTATTTTTTTATATTGAGTGCTGGAAAGGCATGCTCCTAAAGGTAGGACCCATTTTTAGGGTTCCGTACCTAAAAGTTACAACGGACCCTATTACTAAGGCCGCTTGTCCACCGCACCGTCACCGAGCCGTCACCCGAGAACGAGATGTCGTTATCGAAGTACATTGCTAGTAATGTACGTATCGCCGAAGTAGCCAGACATACATTACTAGTAATGTCACTCCCATCTCGTTACCGTTCTCGGGTCGGTATCGGCAGGCGGTGGACAAGCAGTGTGAGGCTCCGCTGTCTGTCCGTCTGTCACCAGGCTGTATCTCATGAACCGTAAAAGTTAGACAGTTGAAATTTTCACAGGTGTTGTATTTCTGTTACCGCTATAACAACAGATACTAAAAAACAGAACAAAAAATATTTAAGGGAGCTCCCAAACAACAAACGTAATTCTTTTGCTCGTTTACCAGATGAGTCATAGATGGCGCTGCTTTAAATAGTACTGCTACTCAACACAAGATGGCAACGATAGGTAATGGGTACGGGACCCTTCGTGCTCGAGTCCGACTCGCACTTGGCCGGTTATTCTGAGTAAGCTGAATTTTTATTACCCATCGTTTCTACTTCCTCGTTCTTCATCGTTTCCTAGTGGAACGTCACCGAGATAAAATTTTTGGTTGGATAATTTGAATTCAAGTGTATAGGCATACAAAGTCGCTGCTAAAAACCCTTTCAGTGAGTTTGCGTGTCCCAAGCAATTAAAGAAAGCAACACTACCCCCATTACAGAGTGTTTCAGATGTATTCAGTCCCTGCTAACTGTTAGTCGTGTTATAAAATAAGTTACAGTCATAAAATACCACGCTTGGGCATTGCGTGCTGCTCTGTTAGTTTTATTTACTCTAGCATAATAGACCGTATCTTCTTTACTATAAAGACTAAAATATCAATAGACAAGGTAAACAAAACTAGCTATAGGAACCATTCCTAAGTCTAGTCAGAATTCAGAATGTTAGATCCGAAGAGCTTCCTAAAATGAGTTGAATCAAAAACTGAAATTGAACCTGATGTTTTTCAAATTCGATTTACAAACCATAGAAAAGGTTCAGGTTCGAAATTTAAACTTAACATTTTCTTCATCCTGAATGAGATGTTGTGTCATGGGCGGGATGGCTCGACTGCAAACGTGACGCCACCTCGCCGCACCACGGCGGAAGACTTAGTGGATCAGGTCCTACATACCCTCTGCTTCCACCCCCGTGTTAGTAGCGAAATGCGCCGGCATTCCCCCCCTCTCTAAAAAAAAAGAAAAGAAAAGATGATTGTGTATTGTGGAGTACAGTTTAACTACGCTGGGAGTCAATTAATAAAAGAGTATTATCAAATGTATAGTGAAAACACCTTGTACCCTATTAGCATTGGATAATTATGTTTGCTCCATTTCTCAGTGCACAACGGCTCCAAATTTGACTTTGCCTTCTGTCTTTTCCGTTTACTCCAATTCCAAAAACAATGCAAACAAAACGAGTAGAAGAGAAATCAAAATGCGTAACTAAGAGGTGGGCGGGATCTTAAAAGCTCACCAAGCTCTGTCAAATTATGATTAAAAAATCACATTAAAGAAGTTTCACATACGTCTTAAAATGAATAGCTAATTTTAAGCAATCACATTTGTCTACGTAAACTAAACCCATAGGATGTTTATCTTGACGAGATCTGTATCGCTTAAATCGAGCAATTATTCAAATGTTTGCATGTATGTGTAGCTTTAAAGATTAAATCAAGATTTCCACCCATGTTTTGACGTTCTATATAAACGCCCAACATTAGTTTAATATAACTGACAGATTATGCCAATTTGCCGTGGACAAAAAATGTAATGGACACCTCACAACATGCTATAAAAAAGTAAGACTTAAGTCATCGAAAGAAAACAGTTTAAAAAAATTCCTGGTAAACCTTTTTTATTTGTGAATAAACCAAAATGAAGGCACGGAAAACTGAAAGGTAAATAAAATTTTTTAGGCAATTCTGGTGTTCCAAGTTTTATTTTTCTTGTATAATATGCCATGTCTATCAATTCTATCGTCCACGATTTCACTAAACTCCACAGATTATACTGAAATCCGATATATTACTAACACATGAATAAATTCACAATTTATAAAAAAAAGGCGTCACTCTATAACACATTTAGATGTTATCGCTCAGAAATATCGCCACAATATAGTTTGAAATTTGAAAAAACCCGTTCATAAACAGATTTACGAGGCGATATAATTAACTCAGATATTTATTTAAGTTAAAATGTTTAGTTTAAAATGGTAATAATGCATTCAAGATTTTATGGCCGTCGAAATGTTTACGATTGTCATCTACCAAAACGATTGACAAGAAATAATGGGCCATATATCAAACGTAATAGTGTCGATTTCGTAGTGTTTCGTGGGCACGAATAACGTTGTGATTCTTTATCTTGCCACCGTGAAATCGAAAGTTCAGGCCTATCTTAACGTGCCAGCTTCATTTCTAATTACAAAATCGATATTTTATACTTTTTAGGGAGTTTATTCGGTTATGTACTCAGTGGCAGGCGGGTTGTGACCGGGCGACCTCTTTAATGTAGTAGCGTATTTTACTACTTTATTAAAATGTAAATTATAGCAATGCCTCTGACATACATTCAAAGCGGCATTCCAACATACTGTAAATTCTGTTAATACTATAGTTATTCCGGGATTCTTCATATCACGATTCGAAAATCGGAATTTCTATCTTGACACTTTTTCATCATCGTCATCCTGAAGACGTCCACTGCTGAACATAGGCCTCCCCCATAGAGCAGAGCACCACTGCGACCGGCAGCTTGCCTCTTGCATCCACGGTTCCCCACGATATGTCCGTCGTCAGTCTACTTAGTGTAGGTTTTTTGATCCATAGTTCAGTAACCAAAGGTTAAAAATCCTAATTATTTTTTAACATGAGCAGACATGCAAGCTGACGGCCCGCGTGATGGAAAGCAGTTACCGTCGCCTATAGACACCTGCAACACCAGGGGCGTTGCCGATGCGTTGCCTACCTTTTAAGACTCTATTTACCCGACGTTTGAAGTGCCCCATGTTGTAGCTCAACGGAAACACCTCAGAGGGTAGCTCATTCCACATCTTGCAAGTATGTGGCAGAAATGATCTCGTGAAACGGACTGTGCGAGTGTCCATGGGTCCACGAGGTGAGGATTTATTTTATTTATTGAAATAGGTTCGGTGACAGACAATAGGTCGCGTATACATTGGTAATTATAACATCGATGTTAACACAGCTTTGTAAGCTTACACTGAGAAAAAAGACCTTCCGAAATATGGAAGGAATTACCGTCCCTTTTGACTCAGTAGGAAATTTACCTTTCAACTCGGAAGGCTAAAATTGAAAATTATTACCGTCCAAATGTTTCCTTCCAAACAATGTCCTTCCAAGTCTGTCTTCTATTTTGGTGGGTTATACGTACCTTCCGAATTTCGGTCGGAAATTCCTACTGAGTCAAAAGGGAAGGTAATTTTTTGGAAGGTGAATAAAGAACGGTAAATTTTGGGAGGACATAGAGCTTTGTTTCCTTCTACTATGCTTACCTTCCATTTATTCCTGCTGAATTAAGACAGAAGGTAATATGAAAGGACGGTAATATTCTGGAAGGTTAACGGGGTTAATTTCCTTCTAGATTTGGATGGCGTACTTGGTCGGTAAATATAAATGACCTTCCAATTCTAGAAGGTAAAGGTATAATATTACCTACCTAATACGAAGGAAAACCCAGAAGGCTTTTGCATTTTCCCCCCATTTCAGAAGATAAATACCGAAGGTAATCGGATATAATAGAAAGGTAATTTTAGATTTTCCTTCCTATTTATGAACTACCTTCCTACGACGAAGGAAAAAGAGGTGGGTATTTTAGCATTATTCTTCCAGTTTAGAAGTAATTACCTTCTCAAAACTCAGTAATCCGCTCAATCTAGAAGGTAAATACCGAAGGTAATCGGATATAATAGGAAGGTAATTTCAATATTTTCTTTCTAATTTATGAATTACGTACATACGACGGAGGAAAGAGCGGTGTGTATATCAGCATTATCCCTCCAATTTAGACGTGTTTACCTTCTTTGAATCAGTGATTCCCCCCAATCTAGAAGGTATCTACGGAAAGTAATTGGGTATTAATAGGAAGGTAATTCAAGTATTTTCTTCTAATTTATGAACTACCTACCTACAAAGAAGGAAAAGCGGTGTGTAGGTATATCAGCATTATCCTTCCAGGTTAGATGTGTTTGAAAGGATAAAGGTTGCCTTTGTTCATCGATGAAACACAGCAGCGGCAGGCAACACTGTCGCGGCAACAGTGACGCTGAACCTATCTTCGTGTCGACGCATTGAATTTGTATGAAGATAGGTATGTCGACACTGTCGTCTGATGTCGCGTGTGTGTTTCATCGGTTTTAGAAGGCAACTTTAGCTGATAAGGCCCACCGCATTTTCTTCATCGTAGTTAGGTGTTTTATAAATTAGAAGTCAAATACTGGAATTACCTTTCTATTAATACCACAATTAGCTTCGATATTAACCTTTTAAATTAGGGGGTTCACTGTGATTCGCAGGAGATACCACAACTAAGTTGGAATGATAATAATTCTGATAAATATAGCCACCGCTTTTCCTCCGTCGCAGTTAAGTATTTCATTAATTAGAAGTAAAATACTGAAATTACCTTTCTATTAATGCCCAATTAATTACCTTTAGTATTATTCTTCTAGATTAAGGGGTCACTGTGATTCTCAGAAGATGCACATCTAAATTGGAAGTATAATAATGCTCATTTAGCCATCGTTCTTCCTCCGTCGTAGTTAGGTAATTCATAAACTGGGAGGAAAATCTTTGAATCGCCTTGGTGTGATATCATCCAATTACCCAGTTATCTTCGGTATTTAGCTTCTATATACGTGGTATTATGAACCGAGGAATATGAAGGAAGTATACACTTCTGAAATTAAAAAGAAATGCATATGTCAGCGCTGAAGGGATATAAAAATGAAATATTAACAAAAACAAAATAAATAAATGAAAGGGTTTATTTAAATTTTTAACCTTACTTTTACTGACACAATTATTGAACTTTAACTAAATTATTTTCTGAAAACAGGCCATAAAAAAACAATTTGTATTATTGTCATAATATTATATTATTATGTCACATTATTTATATGAAATCTGGTTGTAAGAAATCTGGTTCACCACTGTTTTAATCAATTTCCAATGCGACGTTCCAAAGTTAGTGCGTAGTTCGATTGGTGCCAGCGCCAGACCGCTTGATCTAAAAAAAAATAATAATTTAAAGACCCAAAAAGCTCGATCGGTCCAACGATATTAATGAACAGCACAGCTGAGCACCTCAGACTAGGGAACACAGCACCGATAGTTCGAATTAACACACGAGAGGTTCACATAACACAGTCACTGGAATTGCCGCTTGCTCTCACGCACGAGAACGCGCCACTGCACTGATAGGGCTGACCCACCAGCCAACCGACCACTGATTCACTGACTGACCAAGTGACTAGTTGACCACCCCCACGCACGCCGGCCGCCCGCTCCGCCCAGTGTTGCCAATGCATTCTTAAAACAGCTGTACATATTTTAAGGAAAGATAATCACGGACGACGACGACGGGCCGTGTCACTTCTAAAAGTTGTAGTTATTATAATATGAATTTACATAGGCAATAGAGTAGGTAAATTGCATTATTTCTATAATTTGTTCACATAGCACTTGTGTCGCATCTTAAAGTTTCTTGGTTCTGTTGCTAGTCTTATAACAAGATAGAATGGCAATTGCAAAACAATACTGAAATGGAAAAAAGGTGTAAGTACTTAATTAAGTAGGTATATCAAGCAAAAAAGCTTTTGATATTTTAGGTAAGCGTACATTTTCACTAGAAAATAAGTGCAAAACGCATATTTTGCATCAATGTCATTCAATGATAAATGGCGCTAGCTACCTAAACCACAGAATAAATATAGTACAACCTAAACTAATTACTTATTAACCTATGGTACAATACAGAGCTAGGGTCTATCCTATTTATATTACCTACATAGGGAAATAATCTAACGTGGCTACAGAAGCCTGTGTCGTGGCAATGCTTAGTGTTTTAATTTTCCATCCACATAAATTACTTTTTTATATTTGTCAACAGATTAATAGGTAAGTACCTATCAAAACGATTTATTAGGTAGGAACTTAAATAATTGATGAAACCTATTTGATCACAAATGATCTATTTTTCTGTTATGTTTTGATTTTAATGTGGATCGTCACAATGGAAGAATACGCGTCGTGTTGACAATAGTTATCAAACTACCAGAAATGTGTCTGACAAGCTGGCAACACTTCGATGCAAGCAAAATTACAGAATGGAATTCGGAAGGAAAGTTCAGAAGGATTGTTTTAAAAAATGATTCAAAAAGCGACTGTATCAGCTAAATATCTTGGTGAAGAAAAGAACCGACCAAGTACGAGTCGGACTCGCGCACCAAGGGTTCTGTACCACAAAAGGATCGAGTTTCAGTTCGGGAGTAGAAATACACTGCAAAAAAAACATAAACAACATAACGCGACTTTCCCAGGCGGTCACCCATCCAGGTATAACTGACAGCGCCCGACGTTGCTTAACTTCGGTGATCGAACGAGACTTTTAGCACGAGCCCAACTCGCATTTGCCGGTTTGAAGTATTTGTTGTTATACTACACAGAGTGAGCATTATAATCGTGCCAAGTTTGAAGCTTGTATCTATTACCGTTTTTGAAATATGAAAAACACTTAAAAACGTTTAAAAAATCACGCTTGTATGGGAGCCCCCTTAAATATTTATTTTATTCTGTTTTTTAGTATTTGTTGTTTTCCCTCCAAGTATGATACCTCTAATTTGGATGGTAATTCCTTCCAGCGAGCCTGTCTAATCTGTTCGCTTCTGATGGAACAGTAATGTCACTTTATTTCCCACTAGTTAAGAGGGTAAATATCCTTTAATTTTGGAGGATAAATATGCGTTTTCTTTCTGACACTGTTCCTATCATAAATATAATTGATTTGGAAGGATATTATCACCTAATTTAGAAGGATATTTCTTGCGTTAATCCCTCCAAATATGATGAACATCTAATTTGGATGGTAACTCTTTCCAGCAAGCCTGTCTAATCCTTTCGTTTCTGATAGAAAAGTAGTGCCCCTTTATTCCCTACTAGTTAAGAGGGTAAATATCCTTCAATATTAGAAGGTAAATATGCATTTTCCTTCTAACACTGTTCCTACCGAAAAATTATAATTGATTTAGAAGGATGTTCCTTGTGCTTGTGTTATTCCCTCCAAATATGATACATCGAATTTGGATGGTAATTCCTGCCAGCAAGCCTGTCTAATCCTTTCGCTTCTGATGGAATAGTAATGTCACTTAATTTTCCACTAGTTAAGAGGGTAAATATCCTTCAATATCGGGGGGTTTACCTGTGTTTTCCATCCGACAACTTTCCTACCTAAGAGTTCCAATAAATTTGGAAGAACATTAACATCTGATTTGGAAGGATGTTTCTTGTGCTGTTCCCTCCAAAAGTGGGACATCTCATTTGGATGGTAATTTCTTCAAGCGAGCCTTTTTAATCTTTTCGTTTTTGATGGAATAGTAATGTCACTTATTTTCCAACTACTTAAGAGGGTAAATATCCTTAAATATCGGGGGGTTAGCTGCGTTTTCCTTCCGACACTTTTCCTACCTGAGAGTTCCAAAAAATTCGAAAGGACATTAACATTTAATTCGGAAGGATGTTTCTTGTGCTGTTCCCTCCAAATGTGAAACATCTAATTTGGATGGTAATTCCTTCCAGCGAGCCTTTCCAATCCGTTCGTTTTTGATGGAACAGTAATGTCACTTTATTTCCCACTAGTTAAGAGGGTAAATATCCTTCAACATCGGGAGGTTAGCTGCGTTTTCCTTCCGACACCTTTGGATTTGAATTCGGAAGGACATTAATATCTAATTTGGAAGGTAATTCCTTCTAAGCCATCCGGCTAATCCTTTTGTTTCCGGTGGAATAGTGGTGGATATTTTCCCATCGAATAATGCCCACTATTTTAGAAGGATATATTTGGGAGGAATTATTATAATCCATCCTTATTTAGTAGGAGTATTTCGCTGGAAGGAATTTCCTTCTTGGTTAATTCCTTCCAACAAATTTCCTTCCTTTATGTTCTTCTGTATTAGACGGATAAAATTCATTACCTTCTAAATTTCGGTAGGAATTTAGCAGTTCCCCGATTCGGAAGGTAATCGGTGGAAGGAAAGGACCCAATTATGGAAGGAATCGGTTTTAAAAGGTAAAATTCGGAAGGTAAAGGATGAAATTTTTCTCAGTGTAGTATCAAATTATAACCGTACACAACTTAATTAAAGAAATTTTTGACACTATGTTCTCACACTTCACACTAATTTTATAAAGGCGAAAGTTTGTGTGTATGTGTGTATGTTTGCTACTCTTTCACGCTCTAACAGCTGGACGGATTTGAATGAAATTTGGTATGGAGGTAGCTTATACCCTAGATTAAAACATAGGCTACTTTTTATCCCAATAACGGGAACGGTTCCTGTAGGAACGCGGGTGGAACCGCGGGGCGCTGCTAGTACCTAAATAAAATGTGTTACATTGATATGTTAAGTATAAGTAAGTGTAATATAAAATTTATTTAATTATATTATTGATAGCAAGTTTAAAAGGTGTAAAACTACATGAAAACATGTCTCTGGGATTGCATGTCATTGGTTAGAATTTGTTAGCATTTTTAATCATTGGTTACCTCACCTACGGATAAAAACCCACCTTTAGTGTGGGCGCAGTTATAGTTCAAGTACAAGTCCAACTTCTGCTAAGTTGATTTTGATTGTCTCTTCCTATGGCTGGGAATGGCCATAAAGATATAGGTAAACTTGGAGTCCACACTACGTTTTTGATCCCTTAACCATCGGCATAATTACTCGCTGATTATCTCCCACAGCGTTTTAAGATTGTCAATACCGTAGATCACATAAGAGAGAGAGAAAGAGGAGAAGAGAACCCAATGAAAAGAAATTTTAGAATAAGACACAAAAAAGAAACATTTTTTATTAAAAACTCACAAAAATTAGTTACAAGAGTAATACCTACACACAATTAAGTAGGTACAGTATTTAAGTATGAAAAGAAAAATAAAAAGTGTAGATATATAGATACAGTGGTGTTGAAAAGGGCTTAACTCAGCATTCATGCCGGTGTACTCAACACCTGGCGCTGATTTTCAGTTAAACCCTTTGGTCGACGGGTAAGGTATAGTTGTCAGGTGACCATAATAAAAACAAACACAAAAATAAAACTTATAATATTTTTTAGTTTATAGGAGTCTTGACTCCAGCTTTATCCTAGAATACTAACATCTTGACTATTCTAGTATAATTGCTACCTACTGTTGACGCTCAAGCGTTAGACGTAATTTGTATCAATATTGATTGACAAAGTATAAATTATTAGTAAACAAGCTTAACCTTTTCAAATTCAACTTTGACGGAGGACCATTCATAAATACTAATTAACGCCGTTTATATAAACTTCTCGGAAAATGTAAGTAGATCTTCAATAAAATGAATCAGTCTGTTTGTTGAGAAATTCTGTCAGTTTGTTTCAGAGATTCGTTGACTTATTTCTTAATTAACTAGATTTACGCGGTGCAGGCTGCAAGTTTTACAATTACAAAGTAACAAAACACTAGTGTATTGTTAGTTTTGCTTTGATCTGTACTGTTTTTATACTTTTTGTGATCTATCACTTAGATCCTTTGTTTTAGATCTCTAGATAAATCATACATTACTTAGGTGGTAGGACTTTTCTGCAAAGTTCGTCTAGGTAGGTACCACCGCTTTGCCAGTTATTCTGCCGCCAAGCAGTAGTGTGCAAGCACTACTGTGTTCCGGTTTGAAGGGCATTGTAGCTAGTGAAATTACTGGGCAAATGAGACTTTATGATCTGATCACTCAGTCTAGTAATCTGATTATTAGACTGGGTGATGTCTCAGGATAACGTGCGCAGTGCAGTGTCGCGCGAAACTATTGTTTTAAAGTTCCGGGTGACACTGCAACTGTTATGGGCGGCCGTGTCACTTAACATCAGGTGAACGACTAGCTCGTCACGTCATTCAATCACATAAAAAAAAAAAAACATTGACATACAACCCTCATTTTAATTCTCTAGATAAACCATACTTTGACAAAAACGCCTAGTTTAAATCTTTAGATAAACCATACTTTGACACACATTCCTCATTCCAAATCCCAGATAATCCATACTTTGACAAACATCTCTAATTTTAAATCTCTCGATAAACCATACTTTGACAAACATACTATACATTTATAAACAATACTTTTATAAGGAATTTAAAAGAGCGCCAATTTTATATAGATCATCAATAAAAAGAGCACCTTTATAAATATTATCATCGTCATCATCAGACGGAAGGCGTTGAACTTCTCCCATAAAACGCCACTTTGACCGGCTACTTGCCTCGCATCTAACGGTAACGGCTACCTGCGGCTTTGACCAGCTCGTCGCTCGACCTAGTAAGGGGGACCATACTGCGTTTTTCGGTGCGTGATAGCCATTCTAGAACTTTTTCTAATACAATGAGACAAAAAAATATTACTTCTACATGCTGAGAAAGCCTTAGCTTGTATGTAGGCGTTACAACTCAGTAGCAATGATGTACACGGCACTAAACAGCGCAATTATCGATTATCGATAAAACAAGCAAACTCTATAGCTACAATACCGATAAGTATCCATCTCTAAAACGATACCTTCCGAATTTGAATACCGAATGAAATAAAAGCGTTTCAAAGGTTCGAAAGGGAAGGCGTGACATTTCGGCTGAATTTTAAGAGGTACGTATAAAATATTAACCCTTTTTGCTTCGGCATCCGGGGGTGGGAGATGGGAATCGTACCTGCCAGAAGCGTATTTAGGGTTCAGAGTTGGGGGTGTCATGCAATCAATTATGAGTTTAGGGTATAAACACGCTCAGTTTAGAACGGAGACTGCGTTACAATTATTATCATGTTTAAGTATTATTCAGCTAAAATATCGAGTTAAGTAGGAAATATTTATTTAATGTCGAAAATTTACTATTAGTAGGTAAGTATGTACGATAATTGCAATGTTAGAAGAAAGTATAAGTAAAAAAATGTTTTAATAAAAAAATTTTGGTACGTGTGCGATTGTGTCACTTGTTTAAGTAAGTTTCACGATGTACTTACCTGACCCAAACCAACCATCACCATTTTAGATCCACTTCAATAAATTGTGCTACTTTAATTAGTGTTCTTTAGCGAGCGGAAAATATTTTATTTTGCTGGTAGCAATCCTGCTAGCATCATGAGTGGAAACCGTATTTAAATATCAGTGGGTAGAGAATTTAGTTAAAAATGAATTCTGCTTATTTGAGCCCCTATTCCCCCCCGCCCTGATTACGTCCACGATCCGTACGGAATTTACGTTCAGATTTCTGAAGGATTCGTGATACGAATGTAATGCTAGACGTATTTTTTTGGGACCGAGCTGCGTGATATCTTTGAAGATGAAATGATGTGGTCAAATACACGACGGGTGGCTTTTAGATTCTGGTTTTATAGTAGGGATGAGATGTAGTAGGGTGTGTGTTCACTTTAAATGTAGATACAGTGTGCTACATGTTATTATGATCGAATGCGCCATCTGGTTTGTTATTATATCGGTGAATGCATTTACAAATTGAACTCTCTTATTAACTTCTGCTTTTCTAATAGTACCTACTTTAAGATTAAAGAAAACTTTGTATTTAGATTTTAATTTAACGTTACTTTTGCCCTATTTTGATAAATTTCTGTTGTGAGAGTGAAAATATAAATCATTATAAATTTAACTAGGTACTGAGAATAGACGGATTGTGGACAGAATCAAAACGCATGTTGTCATTGACTGTACATGGATTTGACCAATAACGTATTTGGCAAATTTAATAATTGGACAAAAAGACGATTTGACGAAATACCGATTTGACCAATATCGAATTTGACGAATTGCCGATTTGACGAATATCAGACTTGACCAATGTCGTTCAACCCAATATTACCTATCCATAATTTTTATTACTTTTAGGCTTCGATCAGTGTATTCCTGATCGAAGCTTTTAGGTGTAAAATGGGTTGAAAACGAAATGCAGCCAAAAGTAAGACCCCCGGATGTGTGAGATTTCAAATTCTGTTCGTGATATTTTTTTTCTATGAATTAAGATTAATCTGTAGGCATAACGTGACGCCAGAAACAGGCCCCTGATGCTTTTATAATTATAATAACTTTCCAGGTGGAATCGACAAAATTAATTTCGATAATAATAAACAGAATTAAACGGAATTATCCATCTGAAAACAAGGAAATTCTGTACATTTTAAAATTAAATCCGGGGACAGGAGTTAATTTGGAAAGGGACCGCGATTAAATTTTATATAATTTCGTGACCCGTAGGAGTATATAAAGGGGTAAGAAGGTTTAAACTTCGTTTAAAATGTGCGCTTGTCATCAAAATTAAAAATACTAAGTTGGAGCGAAATTTTAGCATTAGCACCTGAATATTTACGCAATAAAAACTTAATTAAAAAAAGGAGTATAACAATCCTGGACCCTAACTAGGATCCCCTGTATCTAGGAACCCAGGAACTACGAGGACCATGCTCCCACAACACACACACATAGAACAAGTATTTGCGCTTTTTTTATGTGCACAAATACTTGTCCTGACGCGGGAATCGAACCCGCTGCCTCCAGCTTATGAGCCAACCTGCTCAACCACTACACCACAGAGGCTGTCAATAATGAATGAGCCTACGTTTGACTACATCTAACCTGATGGTAAGCGACGATGCAGCCTAGGGTGTAGCACGTAGTTTCATAAGGTACCTCTCAGACCCAGGTTATAATTATTAGGAAACCAGAGCAAATTCTATTCCCTAGCAGGGTTCTAATTCTGTATGACCACTCTACGATTCCTTATTTCGAAACCACGCGAATTCCTTGTCGTACATAAGAAATCTGCAAAAATCTACTCTCTATGAAATTCCATAAATAATGTAACAATACGTAAAGGTACGCATCAAATTAACAATTTCAACACAAATTTGTTCATCGAAATTAATTCGTATTATTACAAAACTGGCATCAATACTGTGACCGTTAAAACAACGATTTAATTCAGATAATATCTAAGGCTTTACGCACACTCTATATATGCTTGTTTACTTTTTTTTCTTATATTTTGGCGCCACGCATAATGTATTTAGCCAGTGACAGGTATTGTAATTTTTCATCGTGTTATAGAATATTTCACGTTGAAGTCAAGTCTTAGTCACAGTCTGGGTAGTCATAGTCCAGTCTAAGTCTTGCCCTAGTAAAGTGGTGGCAACTTTACACAACACGAAAAACTACGTTTCACCACATTATACCACTTGCCCACACTCAGTAAAACGCCACCAATTTTAAACATTAAGACTGGAAAAAGCACAAGTTTTGTAAAATACTACAATACAGCGATGTGAACTTTGCCGTGTTTTCCGCCATAACTCCTCTATGCGTTGCATCGGTCACTGTACAGGTTGTGGCAACTAACATAAAGACGTGTGTTAATTCACTGTGAGATATATAACCATAAATATAATTTTTAATTTTTCACAACAACAACGTGACCGAAACACGAAAGCGCAACCAAATTAAAAACATACATATTTTTTGTGACAACATTTCAGATTTTTGACTGCCAATTTTTTGCTTTTATTAAAAGTACTTCCACCACCTAATTCCACCATCTCCCTTTCACCATCGGACGACAAGACGTACCTACAGCTACACGTCATCCATTTACGGTTGATGTTCCTTCGATTCGCACAAAGCGGTTTGACTCGACATTTATAATCCGAGCAGCGAAGGAATGGAACACTTTACCAGCGTCTTTGTTTCCCGATAAGTACAATCTGGAGCTCTTCAAGTCGCGAGTGAATAGGTATCTTCTAGGCAAGCATGTACCATCGTAGACCGCGTCGTCACTTTCCATCAGGTGAGATTGGAGTCAAATGCGGGCCTATTTAGTTATATACAAATACTTGAAAAAATATAAAAGAAAGTATTTTTTACATACCAACAAGAGAATTAAAAAAAATGTCTATTAGCTAGAAGTCAGAAGGGGAAAAATAACCTTTACGCACAAGTCATCAAGTAAAACGTCTCGAACGTGCGTCAGCTCTAGCTTACAATTTAATTCAAAATATTATCTAAACGGCTTCTACTACAAGACAAGTCGATATTCGTTATCGGTGGTAGGAAATCCGCGATACATAATTAATGGGCAGTCCCTTCGTATGGTAATCGAAATTCAGTGTTTGACCCTCCGAAAGTTTGCGGGTGTTACCACAGGTTGTCGAGAGAAACTCACTAGTGTTTCACTTGGCAACCCGGATTTTTCGTTCAGTGACCGCGTAGTTCGTTTTCCCGGAAAAGTTTACACTGGTTCTAATTTGCCTGTGGTTTGAGGTAATTTAAAATGGTAATGTTAAATGTAATTTTCTTAATACTTTAAATGTATCTAAGTTTTTCGGGTCCCAACTTGCAAATAGTTATCTAAAAGATTTGCAAATAAAAATTGTTAAGATTTTTTGCGTAGAACAAAGCATTTCTCATTACTGTGTTTCGGTTTAAACGACATTTGCTGTAGCTAATGAAATTACAGGACAAATGAGACTTATGATCTGATCTCATAGTCTATCATCTTATTATTACAGTGCGCAGTGCGGTGTCACGCGAAGCTTTATAATTTAGAGTTCCCAGTGACAACTTTTATGGGTAGCCCTGACGCTTAACATCACGCGAACGACTGGCTCGTTACGTCATTTATTGTCATAAAAAATAGTAACTGCAAAAACTATCTTTTAGCATTTTTAAAGCAATTTAAAATGTATGCGAAAGAACAACCTCCAGTATTTTAATTTAAAAAAAACCTACCACTATAAATAATTTAATAAAATTTTACGTACAATACAAAGTTTACGGCCGTTCATAAAACAGAAATATCCAACTTAATTTCAACTATAATTCTATGCAGTTTTAATGCCACCTTTCTGCGGGATTTTTCATATACCCGGAGTTATTTTAGTCCGCAATAAAACAATATCCCATTTCTATTGAGGATCAATAATTTCGGTTAGTAGCTTCATTGACGTAATTGTACGGAAATAGGTCGAACACTACGATTGTCTAATTAATGATTAATCTGTGAAACTGGTAGGTGGACCTACCTAACTATAGCACATTTACACACACTACTAAATAACAGGGCTCTATGGCCTTGTTGTTGGTCACTAGAGCACAAAATAGTAACTAAAGTGAGTGGAGTGATTATACAATGTGCCCGGTTACCGGTGTCGGAGCCTTGAGGGGGTAAAATATGGTTAATTTTATCGACTAATCACTCCCCCATAAGTACTTTTTTGCCCACCATAGAAATATGGTAGCCATTTCGTTATTATCGGCATAGAAGGATGAGTACTTGTACTAATTTAGCCATAGCTTCTGATCTAGATGTGCTAGAATCACAAAAGAAGTCTCATTTGATCGAACATGTAGACAATATTTTTTTTTATGTGATTGAATGACGTGACGAGCTAGTCGTTCACCTGATGTTAAGTAACACGGCCGCCCATAGCAGTTGTAATAAATCAATAGTCAAGATTTTTCAAGTTTTGTTTTACAAAAGGTCAAAAAAATGCTTTAGTAAAAAATTTGCAATTTTTTTGTGTACTTTTAACATTATTAGCCTTTTATTATTTTAAAACGATAGCACAGGATGTTGTCTTATTAAAAAATATTTTTTTCTATGGTGGGCAAATAAGCACCTATGGGGGGTGATTTGTCGATAAAACTAACCAAGTTTTACCCTCAAGGCTCCGACACCTGTAAACTTGGCACATTATATATAAGTTGCACTACTAGCTTCTCAGATTCATCATTAATTAGACAATCGACTGTTAGGTGTATTTATTTATTTATTTTATTTTATTTTATTTTATAGGTGCACATAACAGATCATAGAAAATACTAAACACAACAACATGATTTAGAAATGACATTATGAACAATTCTATAACCCAATCAAACATTATATTATACAGTCCAAAGTGTTCTTTGTAGTAGGTAGTGTAGCTAGTTTAGTTTAGTTTAGCTTAGTATAGTTTAGTTTAGTTTAGTTTTTATTATTGTAGTAGTTAGCTTGAGTAATAAAGGCAATTTGCCCGTTAAAAAAAATCAAACATGCACTCTGCCTGTATTAGAATACGTTGTGGAGCTTAGCTAATTCGCGGACATTAACTGTCGAAGTTCGATCATTAAAATCGGGGCATGGTATATAGTTTACTAGGTGGTAGGACTTTTCTGCCAAGTTCGTCTAGGTAGGTACCACCGCTTTGCCATTTATTCTGCCGCCAAGCAGTAGTGTACAAGCACTACTGTGTTCCGGTTTGAAGGGCATTGTAGCTAGTGAAATTACTAGGCAAATGAGACTTAAGAACTGATCTCACAATCTAGAAATCTTTTTTAGAGTGTGTGATGTTTCAGGATGACGTGCGCAGTGCTCAGTGTCACGTGAGACTTTAATTTAGATTTCCGAGTGACACTGCAATCTGTAATGGGCGGCCGTGACGCTTAACACCAGGTGAACGACTAGCTCGTCACACCATTCGTTTACATAAAAAAAAGTAAGTAGGTAAGTAAGTAAGCCATGATGGACCATAATATTATACATACCCTCATAAACTAGTGTCAAACTGCTTCTTCGTCTTGCACTTCAGTATAGATGCAGTGTAGTCCAGATAGTCGATAAAGACATGTTTTATCCTGTACCTAGTTTGCATCTCACCCCGAGACAATAAGGGTAGTCACCCCTAGGGGCAAGGTTATTGACATGCGGTGAGCATGTCTATAAATTGTTAGTTCTCTGATCGATTTGTCTGCAGTTTGTAATGTAACGTTCTTTATAACTCTACAAGTCTCGGTATTGAATTTTATATGATCTTTGTATTGTTTTCTTTCTATAGGTAATCGAAGTCTTGATTGACTAAGGGCATCTGCTGGTACTTCTATGCATGGTTGATTTTTCTTAGTACATGCGTCATAGTTTTGTGGGGTATCTTTTATAGGTAGGGAATGTTAGATTATACTTTTTTAATATTATGTTCAAGCAATACTTTAAGTCGTATTAATAATCTTCTTATTAATTTTTATTTAGTTTAATGGTGCTGACTTAATGATACTGGCCTGAATCTGACAATAAATCCAGACGATCAATAAGTAATAGATAGCCCGCTGCGCATTTTTAGTTTTGAGCTAAGAAGGGCTTATAATACCTGCTAACCTGTCATTTGTTTTTTTAGAGTAAAGTGACACTGATTAGAGAAAAAAAAACAATTGAAGTATAGGTAGTATTAAGACTCTATTAGTAAAGTTCGTCTAGGTAGGTACCACCGCTTCGTCAGTTATTCTGCTGCCAAGCAGTAGTGTGCAAGCACCACTGTGTTCCGGTTTGAAGAGCATTGTAGCTAGTGAAATTACTAAAAACATTGTGGGAAAATGAGACCTTATGATCAGATCTCACAGTCTAGTAATTTTATGACTAGACTGTGTGATGTCTCAGGATGACGTGCGCAGTGCAGTGTCACGCGAAACTTTATTGATTTAAAGTTCAGAGTGATACCGCAATATGTTATGGGCACCCGTGACACTTAACATCAGGCGAACGACTAGCTCGTCACGTCAATCGTTTACATTAAAAAAGTCATTAATGCGGAATGTAATGGTTATGGGCCAGCGTAGCCCATTCTAAATTACGGTCAAAATCATTTTACCCCATCACCAATACTTATCGATCTTTGAAACTCATTACAAATTTAAAGGGTAAAACCATGGACCATGGACCATAGTTTAATGGACCGTAAACCCTGGAGCTCCATCTTACAATGCCAACTCTATATCGGTCAACTTATCCTTTCCTATGCTATACAATAGAGATACCCTTCTATTAGAGTGAGATTATTATATCTGAAGTTTCAGCGTTTACTGTTATAGGGTAGAATCGAATAATAGGGATGAGAGAATCATTATACTTGGTATCCGGAAAGGTTCAATGTATCCGGAGAGTTTTGTAGTATCTCTACGTGAAAACGGGGATAAATTCAAACTAACTAACATAATCATTTTAGGTTTGAGTAGCTATCGTTAGTATGTTCAAAGTCACGCAGCGAACTATGGAGAGAGCTATGCTCGGTGTTTCCTTACGAGATAAGCTCTGGAACGAGGAGACCCGCAGGAGAACTAAAGTGACCGATATAGCTCTTAGAATTAGCAAGTTGAAATGGCAATGGGCAGGCCGCTCGCCGCTCGTAGAACTGAAAACCGATGGGCAAGAAAGGTTCTCGAGCGGCGACCACGAACCGGAAGACGCAGCGTAATCTGGCCCCCCACTCGGTGGACTGATGATCTGATGAAAGCCGCGGGGAGCCGATGGATGCAGAAGACGAGCAGCCGCTCAAGGTGACGCGCTGTGGAGGAGGCCTATGTTCAGCTATGGACGGCTTAAGGCTGTTGATGTTGATGATGATGATGAGGTATCGTTAGTACTATAATACAACTACGCTTTGATTTAGGACATTTAACACCCACCAAAACCCCTGACAAAAAACACCCAATCAAAAAAACTATAGTTCACTACAAAGCTGCCGCGGTTTTATTTGCTATTTCCCTGAGATTCTGCAGGTATTATTAATTTTTATGTCATGCTAAAAACGCAAGAAACAGCGAAGTAATGCGTAAAATTATTATCTTTTTTTCCAACTACCCTAAAATTTATGCTTTAAATAGAACTGGTTGTTTATTAACTTTGTTAAGTATTGTTAGTTTTAAGAGGCACCCTCAGCCTACAAAACCTTAGTTAGTTTTTTTCTTAGATTCATTTGTAACTTAGACGCTAACGCTAAGTCTTGCAAAAATGTATTTTTATGTTAATAAAGAAATTTTAAAATCAAATCAAATTCAATCAAAAGGTTTTAGTCAAGCAATCTCTGTGTAACATACTTAGTCTTTGTAAGGCTTGGAAACCGGGTTAATTTTCGAACCGGTTAACGCCTAAGTACATAGGGAACTTTACTTTTCGGTTTCGTTCTACCGAAACCTCTATCACACGGTTTTTGGTTAAAAAGGTTCGTAATAAAGGTTTCGTTCAAAAAACCGGTTTAGAACGGTTTTTGCACGCAGTGTTTTACAGTATCATAGATCGAGTCGCAACAAACGCACATGCGGTTATCATTGGTCGCACAAACTGGAATACTACATAGTACAAAATATATTTTAACAATCAAGCCTTGCGTGCAGGCAGGATAAAGGTTTGGTAACTTTGTTAATCTAATATTTAATTTTCATTAGTTTTTAAGTGTCTAGCTCCATATATTACGAACATCAATTATAAAATTGTCTACGTATAACGATTTGTGTGATCTCACCTCGTTCATACAGACAACCGGTGTTTACTTCTTCATTATACTCTTCTGATAAACCTAATTTACTGATTGAGAAATGTCAACGGCAACGCGACGCTTGGACGCGAGTACTTCGTGGAATTAACCGGTTAATAAAGGTTTTTATAACGCTCTTTTAACAGTTTCACTCCGAACGGAATATACGCTTAAACCAGTTTTTACCGGTAAAAAACCGGTAAATTGGAAACCGGTTCCAAGCTGTTTAGCAGACTGCTATCCAGATTTTTGCATCAAATTGGTTCAACCATTAAAGCGTGAAACTCAAAAAAAAAAAAAAAAGTTAAAACAAAACAAAATTTCACAAAAAAAAAGTGATACAGGTTTTTAGGCGCATTGAAAAAACCCTGTATAAGCAGGGAGTATAAATAGAATACATGTTTTCAGTGTTTTGTTTGTGTGCCTTTCTTTTTAAACTAACTACCACAATAATAAAAACTAATAAACTAGCTACACTATCTACTACAAAGAACATTTGGACTGTATACTAGCCGCGGTGGCCTATAGACAGTCCGAATGCTGCAGCCCACTACCCGTAGGTAGCGTACCCAACATGCTGGCAGCATTGCCTCGTTGAATTGCAATGCTGATTCACTGAACCAAATATGTGCCAGCATTCTGGTCACGCGTCACATCAACCAGGCGCTCTAATAAGCTTTGGAAAACGCGATGAGCTCCCGGTCCCTACGGACTCAGGGTCTCAACACCAAACGGCTCAAAAAGTAACCACCACTGAGATTTCTATATTTGCGCCGTTTTAGCTGCTCAACTGAATTAGCCGCGGTGTCGGCCCTAAATTGTGTCTCGGGAAGATGTGACGGTGCCATAGTATCGACACAAGTAGCGTCACACTAAAGGCCGCCACATCTTCCAGGGAACCAGTCATATCATACCTCACATTCTTCATAATTTTCCGTATTTAATTTCCGGCCAAAAATTTCATCCCATCCCTTTTCAGACCTTTCGTAAAAGGAGCCGTAATAGTAATGGACATTTTGCTAATTATTATTAGCGGTGCGTTACGGAGAATGTTGTTAAGATGTTCTGTCGAGGATTAGCCGGATAGAGTTCATATAGGGTTTACGACGTAGGGTTATGAAGATGGAAATTGTTATGCACTCGTAAAGTGAATTTTAGTATGTGTTTACGAGTTCCGTCTGTGAGAAGGTGAAAGGAAATACAATTATCAGTTTGTTTATCAGAGATGTTTTTCTAGGGAAGAAATTTCTCTATCATTTTTTTATATTTTTTTTTATTGTTTATAGGCAAAGCATTTGCCCACTGTCTCACCTGATGGAAAGCGATAACGCAGTCTACGATGGAACATGCTTGCCTAGAAGATACCTGTTCACTCTCGTCTTGAAGACACCCAGATCATAGTTAGCTGGAAACAAGGACGCCGGCAAGGTCTTCCACTCATTGGCTGTTCGCACTATAGTGCATAGCAAAACGCTTAGTGCGGGTTGATGGAATTTCAACCATATATGGGTGCCGTGTTTTTGTGCGCCTTGATGTCCGGTGAAACAAAGGAGATGGAGGAATAAGATCGTGTAATTCCTTCGCACACTCTCCAAAATGCAGTCTATAAAAAACCAATAAACTGGCAACTTTACGCCGGTGCTCTAAACTGTGGAGCTTAGCTTCCACCAACGCATCATTACCAATGAGTCTTTTGGCTCGTCTCTGAATAGAGTCCAAGGCTTCGAGCTGGTATTTAGCCGAACCGTCCCAGAGATGGCTACAGTATTCAATACAGGAATGGACTTGCGCTACATAAAGGTTTAGGAGCTGTCCCGATGTGAAATACTGCCGCACTTTCCCTAGGATTCCAAGCTTTTTCGCAGCTAATTTAGCTTTGGACTCGATGTACGAGCCGAAGTTGAGACTGGATGTTAGCATAACACCCAGCAACTCAAGGTGGTCTGTTACCGGTACTGACACATCCTGGAAAGTTGGAGATAGTGGGCAAGGGCTCCGTTTTGCAGTGAATATGCACGCTTGGGTCTTACCAGCATTAAACTTGACCAGATTGGCATCGCCCCATTCGGAGACAGCCTGCAAGGTCAATAAACAATTGTCTTCTTAGTTTTTCAGTCTATTGCCATTTGTCGCTAAACCAATGATACATAGGTGATACTTTTAATTTGTAATTTATTAATACATTATATTTATTTGCGCAAAATTAGTTTTCATGTAATCACGTTGAGTAATTAAGCTATTATTGGCAAAAGAACGCAAGATAATTTGAATTTCCCGCGCTAGTGTTACGTTCCACCTCTTTCAGATTGCAGCGTTGACTTAACAGGGATTGTAAGTCTCGCCATTGTTTTTTTCTCTAATCTGTGGTCTCGCCACACTTCGTGACGAATTTATTTTGTGGCAAATGTACAACAACCTCACCCAATTACTACTATGATTATGAATGTCAAAACATTAAACGCGTGTTTGCCGCCACTGAATTATGATACGAAAGTTAGGGCCTTATAATCACAAGGGTGTTTGATATTCATAGAATCGAGGCAACCCTTATTAGCTAAGAGGATCATAGTCATTTGAATAATCTGCTTTTAGATAAATAGTACGCGAAACTTTTACGTGCATCTGGAGAATTGGAAAATTGGTGGTATTTATGGCCATGCATTACTAGGTGGTAGGACTTTTCTGCAAAGTTCGTCTAGATTTGGCCGCTTTGCCAGTTATTCTGCCGCCAAGCACGAGTGTGCAATCACTACGGTGTTCCGCTGTCGCATTATGTAAAAGTTACAACAGTAGTAGCAAAGCAATAGCAGTAGCAAAGCGACAGCAAACACTTAGCAATCGGACGCAAGATGTCACTGGAAATAGTAAGTCACCCGCCTGTTGCTCGCCTGTCGCTGAACGCACTTTTTGTTTGTCTTCACGTCATAAAAAAATCGATTTGGATGTTGCACGCAGATTGTTTTTACCGGAATCAGCAGAGGGTACTTTTTATACCGGTTTTTTTAATATCTAATAGGCTTTTGCTTGTCCACATTACGTCTGATATTCAATTACAATGTTGTCGACGGTTTCCAAAGAGTTCGTTTGTGGTTCTGGCCAATGGAAACTGCAGTTGAAACTTTTTTAGATCATTGACAGGTTTAAGTACATGTTACATGTGTCACTACACGTGGTCCACCACAGTTCATCTGGCTGTACCAGCCCGGTTAGCACGGACGGTAGACAAAATTATCTTTCCCCTGTATTACTCTACTTGACAAGTAAGCAAGTATGAAGAGAGTAACATGAAACGGGGAAAGATAATTTTATCTACCGTCCACGCTAACCTAACAGGGGCAAGTTTTTGTCCTTGTAGTCCACCTCAAGATAACTGGGGTTTTTATATCTTTCCATGGTCATTTGACCACTGTCTCATCTGATGATTAGTGATGACGGTTGGCGATGGAGCACGCTTGCCAAGAAGATAACGGCTTACTCTGACCTTAAAAACTTCCAGATTAAGCCTCGAGGCGCATTTTAGCATTATTATAATCCATGTGTACCTCATCCCTAAAAAAAACATTTCACGCACTCAACCGCTCGCAAAGACAAACGAGATGGTAAACAACGAATTTCGAGAACAATCTTTTGAGTGGAAAATTTCGCGCCAGAGTCAAGCTTCGTAAACTCATGTGGGACAAGGCCCGAGTAACGATTGTACGGTGAACTTTAACGAGGTGTGGGGACAGAGACGTAGCGGGAAGCGAGTATCATGAGATGGGTTTTTCTCTTTAGATGTTAGCGAAAGCCGAGCTATAAATACATAGCAGTTTATTTCTTAATTAAAATGAATGTTAAAAAAAGTTAGGTTTCCTAGTTTCATTTCGCAACATTATGCTTTAAAAATATTAAATTATTGACCGGGCAACGAAGCGAGTGAAGTCTCTATATCAAATCTAGTTTTCTTTCATTTGTCCGGATAAATGTTGGTACTTCGTCGCATTTTTCAACTGATCTTGATGAATTTTAAATAAATATGTATCCAATTGTTACTCACAAATAGACACAGTCAGATACATATTTATTTAAAATGAATCACACTCATGAGAATTTTCATCTTGATGAAACTGATACTACTGATACTGGTATCACCTTTTTTTTAACGGGCAAATTGCCTTTATTACTCAAGCTAACTACTACAATAATAAAAACTAAACTAAACTAAACTAAGCTAAACTAAACTAAACTAGCTACACTACCTACTACAAAGAACACTTATGGTATTACCTATACATAAATACTACAATTTCGTAGTTTTCTTGTCATTGCCGATTTTCGGTTGGAGGCATATATCTCCCAAGGTTAAATGTTCCAGTGCCATTTACAGCCTAATTTTGATATTTGGCAAAAAAAAATTCGTACTCAGTTCCAAATAAGACTTTCAAATATGAACAAAATCGGTCCAGAGGTTGTCAAGATATAAAACCGTGAGATCTTAGCTACGAGTATTTCCTGTATGACGTGACCAATTCAATCTTAGTCCATATTACATTCACTATCAGTAACCACAAGGAGGTCAAGATGGAATTATAAATCACGCACTGAATACAGTTATTGTAAAAAAGTTTGTGCTCGCGATGTTGACTTTTCTCTAATATTATCCGCTGTGAGTAAGGCTCTACCTTTAGGCGGTGGTGAGTTTTCAACTCGCCTCATACAAAAGGCTTCCTTCAGAAAATTTTCATATTACTTTAGCGGCAATAAGTGTTGCCGCGGCTTTGGAATATTCGAAGCGCAGTACGTAAAATTTGAAGTAAGGGCTCTTACGCAGTACGCACATAGATTTGAACAGAAGAATTTCTGTGGAACTAACTATTAGTTGCTAACAAGTTTTCCATACGAAAACTAGTTTTAAACTAATTTTAACGGATTAGTTTCTAAATTCTCTATAAATTAAAAGTGATCGTGCGGCCTTATTCCCATTTGAACCTACGTATTCAGATAAAGATTTGACAATAAAAGTCACAAAGTCGCATTTGAAGAGAAAGAGAGCGAGCAGTTAGTGTTTACTAACTATAATCTCTCTAATTTTACTCTAAAATTATTAAGTCATTAAAATTAATAGCATAAAATTAAAAAAAATCTATTATGAATTTAAATGAAATAAACAACTTATTTATTTAAATACTTAAACAATATATTAATATGTTAAACGTAACATAATTTGTTATTAAAGTCTATTTATTAACCTCAGTATTTATTAGATAATAATAATGTTAAATTATTATTATATTCATAACTATTTAAAAAGAATTTCAAAAGATATAAAATGAATGTATTTTATATATTTTGAAATTCGGGGTTAGGTTCGAATACAACGTAAACATGCTTAGGAACAGTAACTGTGAAGCACTTTCACAGACTAGAATCCAGCCAAAAGCACAGCTACGTATAGGTACGCTGCTGATGCGTACTGTTACAAATAGGTACGACACAGCGTGTTTTCAAGATTTGCGCGAAGTTGTGTTACTGTTTATACTGCTGTTATTGTACAGGCTCAATCCCGAAGGAGATTTTATTATGGCTGGAAAATAAGATGTTTTTATTAGTTGGGATTAGAACCCATCTACCTTGTAGCTGTTTTGGTACAGAATTTGATCGTCAGAGTTTCGAGAGAGGGCTCTCTTGTAAAGGCAGTTTTGTATAGAACATAAACGATGTTTTCCTTTAGAATGAAGATGAAGATATAAATAAAATATACCTAATGTGAAAAAAATAATTTGATAAGTTTTTTTTTAAATAACTTGATTTTTTTTTTTAATTAGACAGGGTAGCGTTTTGTCCTCGTCACTTGAGTGGTCAAAGTGGCCATGCACTCTGCATAGGTACGTAGAATACGGAATGGCTACCCTCTCAAATGAGGCATTTGGATCTTGATCTATAGGTGATATTTACCTTGAAAAATATCTATTTTTGCGGTACATGTGGTATTTACATAGAAATGCAAACCTATCTTTAAGAATGTACGGGGCATACGCCCGTTATTCCTAAGTTTAAAAATATACTGCGTGAGGCAATGGAAAAGTCAGAAAAACCAAATTTCCAATCAAAAGTCTTACCAAAACCAATCAAACTTCCAAACCCCCACTAACCAATTCCAAGTTAACGTTTTCAAATAAAGGGTTGAAATTATATCACAAGTAGTTCAAGCTTACAATGAAAAGCAAACTTACTATACTCGGGACCTATCCTTTGATGTTTCCTTCAAAAGCCGTCGATTCGGCCCCTTTGTAGAGATCTGCCAATTTGCTCTTTTGTACAAGCCGCTCTAGGATCAGGTATAGTCAATATTTGGGCCGTAGCAGATTTCCTAGCGACCCACGTAGGTCTGTTTTGATATTTTTTTTTCAAATCAAAAAAGTTTAATGTGTTTTATTTTGACATCTAAAATCTGCCTAAAAACACAAGATTATTATAATTTTTATCATTATTTTAATTCTATAAAACATCAATAAATTCAAACAATTAAACGTTAACTGGACTAAAACTCATACCAAAGGCTCTTGAGTGGAGACTGCGACTTGCGATCTTGAGATGCAGACTTAATTAGGAAAACGAAACTAAATTAACAAATGCGGGCCGTGGTGTTATTACATTAAGAATAAGTGGAGCGATGATTTAGTCCGTGTGTCTGGCAGGCAGACAGTTTCATGAAAAGAGCTGCTAGTGGCGTGCCTTGCAGGTAAGTAGATACCTAACTAGTATTTGAAATGAATTAAATAATTATAATAATTTGTTAATAATATAAGAGAGAAACTTCCTCTGTTTGTTTGTATGGTTTTTACCGCCGAAATGGCAGAACCGATTTGAGTAAAATGCACACAGAATGCCAATGCTACAAAAAACAACACAGAATACTTTTTATCTTAAATTAGGATTTTCCGAGGGAAAACAAGGGAACAGTGGAACCATGAGGTGCGTTTTAGTAGGTATTAGTTACCTAATACAGATATTATCTACACAGAGCGCCACTTTGAGCGTCTGCTCACCTCCTGCATCCATCGGCTCCTCATGGTTTTCACCAGATCGTTGGTCCACTAGTGTTTACCTACCAACCGTCGACCGGTGAAAACCACGGGGAGCCGATGGAGGCAAGCAGCCGCTCAAAGTGGCGCTCTGTGGGGGAGGCCGCATTGGGCAGTCAGACGTCTTCAGGCTGATAATGATGATGATATTGATGATGATGAGATTAATTTTCTGAATTATGGAAAATAAACAATTAAGTAAGACTTACCATTCAAACCGTTACAATTTTAAATGACGGATTGAGCTCTCTTTACTGGGTACATATCGTCAAAGTTTATCTACGACGTTTAGAGATGCGATCTGTCCATAATAATTATTATATCATTCGGCCACTTTTACTGTTATGACCGGACTAAGTAAAAATAATAGGCTAGTGTCCTGCAATTAAAAATTAACAACACAATATTATTTTCGTAAAATAGGTTAAAAATGAATGCAACGATTGAAGAAATTAGTAAAATCGGTACATAAATCACGGAGTAATAAGCTTTTTATGTTTCTGGAGGGGGCATAGCCCGCCCCTTTCTCGCAAAACAAAGCATCCCCACAGTTACTATGAAAACGCACGTTGTGACGTCACACGCCAAAGAGATTGTATGTAAAGCTACCACAGCTTGATGTCACTGCCCGTTTGAACTGTCTCTATCTATTCCTGTATTTTAAAATGCTTGTAACTTTGTTATTTATTGAGATATTTAATTTTTGTTTTCACGCCTGTTTATTTTTTGAGGAATATTATTAATTTGTGCAATAAAAAAATAGCACGACACAAACCTATTGTCATTATAATTATATCAGAAATGTAATGAACAAGTAGGTTGTGGGTTCGATTCCCATCCATGTACAATAATTTGTGTGAATTACCTATGTTCTTCACATAATGTTTAAAAATATAAGTTACGCTTTCCTTATTTTTCGGCTAAACCACAGACAATAATTATATTTATTTATTTATAATCATAACAATTATTATTAACTAAATACGCGATGCGTTACTTTTTTCATATTTTGAAGTAAAAGAAATACAGTGAATTATACTTACCATAATTTAAAAAAAAATTTATCCGGCCAAATCACTAAATGAACAACCTCTACCCCTAACAGAAGGACTAAAACTTTGATACAATTAAATATTACCTTGAATACAGCCCCTTGGAATTTATTAGACCCTTAACTTGGGACCGCTACTAATTGTTTTCGGTGTACGTGACATTTTTATGAGATGAACTCGATTGTAATTGGTTTGTCATCTAGTTAGTTAGTGCGGTGACGTGTCGATAAAAATATCGATAAAACACCAATAGATATAATTATAACGAAAGTGCTATACCTATTAAATTGCTTTGTGAAGAAAACAGATATACTATAACACAATATAAATAAAAATAAATAAATAAATAAAAGTCATTTATATCGAGGCAATAAACCCATAGAAAACACAAAAAAACACGAAAGTAAAATACAAAAAATAAAAATAAAAATAGAACACGGTCAGTACAAATTAAGCGAAAACGCAAAAAGAAATTAAATTAAATAAACCTGTGCTACACAGCACACAGTTCGTTATTTCCGGTTCTCGTCCATATGAACAGATATCCAGTGCCCAAATATTGGACTGTGGTAAACATCATCATATATTGCGTTCAGTATTTTGTTGCCATAGCGGCTCAAACGGTTCCAAAAAGACGCTATGCGCGATCGTAGAACGGCGAAAAAGTCGGGAACCCCTGCCTCAGCAAACATGCTCGACGCGCTGCAGTACCTCGTTAGCTTCATGAGAGCTCGGTATGCGTCATTATACTGGACTCTAATTGTGTTGATGGCTTTCCGGGTAAACGATATCCACAGCTGGCAAGTGTACATGCATGAGCAATATGCCTTAAAAAGAGTGGTCTTTACGTCCTTACTGCATTTGGAAAATCGGCGAGCGAGCATGTTACTCCTGATGGCGAGGGTTCTCTGCTCACGCTCTATGTCAGCATCGTCCTGCAGCCGCTCTGTCAACAAATGGCCTAAGTACCTAAACTGCTTAACAACATTGATGGTTGAGCCATTCAGACTCGCTGAACCTTCCTTGAATATATAAAGTTACAATGCATGATGATCGTAAAATTGTTGATTACGTTCGCGTACACACAAAATTACGCTCGTAAAAGCATCTTTAAATAAACACATGAAAATTTAACCTCTCTCGTTCTCAAATATTTTATGGGTTACAAAATATATTTGACATCATCATTACAACGTATATCCGTTTTACAATAAGCAATACTCTGTTTTCATCATCTTCATCGTCATAATACCACCACCAGTAGTAGTGGTGACCACCACCAGTAGTGGTGTAGTATTAGGCCACTTCTTCACAGAAGTTCGGGCAGCGTAGGCTGGATCCCCGGTCCTACTAGGTGGATCGACGACCTGGTCAAAACCACAGGGAACTGATGGCCACTCAAAGTGGCGATTAATGGGGGGGGGGGGAGCTTTGTTCAGTAGACGAAACTTTTTTTATAATTTATAGACATACCAATTGACCACTGTCTTACCTGATGGTAAGTGATACGTGGCCTACGGTAGTGCATGGTTGCCTAGAAGATGCCTGTTCACTCTTGACTTGAAGACTCCCAGGTTATAGTTAGCTGGAAACAAGGACGACGGTAAGGCATTCCACTCATTTGCTGTATGCACTATAAAGTTTGATGCGAAACGCTTAGTGCGGGCTGTAGGAATATTAACGATATAAGGATGCCGAATTTCTATGCGCGTTGTAGTCCAAGAAGTCCGAGCTTATCCCAGGGTGCGCCACAGAGCTTCCGATCTTGGTTCTCCTCATCCAAACTTCTGCTGGCGCAAAATTGTCGCTTCCTGTATTCAAAGGTTCGTACTCTCTACAATTTCTTGAAGAACTCTATTTTTCTTTGAACGAGATAATGCTGTTGGACTCTACAGCTTTGCAGCGTCACCGGGAAAAAGCCTAGGCGCATAAGACACCTAGCCATCAAAAGTGCTAAAAACTAACCAGCTCAAATTATCCCTGGGATGCAAGCCTCGGCTTGGGCTGTTGCCAGGAATAGTAGATCGAAAAGATAACGTCCATTGAAAGACTAGATACTATCTAGCTAATCTACCGAAAGAACGTCAACCTTGCCGTTCAGACTGACAATATCTATAGTGCCTAGAACCAGATGATCCTAGCACAGCCAATACTACGGACTGGCTAGCTAATTACGTAATCCGCAACAAGTTTGCAACAGGCGTAAATTTCGCAATCATTACTGTCAAACGTCACTTTGGCAGAGCAGGAAACGATCAAGCGCTAGATCACCGTCTGTCGGAAAATCGATTAACTAAAAAGTGCATTATTTTTTGTCCATCTATTGCTGTTCTTTTGCTAGTGGCGCTAGTATCAAAGTGAATTCAGCGATAGGCAAGCAACAGGCAGGCGACTGTGACCGATTGCTAAGTATTTGCTGTCACTTTGCTACTGCTTTTTGCTTTGCTATTGCTGTTGCAATTTTTTTTTACATAATACGACAGCGGGTCGCCCAAAATGTGTCCAGGGCGATGACAACCGACGGGAGACTATAAAACTCGTAGTAGGAGACCTGAGAAGGGGGTTCCAGCAAATTATAGTAAGTGCACCCCCTTCCCCCCGAAGTAATTGACGTGCTTTTTGTGTTATTAAAGCGTTTCAAGATTGTTTTGTTTTAATTGTTTCAGGGATTGTACCTGAAACAGTTATAGTACTTTCGTTTCGACGGTTTCTGATGAAATTCGATTTATGAATAAAATTGTTCTGTATACTTTGGTACAGTTACTGTTAATGTTTGAGTTGTGTTTTGTTGTGGATCTTATCGGAAGTTGTTTAATAATTGCGGTGTTTTGATTGAGGAAGAATGAGGGTGTGTTTTTGTTGTATTTTCAAATTACTTTTGAGGCTTACTGCAGTACCATTATAGGTTCTAGCTGTGCCGTGCCGGGTCGTGTGAGAACAGGCCCACCCAATCTCTTCCCGACTCTTCCAGTGAATGCGTAGCAGAACTTTCCTCGACACATTAAAATCTTCTGCGACCACCAAGCCGCCTGCAAAGCGTATTGATTATGGTAAGCCTATGATAAGCGTCCAAAGTGGCATTTATGGGGGAGGCATAATATTTTTAGCAGTAGAGTTTTCCCGTTTCTTTTATACTATTATTGTTTTCCTTTATAGGTTAGTATAGTTAGTAGTCTTTCTTTTGTGCGTATAAAGGCATTAAATTAGAAAAAGGAATACTTACTTAGTTATTATCCACCGACCGGCACTTGGCTAGCATGGTGGATTATCACCTGTGCTCTTTTCTTGTAAGAGAAGACCACTGACGTATTATGTAAAATTCGCAACAGCAGTAGCAAAGCGACAGCAAACACTTCGCAATCGGTCGCAAGGCGTCACGTCACTGGAAATCGTATGTCACCCGCCTGTTGCTCGCCTATCGCTGAATGCACTTTGGCCTTTGATACTAGCGCCACTAGCAACAGAACAGCAGTAGATGGAAACAAAATAATGCACTTTTTAGTTCATAGATTGTCCGACAGTCGGTGATCTAGCGCTCGATCGCTTTCTGCTCTGCGAAAATGATGTTTGACAGCAACGATTGCAAAACTTACACCTGTGTAATTAGCCAGCCGGCGGTGTCCAGCGTGAGTTCTTAGAAAGCTTATACTTACAGAATGTATGGAAACCATCGCTCATTAAGTTAAATCTTTAGGTTAAGGAGAGTCAATGTTAATATTGGGCTTCTTTACATGTGAAACTGTTGTTATAAAAAGACGAAAATCATTATTTCAAGCTTTGACCGCGTAAATTTTCATTTAATTTTCACCATCTCACTACCAAGTTTGAAACCCTTACATAAAATAGCGAAGGGGAAGCAAAGTTTTGCGCAAGTATGAAAACGTTCATTACGCTACAATACAAAGATACTAGTGTTGTGGAGGTCGTTATCGACCACTATCGGAAGTTATCGATTGTTGAAAGTTATAAGAGCTCTATCGATAAAATTCTGCCGGAGTTTGAATGAGGTTGTTCAAAATAAGTTTTTTTTAAAAATGTAAATGAATGACGTGACGAGCTAGTCGTTCGCCTGATGTTAAGCATCACGGCTGCCCATAACAGATTGCAGTATCGAAGTTGTTATGAAACTAAGTTATTTGGCTCTTAGTTGCCAATAAGAATATTTTTCTGTATATAACATGCTTTGCGGTATTAGTTTACGAACTTTGAATAGCCTTTCATTCAATGATGTGGTAATATTTCTATCGAAGATAAAACTATAAATAACAATATAATTGTAGGTACCTGTTTTTGTTGTTTTAGTTGCATAATTATCTTTCTTTTTTCATTCTTGTATTTTCTGTTATAATTAAGTAACTGTTGGTGTGTATCCACTCCGTGGTTTCACCAAGAGGTCCCAACGGAAGACCAGCGCTGGTTAAACTGAACCAGCATAATGCTGAGTTGGGGCCTATTTGTGACAACATTTATCTTATTTTTTTATTCCTGTTAAAATATTATGTATAATTTTTTTTTTAGTAATTGTTGTTTACAAATAAACAGATTTTCTTTTTTTCTTTCTTTCTTTCTTTCTTTCTATAAATAAATTACTATTATGTATGAGTTTCACTTATTATCTAGCAAAAATATCTGGCTATAATAACCGGTTAGAAGCACGTCTTAAAGTAGGTAGTTGATAACATTATTGAATTCTTAAAATTCTACAGAATTCCAGAAAACGATCATCCTATATATTATGTGCATTCAAAAAGCTTGTGCTTCTAAAATTAGATTAAATCCCGGCAGGAATTATAATGATACTGGGGAGCAAGAAAGCATAGCTAAAATAAAAGCGGCTAAAGCGAAACCATTCCAAACGATAGTTGAAGGGTTCATTAGATCTCTAACAACCCTAGTGCTGTATTGAAAAATAATGCCATCGATAACTATCGGAAGCTAACGAGTGTCGAGTCGACAACCCTCGAGTTCAAACATAGATGACGGCAACGATTGAGATGCCGCCGGGAAGCTTATCTTAACAATTTTGTTTTGGTTCTATTTGTTTTATTAGTTTTACTTGTTGTAATGAAATTTCCAGTACTTATGTTAAATAAAAGTTTAGAAGAGAGTTATATAGTTTCATTTTATGAAAACTTTGGAATAGTATCATCATCATCATCATCTTCACCAGCCTGAAGACGTCCACTATTGAACATAGGCCACCCCCAGAGAGCGCTACTTTGAGCGGCTGCTTGCCTCCTGCATCCATTGCCTCCCCGCGGCTTTCACCAGATCGTCGGTCACCAGGTCGAGGGAGGCTGGCCTACGCTGCAGGAATAGCATGATAAGTTGATTGATACTCTTGATAATAAAATTATTGCTAATCAACAAAACGTATTTGGTTTATGTCTGTAAAAAACTTACCGACACCAATACCTATTATTACCACTTGCGTAATTTAAATGAAGATCTTAAGTGAATCGCTACAGTATGAATTATATTATAGAGATTAAGTTTAGGTATTCAATTAAATTGCGCTAAGACGCAAGTTTTAGCAAGTGATTGTAAGGCCATAGATCTACATATTAATTCTAAAAAGATTTTAAAGCTCATTTATATGTACATAGTATAATTATTTTTCAGAGTGTTAATAACTAAATAAGGCTACACAATAATAAAACGATCTATACGAATCAAAAATAAAATTTAATATCCGTTAAGTAAAACATAAATAAAATAAAATAAAGTTCTGCAAGCTTTTCAAATTCTAAGCATCATCGTTGTTTACTGGCAACTGAGATAATAAAATAAAGTGACCGAGCAAATATTATAAAAGCCAGAATTTAAATTCGTGATTCACATACTGTCATAGAAAGTAGAGGTGTATTTGAATATGTAATATGCTCTTAACCGTAACGGTAATTTATTTTTATTATCGATATAACATAATCGCCACACGCACATCACTAGACATGTTTACTGAAACATTTCTCGTTTGCTGCGTATTTTACGAGACGCTACTTCATCGTAAATAAACGAGAAACGTTGTTTTTCTCGCGAGAAAATATATCCGTGTTTACGTTTTCGAATAGAATTGGGTATTTGACATTGAATGTTTCGGTCTGTTTGCCGAAATTGAACGAGGAAAGAGTTATGTTTCGTTTGGGACAAGAAAGATATTTGAGACAGACTTAGGCGATGTAATGTGTCAGAACCTTAGACGAAATTATATTCTTTGGTGATGACGATAAAAAAAAGTCAAACTTATTGAAAGCAGTTCAATAAGTTTGACTTTTTTATGCGATTGAATGACATGACAAGCTAGTCATTTACCTGATGTTAAGCGACACGGCCACCCATAACAGTTGCTGTGTCATTCGAAACTTTAAAACAATAAAGTTTAACGTGACACTGCACTGCGCACGTCATCCTGAGACATCACACAGTAGTCAGGTTACTAGACTGAGTAATCAGATCATAAAGTCTCATTTGCTCAGTAATTTCACTAGCTACAATGCCCTTCAAACCGGAAGACAGTAGTGCTTGCACACAACTACTTGGCGGCAGAGTAACTAACAAAGCGGTGGTACCTACCTAGACGAACTTTGCAGAAAAGTCCTGCCACCTAGTAAACTATACAGGATAGTATTATAGTCTGTGTTTACTTCCGTTATAATATCACTTGGTCGGTGTCAGAGGCAGGGTTGTCACGCTGCAGAAATTGGAAAAGAAGCATTTCCTTTGAGTCAAATACGGAATGAAGCACTTAGGAATTACGTCAGATAAAATAAACATTTTCATTTCAGCGTTTTATAAAATAAATAGGAAACTTTAAGGATGCTTTACTCTATATAGAAAGAGCTTTGCTGTATTTATTTTATGGAAACCTGTGATAGAAATGCTAATCATGAAATATCTATACTAATCTTTCTGAATTCAGTTTCTTCTTCTTCTTCTTCTTCTGGTGCCTCTCCACTACTGGAGGTTGGCCGTCAGCTCTGCAAATCTGTCTCTATCTTGTGCCAAGCGAAACAGGTCTTCTACGCTGGCAATATTTGTCCACTCCCGGATGTTTCGCAGCCAAGATTTTTTCCTTCTTCCAACACGCCGCTTTCCTGCTACTTTGCCCACCATTATAAGCTGGAGAAGTTGGTATCTCTCGTGTCTCAATACATGCCCATGATACCCAACTTTCCTCTGGTTGACGGTTTGCAACAATTCGCGGTTTCGGCTGACGTGCTGAAGAACCCGCACATTGGAAACCTTCTGAGTCCAGATAATGCGAAGCATCTAACGATAGCACCACATCTCAAATGCTTCGAGACGCTTCTGAGTGTCGGCTTTAAGAGTCCAAGCTTCGCTACCGTACAGCACTACTGACCAAACATAACAATGGAGCATTCGTACTCTGAGCTTCGTACTTAGCTTGCGCCGGCACAAAATGTTCTCCATTTTTTTAAATGTAGCTCGGGCTATTTCAGTTTGGGTTACAATAAATCACAGGAATGTATATTACCAATATAGCTTTCGTTGAAGTTAAGTTGAAGTGGCAATGGGCAGGCCATATCACTCGTAGAACTGACAACCGATGGGGAAGAAAGGTTCTCGAGTGGAGAAAATGAACCGGAAGACGCAGCGTAGGTCTGCCCCCCACTAGGTGGATCGAGGGCCGTCACACCATGGGAAGCCGATGGCTGCATGAGGCGAGCAGCCACTCAAACTGGCGCTCTATGGGGGAGACCTATATTATTTTGTGATTCTTAGACGTGCTGGTTTCTTATCGGTGTTTCATTTAAGCGTTGTTTGGGCAAGTGCAATAGAAAGTCTGGATTGGAAGTCATACGTGCTGAGCCACACTCGTTCTCACAGCATTCCCCTAGATTCTAAATTTAAAAGTTAGTAGTTTACTCCTTTATTGCACTATTGTTTACTAAGTGGTAGGACTTTTCTGCAAAGTTCGTCTAGGTAGGTACCACCGCTTTACCAGTTATTCTGGTGCCAAGCAGTAGTGTGCAAACACTGCTGTGTTCCGGTTTGAAGGGCATTGTAGCTAGTGCGTGGCTATAGAGCAAAAAATTGACTGACATCACGTCATATAGAGAAACATTTTTTTATCAAATAAAAACAAAAAAACACCTGAATTATCTTTTCTGCCGACGCGTATTTTATACCATATTGAAAATTTATGATTTAACAATTAAAATAATTGTACAAAAAAATGAGCTTAGGATATTTTGAAGTGTTTGACAACCCTATTCCGTCACCCGGGCTGAAACTGGGCGCCCAGCAAGTCATGGTAAATTGTATTAGATCAGGCGCGTCTCCGACAATCTGTACTGACGATGCAGTATCAAAGCTTCATTGATTTTGATGGAATTTACGAGAATGTATCCACAACACGGGAAATTCTAACCCCATAGAGAAATAGTTGATTTGTCCCTATCAAGAAATAGGCAAAATAAAACAAGAAATAAAAAATAAAACCGGCCAAGTGCGAGTCGGACTCGCGCACGAAGGGTTCCGTATCATTTTCTATGCCTGACATCTAGTGTTGAGTAGCAGTACTATTTAAAGCAGCGCCATCTGACTCATCTGGTAAACAAGCAACAAAATCACGTCTGTTGATGAGAGCCGCCTTCAATATTAATTTTATTCTGTTTTTTAGTATTAATTGTTGCAGCGGCAACAGAAATCAACTGTATAACTATCACGGTTCATGAGATACAGCCTGGTGATAGACAGACGGACAGACAGCGGAGCTAAAACTCCCTAAACGGACCCTAATACTAAAGTAATAGGGTCCGTTTTACCCTTTGGGTACGAAACCCTAACATCACTGAGTAGCTATTCCACTGTTATGCAGCATCTATTACTTATTAGTATAATAATAGGGATAAGTATAGATGCCGGGACTCAAATAAATAATTAATGGTTTTAAATAAAAATGAAATGCTGATTAGTGGGCGTCACATGAGAATGGCTAGACTTTACTTTAAAACTTCCTTGGGCTGGATCTATTGGCAATGTTTCGTTTTAAAATGTTGGTAATAGCCCAAAATATTGGAAGAAAAATTCGTAAAATTTTCTGGAAATCTTTAATATTTGAAAATGAACATTTTTTATGGAATTTCAGTATTGATAGAGCGCTAATATGTTTATTTGTGTGACTTTCACCTCCCGATCACTCCGAAGTACATTTAGCCGCAGATAGCTAAGATTTAAAATACTAAAGATTTAAATTTTGTATTAAAAAACAAAATAAAAAATACATCATTATCATCACCATCATTAACAGCCTGAAGACGTCCACTGCTGAACATAGGCCTCCCCCAGAGCACGCCACCTTGAGCGGCTGCTGGCCTCCTGCATCCATCGGCTCCCCGCGGCTTTCACCAGGTCGTCGGTCCACCGAGTGGGGGGCCGGCCTACGCTGCGTCATCCGGTTCGTGGTCGCACCTCGAGAACCTTTCTTCCCCATCGGTTGTCAGTTCTACGAGCGATGTGGCCTGCCCATTGCCACTTCAAGTAAAAATACATGCAGGTATGTTATTTAAAACTGTTTTTCAATAAAATAAATAAATATGGGCGTATTTTTTTTTAAATGTGATCCACTATTTTCTTATTCATTTATTTATTTATTTATTTATTTATTTATCTAAGATTCACAGCTTATTACTATTTCCATTCTAACGCAGTTACATACTATGTTGCACTTAAGCCAAAACGAATCTACACTTTGTCGATTGAACATAATTATGTATAGGCAATTAGGAGAAGCAAGGTACTAAATGATTACGAAAAAAAAATTATGTAATAAAACTATAGGCAACAAAAACATTGATTTAGCTCGAGGTAGGTAGGTAGGTACACACGGACTCGGATTAACATAATGAATTTCTGCCACTAAAAAGAGTGCGGCGGAAAACGATAAAAATAATTAGTAGGTAAGTTAAATATTAAAATACAGCACTATTAATAGTAAAGCAGTAATCACTATATATTTGATTAGAGAAATATACGTCGAGCATAAGAGAAAGAAACAGGCCTTATGCTTCGTTTGGGGCTCATAGTAATTATGTTTTACTGATTGTTCTTTTAACTTTAGTTCTGATTTTATTTTAATTTTGACTTTATTTTATTTTAACACTTATTTTGTTTTATTTAATTAATGGATTTACACGTATGTATTATGGACCCAATATGTCTAAAATAAATGAATATTTAATTTAATTTAATTTAATTTAATTTATAGTCAAGTTTGCTTTGAAGGGAAATGTATATGTATGTGATATTTTCGAAAAATTATAAGTAGGTATAACAAAATTGTAAAATTTCATTTGGGCAATAAAAAATATCTTATTTTAATACTGTGTCATTCGTATACGCGACAGTCCGGCGCCGTCGAGTCTGCCCCTTAAAATTGTATGTGTTTTGGCAGCGACGACTTGCTTTCAAATATTTAGAGATGGCCAAAACTTTTGTTATATAACGCCTTAACGTCACAATTTACAATCGTTTTTTTTTGGTGTTTTGTTATCATTTACATTATGCCCTAAGCTAAGTGTGACCGTCTGCCACCGCGTGGGGGACGTTCGTGGGAGCATACAGGAATAATACAGTTGTCGATACGTTGCCACTTTCACAATTATAGGGATATCCTTAATTTACAGGAAATCCAGTATATGTATTTCTCTAATACCTACATCTTAAGAAAAGCTTCAAAATTGTCCGGTAAACACGTCCGAAATTGACAGTGTCCAGATAATGTAATTCTCCGGGTTATTCCCCCCTGGGGGTAGTTACGGGGTAGTTACCTTGGAGTTGGTCCGTCATCCCCTAACGTATGAGAATGGACCAGCTGGCCATTGATTTTGTTATTGAGAAAATGTTTTGGGATTCTGTGAATTCGCTTTTTGGGGAAAATTTCTTGTACGTACATTGTTCTTTTTTCAGAAAATATTGGCTTGTAATTTGATTGAGTTTTGTTGTGAAGGTTGTATTTTACGTAACCAGTTGTGCAAATATCGTTTCAAGGTTTTTTCGTTTTCCTTATACAAGTAATAAAACAGTTCACCTTTTCCTCTTCTGTTGAACTCGAAGCTTCGTAACATTATCGGACTGGCTTCACAACTTGGTATATGTTACACCAGCCGCTCTCAGCCAGGTCAACTGCCTTGCTGAGAGTGAGTTCCCGCAGGTCCTGTGAAAAAAGCTTGTCACGTTCGTGTCCCGCTACCATGCCCATGGCGAAACGGTCTAGCAAGGCCTCTTCGAGATTCTTAAAACCGCAATGAGCTGCAAGGCCTCTGATGCGGGCCGCCCATTGTGAGTGCCCTTCCCCTGGGTTTTGCTTGGCCGAGTAGAAATGGTACCGCTCGGCGAATCCGCACCTCTTGGGGGTGAAATGGTCATCGAAGATTTTGAGGATGGCCTCAAAATTTAGATCTGCCAAATTATTTGGCAGCGCCAGATCACTAGCCAACTTGTACGATGTCTCGGTGAGTGCGCTGAGCAAGATGGCCTTCCTTTTCACACCCGCTTTGTCTGTGCCGTCGGTAAAATCATTAGCGATGAAGAACTGCAAGATTCTGTTCTTGTAAGTGTTCCAGTCCTGTGACAAGTGGTCAAAGCTGGACAACACTCCAAATGAAATTGACGCCATTGCACTGTGAGTTCGATCGTCGCCACGTGTATCATATGCGAGCTTACGGGTGCGAGGAGACGTGTAATAAAACAACTGGCTCGATGCGTACTGATTTATTGGGCTCGCGACCAATGCAAGCGCGGGCGCAGCCGCGCGTATATCGTGTATATATGCATACATAACAGTTACCTACTAGCTCTGCCTTCTGAATTGCATGTTATGTGTTTGATACTCACCCAGAACAAAATTTGTACGATAGATGAACATTTTTTTAAATAAATAAATAAGCCCGCATTTGACCACAATCCCATCTGATGGAAAGTGGCGACGCAGTCTGCGATAGTACATGCTTGCCTAGAAGATACATACCTATTCACTCACGACTTCAAGAGCTCCAGATTGTACTTATCGGGAAACAAAAACGCTGGTGAAGTGTTCCATTCCTTCGCTGCTGGGATTATACTTAAATGTCGATTAAAACCGCTTTGTGTGAATTGAAGGAATATCAACCATAAATGGATGGCGTGTAGCTGTACGTCTTGTCGTCCGATGGTGAAATGGAGAGGGTGGAATTAGATTGCGTAGCTCCGCAGCACACTCACCAAAATGTAACCTGTAGAACACTGGCAACTTTACGACGGTGCTCTAAGCTCTGCAGCCTAGGCCTCACCATTGTATCGATACCTATGAGCATAATCGACACCTTGTTATAAGCGTAGGTATTAAAAGTAGTTACCAATAATAAAAACTGTGTTTTTTCAGTTATCTGGCTCCCAATGGGTTAGTAAGTACGTTAAGGTTTGCTTAGTTTGAAAGTAGATGGCGCTAAACATAATCACAAAATTAAAAATATTAATGAAAACATCTGGTTTCTGTACCTTCTGGTCACCATCTCTTCCTATCTTCTTCTTCTTCTTCGTCTTCATAAACCCTTTCTGGTCCATTTCTGGACATAGGCCTCTCCCATTTTCTGCCATCCTTTCCGGTGTTGTGCCTTGACCATCCAGTCATGATCTACGTGTCCTTTAATATCGTCCACCCATCGCTTCGGTGGGTGGGCTCTTCTTATAACTCTCTTTAATTCAACATAAATGATTTCTGAAACTCACTTCTTACAGAATAAAAGTAAATAACGCTTAGATAGGGTCTCCAGATAAAACAAGAATGGCGCATAAAGACTGAACAGAGTCCATTCAACCCTGTATATATAGATTGCCTAGAAAGGGGTGTCTAGGAAAGGGTGTGGAAGTATAAAAATGACGCAGTCTGATACAACACTCAAGAGACAAAATTTACTTTATTGTTATGAAAAGCTTTTAGTACCTGGCATAATGTTAAGCATCGGCGTCGAAGTGTTGTTTATAGGTATTTCGATTTGTAGACGATAAAATATTTAGGCAATTAAGTACAAAGTTTAGGCATTGACGGTTAGGCAATCTGCTTGAAGGGTGGGTTTTGTCCCTTAGCCGGCTCTTACGACACCGGTGACAAGAACAAGATGGTCCTATTCTTACGCCAAGACATCAAAAATAAAATGCTTATTTAACATTAACAAGCGTTTGAAGTTCAAACATTTGAAGCGAATATAACAGGTTGAAAACGTGGTTCTGAACCAATATAAATCACTGCTTTCAAGACCGAAATAGAACTGAAAGACGCAAGGTCACCACGTATAATGCCTTTAGCGTGTCGCAGATATAAACCGGTGGCGGAAAGATTACATAAATATTTCCCAATTGGCGTAACTTCCAGGAAGTTCATTATTAATATACAAACAAACTACATAAACTACTTTTTTTCTCAAAAACATTGTGATTCTGTGTCATCATCATCATTAGCCTGACGACGTCCACTGCGGAACGTAGGCCTCCCCCACAGAGGGCCATTTTTAGCGGCTGCTTGCCTCCTGCATCCATCGTCTCCCCGTGGTTTTAACCAGATCGTCGGTCCACCTAGTGGGGGCCTACGTTGTGTCTTCCAGTCAGTGGTCGCTACTCGAGAACCTTTCTTCTGCGTATCGAGATTCTGTGTGGTTCTGTGTTCATATGAGTGATTCAGTGTTGGTTTCGTTCATTGTTTTCAGCGGAATGACACAGATATTTCCATATCATTTTGTATAAATATTTCTTTTATTAATTTAGTGTGGGTGAGGGAGGCAGAGACAGGTTTGGGTATAAGGTAAGTTTTTAAATTAAAAAGATTCAATTTATGCTGAATTTTTCTTATTACATGTCATAATCCTCTCGGTTACAAGGTTGTCTGGAGGAGATCGCTGCTTAGTGGTATGTCACAGTTCTTATATTTTAGATAAATTGTTTCAAGATTTCATATGTTTTATGATTTGGAAATTTACTCTGTCTTTTTCTGTTTGTACCTTTTTCACTATTACTAAACGGCTTAATCAATCTTCAAGAAATTCGCCATGGTTTAAGTTGGTAAGTTGATAGGGTTCCAAAATTGTATATGACTGCAGTGGTAAAGGCGGCCGATGAAAAAAGATTTCTTCAATTATGATTAGTTTTGACGTTGAAAGAAAAGAAAGAAAGAAAATCATCAACAGCCTCCACTGCTGAACATAGCCTCCGCCAGAGACCGCCACTCAGCATTAGTAAGTTCAAAGGTACGCAACGAGCTATGGAGAGAGCAATACAGACTTTCCTGTCATACTACCAAGTCCTAGTATTAATAGAAAAAACTATACTGTGGTGTTCGTCATATTATCTTCTTGCTTCTACTAATATATTCTACTAAGTCTCATCATCATCATCATCCTCATTAGCTGGAAGACGTCTACTGCTAAACATAGGCCTGCTACGTAGAGCGCCACTTTAACTGGCTACTTGGCTTTTGCATCCACCAGCCACGTTTCAAATCATTGTCCACCTAGTGGAAGGCTGGCCTAATCAACGTCTTTCGGTTCGTGCTGGTCGCCATGCGCTCAAGAACCTTTCTTCCCTATCGGGGTCGGTTCTACGAGCAATGTGTCCATTACTAACTTGCTAATTTGGAAAGCTGTTTCAGTGATTTTAGTTTTCCTGCGAATCGCCTCATTCCTAGTTTCGTCGTGCAAGGAAACTCCGAGCTTCGTTAGCTCGTTGCGTGGCTTTAAGCTTTTTAATGACATCAACCATACAGATCACATCTCAATCAGAGACAACGTGTAGGTTGTATTTTACTACTCCACACCGTGCAGTTTCTCATCTGCGCCAAACTATGTAGTAGCAAAGTTACACGTGAAGAAAAGCAATAAAGTACATGCTCTGACTTGTCCGATATTTTCTACATGTCTGGATTCCATCGAGCGTTCTATGTCAGAGTTTATCGAGTTTCATTCGACTAGAAATAAGTTCAGATTAGAGTTCTAACTTCTATGAGTAAGGCACTGAAAAGTTGAGGTTTATGGAGAAAGAAACAAAATGTTTAAAACCCTACATAGTTTTTTTTGTACTTAATGTTTTGCGTCTAATTTTGACGAGTTAGAATCCCTATGAAAGGTTATAAAAATTGCAAAAAGGCCCTCATTTGCTCAGCTATAGAAGGACGGTATGTGCTGATATATTTTCAGCTTACCCACGTTTCCGTGCTGAGCTAGGATCGTGCCAAGTCAGGAAGTAGCCTAATAGGGAATGCAAGAGCGTGAGCGTTTCTTCTTTTATGTTATTTTGATGAACAATATTTAGTTTCAAAGCCAAATTTACTTTTGCATGGCTTGTGTGTACCAAACTTTATCAAAGAAGCTTTTGGCTATAGCTCCACCACAACCAAAATTTGCACTGATTGGCACCTAACTGAGTAAACAACTTTTAATAATTATTAAATCTCATCGTTTCCAAAACGGCACACACCAAGTTTTTTTTGGGAATACTGTTAGTGCGTTTTTCATCGGTGCTCTATCAAGATTTGCTCTTTTGGCAAAAAACTCAAAGGTTTAATTCCCAAGGCGATGAATCATAGCAGGATTAATTCCAAAACATCCCACTTTGATCTCAACTGCCGATATGTGAGCAAATTTGAATTGCGCCGTGGTTAACGTAACGTGTAAAGTTTGAACGAGATTATCGGAATATTAATGTTTCATATTACGTACGTGCATCGCGATTTTTTTTTTGTTTGATGTGTTTATCATCTTCCAAAAAAAAAGTGCTTTTACTTTGCATGCATATTGCATACCTATATTACATTGTTGTTTAAGATATAAAGTTGATTGACAACCGATGGGGAAGAAAGGTTCTCGAGTGGCGACCACGAACAGGAAGATGCAGCGTAGGCCACCCCCCCACACGGCAGACCGACGATCTGGTGAAAGCCGCGGGGAGGCGATAGATGCAGCCGCTCAAAATAGTGCTCTCTGGGGGAGGCCCATTTTCAGCAGTGGACGTCTTCAGGCTGTTGATGATATTAATGATGAGTGCCAGAGAGCACATGACCACCATCGCCATCAGACTTACGTGATACCCCTGTTCAACCACGACACCACAGAGTCTGTCAACACCTGCAATATCTAAAGTAGCATCATCGCAGCGCTCTAGATTACAAAGCTACGTTAAATTTGTTGTCAAGTAGCCGCCCGCCCCCATTTTCACGTTTCCCTTGGATAATTTGCCTGAAAACATAATTATAGCCAGGGTCAGACCTTTTGGAAAGTCCATCGGTAGGGGCCGGTTTTTGTCCCGCTTGTTGGTTGTTGCTAATCGCCGCTTGTTTAGTGAAGTGCGGTGGTAAAGGTGGGGCGGAAGATGTAGCGGAGAGCAATAATTGTGATTATAGTTGATTAATTTGTAAGCATTATAAAAATGTTAACCGATTCATCATTATGCAGTACTATAAAGATTTAGTAAACTAGTTTAAAATTAGGAAGCGATGTGTGAACTTGTTCTAGAAATTGAGTGATGTAAATGTACAGTTCAAATGTTCTTTGTAGTGGATACTGTGGCTAGGAGCTTTTATCATAGTTTTTATTATTATAGTAGTTAGTTTAAAGAATAAAAGCACATTACCCGTTAAATAAATGAAAATACGCATTATGTAGGACAATTTAAAATAGTAGGTAATTAATGTAATTTTTTCTGGTTTCAGGTACCAATAACTATTCAAAAGCGTGACGTCCATGTGCAACGTCATAACATAGAAAAGGTATGTGTTTATATTTTACATCTAGCTATACGGTAAATGAAGAATACAATGTACAATCTGGAGTGCCAGCTCACCTCTTCAATGTGTTGTAACATTTACATTTAAATAGGTGTTAAAAAACCATCATTCAGATATCAATACTTGATACAAGCATACCAAAACTTTTCTTTAAATCGTCTTTTGGAAGTGCTAAGTTATGTAAAAAAAATGACACCGCGGTTTTGTAATACTGCTGCCATTTCGTGTTTTAAACAAGCTTAGCTTTGTGCAGTTGTAACGCCCATCTTCTGATCTTACCATCAGACAAACTAGAAAAAGTCCCATTTCATAATATATATTTTTTTTTATTGTTAATGGGTCAGCTTTTGGTCACATCTCACTCACTTTAACCCGCGCAGTGAAATCGCTATAAAAGCAGCCCCACCCTGAACACAGCTGACTCATTCAAGAGCTACGGAGCTATACTCAGCGATTTCAGTTTTGTACACAAGTGGGTACATTTAGTTAATAACGAGAGAACAAAACCAGTTATAATACATATATTTGAAGCCTTTTATTTGTATGTTGTACACAAAACTGGCCGTTTCATGTAAGCTTTTTGTTGTTGTTTTTAAGTCAACTTTTTTTAATGGTATTGTTTGCTGTTTTTAGGTTTTTACTTTTTTATTATTCTGCCTGATAGCTCAGTTGGTAGCAGCTCTGCCTTTTGAATAGGTTGTGGGTTCGATTCCTACTCAGGATAAACATTTGTGTGATGAACATAGGTGTTTGTTCTATGTCCGGGTGTTATATTGTATTGTATTCTGTGTATGTATTTACAAACAAAAAGTATTTATGTATTGTGTCAGTTATCTGGTTCCCATAGTACAAGCTTTGCTTAGTTTGGGGCTGGATGGCGCTGTGTGAAACGTCCACACATATATTATTATTTATCTGTAGGTTTAGCCTTTGACCACTCAACTACCAGGTTCATACTAGATAATTATAGGTGCCCAACGGTGATAAATTTCCATCAGCAGCAATTTTAAGTGTGGCTGATGCTTACCTACAGCAAAACATAAAATAATTTAAAAATAATTAAACGTGGATTTTTTGTCTTTCTCTATTTTGTTACGAAGCTACGCTCTGCTAAGTATGCCGCTGCTACCGTCCTGACAAGTATTTGAAAATTCTATTGCCATCGCTCTGCTCTCCACACGTATGATAGAGAAAATAGAGCCCATGAGTCAATTTACCTACATTTTAGCGTTTCGGGCGCCAACGGTTTTCACCCTCTATAACTTAACAAAACTTTTGATTTTGGTATCAATCGTTTGAATAGATTTATAATGTATGCTTTTTTGTCTTTGTTTTTTTTTGGAAATATTTTTCATGTTATAGTTACATTTATTTTTCTTCATTATAATTTTGACGCCAAAAAATGGCGTATACGCTTCTCTTAATAATACAATAGTGTACACGAAGTGTTCGCAACATTTGAATGAAATGCATACCTGTAATTCAAATGTAAATATAGTTTTAGTTTTATTAAGCACTGCTATGTTCCGGTTTGAAGGGCATTGTAGCTAGTGAAATTACTGGGCATATGAGACTTTATGATCTGATCACTCAGTCTAGTAATCTGATTACTAGACTGGGTGATGTCTCAGGATGACGTGCGCAGTGCAGTGTCACGCGAAACTTTATTATTTTAAAGTTCCGGGTGACACTGCAACTGTTATGGGCGGCCGTGTCACTTAACATCAGGCGAACGACTTGCTCTTCACGTCATTCAATCACATAAAAAAAAATTTAGTTTAATTAAAAAGCACTGCAGCATCCATACGAATTATTTTTTATTTAAAACTTCGGTTTCATATTCGCAAAATAAAAAACATTCAAACGTTTGGATATTTCATTGAACGCGCGCAGAAAATGAAAGCTTTTGCCATGAAAATGTTTATATTTGTGGACACTGACTGTAATAATTTTATCTACATTCACCAGCCGGTTCGAGTATCAAGATATTCAGGATGCCAATTTAATAATAGAGATATTATGATCATAAAATCGGTATTTCTAAGATTATGTTTTGCTAAATTTTTATATTTCACTAGCTGTAGTGCCCCTCAAAGTGTAACACACTTGGACTGTCTATAGGCCATCGCGGCTATTATACAGTCCATAAGTGTTCTTTGTAGTAGGTAGTGTAGCTAGTTTAGTTTAGTTTTTATTATTGTAGTAGTTAGCTTGAGTAATAAAGGCAATTTGCCCGTTAAAAAAAAACAGTAATGCTTGCACATTACTGCTCGGTGGCAGAATATCTAGACGAACTCTACGAACTATCTAGATGAACTCTTGCAGAAAAACCGTACCGCCTCGTAGAACGTACCTAGTCCATTACTTCTCGGTCGTATTCTTCCGGCTATGAACCAAGCTAAGGCTCCTCAGGGCAGGGGGTGTTCCTGCGATAGTTTCCTTTACTTTCCTACCATTCTTTTTCATTGACATTATTATTTTTTAGCCAAATTCAAAGACAAGTTTATCTTACTTATAGCTAGTAGTTCTGCAAACTGTAGACCTCGCGCGCACAAATATTTTTGCAATAACGCGGCATGATGTTGTCTTAGTACACCCGAACTCAGACCTTATATCTCGACAACCTCTTGAATTTACTCATGTTTGAAATACTTGTTACGAATTGAGTAAATGTTCCTGCTAAATATTATCAAAATAGACTGGCAAATGGCACCACTGAAATCTTCCCCCTTTTTTGGGGGAACTACTCAACTAACCAAAAGTCACAGACGACAAAAAAAGGTCCCTGAACTTATAGAACCTGTACATACCAAGTTTCGTCAAGATTCATTGAAAAATACGAACTGAGGGCTTACTGTGAGCTCCTAACGCGATTCAAAACAGAGCCTATATTGGATCGCTATGTTTTTTTCGTACGAGGATATTGACAAGCGATCCAGTATAGGGTCTGTTTTGAATCGCACTAAGAGTACAGAGTACGGCCCCTATACGCGAGTACATTACATACAATTCTTGTGAGCACCTATATTATTTTTGGATGGGAACTATAAAAAATTCAAACAAAAAAACCCGCATCACGTACCTAAATCTTTCATAAAAGGCATTGAGGTATCAAACCAATGAAAGGTCTAAAAAAACACGCGTTTTTGTTTTCTCTGCCTTTTCATACCCTTTTGTAACAAATACCTCTTGTAGTACCTCTCTAACAAAAACGGATGTCCCTTGTCCCTCGAAATCGCTACTTATAGGTGGTATCTATACTTATACTAGTAATAGGTCCAATTCTGTACATTGAAGATATTTTTAAATTTTTTGGAGGGCTCTCTCCATAAAAATGATGCTGAAGCCAAAACTATATTTTTTTTCATTTATTTCTATCTGTTTGTCTCTCTGTCTGTCTGTTTGTATCTTGGCTGAGCATCGCGCCGAAACTACTGAATGTATTCAAGTAAAACTTGGCATGATTTGAGATTATATTACGAGGTAGGCAATAGGATACTTTTGATCTGAAATTCAGCACGGTTTCCCCGGGAGAGGGGATAAAAGTAAAAATATTCACTTAGTTATAATTCATTAACGCGTGGTCCGATTTCATTCATTCTTTTTTGTTAGAAAGTTTAAATATTGACCCGTAAATATTTCGAGGTTGTCGGTTTTGTGGTTCAGAAATTACAGACATCCAACCTTCAGTATTAGGTCCAAAGCCACTCCTATCCTGTACCATGGGAAAGAAAGAAAGGAGGGCGGGGAAATATAAGGAAAAAGGATGAATGGATGAAGGTCATCATCACCATTTCATCCATTAATCTTTTTCCCTTATCTTTTTCCCCTCTTACTTTTCTCTTCCTTTAGACTGAGATAAGGTGTAAAAATAATTGACCCGTGCGAAGCCGGGTGGGTGAGCTAGTTAAGTAATGGTTAGTATCACTTAGCGTCGTGGAGAACGAATGATTGTATGGCACAAAGGAAGTGTCAACATCAACAGCCTGAAGTCCTCCTCTGCTGAACATAGGCCTCCCCCAGAGAGCGCCACTTTAAGCGGTTACTCGCCTCCTGCATTCATCGGCCCCGCGGCTGTCACCAGATCGTCGGTCCACCGAGTGGGGGCCCAGCCTATGCTGCGTCATCCGGTTCGTGGTCGCTACTCGAGAACCTTTCTTCCCCATCGGTTGTCAGTTCTACGAGCGATGTGGCCTGCTTATTGTCATTTCAACTTGCTAATTCTAAGAGCTATATCAATCACTTTAGCTCTGCTGCGGATCTCCTCGTTCCGGAGCTTATCTCGCAGGGAAACACCGAGCATAGCTCTCTCCATAGCTCGCTGCGCGACTTTGAGCTTACTAATGAGGCCAACAGTAAGAGACCAAGTAAATCTACTAAATCGCGTCGAATGAAGCTGTTCACATAATTGTTATCGAACTTCACTTGGTAAGTTCGTTTGATATTCAATAAAATATCTTTCATAAGTCATCACTGACTTATGGAACTGAGACATGGTCTCTTAATGTACCTTGACTACGGAACAAAAAACGCACCCTTAAGCAAAGAGGTATATGTACTACGTACTAGAGAAGCTATTCGAAGCACAAATAGTTGTCATTTTTTGTATAATTAAACTAAAATCCGCTACAGCGCTTTGCAAGATTAAATCGTCTAACCAACGATCACAACACGCAGCGCTAGTGCAATGGCACATTCGGATCATAATTTTTACTACTATTCACTGCTGCACGTGCAGTCGATTTGAGTGCTGAGCATCGTATGAGCGAGAAGATGCTGGCATAACTGCAGTGGTTGACAGTGCAAGTTAGAGATGTCCTGTATAGTGTATACATAGATGTCTTTGTCCTTAAGGTCGCTAAACCAATGATATCTAGGAGATTGTTTTCATCGTAATTTGTTGATACATTCTATTTATTACCGCAAAATTAGTTTTCGTGTAATCACGTTGAGTAATTAAGCTATTATTGACAAAAGAACGCAAGAAAATTTGAATTTCCCGCGCTAGTGTAACGTTCCACCTTAATATAAATATTTGAATAAGTGCGATGGGTAATTAAGAGCTCTGATTAAAATTATTTAATCATTTTATTATCATTACTAAATATCGATTTCAAGTTATAACTTAGAGTACTATCGATCACCACTTAGACTCACCTTAAAGTATCTAGGCAACTAAGCACTTAACATTACTTAACGTCTGAAACATAGATAAATACTAATGTCTGAAAGAAAACAAGCTATTGTACAACTGTTTGAACAGTGTCAGAGAACCGTCAAGGGAGCGCCGTGAGAAATGGCAGGGTTCCGGCGATGACAAGTAAAGTTGTGATCGTAACTTTTGGGGCTTTTCCACAATGTTTCAACATGATCCGGTTTCTATGTGACGAACCATTTAAAATATTATAGTTTCTAAAAAATTTTGCAACCGGCGGGATATGATATCGCCACGGCTGCTTAGTCGGTACAAAAATATAGTCCTAAAGATTTTCCCCGCCACTGCGCATGTAACCATAGCTCATTTGGGAAAGCGTCTATTCCAATGAGTTGGAAAGCGTGAGTTGAAATCCCTCTGGTTGTTTTTTTTTTAAATGTATTGTACCCTAATCTATGGAGTCTGTCACATCAAACCAGCGCTAATAGGACCAGCGCTAGCGTTCCTACGCTAGTTCTGGTTTCATGTGAACGGCTCACTAGCGTTGGCACCGGATAGAAACCGGACTGTATTGGATCAATCGATTTTGTGTAAATAGGCCTTTAAGAGGACACCTAAAGCCATGATGTAATTTTTATTTTATTTGTTAATTTTTATATGTAAATGAATGACGTAACGAGCTAGTCGTTCGCCTGATGTTAAGCGTCGCGGCTGCTCATAACAGATTGCAGTGTCACTCGGAACTCTAAATTAATATAGTTTAGCGTGACACTGCACTGCGTACGTCATCTTGAGACTTCACACAGTCTAGTAATCTTATTACTACATCATAAAGTCTCATTTGCCCAGTAATTTCACTAGCTACCCTTCAAACCGGAATACAGTAGTGCTTGGCGGCAGAATAACTGGTAAAGCGATGGTACCTACCTAGACAAACTTAGCAGAGTCGTTTTACCACCTAGTAGAAAAGTCCAACCACCTAGTGAGTCTATATTCTAGAAGTATTTTTTCCACTTAATTTTCAGTTGTCCCGTTATTTTAACTATCTTTTCTTTGACAAAATAAGGAGATGTATACTTTTCAATTCAGAAATATTATTTAACCATACGATTGAATTAGAGAAATAAAAAAAATATTGTCAGCCAAGGTAAAATTAAATCCAATATTTCAGCGCGTAAGGAACCCTGGAGCATCTAACGTACATTTCTCGTTTCACAGCAAACAAGCAGACCTCGTGTTTTTCGTGTTATTTTCCTCTATTTTTCGTGAAAAAAACACTTTTTTCTTAAAACGTTTCTTTTGTACGTAATCGTTCTCAATGTGCGTCCTCTCGTGAGTCGGATTGCCGTAGTTTGTTTTTTGTGTATGTTGTGTAAGTATGCGTGTGTGGGTGAGGCATGTTCTATTTTATAATATTTCGTTGTTTTTGTATGCGAGACATTACGTTGCCACTTGTGGTGAATGCTATTTTTGTAATTGAACATGATTTAAAGACTAACTTTTTTTGGGTTCTGTTACAAGCTTGAGTAAACGGATCCTTTAAGGCGACGGGTAGACCAAACAAGGTGATTTGGCACGTTTCCTGGCGTAATTAGAACATGTATTGTGGAGCTTTGAATTTAATATATCATGTAATTCATTTCATTAAATCGTTTGTGATGACCGCAAATACAAGATTAATAAATATAGCTCTATAAAAAAAAAATCGTAAACCTCCCTCAAAAAATTTTAATGTTTCCATTTTACTGAGCTTCTACCGAATATATTTTCACAAAAAATAAATTAGTGTATTCCCAACAAACATTTAGAAATCGTGATGACTTAATAACTTTGAAAAATACTTTATGAAAATAGATATTAATTAAAAACCGTCAAAATCAGTCATTTCGTGCGTTGTCGCGCGTGTAAACGCCGCGCTGAAGTGCAGACTGAATTGATATTCAAGACTACGATGTTAAGGTTGATGTTTCTTTGAACGGATTTGGACTTGCTTATCTTGCTTTACCCGTCACTTTAAATTAAAGTATCAAACGTTACAGCCAGTAGACACTGTCACCTTACTATCGCCTTATATGCCTTCCATCCATATCTCAGCTATTCAAAACTTTACTATTCCGTCTAATATGTAGTTGACTAATTACAGCAGTGCGCCGTCCAATGAGAACTGTGCAATTTCTTCCGCACCTACCACTGAGAGCACGTGTTTCTAAGAGAAACATGCTTTTGTGTTAGTCCCTTAGATAAGGGAATAGTAAGGACACGCCACAAAGATGACAAAGGTCTATACATGAACCGCCTTGCGGTACAACAGCTATGTTGTGGATATATGGCGAACACCAAAGAGTGTAAAATAAGATTTCCTCGTCGTTTTAGGGTAATCAAGTTGAGGTTTCTATGCAATCGGCGCCATATTGTGCTCTGAAAGTGCCGCAAGTCACGTGACATGTTCTTAACTTCACTATTCCCTTATCTAAGGTGAACGACTAGCTCGTCACGTCATTCAATCACATAAAAAAAAAAAAAAAAAAAAAAAAAAAAAAAAAAAAAAAAAAATCTAAGGTTAGTCCTTTTATTTTTTACTTTTTTTAATTGATGCATACATTTACAACCTACATTTTTAATATGTCTTTTTACACGCACATCAACTGTCCACGTTTTTGCCATAATAGACTGTGTTTTATTATAAGTACCAATAAATATGAAATGCACATTATTCATGAATTCACATCTATTGGTCTGTATATTTTACATCATTAACAGCCTGAAAACGTCTACTGCTGAACATAGGCCTCCCCCACAGAGCGCCACTTTCAGCGGCTCCTCAACTCCTGCATCCATCGGCTCCCCGCTGCTTTCACCAGATCGTCGGACCACGTCGGGGGCCGGTACGGTGGAGGTACGCTGCGTCTTCTGGTTCGTGGTCGCCTCTCGAGAACCTTTCTTCCCCATCGTTTGTCAGTTCTACGAGCGATGTGCTAATTCTAAGAGCTATATCGATCATTTTAGTTCTCCTGCGGATCTCTTCGTTCCGGATAATATTTTACATAATGTTATTTAATTTAGATGGAGTGAGCGGGAAATCAATAAAAATAATTTATGCAATATTAATAACCAAAATGGAAAACACACAACTCTATTTCGTCCAACAGTTAAATACACACAAACTTTCCAATCCAAACTTCATCATCCAATAAACAACGGCTGTTTACTCTATCCGAACTCGAACATTTAATATTTTGTTTAAACACAGCTTAAATAATAATATTTGTTCAACGGATATTTTTATTTATTGATATTTTTTATTTATTACGTTCGAAAACGCTTGTGGCGCTGTTATAACGTTCTCACTAGAATGAAATATGGCCGACGCATGATTTAATAGTGTGGTTACCCAGTCAACGCGTGATTTAAGTAAACTTTTTAGATAAACCTACCCATACATTTTGAATTATTTATTTTTTATATTTTAGGTAATTTAGCAGATATTTTTTTAAAATAAGAAATAAATAAAAAAATCTGTTAAGTAACAGATTTTTAAACGAATGCATCTTTTGTTTACTTACTTGGCATCAGAGTGTATTATAAATAATCTGGTGAAATGTGGAAGCCGCGATTTCAAATCCCGCTAGCGGTTAAAATGTTTAGGTAATCATGATTTACAAATTTTTATTTTTGGTATGGCCATATTATAAGTTATCGTAACGCTCATAGCGAAACTTAAGAGCCAATACAACGCCAAATTGCTTAAAACGGCTTAGCTTGAGGCAGTGTCCTGTCAACAATATTGCAACAATGACTTTGAAATGAATATATGGTGAAGTTCAGGACTAATGCTACTGCAAATGTATAGTAAAAACACGCATTAATAAAATTTTCTCGATAGAAAAAAATTACAAAGTTACCTCCAAACCGTACAAATAAACAGCGATTATTCAATGAATACTTTAAATAAGATCATGAAACTTTGTGTAGTAGTTGAACTAAATATAATGGAGGGCTTATGTATACCGGATTTTTAAAATACCCTTTATATTCAGTGTAATAATAAATTACCTAAACTATTGCGCGTTGGAACCAGTTTAACTTAGACCGCCCCTGCCGGTCGGCCCCTGGCTCATCCCCGCTTTGGCCTAGTACTATACATCTATTCTGTGGCTTTGACTTGAATTCGCGCTGGTCTTGCACAAGCCCTTAACTAACAGATTTTAAACGACCAGTAAAGTTAAGCTACGTTTGCTGTGGCCACTACTTGGAGGCTCCTGTGAAGTGGTTATTTATTAATTATTAGCACTATCGTGCTTGCGGAAGACACGTTAAGCCACTGGTATTGTCATAAAACAACAGCCTGGGTATAAACTTACTCAGAAAAAGTCTAACAGCAGAGTTTACCACTTATCTATAGGTACCTACTTATGAGAAGAATTGGGATCAATGGCGTATGCAGTTCCGGAGAAGCTTGTCCAGCAGTGGAATAAACCAAACCGAGATGAAGATGATGTTGATGATGATGATGATGATGAGAATAAACCAGGCAAACAAGTAAACTGAATGCGAGTACTTTCCGATAAAAACAGTCATTCTGAATAACCGTCAAATAAATTTTCTGAATTTTATACGGAACCCCTAAAATACAGATTCCGAAATTAATATTTTAATCATGAATATTATATTCGCCAGGACATAATTGCTGCTGGCAACCGGTAGGTAATTTATTAAGATAATTAAATTAAACCAGATTTTCACGTGTTAATATGTGCATAGTTATTGATAAATAAAATTCACGTTTATTAATTACTGATACCCAGCGAATAATTCATTCATAATTATGGATATTGAGGTAAATAAATTTTGTCTCTTTTCGCAATCAATGAATGGAATAAATTTAAATCTGATCAGGAGCGAGTATGCTTCGATGGAACGCACCCTGGTTCCTATACCGCTCGGGCCTGCATTGACTTTTCAAGTTGCGTGCAAAATTTTCTCAAGCAACGGTGAAAGGCTTTGAGAATTAGCAAGTTGACGTGGCAATGGGCAGGCCACATCGCTCGTAGAACTGACAACCGATAGGGAAGATAGGCTCTCGAGTGGCGACCACGAACCGGAAAACGCAGCGTAGGCCAGCCCCCACACTCGGTTCACTGATGACTTGGTCAGAACCGCGGGGAGCCGATGGATGCAGGAGGCGAGCAACTCACGTACAAGTAGCGCTTTTTGGGGAGGCGTATGTTAGCAGTGGACGTCTTCAGGCTGATGATGATGATAATGATGAACGGTGAAAGAAAACATCATGAGGAAACCAGCATGCTCAAGAACCCCAATGCTGGCAATCACCAATCCTACTAGGTGGTAGGACTTTCCTGCAAAGTTCGTCTAGGTAGGTACCATCTTTGTGCCAGTTATTCTGCCGCCAAGCAGTAGTGTGCAAGCACTACTGTATTCCGGTTTCAAGGGCAATGTAGCTAGTAAAATTACTGGGCAAATGAGATTTTATGATCTGATTGCACAGTCTAGTAATCTGATTATTAGATTGTGTGATGCACGTCAGGATGACGTGCGCAGTGCAGTATCACGCGAAACTTTATTATTTTAAAGTTCGAGTGACACTGCTACTGTTACGGGTGACCGTGTCGCTTAACATCAGATGAACGACAAGCTTCACGTTATCTATTCTCATAAAAAAACTGTTGTACGTACGCAGGTTGTTCTAACACTGCCTTCTCGAAGGTACCCCCCCACGCGCCGGTCGCTAGACCGGTGCCACTCGGTCGAACAAGCCGCTGCGCCTGGCAGCCGCACCACTCATCTCGCTTGCGGTTCATGCTATCTCGCTTACAATACATAGAATACCAAGAACATAACACCCAGGCACAGAACAAACATCTATGTTCATCACACAAATGTTTGTCCTGAGTGGGAATCGAACCCACAACCTATGGTTCAGAAGGCAGAGCTAACAGTCCAGTCAACTGAGCTAACAGGCCAGTCAACTGAGCTAACATGGCATGACAGACAATGTGAAATGAATATTAATCAGACATCACAATAAACCTAAAGAGTAATTAAATAATTTGTAACATGAAATTAACAGCTGAGTAACTTTGGCTTAGATACTTTCATCTAGATATTAGATTAGGTACGTAATTTTAGGTAAATTTGCCTTGTTTGAGATAATTTCATCTGGTTTTCTCATTAACCTAAATTTGTGAATGTGGTTTTAGGGCCACTGCCAAGTTAAAGTTAGGATTTAGTACCTAAATAAACTACGTTAAGTATTTACTAACGCTTGAGATAATATCGTTTTTAAATAAGGTGTTAAACAGATTTCAGTTGCCTTAATTTCTTATTTAGAAGAAGGTACTTGGAGTTGAAGGATGCAGGAGGCGAGCAGCCGCACTAGGTGGCGCTCTCTGGGGAGGCCTGTGTTCAGCAGTGGAAGTCTTCAGGCTGTTGGTGATGATGATGATGATGACTTGGAATTGAGTTTCGTTTTCTATCTTCAAAGGTCTTCATCAGATCTTCAACAAAGTATGGACCCCCGCGCATGGTCCTTCTACCAAACAAAAACACCCACGTGAATCGTTCAAAAATCTATCACTGAAAATAATTATTCTCATCTTTTATAAACACAACCGCAGCACAACTCCTTATATATACACATACTCAAACACTCTCACCTTCATACACAAGCAGGTGCGGGGACACACCCCTCCACACATCTCACTCTTATCGCACGCATGTAAATAACGAATAAGCACGAATATAAATAATATGCCAATAATTATGACCATAAATTTTATTGTTAAATTCACATGAGTATACCGGGTGAGCTTGAATTGGTACTTATCCCGAAACTACCAATTCAAACTCACTGGGACTGGGACCATGATAGCCCACAAGTTGTGAGAGCCTTACTTGAAACTGCGTGTTTCCAAACCTCCATACTAAAAAATAAATCCACTCACAAAATTGCACTGCGATTGCTACGAGAGTAAACAAGATACTAAAATAATAAAAAAAAATTGTAAACACAGGTCGTCGAACTCATTTAAGTGCATTCGGTTTCGGTTAAGGACCAAGTTAAACTACACCCAGCTGCGCTAGAGTTTAGCTTATCTTCGAAGTGTTTGGGTTGGTTTTGGCGCTATCTATTGGGTCATACATAAAACACCATTTCTTTTTTTTTTAAATAAAACTCCTCATTATGGTCATAATTGTTGGCTACCGCGGTAGTGTGGCCGCAGCATTACAATATGTTCGTGATGTGTATGTGAACCAGAAACCCTGTGTCTGTTAGAATACGTAAACTCATATCCGTTTTCTACTACATTTATGAAGTCAATTTCATCTAAAACACTAAAAGCTTCTCAAATGAAATTATCTAGTGTAAGAAAGTTAATTTAGTCAAGTTAAGTGAATGGCCGTGCTCCTTAAACGGCTTCTAATGGGGCCTTATTAGAGGGCGGTGTAGTCGTTAGGGCCATAACTTTCGGGATCCTGAATGAGTCTAGGTACCTTCTTTTTGAAATTGAATTTGTGTACGGAACTTGTTGCTTTCGATTTATTTTTTAATTTTCGCTTTTGTGATATTGATTAAGTTTATTAGATAGGTAGGTACTTAGTTTAACTGTAACATGGAAAAACTTAAGCTACTAGCTACGTTAACTTTAAAATGGAAGTTTATTTTATGTAAATGAATAAAGTGACGAGCTAATCGTTCGCCTGATGTTAAGCGTCACTCTAAATTAATATAGTTTTGCGTGCACTGCGCACGTCATCCTGAGACTTCACACAATCTAGTAAGAAGATTACTAGACTGTGTGATCAGATCATAATTCTCATTTGCCCAGTAATGTGCTACCATGCCCTTCAAACCAGCACCAGCACCAGCAGCGTGTCGAGCATGTTTGCTGAGGCGGGGAGTCCCTGACTTGTTCACCGTTCTACGATCACGCATACCGTCTTTTTGGGACTGTTTGAGCCGCTCTTGCAACAGAATATTGAACGCGATATTGAGTCTGTTAGGATGTTCACCACAGTCCAATATTTGGGCACTAGATATCTGTTTGTTTGAACGAGTACCGGAAATGACAAACCGCGTGCTGTGTAGCACATTTTTATTTATTTTAAATTCGTTTTCCGTTTTCGCTTATTTAGTATGGTGTTTTTTTTGTGTTTTGCTATGGGGTTATAGTCTTGAAATAAATGACTTTTATTTATTACTAGCTGACCCGCCCCGGCTTCGCACGGATTAATTAGTTTTGTGCCTTATATCAGTCTAAAGGAAGAGAGATGGAAGAGGGAAAAAGATAAGGAAAAAGGATGAATGGATGTAACGGCGAATGGAGGCAGGTGCTGGCGCAACTGCCTTCTTTTACCTTCATCTCATTACTCCTTTTCTCTTATTTTTCCCCCCCTCCCTTCTCTCTTTTCCATAGTACAGGATAGGAGTGGCTTTGGACCTAATACTGAAGGTTGAATGTCTGTAATTTCTGAACCACAAAACCGAGGACCTTGAAATGTTTACAGGACAATATGTAAAGTAATTAACCCCTTTCTAACAAAAAAATGAATGAACGAAATCGGACCACGCGTTAATGAATTACAACTAAGTACATATTTTTATTATCATCCCCTCTCCCGATAGAACCGTGCTGGATTTCAGGATTAAAAGTATCCTATAGCCTAAATTCATACTATGAACTCAAATCATGCAAAGTTTCATTTGAATCCATTCAATAGTTTTAGCGTGATTCTCAGCCAAGATACAGACAGACAGACAAAAATTAAAAACAATACAGTTTTGGCTTTAGTATCGATTATAGAGAGCTCTCCAAAAAAAATCATAATATCTACAATGTACAGTCCACAGTTTTATTATATGTATATATAGATTTTATATATAGCTATAAAAGTCATTGGGATAAGAACTTTAGTGCAATAGGGTTCAAAATCGCACGAGCTATCTGCTGAAATCTGCTGAGCGACACTCTTTTCGTTTATAATTGGTATCAAAATACAGGTCAAAATAGGTTAATTAAAATGATATTCTATCCAAATTTTTTGGGGAGAGGAAGTAAATTAATCCTTAAAATGTTTACTTTCCACGTTTTCCGTTTACGGGTATTTAGTTTCGCAAAGCACAAATAGCCTCTATTTTGACGCGTTGACTAACAATCAAAATTTAACTTTATCGCGTTAAACTTAAGGTATTATTTCGTTTGATAAAATTATGGATATAGTTTGTTTGAATCGGGACAGTATTGGAGGATATCTTAAAGGCGAGTAGGTATTGAAGTGCTATTGATTTCCACTAGCTTTGCCGATTTTATTGCGAAGAGGTTCTTGGGTAGACGATGACTTTTAGCACGTAGCCCCTTAACTCTTGATCTAATCAGGCCACAGGGTTTTTATTCGTTTTTACCTACGTTTTATTCACTTTTAGCAAAATTTTATTCAATTTTAGGTAAGTTTAAGATTTGGTTAAACTTGAATTTTTTTTTTGGGCAACTTCGTACGCATTTTCAATAATATCATAGTATGTCACAGTCACCGTGAAATAAAACTTACTTAAGATTTTAGATTTTAAGCCGGCTGGGCAGCGTTTGGGCAGCTTTGACCTATCTTTTCGTCCAAAATACCGCAGAGCCTGAAAACAAAGGTTTTCAATTAGTGTGTTGCCAGTGATGACTTATGGAACGAGACATAAGAAAGAAAGAAAGAAAAGACATTTATTCAGGACATCACACAACATTACATTACAATACAATAGAGACATACAATATAATTTAAGGTAAGGAAAAAAAAAATTCAATGTAACGTTGTGTGATGCCATGACCAGGTCCCGACTCAGCATGTGATTAAGGTCAGACGTGACCCTAAATACTGAGTTTCAGGCGGAACCCATAACCATGACATCACGAACTTCAGAGTACGTATCAACATACACATACACAGATTAGAGAAAACAAATAAAAAACAAATTATAACAACAAATCTGACAGTAGAAAGTCAGTTTTTTGAACGGTTGTTTGAACGGATTCTTACTGTTGGCCTCATTAGTAAGCTCAAAGTCGCGTAGCGAGCTATGTAGAGAGGATGAGGGTTATGAAGAGGTGGAAAGTGGAAATGAAAGAATTAAATAAATTAATATTTGTAGCGCCCTTACGTCAACCGAAGCTATTAGAAACGGTTGCCACTTTTTTGTAACGCACGGACGCCAAGCTTTATTTAAAAATAAATATATACAATAAAAAGGTCACACTTGTCGCGAAGGTCCGTCTGTAACTCTGTAGTCGACACCTAGCTCTTAAAATTCATCATCATCATCAACAGCCTGAAGACGTCCACTGCTGAACATAGGCCTCCCCCAGAGCACGCCACCTTGAGCGGCTGCTCGCCTCCTGCATCCATCGGCTCCCCGCGGCTTTCACCAGGTCGTCGGTCCACCGAGTGGGGGGCCGGCCTACGCTGCGTCTTCCGGTTCGTGGTCGCCACTCGAGAACCTTTCTTCCCCATCGGTTGTCAGTTCTACGAGCGATGTGGCCTGCCCATTGCCACTTCAACTTACTAACTCTAAGAGCTATATCGGTCACTTTAGTTCTCCTGCGGATCTCCTCGTTCCGGAGCTTATCTCGCAGGGAAACACCGAGCATAGCTCGCTCCATAGCTCGCTGCGCGACTTTGAGCTTACTAATGAGGCCAACAGTAAGAGACCATGTCTCAGTTCCATAAGTCATCACTGGCAACACACACTGATTGAAAACTTTCGTTTTCAGGCTCTGCGGTATTTTGGACGAAAAGATAGGACGAAGCTTCCCGAACGCTGCCCAGCCGAGTTGGATTCTTCGCGCCACCTCTTTGTCGAAGTTGGACCTACCTAATTGGACAATCTGTCCTAGGTAGACATACTTGTCGACAACTTCGAGAGTATCGTTCCCAACAATTACCGGTATAGGTGGAACATGAGCATTAGACATGATCTTTGTCTTGTCCATATTCATCTTAAGACCAACCTGCTGGGAGACTCTACTGAGGTCGTTGAGCATGGTGCTAAGGTCCTCGAGCGATTCCGCCATTATGACTATATCATCGGCAAAACGAAGGTTAGCGATGTACTCGCCATTTATGTTGATGCCAGATCTTTTCCACTCCAAGAGCTTAAAAACATCCTCCAATGCGTTTGTGAACAGTTTCGGAGAAATAACGTCTCCCTGTCTCACGCCTCTTTGCAATGGAATTTGTTCCGTACTCTGGTCCTGTAGTCGGACTGACATAGTGGCCTTACTGTACAAACACTTCAAAACTTCGATATACCTATAGTCAATTTGGCATCGCTGCAAGGACTGCAGCACCGCCCAAGTCTCGGTTGAATCGAAGGCTTTCTCATAGTCCACAAACGCTAGGCATAACGGCCGATTATACTCTTCGGTCTTCTGTATAATCTGGCGCAGCGTATGGATGTGGTCTATGGTGCTAAAGCCTTTTCGGAAACCGGCTTGTTCGGGAGGCTGGAATTCATCAAACCTGCGTGCGAGACGATTCGTAATGACTCTCGAAAACAGCTTATACACATGACTCAAGAGCGAGATGGGCCTATAGTTCTTCAATAAGGTGTTATCGCCTTTTTTGAAGAAGAGCACCACCACGCTCTTGTGCCATGCCTCTGGCGTTATACCTTCAAGGATGACAGAATTAAATAACTTCTGGAGGACTAAAAGTACCGGTCTACCACCCGCTCTCAGAAGTTCGGTCGTAATTCCATCTTCACCTGGTGCCTTGTTGTTTTTAAGCTGTTTGAGGGCCATTCTAATCTCGTACAGGCTGACGTCCGGGATATCTTCGGTATAGTGTCGGACTAACTTGGCTCTGATGTCCTGAGCTGTGTTAGTAGCGGGCTTACGTGTCGAGGTGTATAACTGTCCATAGAAGTTCTCGATCTCTCTCAGAATCTCAGGCTTGGATGAAATGACGCTACCATTTTCGGTCTTCAGTTTTGTCATTTGGTGTTGCCCAATAGACGAATCCTTTGCGAACACTTTAGAGCCTTGGTTCCGCTCAATTGCGGCCTCAATACGTGAAGTACTAAGAGCACGCAAGTCGTGTCGCAAGGAACTCCAGATTCGTCTATTGAGTTCACCGTAGGCTGACATATCAACTGAAGACTGCAGCTTCATTTCGCTCCGGTCGGCCATTAGCTCAAGAGTTTTTTCTGAGAGCTTTTGAGTCTTCTTTCGGCGTTGGGTCTTAAAGAATTTCGATCCAACAGCTTGGACAGTTTCCACCAACCCGTCGTTTAGCTCGTCCACTGTGTTACAGTCGGCTAGGCACTGGAAGCGATTTTGGAGTTCCAGCTGAAAGCCTTCGGGGTTTTGGATTTGGACAGGATTTGGACGGAGCGTAGACTTCACCAGACGCCCGGCTACCAACCCCAACGACGACCCCTGGCCCTGGCAACACATAACGTGCGCACACTGAAGGCTGACGAAAGGATGGTCGAGCTAGAGGCGGAGATGGGTAAGTTACGCTGGGATGTAATGGGATTGTCAGAAGTCCGAAGACAGGGACAGGACACGATAATCCTAAATTCCGGTAACTTATTCTTCTACCGGGAGGGAGACCAACTCTCCCAAGGGGGTGTCGGGTTTCTCGTCCGCAAGTCTCTCGTCAACAACGTGGTCAAAGTCGACAGTGTGTCAGTGTGGGGGCTCTTAAAATTAGCAAGTTAAAATGGCAATGGGCAGGCCACATCGCTGGTAGAACTGACAATTAATGGGGCAGAAAGGTTCTCGAGTGGCGACCACGAACCGGACCGCACAGCGTAAGGCGGCCCCCCACTCGGTGGACCGACGATCTGGTGAAAGCCGTGGGGAGCCGATGGATGCAGGAGGCAAGCAGCTGCTCCAAGTGGCACGCTCTGGGGGAGGCCTATGTTCAGCAGTGGACGTCTTCAGGCTGATGATAAATAATGATGATGATGTGTAAGTAGTTGTCGCACGACAGTAACGTAATACTCGTCGTGACAAAATTTTAAGCTACAGTCACACCGGGAGGCGCGATAAGTGGTGTAGTGAAGCGTCAAAATTGGTCATTCGGCATCCACCACTGCCGATGTTCGTAGACGCCGCGTCGCGATCACCGCGGACGGTGATGGGTACCGAATAGTATCGCATCACTGACGCTGCCACTTCGCAGACGCATCGGTTGGGCTGAATCTTTATGGTACATTTAAGGGGGTTGGTTCTATAGTCGTGAAGGTATATACTACTACTTTATAATTTACGAGGAGTTAAATTAACCGGCGACAAAGATTTTTTTTTACTTTTACAATCGTGTTGTATTTTATAACCGTGTACCTCAGATCGTAGATAAAGGTGTTTTATGGGGCTAATGGCGGTTTAAGGTTTATTTTAAGGTTATGGTAAGGTTACGACTTAGCTATTACGTGTCTATTAAAATACCAACCACAATTTGGTACCTAGACTGGTATAAAAATTGGCGAAAATACTTAAATCCTTCCATCATTCTCGTGCATGCAGAATTATCATCATCATCATCAACAACTTGAAGACGTCTATTGCAGAACATTGTCGTTCCTAATTAGTTTTTACCGGCTTAAATAAATTCACAAATTCAACCTCGAAAAGAAATCTCTCAAAATAAGTTTCAAGGACAATTTTTTTTTCATATAGGTACTTCTTTAACAGCAATGTGCCTTTATTCTTTAAACTAACTACTACAATAATAAAAACTAATAAACTAGCTACACTATCTACTACAAAGAACATTAAAATTTGGTTTGTATACTAGCCGCGATAGCCGATTCATGCTGACACTAATTTGGCTCAACGAATCAGCATTGCAATTCAACGAGATTATACTGCCAGCATGATAGGTACGCTAACTACTGGTAGTGGGTAAAAGTACTTAAGTACCTATATATAAAAATGTGTCCTTCCTTTAAATTTTTCCTGTTCTGAAATAGAAATTTCCAAGAAAAACATCTTTTCAGTTCTCAGAAATAAAATCGGCAGGTAGCAGAATCGAAGTTCAGTAGTTCAAACAACAGGCTCCGCCAATGTTGCAGCCATTCTCGAACCAAATGGTCTCATGCGTGACGATGGTAAAAGACCCGACGGAATGACTCTGGTTCCCTGGAAGATGGGGCGGCCTTTAGTGTGGGACGCTACTTGCGTCGATACTATGGCGCCGTCATACCTTCCCGAGACACACGTTAATAGGGCCGGCGCCGCGGCTAATTCTGCTGAGCAGCTAAAACGGCACAAATATAGTAATCTCGGTAGCGGTTACATATTTGAGCCGTTTGGTGTTGAGACCCTGGGTTCGTGGGGACCGGGAGCTCATCGCGTTTTCCAAAGTCTATCAGAGCGCCTGGTCGATGCGACGCGTGACCAAAATGCTGGCACTTATTTGGCCCAATTGCAATTCAACGTGGCAATGCGGCCAGCATGTTGGGTACGCTACCTACCGGTAGTGGGCTGGAGCACTTGGACTGTCTATAGGCCATCGCGGCTGTTATACAGTCCATGCATAAGTGTTCTTTGTAGTAGGTAGTGTAGCTAGTTTAGTTTAGTTTAGCTAAGTTTAGTTTAGTTTTTATTATTGTAGTAGTTAGCTTGAGTAATAAAGGCAATTTGTTTAAAAAAAAAATAGGCTCCTATCGGCCAACGGGAATTTATTGCTATTAGTACAGCTCTATATAGCAGCTAAGGGTGAATTTAGACGGAGATGTTAAGCAGGAAAACACCGTGATTGGACCGTGATGAAAATATTCAAACTAAGTAAGAAATATACGTAAAAAAATCGCCGCAAAACATGAAACAACACAATAAGTAAAAAAATAATAACTCTCTTCCTAAAGGTTTTTATACCTTCAGAACACTTTTTCACTTCTGTATAAGTATGGAAATGATTGCTACTTTTAATTCATTGTCATTTGATCATATGATTTATTTTCGTCACAGTGATTTCAGCTGTGATTTGTCACAGGCTGTGATTTTTTATTTGCCTAATCAATTAGATCAACGGCGATTGGTGGTGATTTATGAAATGGAATAGATATGTGATTTAGGAGCAACCTAGTGGTAGGTGTGATTATCATACTGTGATTAGAAGCAGATGTGACAAACAGTAGCAGCTATGACTTATGAAAAGAAAATCATATGATTTTTCACATGCTCCTCGTGAAATTATCCATGTCTACTTCTGTAGTATTTCAATTTAATTCTTTTTTTAATTTACGATATTAAATAACTGAATATACCTATGAATAACATTATGAATGCTCAACTAAAATAGCACATAAGTAAATCCAAACATGTTTTGATACATAAAAACAGCATAGAAAGAAACTCATAAACTTTGGCACCGTTGTTTATGAAAGTTATTTTTTTTTTTTATGCGATTGAATGACGTGACGAGCTAGTCGTTCACCAGATGTTAAGCGACACGGCCGCCCATAACAGTTGCAGTGTCACTCAGAACATTAAAACAATAAAGTTTCGCGTGACACTGCACTGCGCACGGTCAGCCTGAGACATCACACAGTCTAGTAATCAGATTACTAGACTGAGTGATCAGATCATAAATAGTAATTTCACTAGCTACAATGCCCTTCAAACCGGAACACAGTAGTGCTTGCACACTACTGCTTGGCGGCAGAATAACTGGCAAAGCGGTGGTACCTACCTAGACGAACTTTGCAGGAAAGTCCTACCACCTAGTAAAAAATGGAAAAAATGGAATGGAATTTGGATGAATACGAAATTTTTGTTGAACATTTGTAATGTTTATGAGAACATAGTTTAGCCAGAATTCAGTTATTAAATATCTTCAAAAATGTCGCAATGCGCAAGCGAGATAGAGGATCTGCGAGAATGAGAGCCTTAACGGTAGTCGAACGGTACAACTCGCAAATAATGGGACACTTTGTGGACAGAGGCAGTACAGGTTACGAAGTAACATATTCAGTAATCTGTGGTACAGGTGTAATGTGTACGCATAGGGCCTTGTTGGTGGTAGTGGGCTTATGTCATTTCCTTTGTATCCATTTAAATGTAATTGCTAACACTATAAATAATCCTAGTACTAACTAATGGGGTTATTTGTCCGAAATAAATATTTTTTAATTTGAACAAGGTGATCTTATGAGGGTACTGTTTTCTACAATGAGTACGGAACCCTAAAAAACAAATTAATAAGAAATTCTTTAACGCCGTGGCTGTGACATCGCAATGCCTTATCTTTTACATAGATAGATAACACTCTGGTATTTTTCAAATTATCATAAGTATTGCTCACGATAACATAATGTTCCAACTTCATCCATAAAAAACCTTTCAATACGCACTGCATTTTATAGTAATCCATTAACAAGGCGTTGTACAAAATACTTTCTTATCTTCTCTGGGTCAATTATGTACTAAGATCGTAAGATACCATCTTATCGTCTAAACGTTGCCTTAGGCTCAATTCAGACAGAGCAGCAAAATGCTCGAGCAGTTTTTAAGTGCTATATGAATATCAACCTTAATCTATTTAGACAAAGCTGAAAATAGTATGCAACATTAAAATAGGTAAGATTTTAATGTTGCATACTGTTTTCATCTTTGTCTAAATGAAATAAAGTTTATATTCCAATAGCACTTAAAAACTGCTCGAGTATTTTGCCGCTCTATGTGAATTGACCCTTACCCAACGAAGCTATACAATTTTATCTATAACGCGTTATACGGAGTTTTTATTGGAAAAGTTTCTCGAAAGGCAAATTCTGCGGTCACTGTCTTCGTGACAAGATAAAAACGTCGAAGCGGGACAGAGTGAGGTACTATAGTTGGAAGTTTGTGGGACTTTAAAGGACTTTGTGGGACAAGGTGGGAAGAGGTGGGACGGAGTTAGATGGGGGATAGTTAGGGTAACTTTTAGTTCGTGGTAGGGTTTTGAATTGGAATTTCTTAAGATCTTATTACTAGACTGTGTGATGTCTCAGGATGACGTGCGCAGTGCAGTGTCACGCGAAACTTTATTGTTTTAAAGTTCCGAGTGACACTGCAACTGTTATGGGCGGCCGTGTCGCTTAACATCAGGTGAACGACTAGCTCGTCACGTTCAATCCCATCAAAAAAAATGCATTGAAGATAAATTAGACTCTTTTATAATGAATCAGACAGAATAAGGTACTATTTTAGCGTGTGTAAATTTAAATAATTTCGTGGGACATTTTGGGGCAAGATTGGATGAATCGAATGAAATGGTGAATGGTCTCTAGATAAAGCTATTTATGATAAGGTAGTTATCTTTTTTGGTGCATCGTTGAAAATTTTTCTTTATCTAATGTGTAGTGAAAAGGGGTAAGCTCTGTTTGTAAGATTTTTTTTTCACCGAGTAATAAAGTATAGATGTATCCCGCTGAGCTCTCCTTCAGCTCTTTTCTTTATACTTATCTGTGAACTACGTTTTTAATCCCAGGACAATGTATATCAAAACACTGTTCTAAATTTCACATAAACTAACATCATAACGTATGCACTAAAGTTTAGATGTAAAAATGTGGGACATAATTATTATTTGCTGAGTACGGTCCCATATTTTAACCAACTCCATCTAAAACTCAGATTGAGTTATATCTGCATGGAACCATTAACTTGGAGATGGCTCGAGGTTGTTTTAACAACTACCGACTTTGAGTTATGGGCCATTACTCATGGCTCATGATGTGGTGATATGAGTCATAGTGCCTCAGTAAAAGATGTTTTAACAAATTTTAAAAAGATGAGACTTATGTTTTATCTTTCTGCTCCCATACAGGCATGTTGCTAGTTTCAGAATAATTTTTCACAGCACACTGCAAAAAAAAGAGAGAAGAACGTTGAAGTGAAATTATTTAGATAAGTGTACCTAAATATTATTTGATTCAATTATTATAGTAGTTATCAAAATTTTTGTTTGAAAATATCAAAGTGGAATAAAATGAGTATCAGTATATCAAATTAATGTAAATGGCTTATAATAGATGTAAAAAATAATATCTTACAGCTTACCTGCGTTAGCTGTTATATTCTCTTTGCAGCTTACCCCAAGTAGTTTTAAATTCTTGGCCATACTGATTTGAAATTCACATGTACTTATCGATTTATAACAAGAAAATTAAACAAAGACCACTCAATCTATTTCGGATTGAAAACAAGCTCACTTTGTTCACAAAACCAACGAGTCTAGAGTTATGTCCCAGAATATTCCAATCAAAGGCGAGTCCCTAATAAATCGTCCCGCAAAAACTAAATCTACATCGTCTCGTAAAAGTGTCCACTCGGCACATTAACATAAAATTAATGTATCCAATTTATATTAAGCTTTTAATTCGGTCTGAATGTGGCCAATTGCTGCTATTAAATACAAGTTAACTAGACACGTGAACACTCGCCTTTTTGCAAGTTTTTTTTTCTCTTTTTAACGTCAACAAGTAACAAGTAGCGCTCATAGTGAAGCACGACTAGCCGTTTCTAACTGATCGGTAAAGTTAAGCAACGTTCGCTGCGGTCACTACTCTGATGGGTGACCGCTACAACAAAAAGTGGTTTTTACAACTGAGCGCTACCATGCTTCAGAGGGTACGCTAAACCGTCGGTCCTGGCTATTGTCGTAAGCCAATAGTCGTTAGGCCAAGTCAGAAGCCTTTGGGAGGCCTAAAAATTCTGACACTAGGGCTGACCACTTGCCTACACGAGAAGAAGAAGAAGAACGTGAACAAAATTTGAATAAGCGGTTCGATGACAAGTTTTGATTTCATTGCTTTTTTTCAATGGTAATCTGATTTTGTGGCTCAGTAGTCGTGCGGGCAATCTCGAATATGAAGTAACATGGTTTGAATCCTGTTTAACCTTACGGTTTTTCTAGTAATGTGCGGAATTATCGCTCTCAAAGGAAAACGTCGCGTCGTGAGGAAACCAGCAAGTCACTACAACTTAAAAACTTGAGGTCTTCAAATCGAGAGTGAACAGGTATCTTCTAGGCAAGCATGTTACATCCTAGACCGCATCGTCACTTCACGGTCAAGTGCAAGCCTATCATCAATAAAAAATAACCGACCAAGTGCGAGTCGGACTCGCGCACGAAGGGTTCTGCACCATTTTCTATCGCTGCCATCTAGTGTTGAGTAGCAGTAGTATTTAAAGCAGTGCGATATAGGACTCATCTGGTAAACGAGCAAAAAAATCACGTTTGCTGTATGGGAGCCCCCTTGATTAATTATGTTATTCTGTTTTTTAGTATTTGCTGTTATAGCGTCAACAGAAATACATCATCTGTGAAAATTTCAACTGTCTAACTATCACGGTTCATGAGATACAGCCTGGTGACAGATGGACAGACAGACAGACAGATAGACAGACGGACGGACATCGGAGCCTAAGTAATAGGGTCTACATCAATAGTTATTACAATCTGCTTAACTAATTTCATCGCTACATAATAATGCTTTGTTATTTAACAATAAAATTTACGAATTCAAAACAAAGTTTTAAGCGGATACCAATTTGACTCAATTAAACTCACTGTTAATAATAATTATGCGGCTTAAATTCAATCACTGAATTTCAAGTAGGCGTGGAATCTCACTGACATCACTGCATGGCTATAAGATAGATTAATCCTATATTCATTTGCATAATCACTACTACACAGCCTATACACTGCTATAGATAATATAAATAAACTAAACTCGTGAGTATGTTAATACAATCACCTACATCTACCAGAGCCTTGTCCAAATCGCACCTAAACTTTTATTGCGGTACTAAAACCTCCATAATCATCAAAACGCCAACTTCCAGAGCGTTAAAATGCTTATATCTCTGAAACAATATTATCATAATTATGAGAACTCCCGTTTTTCAATTCTACAGCATTTGTATGGTACAAATGGGGGAAGTTCCGATGCCTCGGTTGGGGAGTCGGGGTCAAACTTTTGCAATAAAAGCTCCCGGGTGCGGTTAGCGTGATAGCGGCAAGCGGGCTGGCGTCAAGCGGAGTTCTAAAAGTTAATATTGCTCGATGCAGCCGTGTTTTGGCAACTTCAGCAGGAGAACGCTGTGCGTTTTCAGTAATATTGCTGTTATTTCAAAATGTATACAATACAATTTGCACCGTAGTCAAAATTAATTCTGTTATAATTTTTAAACGTTAATTCTAGACAAGGACGCTCTTCAGCGAGATAGAGTGATGACATACGCAGAGTAGCTGACAGTACCTGAAAAAATAGAGCTGAAAGACCCAGTGGCGCGCCTTGGAGAGTTTTATTATGGCCAGCAGTGGAATAAGTATGAGTTGAAGATAGTGATGATGAATTCGAAGCCAATGTCAAAATTAGGCTGTGATTTTAGTAACCTTGGTTATCTGCTTCAAAGAAGAGGCACTGACCAATGACACGCAATATTGGCAACTACTTACCACCTATTTCTTTTGGCAAACAATGGCCCACCTACAATCTATAGTTCTGAAGAAATATTTTTGAATAGTTCTGAAGAAAAGTTTCTATTGCTGTCTCATTATTTTTGATATTGGTGCAGGTGATAGAACAACACTCAATACTCAATCATTTGACTGGCCTAATAGCTCAGTTGGTAGTAGCTCTGCCTTCTGAACTATAGGTTCAATTTCCACCCGGGACAAACGTTTGCGTGATGAACGTCGATGTTTGTTCTGTGTCTGGGTGTTATATTGTATTCTACGTATATATTTACAAACAAAAAGTATCCAAGAATTCTATCAGTTATCTGGTTGCCATAGCTTTGCTCAGTTTGGGGCTAGATGGCGCTGTGTGAAATGTCCAGAAATATTGAATTATTTATTTTATTCATTTATCGCAATAATTATAGCTTTACATACAGGTCTTATATATTTAAATGTGTTACATAATGACCCTGTTCAGCATAGCAACCTCTTCAGTTATCACTAGAACCACTCGGAGAGTAGGTACCGTTGTTTGTCTAAGGAACCACTAATGACTTGTACAATCCGCTGTCACTCGCGCCCCGCTCAAGCATTCCCCCATTCAGCAAGCGTTCCACAATACGTGAACGCTTTGAACGATTGCCCGTTATTTATTTTGTACGGAACCAATTGTTTAGTTGGACGTTAACGCTAAATAAACTCCGGGCTTTGATAAATGTGCTCGTGTCCAAATTTATTTTCTTCTAATGTTAAACGTTGCTGATGTGAAATTGTTTGTTCGCTGAATTGCTACTACTAAAAAAATACACGCTGGAGTTACTGACGTGAACGTGAAAATATTTCTTTGTTGGATTGATATTGTTTTCCAAAACTCATGCTATTTAAGAGTTAATGCCTAAATAGACAGTAGTGGTTGAGTAGGTCGGCTCATATCCCAGAGGTGATGGGTTCGATTCCCACGACAAGACAAGGATTTGTGCACAGAGAAAAAAAACCGCAAGTATTTGTTGTGTCTGTGTGTTGTGGGAGCATGGTCCTCGTAGTTCCTGGGTACCTAGACACAGGGAATCCTTTAGGGCTCACGATCTGTGTATGTGATCGTTGGGCATTATTTAGGTATTTTAGTTATAATGCGTACAGTATAGTTATAATGGGTTCCAAGACGCCTGCAGAGCGTGGTAATTATGGCAATCCCCCCCCTATAATAAACGTCTAAAGTGGCGTTTATGGGGGAGGCCTGTGTTCACCAGTGGACGTCTTCTGGCTGATGATGTAAATAATCGTGGATTACTTACTTTAGGATACTTAGGTGTTTTTTGTTTCTTTTTAGCTGTAAAAACATAATTAAACGATGCATTATATAAGCACTTTCATCATACCTTTTTAATGATTTTTTTATTCAGTTACTAAAAAGCTCAGCAAAATTAACGCTTACGCCAAAACGCTGTGACATCTAAACGCTGAGGTCATCAAAATAACGGTCACAAACCTCTCGAGAAATACGATTAAAATGGATCTCCTTAAAGAAATTAAGGTGAAGAATAAAGTACTATCCACATTTTAATCAGCAAATTCAAAATTCAACCCCCCAGGGTTGACAAACCGCTTCATCCCCTAAACAAATACAGGGTTGTTGAGTTTAATTTATCCTTGGATAACTACTGTAAACCAAATAGGCCGCGGGCGGTAGTTGGGACAACTTAACAATTACGGACGGACACACTGTTGGAAAAGTTGGCATGTGAGCATTTAGTTTTTTTTAATGCTAAAACGGGCATACGTTTGACAACATCTCACTTGAGGGTAAGTGACGAAGTTGTCTAAGGTGGAGCACGTTTGCCCATGAGATGTCCATTCACTCTTGACTTGAAAAGACTCAAGTTATACCCAGGAAAAAATACTGTTACTGGAAGAGCATTCCATTCCTTGGCCGTTTGGACTATGAATGACTTAACGAAACGCTTAGTGCGGACTTGTGGTACACTAACAACGTAAGGACGTTTTCTGTTACTTATCGTTATTTGGACGTTATTTTGTCTTTCATTTTGCTTCGGGCAACGTTACAGAATACCTAATAATACCACGTAAACATAAAATAGATGAGTGGTTTAGTACATCCTTCAGTTCAGCCCATTTCTGAATCCTATAGTCCGCAACCTGCATGGCACTTAGTCTCTAGTACCTAATAGCCCCAGCCTTAATCCTGATCCCTAATATCTAATCCCTAAGTCCTAACCCCTATTCCCTAGTCCCTACTCCTTACTTTCTTATAAACTTGCAAACAAAATGAACTATGCGATGTTTTCTCTTTTAAGTGCCGATTAATAAGCAGCGATGTAAAATTGAAAATATCCCAAAACTATTTCAAAATAAAAAGCGTTACCTATTCGTCAACTGGCCGCCCGTGTGTCCCTAACGCAAGAAAGTTTTTCCATCTCGGCGTTCTAAGTTTATATTCGACCGGCGAACTGTCAACATTTAGGTCGGGACATTTATCTTTGAACTTAAAAAAAAGGCTGGATGTGGTCCCAAATACTGCCCATAATTCAATTCTTTTACAATGTAATTAGTCATCGTCACCAACAGCCTGAAGACGTACAGTGTCCACTGCTGAACATAAGCCTCCCCCATAGAGCGTCACTTCGAGCGTCTGCTCGCCCCCTGCATCCATCGGTTCCCCGCGGTTTTCACCGATCGTCGGTCTACCTAGTGGGGGGCGGCCTACCCTGCGCCTTCCTGTTCATGGTCGGCACTCGAGAACCTTTATTTTCAATCGGTGATACTGATTCACATAAATCATAATACTTTACAGAAAATATTAAATTACAGGTAACAATAACTGTGTGTGGTAAAGTAGACTTTTGTAAGCCTTAATAATCAGTCTAAAAAAAAAATTTTTTGTCAAAGTTTAAAGTGAAAATTGTTTAATTTTCATGTGGATCCGTGATTGAGGTAACTCAAGATTTTATTTTGATAAAGTTTGAAGGGTTAAAAACTCGTGGGTCTGTCTATATAACGTAAGGTTTTACTTGTTGACGTAAAATTGAAAAAAACAGCAATATTTTTTTTAATAAACTTTTAAATTTTGATCTTGTTTTCAGGAATTTTATTGGTGTAAAGTTTATTTACATTTTTATTAGTACCTACAGTTAACATCGATATTAAAAAAGTTTTTAGTAATTTATAGATTTATCCTATAATTATATTTTAATTAGAATGACCCTTAATACTGTGCGAACAACGTGCTCGTCATGTCATTGGTTAAAAACAGGTTAGATTTGAAATTCCTCTACATACTCACTCGGCTATAGAGACTGCCAGCAAAAAAAATCCTTCCTAACTCTATAATTCAAAAAACGGCAAAGAAAAAAATACTAATTAAGTATTAATGTATCACAATCTAAACAGTTAATGTAAATTTGACAGCTCATAACCTGGAGGCAGCGGGTTTTATTCCCGCAACAGCAAAAGTATTTGTGCACGTAAAAAAAGCGCAAATACTTGTTCTGTGTCTGGATGTTGTGGGAGCATGAAAAAGCTGGGTCCCTAGATACGGGCAATTTTAGTTAGGGTCCAGGATCTATGTATGTGATCATTGGCCGTTATTATTATTATTTAAACAATGAGCCAGAAGGACTAGGACGTCAATGATTTTTTTGTAATGTGGGGCCAAGAAGTGTCTCGGGCGGCAAAAGGTTACCTATATTGTGGGCATAGAAATGCATATTATTTCGTGAGGATGTTAGTATAATTTTTAATTTTGCTGTTATTGTAATAGTGTCAGTTCATTGACCGATAATGAACATTTTCACCTTTCACCTACAACATACCAGATCGAAGCCTACAACGGAAATATTCGGCCTAAAATGCACAATTCTCATATATTAACAATTTACAAATATGTTTTAGGTCTATTGGGGAACCATTTTGTCAATCTAATGAACTCCCGCAGTTTTATTAATAAGTTTTCTGTATCATTGAATATATTAATTTCAAATAAACAGCTGGGAATTTTTGTTTGCTTGTTTACTTGCTTTTATCTATATTAATACTACTTTGATTTTGATAAGAGTTATACAGATAGGTAGATAATTTATCTAGCTTCATTTTAAATTATAAATCAATACGTTAATTAAAAAAAACAACTGAGTTATAAAGGTTTTAGTTACATATGGGTGAACCTGATTTGGTACTGTTTAGTATAAAGCGTCAAATATGAATAATATTTACATTAAATTGAATAATTTATTAGGCATTCCAATGCTTAAAATATTTTAAGTACCTATAACTTAACAGGTTTCGATATACGTGTTATTGTTTATAAAAATATGAACGTTTTAGTTTAGCCGTCTATTATGTAACAAACAATTATTTAACGCATATAGACTAGAAATTAACATACTAAGCCGGCCTTATAGTTTTATATCTTTTTAATGGGCTTTATTATAATGCAAAGAATGTTTTGTTTTAACAGATAAGACATAGTTTGTTAGGCAAAGTTTGCCTATTAGACATATTACTTTTTTATTGATTTCACATTCTAGTAATCTGATTACTAGACTGTGTGATGTCTCAATGCGCAGTGCAGTGTCACGCGAAATTTTATTATTTTAAAGTTCCGAGTGACACTGCTGCTGTTATGGGCGGCTGTGTCGCTTAACATCAGGTGAACGACCAGCTCGTCGCGTCATTCATTCTCATAAAAAAACTTATTTTTTCTTTTTTTTATGTAATCGAATGACGTGACGAGCTGGTCGTTCGCCTGGTATTAAGTGACACGGCCGCCCATAACAGATTGCAGTGTCACTCAGAACTCTGAATTAAAGTTTCGCATGACACCGCGCACTGCGCACGTCATCCTGAGACATCCCACAGTCTAAAAAAGGTTTCTATAGTATTTGCAAATAGTTGGGATGCAGTTTAACTGGTTTGGAGTATAGACCACTTGAGCCAATATACCAACATTGATTATCAATAATTTTATTAGCTTAGCTATAAAAGGTTATACCAAAGGATTTGAGAAAACACAAAAAAAAAAACAAATAAAACCGATTCCAAATTCAAACAAATGTCAGGGCAAATACAACAACAATGTTAGAGATATCAAGTGTCAGATAAATGTAAAGATGTTATCGAATCACGTATCGAGTTGAGTGGAAATCGATAACGTACGTGGTTTTATATCGATATTAACCTATGCACCGGGGCGGGCACTCAATTAAGCTTAGCAACCGTTTAGTTAATTGAGTCGTTGGTTAAAGCGATGGTTAGTGATTTTAAGGGGCTCAGCTATGATCTTTTGGTGGCCAATTTGTATGCAAAAGCAAATACTTACAATAAATTGCTTATGAAATGAAAATGGCGCTTTGTTACGAAAATGTAGCTACCTATTTAGTCCAAAGACAAAGAAAGAGAAGGAGAAAGTGAATAGATAGATAGAATAGAACAGGGGTCGCCAAATTGTGGACCGCAGTCCACATCCGGACCGGTGACCCATTTTGTGCGGACCGCAAGAACATAGCAACTTGCACTACAGAGTACGTAATTTAATAAAAATGTATCCCCTACCCTTCAAAATTTGTGAATAAATTAAAATAAATTTCAATGTAGACTTAGTGATGAATATCTCAAGGGTTGAATATCAATAGCTTGCACCAATTTTACTTCAAACTTCAGACTATAAATCCAGTTGACCAATGATATAACTTCCCCTCATACGAAAATAAGTAGTGTATTTCAACTACTATTTTCATACAAATCACGGGAACCCGTTGATGTCTTTTGTTCCAACCTGCTCTGTCCTTTGTAATTTCGTATAGCTTTGTCTCGTTTTGTTACCTCGTCCCCTGCCCGCGCAGGTGAGTCGTGTTTGTACGAGAAATTATGTTCACGAGCTATTAATGGGCTTCACACAGATAGTCCGAAATAAAAAATGAAATTTTTCTGATAGGTAAAAATAACTTTGGTTGTTTTCGTAATTACAATTGTTTAATAAATATTATTTTTTTATTAAATGTTGTGCGGACCGCGATTTACATTTCATTTCTTAAAATGCACCCCGAGCGAAATTAATTGGTGACCCCTGGAATAGTACTGTACTGTTATCGTGTCTTTTGTGAACGTATTTAAAAAAGTTGTAATTTCGTTATAAAGTAGTCAAAAGTAAATTTTTAATGCAAATAAGCTATTTTTAGCAAATTAAATTATTGTAGATACTAAGCATAATTATAGGTACCATTAGGTATAAAGTGCTTAATGTCAAATATTTTAGCAAGCCTACTACATATGACTACCTACTACTATATATGAGTTTAAAAAAAGAAGTTCTCTTTTCCCACTACAGGTGCAAGCAATCCGGCACAATGCAGAATAGACAACTCCAATCCGTAGCTTCGATTACACCTTCGATCCTTCGATACACAGTAAGATCGATATGTTAGAGGATAAAATTATGAACCTAACTAATTACCAATCTAAATGCCTTTCAAGTTTTTTAATAATAAATTAATCTCGTACATTTTTTTTTATGTTAAGAGCGACAAACAAGCATACGGCCCGCCTGATGGAAAGCGGTAACCGTAGCCTATGGACATCTGCAACACTGGGGGCGTTGTCGACGCGTTGCCAGCTCAGTAAAGCTTTTTTTGATTAAATAATAGGTTAAAATAATTTTACGATGAACCACTTCGAAATAATGTTGCTCTTTGTCTCATCATTACCAAATTATTAAATATTTGGATATTAAATTATACCTCACATCGATATGCTAATAAATCTATTTATATTCGATATTAAACGAATTCTACTGACGAATAGCCGGTCTTCGTTCTCCATTGGCTAATAATACATCGTTTATAATTCGAATGACGAATTTAGAAACAATAAATTTGTTCTTGTTGTCAGTCTGTCATATCTGTTTTGAATGTCAATTTATTTTTGTTAATCCTTTTTTATGACACTTTTTATGGGTTTAATACCTATATTTGGTTATATTTCATTTCGTATCGATTTTATAAGACACGTTTCTTAATCGTTTCCACTTTCATTGGTTGATTAATGATAATTTTAATCTATTAGATAATCAAACCTAACGAAAATAATTTAAGGTACCTACCTAACATTAAAATATCTTCTTCTTCTATTCATCTTCTTCAAACTCTATCATGATCATCAATAGCCTCAAGAGGTCTCCTGCTCACCATGTAGGCCTCCTCCACAAATCGATACTTTGAGCGGCTGCTTGCGTCTAGCATCCATTAGTGGGGGTGCTGTCCTACGTTACGTATAATATACTTATCAGACACCCTAAACAATAATCCCTTAAAACCAAGATTTCAGAGTTTGTCAGTGAAAAACTCGTAATGAAACAAAAACTCGAAAAAAATATTTGAGGGATCTATCCCTTCTGGGTCTATGCTAAACCAGCACTAAATGTCGTCGACGATAAGCAATAATGTTTTTTTTATTCATAGTTCTTATGTGTATTCATACTACTTGTTTTGAACCTTATTTTTAAGCAAATATTGAATAAATATTTTTCTATTCTATTCTAGTTATTCTTCAAACGTTACACTTACATCAGTGGTAAATTAATTGATACAGAATTTTGCAGGATCAAATCGTGTTGGTTCAACTATTTTAGGGACCTTCTTGTTTCAAAGGCCATTCTTCTCACACCATGACACCTATTTAATTTAGACAAATGAACAAACCTACAAACAATCCCTCTTGGCACGGCATACCTCAATTTTCCACCATATTATCTGCCTAACTTTAACTCGAAAATGTATATGTTTCAACCCTTATTTTCACATCCCTTAAATGTTACACGACTGACAGCCCTTATTTGAAACTAGCAATTAAACTTGACACAAAAATACCGGATGGTCGAGGAGGTTACCGGTGTTTTAGAATTATACTTTAGTGACTCTTTTATATCAATAAGGTATCTTTTTTATAGGCTTGCTGTGTCTTGATATGGGGTATTTTGTAATTTTATCTCCTTAGATCATTAATTGAAATTATTGCTTTATAGTTTTTTGTTCGTTTGTGTGAATTTCGCGCTAAATCGTCTGATTAAATTCGAAAGTATATTTTACATTGGTTGTGTCAACATAGAATATTATATGGAAAAGCGGTGGTAGACGAATGTTTGTAGAAAAATGTAACCTTCAAAATATACCTACCTATAGTATATGCGCTGTGAGAATAGGACTACCCCATCTCTTCTCGTGGGTGCCGTAAGAGCTGGCTAAGAGAATATCTAGATAATTTATTTATTTTTATTTATTTATTTCACAAAATCCACAGATCATAAGGTAAGGTACAATTTCACTTAATACTAGAACTTACATCCAATTACGGATTTAATTTATACTGTAAAATTCCATGTTAAAGATAGAGAGCAGAAAGTACAAACTTAAGTAGGTTACTTGACAAGAAGGAAATGTAAGAGATAGGTAATAACCTAATTAACAGAACATAATACAATACAATAAAGAATACTACTAAGAATATCACTAAGAACGATACCTACCTATCTATCGTAGGTAGGTAATGTCATGGATACCAACTAGACACATGTAAGAGAAAATACAATTTGTGATACTTAAAAAGTTCAACGATTGAAAGGTTTAATGGGCAGCAGCATTCTCCACAGTCAGCAAAGTCGCGTTTTATGTGGAGGCCTGTGTTCAGCAGTGGACGTCTTCCGGCTGTTGTTGTGACATAGAAGATAAAATAAGACTCTTTAGATTATGTACCATTTTACCTTATAATTAAGATACGTACTGGAATAAAATGTGTGGAACAGTCTCCACTCTCTACTCCAGCCCATGGAGGTGATGTACAAACCATGTTTTAAAAACTCATATTAACCTACGCAAATTAATAATACCTAACTGTTGGAAACTTCGCGTATCAGCATCGGCGTTGTGGCTCTTGTAAAATAGAAAGATATCTTACATAGCACGACCGTAAGCTCTCCTACTACACGCTACAAACAGTCTCGCTAGAGGCGCCGTCAAACTTTTACAATTATTATGAACGTTGTAGTCGGTGACCTTACATGTCTGTGTGGGTGGTAGGGGTAGAATTAAGGGTTGCTTATGGAGTCCGTGAATTAATATCAAATATCTACCTGTCTATTTAATCCAAGCACTGTACTATTATTTTTAAATTTTTGAAATAAATAGTGTCAGAATCATTTACATCATCATCATCATTAACAGCCTGAAGACGTCCACTGCTGAACATAGGCCTCCCCCAGAGCACGCCACCTTGAGCGGCTGCTCGCCTCCTGCATCCATCGGCTCCCCGCGGCTTTCACCAGGTCGTCGGTCCACCGAGTGGGGGGCCGGCCTACGCTGCGTCTTCCGGTTCGTGGTCGCCACTCGAGAACCTTTCCTTCCCATCGGTTGTCAGTTCTACGAGCAATGTGGCCTGCCCATTGCCACTTCAACTTACTAACTCTAAGAGCTATATCGGTCACTTTAGTTCTCCTGCGGATCTCCTCGTTCCGGAGCTTAGCTCGCAGGGAAACACCGAGCATAGCTCGCTCCATAGCTCGCTGCGCGACTTTGAGCTTACTAATGAGGCCAACAGTAAGAGACCATGTCTCAGTTCCATAAGTCATCACTGGCAACACACACTGATTGAAAACTTTCATTCGAATCAGTTACAATTATAACAAAATATTTTTCTACTATTGAGATTTCTACCCTGTGGCTTCATTGGTCACTCATGTATCAATACTGCATCAATAAAGTTCATCATCATCATCATCATCAACAGCCTGAAGACGTTAACTGCTGAACATAGGCCTCCCCCACAGAGTGCCACTTTGAGCGGCTGTTTGCCTCCTGCATCCATCGGCTCCCCATGGCTTTCACCAGATCGTCGGTCCACCGAGTGGGGGGCCGGCCGGAACCATGTAAATAGGGCAAAATATGTGGGTAGACCACTAAACTTGTCAAAAGTCATAATTATAGATATCTCACCCAATGAGGACCTCGTCAGGTTTCTTATTTCTCAAACATTTTGGAAACTGTCAATACCGTAGTAGTTATACTACTGGTCAGTCCAATACGTTCCTACTATTGGGGCATGACCACATACACTCTCACCTTGTGAGGGAATGCCCATTCGAATGAGTTGCATTTGATCAATGTGACGCATTATAAATGACGCGTTATAATTATTATACGCCACGCCACGCTGGTCCAATTTTTTTTTATAACTAAATAGGGGCCTATTGACCGTAATCTCACCTGATGGGAAGTGACGACGCGGTCTACGATGGTACATGCTCGCCTAGAAGATACCTATTCACTCGCGACTTGAAGAACTCCAGATTATACTTTTTGTGATATTTGAACGTGCCGGGGTCCTTACGTTTTCTTTCAGCGTTGTAAGAGCGAATGCTCGCATTAAGTCAGACCAACAAACATACAAACACAAATATACGAACAAATGGACGATGTTTTTTTGTGTATTTTGTTTTGTTTAATTTTGTATAATAGTACAGATAATAATTTGTACTAGTGGTTCGAGAGCAGTGGACACTAGCCAGCTAGCACTAGGCAGCTAGTGGTGGTGGTGGCTAGTGGGCTAGTGGTCGCTAGTCTGTTTTGCATAACTATAAATATTAAAAATCGTTTTTTCACTAACTTATTAGCTTCACTATTTCGAAAAATTTCCAATATTTGAATTGACTAAAAATTCCATATAGGTAATTATTAAACTGGTCACTAAAGTTTCACAAGAATCGGTTGAGAAATGCAATCTGTAGAGAACAGCCGGATAGACATACGATAGCATTTTTGCCTAAGCTGCAACCGAGATGCTGCGCTCGCTCGGTCGATTGTGTCGGTGATTTTATATATGACCGCAGTTACGGTAAAGCCATTCCATAAAATAGTACAAAAAGTAAAAGTATCACCAAAAATTATGATATTTATATGCAAAATAAACCCGACTCCATTCCCACTCCATGTCAACATCAGAAATAAACATTATTCATTAATTAATTCAAAAAACAAACAGACAGAACTGCGACTCGCCAGTAAGGTATAGCAACCTCTGATCTTAATACTATTAATATTGTGTTAAACTTTCTACACAGAATTAATTTTATATATTTCCAGAAAAATACCTAATCTGTAACTTTGAAATTACCGGTATAACTTGAACCGCAAAAAAGTTTATCCGCAGCGACTTTCAACGGATTTTATCTCAATCAGTGGTCAGTTTAGGATGGTGGTTTAGATTTGAGATACATAAAATTTGTTTACGATGTCGTTACGTTGTTGAAATTAAATAAATATAATAGAAGAAGGTCAGGAAATCCTCGATTTTGTATTAAACAGGTATTGTGTACCGGATTTAATCGTGTTAGTAAATTTAAAAGGGAATTATTGAAATGTATTGATTTTTATGAGTTCGCATCTCATAATGCTGTTTAGAATAGTATCGTATAAATGTGGAACGTTTTCTTTGAAATAGAAAATTCAAACTTATAACTGTTTATGCATTTTTATTAATAAAAGCATTGCATAATAATAATAATTTCGCATATCGAAGATATAGTTAGTTGTTAAGCCAAGTGAGAAATGCGGCCAAAAGATTTTTATACCATAGCCAACCCTTGCCTACACAAAAATAAATAAATATATTATGTGCAAATTTCACACAGCGCCATCTAGCCCCTAACTAAGCATACCTTGTACTATCGGAACCAGATAACTGATAGAAATATGTTGATACTTTTTGTTTGTAAATACATACACAGAATAAAATATAACACCCAGACACAAAACATACACCTATGTTCGTTACACAAATGTGGAAATCGAACCCACAGCCTATAATTTAGAAGCCAGAGAGAGCTACTACCAACTGAGCTAACTCGACAGTCAAAAAAAGAGCCTTATTTATTTATTTATTTATTTATTTATGGACCTTCAACAGTACTACATGATTTACAAATATAATAAAAATTTTAGCTTACATGATATACATGACAGGTTTTGAATTACATGTATGCCTAATTACAGAATGGCCACATCATGCATTAAGAAGTGAGAATCCTATAGTAAACCCTACAGTAAAATAAATACATATTTAAAAAGACAAAGACTACAAAAAATAGATAAACAAAAATTATACCTACACAGCAGCACAGACAACGCATTTTGCATAGACCATTGTTACAATACATTTCATCACCTAATTATTCAATGACTTTTATTAGCTTAAAATGAATATAATATACACTCGCTCAAAGCAATAAACCACACTTATAGAGCCAAAAGAAGAAGAAGAAGTGAAAATACCTCTTCCGGGATTTATACTACATTATATAGCATTAAAAATACTTTCACCCAAACATAATATCAGTTAAGATATAAAATATTATATACTTTTTCCTAATCATAAACGGCTACCAGTTTTTTTAATATACAAATGATTATACATCAAAATAGTATGTAGTCTGTAGCATTCTAAAGTTAATATATAAACTTTCACATATAAATCATATCTTGCATACATAATTTATTAACTACTGGACGCATTAAATTAGATTTTGAAATTATTTAGCAATTTGATTGGGGCCTTGTAATTTTTTAACTAACTAGTACTCAAACGTGGGTTTACTTGTGTTTGGAATAGTCTTAAATATTCTATGATTGTCAACTTCGAGTATACCCTAAAGAATAGAGAGAGCTTGATTATGTGTCAAGCGTACCACTTTTTTGGACACTTTTTATATGAAGTGGACACTTTGAAGTGAATTAGTGACAGATTTGTATAGAAAAAACAATAGACTCGAGTCGAAAAAAATGTTACGGTGCTTATTGCAAGTGTAGCTAATTACTATATGTTTGGTTCTTTCCTTCGCCACTGACGTAGCGATACGTGTGAGCAGTACGAATATATTATCGTTTTGATGATCTCTAAGATTGTCAAAGTCTAATTTTATTACAAATTAACTATTTTTAGGGGTTTTTGGCGGGAACTTGAAAAAGTTCATGTCGTTTCATTGTATCATTTTTCTAAACTTGTGCTTTTTCCAGTGTTAATGGTTAAAATTGGTGGTGTTTTACGCATTAACTGCTGAATTACGAGCATGAGTGTGGGCAAGTGATATAATGTAGTGAAACGTGGTTTTTCGTGTTGCTTCCAAAATTCCATAGAAGCTTCTAGTAAAGTCGCCACCACTTTACTAGGGTATGACTTAGACTGGACTATGATTACCTGACTTAGACTGGACTGTGACTAAGACTTGAAGACTTGACTTTACACGTGAAATATTCCATAACTCGATGAATAATTACAATACTTGACACTGGCTAAATACACTATGTGTGGAGCCAAAATATAAGAAAAAAAAAACTATTTTTAGCACTTTTACAAGTCAAAATCACACCAAAATCAGAATTTTTAAATGTATTCACATCACATTATCATCTTTTTTCGGCCACTGCTGAAAATATGCCTCTTTCCTCAGCTGACGCTGTAAAGATCTGTAGATACCAACAGCATTCATCAGGTCAATTTAAAAAAAGTCACGACTTTGTAAAAGTCTGTAACACCAACAGCATTCACAAGTATAGGGGATAAGCGTGGAGGCGTGCTCGTCGCATCCCTGCCTGTTGTGGGAGCACATAAATAGTTCATGCCTTATTTGTGTGCTCTCGGGACTGCAACTCCACTCGAATCAAAATTGGTGGTAGGACTTCACTCCTGAAGTCCGCCTGGCTCTTGATTACCACCTTCCTGTTTAAGAGTACCGCCAAATGTTGATGTCAGTGCGTCGACGTGTTCCGGTACAAGTGCAGGATTGCCAGTTTCCCCTCTGGTGTAATGTGTTCAGTATCTCTTTCTAGGGACCAGTTAGTGCGACGTTTATGGAACCCTTGAGATGGTTGTGAGGGATTGGCATGGATGCCAGGGAGACCCGGTGAAACGGTTGTCCGCTGGCCGCCCGCGGGATAGTACAGGGACCCGAACCTAGGGAATACTTTCTACCTCCACCCTAGGAGGCTGTCCCACCATCACGCGCATAATCCTGTGGAGTGGCTGTCGTGCCGGATTAGGAGACCGGAGTGGATCCCGACAGTTACTTCCAGGGGGGATCGGGAGCCCTTCCGTCCTCCATGCCAGTCATTCACGTTACTATTTTGTGGGACTATTATAACTCAAACTTTCCCATTGTCCTTGGCAAGAGTTCTGGACACATTATGCCGTCCCACCCTAATTAAAATCAATGGCCGACAAATCAATAAGAAAGAGCGTTTTTTCAGCGGTCCTTAACTCCACATTTCAAGTGGATTTCTGTAACATCCGAGGTCTCCACTCTAACCTCAACGCGGTTCACCACCATCTTGAATCGTCAAAGCCCGCCATGCTCTTCTTAACGGAGACACAAATTTCGAACCCTGCCGAGACTTCCTATCTTCTATACCCTGGGTACAAACTTGAGCATACATTTATGCGTCGTGCCGGGGTATGCGTCTATGTGCGGGAAGATGTCTGTTGTCGCCGTCTTAACGGCCTTGAAGATAGAGATCTGTCTACTCTGTGGGTGCGTACAGACTTCGCCGGTAAAACGAGAGTCTATGCGTGCCTTTACAGATCTCATAGCGGTGATGCGGAGACAACTCACCTTTTTGAACACATTGCCAGAGGTGCTGACAGGGTTTCTGAGCAGTACGCTTCCGCAGAGTTGGTGGTTCTTGGAGACTTTAATGCTCACCACTCAGAGTGGTTGGGCTCCAGAACTACTGATCATGCGGGGCGAGCAGCGTATGAATTCGCCTTAGCGTATGGCCTCTCTCAGCTAGTCAACGAACCTACCAGAGTTCCAGACTGCGATGGCCATAGCCCTTCTTTGCTCGATCTCTTACTGAGCTCAAAACCGGATCTGTATAGCGTAACAGTTGAGGCGCCACTTGGCTCTTCCGATCACTGCCTTATCCGTTCCGTAGTGCCAACAGCAGACCACGTCCGTAACATCCCTGCTGGAAGGCGAAAAGTTTGGCATTACCAATCAGCTGACTGGGACGGACTGCGCGAGTTTTACGCTGCCTACCCTTGGGCGCAGTTATGCTTCTCTTCTGATGATCTTGACACGTGTGCGGAATCTATCGCCGATGTCATACTTCAAGGTATGGAATGTTTCATTCCATCCTCTATGGTTCGCATTGGCGGGCGGAGTCGGCCTTGGTTTAATAAATCTTGTGCGGAAGCGTCTCGCCATAAACAAGCCGCCCACAGATCTTGGGCCGATGCACACGTGCTCCGGGACCCAGACACAGTTAACTTGAAGAAGAAGCTAAATGCTGCCTCCAGATCCAGTAAGCGAGTTATGGCTGAGGCTAGAGCAGACCACATCAGCAGAATTGGTGACCGGTTAGCGAGTTTTCCTTCTGGAAGTCGTGCTTTCTGGTCACTAGCCAAGGCTGCTGAAGGCAACTTTTGTCGGCCCTCTTTACCACCATTACGTAGGCGGGATGACACTTTGGCCCACAGCGCTAAGGAGAAAGCCGACATTCTTGGCAGCCTCTTTGCCTCTAACTCGACTCTCGACGATGGGGGCGCCACACCACCTACCATATTGCGGTGTGAGAGCTCCATGCCTGACATCCGTTTCTCGCAGAGAGCGGTAAGGAAGGAACTCTTGTCCCTTGATGTGCGAAAGTCGAGTGGGCCGGATGGCATTCCAGCCATTGTTTTAAAAGTGTGTGCACCGGAGTTGACTCCTGTGTTTGCGCGTCTTTTTTTGCTCTCCTACTCATCTGGAAGTGTCCCGTCTTCTTGGAAGGTTGCTCTTGTCCACCCAATCCCTAAAAAGGGTGACCGATCAGACCCGTCAAACTACAGGCCTATTGCTATTACTTCTCTACTCTGCAAGGTGATGGAGCGTGTGATCAACACCCAGCTGCTTTGTTATCTGGAAGATCACCAACTCATCAGTGATCGTCAGTACGGTTTTCGTCACGGCCGATCAGCTGGTGATCTGCTAGTTTACCTTACTCACCGCTGGGCTGAAGCCGTGGAGAGTAGAGGGGAGGCACTTGCAGTGGGTCTTGACATTGCAAAGGCTTTTGATCGGGTCTGGCACAGGGCACTTCTAGAGAAACTACCATCCTACGGCCTTCCCGAGGGGCTATGCACATGGGTCGCCAGTTTTCTCTCTAAGAGAAGCATCAAGGTTGTTGTCGAGGGTTCCTCCTCTGACCTCATGCCTATCAACGCTGGCGTCCCTCAGGGCTCTGTGCTATCGCCTACGCTTTTTATCCTGCATATTAATGATATGTTACTTATTAGTAACATGCATTGTTATGCGGATGACAGCACCGGTGATGCACAATATGCCGGCCGTGCAAACACTCCTAGTGCCGTAGTTGAGGAGAGCAGAAACAAACTTGTGTCTGAAGTTGAGGCCTCTCTCGACCAGGTCTCGGATTGGGGAGAACGAAACTTGGTGCAGTTTAACCCAACGAAGACACAAGTTTGCGCGTTCACCGCTAAAAAAGCTCCATTTGTTGTAGCTCCCCGGTTTCAGGACGTTCCTCTTGCGGTATCGGAGAGTATTGGGATTTTGGGTGTCGACATTTCTGCCGATGTACAGTTCCGTGGTCATATAGCGAGCAAAGCTAAACTTGCGTCCAAAAAACTTGGTGTGCTCAATAAGGCGAAGCGGTACTTCACGTCGAGTCAAAGACTTTTGCTTTACAAAGCGCAAGTCCGACCTCACGTGGAGTACTGCTCTCACCTTTGGAACGGAGCACCCAAGTATCAAGTTCAGCCTCTTGACTCGATACAACGTCGAGCTGTCAGAATTGTCGGCAATCCTGAGCTTACCGAACATCTTGAGCCTCTCAAAATACGCAGAGATATTGGGTCTCTTTGTATATTCTATCGTATCTACAATGGGGAATGCTCTGAAGAACTATTCGATCTAATACCGGCATCGCGTTTCTACCATCGCACCTCTCGCCACCGTAAAAAAGCTCATCCACACATTATTGAGTCATGGAAGTCACATACGACTCGGTTTATGCGCACTTTCTTACCATACATCTGTAAGATGTGGAATGAGCTTCCACCAGCGGTCTTTCCCCGGAGCTACAACATGCAGCAATTTAAAAGGAGGGTCAAAAGAGTATTATCACAGGGTAAGCAACGCATCAGTGGCACGTCTTGTGTTACAGATGTCCATAGGCTACGGTGACCTCTTCCCATCAGGAGGGCCGTATGCTTGTTTGCTACCTATAGCATAAAAAAAAAAAAAAAAAAAAAAAAGTCAACTAAAATAAGCCGATTAAAATTTGTCAACGCGATTTGTAACTAATATAACAATAAAATTATTTAAATATACAACCAATATTTTTAAACGTTATTACCTAATTTGTATTATTTAAGCTAATTTCTTTAAAATGGTAGCACAAACTCAAAAGCGAAACATAATTTTAGAGGCTTAGCCTCACTTAATCTCTTAAGCTGACTTTATTTTATTATTTTATTTATAGCCCGTCGCAAATAACGATCTGCTTTTCGAAATCATCAACTATATATTATTATATAAATTATTATATTATCAGGGCCATATTAATATTATGAACCATAGATGTGTTATTATGGCAGTTGATAGGCTGTCATTGTGGTAGACTACAAAACTACTTTAAAAAGTTAAAATAAAAGATTGAATCATTGAAAATATTCTAGGTCTGTGGACTAAATAATGAAATAGTAGGTAAAGGTATACTAAATAAAAAATTTGTTAGTAATTCGAATAAAAAATATTTTTGTTAACTCTTTAAAATAAGCTTTTTTTAATACGATATGAAATTTCTAAAACTATACTTGCTAGCAATTTCTGCTTACGTAGATACTTATATAAAAAAAATGGAAACGAATCTTTTATAGGATTTTTATGCCATTACTGAGGTTAAACCCATTTAAAAATGCATTAAAACGTAAGCACATACTAACTAACAAGCTCAAACTCAATTGTTTTCAGTTTTGTTACTAATTGTATCAATCATCATCCTCTTTGCCTTTTCCTATTTGTTATTGGGGTCGGCTCCTAATCTAACCTGTAGCGGCAAGCTACCAGAATTACACGAGCGACTGCCATCTCACCTCGCGACCCATAAAGAACCAGTAACAGGGATGGTTAGATCAGGCGGCAGATTCTATCAGGCGTCTGACTACCCGTAACTAATTGTATCAATACCGTAAATAATTAAAGTTTTTTATTAATGTCTAGCTGACTCGCCCTGGCTTCGCACAGGTTAAATTTTTCTCACGTTTTAAACCTTCCCTAGACCTCCACGAACATTTCAAGACCAAGATAAGATAAATCCGTTCAGCCGTTCTCGAGTTTTAGCGAGACTAACGAACAGCAATTGATTTTTATTATATAGTAGATAGACTAGGCTAGCGTTTGACCACACTCTGTAGTGAAACTTACAGTTAACAGAATAAAAGACTTAGTACAGATTAACAATTTTATTTACTAGCCCGTCCTAGAAGAAACTTGGCCCTATCATACAAACTTTTGCTCTACGATAAACCCTACTTGACATAATTATTTATAGCCTACCTACTCTTTGTTTTCATATCCTATGATTATCTATGATAACGGTATGTATTCCTTAGGGCAGTTACTACTCTTTGACCGTATTGACATTTACCTAATGAATTTCCTAAATGGGACCACGAACACCAACAAACTTATTAAAGAAACGAACGTAACTTTTGTGATTGATCCGCCGGGGGAAGCATTCGCCTCGGTGAACAGCGGCCGCCGATGATGATCGGAGACACGGTGAACCGCCTCCTCGAGGGACAGGCTTCGACAGAACGCAGCCACAGAGAGCCGGGTGCACGGCAGGCGGGCACTGCCTCAGGCGTAGGTAGGGGACGCCCGGAGACAGCGGCGAGTGGCCGTGGAGTGCCTTCCTAAGGCACAGACAGGTCCTGGCTGGACTCAGCCGAGGACAGCACAGCAGGTAGGCGCTGTCTACGGCGTAGGTGGGCGACGCCTGGAGACTGGCGCACCGCCACGGAGCACCTCCCGCTTCGCAGCACAGGCCTGCACAAGGGCCATCCGAGGACGGCACCGTGGGTAGATACCGCTTCCGGCGTAGGTGGGTGACGCCTGGAGACTGGCGTACCGCCACGGAGCACCTTCCGCTTCGCAGCACAGGCCTGCACAAGGGCCACGGCAGCACAGAAGACTGAGAACATACGAGGTGGGGCCCCTTGGGGAAGCCCAAAGAGGCCTGAACTACCTCTTAGGAAAAAAAACAATAAAGAGTTCACCGGTTATTCTGGAGTCAGTTTTCTTAGTAGTAGATAACGCGCGACGCCTGTTAGGGCTTACTGTAAGCGACTCGCGGATTACCCAGGGGTAGGGCACTAACAGATAGGTCTTCAAGACTGTTTCGCTCTTTTCGAGAGCACGGGGAATATAGTTTCTAGGTAGAATCCAGATGGAAAACTGAATTTTTGTGTGGCCATGTCCCGCTTATATAGTCTGCGGTGGCCACCACGACATCAGTCACAATCTTTGAAAAACGAAAGAAGGAATTTTGAAAATCTGTCATAACTTTATGAACGGCTAGCATCAAATACGCGTAAAATCATGTAACCTTTCGCGAAGAATCTCATTTTAGGGGTTTGGCAAAGTCAAAAGTGACATTTGTCAAAAAAGTAAACAAACATTAAAATCGATATATTAGAGCAACTAATGGAAGAATCCGCATGAAAATACGATGAAAACTCGTAATAAAATCTGCTTCAACTCATGTGCGAATTTGGTGAAGATCTGTGAGGTAAATAGAAAAAGTTATTTCCTCTCAAAACACTCGTAATAGCGTGAAAGGTCTAGAGAAACAACACGTAACGTGTTCCTATGATCTGTATCCATCGATCCACTGCCAAAGTAACCCATAATAAAAGCTATAAACACAATTTTAGAGCTCAACATATTATGTACAATAACCAAGAAAACATAAAAAGGTACCTATCGTCTCTAGTAGATCATTACAGGTAAAATAAATGTATTAAATCATTCCAAGGGCCTCCAGCGATCGCCTAGAATATATTACAATGGAAGAAAACACAACATGGAAAGCTAAATACCATAAAATAACATACTAATGAACATTGAAATTATCTAGCAAGAAAGGCGTGCTACCAAGCACCAAGGGCGTAGAGGTAACCCTACATTTACTTACAGTTAACAGAATAAAAGACTTAGTACAGATTAACAATTTTATTTACTAGCCCGTCCTAGAAGAAACTTGGCCCTATCATACAAACTTTTGCTCTACGATAAACCCTACTTGACATAATTATTTATAGCCTACCTACTCTTTGTTTTCATATCCTATGATTATCTATGATAACGGTATGTATTCCTTAGGGCAGTTACTACTCTTTGACCGTATTGACATTTACCTAATGAATTTCCTAAATGGGACCACGAACACCAACAAACTTATTAAAGAAACGAACGTAACTTTTGTGATTGATCCGCCGGGGGAAGCATTCGCCTCGGTGAACAGCGGCCGCCGATGATGATCGGAGACACGGTGAACCGCCTCCTCGAGGGACAGGCTTCGACAGAACGCAGCCACAGAGAGCCGGGTGCACGGCAGGCGGGCACTGCCTCAGGCGTAGGTAGGGGACGCCCGGAGACAGCGGCGAGTGGCCGTGGAGTGCCTTCCTAAGGCACAGACAGGTCCTGGCTGGACTCAGCCGAGGACAGCACAGCAGGTAGGCGCTGTCTACGGCGTAGGTGGGCGACGCCTGGAGACTGGCGCACCGCCACGGAGCACCTCCCGCTTCGCAGCACAGGCCTGCACAAGGGCCATTCGAGGACGGCACCGTGGGTAGATACCGCTTCCGGCGTAGGTGGGTGACGCCTGAAGACTGGCGTACCGCCACGGAGCACCTTCCGCTTCGCAGCACAGGCCTGCACAAGGGCCACGGCAGCACAGAAGACTGAGAACATACGAGGTGGGGCCCCTTGGGGAAGCCCAAAGAGGCCTGAACTACCTCTTAGGAAAAAAAACAATAAAGAGTTCACCGGTTATTCTGGAGTCAGTTTTCTTAGTAGGAGATAACGCGCGACGCCTGTTAGGGCTTACTGTAAGCGACTCGCGGATTACCCAGGGGTAGGGCACTAACAGATAGGTCTTCAAGACTGTTTCGCTCTTTTCGAGAGCACGGGGAAGATAGTTTCTAGGTAGAATCCAGATGGAAAACTGAATTTTTGTGTGGCCATGTCCCGCTTATATAGTCTGCGGTGGCCACCACGACATCAGTCACAATCTTTGAAAAACGAAAGAAGGAATTTTGAAAATCTGTCATAACTTTATGAACGGCTAGCATCAAATACGCGTAAAATCATGTAACCTTTCGCGAAGAATCTCATTTTAGGGGTTTGGCAAAGTCAAAAGTGACATTTGTCAAAAAAGTAAACAAACATTAAAATCGATATATTAGAGCAACTAATGGAAGAATCCGCATGAAAATACGATGAAAACTCGTAATAAAATCTGCTTCAACTCATGTGCGAATTTGGTGAAGATCTGTGAGGTAAATAGAAAAAGTTATTTCCTCTCAAAACACTCGTAATAGCGTGAAAGGTCTAGAGAAACAACACGTAACGTGTTCCTATGATCTGTATCCATCGATCCACTGCCAAAGTAACCCATAATAAAACCTATAAACACAATTTTAGAGCTCAACATATTATGTACAATAACCAAGAAAACATAAAAAGGTACCTATCGTCTCTAGTAGATCATTACAGGTAAAATAAATGTATTAAATCATTCCAAGGGCCTCCAGCGATCGCCTAGAATATATTACAATGGAAGAAAACACAACATGGAAAGCTAAATACCATAAAATAACATACTAATGAACATTGAAATTATCTAGCAAGAAAGGCGTGCTACCAAGCACCAAGGGCGTAGAGGTAACCCTACAACTCTCACCTGATGGGAAGCGACGATGCGAAGGTATATCACGTTAGTCTAAAAACCCACAGGTAAAAATCCCTGTCAACATAATTATTTGTCATTATTTTAATTAGGAATTTATTTCATTTATAGAAAGTTTAGATAGTCTAGAATCCAACTCGGCTGGGCAGCGTTCGGGAAGCTTGGACCTATCTATTCATCCAAAATACCACAGAGCATAAAAACGAAGGTTTTCGATCAATGTGTGTTGCCAGTGATGACTTATGGAACTGAGACATGGTCTCTTATGTTGGCCTCATTAGTAGCTCAAAGTCGCGCAGCGAGCTATGGAGAGAGCTATGCTCGGTGTTTCCCTGCGAGATAAGCTCCGGAATGAGGAGATCCGCAGAAGAACGAAAGTGACCGATCTAACTCTTTGAATTAGCAAGTTGAAATGGCAATGGGCAGGCCACATCGCTCGTAGAACTGACAACCGATGGGGAAGAAAGGTTCTCGAGTGGTGACCATCAACCGGAAGACTCAGTGTAGGTTTGTTCCCCACTCGGTGGACCGACGACGATGCAGGAGGCGATCAGCCGCTCAAAGTGGTGCTCTCTGGGGAAGGCCTATGTTCAGCAGTGGACGTCTTTAGGGTATTGATGATGATGTACAGTAGTGGTATACCTTTCTTCCCAAGCTGTTAGTGATTTGAGACATGCAAGACCACTAAAATATACTAACTGCGTAATTCTATTTAAATGAATCTAGGCCAGCTCGGCAATAACTTAATCCGACTGTTAATATACGATTAAATGAATAATCGATTAAGAATGAAGAGATTTTATTGGTCGGCCCGGCGGGAGGCGCGATGACACGATGCAAACGATAATTTTAATCGATTTTGAAGGAGGGTGGAATATTTTTACGAATTAATTGATTGTGTCATAACTATTATATAGATTAGTTGGTAACTATTGCCTGTATGGAATGGATCATAACGTGCAAACGTAGTTTGGGGCTAGATGGCGCTGTGTGAAAATATGTCCACACATATTTATATTTATTTATATTTATATTCACAAAAAATTGCATAAACCGTATCTATAATGGCGAATGCTCTGAAGAACTATCACACTAATATTTTGCGGAAGTTTGTATGTGTGCATGTTTGTTACTCCTTCACGCTCAAACGGCTGGACAGATTTGGATGAAATTGGGAATAGAGATAGCTTATATACTGGATTAACACATAGGATACTTTTTAGCTACTGAAACCAGTGGTGAAACCGTGGGGCGCAGCTAGTTTGATATTATACCGACATCCCGTTTCTACCATCGCACCTCTCGGCTCCGTGAAAAGGTTCATCCACACATTATTGAGTCGTAGAAGTCACATACGAGTCGGTTTACCGACTTTCTTAACGTACTTCTGTAAGATGTGGAATGAGTTTACACCAGTGGTCTTTCCCCAGAGCTACAACACACAGCAATTTAAAAGGAGGGTCAAAAGAGTATTATCACGGTAAGCAACGCATCATTGGCACGTCTAGTGTTAGAGATATTCCTTTTTTTAAATACTAAAATCGGCATACGTTTGACAACAACTCACCTGATGGTAAGTGACGAAGTTGTCTAAGGTGGAGTACGTTTGCCCATGAGATGCCCATTCACTCTTGACTTGAAAAAACCCAGGTTGTACCCAGGAGGAAACACTGTTGCAGGAAGAGCATTCCATTTCTTGGCCGTTTGGACTGTGAATGACTCAGCAAAACGCTTAGTGCGGACTTGTGGCACTAACGGCGTAAGGATCATCATAGGCTATTCAGGCATTCAAAGGCTACGGTGAGCTCTTTCCATCAGATGGGCTATTATGTTTGTGGTAGCAATACAGAATAAAAAAAACTCAATAACTGTCACACCAGTCACGGTCAGATGACGTACAATATTATATTTTATGTCCACTCTGACGAATTGGTATTTTACGATACACCGCTGCCCCATTGTGGGAAAGTGGGCCGATCTAATAGGTTGAACGGGACGGTTCTCCAAATATTATTATTTGAAAATCTGGTTTGATAGCTCAGTTAGTAGTAGCTCTGCCATCTCAAATCTAGGTTGTGGGTTCGATTCCCACGCAGGACGAATGCGTGGCGGCAGCCTACCTAGACGTACTATGCAGAAAAGTCTTACCACCTTAAAAAAAACTATTGAACCCAATAATTCAATGTAGTTATGATCTATAGATATTAATATAAGAGGCTTTGTCCTGAGTGATTAACAGGCATCATTATTATACCCCATCAAACTGCTGGACGCAGAGACTTTGATACTTGGAGGGTGTCTTTCTTTTATTAGGTACGTAGGGGTGTACCTATCCCAGGAAAAGGTTTTGAAAACTCTATTGTTTTTTGGCACGTTTCCTAGTGTAAATAAAACATGTGGAGCTTTTAATTTAATATATCATGTAACTCATTTCATTAAGTCGTTTGGGATGACCGCAAATACAAGATTAAAAAATATACCTCTATATAAAAAAATCGCAAAACACCCCCAAAAAATTTGAATGTTCTCATTTTACTGAGCTTCTACCCAATACATTTTTATAAAAAATAAATTAGTGTATTCCCAACAAACATTCAGATGCCGCGATGACTTAATAGCTTTGAAAAATACTATATAAAAATAGATATTAATTAAAAACCGTCAAAATCAGTCATTTCACGCGTTCTTTGCCGTAAGTTGATGTTTCTTTGAACGGATTTGGGCCTGCTTATACCTGGCTGCTCTACCTGGGCTGCGTCAAGTAGGTATTAGCCTTTTTTACCTCTGTAACACTAAGATTTTTTATTTGTTTCAGGTAATCAAGGAAACAGAAATCCCAACAGCATCAAGAACCGGCAAGGTAAAAGCCCAATTAACTCTCAAACATGGTCGAGAGTTTTCTAGAAAGCGCGACGTTAATTTGAACTCTTAACGATCAAAAATTACAATATAAATAGTGACAAATTAATTAAACATCGATTCGATCAGTTCCCGATTAGTTTTGTCGGCATTTTCTGATCCAGTTTACTTAAATACGATCATTAAATATATAATTTATGGTGAAGATAGCAGGGAATTAGGAATGTAGACCGATTTTTATAGTGTTGATTAATAATGCTATTAATCATTGGTTAATCAACTCATTAAGGGTTTAATGAAGTGAATCGATTGGTGTTACGAAATTTTTTATGTGTTTTGCCGTGATTAACTAGTGAAACGACGCGCTGCATTAGATGTATAATTGAAATTGCGAACATCAAAAATAGATAGATAGATAGATAGAAAATGCTTTATTGCACAAGATAATCAAGTACATAGGCGAACTTAATGCTAAGTAGCATTTTCTTCCAGTTAACCTTTGTGTAGTGTGGAACGAGTGATAGTGCTGGTTGAAAAAAGAAAAAGAAAAGATTACCCAAAATAAAAAAATAATAATAAGAGGTAGATAACATTAATAGTTTAGATATTATAAGGTTTTAAATAATAATACAATATAATACATACAATATCTTACAGTAGTTAGCTTGAGTAATAAAGGCAATTTGCCCGTTAAAAAAAATATCTTACATATTACATTTACTTATATAAAGTTTTATGATATATATAAAAATATATACATATATATTACAAATCTATATCAAATAAATAAAAACAAGTACATACTGACTATTTTGAATGGATATAAAGTGTTGGTAAAGTTTGGATTTGAAGATTCCCATTGAAGTGGCTTTCCGTACTTCTACTGGTAATGAGTTCCAGAGACGAATAGCAGTGACAGTGAAGGAGTCTGTGTAAAAGGTAGTATTATGCTGAGGGATGATTAGATCAAGGTGATAGCAACTGCGCATAGGGCGACCATGCGTTGAGAGCAGAGTAAAACGTTCTTTGAGGTACTCAGGGGAAAAAGGGTTTTTTTTCTCTTATATTTTGGCTCCACACATAGTGTATTTAGCCAGTGTCAAGTATTGTAATTTTTCATAAGGATAGAATATTTCACGTAAAGTCAAGTCTTAGTCACAGTCTGCGTAGTCATAGTCCAGTCTAAGTCAGATAGTCTCAGTCCAGTCTAAGTCATGCCCTAGTAAAGTGGTGGCAACTTTACTAGAAGCTTCTATGGAATTTTGGAAGCAACACGAAAACCACGTTTCACCACATTATATCACATGCCCACACTCATGCTCGTAGTTCAGCACTTAATGCGTAAAACGCCACCGATTTTAAACATTAACACTGGAAAAAGCACGAGTTTTGAAAAATAATACAATGCAACGACGTGAACTTTTCCGCGTTCCCGCCAAAACTCCAAAATAAGGGTTATTGAGAATGTTGAAAAGGAGACAGAGTGTGTGGGTATCCCGACGGAATCGGATTTTGAGCCATTTAAGCTGAGAGCGGTAATATGAGACATGGTCATACTTACTTAAAAATACCTCTAGAATGGGCATTATATAGATTATAAAGATATTATAGTTCTTAAAATTTACGACTGCTTAGTCGGTGAACACATAGTCCTTAAGATTTTCGCAGCTAGCGGTCATGCGACCATAGCCTAATTGGTAGGGCGTCTAATCCGGTGAGTTAGAAGGCGCGGGTTCAAATCCCGCTGGTTGCTAAAATTTTAAGAACACACTTACACTTAAAAATACTGGTTTACACTTAAAAATCAATCCATGCTTATATATATTGCCTAATTCGCCTACAATACGTTAAGTAACAATTTAATAAATGAAATAGGTGTATATTTTTTTTTTCTACTGAGGCTGGGGAGTAATACTCATGGATCCCGTAAGGCACGGGCCCGCGTATGTCCGAGTCTGCTTCATTTTTTTAATCATATCTTTTATTTTAATCATATATTTTTCAAATACACTGCTTCATTTTATTCTCCGCGCGAGAATTTACAAATTTATTTTTACTTAATATTCTTAATTATTTATGTTATAAGTACTTTTGATAATTTTACGTCTAAAAATATTTTATTTAGATTGTATTTTGAGTGTATAATTGGATGGTTCTTAAGACTTTTTGGTAGGTAAATACCTTAGTCTGCAAGGCCACCGATTCATCTTGCCGCAGTATTATGCCTAACATAAACATGTTATTTTTGTAAAAATACAACGTGTGTTCACCGGTTTTCTTTATAATTCAGAATGATTTGTTACCAGCATTACGGGTGCCAGACTAAATTGCTTTTCCAGCTGGTCTAGATTTTGTTTCACGGCTGAAAAACATTGTGCCGCTGAAATCAGAAACGCGATTATTTGCCACAGACTTGACTAGAGCAAGGTAAACAGCGTGTTTAGAAGTAGAAAGCAAAATACAAAAAGAATACAAAAAGGAGATCATCTAAAGATACATGAGAACGGTATCTATTAGTAGTATAGTCTATACTATATAAGTAGTGTGGAGGCCACATCGCTCGTAGAACTGACAACCGATGGGGAAGAAAGATTCTCAAGTGGCTACCACGAACCGGAAGACGCAGCGTAGGCCGGCCGCCCACTCGGTGGACCGACGACCTGGTGAAAGCCGCGGGGAGCCGATGGATGCAGGAGGCAAGCAGGCGCTCAAGGTGGCGTGCTCTGGGGGAGGCCTATGTTCAGCAGTGGACATCTTCAGGCTGTTAATGATGATGATGATGAGTCTTATACGGTTAAGTTTCTTGTGGCTTCTTGTTAGTTGTAATCGAAGCTATGGATTAGAGTTTTATGTTATGCATTGTGCCGGATTGCTTGCATCTGTAGTGGGAAAGAGAACTTCTTTTTTTCAAACTCAGTTATTATAATGAACTTGCTATTTTTGACAAGCTTTTTGTAATTTTATATACTTGAACAATATTGTGAACAAGGTATTTTAAGTTTTTCGATTTCGAAGAGCCTATTTGCAATAGATTTTTTGAGTTTTTGATAAACTCCCAATCGTAACTTGTGGAATCATAGCATCATCAGCAGCATAACGACATTCACTGCTGAACATACCCCTCCCCCCACAGAGTGCCACTGAGCCACTGCTCGCCTCCTGCATCCATCGGCTCCTTGCAGTTAGATCGTCGGAATCATAGCAGGTATTGTTTATTATTTAATATTTGTTTACCAAGGCTTCAATTTTTGGTTTTACGGCATCTTTCTATTCACCTAATTGTTCTATTCCAATTTGTATATTAATTTATGTACCTTGTGTATTTCTCAAATACGGTTTAATATAATCACAAGCTGTCGTTTAAATCTACGATATACGATTATAATATAATAGCTGTTAAAATAATTTAGATTTCTATGGTAATTTCTGAATAGATGGAATAACTTCGCAGTAAATACCTTCATTCTAAATGAATAATTATTTATTTTATAGTACTTTTATTACTCAATTAATTAATCGGAAATTTAATCTTTTGTTAAACAAGATTGTATCATTTTCCCTGAAAAGGTAAATGTATCTATTTTCGTTTTTAATGATCAGCTTGATCACCTGTATATATAGGGATACATAGATTACAACATAATACCTACAATATAATATTATATAATCATAATTATACCTTTAAATTTATAAGGATTTAGCCAAAGATTTATAAAGCCCGTTGATAGCTCGTGAACATAATTTCTCGTACAAACACGACTCACCTGCGCGGGCAGGGGGCGAGGTAACAAAACGAGACAAAAAAGACATACGAAATTACAAAGAACAGAGCAGGATGGAGCAAAAGACATCAACGGGTTCCTATGATTTATTAGAAATTCATAGTATTTATTAGAAATTAGTGGTTGAAATACACCACTAATTTTCTTATGAGGGGAAGTTGTATCATTGGTCAGCTGGATTTATAGTCAATGGATTTAGCGGGGCGTTTAGTTGAATCGGCACATGACCAAAATGCTGGCATCTACTTTGGTCAAAGGATCAGCCTCGCTATACAGCGGGGCAACGCTGCCAGCATTATGAGCACGTTGCCAGATTTTACGGATTGCTTGAACTATTTATAGACCTTTGCCAGTCTATAGATAGTTCAAGATTTCTTAAATTTGTTATTTTGAGTTTTGTATTTTAGTTTTAAAGTTTTTAGGTCTAGTTTAGCATATACTAATATATATATAATGTTATTTATGGTTTTACATCCAATATAAACAAGTAATCCATTATGTAGGTACTTCCCACTTCTGGGACACGAACACACAAGGAGAGATTGCAGTTCATAACCCTTCACGCTGGCCAAGTGCGGGTTGATGGCTGACACATAATTAAACACGTTATTCTTAATCTTGCTATTTCCGCACAAATGTTTTCTATAATTTCAATATACAACCTAATATGGTAGCTTTTTAGTAGTAAACGAAAAAAAACTCGTACTTTTTCCGTTTTTTTTTCTCAACCGTCTCACTCCCCCTCTTGTTCTATATTCATGTTGTATGTTAGGAATGTAAATTATTGTGGGTGATGTCCTGAAAAAATGTATTTTCTTTCTTTCTTTCTTTTCTATCTTGCTATCGTCCAATCACGTGCAAGCTATGGTGTTGCCAACTAAAAACGTAAAAAATAACCCAACTTTCAAAAAAGAACATTTTAATGACAATATAATAACTTCGACAAAGAGGTGGCGCGAAGAATCCAACTCGGCTGGGCAGCGTTCGGGAAGCTTCGTCCTATCTTTTCGTCCAAAATACCGCAGAGCCTGAAAACGAAAGTTTTCAATCAGTGTGTGTTGCCAGTGATGACTTATGGAACTGAGACATGGTCTTACTGTTGGCCTCATTAGTAAGCTCAAAGACGCGCAGCGAGCTATGGAGCGAGCTATGCTCGGTGTTTCCCTGCGAGATAAGCTCCGGAACGAGGAGATCCGCAGGAGGACTAAAGTGACCGATATAGCTCTTAGAGTTGTAAGTTAAAGTGGCAATGGGCAGGCCACATCGCTCGTAGAACTGACAACCGATGGGGAAGAAAGGTTCTCGAGTGGCGACCACGAATCGGAAGACGCAGCGTAGGCTGGCCCCCACTCGGTGGACCGACGACCTGGTGAAAGCCGCGGGGAGCCGATTGATGCAGGAGGCGAGCAGCCGCTCAAGGTGGCGTGCTCTGGGGGAGGCCTATGTTCAGCAGTGGACGTCTTCAGGCTGTTAATGATGATGATGATGATGATAATAACCATCAGCTACCAATGCCATTTTCATTCCTATTTCATGCTTAAACCAAATCTATGACAAAACCACTATCAAACGCTAAGCTCCACTTAAGTCGCGCTTAGAAACTTAATACTTTAATCAAGTTAATAATGGAACCTCTTGGCTTCTGCTATCCTGTAACTTGAGTGTCTTTAAGCCAGAATATTTTGTGTAGGTAGATTCCCATGTCTAATAATATGTACGGTAGGATTCAGTTCAATTAAATTGTTAAAAGTTAGGACCAATTCTAATAGAATACTGTTAGTTACAGAAGCGAGCTATGGAAAGAGCTATGCTCGGTGTTTCCCTGTGAGATAAGCTCCGGAACGAGGAGATCCGCAGGAGGACTAAAGTGACTGATATAGCTCTTAGAATTAGCAAGATGAAATGGCAATGGGCAGGGCACATCGCTTGTAGAACTGACAACCGATGGGGAAGAAAGATTCACGAGTGGCGACCACGAACCGGAAGACGCAGCGTAGGCTGGCCCCCACTCGGTAGACTGACGATCTGGAGTAAGCCGCGGGGAGCCGATAGATGCAGGAGGCGAGCAGCCGCTCAAGGTGGCGCGCTCTGGAGGAGGCCTATGTTCAGCAGTGGACGTCTTAAGGCTGTTGGTGATGATGATGATGATGACTTACAGAAGCACAATGCCCTTGTGTGAGAAACAAAACTGGAAACTATAGAAGTATCCTAAATAAAAAAGAACCAATACAGTTTTCCATCAAAGTAAGTCTATATAATATAGGTACCTATACCTAACTTCAATGTTGATTATACAGGATGTCATTGAATTTATTACCATAAATTGAGTACGCGATAGTACATTTATTGATGACTAGTGGTTCGCTTTGGCTTTGCACGTGTAGTAGTGTAGCCTATGTTACTCAGGGTTAATGTAGCTTTCCAATGGTGAAAGAATTTTTGAAATCGGCACATCAGTTTTTGAGTTTATTCATTGCAAACATACACACAAAAATACAAATCTTTCCTCTTTATAATACTGGTGTAGATTATTAAAGAATAAAGAGTGCAAATGAAAATACTTTTTATTGAAAATTATGAAGATTGCCGCGGCGCCTAAAGTAGGTGGCAAAAATGATTTCAGTACTTTTCAATGTTTTTATTATACCTTGTAGGTCATAATTAAAAACAGTAGATAATTATTTTAATTAAATTTTGCTCTGTAAAAGTTGATTAAATAAGTAATCCCATGTTTTGAAGTTATTATAAACAACAAATCGATGCGTTAGACTAAAAGAGATAAATTATGGTCCACCCGTGACGGGTGTCAGGAGTAGGTACCTAGTTTCAAAGGATGCTAATGAATTAAATTACACCCAGTATAGGCAATAGGCACAGCAACAGCTGAAAGCCAGGAATCTAACTTAACTTGACTTAAGTGACATCTAAGCACAGCGTACACGGCATTTCAATTAATTATACCAACTTAATCGATATTTATGACGCAATTAGCTGTTTTAAAAACATATACGGCGATAATACTTTAAAGTTACATTTAAGTTGACAGAATGGCTCAAGTTTGAATTTATGAGCTTAAACGAGCCGACAAAATGTTGATGATCCATGTAAATGATGAATTGTGACTGGACGAATGTGTTTTTGTCACTAAGTAGTATTTTATTATATTTTTGACAATAATTTGTCACTCCATTGTGACGTTCAGCTTATAAGTAGTAATACAAATGATTTATTGTATTGTTTAGGGTTTCGTACCCAAAGGGTAAAACGGATCCTATTACTAAGGCTCCGCTGTCTGTCTGTCCGTCTGTCACCAGGCTGTATCTCATGAACCGTGATAGTTAGTTGGAAACTTCACAGATGATGTATTTCTGTTGCCTCTGTTACAACAAATACTAAAAAAACAGAATAAAATAAATATTTAAAGGGGATCCCATTCAAAAAACGTAATTTTTTTTGCTCGTTTTTATAGATAATGGTACGGAACCCTTCGTGTACGAGTCTGATTCGCACTTGGCCCGTTATTTTATTTTTACTTAAGGCAGAGGCTGTGTAAGTTATTTATAAATACGGCTCGTAGAATAAAATGTTTCATGTTTTCTTAGGTTACCTAAATATAAATATTATTTAGATATTTTTTCGACGATAGTCAATAACAAAATAAATTACAGACAGACTTATTCTATAAAGCTAAACTACTACAAAACTAAAACTATAAAATTAACAATATAATACAAAATTATCTAACAAACCACTACCAGTGGGCAAAATGCCCAAAATTCTGGCAGCATTGCCATGCAATGCTCAACCTTTGGCCCAAGGGCCAGCGTTTTGGTCACGCGTTGCTTCGACCAGACGTTTGCAGAGATCTTTAAAAATTTGGTGTGCACTTCGTCCCCACGGCCGGCCCAAGCGGCTCGACCCCAAAAGGCGCAAATATAAAGCCGCTATCTAAGTTAATAAACAAATAAACAAATATTATGTCATTTCGTTTTTATATTATATACAGGGTTATTGGTAAGTCGACGTTTATAATATAGTGGGTATATAATTATAATTACATCTGCTCAAATATTAAAATTTTACATGGAACCATTTATGTCTACGTGATAAAGGCAACTAGATATGTACAGTTCGCAATAAAACCAACACCTGCACGAAATTGTTTAAATTTAAGTCATCATCATCATCATCATCATCATCACCAATAGCATGAAGGCATCTACTGCTGAACATAGGCCTCCCCCAGAGAAAGCCACTTTGAGGGGCTGCTCGCCTCCTGCATCCATCGGCTCCCCGCGGCTATCACCAGATCATCAGTCCACCCGGCCTGCACGTCTTCCGGTTCGTGGTGGTGAATCTTTCTTCCCCATCGGTTGTCAGTTCTACGAGCGATGTGGCCTGCCCATTGACATTTTATTTGCTAATTCTAAGAGCTATATCGGTCACTTTAGTTCTCCTGCGGATCTCCTCAACTCAAAAAGTCTTAAGCTTGTAGCACTTCTAGATTACGCCGTAACATTTGTGGGTAGGTAAAATTAATACCTCGTTAAAAACGGACATAAAATAAACAAAATTAAATAAATTTTGCGATGTTTATGCTGACTGTACTTAGTATATCTTTGGATTTCAAAGCGTTAAGTGGCATATTTACACAAAACAGTTAACAAAGGTCAATGCCCCCAGCATTGCATAATGAGAGATAAACACAAGTAGATAAGTAGTACTTACAGATAAGTCTTGTTAAAATCGTAAGTTTATGTGGAATTTTACAGCAAATAGTCAACGAGGTGTCATAGAATAAATCAGAGTAACTTTCAAGTATTGACGATATCGTTAGGTTAAGGGCTTGTGGCAGGCCAGCGCGAATCCAAGCCAAAGACAAAGAATAGATATTATAGTACTAGGCCAAAGCGGAGATGAGCAATAATTTAGGTAAATTATTATTACACTGGATATAATGGATATTTTAAATATCCACTATACATAAGCCCTCCGATATATTTATTTCAACTACTACACAAAGTTTCATGACCTTATTTAAAGTATTAATTGAATAATCTCGGCTTATTTGTACGGTTTGGAGGTAAATTTGTTTTTTTCTATCGAGAAAAGTTTATTAATTCGTGTTTTTACTATACATAAGCATTAGTCCCGAACTTTACCATATATAATATTAATTTCAAAGTCATTGTTGCAATATTGTTGACAGGACACGGCTTCAAGCTAAGTCATTTTAAGCATTTTGGCGTTCAGTAAACTCTTAAGACCGCGCGTGGGTAGCCGTTGCTGGATGTAAGAGGGAAGATGCCGCTCAAAGTGGCGCTCTATGGGGAGGCGTGTGTTCAGCAGTGGACGTCTTCAGGGTGATGATGACTATGCAAGAATCCCGCCGTGAAGTTTATAATTAAAGAGCGCGTCTTGCTATAGTGACACACAGAACAGTTCCTTGTGCTTTTTCCGAGCAAATCTTTTTTTCTCGGGAATCCAACTCGTATCCTCTGGGACAAAACCGACGTACCAACCAACCAGCACACTATAAAGACAGTTGTGAATATAAAAAAAAACTTTTTTTTTGTGTTACGTCAAACGGTCAAAACGGATTAGATTTCATTCAAAACAAATCTTGCCGTTTAGACGTAACAAAAAAAAAGCTTTTCTTTGTATAGCTTGCTTATGCTTGAAAAATACTATTATCTTGGATTCTACAATACTTTGCAAAATTGCAGATAAAAAACGGGAAAAATTGAGTGATATTTAAAAAAAATACCTGCCTAGGTATTTTAGTGCAGCTGTTACGTAATAACTAGTTTTATAGAATAATTTAGTTTTTAGGTTTAGTTTAGAATTGTTATCTGTCTTAATAAATTAAATGAAGATTTATTTGTTTGTTCAATTAGAACTTCAAAACGGCTGAACTATATAGGATGAAGTTTTGCACGCATTTCTTATACAACTTTTTTTATAGAGACATCTCGAGAAACCCCCTTTTCTCTTTCTTTCTGACGGTGCGAGCGTTCCACGAGTGCAGCCCGCGAGAGAAAAAAATTTTGTTGCGGTACGCACCGCAACAAAATTTTCTTGACACTTTTTCTCGTGATAGACCGTGACAAAACTATGGTAGCGCCTAAGGGTGGGTTTCTTAATCCGTAGTTAAAGTAACCATGGTTAAGATCCCTAAAAAATTTGACCGTTGGTTAGAATTTGTTAGAGTTTTTAATCATTGGTAAACTTTACAACGGATTAAAAAAACCCACCCTAAGTGTGTCTCACTCTAACAGCGGCGACACGTTTTCTCGCAGTGCGCCTGCTAAGGGGTCTATCTGGATTAGCATCTAAAGATAAGCTAAACAAAAGAAAACTTCACCCTTTGTCTCTGTCACATTAAGCTAACTCTTGGATAATTCCTCAAAAGTTGTATGCGACAAAACGGCTAAACGGCTAAACGGCGGAACGGCTAATTCAGTGGATTACGCCCATTAATATAAAGTATGTCGTTTGGGAGCGGGTGACGTCACGCCGACATGTCACGGTGATTGATGAGCCGCTTTGTACACTTGCTTGCAAACAAAAGTGTAGAATACAGATACAGATAGAAATAAACATGAGGGCGCCACTTGTCGCATAAAAATTGTCTCCTTCGAAACACCTCACACGGGCGTCATTTTCGGTATTCCAGTTACCAACTACGCCTGGAAACACGACGAAATTATTTTTTAAATTTAACCTAGTGTTATTGTATAACGGTCTGTTCGCGTCGCGCCGAGTGCCGCTTTAGTTAGTAAGAACGAAACTAGATGGCGCTACGCCGCCGACAACGAATTCCTGAATCACGCAAGCGTTTCGTTAGGCTAGTTCTATAAGGTAATCAAAAATGTTCGTTTAATTTGAAAATTGGCACAGGGCTAGCGTTGACCCGCCTATTGCAATAAATCGGCTTTGTATGGACCACGTTTTTTTATTTGTACCCTGGTTGTACATGTTTTGGTCCATCGTCGCCGGAACTTTTGAGCCAATCTTTGCTCAGTAATCGAAGTCCACGTGACGCGATTACGCTTCGCACCTAAGGGCAGTGGATCGCTGTTCGGGGCGAACAATTTGAGTGGATCAACAGTGATTAATGGTGATCAAGTGATCACTGTGATCATTACTGATCAACTCGAGGTTTGGCATCGGGGTTTAACCCCGGTTGCCAGAGGAACCCCTGGGTAAGAAGAGGACAGCAGTACTTAAGAGGACAAGAGGACAGTATTGCAGACGGAGCTGGGAGCTAGCACGGAGTCACTCGGTGGAGTCGAGAGGAGTTAGCAAGAGTCAGGAGGAGTCAACAAGACTCAAGAGGAGTTAGCAAGACTCAAGAGGAGTGAACAAGAGAGGAAAAGGAGCTTCCTAGTGACGTTAGGATAAAACGGTCAAGTGTGAGTCGGTTTATAATCGTGAGTACATTGAAATTATTATTTGTGTTAAAATTGAATTTAATATCTTGAAGAAATTAACGTAAGTGAATGCAGTAAAATCAAGCTAATTTGGACTTTAAGTATTAGAGTAAAATAACTTTGCAATTTGTAGAATTAATTTAGGACTTAGAATAATTTCGCGAATTTGGTTGAGACGGGGAACCTATGCCCAAATTTCAAATTTGCTAAGTGTCAGTTTTCCAAACACTTGTAAAAATTTTCGGATTATTTTGGACTTGTAAAATATTTCGAGAATTCTTCAACTTGTAATTTTTTGTGAACTTCATATTATTAAATAGTAGAGTTGAACATTGTAGTTTAAAGTCAATTTCCAATATGGCGGCTAAGTTGAATGCACAGAAAGATGCTCTAGATAAAATAAGTAGAGCTCATAGTACGTTTAAGAAATCACCTAAAGATCGGTTGTCAGGGCCTTATGTAGAGGCAAGGCTTACTATATTGGAAAATTTGTGGAGTAGATTTCTTAAAATACACCAAGACATCATCGATGATTCAGATGATTGGGAGAAGCTCCAAGAGACTCCCTATGTTAAAGAAAATCTTTATGAACTAGCAGAAGAGGCTTACATAAATTATAAATGTGAATTAATGAAGTCTCAGTCACTGTTTTCTGTAGTTTCAAAAAATGTTACTCAAACTAGTTGTAGTTCTAGTTCTAGTACATCAGTGAAGTTGCCGAAAATTACTATTCCCCCATTCTCTGGGAAGTATTCAGAGTGGATTTCGTTTAGAGATTTGTTTGTTTCTCTAATCCACTCCAACCCCTCGTTGGATGACGTGCAACGTCTTCACTATTTAAAGAGTCTGCTGACTGGTGAAGCGGAACAGCTCATACGACAATTGCCTATTACCGCCGCGAATTATGTCGAATGTTGGAAGCAATTAGAAGCTAGATACAATAACAAAAATTATTTGGCCAACTGTATTCTAAAACGGCTTCTAGGTCAAAGGAGCGCTAGTTCCGAATCAGCTGTAGCACTTAAAGAGCTGGCTGATACTACAGCAGACTGCTTACATGGTTTGAAAAATATAGGGGTTGATGTCAAAACATGGGATGTTATTGTAATTTACATAGTAGCGAACAAATTGGATATGGAAACGCGCAAGCAGTGGGAATTGAAGGTATCTGCTGGGAACTTAGATGAACTGCCTAAATTTACTCAATTTCAGGAGTTTTTACAATCGAGATTTAGAGCTCTCGAGTCAATCGAACCTACTTTGAGACCCAGAGCCTCAAATTCCACTCAAAGCCATCCACATCCAATCAGGCATAAGGTATTACATGTCGCTAATGTACTATGCGAATATTGTAGTGAAGATCACAAGCTCTTTACTTGTAAGCAATTCAGTAAAGATGATGTAAACACGCGACGAGAGTTTGTTTTTAACAAAAGGTTATGTTTCAATTGCTTGGGTAGCAACCACGCGGCTAGGTTCTGTCCGAGTAAGTCAACTTGTCGAGTGTGTAAGGCGAAGCATCATTCGTTGCTTCATCCAAATGGTTCAGGTGGAGTTGGTAATCCACCAAGTTCAAACACTGGCGTTTCAACGTCTGGAGTGGGTATAGGTGGCTCATCTGCTGGTAAACCAGTGGCAAACTCCAGTGCGGTAGAAGCGGCGGCAGTGGTCTCGTGTTTCGGTCAACTGCCGATAAAGCGTCAGGTGTTGTTGGCGACAGCTATTGAGCTGGCAGAGTCGTCAAAGGGTAAGAACCAATATATCAGGGCATTGCTAGACCAAGGTTCACAAGCATCCTTCGTCTCAGAAGCAACCGTTCAATACTTAGGTATTAAGAAGCATCCAGTAAGAGGAGTGGTATCAGGCCTGGAAGGAAGTAAAACAACCCTTGCCAAGTCTATAGTGGAACTTAAACTACACTCTAGGATTGATTACAACGTAGTAATCACGGTTCAAGCGTACGTTCTCAAATCGATAACGACGTTCCTTCCAAACACGAAGCTGGAAGAGGTTACTTGGCTGAACGATATCTGTTTAGCTGACCCGCAATACCACACACCTAGCAGAATCGATGTGTTGTTGGGTGCAGAGGTTTACTGCAAAGGAGGAAATACTGCAAGAGGGTATTAAAAAAGGTCCTGAAGGACATCCATTGGCACAAGCCACATCATTGGGATGGGTTTTATCAGGAACGTGCCAACAATCACAGTCTTTATCACCAAATGTTGTTGGGATGCATGTGTGCATCGAGGATAATGAGCTACTAAAAAGGTTCTGGGAGATGGAAGCTGATCCTACGCCACACAAAAAGATGATGAGTGAAGAGGAGGATTCCTGCGAACGGATTTTCGCTGAAACTACAAAACGAGATGCCGATGGAAGGTATGTCGTGAAGCTTCCCTTTAAAGTTGATAGACCGGAATGTGTTGATGGTGACTCCAGAGCGGTAGCTGAAAAAAGACTGAATGGGTTATACTCAAGGTTCAAAAAGGATGAAGATCTGAAAGAGAAATATCAGAAGGTTGTTAAAGAATACTTACATTTGGGATTCATGGAAAAGATTCCTGAAACAGAAAAGATTAATTCTAAAGCGGTATACATACCTCACCATCCAGTTGTGAGAAATGACAAGGAGACGACGCAGGTCAGGGTAGTGTACGATGCGTCCTGCAAATACAAAAATGGGGTGTCATTAAACGATGAACTTATGACAGGTCCTACACTACAACCAGAGTTAAGACATTTGCTGATGCGTTGGAGAAGACATTCTATATGTCTAGCAGCTGATGTTATTAAAATATATTGCCAAGTGAAGGTGTCGGAAGAAGATGTCGACTATCAGCGATTGTTGTGGAAGGAAAGCGCAGAAGCAAAAGCAGAAGATTACAGACTACTTAGAGTTACCTTCGGTACGGCCGCAGCTCCGTATCTGGCGGTTAAGAGCCTGCAACAAGTAGCTCACGATGAAGGAAAGGGGTTTCCTGTAGCTGCCGAAAAGGTTCTTAATGAATTTTATATGGACGATCTGCTTACAGGATGCGACTCTGTAAAGAAAGGAATTATTATTTACGAACAAATGAATAGTTTGCTGATAAAAGGAGGGTTCGAATTACAGAAATGGATGAGTAACAGCGATGAGCTTTTGGAAGCAATAAAAGCGAAAGACAGCGTGCAAGAAAAGCTCAGACTGAGAGAGGATGAAGTAGTCAAGTTACTAGGGCTTACCTGGGATAGAAGAAGCGATGAATTCCGGTACTCGGTGACTCTGGCTCCGGCATCTGGACCTGTAACAAAAAGAAAGGTTATTTCTCAAATAGCGCGGTTGTATGATCCACTAGGGTGGGCGGCACCCTGTGTCATAAAAGCAAAAATAATAATTCAGAAGCTCTGGATAACTGCATTGGAATGGGATGAGGAAGTGACAGGAAAATTACTAGATGAATGGATTACTTACCGCGAAGAATTATCGATGTTAACGCACATACGTATACCACGATGGCTTGGAACAAATGCACAGGATTCTCTCGTGGAACTACACGGGTTCTCCGATGCATCGAAGTTGGCGTTTTCGGCTGCGGTGTATCTGCGAAGGGTTGATGTGCAGGGAAGCGTGCATGTAACTTTGGTTACAGCCAAGACCAAAGTCGCACCAATCAAACAAATCTCCATTCCTAGATTGGAATTGTGCGGAGCAGTCTTGGTCACCAGACTGCTAGTAGAAGTTGCAGAGATTTTAGGGATACCAAAGTCAAATATTCGGGCATGGACGGATTCAACTGTGGTCCTGGCTTGGATCAACAGTCACCCGAGTCGATGGCAAACGTTTGTCGCCAACCGGGTGTCCGAAATATTGACAACTTTAGATACGAGTCAGTGGGCACACGTATCCTCAGGACAAAATTCTGCAGACTGCGCATCGAGAGGTATAACGCCTGCAGAGCTTCTTGATAATACGCTGTGGTTTATTGGTCCGGAGTTCTTACAACGCGAGGTTGTTTCGTACAGTAAACCGGTCGTTGAAACCCAGCTTGAGGAAATCAAGGCTCATGTCGCAGTAGCAGAGGTACCCATCTGGAACAGATACTCGTCACTGACGAAGTTGGTCAGAGTAGTAGCGTACTGCAGACGGTTTCTGAAACCAGCTGGTAAAAAGCTCTTTCCAAATTACCTCACATCAATGGAGTTGATGGAGTCTTTGGAATGTTGTGTCAAACAGTGTCAAGAAGAACACTTCAAGGAAGAGTTACTTGTCATTAGGAGAGATGGTAATTTAGCACGGATTAAAGGTCCTCTGAAGTCCTTAAATCCCTTCCTTGATGGAAAAGGTGTGCTGCGTGTTGGTGGACGCTTGGATAAGTCACCACTGAGTGAAGGCGTCAAACACCCAATATTGCTGCCAAAGAAGTCAACATTTACGGATTTGGTTATAGCTGATGCCCATTCAAGAACGCTTCATGGAGGCATCCAGCTCATGTTGACTTATTTGAGTTCTACAAACTACATCTTGGGATCAAAATCGTTGGTGAAGGGATACATACGTAAATGTATCAAATGCGTTAGACAAAACGCAGTGTCATCTAGTCAACTGATGGGACAGATGCCAGCTGCTCGTGTTACGCCCACTAGAGCATTCAAGTGTAGCGGTGTCGACTATGCCAGCCCAATAAACATACGGACAACAAGAGGCCGTGGTCACCACGCGTACAAGGGCTACATTTGTCTGTTCGTGTGCATGGCAACGCCAGAGGCATGGCACAAGAGCGTGGTGGTGCTCTTCTTCAAAAAAGGCGATAACACCTTATTGAAGAACTATAGGCCCATCTCGCTCTTGAGTCATGTGTATAAGCTGTTTTCGAGAGTCATTACGAATCGTCTCGCACGCAGGTTTGATGAATTCCAGCCTCCCGAACAAGCCGGTTTCCGAAAAGGCTTTAGCACCATAGACCACATCCATACGCTGCGCCAGATTATACAGAAGACCGAAGAGTATAATCGGCCGTTATGCCTAGCGTTTGTGGACTATGAGAAAGCCTTCGATTCAATCGAGACTTGGGCGGTGCTGCAGTCCTTGCAGCGATGCCAAATTGACTATAGGTATATCGAAGTTTTGAAGTGTTTGTACAGTAAGGCCACTATGTCAGTCCGACTACAGGACCAGAGTACGGAACAAATTCCATTGCAAAGAGGCGTGAGACAGGGAGACGTTATTTCTCCGAAACTGTTCACAAACGCATTGGAGGATGTTTTCAAGCTCTTGGAGTGGAAAAGATCTGGCATCAACATAAATGGCGAGTACATCACTAACCTTCGTTTTGCCGATGATATAGTCATAATGGCGGAATCGCTCGAGGACCTTAGCACCATGCTCAACGACCTCAGTAGAGTCTCCCAGCAGGTTGGTCTTAAGATGAATATGGACAAGACAAAGATCATGTCTAATGCTCATGTTCCACCTATACCGGTAATTGTTGGGAACGATACTCTCGAAGTTGTTGACAAGTATGTCTACCTAGGACAGATTGTCCAATTAGGTAGGTCCAACTTCGACAAAGAGGTGGCGCGAAGAATCCAACTCGGCTGGGCAGCGTTCGGGAAGCTTCGTCCTATCTTTTCGTCCAAAATACCGCAGAGCCTGAAAACGAAAGTTTTCAATCAGTGTGTGTTGCCAGTGATGACTTATGGAACTGAGACATGGTCTCTTACTGTTGGCCTCATTAGTAAGCTCAAAGTCGCGCAGCGAGCTATGGAGCGAGCTATGCTCGGTGTTTCCCTGCGAGATAAGCTCCGGAACGAGGAGATCCGCAGGAGAACTAAAGTGACCGATATAGCTCTTAGAGTTAGTAAGTTGAAGTGGCAATGGGCGGGCCACATCGCTCGTAGAACTGACAACCGATGGGGAAGAAAGGTTCTCGAGTGGCGACCACGAACCGGAAGACGCAGCGTGGGCCGGCCCCCCACTCGGTGGACCGACGACCTGGTGAAAGCCACGGGGAGCCGATGGATGCAGGAGGCGAGCAGCCGCTCAAGGTGGCGTGCTCTGGGGGAGGCCTATGTTCAGCAGTGGACGTCTTCAGGCTGCTAATGATGATGATGATGTGCATGGTCACGAGAGCTGTGCACATTGAAGTGGTCAGTGACTTAACTACTTCTGGATTTCTGGCTGCCTTTAAAAGGTTTGTTGCTCGTCGCGGCCACTGCACTGACATATGGAGTGACAATGGCACTAATTTTGTAGGGGCATCCCGTGAGTTACAAAATTTGATCGCTTCGGAGAACTCAGGTTTGTCAAAAGAAATAGTTAAATCTTTAGCTGCCAATGGAACGACGTGGCATTTTATTCCTCCCCACTCACCTAATTTTGGGGGGCTGTGGGAAGCAGGAATAAAATCTACAAAATACCACTTGAAAAGGGTGATAGGGGAATCCACGTTGACATACGAGGAATTGTCAACCGTTTTAGCGCAGATTGAGGCCTGCCTAAATTCGAGACCACTTTCGCGGCTCGAATCCGAGTCTGATGCAGTCGATGTGTTAACGCCAGGGCATTTTCTAGTGGGTGAGCCACTTGTCACTGCTCCAGACCGTAACTTTGAGGCTTCAAACGTTACTAGTTTACGTAGGTGGCATTTAACTCAAAAGATGTTGCAAGATTTTTGGAGACGTTGGTCCCAGGAATATTTGTCAAGGTTTCTGCATCGCTATAGATGGTCTTACCAAACCCCTGAACCTGAAATTGGAGACGTAGTTTTAATAAAGGAAAATGACTTACCTCCTTGTAGATGGCTTCTTGGTCGGGTGGTTGCTAAACATCCAGGAACGGATAATGTGACACGTGTAGTCACATTACGTACGAAAAATTCGGTCATTAAACGGCCTACTTCAAAATTATGTGTACTTCCTGTAGCCGTTTAAATTGCTGTACTAAGAATTTGTGTTTAAGTTTTGTTTTGATTATGGAAATGTTAATACAGTCCACTTGTTTTTGTTTGAGTAATTGTCAATGTTTTTGGTTTTTAGAATTTCAACTCACTAAGGGCAAAGATTTGTTTTCGATTGTGTGGTTAATAACTGTTTGTTCACGGTGGGCGGAGTGTGTAAAAGGACAAGATAAATTTGTCCTTGGTGGGCGGAATGTATAACGGTCTGTTCGCGTCGCGCCGAGTGCCGCTTTAGTTAGTAAGAACGAAACTAGATGGCGCTACGCCGCCGACAACGAATTCCTGAATCACGCAAGCGTTTCGTTAGGCTAGTTCTATAAGGTAATCAAAAATTTTCGTTTAATTTGAAAATTGGCACAGGGCTAGCGTTGACCCGCCTATTGCAATAAATCGGCTTTGTATGGACCACGTTTTTTTATTTGTACCCTGGTTGTACAGTTATTCTTTATTAAACAAGCATAATTTGCTTAAACTCAAAGTCACGCAGGGAGTTATGGAGAGAGCTATGCTCGGTGTTTCCCTGCGAGATAAGCTCCGGAACGAGGAGATCCGCAGGAGAACCAAAGTGACCGATATATCTCTTAGAATTAGCAAGTTGAAATGGCAATGGCAAATTTAAAAGGTTAAAAAAGTCATCACAGTCGATTTGGAACATAGGGCCAAAAATATACAATAAAATAAACAAAACCATTAAAGAAATTGAGTCGTATGACCTATTTATTAGCAAATTAAAAGAATTTCTTGTAAATAAAGCGTATTATTCTGTTGACGAATACCTAGATGATAAAATGACATAACTTATTTTTAAAATTGACATTTTTAATTTGTATTTTATATTTTTATTAATTTATATCGAATTTTATTATGATGAATTATTAATCGCTAATTATACTTCAAGTATAATTTATTCTTAAAAATGTTGACTGGTACTATTTTTAATTAGGTCTACCTATGATGTTTTATTAAAATGTGTGTGAATTTTATTACTTTTAAATTGTAAAATATTGACCTATAACTCTGTTATTAAGAAATAAATGATAATGATAATGATAATGATAATGGGCCGGCCACATTGCTCCTAGAACTCACAACCGATGGGAAAGAACAGTTCTCAATTGGCGACCACGAACCGGAAGACGCAGCGTAGGCCAGCCCCCCACTCGGTGGATCGACGATCTGGTGAAAGCCGCGGGGAGCCGGTGGATGCAGGCGATCAGCCGCTCAAAGTGGCGATCTCTGGGGGAGACCTATGTTCAGCAGTGGACGTATTCAGGCTGCTGATGATAATTTAATTAATTTAATTTATTGGTGAACTAGACCGTTGGCCGCAGCAGGCGATCGCCTTACGGTCGTCTACAAAAAACATAGTATCTAAACCTATACATGGGTATATCCACAGAATGCATATAGGTATAGTATGGTATAACATAGGTCAAAATAAAAATTAACGCAAACAACCTACATTATAATCCTAATGGGTAAGGAATTTTAAACCAACACACATGACATCACAGATATCCATAACCATTTTCATCCACTCCTTTCATTCACAGTAAAGCGGCACCAAAACAATATAAAAGAATTTCAAAAACAACGACAACCTTTGGCTTCTCACTGAAATATATTTCCCGCCATAAAAGCGTTCCCGCTTTTATACGTCAAAAAACGTGCCAGTGTTCTGCCACCCAGTGTAATTCCCGCGAGATTTTCCATTTTTTTCCCAGTATTTTCGCATGTTCAACAAAAAGGTGAAGCAAAAACGCATTAGTAGAACATTGTCTACAAAATACTTAAGGTCAGACGGGAATTAATGATCCGAAGAGTTTGTTTCTGACTTGGTTTTTGTGGGAAAACGTGGGGTGTGGGAATACTTGGTGGGAAATTTATTGATGTATTATGTGTAGTGTCGGTTTCAGAAACTATTCGTTTATGATTTTTTATTTGGCTCTAATATTTGATATGCAGCGTGTTTTCAAATTATTTTAGCTTTTATCAAAAGTAGGTAACACAGAAATTTTGAGCTTGATATTATTGTAAACACTTTCTTAACATGTTTTTTTTTTAATTTATCCTAGAGAACTTAGACACATATACAGTGTAGTAATCTAATCTAATCTAATTTCAAATTTAAATATTCGAAGAATGCTTAAAAGTTACTTCTTTATTAGCATCAGAATATTTTAATAATAATAATTCAAAATTTATTTAATTTAATGATAATGGTAATAATGAAAATGTAGTCTCACCTTTCTGTTCTAAAACTGAAAAACTAATAAGTAGGTACGTAGATATAGTATTATTACACTTACTATTTTTTTTAATTAAAAAACAGTAACAGGAAACTTTACATCATAAAATAATGTTGAGCAAAACTGGTGTAAAATTTCTTTGAATATAAGTCGCTTGAAAGTTTGTTTGCCTTTTTCCATACAGAAAGGTTTTCAATGCAAAGCAAAAGCCTACTGCAGTCCTACCACTTGAAATACTACCTTTATAGACCACTGAGCAAAGTGACTCGGCTCGTTCATTAGACCACAGTCGCTTGTCCGGATTAACCAATACGACACGCCACTGAAACGATTTGCAACCAACTCGCCTTACCTACTCGAGAGTCGAGTGTTGGATTTAGATTTGCTTTGCTTGCTCTCTTGTATTCAGATACGGTTCCAGCCCTGTAAAAATGTGAGTGTGAATTTTTAAATGAAAATGAAATGAAATAAAATTTGTACCTATCTAGCGGCTCGCCCCGGCTTTGCACGGGTATAAAAGTTTTCGCAGCGCACGCGATGTAAAGAATATTTTAGGCAATTTTTTTACACCTTGGGTTACATTATTGGAGTTTTAGTAAGGATCCCTAATTTTTTTGAAAATATAATATAGCCTATGTCACCCGGGAATAGTATAGTTTCCCAAAAAGATTTTTTCAAATCGGTTTAGTAGTTTCGAAACCTATTCAATGCAAACATACAAACAAACAACCAAATCTTTCCTCTTTATAAATATTGTTGTAGATGTTATAGAACAATAATTAGACACAGTAGTATCATCATCATCATCATTAACAGCCTGAAGACGTCCACTGCTGAACATAGGCCTCCCCCAGAGCACGCCACCTTGAGCGGCTGCTCGCCTCCTGCATCCATCGGCTCCCCGCGGCTTTCACCAGGTCGTCGGTCCACCGAGTGGGGAGCCGGCCCACGCTGCGTCTTCCGGTTCGTGGTCGCCACTCGAGAACCTTTCTTCCCCATCGGTTGTCAGTTCTACGAGCGATGTGGCCCGCCCATTGCCACTTCAACTTACTAACTCTAAGAGCTATATCGGTCACTTTAGTTCTCCTGCGGATCTCCTCGTTCCGGAGCTTATCTCGCAGGGAAACACCGAGCATAGCTCGCTCCATAGCTCGCTGCGCGACTTTGAGCTTACTAATGAGGCCAACAGTAAGAGACCATGTCTCAGTTCCATAAGTCATCACTGGCAACACACACTGATTGAAAACTTTCGTTTTCAGGCTCTGCGGTATTTTGGACGAAAAGATAGGACGAAGCTTCCCGAACGCTGCCCAGCCGAGTTGGATTCTTCGCGCCACCTCTTTGTCGAAGTTGGACCTACCTAATTGGACAATCTGTCCTAGGTAGACATACTTGTCGACAACTTCGAGAGTATCGTTCCCAACAATTACCGGTATAGGTGGAACATGAGCATTAGACATGATCTTTGTCTTGTCCATATTCATCTTAAGACCAACCTGCTGGGAGACTCTACTGAGGTCGTTGAGCATGGTGCTAAGGTCCTCGAGCGATTCCGCCATTATGACTATATCATCGGCAAAACGAAGGTTAGTGATGTACTCGCCATTTATGTTGATGCCAGATCTTTTCCACTCCAAGAGCTTGAAAACATCCTCCAATGCGTTTGTGAACAGTTTCGGAGAAATAACGTCTCCCTGTCTCACGCCTCTTTGCAATGGAATTTGTTCCGTACTCTGGTCCTGTAGTCGGACTGACATAGTGGCCTTACTGTACAAACACTTCAAAACTTCGATATACCTATAGTCAATTTGGCATCGCTGCAAGGACTGCAGCACCGCCCAAGTCTCGATTGAATCGAAGGCTTTCTCATAGTCCACAAACGCTAGGCATAACGGCCGATTATACTCTTCGGTCTTCTGTATAATCTGGCGCAGCGTATGGATGTGGTCTATGGTGCTAAAGCCTTTTCGGAAACCGGCTTGTTCGGGAGGCACAGTAGTATGTAGGTCACATAATGGTAGGTGTAATACCTCTGTAAATAGGGAAATCTGTTGCCACCAATCGGCCCCAACTCAGCATAATGCTGCTTCTGTTGAACCAGCGCTGGGCTTCCGTTGGGACCTCTTGGTGAAATCACGGTGCGAACTTACATAAACTATTTTGCAGATAATTATTGCAAATACACACCCACCACACAACACACCTATATTTTCGTCTAAAATACCACAGAGCCTGTAAACGAAGGTTTTCAATCAGTGTGTGTTGCCAGTGATGACTTATGGGACTGAGACATGGTCTCTTACTGTTGGCCTCAATAGTAAGCTCAAAGTCGTGCAGTGAGCTATGGAGAGAGCTATGCTTGGTGTTTCCCTGCGAGATAAGCTCCGGAACGAGGAGATCTGCAGGAGAACTAAAGTGACCGATATAGCTCTTAGAATTAGCAAGTGAAATGGCAATGGGCAGGCCACATCACTCGTAGAACTAACAACCGGTGGGGAAGAAAGGTTCTCGAGTGGCGACCACGAACCGAAAGACGCAGCGTAGGCCGGACCTCACTAGGTAGACCGACGATCTGGTGAAAACCGCGGGGAGCCGATGGATGCCGGAAGCGAGCAGCCGCTCAAAGTGGTGCGCTCTGGGTGAAGCCTATGTTCAGCAGTGGACGTCTTCAGGCTGTGGATGAGGTATACTTGGTCTATCGGTTTACGTTCCCCTATTAAACAGTGAAACCGGAACAGATTAGAGAAAAAATTAAGTTACTCTATGATTGAAACCACACAGAATGAAAGACAAATATATTATTACAAGCCTCGTACTTGAACAGTGAGTATTCTTATATCACATTTATAATATCACACCACGCCGGCCAATTTCCACAGGAATTTTCTCCAGGGTCTCGAGTATTAGGCCTAGTTGTGTGGTCTAAGTGAAAGTATTGTAATAATAAGATATTCAAATTGTATTTTATGTGAATGAATAGAATATAGAACTGTGCACCGTGTGCGTATATACGTCATTCTGAAACATCTGTGCTCTATGTAAGATCACTAGACTAAGAAATGAAGTCGTAACTAAAAGGCTCATTTGCCCAGTGATTTCGCAAGCTACAGCTCTTCAAATCGAAATACAGTAGTGTTTGCACACTACTGCTTAGTAGAGAATAACCAGCAAAGCGGTGTAGTGGATTTTCAAGGGTTTTGAAATTCCTTACAATATTGCTGGCGCCTTTTCGAGTAGCGCAGCAATACTGGTTTTGCTTAAAGAAGTGAAAGAAGGTTGTCCAAATAATGAGCTCATTACGAGCATTTACTGAATAAAATAGCTAAGCTAACTTCATGCTCCATCGTCGACCGCGTCGTCACTTACCATCAGGTGGGACCATGGTCAAATGTTAGACTATCGCTGATAAAAAAAAGGTTCACTCTGTCTAATATCTTCAAAATCTGTCTTCTCAGTCAGCTAGATAGATAAATAGAAGGACAAAAAGCCCATCCGTATAAAAAATATTTTTTTATGCAACTATGGTCATCATCCTCTTTGCCTTTTCCCATTTGTTATTGGGGCCAGCTCCCAATCTAACCTATAGCGGCGAGCTACCAGAATTACACGAGCGACTGCCATCTGACCTCGCAACCCATAAGGGACCAGTAACGGGGATGGTTAGATCAGGTGTCAGATTCTATCAGGTGTCTGACTACCCGTAACAATTGCCATAGATGTTCTTATGACAACCGGGGCCGACGGCTTAACGTGCTCTCCGAGGCACGAAGCAATGGCATCAAAAAGTGCACATAACTAACTTACTAGAATATAAGTCATTGGTGCAGGGCCGAGGATAGAACCTGGTGCCGTAAGATTGCGAAGCGCACATGCTACCGCTCGGCCACCATCGCTCTCACGCAACTATGGCTAAGCTAAGCTAAAAAAAATCCACACAGACCATATGTAACTATGGTCTGTGTGGAATTTTTTAAGCCTAAAATGGACGTAAAAAAATGTCAATGTAGTTGAACTAAAAAGGGACAAAAACTGTCCTTTTCAACTCTAACATAAACATCAACGATCATTGTTAAGCGAGTTAGTTGGTAGCTGCGAAACGAGGGGACTTGTAGTCGATTCCCATGTAAGACGTTTCCGAAATGGATATTGATAAACATCGACTATTTCATGTTGATTTTACAATTTGACAAAATATAGAAAACTAGAATCAGCCCGCGTTTTCATCCACATTACTTCATAAATAAATAAATGAAATAAATATACGTAGACATTTCACACAACGCCATCTCGCTCCAAACTAAGCATAGCTTGTACTATGGGAACCAGATAACTGATACAATACTTAGATACTTTTTGTTTGTAAATATCTACATAGAACACAATATAACACCCAGACACAGAACAAACACCTATGTTCATCACACAAGTTTCTACCGGATGGGACTCCAACCTACAGCCAACAGTTCAGAAGGCAGAGAGCTACTACCGACTGAGCTATCAGGCCACACATCTGTGTTAGGACTTTTCCGCAAATTTTTTCTACCGCTTTGCTAGTTCAGAGATACAAGATGGTGTAACTACTTTTTTCTTCTAACTTGCACCTACGGGCCTTGAATCAGAGACATCACATCAGTCACAAGTTTTGGCAAAATCCCTTATCTGTCAAAATCCTAGCGCTACGCCAACTGCGGTCCGTGGGGGAGCCATCGTTTAGGATAATGTCGGATTTGGTTAGATGGGGTGACGACCTCACGACGACGCGACGTGATCTTATAATTTCTGTAGGAACTTAGTTAGTTCCGATGTTAGTTAGTTTCGAATAATTATTGCAGTGTTTCTGTAATAAAACTTTAGTTCGAACGATCGTTATGTCATTTTTGTTGTGATCGTTTATTGTTGTAATTTTTCGTGATAATTTCAACAAAATCTGACCCTATAAATTAAAACAAATTTATAAATTGTAATAAGCAACGTGCAACGTGTGTGTGTTTGTGTTGTGTTGTTGTTGTGTGTGTATGTTGTGTGTGTCTGTTGTTTTGTTGTATTGTAATTGTGTAAGCTTTTCATAATTATAAACACATTAGAATAACTAAATTAAACACAAATAGTAAATTAATAAAAAAAATAATTAATACCATTTCTGAAAACTTAGAACAGTTTTTTTACTTAATTACCATAATTTATTTTCAAAAACGGTGGTTTGCTATTTTACTTCTAGAAATCTAAAATGCAAATCTATAACACCACAACACTTCCTCTATAAGCTATTATACATATAGCTATCCTTTGTCATCCATGGGAGTCATAAATTATTGTCACCCTTCGTTACACTAGGACGAATATTCGGTATAAGTCACGGTACGAGCGAGGTCGGTTTATTGCCGGCACTTATCGGTTTTTATCCGCACTCCGGTACTTTCCGGTATTACGTACTTTGAGTACTTTGTCACTTTCAATCTTTGACTTACTGCGGGATGCAAAAATTTTCAACTTTTGAGTGATTCATTTATCAAGTATGCCAGTAAACAAAGACAGAAAGAAAGAAAATACATTTATTCAAGACATCACATAACATTACATTTTGTAATAAATTATGTTTATGTTTATTTTTACAAGTAAGCATTTAAACAAAACAAATCACAACAAAAAGAAAGGCATATACAGAAATGTTATTGACTAACGTTCTATTTAGCAAGTTGTATTTGTAGTTTTGTAAGGATTTGGCCTATATCTTACATATTCTAATGATAGAGAGACCATTTAAATTATGATTTTTAGCAACGTTGCTCATATTTTTTCTAAAACAAATAAAAAATATTAAAAAATAATATTATGTGTTAATAAGCCCTAATAGGGCTTATTAACACATAATAAGTCCAAAACCACAAAGTTATAGTAGCTGCTTATGACGTCTTCAACTCAGTAAGCAATCTAAGTATTACTTGATATTCTGTAGGTTTACAAAAATTTAATTGCGCTATTGAAAGATATAAGTGAAATGGCCCATAGAATTAGCAAACTGAAGTGGCAGTGGGCTGGTCACATTTGCCGCAGAACCGACGGCCGCTGGACTAGACGTATTCTTTAGTGGAGACCGCGGCTTAGCAAACGTAGTGTAGGACGCCTTCCAACTAGGTGAAGCGACGGTATACGCAGAGTGGCTGGCGTCAGCCGGATGAGATTAGCCGAGGTTCGGGCTAAGTGGCGTGCATTAGGAGAGGCCTCTGTCCAGCAGTAGACTGATACAAGCTGATGATGATGATGATTGACAGATATTGGCTTTACCGATTAACTATGATTTTTTAGTACCTTATAGTTTCTCTAGTTTTTATACGCTACGGAGATAGACCTCTTTTCATCAGGAGGGCCGTATGCTAGTTCCAAACATCACAATTTATCTAACAAGTTCATCATCATCTTCTTTGCCTTTTCCCATTTGATATTGGGGTCGGCTCCCAATCTAACCTGTAGCGGCGAGCTACCAGATTTACACGAGCGACTGCCATCTGACCTCGCAACCCGTAAGGGACCAGTAACAGGGATGGTTAGATCAGGCGTCAGATTCTATCAGGCGTCTGACTACCCGTAACGATTGCCATAGATGTTATTATGACAACTGGGACCGACGGCTTAACGTGCTCTCCAAGGCACGGAGCGATGGCATCACAAACTGCACATAACTGACTAGATAAGTCATTGGTGCAAGGCCGAGGATCGAACCCGGTGCCGTAAGTTTGCGAAGCGCACATGCTACCGCTCGGCCACCATCACTCTCACAATTTCAGTTCTGATAAGTAACTTGTTGTTGTTGTATCTAACAAGTTACTTATCAAAACTAAAATTAATATAGCATAAGGGTTAATTTTAGATTGGTCCTACATCTCAAAACACCGCGGACAGCAGCTAGTTCAATAAAAGTAAAAGAAGTATTTTTATTACCGGTACTTATCGGTTTTTATCGCATGGTATACATACTTTCCGGTATTACGTACCTAGTTTAAGTACTTTGCCACTTCCATTTCTGGCCTTATGGGAATGTTTTACAGCTATTGAAAAGTTAGATGACTCTGTAAACTTGAAGTTGCGAGGACTTTTACCCAAAACCGATTCTTTTCACGGAACCTGTACATAGAAATAAAAAAACAAATAGTAAATTTACTGTATTCTAAATATCAAATAGTTAAGTATATACCTACAACGTCTTCGTCGGCAAAACAGTTACATTTTAAAAGTTGTGAGGAAAGGAGTTGAAAAATACATTATAAACTTTGATAGAAAAAATTCACTAAAAATGGCGGTAAAAATATTTTTTTGGGTTATTATACAATTTGAGTTTAGTAGGTGGACAAAATTTAATATTAATCCCACTTTTTTCATCAACATAAATGTAACACGAAAACAACGCTGTTAAATAAGTGATTCGGGTAAAAGCTGGCTACATTATGACATATTGTTCGCGGGAACAATAGAATTTTCCCCATTTTTCATACGCGCCGTGATAAAAAGGCGCCAATTCGGTAAACAGTGAGGGGCGAGGCAGGCGAATAAATAATCGAAAGAAAAAATCCAGTAGGTAATGGTCTGCATACACGAATCACAGTGCGTATCTTTACAATGAGGATTTAAACTTAATGTATCATTTATTTTAGATCATTTCAAACTTTGTGCTATTAGGTGAAGTATAAATGTTTTGCCATATCTATCTAACGTTTTATTAATTTTATTATTTTTCTCTGATGCCTTGATGTTTGCTTTTATTAATCTGTAGAGGATGGCACATTTAAGTATTCAGTTATTCACGATTTAACATTCTTGGGACGACCTAAAGGAACTCTTGTGATTATGCCACCATATTTGAAAATTAAATGCTTTTTGTGTTTAAAATGTCAAAACTTAAATCGCAGAGATTATATTTTCATTCACGACGAACATTTTTACCTATTCTAAACAGTCGCGATGAAATATAAAGAAAGAGACACCTACCTACACCCAAATACATAACTAAAAATAATCCAAAATAAACAGAAAATCAAATTATCTTTGATTAAATTTGAATCTTTAAGTTAACTAGATTTATAAACTTAGTAATTTAAATGTATTATGAAACAAACCAATAAGCAAGCGACACCACAGCTTAAGTAATATGTTATAATGTATTCGATACGTGATGCGTATCAGAGACGCGTATCATTGACAGCTCTCCAGAATGCGCTGCCAATTAAAAGAACCACGGCACTTGATCGTGACTCATTATGGATACAATATTCAATTAGACGTGTAGGTATGTAGATAGGAATCAGTTTTATTTAGAAGTGTTTGGTATGGGTTTGATTGACATAGTGTGCGTGTAGGGCGTTGAAGTGTTTAGGTACACTGTCTTACATTTTTTTTATAATATAAGTGACATACAAGCAGACAGCCCACCTGATGGTAAGTAGTAACTATTGGTTCAACACCAGAGGTATCAGAGATGCGTTGCCAGATTAGTAAGGCTTTTTAACCTATAGAATAGGTAACTTTTCTTATAACTTTCATATTTTTTGTTTAACTCTGACTTTATTTTATTTGACATTGTAATAATTCATTGTACCTATTTTTTTTAATTATTTAATACTTTGACATGTTAATTATGAAATATTTTGTAGTAATTGTAATTTATTTTGTCGTTTTTATCACAATAAATAAATAAATAAATAATAATAAATAGCAACGCAAAATAAAGAGTGCTTTTAAAAAGGGTATTATCCCTTTTAAAAGCACTCGATACTCGAGTGCGGATCAGTTTAGGGTGAATCCGCATTGCGTATGTAGTACCGTATCTAAACATACTTAACTATGATACGATTCGCGTGAACGAACCTTAAAGAATCGAGTGTGATTCGCGCGGATTTGTTCCTTACTTTATGCGCCTAAATGGGGATTTCCTTTTTACCAATACAAAAGGGTAGCTTTTGTATTGTTGATTTTTTGTCAGATGTATTATATTTGCGTATAATAATAGGGGAAATATTTTATTTGTTATGTTCGCCATACGAGTGTTCAGAGGTTTTTGCGGTTATTTGTTGACATATAATACCTATGTAACCCAATAAGTAATCATTCGTATTAGTATTATTAAATAACTAGGAATAGTAGCATATCTATAGCATTAAATAAATAAATAAATCGGTTCCTATCGGTTAGGAATGGCTAGGCGTGCTTTGCTATGAGCGCTACATTCAAGGTGTGATAAGAATCGAATTCATTTACTATTCTGTAAGATACCAAGGTAAGCAAGCAATCAATTTTGACATTTCCAATTTCTTTTTTTGTCTCAAATACAAATAAAAATACAAATACAAATTATTTATTGACATATAAATCCCGTAATGCGGTATCTATTGGGGGTTATCTGTGGGTACAAAGCTATGGTGAACCCATAGGCTCCTGAACTAGTTGGAATTGTGTTTCAGGAGTCAGTGGCTCCTCCCATAGTTTATTTTACTTAAGATACGCCATACTGATTAATTTAAAAAAAATGTTTCTATCTGCATTGCAAGAACCTATGTTTTGTCTGTCTGACAAATTGATATCCATTTTTTTCCTTTAGTGGAATGCTATATAACATTATCCATATGTCTTCCCCATGTTTGCTTTTTATCTGAATCTTTCATAACACTTTTTGAAGTTCATTTGTACAGTCAGTATACCGTACGAATGTTTTTTTGTAGTAGTAATGTGTTATGGAACTGAGACATGGTCTCTTACTGTTGGCCTCATTAGTAAGCTCAAAGTTGCGCAGCGAGCTATGGAAGAGCTATGCTCGGTGTTTCCCTGCAAGATAAGCTCCGGAACGAGGAGATCCGCAGGAGAACTAAAGTGACCGATATAGCTCTTAGAATTAGCAAGTTGAAATGGCAATGGGCAGGCCACATCGCTCGTAGAACTGACAACCGATGGGGAAGAAAGGTTCTCGAGTGGCGACCACGAACCGGAAGACGCAGCGTAGGCTGGCCCCCACTTGGTGGACCGACGATCTAGTGAAAGCCGCGGGGAGCCAATGGATGCAGGTGGCGAGCAGCTACTCAAAGTGGCGCGCTCTGGGGGAGGCCTATGTTCAGCAGTGGACGTCTTCAGGCTGTGGATGATGAATGTAGAGCAGCTACTAATAGTATATAGTAGTAGCTGGTATGATGATTGTAGTAGTTGAATTACTAACTAACTAACTAAGATGGTGCAGTGACCCAAAATGAGTCTTGGCCTCCGATAATAAGAGCCGCCACTTCCATCTATCCTGAGCTAGTTCCTGCCAGTTTTCGACCTGGAGCCCACGCAGGTCCTTGTCTACGTCATCACTCCAGCGATAATGTAGGACGGCCAACTGGACGTCGGCCACTTGGTCGTCCCACGTACGCTCGTTTCACCGCCCGATCCTCACCCATCCGTTCGACGTGGCCAAGCCAGCGAAGTCTGTGAGCTTTTACTTCGCCGATGATATTTGACTCAGCCAATAGATCTTCAAGCTCTCTGTTATTCCTTCTCTGCCAAGATCCGCCCTCTCTTTGTACTGGGCCCAGAATTATTATTATTACAGTCCGTTTTAATAAAATATAAACTAATAAAATATGAGAGACTTACCTACCAAAATAAATTAACACTAACTGGATTTAATAGATCAAAAACAAGAGTATTAACCTCTATAGAATTGTAAATAGATATAAAATGATATAGAATAATTCGGTAAGTTGGAATGCGTGGGTTCAAATCCTACTGGTTGCAAAAATATTAAGTAACTAGAGAAATACTTGCTTAGTTTTCTTGAGAGCTGACTGTACCATCTTTGGTTTCAAAGGAGGCCAGTTCAAAGGGAACATACGATACGGCTGTTGACTTAGGATTGTGTAGGTTTGCTCAGCAGAAGATAAACATCCTGACAGGACTGTTCTAGGGCTAGGAATGCGAAGTTGTATGTTGCTAGGCTCGTAACTCATAATAATTACAATAATAAATATGTCTTCATTTACGGTACCTACCTGAAAACTTGAAAAAAATAAATGAATAAATATATTGATGTGTTGGTAATGATGCATGATGAGGGTAATAATAACAATGATGGGCGTCTTTAAGATCAGGCAGCCCATTGCGTTTTTTAAACGTAAATGAATGACGTTACGAGCTAGTCGGTCGCCTGGTGTTAAGCGTCACGGCCGCCCATAACATATTGCAGTATCACTCGGAACTCTAAATTATATAGTTTTGCGTTACGCACTGCGCACGTTATCCTGAGACTTCACAGAGTCTAGTAATAAGATTACTAGACTGTGTGATAAGATCATGAAGTCTCATTTATCCACAAATTTCACTAGCTATAATGCCCTTAAAATCGGAACACAGTAGTGCTTGCACACTACTGCTTGGCGGCAGAATAACTGGTAAAGTGGTGATACCCTAGACGGACTTTGCAGAAAGTCCTACCGCCTAGACCTGTTTTGATTCGTATGTTTTCTGTAAGCCATAGAGTGCAACAGCACGCACTCTACGGTTTCCTGCATGCAGCGTCAGTATCAAGGACTGTCTGTCACGCCAATTTTATGCAGATGATAATTCAGGGGGTCTAGCAAAGACAATTTTCCATTAGCTATGACATTAGCCGCGGAACAGTTATCCGCAGGTAATGTAATGTCATTCCCATACATTTTGAGTTATCGTTTGGCGTTAACGCTAGTGGAAAGTTATCTTCGCTAGACCCCCAGGTCGCAGTGACCTAAGGGTAGGTAAGTTTTTTTTGTTTTTTTTTTTAAATATTATTGCGGAACGTACAGTCGACAGGTCTTATATATAAAAATGTCTTAAAGTTAGGGTACATTTACCCGGTAGCAGGCTTAGGTTAGGTTATTGTTATAGGAAGTACAATTAGCAATTCTCAAATTGGGTTAGTATTACACAACATTTTATATACATTTTAAGACAGAGTGCAAAGAATACAGATTTTAAATGAATACAATTAAATGAAGAGGTACTTATATTATTATCACATTCGAGCATTCGCACTTTGTATTCTTTGTTCCTTGTTAATGTCAATATAATAAATTTGCAATTAATTGATGAGTACTTATTAAATGAAAATAAAATGTCATAGCAATTACATTCATGTTAAAAATTCATTGAGATTATAAAATACGAAATACAATACAATACAAATATAGTGTATGTAAGTGTATGTTATTATACTAATCATCCAGCAGAGATCCTGTCTTATTAACTTACGTAGGTTAACATACCTACAATCAAGTAACAATTATGCATGTCAGTAGTGATTATTACTATGGAGCAAGGGGGAGAGGAATGCCATCTTAACTAGAAAACGGTGTAGATCAGAAATATGCCAAAAACTGTTAGGTATAAACCTAGATGGTGCTGCAAAATGAGCGGGCTATAAGTTGAGCGTAGATCAAAAATATGCCAACAAAGTTTGTTGGCATATTTTGGGCTAGGTTTAAAACGGTTTGTTGAACAAACCGTTTTAAACCTAGCCCGCCGCGCGCCGTAGCTGGCCGTATAGTTCCCTCATTTTCGGTGGCATTTTAGGTTTATAACAGTTTTAGGCATATTTCTGATCTACGCTGTTTTCTTGGTGTATTGGCATTCCTCTCCTACTTGTTCCACGTTATTACTTTATATGCCATAAAGTGCTCAACGATTTTAAAAACGTTAGGTTAGTATAACAAAGATAAATAAAATCAATAAAACCATCAACAATACATTCCGAAACACAACTATTAAACTATTTACATAAACGAGTTGACTTCACAGTTTTTTATACAATCGTAAAACTAAGCAGTTCCATTTAAATATCTGTACAGAATTAAAACAGCTCGTGGTGTTCACACCCACGTACTAGTTAAGTTGATCGTTATCTGTGGTGGCACGCTATAAATGTTTGAGGTCTCGGAGAAGACTTTTTATTAAGTGTAATTATAAAATACGATGGAGAAGAAAGGTTCTCGAGTGGCGACTACGAACCAGAAGAGGGAAGACCAAAGATTACAAAGCTCGTTGATAGCTCGCGAACAAAATTTCTCGTACAAACACGACTCACCTGCGCGGGCAGGGGGCGAGGTAACAAAACGAGACAAAGTCATACGAAATTACAAAGAACAGAGCAGGATGGAACAAAATAACATCCCCCCGTTCCCCGTTCCGGTTCCCGTGATTTATTAGAAACTCATAGTATTTATTAGAAATTAGTGGTTTAAATACACCACTAATTTTCGTATGAGGGGAAGTTGTATCATTGTTCAACTGGATTTATAGTCAATGGAGAAGACCGTAGAACCGCGGAGAGCCGATGGATGCAGGAGTCTTTTTGTAGTTAGTATTTTGTATCATCAAGCCTGAAGACGTCCACTGCTGAGCATAGGCCTCCACCACAGAGCTGCACTTTGAGCGGCTGCTCGCCTCCTGCATCCATCGGGTCCCTGCGGCTTTTACCAGATCGTATCATATGATTTTATTTTTCATAAATCACTCTGCTACTTTTTGTCACACACTCTGCTACAAATCACAGTGTGATAATCACACTTAACGAATCGTGGCTTCTGATTTCATAATACGAGAGCACATCAGCAGTGAATATCAAATCATATAATTTTGTTTATGCTTTAGTAAACAAACTGAGACCTGTAGAGTATAATTTTATAAACATTGTGCCTGTGATATAGCGGTGAACTTTAATCTTGTTTAACTTAAGAGAGTAGCATTAGATTTCTTAATAATCATTTGTAGCAGGTCGCAACTTCACTAGGTTGCTTCTTAATCATATCTCTGTTCCATTTCATAAAGCACCACCAATCGCCTTTGATCACAAATTCATTAGGCATATGAAAAATCACAGTCTATGAAAAATCGCAGGTGAAATCAGTAATAACAGTAACAAAATGACAATGATTTTAAAGTAGCAACCATTTCTATGCCTACAGATTACCACTCGGTCAGCTTGCTCTATAAGGCGTAATCTCATTTCCTCCCATTTAATATACTACCCATATTTTTGAGAGCACACAACCATAATATTTGACCACGCTCTATAATATTTATAAACGAAGTCTCCTAAACAAGAACCAATTTTATTTAACCTTTTAATACCAAAACACTTATAAAGCTCATTTTAGAGCTTAACTCCAAATATACGTCAGTTATTTAACCATGCAGAACTCTGTCGCAATGAGAAAGACGTATATACATATTTTTGTTAACAAAACTGTGCTTATTGAAAATAGTTATAAGCTTAAAAGCTTATTAATTCTATGGTTTATGTGTATTTATTAACACAAAGTACTAACGCGCCTATAGGTTTTACTAGAAATGTCGGTAAACACGAATATTGTATGGAATGGCCTGTATTAAAAGACATACGCTCGAAAATCGTGCGATGTTTTAAGTTATAGCAACATTTAATATTTTTTGTTAACAGAAAAAAAATGGTATTTACAAGAAGTCATCTTTCGACAGAATCACAGAATGCAGTATTTAATAAAGAAGGCCAAAATCACAGGGTGATAAACGTAGGACCTCCAGTGTTATATAGCTGTGCATAGGCTACGGTGACCTCTTCTCATACCTGGCCCCTAATTCTGTATGAAAACACAGATTCCACACGATACGAAACCACGTCGTTATCGTGTCCTGTTCAAATCGTGTCACAGCATTAGAAATACCTTCACTTTACATTAAAGTAATTTTTATTTTGAATAAATATAAGTTGTGGTAACTTTTGACGTGTTGATGTTTCGGAACGCGTCTTACTTAACATAGGCCTCCCCCAAAGAGCGTCACTTTGAGCGGCTGCTTGCCTCTTGCATCCCATTCCATGCATGCATTGACAGTTGAAATCGTGCCAATTCCAAATTCATTTTGCGTGGTTTCATTTTCATTTCATAGAGAATAGATTTTTGCAGATTTCTTATGTAAGGCAAGGAATTCGAAGTAAGGTATCGTAAAGAATGATGGCCCATGTTTGCTACATATAGATTAAAAAAATGTTTAGCTCACAATGAGGCACGTTCCTCTTACAACGGTGAAGGAAAAAACCAAAAGGAAACCAGCATAAAAATAACAAAATTTTAGATAGTAAGTAATTTCTTCCAGTCATTCTTAAATGCGTTTTAAAATGAATTACAATGTGACAATGAATGAGTACAAAGTTACATAAAAAATAATAAAACTATTTATCAATTTATTAGCCATTTAGACTTTACTTTCTAGTGGCCTACATAAAATGGAAAGAGATGGCTGTAAACAACTTTAATACTACTTTAATACCACCATTATTGAAATTGAAATTGAAAATTGAAATTGAAATTGAAATTGAAATTGAAAATTATGTTTATTACCAAAGAATACACATTAAAGTTTATACCTATTTTGCAAAATCTTATTAATCTAGCAAAAATAAGTAGGTATAGCCCATGAGGAACATTAGCAGCCGTGCTAGGTCGTACCTGTGTTACAGCTGCCAATATCTTCCTCCTGTGTAGTAACAGTACAGGAATAAACAAAAATTAACAAATAAGCCCCTACCCAAAAAAAAAAAAAATTTAATGGCCATTAAAGATGTCAATTCAACATAAAAAAAAAAATCTCATGAATTATTTGCTCAAGAGATTCTAAAAATATTTCCAGCAACCGTACACTACGAAATACTGTTTGGGGTAAGCCGAAATAAAAGTGCGTGGAAATAAGTACAAGGCCTGTAGGGTTAGCACGGCCGGCAGACAAAACTGTCCTTCTCCTGTTTCACCCAAAGCAAGTATGAAGAAAGTGACGTAAAACGGGGAAGACAACCTTGTCCACCGTTCATGCCAACCCAGCAGCCGTGAGGACACAGACATGCGCCCAGCACGGACGGCTGCGATATTGGAGTAGGTATTTCAACATTATGTTGTGTATTGCAATGCAACTGTGTGTACACAGCAATTCAAATTTTATTCTGTAGTAACAAGAGTTAAGTCTGAACAACCATACCAAATACCCACTACAACACAAAACACCCGAAGTATACCTAGTTTCATTATAATTACAATGCTGTGTCTGATTGAGAGAAAAAAAGAATAGAATTTACAGTAAGTAAAATAAAGATCAAATATTACACGAGTTTATAAAGTACTAAGCATACCCACATCGAACGATCGAAAGTCGGTTCACCCACTGCACGAGTGCACGCTCTGGTTCTGACGTAGTATACGTAACCAACTATGTTACACGGTACACGAATCGTGGAGCCGATAATATTAACAAACAATATGAATTCGTAAAAATGTATTTATTATATTTGAGCAGGAGCATAAAATTAATTATTAAATGTTATATTAGTAGCAGATAAAATAGGTTTTAATATGTTATTTATTTAAGTATTGTATTATTTAATAAGTAAACGTTTAATAAAATATTTATTTATTTTTATTTATTTTCATTATGGGACGATGACTCCACTTTGTACCTGATTTTAACGTATAAGGGGCCTAGTTCTCTAGTACCTACCTATAGGTATTACTCTGAGGGCTATTTACCTTGCATAATGTAGGAAATTTTATCAAAATAAGTTAAGTAGTTTGGTTTTTTAATTAAAATAACTGGAAATTTATAGCTGATAATCACCCCTATCGCGTAACAGTTCTGGACATGGACTTCGCCTGCCATCCTGCACGTGCCAATTTACAAGTCAGTGAGTGCGAGCAAGAGAGCACATGATTATCATCTCCACCAGACTAACGAATAAAGCCCAATATCGTCCAAGTATGTTCTTAGTATGATATCAAGGTGATTGAAGTCGCCTTAACCGACATATTTTGTAGTTTTTTTATAAGGATTTTCTTGTAGTCGAATATCGCACCGTTGCTTTTTTTTAAACAGGCACGTATGTTTAGTTGTAGGCCTGTACCGTAATCGCGCGCTCTTGTTAAAATCCTAAAGAATGTGTTAAGTCACATGGTTTGACTATTTCAACGCGTTTCAAACGGTCACTCTGATTCTGTTTACAAGTTAGGCTCACCGTGTATTGGTAGATGGAAAAAGTTTAAAGCTAGAATACGAACCCAACTTTTAATGAGATATGAGTTTTGTATGAAATCCAAATTTTAATGGCTAATGATTGACATAAGTAAATACACATTAGGTAAGTTACCAAAATTATTTTTCTGCAGTGAAATGAATCCCATAATTAAGGATTAACTTGAGGATTTGCTTGATATCATTTACATACATTTTTACTCGTTATTTTAATTTAAAATCAAACATCATTTTTTATGTAAATGGACGACGTGACGAGGTAGTCGTTCGCCTGATGTTAAGCGTCACGGCTGCCCATAACAGATTGCAGTGTCACTCGGAACTCTAATTTAATACAGTTTTGCGTGTCCATAATCGAAATAAGAACTTACTCCTAATTGAAGTCAATTGATAAAGAATCAAAGACATTTTTAAAAGCACATCTTCTGATGCGGTCTCTCAATACGTGCTGGCCCTTACTCTGTGCAGTGTGGGAGAATCGTGTGTTTAATGCAATGACATTTGAAAACTGTCGTTTACATGAACGAGTTCATATTAAATTGAAATGTTGTTACTACGACATCGTGTTACTGGTTGCCCAACACTTGGACATAGTAAGTCATTGTTACATAATAAGTCTTAAAAATGTTAGAGGCTCTGTGTGGACTTCGCGAGTCGGTCTTGCATAGCTTAAAACTCAAAAACATTTTATTTACGATTTCAAACTACATCCAGTTTGAAAAATGTCCAAATAGTGAACAGACAAAAAAAACCATACGATTATCGAATTTGGACTGTCTTTAGGCCATCGCGGCTAGTATACAGTAAAAATGTTCTTTGTAGTAGATAGTGTAGCTAGTTTATTAGTTTTTATTATTGTAAGTTAATTTAAAGAATAAAGGCACATTGGCCTTAAAAAAATATCTAATATGTTCACAAGTTTTCACGAATTGGTTGAGAAATGCGACCTGTGGAGAAGAACAGTCGGACATCCGCCGGACAATAAGGAATGTCCAAGCCAAGCTGAAACGGAGACGCTTCGCTAGCACTTCGCTAGCACTTCGCTAGCGCTTCGCTAGCGCTTCGCTAGTGCTTCGCGCTCTCTCGTTCAAAAAAGTTCCATGCTCAGTTAATTTCGTTGTCAGTGTGAAGAAGGAAATGGGTGAGAGTCCATCCTATCTTCTTTGTTTTTAAAACCCATAACCTAGGAGGCAAACTCAGAAATTAGAAGCTACAGTCTAGATTTGTACGTGCTCTATGTTCAACTAAACCGTCGCTTGCCATCAGACACATCCATCAGCCAGAAAAATCTACTTCACTGCTGAACATAGGCCTTCCATATGGAGTAGCTCCCAACTCCCAACGGATACCACAAATAGGATACCATTTCAAAAATTGCCACCCAATCCCAAATATCGAAAATCAGATCTATTAATCAGTTTCACATCATATTGACCACCACCACCACCACCATCGCCACCAATACCGCCACCACCCACCATACCATTGCATTGCATTGCATTTGGCGCCATTGGTACCATTGTACCATCATCGGCATAAGTTCTGACTGCGTTTTCAATTATATTTTGTGGTATTCTCAACAATGAAGTAGCAGGAGATCAGAAATACGGAGGAAGTTAGAATTACGGAAACTATCACCTGCCTATTTATATCAATATAGAAATGTGATCTAAATCGAAACAAAGTACCAGGATAACAGGAGAGGTGAGGAGGATGGCTTCTTATTTGTATAATAAGTAAGGTACTTATGTAAGGTTGTTTATTTATGATTTAACAGATTAAATTACAGTAACCTATGTAATTATTATCCGTCACATTAAAAGATCATTATCGCCACGCTTGGTGGACGTTTTTGGTGATAGAATTAAAATTTAATGTACCTACTTAGGAGAATGCTGCTGCCCATGTCCTGGATATTCCCCACCCAGGGGAAGAGATGAGGGCCTACTATCCTCACGCCAAGGTTTCCAAAAAAAGCGCCAATGTGGTTTACCGATAATAGAAATATATATCAGTCATCACTCACGTAACCAATTCTGGCCTAAAGCCATGCCCATAAAGGCCGGCGTTTCTCTTTCTAAGTTAACAACTTACGGTAGCTTAACTTTATTACTAGTTAAGTAAATACTTAAGAGCATTTAAAAGATTACGGGCAGTTACTTTTCACTTTATGTTGCTGGTCATTTAGAAATCTGTTTCTTATAGGTACTTTTTGTATTATATTAATATATAAATGTATCTTAGAAAAAAATAATAAATAAATATTATTTTGTAGACATTTGACACAGCGCCATCTAGCCCTAAACTAAGCAAAGCTAGTACTATGGGAACCAGATAACTGATAGAATGCATAAGTCTAGTCTCGCTAAAACTCGAGAACGGCTGAACGGATTTATTTTATCTTGATCTTGAAATGTTCGTGGAGGTCCAGGGATGGTTTAAAAGGTGAGAATAATTCGAATAATTGCCGGGAAAACCCTAAAAACAGCCCTTTTCTTTTTCCCATATAAAGGCAGTACGAAGTCTGCCGGGTCAGTTAGTAAATCACACTAATATTATAAAGGCGAAAGTTTGTATGTGTGTATGTGTGTATGTTTGTCACCCCTTCACGCTGAAACGGCTGGACAGATTTGGATGAAATTTGAAATAGAGATAGCTTATATACTGGATTAACACATAGGTTACTTATTAGCTATAGGTGAAACCGCGGGGCCCAGCTAGTAATAATATATTTTTGTGGACATTTTCACACAGCGCCAAAAATTAATAATAATTCAATAATTGGAAAGAAAGGAAAGGACAGGTATGACATTATTATTAGATCTATGTTATTTGGCGAAAGGTAAATTACGCTGTTGATCAAATAAAATATAAACTGCCCTATTCAAACCGGCGCGGCGGCGCGTTATTCGTACCGCTGCCTGTGGGTAACGGTATGGCCGCTGAACTTCATTTAAAAAAATACCGCACGGGATCCCGCGCGGTATTTACCGCTACCCACAGCAGTACAAATAATGCGCGGGTTTGAATAGGGTCTAAGTCATCAAAGAAATAAACAAAGGGAACCGCGAACAAGAGCTAGTTTAACTATAACTGGCTACCGGCCGGCCCCAGGGCATAATGAGTCACTTTACGCCCTCCAAGTTACGACTTCACTAACCTAACTTAGCCTAATAAGATGAAGTTTCCAACCTTGTTGATATTATGCCCAAAGCACAACTGTGATGAAAATGCAACTTTAAGTTATTATAACAATTTGGTTTTAAGGTTTAGGATCCTGAAGCAAAAGCGCTGTTCTTGTTATTAGGAGCCGCAACTCGCTCGCGTTCTTTCATACAACTAAAATTACACGCCATTAAAAAAGACTTTACTTACTAAGACGTACTTTTCGTCCAAAATACCGCAGAGCCTGAAAACGAAGGTTTTCAATCAATGTGTGTGACTTATGGAACTTATGCATGGTCTCTTACTGTTGGCCTCATTAGTAAGCTCAAAGTCGCGCAGCAAGCTATGGAGAGAGCTGTGCTCGGCGTTTCCCTGCGAGTTATGATCCGGAATGAGGAGATCCGCAGGAAAACTAAAGTAACCGAAATAGCTCTTAGAATTAGCATGTTGAAATGGCAATGGGCAGACCACATCGCTCGTAGAACTGACAACCGATGGGGAAGAAAGATTCTCGAGTGGCGACCACGAACCAGAAGACGCAGCGTAGGCCCCCCACTAGGTGGATCGATGATCTGGTGAAAGCCGCTTAATGTGGCGCTTATGTTCAGCAGTGGACATCTTCAGGCTGGCGATGATGATGATGATGAAATTATAGTAATTGATTGATAAAGCAATGTTTGCTAACTATAATCATTAAAAAATATTTACCTATAACGCGACTCAACTTGAAAAAATTTGAAAACACGATATGTTTAACAAAAATATTTTTATTCGTTAAACGTAAAAAAGTCAACAAACTGTAAATAAAATTCCAATAAGAATTAAATTAGCCATTTCGTTAGTTTATCTATATTACGTTATATTTTACAACGAAAATCGGAATAACGTCTAATCATCGCGTTTACCGAGTTTCTCGTTCCCAGCGAAAAAGTTACCTACCGATTTGTGTAAATAAGACTTTTTCTGCGGTACAAGTCATAAGCTGTCACTGAATCAAATTAAGTATACAATTTTCATTTCATTTAGCGTGACCAATATTCTGGCATCTACTTATTTGGCACAACGAATCAGCAATGCAATTCAACGGGCAATGCTGCAATTAAATAACTAACCGTATGGTGGATCCAATCGGAACGGAAAATCATTGGGGGATCAACCAAGACCTTAATTTGAAAAATTCATAGCAGTGGATTGTTTTGGGGTATCAAAACACCGGAATGGGCCTATTTCAGAGACATAAAGAAGTGATAGACCTATCTCTCTCTCTCTCTCTCTCTCTCTCTCTCTCTCTCTCTCTGGTCTCTCTATTCGGTCCCTCATTACTGAGGATTGAGGTCATAAGATATAATATCCGATTTAACCAAATGCGCTGTACATATACTATTAAATATTCTGTGGTAAAAGACAAGCTGTTTTATCGACATAACTCCCACATATACAGATTAAAAGGTTTGCCACATCAAAAAAAAAACCATTTGCTCTCTCCTCTCACTTCCACCATCCCCAAAGACCAACAATCGTCACAGTTCGTTACCTATTTTTTCGTGTCCGCCCTAATTGCCATGCCACGCTCCTCCCGGATAATTCCAAGCGTTCTGAAACCTTCTACATCCTGTCATGCTTGTACAAGAAGTAATTGAGACTGCACGCCTGAACTAGAAGCTATTAAAAGATCTAAAATGGGATATGAGGATTCCAAGGCAGATGGAAAACGGGTTAAATACACACGAAGTGATTTGGTTTTATTTGGGAATGTCTTGGAGGTAAAGTAAAAGGCTTATTAAAGAGATGACGTATTTGCAGAGAGGTTTGTTTTTAAAAGGGTTCTTGCTTTGCCCTTTAGCAGCACAATCACGATTGCAGATATCCTACATGACGATCTACTTAAAGCACGATGGAGATGTCAAAATCAAAGAAAGAAGATGTTGGGCCAAGTGTTGAAATGTCACGTTTGTTACAAAAAATTTGTTACTTGTCTTCTAGGCAAGCATGTACCATCGTAGAATGCGTCGTCACTTTCCATCAGGTGAGATTGCAGTCAAATGCGCGTCTATTTCGTTATGAAAAAAATGTTTAGAAGCTAAAAGGAGCAGTCTTACCCTGGTTCGCCTGGAGTACCCTGGTTCAAGATAAATGAAACGTAGGTTAGAGGCAATAGAAGTGAAAAAAGAAAAAATGTTTGGCCACCTTATACTGGGTGGCGCAAAAGTAAAGACCCTATTTGGTTCAGCTATAACATTTTTTCTAAATTAGAAAACTAGATTTAGGTTTTTTTAAATGTATATTTTTGCCATTAAATTTCGTACCATTAGGATTTAAAGATGATGTCTTTTAAATGGTGACCTCCAGAGTTGATACACATTTGAGCCCTATTTATGACATTTTGCATAACTTGCCGTAACACTTCCTGCGATATGTTCGTTATTTCTTGACGAATGTTTTCTTTTAGAGCTGCGAGAGTCTGTGGCTTGTTCACATACACCCGAGATTTCAAAAAACCCCAAAGAAAGAAGTCTGGACTGGTCAGATCGGGTGATCTTGCAGGCCAAGGCAAATCGCCAAAACGAGAGATAACTCGGCTTGGAAAAGCGTCCCTCACTAAGTCCATAGTGTCGCGCGCTGTGTGTGCCGTAGCGCCGTCTTGTTGAAACCAGATGTGCTCCAGCCCCAATTCGTCCAAACTGGGTATCAAAAACTCACGTAACATGGTTCTGTAGCGTTCTCCAGTGACAGTTATCGCATTGCCTCCAGCGTCTTCGAAAAAATAGGGTCCAATCACTCTGTCAACACAGATGCCACACCATACAGTAACTTTTAGTGGGTGTAGAGGTGTTTCTTGAATAATGCGCGGATTATCAGTGCCCCAGAACCGAGTATTCTGCTTATTGACATGCCCTGAGAGATGGAAATGCGCTTCGTCACTCATAACCAATTTTGAAGGAAAATCATCTTGCAAAATGTCATAAATAGGGCTCAAATGTGTATCAACTCTGGAGGTCACCATTTAAAAGACATCATCTTTAAATCCTAATGGTACGAAATTTAATGGCACAAATATACATTTAAAAAAACCTAAATCTAGTTTTCTAATTTAGAAAAAATGTTATAGCTGAACCAAATAGGGTCTTTACTTTTGCGCCACCCAGTACTTATACGACATGATAATTTCATGAAAAACATCATACAAGGAAAGGTAGAAGGGAAGAAAAGAAGAGGCAGACCTAGAAGAGATAGATTTATTTTATTCAGAAGGGCATAATATATAAATCAAATAAAAGAAAAGATAAATAAATCATATCATACGAGAAAGCATTTAGCGCAGTCAGCGAAGATAAAGATTGTGAAAATAATTCGTGTAAAAGCGAATTTTGGCACAGTTGTAGAGGTAGGTGTCCTGAACAATATTTCCACCAGTCGGCTTTTTTGGTCTTTATTGAGCGGGCTAATTGGTTCAGCACAGAGAATGATGGCCATTACTCCACCGACAAGAGCAGGAGTCTTATATAAGAAAAAGAAAAATTTAACATTAATCTTCTTCATGTCGTTAAAATCTTTGCTTTTAAATCCAATATTACCAAGATCAAAAAAAATTATGCAGTGCATAGCGACATTAGTGTATTGAAATAAAATGAAGATTAAAATTCGTATTTTTACTCAAAACTTCCATATTAATCGCAAATCCGTTACGTAACATATTTTCTTGAAACCACTAAAAGCGTGTAAAATTCGCGCTTTTTACCTAAAAATGGTAATTTCAGGTGAAAACTTTGGCCACAAATCTTTCTTAAATTGACGAACAAAATTCGGAATTTTTTACTCGTGTTCGCAAAGTGTGCTCCGAGTACGTTACATAATACATAGCATAGTTATTACGAAAAGTGCTCATAACGAAGCACGACTCGTCGTTCCTAACCACAGATTAGAGAAAAAAACACGTGTTCCTAACCGATGTTCACTGCGGTCACTACACTACACAAAAGGGAACCAATGAGCGTTTAGTAAGTGTATCTCTATACTTATTTTTATTTTCGCCTTATCATCTTAATTACCTACTCCTTTTTTATCTTTTTAAACCACTTTCCTGATCCTTTAGTCCCTAGTTGTATATAATCCTCGTTTAAGAAATATTCCTATGGTTTCCCCGTTTTAAATAACAGTAGGGGTTTTGGCGGGAACGTGAAAAAGTTCACGTCGTTACATTGTATTATTTCACAAAACTTATGCTTTTTTCTAGTGTTAATGTTTAAAATTGGTGGTGTTTTACGCATTAAGTGCTGAATTACGAGCATGAGCGTGGGCAAGTGATATAATGTAGTGGAACGTGGTTTTTCGTGTTGCTTCCAAAATTCCATAGAAGCCTCTAGTAAAATTGCCACTACTTTACTAGGACATGACTTAGACTGGATTATGACTACCGGACTTAGACTGGACTATGACTACCCTGACTGACTGTGACTAAGACTTGACTTTACATGAAATATTTCATAATACGATGAAAAACTACAATACTTGACACTGGCTAAATACACTATGTGTGGAGCCAAAATATAAGAGAAAAAAAAACAGTAAAATACAAACATAAATTCAATAAAGCACCTCCATTAAACACGAATCTGAAGAAGTTATATATTTGCCCAACATGATGACTTGAAGAAAATAGTCAGAAAAATGAAACTGAAGAATAAAACAGACACTGGCAAATGCACAAGAAGTGCGACGCCATTATTCCTCGAATGAGGAGGGAAAAAAAAACCAAGGACCGTTCCGTATTTTGAATTTGACATGAGTTTGACTTCGGCAGGCGTACCGGAAACCGGGGGTTAGGGTCGGTTTTTTTAATCCTAGTTGGGGTGACCAATGATTAGAAACTCAACAAATTCTAACATTTGTTGGAGATTTTCACCATTGGTTGCCTTGACTATGGATCAAAAAACTGACCCTAATTATACTAGTTACGTAGCGAAGCACGACTAGCCGTTTCTAACCGATCGATAAAGTTAAGCAACGTTCGCTGCGGTCACTGCTTTGATGGGTGACCGCTACAGCAAAAAAGTGGTATTTACAACTGAGCGCTACCGTGCTTTGGAGGGCACGTTAAGCCGTAGGTCCCGGCTGTTGTCTTAAGACAATAGTCGTTAAGCCAAGTCGGAAGCTTTTGGGCGGCCTAAAAATTCTGACACCAGGGCAGACCGCTTGCCTACACGAGAAGAAGACTACATGGATGGGTGACCGCTCCAAAAAGTGGTATTCCGAACTGAGAGCTACCGTGCTTCGGAAGACACGTTAATCCATCGGTATTGGCTGGTGTCGTAAGACAAATTATCAGGTGATGGAAATGTCGTGAGGAAACCACCAAGAATTACTCAAATTAAAACTTGAGAACCTGGTGTAATCCATCCCAGTTGTCGAGCATGGTGGGTTATGGCCTACACTCTATGTAAGAGGCCTGCGTCCCAGCTGTGGGAAGGTATTGGGCTGACGTTGATGAAGATGATGGAGACTTGCTATAGACTAAATCCATTTTATTTTCACTAATTTGGTTCTGATTTCAAAGAAAGCAGCAGCTATAACCATTCGATTACTGGACTACATGAAATGAAGATCACTGTCTAAGCCACACTCGCACTTTCAGCATCGCAAGCGTTTTCTAAATTCAAAAACCAGTATTATTATCTACCTACATAATCATTCAATGACTGGACTATATGAAATGAAGATCACTGTCTAAGCCACACTTACACTCTCAGCATCGCAAGCGTTTTCTAAATTCAAAAACCAGTATTATTATCTACCTACATAATCATTCGATGACTGGACTATATGAAATGAAGATCACTGTCTAAGCCACACTCGCACTCTCAGCATCGCAAGCGTTTTCTAAATTCAAAAACCAGTATTATTATCTACCTACATAATCATTCGATGACTGGACTATATGAAATGAAGATCACTGTCTAAGCCACACTCGCACTCTCAGCATCGCAAGCGTTTTCTAAATTCAAAAACCAGTATTATTATCTACCTACATAATCATTCGATGACTGGACTATATGAAATGAAGATCACTGTCTAAGCCACACTCACACTCTCAGCATCGCAAGCGTTTTCTAAATTCAAAAACCAGTATTATTATCTACCTACATAATCATTCGATGACTGGACTATATGAAATGAAGATCACTGTCTAAGCCACACTCACACTCTCAGCATCGCAAGCGTTTTCTAAATTCAAAAACCAGTATTATTATCTACCTACATAATCATTCGATGACTGGACTATATGAAATGAAGATCACTGTCTAAGCCACACTCACACTCTCAGCATCGCAAGCATTTTCTAAATTCAAAAACCAGTATTAGTATCTAACTAGATACCTACCTCCTTTATCGTAACCAAAAAGCGTATAATAATTATTTTTGGGCGGCAAATTTAATGTACTCCCAGTCTATTGTCTCTTTTGTAACAATTAAGTGATAATGTTGCTGTTTCGTTGATTTAAGCGCCATTTGCCGCCGAAATTATCTTTATTGGTGTCTTTATTGCCGTGTAAAATAAGTGAGCGAATATATTTCATTGCTGTTTTTCGTCAGGCATTTTTGATGAGACAAGTTTGCCAAGGTCGTGCTGGCAATAAATTAAATGGATTGGAAAATTGTTCTAAGTTCATGTCAATAAATGAGAAACTGTTTAAGTGGCGATTACGAACCGGCAGACGAGAGTAGGCCCCCACTAGGTGGACCGTTCTGGTTAAAACCGCGGGGAGCCGATGGATGTAGGAGGCAAGCAGCCGCTCAAAGTGGGGGAGGTCTATGTTGTTCAGTTGTGACTCATCATCATCATCATCAGCCTGAAGACGTCCACTGCTGAATATAGGCCTCCCCCAAAGAGCGCCACTTTGAGCGGCTGCTTGCCTCTTGCATCCATCGGCTCCCCGCGGTTCTGACCAGGTCGTCGGTCCACCTAGTGGGGGTACGCTGCGTCTTCCAGTTCGTGGTCACCACTCGAGAACCTTTCTTCCCCATCGGTTGTCAGTTCTACGAGCGATGTGGCCCACCCATTGCCACTTCAACTTGCTGATTCTCAAAGCTACATCGGTGACTTTATTTCTCTTGCGGATCTTCTCATTTCGGATCTTACAGTTCAGTTACAGTTTACCTTTGTGATCTTACATGATCTGTCCAAGATCACTAAAATAGTTTTGAGCTGATTAATAAAATATCATACATAGGTTTTACTAGGTGGTAGGACTTTTTGGCAAAGTTCATCTAGGTAGATACCTACCACCACTTTGCCAGTTATTCTGCCGCCAAGCAGTAGTATGCAGGCACTACTGTGTTCCGGTTTGAAGGGCATTGTAGCTAGTGAAATTACTGGGCAAATAAGAGTTATGAATTGATCTTACAGTTTAGAAACCTTTTTTAGCCTTTTGTGTGATGTCTCAGGATGACGTGCGCAGTGCACAGTGTCACGCGAAACTTTAATTTAGAGTTGCGAGTGACACTGCAATCTGTTACGGGCGGCCGTGACGCTTAAAACCATGCGAACGACTAGCTTGTCTAGTCATTCGTTTAAATAAAAAAAAGGTTCTACTAAAGGCTTAATTCAAATACACGCTAATTAGTAAATCATCAGTTCACGACAATGTATGAACTGGCTATCAGTTCAATATTCACAGCATTATTTTTGTTTCCTCGAAATGTGGCAATCCTTACTGTAATGTCATGAATCAAATTGTAATTCCTAGTATAATACAAAATCTAAGTAAGGCTGTTGCCACCAATTACCTGTTTATTAAATACTTTAATGTAGTAATTCCTCCTAATTATAATCCGTTACCTGTGGGTAATAAACTTACGCGCACCACAGAGATTACTTCTCTATTTAGTTAGTTTATCTCTGGCCCACAGTGAGTCATAGAGTTAGAGTCAATAATTCGCACAGATAAGAAGTGGGTTTGTTGATGCCTAAATGTTTGAAGCTTCGGTGAATTTGTTTCTTTATTGTCGTTGAGTAATAAGTAGAGTGTATTTCATACTCAATGGCGGCTACGAAGTGAGCTGCAAGCCCCCCCCCCCCCCCTCTCCCCACGTTGCGCGCACCGCTTACCTCTGCCCACACAAACCATATTTTTACTACTTACTATGTATGTGATCGTTGGTCGTTATTATTGTTGTTATTATTATTACTACTGCGCATCATTTCGAGCTGACTTCATAGCAGCCATTGAGTTTGAAGCGCACTATACCTAATTTACGTATTATTTTCTCTATACAAGGTGAGTTTAAATTGGTATGTTATCCCGATGGGGGGGGGGGGGGGGGACTGGGTCCATGATAACCCACAAGTTGTAAGAGCCTTACTTTCAACTGCGTGTTTCCAAACCTTCATGCTAAAAAATAAATCCACTTACAAAATTGCACGTGCGATCGCTACGAGAGTTAATAGATACTGAAATAAATAAACAAATCATTTCTAAACACAGGTCGTCAAACTCATTTAAGTGCATTCTGTCAAGGACGAAGTCAGCTGCGCTAGGGTTATCTCCAAGCGTAAACTTTACACGGCATTTTCTTCAATGAAAAACTATTAATTTAGAAAAGTCGTAGAAGAAACAATATCTAACTTGGGGAGTAGATTTACCCCCTTTCTGGATAATGTAGCAGTTCAAACTCAGATAGACTACAACAAAAGGTAAGTCCTAGAAATTATAAGTACTCTTTGAGAAACATAACACAAATTAATATAGGTACTATAGGTAGGTAGTAGGTACATTTCAGAATTCATAGTGAGACAAGTAAGACTTATTGGAGATTCTTAGTTATTTACAGTTAGGTAGGCAAGCAATACTTGTAAAGGTGCTAACGTCACATCTACTTACTAATCTTTGCCGGTAAGACAAAACACAGCTCGTATCAAATTAAACAAATCCCCAGAGCTATGACAATATTAGTGTTTGCTCGCTCTCCCCGCCGCCCGCCGCCGTGAACTTGCTGTGAAATTAACGCTTTAGGATTTTATTCAGTCGCTCTTCTGAATTTCTTACTCTGTGGTTAGGGTTGCCACAGTCTTGTTTTGCTTTAACCGCGTGAATCTGAAACCAATACAAAAAAAATGTGATGGGCTTAATCAGATTTACACATAAAAATGTCTAGCCCCCGTTACCCCTGGTTTCTCGTACGTTTGTTAAAGTTAACTCATGTCAACCTAAAAATACTGAAAGCTCATTGGTTGCCTGTTGATCATCGGCTGTCTTCAACCAATGAGCGTTCAGTATTTTTAAGTTGACATGAACGTCTTCAGGGTGTTGGTGATGATGATGAACGTACGAGAAACCGGGAGTAAGTAACACAGATTGATTTTTAAGTATTTAAAATTTCATAGATTAATTTATAATAATTTATTTTCTGCTTTATTAAAGGTTTATTTTTTGCTGTTTTCAAAGCATCAAACTCAATAAAATATTCATTAAAAAAATCTCCACATCGAAAAAAAGTAAGCTTATGCGACTGGGACTCTCAATACAAATAAACAAAAATGAACTTGTTAAGTTAAATCATAACCCTTCTTTCTGGCCAGTAGTATAAATTTTAATGCAGAGTGTTTCCTCTTTGGCTGTTTATAAATTGTCTGCATTAATTCTGCATGGAATCAATGAGATTATTGGTATCCTCCTGAAGCAGTCAATCCCAGTGAAACTTGAGGAGGTGTTTCAGCTGCTGTTCCGTTGACACCCCATCGAGGTCTTTCAGGACTCTTCTTTAGAGCATAATATATGCCATACGATCTCAATAGGATTTTTATATCAGGCGACTGCCCATGGCACTGTAAAATACAAATATTTTCCTTCTGTAGCCATTCCTGAGTCCGCCTTGTTGTAAGCGGACGGGCATTGTCGTGGATCAATATGCGCCATTGCTTGGAAAATGTAGTCACATAGAGAGTCAACACATGTTGCACGTAATTTTCAGGTATCAGGTTGCCATTTATAAAATCAACATCAGTTTTTCGATAGTATTCATTTGTTTATCAAAGAGGTTGGATATTCAAAGAAGGTTGATACCCCATGAAAGTTTATAGAAACGAAAAAAAAATCATAACAAAGTTATGTGTTGCTTAGTTTTTTTTTGATGTGTGTACATCTTTTTTAGCTTTCATTAAATAATAGCTACATTCATTATTATTTGCCAAAAATAATGTAGATAATGTGAGTGTACAGATTCGTTGCGACTTTGTAATGAGATTTTTTTATGTTATCTTCTTGGATTTACAAGAGTAGGTACTACGTGAGAGGACTTTTCTGCAAAGTTCGTCTAGGTAGGTACCACCGCTTTGCCAGTTATTCTGCCGCCAAGCAGTAGTGTGCAAGCACTACTGTGTTCCGGTTTAAAGGGCATTGTAGCTAGTGAAATTACTGGGCAAATGAGACTTAAGAACTGATCTCACAAGCTAGAAATCTTTTTTATACTGTGTGATGTCTCAGGATGACGTGCGCAGTACGCAGTGTCACGCGAAACTTTAATTTAGATTTCCGAGTGACACTGCAATCTGTAATGGGCGGCCGTGACGCTTAACACCAGGTGAACGACTAGCTCGTCACGTCATTCGTTTACATTTAAAAAAATAATTTGCAGTTAGGATTAAGAATTAACATAATGGTAGTGTTGAGTATTCCAGACTTGTTCCTTAATTTTCCTAGGAAAGAAGTTAGTAGCGAACTTATTAGGTTATGGTATGGAAAAATCCTCCATAGATTTTTTTTTTAATTTGTGGTTTTTTCTTATATTCCTAGGTAGTGGTACCTTTTTTTTAATGCTAAAATGGGTATACGTTTGACAACAACTCACCTGATGGTTGTCTAAGGTGGAGCACGTTTGCCCATGAGATGCCCATTCACTCCTGGCTTGAAAGGCCCTTCTTTAGTTTTTGTAAAATACTTTGATGAGTCGTGAAGAAACTTACAAACAAAACCTACAAATATGTTTTAGTCGCCTATCTTCTTAATGTCCTTCTTTTTCTCAGTACAAAATTCGGAAATAGCTGGAACAGAGCATAAAGCAAGAAAAACTAATTATTCGTTTTAAAAAGCACATTTTCGTTAAAGTGCTACCAGTCGTTTGTAGTAAAAGTAAAATCCCCGGAGACGGATTTTCTTCTATTTATAGATATTGCCGCCTCTATTTGCAATGCATTTATATTCTTCGTTTACTGTGACCCACTTGGCAGGAGAATTTAGTTTTAACTCGATAAAACCGGTGATATCCGGATATATCTGGGGTCTTTTAACACTAGTATCTGGTTTTTACAGGAACACAATAACAGCTCATTGTATTGCGCCAGTGACAAGCGATTCGTTAATCCTTCTTCCTTTTTCCGATTTAGGCAAGTGGTTGAACCATGAGATGTGAAAATCTTTAAGCCATCCGAGGGCTTCTGACTTGTCTTAACGTTTGTTTTCTTATGATCAAAATTCAGGAATGACGCCTTAGGTTGTAAATACCGGTTTTTGTAGCGGTTACTTAAACAAGTGATGACCGCAGCGATTGTTGGTGCAGGTTAAAAAATTGTTTCAAGTTTCTCTAAGAGCGATACCTCTCTACTACGCTTCTAGCTAACTCAGGTTACGACCTGAGTAAGGCGAATAAGGGCCCTGATATGTCAGGGTCCTTATTCGCTATGACCATTGACCATCTAGACACGTCACGCGACGCGTTAAGATAATTATCTTCGTGGAATGGTTTTGGGTTTTAAAATGCAATTCTGTATGCCGTTGTCAAATTTAACAAATGCAACTAGGCTCGTTATACGCACGTCGAAACTCTGTGGTCGAAACATAGCAAACACAATTTTTCATTCCATGTCGTTATTGGCAAGGAATCTCATGTGGCATAGCTAATAAGGCCCCAGAAGAGTACAAACCGAAGTAGTGCGTTGTAAAGCGGAAACTGTTTCATCACTCATCTTCAACAGAACATAGGTCTCCCCCACAGAGCGCCGCTTTGAGTGGCTGCTTATATCCTGCACCCATCGGCTCCCGCGGGTTTCACCAGGTTATCGATCCACCTAGTGAGGTGGCCGGGTTATGCTAAAAGGAAATAAGACACTTTAAATTTTCTAAATCCTCTTGGGGACTGAACTGTTCCTGTCCATATAAAAATCACCATACTTATATGCTCAAATCTTGAGATTATCGTTCACTGAAAAATTAAAGTAGGTACCTACCTATCTTTTTTAGTAGATTGGTCATTCAGTCATTCAGTCATTCCTCTCTAAGCTTTTTGTTACCTCAATCCCTGATTCAACGGAAAAGTGACCATCCGCTGGGACTTAAGCCCCATGTTTGCGTTGAAGTAACAATGCTTTCTGATACCTCGTACAAACAGACAGACAAACCATGGACAAACACAATTTCTTTTTATCGGTAAACATTGAGCGGCTCTGGCGTTTTCATTTACGTACAGTTTTGGGACTCGGTTTTGGGCAGACGGGCGGTTATTATTTTCAGGAAAAAATGTTTATTTGTGGTAACGACTATGGTAAGAAAAGACCTAAAGATTGACTTATTTCAGTCCCCCATTAATGAACCCTAGAAACAAGTATTAGATAGTCAGGGTAATAATAGGGACAGCAGAAAAAACAAAGACCTTCGTCTCGTTGTCATTGTTGTGTGTTGTTGATTGCTTATTTAGCAAACTGTCAGAATGAGTTTCGTCGGAGAACTAAGGTCACCTTACCTCTCAGAGTCACCAACTTAAAATGGCAATGGCAACTTAGGCCACTTTGCTCGCTGAGCCTACAAACGAAGGGGAAGAACGGTTCCCGAGTGGCGGCCATGAACCGAAAGACGTAGTATCTAGGCTAGCCCCCAACTAAGTGCATCGGTCCACTGCACCCAGTGCACCTGGTCAAAACCACAGACAAATGCATGCATGGCAAATAGGTAGCTAATCAAAGTAGTGCTCTATGGGAGAGGTATATGTCCAGTAGTGAACGTCTTCAGGTTGTTGATGAATGCATCGTCTGTGCGAGAGCCAACCAATAGTTCTAGTACCTACAAAAGAAATGGCATTTCTAGTCCCAAGTTATTCCTACGCGGTGACGCTGCAAAGGTCGCCAAATAACAACAGCGTTAGCCCTTTCAAAAAAGTCCTAAGTTATATTTTTCTCCCCTTGTCGGCGTTTCCCCCGCCCGTCTGCACACGCAGTTCGTTAGTTACATTCGGTATGAGCATGCGAGTTCCATCGTGCTCTATCACTTCCTTATAACTGTGCTCAGTATTGCCATGTATTGCCCAGTTTGCTCACCGATGTTGCTACATCTCTATTTATCTATGTACAGCCAGCTACAAAGTTTTAAAAGAACCATGATTGCTATTAATCGTTTCGAATGAAACACTTTTTTTATAATTTTGGTAGAACTTTAATTGGTAATTTCGTTTGATCATCAATTAAATCAATAAATAAATAGTTAGTTTCAGTAGTAAAGGCACATTACCCGTTAAAAAAGTAAAAAAAAACAAACATCAATCAATCTAGTAATCTGATTATTAGACTGTGTGATGTCTCAGGATGACGTGCGCAGTGCAGTGTCACGCAAAACCTTATTATTTTAAAGTTCCGAATGACACTGCAACTGTTATGGTCGGCCGTGTCGCTTAATATCTCGTCACGTACCTAATTCGTTTCCACAAAAAAAACTGTTCTTAAGAGGAAAGACGGCCTGCGCTTATCCATACAAATATGTCCACACGTATTCCCCTACTTACTTCCTGGATTATGCCTCTGGACGAATTGTTTTTCCTTGTAAAATCTAGGTCTTACTGTAGCATTTCCCTATCTCTTGATTTTTTTAGAAACTAACTACTACTATCATGACCCTCCGAAATTCCTGAAAAACGACCCGTTATTAAGTTTTTAACATAAAAAAATAAGAGAAACCTAGCTACACTCATTCTTTAAATTTTCATGAAAAAACATAATTTAATCGGTTAAGTTTTGGAGGAGAAACAGGAGAATACGAAACATCGATTTCGTCAAGATTTTTGTAGCTGTCCCTATCACACTCTACGGGGGAGACGTGGCGCAGTGTGACGGCAGTAGTTTCTTCAAATACCTATCAAGCCGTAAACCAGCGCGAAACAGTTGGGACAAGAAGAAAACGGGACAGCGAACCAGTGTTTTTTTTTTGTTAGATAGAACAGTTGCTCTACTACTAGTGTACTAACTAAACACTACTAATAATTAGGTGGTAATTACTTTCTGCAATTCTACCATTAATTAGTAGTATGCAAATACTAATGTTGAAGGGCACTGTAGAGAAATGACTGGGCAAATGAGACTTTATGACCTGATCTCACAGTCTTGTAATCTGAATACTGTGCTGATGTTTCAGGATGACGTGCACAGTGCAGTGTCACACGAAACTTATATTCTGGAGTTCCAAGTGACACTGCAACTGCTATGCGCCGTGTGGCTTAACGCTAGGTGAGCGACCACCTCGTACCATCATTCCATAACATAAAAAAGCAAAATACTGTTTGTTTATGTTTATAAACTAATTATAATGTACTGTTTATATTTTAAAAACGTTTTTCAACATGATTTATTAATTTAATTGGGAGTTACGTGGAGGTACTTTAACAAAATTAATGTGTGCCGATACCATCCGGTGAGCAACTATAAATTAACTCAAATCATAGGACGGGAGTCCTTGCTCTTGTAAATAATTATGAATTCTATCAACTGTTATTATACCATTTGTCTTTTCGTGGTGTCTCTACTCTGTGGAATCATACAGTATCCATCACTTTACAGAAGCTTGACCATGACTTTGACTTGACTTTGACGTGATTTTGACGTGAGGTTGACGTGACTTTAACGTGACTTTGACGTGACTTTGACGTGACATTGACGTGACTTTGACGTAAATTTGACCTGACTTTAACGTGACTTTGCTATGATTTTGACGTGACTTTGACACAGCATGTTTATTTTCTATTAGGACATAATTATTAAAGTAAAATTATTTTCTTAATAGAAATCGAAATAATTTATTTTTAAGTAGGAACGCCTCACGGAATCATCCATAATACTGATCATTTTCACAAACAGTGATGTTTCGGTATGAAGAATTTGTCTAGTAAATTTTTTTTAGCGGCTCAATATCATTAGATGGCTATACGTCGACATTGACAGCGAATCTTCTGCTCACCCTCCATCTAGGACTATAATCCATTAACGCTTGAAAAAATGTCACTTTATCTTCTGCAGAAGTAACCAAATTTTCCAGCGTCTCCTCGCCTATACAGTGTTTAATGACCAGCTTACACTGATGATTGGTTTAATGAGCTAGCTTCCGTTTTAGATAGGTAATTAACAGATTTATAATTAGCAGTCAGTTAGCCAATCGGAAATCGATCACACACTAACTATAACAGATAAGGATTTGTTTGTGTACCTACTGCATTGATTAACTATATATTGGTTTAATTAAAACTAATCCATTAACCCTTATACAAAATAAATATTTTTTGGTGCATAGGTACTGTGTATTTTGAAACTATGCGGTATCTATATATTTAATAATTTGAACTTTAAAAACCTCAATTGCAATTGAGCACTTGCAAGTGTAAGTGACCGATATAGATCTTAGAGTTAGTAAGTTGAAGTGGCAATGGGCAGGCCACATCGCTCGTAGAACTGACAACCGATGGGGAAGAAAGATTCTCGAGTGGCGACCACGAACCGGAAGACGCAGCGTAGGCCGGCGCCCACTCGGTGGACCGAAGACCTGGTGGAAGCCGCGGGGAGCCGATGGATGCCGGAGGCGAGCAGCCGCTCAAGGTGGCGTGCTCTGGGGGAGGCCTATGTTCCGCAGTGGACGTCTTCAGGCTGTTAATGATGATGATGATGATGACTTGCAAGTGCTTATTTACACGGCGCAGTTACAATTATGGTGATTGTGGCAATGGTAATTTAGACGTTAATTACCTGTGTTGCGTCTTTTACATACGCAAGCTGACGCGGTTTCTGCTATGCCGTGCAGTGTGTATCACCCTGCCATATTGAGATTTTGCATGTCTGAACAATGACGTCATAGATATGTCGTCATTACTTTGACATGTCAATACCTGGTATTGCACCATTACGCGTCTTACATTACTCAGCATGGTGAAACGTCCGTAAGTCATGTTAACACGGTTTCGCCATTATTGTAGTGTGTATCCTACGTATTTAAGGATGCTACAACATACTTTTTATCTCAGGTCATTTTCATAATGAAAATATGGTAATTGGGATTATAGTCATATGCGTGTCGAAAATATGGTCATTTGTATCTCAGGCCACTTACTAATACTATACCAAACGCAAAATAATTTTATCCATATTTTTCTGCTTATCAAAATTGTTTTTTCTCTAATTTGTGTATCACACATTCAGGACTGATTACATTCACTTTTTATCATTTCATCTGCTTTTTTCTGTCCGTCAAAATGTCATTACATTTAATTTTTTAATAATCAACATTATTTTTGTTGCAGGTAACACCGAGGTTGTCAAAGTGGAAAAAATCTTTCTCTGTGGACTAGCATGAGCTATAAAATCGTTTTTTTTTAATATTTGACTAGGCTAGCGTTTGACTACAATTTCACTTGATGGGAAGTGATGATGCAGTCGAAGGTGTAGCACGAGTGAATACCTATTCACTCTTGACTTGGACAACCCCGGGTTGTATTTTTCAGGAAACACCGACCAGGGCAGGGCATTCCACACTTTTGCAGTTCTTATTAGAAATGTTTTATGACGTGATCTGCGTGTTCGTTCATTGCTCAAATTATTATAGGCTTAGAATATAGACTAAAGCATAGAGAGATCATCAAAACGATAGTATATTTGTACTGCTCATACGTTACTACGTCAGTGGCGAAGGAAAGAAACAAACATATAGTAATTAATTAGCTTACGGTGCTTACCGTACCAAGTTTTTCGACTCGTGTTAACTGTTTTTTCTACACAAATCTGTAAGACTCATTCACATCAATGTGTCCGCAATTCAACGTGGCAATGCGGCCAGCATGTTGGGTACGCTACCTACCGGTAGTGGGCTGGAGCACTTGGACTGTCTATAGGCCATCGCAGCTATTATACAGTCCATAAGTGTTCTTTGTAGTAGGTAGTGTAGCTTTGTAGTGTAGCTTTGTAGTAGGTAGCTAGTTTAGTTTAGTTTAGCTTAGCTTAGTTTAGTTTAGTTTAGATTGTATTATTGTAGTTAGCTTGAGTAATAAAGGCACATTGCCCGTTAAAAAAAAATGTGTCCACATCATATAAAAAGTGTCCAATAAGGTGGTACGCTTGACACATAATCAAGTTCTCTCTATGCTTTAGTCTATACTCTAAGGTTATAGGTCATGCTAGCCTTTCTATGCTGTTTTAGATAACGGACTCTGGCTGAATACATAGGTAAGTTAGAAATTACTTAACATCATCGTTTTTGAATTATTATGGATGGTAATGAAAACGATCATCACTAAAAAGCTAGTTATTTCCGTAAAAAACATTATTACAAAAGCAAAACCTCATTATTATGTCAAAAGTGTTATCACCTTTTACCTCCCACGCGGACAAACGAACACCCACGCAACAAATTGTAATGTAAAATTCTGTTTGCACAACTGTACACCAGCACTTTTGTTTAGTAAACCGTCCGTAAAGCAGTGTAAGTTAAAGAGGCAGTTATTAAAGTTAGCACGTATATAAATATACCTATACCAATATTATAAAGAGGAAAGATTTGATTGTTTGTTTGTTTGTTTGTTTGCATTGAATAGGCTCCGAAACTACAGAACCGATTTGAAAAATTCTTTCACTGTTGGGAAGCTACACTATCGGCGGGTGACAAAGGCTATATTATATTTTCAAAAAAATTAGGGATCCTTACTAAAACTTGAACAATGTGACCCAAGGTGTGACAAGTTACCAAAAATATTCTTTAATAATATGTTGCGTGCGCTGCGAAAACTATTATACCCGTGTGAAGCCGGGGCGGACCGCTAGTAAATAAATAGATCCTGGACCCTAACTAGGATTCCCTCTATTTAAAAAACCGGGAACTACAAGGACCATGGTCCACAACACCCAGACACAGAATAAAAGAAGAAAAAGAAGAAGAAGAAGAAGAAGAAGAAGAAGAAGAAGAAGAAGAAGAAGAAAGAAGTAGAAGTATATTTGCACTTTTTTTCCTGTGCACCAATACTTGTCCGGTCGTGGGAATCGAACCCGCCGCCTCCGGATTATGAGCCGACCTGCATCTTCTCTTTGGTACATTAAAATCTTCTGCGGTCAACAATACGGCTGACAAGCGTGGATATTATGGAAAATCTTTAGATACTAAATAGGCCCACATTTGACCGCAATCTCACCTGATGTGAAGTGACGATGCGATCTACGATGCGATTTTTTCAGTTGTGTGCGGAATTTACACTGACTCATACAATGGTGAAGGACATCGTGAAGAAAAATGTCAGCATGTTAATAAATTTCATTTCGAGAACATTTGTGTCATCCACAACCCCATGTTTGGCCAGCGTGGTGGATCATTAAAAATAATCTTCATCATCAACATCACCCTGAAGACGTCCACTGCTGAACATAGGCCTCCCCCAAAGAGCACCGCTTTGCGCCGCTTGCCTCCTGCATCCATCGGCTCCCCGCGGTTCTGACCAGGTCGTTGGTCCACCGAGTGGGGGGGCCAGCCTACCCTGCGTCTTCCAGTTCGTGACCGCCACTCGAGAACCTTTCTTCCCCATCGGTTGTCAGTCCTATGAGCGATGTGGCCTGCCCACTGCCACTTCAACTTGCTAATTCTCAAAGCTATATCGGTGACTTTAGTTCTCTTGAAGATCTCCTTATTTCGGAGCTAATCTCGCAGGGAAACGCCGAGCATAGCTCTCTCCATAGCTCGCTGTGCGACTTTGAGCAGTAGGAGACCACTACGAGACCCGAGAGAAAAATAATCTGGGGTGTATTCGGGAGTGGACAAATATTGCTAGTATAGAAGATTTGTTTCGCTTTGCACAGATTTGAGATAGATTCGCAGAGCTGATAACCAGCTTATTAGTTTTTTACAAGCTGCACTTCGGAGGGTGTGCGACGGAATTGCACAACTTAATTCCCCCATCCCCTTTTTACCATCGTACAACTAGACGCACGGAAACACGGCATCCGTATATGGTAGAAATTCCTAGAATACGTACAAAGCGTTTCGATTCCTCGTTTATAATTCGGACAGCAAAAGAATGGAACACCTTACCAGCGTCATTGTTTCCTGACTAATATAATCTGGGAGTTTTAAGGCTAGTGTGAACCGGTATCTTCTAGGCAAGCATGCTCCATCGTCGACCGCGTTGTCACTTACCATCAGATGAGACCGTGGTCAAATGTTAGCCTATCGTTGATAAAAAAAAACACAGTAGTAGAGAGGCAGCAGAAGAGTAGAGCCATCATCTAGTACATGTTGACTCGTTGAGGGCTCGAGCAAAAGAGGTCTGACTCACACTTGAATCAATCGATTTTTTTTAAATATCTCTCTTTTAGTTCTGTTTTTAGAAAAATGTAAATTGAAAACCTATAAGTGCTTCTGCCTGTCTGCACAAGTTTGCCAGATTTTAACCTCGCACTTATATCTTTCTAGGATATATCTAGATTCGCTGCAGTTGGTACGTCGTAGACAGATGGGTGTGAACTTAGGTGCTGTCTAACTTTAGTGCCATTAGTGTTTTTCTATCATCAAAATCAGGTAAAATTATAGAGGTAGAAAAAGGTTGGCTCTTTTTGAATGGATTTGAATCACAGAGCAAGAAAAAAAAATACGCTCTAGGTGCAAAGTGTCATATTTTTCAATGCTCTGTGGCTAAGTCACTGCGTTATATTGTCATTTTATAGAGATTTTCTATTTAGTCTGATAGCGTGGGAACCGGTACAAACAAAAAGTTGCCCGAATAACTTTTGAAATTAACTACACCGTTTTGTTTTTCAACTTCAATAAATTCATCAATTGTTAGCAACTTCTTTGTAAACAGAATTTCTTTTAATACATATGAAATGGGGAAGTTCTTTCATTTTCTAAACCAAGTGAAGATATTTCTTCTTTTATTCGTGTAGGCAATTGGTCCTGGTGTCAGAATTTTTAGCCTAATGACTTCTGACTTGGCTTAATGACTGTTGCCTTATGACAACAGCCGGAACCAACGGCTTAAGAGGATTTAGTATGCGAGCTGCGATTCTCCAAACATATTATGTCCAAACGTATTCCCCTATCTCCTTCCAATTCTGCCAATAGGCAATAGTAATTAAAAATAATGAAACCGTCGCTGTTGCTTCGCAGACGCGCTGGTGTGGGATCGAAGCATTTCCCCGTTAAATTGCAATGCTGATTCATTCAATTCATTGATCCAAATAAATGAAGATTTAATTTTTTTTATGGAAACTAATGACGTGACGAGCTTGTCGTTCGCCTGATGTTAAGCGACACGGCCGCCCATAACAGATTGCAGTGTCACTCGGAACTCCAAACTAAAGTTTCGCGTGATACTGCGTACTGCGCCTGAGACATCACACAGTCTAAAAAAGTTTTCTAGACTGTGAGATCAGTTGGTAAAGTCTCATTTGCCCAGTGATTTCATTAGCTACAATGCCCTTCAAACCGGAACACAGTGGTTATTGCACACAAATGCTTGGCAGCAGAATAACTGGCATAACGGTGGTACCTACCTAGACGAACTTTGCAGAAAAGTCCTACCACCTAGTAAAATTTGGGATATTTTGAAAAAATATTGCATGAATAAAAATATAATAGTGACTGAAGGAAAATTTGGATAAAAATTCTCCTTAAGGTGGCGGGTAGACCAAACAAGGTGTTTTAAGGGACGTTTCCTGGCGTAATTACAACATGTGGAGCTTTGAATTTAATATATCATGTAATTCATTTCATTAACTCGTTTGTGATGACCGCAAATACAAGATTAATAAATATAGCTCTATAAAAAAAAATCGCAAAGCTCCCTCAAAAAATTTGAGAGTTAATTTCCTTAAGGTGACGAGTATAGCCAGATGAGCAGGTCCAAATCCATTCAAAGAAACATCAACCTTAACGACGTAGTCTTTAATATCAATTCAGTCTGCACTTCAGCGCGGTGCTTACGACAAAGACAACGCACGAAATTACTGATTTTGACGGTTTTTAATTAATATCTATTTCTATTAGAAGCTCGGCAAAATGGGAGTTTCTACCGAATATATTTTTACAAAAACTAAATTAGTGTATTCCCAACAAACATTCACATGTCGTGATGACTTCAAAACTTTGAAAAATACTATATACAAATAGAAATAGATATTAATTAAAAACCGTCAAAACCAGTAATTTCGTGCGTTGTCTTTGTCGTAAGCGCCGCGCTGAAGTGCAGACTGAATTGATATTGAAGGCTACGTCGTTAAGGTTGATGTTTCTTTGAACGGATTTGGTCCTGCTCATCTGGCTATACTCGTCACCTTAAGGAAATTAACCCGCTACGAAAAAAGACACCCAAGCCTTATCATATTTTATTTTTCATACCTATTACAGACTCTGCTCAATTTTAGCTTTTATACAAAACAACAAAAGAGCTATTTCACTTTGATCTAATTTTAGCCAGTAAAGGTTAACCATATTTTTATACTTGTTGTGCTTGTGATCAATCATATGAAAAACGTTTTCAGACCCTCATTGAATAACAAACAAAAATAAATCTTATTTCTATTACGCTAAAGATAAGAATAGGTAGAAGTTTTGAGAAAGGTTTACTTTTACTGAAAAATATAGCAAAATAAGTTTTATATCTTTCAGGTAAAGGTGGGTTTAGAATGAAGTTTTTGTTAATGTCAAGGGAAATATTTAGAGAGGGTCAATCGCGATGAGTATAGTCACAGAATAATTAGTAGGTAGTATCTACTAGCGTAAAGTGAGCGGAGTACCTACTATTCCGTTGGTATAGCGAAAGACTTCAGAACGAAAGAACTGAGTGTCCTTTTTCAATGGGATTTTTGTATTAATGGACGTTTACCCAGCTCCTCGATAACACGGATATAGGAAGAAAGACTAAAAAGGATAAAACCTTTTGAGTTAGTTTAGTGATAGTGTCATTGACATTGTCATTGTCATTGTCATTGTCATTGTCATTGTATTGTATTGTATTGTATTGTATTGTACAGTACAGTACAGTACTGTACTGTACTGTACTGTACTGTACTGTACTGTACTGTATTTTATTGTGTTGTATTGTATTGAACCATATTGTTGAGTGTTACTCAAAAAGACACATGATCAAAGTGCCTTTCCCTTAATAGAGACGTTAAGAAAAGTTTTAAGGAGCACATTCTTAGGACTACTCTACTGTAGCAGTTTAAGTCAAACTTAAATTACTTATTAGCCGTAGTAATGCCTGGATTGTAGTTTTAGTGAAGCACTTGTTAAAATACTTCATTACACAACAAAATGGTACTGACAGGGTATTCTTACATCCTCTCCATATTTGTAGGGTTCATTTGTAATGCATACACTGAATCACCTAATAATATATTTCTAATTCCACACTTAATCTGTAGCTAAATATTTAATAAATCATTTTCATTTATGTGATGATGACTGGGTGTGTGCCTGTGTGGCGCGCAAAGGAACGTTTTGACAAGGTGATTTCCACAGAGTCATTTGTTTTTTTTCTCTTATCTGTGGTGATTTCACAATTTTGACATACATTATGTTGTGTTTTAAATGAGGTTGAACACACGTACCTACGGTTTTATATTTTGTCAATTTTTTATACAGGATTAATTCAGTTTTTTTTTAATTCTTGTTCTATAAGTGTATTATTGCAGGTTTGGAAATCAACACCCAGCTTATTTACAGGAAACGATGACTATTGACACAGTTTATTTACAGATATATACAGTAAAATAAAAATAAAGCCATTAAATTGGTTTAAATAATGTAAACAAAATGTTTCACTGAATTTGTCCTGATTGTGTACCTACACCTACAAACGATTCTACACTTTATTGTACAACGATCAAAGTTTGTTTTCAACTGATCGTAAAAGCGTAGAGAATCAGAGATACAAAATATAAAGAGATGTAAAAGGCTTAATGGATTCAAAGCTTTTAGGAAGAAATTTTAATTAAAAGTACCCGTTGCTAGGTATTGCTTCAGCGAATATGGAATACAACCTTCATTTTGTACTCCTATTATAAGTTTATTCAAAAATGTTAACGCTATCATGTATCGTAAAATACTTGTATGAAATCCTTCATCATTATCAGCCTGAAGACGTCTACTGCTGAACATAGGTCTCCCCCAGAGAGCGCCACTGTGAGCGGCTGCTCGCCTTCTGCATCCATCGGGTCCCAGCGGCGATCCCACCAGGTCGTCGGTCCACCTAGTGGAGGCCTACGTCTTCCGGTTCATAATCGCAGTAATAATACATTTTACATGACGGCTTAGCATGCGCACCGCGAGAAAACTTGTCGTCGCTGTTAGAGTGAGACACACTTAGGCGCTACCTTTTAGTCTATACTCTAAGGGCGCTACCATAGTCTTGTCACAGTCTCTCACGAGATTAAGTGTCGCGAAAATTTTGTCGCAGTGTGCAGGGCGGGACGGACGCATCATCCTCTGGCGTTTCCATATTCCGTTTCTAACTGACGCTATGTGAAATATCTACACGAATTTTATTTTTATTTTACTCGTATTTTACTGTATTAATCGCAGTTTATATACGCGTGCTTCAAAGATATTGAGATCATATTACTCTTTGTATATTTTTATCGAAGATATCGTATCAAGTTTTGTCCGACATTCCTTGGATTGGTGGGCGAAGAGACGTCGGGATCTATTTTTACGCCTGTTAAAGTCAGTTAAACGCACTATTTTGCAAACGGATGGACTGTTAGTATATCGTCACCAGACGTCCACTGCTGAGCATAGGCCTCCCCAGAGAGCGCCACTTTGAGCGGCTGCTCGTCTCATCTATCAATCGGCTCCCCGCGGTTTTCACCAGGTCATCGGTCCACCGAGTGGGGGGCAAGTGTAAGTATATAATCAACTAAATTCGTAAAGACGGAGAAAAAAAATTGCTTTGAAGTTATATAAAAAAAAAAACAAATATAAAAAAGAAAAGCCTGTATTCGGCCAGTCGCCATACAAAGCATACTCCATAATTCCATTTTAAAAAATTGGGTTTATTAACCCAAAATAACCACTCACGCTATCAGAAAAAAGGTCATGAAAACGGGCAATAATGGTAACACTGAGGGCATAACCGTCAAACCCCTATTTATGCCCGCCATGTTATGTTCAAGTTAACCCCATCAATTACATACAAGAAACCAATTCCGACCTCAGCAATAAACAAGTTAATATATCCAAAGCTGAGGGCGTCCAATAATAGCTATAAAACTTGAAATATTATAGCGTATCTCCTTTTATGGGTCAGAGGACGAATAAATGTTTAGTCGCAATATAGATCGAGGGGAGTAAATCAACTTGATACATCGCTACGTCCACGTCGTAGCAAAGTGTTTATAAAGTGTGAGTTTGAATGTAGGATAATTTTATAGAATGGTACTGATTATAAAATTATTTCAGTTTATGTACGTGTTAATAGTAAGTGGAAATCAAATAAAATAAATTCAATAAAAGCATTTATTCAGAGCACTTTGTGTAAGTACATTAAAGAGTAAGTACGTAATGCTACGAAGTATATCACAGAGCACGAAATAACCGGCCAAGTGCAAGCCAGACTCGCGCACAAAAGGTTCCGTACCATTATCTATCCCTGCCATCTAGTGTGGAGTAGCAGTACTATTTAAATCAGTGTCATCTATGACTCATCTGATAAACGAGCAAAAAATCACGTTGTTGTACGGGAGCCCCCTTAAATATTTATTTTGTTCTGTTTTTTAGTATTTTTTGTTATAGCGGTTCATGAAATACAGCCTGGTGACAGACGGACAAACAGACAGATAGACAGCGAAGCCTTAGTAATAGGGTTCATTTTACCCTTTGGGTGCGGAACACTAAAAATGACGCTTCGCCCCCAGGTAGAGACGAAATTTTACATGTTTTTCGTGCCGAGTAAGTGCATACTCATTCAACATTATTACGTCATCCGCCATAATTTTTAGTCGGTTTTGTACATGAAAAATAATTGAAAAAGTTTTTTGAAAATGAGACCAAAAATTAATTGATTATTTCTTTGTTTGTGGCGCATAAAATTGGTAAAAAAAGGTACAACATAATATGAAAGCAACAGAATTACTGTATTGAAATTTTCCTGATGCATTATAGGTATTAGCAGTATTTTTTAGGGTTCCATACTCAAAGAGTAAAACGGACCCTAATACTAAGGCTCCGGTGTCTGTCTGTCTGTCACTAGGCTGTATCTCATGAACCGTGATAGTTACACAGTTGAAATTTTCACAGATGATGTATTTCTGTTGCCGCTATAACAACAAATACTAAACAACGGAATAAAATGAATATTTAAGGGGGATCCTATACAACAAACGTGTCTTTTTTGCTCGTTTTTATAGATAATGGTACGGAACCCTTCGTGCGCGAGTCCGACTTGAACATGGGCGGTTTTTAAAGGTAAATATAGATTAGTAAGAACCCCCCATACTACCTGTATATTGTAAGTACGAAATGATTTCTTGGGTAAGTAAGTAATATAGTTTTCGTAAATATGATGGGATAGACCCAAATAACGCCTTTTGTAATGATTCGAAAATAAAATGTGCTTTTTGGGGATTTGTGCTTTTGTGATGAAGTGAGATAAGATGGTTATTGAGAAATTGGATAACATCCTTTTATTATCGAGTTAAGGATTTATTTTTTGTTGTTTCAGTGCTATGAAGCTTTTGAGGGTAGAGATATATTACTCTAGACTATTAAAAACATATCTCCGTCCCTCGGAGAGCGCGTTAAGCCGTCGGTCCCGGTTGTCATAAGAACATCTATGGCAATTGTTACGAGTAGTCAGACGCCTGATAGAATCTTACACCTGATCTAACCATCCCTGTTACTGGTCCTTTATGGGTTGCGAGGTCAGATGGCAGTGACTCGTGTAATTCTGGTAGCTCGCCGCTACAGGTTAGATTTTCCAATCTAACCTGTAGCGGCGAGCTACCAGACCCCAATAACAAATGGGAAAGGCAAAGAGGATGATGATATTAAAAACATAATATTAGGTGGTAGGACTTTTCTGCCAGAGTTCGTTTAGATAGAGAGCTCGATTAAGTACAAGCAATAGTATGCAAGCACTACTGTTTTTTCGTTTGAATGGCGTTGTAACTTGTGATATTCCAAGGATTATTATTTTTGACAAGTAATTTGTAATTTTTTAAGCATGATGTCTATTTTTGTATTCTGTTTTCGATTGTATGAGATTTGCGTCTGACTACCCTTAACGATTGCCATAGATGTTCTTAGACAACTGATGTCGACGGCTTAACTTGTTCTCCGAGGCACGGAGCGATGGCATCGAAAACTGCACATGACTTACTAGATAAATCATTGGTGCAGGGCCGAGGATCGAACCCGACGCCGTAAGATTGCGAAGCGCACATGCTACCGCTCGGCCACCATCGCTCTCTAAGAAGCAAATTAATAAATTCCCGATATGTTGTGTTGTACTTCAAGTAGATAAGTTGTCGGAACGTTATAGGTGTTCCTTCCACACAATTACACATATTACCTGGTCTGTTTATCGCACAGAATTGATTACATTCCGGTTGAACTCTCCGCATTATTGGATCAGAGTGGGCCGGCTTTGATAATGTATCGGTTACGTAGTGATGTGCTTACAGGTTGATATATTAGGGCCTTGCTTATTAATTATTTTACTAGGTGGTACGACTTTTTTGCAAAGTTCCTCTAGGTAGGTACCACCGCTTTGCCAGTTATTGTACCGCCAAGCAGTACTGTGCAAGCTATACTGTGTTCCGGTTTGAAGGGCATTGTAGCTACGAGGCTGGAACGAGGTTTATCCAGCATATTAATTCGTAATAATAATTAAAAAATTGAGAGTAAAATTTTATTATAATCAAATTGACATTTTCATCATTTTCTTTGTACATATTGATTCTTTTGTGAAGTCGTCCTCTCTCCAAATTTGCTGCGCCCGACGGGGTTCATAATGAGCCTACTTAATTAATTTTATATAACCACCTATATGTACACCGGTTTGAAGGGTATTGTAGCTGGTGAAATTACTGGGCAAATGACACTTTATGATCTGATCACTCAGTCTAGTAATCTGATTACTAGACTGTGTGATGTCTCAGGATGACGTGCGCAGTGCAGTGTCACGCGAAACTTTATTGTTTTAAAGTTCCGAGTGACACTGCAGCTGTTGTGGGTGGCCGTGTCGCTTAACATCAGGTGAATGACTAGCTCGTCACGTCATTTAATCGCATAAAAGAAAAGAAAATAAAAAGTATGGAAGCAATTTATTGCTTCCATAGTATTTTTTTTTATCTGAATCAGAATGGAATTTAAAAACTAAACTTTGGGTATATCTACACAAATACATAGAAACACATGTAGATACGATCAATGAAGCTATTTCAAATCCCGCTAGTTACTAAAAATATTAGTAGGTACACTCTGAAATCTCTTTCCTAATGCATCTTTCATAATTTGGCGATATTGGAGCATTGTGACATCATCATCATCAGCCTGAAGACGTTCACTGCTGAACATAGGCCAGGGGGAGGCCTAAGAGCGCCACTTTGAGCGGCTGCTTGCCTCCTGCGTGCATGGCCTCCCCGCGGTTCTAACCATGTCGTCGGTCCACCTAGTGCGGGCCGGCCTACGCTGCGTCTTCCGGTTCGTGGTCGCCACTCGAGAACCTTTGTCAGTTCTACGAGTGGTATGGCCTGCTCACTGCCACCTCAACTTGCTTGCGGGATACGTCGAATCAATAAGCTTAGTTTGAAGGAGATCTAAAGAATAATCAAACTTGATTAAAACCTTCCAAGACATTACAAAAAATAAACTTACAACAGCCTCCGAGAAAAAAGCACTTATCTGATTGAAACACAGGGCTGTCTATACACATCTATAGGTGGGCGTATAGTGTCTGCTGTCTTGAATAATTCGAGTAAATCGAGTATCGGACCCTATTGGACTTATCTCCCCGATTGTGTCACATCGGTTAAAGTGCTGCGTTATCTTTGATGACAATCGTTCATCGATGCCGCGGTAGGACGTTTGTTTTTATGGATCTTGATTTTTTTAATTAATTATGCAAGTGTCAATGGGACTTGACACCTCTCCTAGCACTAGGTTTAGCCTCGGTCTCCTATTAAATGCTATATGCGGCGTCCGACTTCAGCGTTTTCGTTCCGATCGACGTCTGAACGCCAGACACAGCGTCAGCGGTCAATACATCTCATAGCGAACGATGACGTCTCGTTGACAAAAGTAGCCGACAAACAGTGCTCGCGTGTAGTCATATGATATAAAATGGATATAAATTCGACGCTTTTGGCGGCGCTTGTATTACTTTGTACAATGCACTATAAGATTTGACTGATTCAATCAATAATTCGTCTCTTTCTTTATAACATTTTGTACTGACGCCAAATACGACGTTCACGCTCGTAATAACTAGAGACGCAGGGCAAAGCGTTTGAATGCCGCCTACCGCATCCACACGCCAGCGTGTGAAAGAGACCACAACAGTACATTTCTATAGCAAGCATCGTGAAACAGCGTACGGCCGGGGCGTGACGCTGTGCGCGGTCGACGGCGTTTATAGGAGACCATAGCCTTATAGGATTGGATATTTTAATAAAATAGAGTAGGTATAGGTTAGCTAACACCCTTGCAATTTCCTAACAGCGGAAGCTTATACTCGAGGAATCCCTTGAGATACCTCCCACGTTACCGGCTCCATCTTTGACATCGTGACATTGTAAAGGTTGGTGGAGACCCAGAATTAGCAAAAGTAAACTAGCCTGCACGCTTTCTATACAGTATGGCTGTATAATTATGCAGGGAATGGGCAGTAGCATTCTCCTCAGTCAGAATTACAATCTTCTGTAATCACCCGCCAAGCGTAGTAGTTATTGCAAACCTTAAGAGAAGCGTATACCCCCTCTTGTCCATAACAAAATTGCCAACGCTTTTCCACCTCTAAATACTGTCGGACTTTGATGATTTTTTTTTATTTGTTGTCTACCCTGTGAAATACTATGCTCGTACGTCTTCCTTTTTATGATTTTACAATATCTTCGTATTTATAGGCATCTAAAGTTACGAATGGCGTCAAAATTATGACGGGGAAAAGTAGTTGTAACTAGAACACGGAATATATTAAAAAAAAAACAATACATACAAGCATAGATTATAGTCTATTCAAACGATTGACACAAAAATTAAAAGTGTTTGTTAAGTTTTAGAGGGTGAAAACCGGTTGGCACCCAAAACGCTAAAATGTAGGTAAATTCACTCATGGGTTGTCTCTATCATACGTGTGGAGAGCAGAGCGACGGCAATAACATTTTCAAATATCAGGACGGTCCCCTTAAGGTCCCTTATTATGTTTTGCAACCGAAAAAAGGCTGATGATGATGATGATGATGCTTGATACGAACTAATTGATGAAGACGGGTAGAGACTGTTCCACTCAAAAATTGCCTACCACAGTGACTCTTCAGTGTCTTTGCCTGTCGCATCATTTTCCCGCCATACAAAACGGCTCACGCTGATTTCCTTCAAAAAAATTTGACACGGCTCTTTGTAATAGGTATTTAAGAAAAGGGGGAGTACATAACGCCGTATATGTTAACACTTCGCAGGCTTTCACTGCGAAGGTGTGTCGGACTCAATCGCGGTAATAACATTCAATCCGGTGGGAGCTATCAAATTAAACGTTTGTGTAAGTCATAGGTGACAGCGATTAGAATCGAATAGGAAAAAATTGCCGGTCTAATGCCCGTTTTCACCAAAGCTCCCTAAATTTTAAAGGACTCAAAGAATTAAGTGATATCTGAAAGTAATTTTGTTTTTACCAACGATTAAGGGACACCGAAAGCGTAAGGGATCCCCTAAATTTAGGGGGCCGTAGCCTGACCCCTTAGCGTTAAGTGGTAGATTAAATTATCAAAATGCCAGTTTTTTTTTTTCAATTGTATTTGGCAACTGTTTCTGCATAACGCCAGAAAATGTATTTTCACCTCACTGGCTTGGAAAGGTTCTCTTTGTCATTCAAAATCTGGGCGCAAAAACGCATTTTGCTCGCTAGCGTGGAAAGTGTTTTTAAAATTCGAACGTTTCTATTCAATAATTTTCTCGTCAAGAATTGAGGATTTAATCACAGATCTGCCCGAATTTAACCTTCTTGATATCGCCAGTCCACTGAAAACTCATTAATACCACAGACTACCTCCTAAAAGATACCATCTAACAAAGCGATTTGCTTCCACATTTATCATGCGAACAGCCAAAGAGTGGAACGCTTCTGTATTTCCCGAGAACTACAATCTTGGAGTCTTCAAATCGAGAGTGAACAGGTATCTTCTAGGCAAGCGCGTTACATCCTAGACCGCGTCGACACTTAACATCAGGTGAGATAGTGGTCAAGCGCAAGCCTATCGAACAATAAAAAAAAAAAAATCTTTTTCTCGTTCACCAACCTCGTTTTTAAAATAATCGCACTGTCCAGCACCAAAGAGTATAAAACCAATACGTACGCTATCCAGCACGGCGACTGCATGGAAAATGAATGAAAAAGACTTTTTCTTTAATTTTCCATGAATCACGGTACGAGCTAGTCGTTTACCTGATGTCAAGCGTTACCGCCACCCATAACTAAATTAATAAGCTAAAAATTAATCTTTTATTAGCCTTTCAGCTGTTTTTCTTACATTTTCCTCGCTGTAGTGAGGTGAAAATTTGTGTGTTGCACTCGGCAGCAAAGTTTTTCTGCGTCTCGTAACTTTGAAACCTTCGCTACGCTCAGGATTCTTCATTTGAACCACTCGCTACGCTCGTGGTTCAATCCTAGGCTCCTCCGCTTGCTCAGGCTTCAATTCAAGTACTCGCGTCAAAAACCAACATAGCAGCCTAGTATAACAAATAACTATTGTTTTCATTTTTTCTGATGCATTATATATTAAAAACTCTAATGCTACCAATAAATGCCTATATTTTTGACGATTATTCTCTAAAATATATAAATAAAATAACGAAAATCGACAACGTACGGTTTTTGGGAACCGTAGATAAGAATAAACTGTCACTCGACAATTTAAGTGTCACTCAGCGCTGAAAAAATGAATTTAGATAAGAGTCAAATTTAGGGGGCCCTTAGCCAAAGGGATTCCTAGTTAGGGCGTAGTTTAGGGATCTTTGGTGAAAATGGGCATAAGAATAGAACCCGCGGATGTTATAAGAGCTAAGGGAATATCAATGGACAGCAGCATGCTCCACGGTACAATAGTTTTATGAAAGAGGCCTATGTTCAGCATTGGCCATGCCCCCGGCTGATGATGTGAAAAATTTAAATAATGTAACAATATCATTAAATTGAATAAAGATTACTATTACTTGTTTGCTGCGGGAACTATTCCGGGGGGCGTACCGTGAGCTCTTAGCGTGATTCAAAACTGAGCCTATATTTAATCGCTTTGTTTTTTTTTTGTATGGGGATTTTGACAAGCGAGCCAGTATAGGCTCTGTTATGAATCGCGCTAAGAGCTCACGGTACGCCCCCTGTTCTGCCATTACAAATTTTAGTTATTAAAGTTGTTATAATATTATTATGGCTTTTCAATGCAGAATTTTTGTATTGTATTACTTATAACATTTGTAACTTGGAAAATGTGTGAAAAGTTTTTCTAATCAGTTCAGTAACTTCACCATGAAAATCACACAACCAAATACAATATACAAACAAACAAACAACGTTTCACTTTTATTTGTTATCAGTAGAGATTCTTTGAAATAAGCATCTCAAACAACTTCGAAACTGACACTTAAACTATCTCAACTATTCAATTTCAGCAATAATCTCCTTACTTGCACCAAACTGTATTAGACGCCCGATCGAACGCGGCAATTTGGCAAAGCTGTAATCATGGTATCCGAAGAGGGTGGTTACCTGATGGGATTCCATATTATAAATGGGATACTGGGTATCGTCATAAACGTGCCGGTTCACTTGTAATAACTATAAAATACTCACTATGGAATGATTTAGGAAGTGGTTTTTTTTAGCTACCGTGACAAGTGGTCTTTATGTTCTTCATCCTTCACACCTTTTACACGTAAGTTACAGCACCATCTTTTTTTTATGCGAATGAATGACGTGACGAGCTAGTCGTTCACCGGGTGTTAAGCGACACGGCCGCCCATAACAGTTGCAGTGTCACTCGTAACTTTAAAACAATAAAGATTCGCGTGACACTGCACTGCGCACGTCATCCTGAGACATCACACAGTCCAGTAATCAGATTACAGACTGAGTGACCAGATCATAAAGTCTCATTTGCCCAGTAATTTCGAACACAGTAGCGCTTGTACACTACTGCTTGGCGGCAGAGAGAGATCATATGTTGAGAGATTCTTGAGAATCAGCATAGATTTACGATTTATAACAATATTGCCTGCGTATTAATTATTTTTTTTTATGTTAAGCGCGACAAACAAGCATACGGCCCGCCTGATGGAAAGCGGTAACCGCAGCCTATGAACATCTGCAACACTAGGGGCGATGTCAACGCGTTGCCAGCTCAGTAAAGCTTTTTACGATACCTTTTTTAAAAGACTTCATATTGAAGCATCGCGGGAATACTTCCAGGGGAAGATAATTCCACACCTTGCAGGTGCGTTGTATGAATGAACGCATGAAGCGAGTCATGCGAGAATTAATTTTAATGTACAGGAAATTTTCTATGGATATATTTTAATTATTTTGTGGAACTAGAAGACGCAATGTAGGCCGCCACCACATGACGATCTGATCAAAACCGTGGAGATGATGGATGCAGGAGGCCAGCAGCTGCGCCAAGTGGCGCTCTATAGGGGAGGCTTGTGTTCAGCAGTAGACGTCTTGGGGTTTTTATGATTTTATGAAATACTCTTACAAAACGATTTTTTTACTCGATTAAAACAATAGGTTTTTTTTTAATTTTGGATATTTTTCATCAAAAGCATAATTATGATAATTTATTTTTGGAGACTTAAAATTATGTCGCAATACTTTCTCGAGTATCTTTCGGTCACAGACGCGTTCTGTCACAGTTTTATAAATAGTACTTATTTTGTTTCGATGCTGATTATGAAATGAAAATTTGACTCACGTATAGGTTTCACGTTCACGAAATCACAGAATTTAAATGGTAAATTCTTCCTTCATTCAAATTCTGTTCACACTCTTGTAAATATTAACGATAATTCCTAACCTAAACTATCGGATGCGATATTTACAGCTAAGCCATGATAAATGCGTGTAATCATTATCACTTCTAACGCTAACTACGAATGTGAATTATAGTCGGATTCTTTGAATTTACGTTTTTAATGCGTACTATAAATTTTCACATGGTTGTTTGTCGGTCTAAGTTTAAAGTTGAGTGAAGTTTATTTAAATACTTGATGCTGGAGACGAGCAGCCGCTCAAAGTGGCGCTCTGTGGGGGAGGCCTGTGTTCAGCAGTGGACGTCTTCAGGCTGTTGATGATGATAATGATGATGATGATGATGATGATGATTGTTTAGTTGGTTGTAAAAGGCGAAAGATAGGACATGAGATCACTTATCAACGGTAGCTCTCCTGGCTTTAGCGACGGAGAGAAGCGGGTTCAAATCCCGATCGTGATTCAATTTTTTCCTTTAGAAATTAATATGGTTTATTACGCTAAGCAGGCGATACTGCTATAAAGTCGTAAATCACAATAATAAATATTGTATTTAAAAAAAATAGACAGCAATGTAGTTAAAAGTAGTTGTAGGAACTACATATTTTAAAAATGTGTTAGATTGTTAGTATAAAATACAACAAATAAATGAAAAGTATTTTATTTAAGTATTTTTATGACCCAAAGCAAAAAATATTTGAAAGTATATTTATTTGTTTAATATGAAATGAAATGAAATGAAATAGTTTATTATTATTATATATATGTTTACAAACATCAGTTTAAGCATACAACAGTCCATTATGACAAATCCAAATTATTATAATCCTGGTTGGAAAAACATTGACACCCAAACTAGGAAAACCTGTGTTTTGGCATGCCAATGCCCTCCGCCGGACGAAATGTTTAATAACTAAGTATTGACAATTTAGTTCTTTTAACTTAATCACCTACGTAAAACGTTATAGGTACATAATATGTATGAAAATGAACATAGTAGTATAAATAAACAATAAAAAAGTTTAGATGAATATAATATACTATAAATATATATATAATTTAAAAAACTAAAACCAAATAATTTAATTTAAAGACCATTCCAAAAAGATAAATGCATGCCAGAATGAGTATAGGGTGTGACTGGGTGTAAGGGTGTAAAGGTGAGAGTGTATGAGGGTGTGTCGTGTGGAGACTGTGTGAATGTATGATAGGGGAGGGGGCAATTATATAAGATATATATAGCATTTATTACAGGAACAGGACAGGAATTATGACATAATAGACAGTATTGCTTCTGTTGATAGGTAATTTTGTTGTAGTAGCCATTTTTTCAACGTAATTTTTACAAGAGTGTCTAGTCATTGGATAGATATTTAGTATTTTATTTAACTTGTTATAAATGTAAATGTAACAAGTTAAATAAAGTACTAAAGATCTATCCAATGACTAGACAATATAGAAGCCCTAGTAAATTTTTAAATGTTAATCTAGTGTGTGTCGTCCTTAAAAATGTTTTTTTGTGAAGTATTTCGTCGTCTGCAATTTTGATACATAAGTTTATGTCTTGGACCATTCCCAATAGATGCTCCTTCAAACATAAATAATACCAATAACCCAAACGCTCAGATTTTGTTGTGATTATAGTAATTTTTTTACATTTCTAATCCGAAGCTTGGATGCATCATCTTGTTTTACACACCGTTTAATTAGTAAATAAATATTTACTTTAACTGATATAGGTATGGTATATTATGTCTTTTTAGGTTATTTCTATCCTTCTTGAAATATTATCTTCTAAATTGGATTAAACGCCGGTGGATCTACAATACCTATGTAGCTACTTGATTTTAAATAATTTCAAAAATGTTACCTATAGAAGTTACAACGAAACCAAAACTTTTATGATGAAAACATACAGATAGATAGACAGACAGACAAATGACAGGTTTACAACAAACCAAAATGGAGCCACAAAATCTTAGCAATTTTTAGCCACAATAACCATAATTATTGTGGCTGACAATTGCTAAGCTTCTGTGGTTACATTTTGCTAAATATCAATGTATTTTGGATACTTATTTTCCAAAAAATGTAAAATAAAATAACGGTTACACAATGCCCAAATTTTAAGTTACAAAACAGAACAAATATAACTGTATTTTTACTATTACTATACTATTAATTTGATTTTATAAATTACAGATCTTACGGGCAATCAAATCACATAAAGTTTTATCTAAAGAGGCTCACAATACAATCTAGACTCTGAAACTGATTCTAGAGCAAAAATAACATTACAGTTCATGGAGCAGACGCTATTCACTTAATTGAAGCTTAGTTCTTATAACAAGAAAAATCTGTACATTATACGTACATGAAGCCCTTAAACATTATGTAGTAAGAAGAAAGAAAACTAAGACATTTATTCAGGACATCACACAAGTGAAGAAAAAAAATGGGCAAATGAGAGTTTAGTCTAGCAATCTTATTACTAGACTGTGTGAAGACTCAGGATGACGTGCGCAGTGCAGTGTCACGCAAAACTATTTTAATTTGGAGTTCTAAGTGATACTGTAATTAGTTATGGGCAGCCATGATGCTTAACATCAGATAAACGACTAGCTCGTCACGTCATCATTACATTATAATACACATGGTAGGTATATTCACATGAGATGTACATAGAAAATAATAAATTGTTGCATGTGTTAAGAAGACCGTCGTTGTATTTAAAAATAATATTACCATCTCTCTTTTATCCGCACGTATGATAGAGAAAACTAGAGCCCGTCAGTGAATTTACCTATACTTTAGCGTTACGGCCGAAAACGGTTTCCACCCTCTAAACCTTAACTAAACCTTTTGATTTAATGTCAATCATTTGCATAGTATATACTACGCGTGATTTTTTGAAAATATGTTTTGTATTCTATATAATATTTAAAATACTTGTTTAGAATTGAGTGCCCACTATTTCTACCAAATATTATTAAAATCGGCCAGTAAATGGCGCCGCAGCAAACTTCCCCCTTATTTTGAGAAATACCCCTCAATAAAAAATTGCCGACACAGAAAAAAATCCCTGGACCTGTAGAACCTGTATAGCAAGTTTCGTCAAGATTCGTTAAAAATGCGACCTGAACGCGAGTACGTACATCCGGACAGACGAAAGCAAAAATCCTGAGTTGAAACAGAGACTTTCGCTCTCTTCATTTGCTCGGTCAATAATACCGATTAATGCCTAACTAAAACATGCTACTGCATTTAGTAACTGTAGGTGTTTTGGTATTATTCTAATCTAATCCTACTAATATTATAAAAGTGAAAGTTTGTGTGTGTGCATGTTTGATTGAAATGCTGATTTGTTGAGCCAAGTGCCAGCATTTTGGTCACGCGTCGCATTGACCAGGCGCTCTGATAAACTTTGGAACACGCGATGAGCTTCTGAATTGAATTGGTGTTAAAAAGTAAAAGACACTGGTAAAGCAAAATCCATCAACGAATGAAACTGTAATCCTCTTTGTAGAAACGTCCGTGCCCTCTGTAGGGCAGTTTACGAGTAGTTCCATCCCTTTATGTGCCGATCCTGATTGCCGCCCTCGAGGCAACGACAGGAATTCGAGGTCAATTTATGACGATTGTACGTTTCTGGTGCGTGTTTCTGGGTAAGGGCATTAGAGATAGTTTCTCTTGTCTCCAATATCTTTTAGGTATACTTAAGCGTTCAACAAACTGGGTGATGTTTACTGGATGTAATTTAATTCATTAGCATCCTTTGAAACTAGGTACCTTCTCCTGACACCGGTCACGTGTGAACCAAAACTTTTGAAATCTAACGCATCGATTTGGTATTGATAATAACTCCAAGAATACTTATACTTAATCAACTGCTACACTACAAAACTAAATTAATATAAATAACAACTGTTTTTAAATATTGCATACAAGGTAAAAAAATCTTTTAAAATTATCAAAATCATTCGTGTCAACTACGTTAGGCGCCGCGGCAGTCTTCATAATTTTCAATAAAAGACATTTTCATTTGCACTCTTTACCCTTTAATAATCATCAATATATGATGTACTATCATGTACTCACTTCATGCTAATGAATTAAACAGCATCTTGTATAGGCTCGACACTCAGAACTAGAAAATAGAGCCGTAATATCCTTTTTAAAAGGGGTTAAGACGACTTCAGTCGCCTTCATTTCATACTAAGTAGGCATTTAGATATGACATATTTTATTCTATTATATCTGAACTGATTTTGGTCTATGAGACCAATCTAAATGTATATTGTTTCAAACCAAAGAGGATTTTTCTAATAGGTAAAAGTAGGTATCTATAAAATACCGCCGGGGCAAGATAGTGAATGCTGGCGCGACTCTATCTCGCCTTATCCCGGCGACGGACGGATCACGAGGGGGTTTTAGTGTGTAGGGTTCGCTATTCATCATCATCCACCTTTTAACCTCTTTCATAAATTAATTTATCCTCATTAAGTTTTATGTTACTGGCACTCTACAACTTTTCATATTTCGAACTCCAGCAGATGGCAGCACCGGATTTTGTCATACCGGGAGTTAAAAAGGGTCTTGAAGAGACGGTCCAAAGAGTAATATGAGACGGTCTTGGAAAAGCTTGGAAACAAAAAGGCATGAAATAAAATTATAGTTGAGACAATGAGTCATATCTAAATTACTACGGTGTTGAGGGCACCAGGAGACCCTCCAGTCGACGTCTGCGTCAAAGTTTTGAAGACTGCGATTTGCGAGCAGCGAGGACATCAGGATCCAGCGCCCGATCCAGTCGGTCACAACAACACCGTCGGCGACGTAGCTTGGTGCACGTCCCGGAGAACATTTCATCCAGGACCCGGCTTGGTTACATTTTATATTTCCATTCGACATAATTATCTCCCCCTCCGTAAACCGCGTGAAGATTTATTGAACTTTTAAGTGTTTCTACACAATTTTAATCTGCATTAAATAGTGTATCCAGTGCATTTGTGTATCTTTTACTGTAGGCTCTGCAGGTATTGTTAGGCACCCTTCTGTTCTCTCTCTCTCTACTAACTAATAATGTCTGTAATAGGCTCCAGAGTAGGTAGATAGGAGTTACCTGATGGTATACGACCCTCCTCTGAAGCCGTTTCGTGACAAGTGGGTTCGAGTCCCACATATCCTGCCATCACCCCCGTGGTGGCAGGGAAGTGCAAGGCCATTGCCCCCCTCAAAAAAAAGGAAAAAACGGTCCTAAAATGACTGAGTTCTAAGACAACAAACAAAAAATACAAACAATTTGGAAAAATACAAACCTGTTTTTTTTTTGAAGTCGGTCGACATTATTTTGAAAATACTTCAATTATTTTACACCATAACACTCACACTATTTTTGATCTACTTATGATCGGAAGACGTCATACTTAGTTCTATTTTTATTGTTACCAATAACTACGCAAATTGTTGCTTTAATGTTTTTAGTTGCTTTATTGAAAAAAGGGAATTCCTATTTATTCATTTTTACGTTCATTCATTACCTTTTCAATACGTATGTAAAGGCTTCAAAAACATTTTTTTTGCAGGTGGATAAATAGTACTCGGTAAAAATGGCATAGAGGCGAAACAATGTGTATACGGTAAAAAAAATAACGCCCAACGATCAGCACACATAGATCCTGGACCCAGCGGGCGTACCGTGAGCTCTTAGCGCGATTCAAAACAGAGCCTACACTGGATCGCTTGTCAAAATCTCCATACAAAAAAAACAAAGCGATCCAATATAGGCTCAGTTTTGAATCGCGCTAAGAGCTCACGGTACGCCCCATGGTGGCCTGGTCGTGGTGGTGGTGGTAGTGGGTGGTCCTGGTGGCGCTGTTTGAAACGTGTGGACATTCTAAGCAGCGCCATTTAGCTCCAAACTAAGTACCTAAGTTAAGTAAGGCTTTTACTGAAGGAATAACATACATCATTTTTGTAAATATGTAGGTATTCACTTTTTTCTATCATGTACCTACCTATGTACGTATATTGTCGTCATCAGCCCACTTTTATTTTACTAATACTAGCAGTAGACTTATACCTACATATTGATGGTGATTATGATGATAGGTACCTGATGGTGTGAATGCAGCTGGCGATGTTGTTATAAAAACAGGGTCTTAAGTAACTGTTATATAAATTGTATTACTGAACAATCTATTGATTGTATTTCACTAATTGTAAGTAATTGGATCACTAAATTTAAGAGGATTTTTCCTCTTAAATTTAGTGACCCAATTTATATTTTTATACGACTTCATACATGATATTTCACTGATGCGTTGACCAATTTTGCTTGGTAGATATTGCTGTTCTATATCATAGATGATATCTTCATTGAAAACGTTATTTTTCACGCCGATCGGTCAATTTAACCGATTACAAAGCAAGAGCGAAATTCACACTGACACAACCAGGTCGGCAGCTGTATTTGACGTGCAATTCATTATGTAGAAAACAATAGAGCTGAAAGTTACCGTATATATATAGATACTGAATTTATATAGCGTTGAAGCATGTAACACCGTGTGGTAATGGCGTGCAAATAGGACCACCCCATCTCTTCCCGCGGGTGCTATATAAGTAGGTATTGGCAAAGGGAATAGGCAGTAGTAGTCTAGTAGTAGCCTTCGGTGGGCATTGGAATCGTCTGCAATCACTAAGACGCCTGATAAGCGTGGCGATATGGCAACCCCCTCTCCCTATAATGTGCCCAAAGTGGCAATTTATGGGGGCTTATGTTCAGCAGTGGACGTTTTCCAGATGATGATGTGATAGCTGGTTAGGTATACATTTTTAAACTTAACCATACTCAAAACACACATTTTACTAGGTGGTAGGGCTTTTCTGCAAAGTTCGTCTAGGTAGGTACCACCGCTTTGCCAGTTATTCTGCCACCAAGCAGTAGTGTGCACGCACTACTGTGTTCCGGTTTGAAGGGCATTGTAGCTAGTGAAATTACTTGGCAAATGAGACTTATGAACTGATCTCACAGTCAAGAAAACTTTTTAGACTGTGTGGTGTCTCAGGATGACGTGCGCAGTGCGCAGTGGCACGCGATACTTTAATACCGCGCTTTTACTTATTAGCTATGGGCAACCGTGAATTTAACGACGCTTTACATCAGGCAAAGGACTAGCTCGTTACATCACTCGTTTAGATAAAAAAATTAAAACATTAATTTTTTAACAAATAATAGCAAATAGTTGTGAACTAAGAAATTACCCACATATTAAATTACCTACATATTAAATATCCTTTTGCCCTAATATTATTTGTAATCTGAGATAAAATTTGGTAGAAACAAGCCATCCTGAAACGATTTCTTTAAAACTGGTACATGCGCTTTAAAACGTCACAAAACTACGGCTTTGTGCCAAAAGTTAAACCCATTCGGGATCACCTGAGTTCTTTCACATAAATTCTTAGCCCAATTAAGCTGTAAAAAGGTTGAAAGGAGCGCAAACAGTTACCCCTAACCCACATTTATATTAATACAATTTCATCGCAAAAGAAAATTAATTCTATTGAAGCATTCAGAAAAAGGTTTTCACTTTACACGCAAAACGGTGTAACGTATACTAATTTTGCAACGAAACTACGTCTAAACGTAACAAATTAAGACACAATTTCCTTTGACTCACACTCATTAGTTAAGTCTACTAATCCTTGCAAACACTGAATATGAAAAGGCGTAACGACTCTTTTTGAGAGTCCAAAAGATTCTTTACAACGAAGGCGATAGAGTTGGGTTTAGAACGATAGCTGGAATATTTAAGCTGTATAGGCAAAATAAATTATAGAAGAGATGCGGGCTGCATAGTAATTGTGGGTCAATCTATGTAATTATCCCTTTTAGATATTAAGAAAGCTATTGAATAATAGCAGCTTTTTTGGAGGATAGTCAGAACCGTTGTGGATACTTTAAAGCAGCTATAAAATAACCCTTTATCCTAACGAGAATAAACATCGATTTGCGTATAAGAAAACTCATAAATCATGGAAAGGGCATATTTAATGAGGTTGGTTAAATCAAAGTAGGTATTTTTTATCTTCTAAATTAAATGGGCAATGTTTTTCAGTTCTTATTAGCGTCAATAATGAAGACTCCCAGATTAGAGCCGGAAACAAGGACGCTGGCAAGTTGTTCCATTCTGTATTGAGTATTATCAGAAGATAGCAACGCATTAGTGTAACGTCTATGGTGTGTTTCAAATTCCCTGAAAATCTCGTGTACATTGACCTTTGAGCGGACTGCAGCGACTGTCAACCTATTTTTTGGGTGGGTCGCTTTATATTTTGAAATCCCTTGAAAAACTCATACATTGAAACATGTCAAAACAGGTTTAGCGCCGCTGATTGACTTGTCTCGCACATTTCCTTGTACCACGAAACGCGCGCGTAAACGACAGTGAACCATTGCGTGGAAAGCGATACTGTCGCTTTTTTTCGGGGTTAAAATAATACCGGGGGAGCAATGCATGAGTTTCTCAGGGGATTTGAAACATACTATAGTATTACAGATGTCCATACGCTACGGAATGCATGTCAAACTGAAAGTCATTGATGGATCGCATGGAACAAGTGGGCCGCAAAACCCAAATAAAAAATGAGTATGGAGGTTTGGAAACACGCAGGCTTAAGTAAGGCTCTCATAGCTTGTGGGCTATCATGGTCCCAGTCCCCCCTTTCGGGATAACATACCAATTCAGACTCACCTTGTATACTTTTTATTTGAAATTGGAACACTTGGGTTTTCTTGAAAGGAGGCTGTTCTTAAAATTGGATAGGGCCGCAAGTTTGACATGCCTAGGCTACGGTGAACTCATCCCACCAGGAGGACCGTATACCTCTTCTTATTGCATTAAAAAAAGTCAATAATGCCCATGCCAAAACATGAGCAAGAAACAGCTAGTTAAAATTAAAATGAGCAGCTAACTCATTTAACAAGCCATTAACACAAGTACAGCCATTAACAGTCAAAATAAATATACCTAATGATGTAGCTGGTCTTATTTGCGTACTCATTAGGGTCTAATAAGGCGGGACAAACGCGTCCCGGTACGATGCCACAGTATAATTTAACAGTAAAACAACTGCATTAGTAAACCCAAAGCAATTAGAATTGATAATGACGTTGATTTGCTATGTGTTAGCTCAAGGGTTCAATTCCCAACAGTATAAAAAACGTTTGGTGGAAAAAACAACGATACGATGTATTTATGTACTTATTTAGAAACGAATGATGAGCTAGTCATTCACCTAATGTTGAGCGTCACGGCTGCCCATAACAGTTGCAGTTATACTCGAAACTCAAACTGATAGATTTTTGCTTGACTGCCTGAGACATCAGCACAGTGTAGTAAAAATAATATTAGAGAGTGTGAGCAGGTCATTAAGTCTTAATTGCCCAGTAATTTCACTAGCTACAGAGCCCTTCAAACCGGAACAAAGAAGTGTTTGCACACTATGCTTAGCGGCAAATTGCAGTAAATTCTTGCCACCTAAAAATTGAAGTAGTGTAGAAGCATTTAATTTGTAACACTTCGTAGTAGAGTCACTGCTCTGTCTACACTGTGGTAACGCTGTCCCATGTCCCGTTCTCTCCGTGTCCCGACTGTCTCGCGCTAATTCACGTCGTAACGAAGTTAAGCGTGACAGATGGAGTGACGAGGGAATGACGTGAGCAAATTTGGCACGGGTGGCGCGGCCGAGTGTCTTCGAGTTAAACAAATGTATTTTAGTTTTCTAATATAAATATAATATAAATATAACGGCCAATGATCACATACATAGATCCTGGACCTTAACTAGGATTCCCTTTGTCTAGGGACCCGAGAACTACGAGGACCATGGCCCCACAACACCAGACACAGAACAAGTATCTATCTCGCAGTTCTACTGTACTTTAATTTACTTAAGAAAAATGCACCACAGACTACTTAGAAGATACTACAGACAGTGTACTCGTGGTCTACTCAACTGCATTTACTTAGAAAGAAAACTTGAAAACTTAGAAAAAATTTACTATATTTTTTAAATAAAACGCCTCATTAATACTAACCTCAACTAATTAAAATTCTTTTAGAAGTAGGTACCTACTTTTTTAAAATACACCTGTCCCGCTAAATCCAGTCCTTCGCTAAAAGACTCCCAGTTTTATTTTCAGCGCCTAATTAAGATAATTAATTCATTTATTCTCCCCGATAATTAGTATGCTATTCGCGTCTCTGACCATCTGGCCTTTATTAATGTCCCGGGTTCTTACGGGAACTCCGGATTCCGGGATTGTGGGACGGTGGATTTTTTGCGATGTTTTAAAAGCGTTGATTGTTGGTAGTTTATTATACAATTTTGACTAATATTACACACAAAAAGTCCCATTAAAATTGGTATAATATTATGTATGTAAGTATTCTTGTTTGATGTATGCCACAGACATTAACCATAAATCCAGTTGACTAATGGTATACTTCCCCTCATACGAAAATTAGTGGTGTATTTCAACCACTAAATTCTAATAAATGCTATGTATTTCTCATAAATCGTGGGAACCCGTTAATGTGTTTTGTTCCATCCTGCTTTGTTCTTTGTAGTTTCGTATGACTTTGTCTCTTTTTGTAACCTCGCCCCTTGCCCGCGCAGGTGAGTCGTGTTTGTACGAGGAATTATGTTCACGAGCTATCAACGGCCTTTATAATCTTTGACCACAGACATCTAATATTATACAGTGGTTACCTTTTTATACCTATTTTTATATACCTAATACCTAGTTACATGTTTAGCATTTATGAGTTGGTTGGTATTTAGTGTTCAGAACAAAAAATAGAAATGAATAAATGTTTCATTATGTGGATGGCAGCGTCATATTATTTGAATAATATTAATGCCCAAACATCACATTTATTTGTAGGCATATAACTCTTTAATCCCTAGCTAGGATCCCTTGTACATGTAGGGACCTAGAAACTACATGACCTTGAATGGTCCCGCAACATTTTCTTCGCAAAAAAGTATTGTCTTGTAGCGAAAATCGAACCCGCATCCTCCAGAATATGAGTCGAAATGCTCAACCACCACCCCACAGAGGCTGTCGAGTCGAGATGGAACCAATTAGCAAGCATTCATCACCATCATCATTAACAGCCTGAAGACGTCCACTGCTGAACATAGGCCTCCCCCAGAGCACGCCACCTTGAGCGGCTGCTCGCCTCCTGCATCCATCGGCTCCCCGCGGCTTTCACCAGGTCGTCGGTCCAACGAGTGGGGGGGGGGGGGGCGGCCTACGCTGCGTCTTCCGGTTCATGGTCGCCACTCGAGAACCTTTCTTCCCCATCGGTTGTCAGTTCTACGAGCGATGTGGCCTGCCCATTGCCACTTCAACTTACTAACTCTAAGAGCTATATCGGTCACTTTAGTTCTCCTGCGGATCTCCTCGTTCCGGAGCTTATCTCGCAGGGAAACACCGAGCATAGCTCGCTCCATAGCTCGCTGCGCGACTTTGAGCTTACTAATGAGTCCAACAGTAAGAGACCATGTCTCAGTTCCATAAGTCATCACTGGCAACACACACTGATTGAACACTTTCGTTTTCAGGCTCTGCGGTATTTTGGACGAAAAGATAGGACGAAGCTTCCCGAACGCTGCCCAGCCGAGTTGGATTCTTCGCGCCACCTCTTTGTCGAAGTTGGACCTACCTAATTGGACAATCTGTCCTAGGTAGACATACTTGTCGACAACTTCGAGAGTATCGTTCCCAACAATTACCGGTATAGGTGGAACATGAGCATTAGACATGATCTTTGTCTTACAAGCATTAGAAACCAGAAAACCCTAAACAAATGAACTGTTAATAAAAAAATATTATAAATTTGTGTAAATTCACACATAAATTAGGCCCGTATGGGCCCGTGTTACAGAACTACGCTCAGCTGTGAATTGGTTCTCAAGTCAAGGTTTTATTCATACTGGGTGGCGCAAAAGTAAAGACCTTATTTGGTTCAGCTATAACATTTTTTCTAAATTAGAAAACTAGATTTAGGTTTTTTAAATGTATATTTGTGCCATTAAATTTCGTACCATTAGGATTTAAAGATGATGTCTTTTAAATGGTGACCTCCAGAGTTGATACACATTTGAGCCCTATTTATGACATTTTGCATAACTTGCCGTAACACTTCTCAGGGCATGTCAATAAGCAGAATACTCGGTTCTGGGGCACTGATAATCCGCGCATTATTCAAGAAACACCTCTACACCCACTAAAAGTTACTGTATGGTGTGGCATCTGTGTTGACAGAGTGATCGGACCCTATTTTTTCGAAGACGCTGGAGGCAATGCGATAACTGTCACTGGAGAACGCTACAGAACCATGTTACGTGAGTTTTTGATACCCAGTTTGGACGAATTGGGGCTGGAGCACATCTGGTTTCAACAAGACGGCGCTACGGCACACACAGCGCGCGACACTATGGACTTAGTGAGGGACGCTTTTCCAAGCCGAGTTATCTCTCGTTTTGGCGATTTGCCTTGGCCTGCAAGATCACCCGATCTGACCAGTCCAGACTTCTTTCTTTGGGGTTTTTTGAAATCTCGGGTGTATGTGAACAAGCCACAGACTCTCGCAGCTCTAAAAGAAAACATTCGTCAAGAAATAACGAACATATCGCAGGAAGTGTTACGGCAAGTTATGCAAAATGTCATAAATAGGGCTCAAATGTGTATCAACTCTGGAGGTCACCATTTAAAAGACATCATCTTTAAATCCTAATGGTACGAAATTTAATGGCACAAATATACATTTAAAAAAACCTAAATCTAGTTTTCTAATTTAGAAAAAATGTTATAGCTGAACCAAATAGGGTCTTTACTTTTGCGCCACCCAGTAGAATGATATTTTTGTGAATGAAATCTTGACTTGAGTCAGGGTTTCATTTTTTGTGTATGATATCTTGACTTGAGTCAAGGTTTCATTCATAAAGTGATGTTATTGTGAATGAAACCTTGACTCAAGTCAAGATTTCATTCACAAAGTCAACATTCATAAAGTGATGTTATTGTGAATGAAATCTTGACTTGAGTCAAGGTTTCATTCATAAAGTGATGTTTTTGTGTATGAAATCTTGACTGGAAGCAATCGATCGACCACTAAACATTTGTACGGGCCTTAGACCGTGTTCTGAATTTTGCCAGCCTATCCCTATTTCCCAAATACAACACGGAAATGACCAATATCTGTCCAAACGTGTTATAATGGGCGATAACTCACCGAACGAGCTCGAGACAATGCACCCTTAACAATTAACCGTATAGTCTACAGCGTATACGGATTGGCGGGCATGAATTGCCGTACAGCTATTGCCGTATACAACGTGTATAAATTGATAGTAGTAGGTATACACGGCTTTGGTTGCCTGCATTGTTTATTATGAGGAATAAACGGTCAAGACTAGACGTGTCGGATAAGCCAATCATAATTTCCATTATAGATTTTTTTCATCGAAATATCCAGGGAATGGGAGCATTTTCTTTGGTACATTAAAATCAATCTTCTGTGATCACTAAGCCGCCTGCCAAACGTGGTGATTATGGAAACCGCCTATGATAAGCGTCGAAAGTGGCGCTATGTTCAGCAGTGGATGTCTCCCGACTGAATGATGTGATGTTTGACCTTACATAACTCTTTACTTTTTCTTTTTCCCCACAAGGTGGAACGATGATCAGGTGAAAACTGCTGGGAGGCGATAGATGCAGGAGGCAAACAGCCGCTCAAGGTGGTGCTCTGTGGGGGAAGCCTATGTTCAGTAGTGGACGTCTTCAGGCTGTTGATTATGATGATGAACTCTTTCTACATCCAGTGTAATCATAAACACAGAATTACAAACATTGTGATCAGTGTTCAAATTAGTATGCCCCAGTGCTCCGTTATTGTTCTCTTTGAGAGGTCAGCGTACCGGAACGATTCAATTTTGCACCACCACGACGGAGATTTCGATACCTGTAAAACGCTTTGCTTGCTATTTTTTTATAATTAAATAGGCCCGCATTTGACCGCAATCTCACCTGATGGGAAGTGACGACGCGGTCTACGATGGTACATGCTTGCCTCATCATCATCATCATCATCATCAACCTGAAGACGTCCACTGCTGAACATAGGCCTCCCCCAGAGCGCGCCACCTTGAGCGGCTGCTCGCCTCCTGCATCCATCGGCTCCCCGCGGCTTTCACCAGGTCGTCGGTCCACCGAGTGGGGGGCCGGCCTACGCTGCATCTTCCGGTTCGTGGTCGCCACTCGAGAACCTTTCTTCCTCATCAGTTGTCAGTTCTACGAGCGATGTGGCCTGCCCATTGCCATTTCAACTTGCAAATTCTAAGAGCTATATCGGTCACATTAGTTCTCCTGCGGGTCTCCTCGTTCCGGAGCTTATCTCGCAAGGAAACACCGAGCATAGCTCTCTCCATAGCTCGCTGCGTGACTTTGAGCTTACTAATGAGGCCAACAGTAAGAGACCATGTCGCAGCTGCATAAGTCATGCTTGCCTAGAAGATACCTATTCACTCGCAATTTAAAGAGCTCCAGGTTGTACTTATCGGGAAATAAAGACGCTGGTAAAGTGTTCCATTTCTTCGCTGCTCAGATTATAAATGTCGAGTCAAACCGCTTTGTACGAATCGAAAGAACATCAACCATAAATGGATAGCGTGTTGTTTTTACCAGCTACAGTTACAGGGCCCTTCAAATTGGAACACAGTAGTAATTGCAAACTAAAGCTTGACAGCAGAACAACTGGCAAAGCGGTGGTACGGTGGTACCTTACCTACCTAGACCAACTTTGCAAATAAGTCCTACCACCTAGTAAAAATTAGTTGTGAGCCTTCATTAGGACTCATAATATCGGATCGCGTGGATATTTATGCGCGCGAGGAATTCAAATAAAATGATTAATCACCTTGTCACACTATTAAATTGAATACAAACCCTTTTAATCACAATAATACAAAAATCAGATAACTAACGAGTAGATAATGGCTTTACGTAAATCATGTCTGTTTAAGGTGGAACGTTACACTAGCGCGGCAAATTCAAATTTTCTTGCGTTCTTTTGCCAATAATAGCTTAATTACTCAACGTGATTACATGAAAACTAATTTTGCGCAAATAAATATAATGTATCAACAAAGAACGATTAAAAGTTTCTCCTAGATATCATTGGTTTAGCGACAAATGGCAATAAACAATTTTCTTCTTAGTTTTTCAGTCTATTGCCATTTGTCGCCAAACCAATAATAAGTAGGTGATACTTATAATTGTAATTTATTGATACATTATATTTATTTGCGCAAAATTAGTTTTCATGTAATCACATTGAGTAATTAAGCTATTATTGGCAAAAGAACGCAAGAAAATTTGAATTTGCCGCGCTAGTGTAACGTTCCACGTTAAGCACTATTTTTTCAGGATTGAAGTAATGAATAGCGATTTTCCGTCGACTGCGCTGGTGCTTTCTCGTTCCAACAAAGTGAACTTTTCAAGATGGCTGCCTCGCTACTATAAACACGACGCTCCACCAGAGTGACTTTGACATTTCTTTACGCCGTCAATATTTTGGAATACATAATTATAATGGTACTAATAATATACATCTCATCTCTTCCCGTGCGTGCCGTAAAAGCCGGTAAAGGAAATATCCAGGGTATGGGTAGCAGCATTCTCCTTGGTACATTAAAATCTTTTGCGATCACCAAGCCGCCTGCCAAGCGTGATCCGCAAGCGTCCAAAGTGACGTTTTATGGGGGAGGCCTGTGTTCAGCAGTGGACGTCTTCCGGCTGATGAAGTAAATATGAATAATATACATAACAATAACACAATTTATTTAAATTTGTTGTTTAGGATTTCAGAAAAAGCTTGCCGTATTGAGCCCTCCATATATCGTTCCTAACATTCCTAGTGATTCTCCCGCTGTCGATTCTAACGGGAATTACAGAATGGAGACAACTATTGAAACATTTCAGAGCTGATTCAATTCAGTTTAAAACCGTCAGTCAGTGTTAGTGCTGGCTTTAGGTATTAAATACGTGGACGGGTTTATCCGAAAATAGGACCACTTGATTCACAAAATTTCTGTACTCACTACAAAGTTTATTTTATACACAGATAAAAAAATAACAAGTGCCTTAGATTTTATTTTTATTTTGGGATAAAGATTTCTAGAATCCCTTTCGTTTTCTCCATAGTCATTTATAATTTTTATTTCTATTGATGGAGTTAAGTGATATCTGAAAGTAATTTTGTTTTTACCGACGATTAAGGGACACCGAAAGCGTAAGGGATCCCCTAAATTTAGGGGGCCGTAGCCTGACCCCTTAGCGTTAAGTGGTAGGTTAAATTATCAAAACGCCAGTTTTTTTTTTTCAATTGTATTTGGCAACTGTTTCTAACTGCATAACGCCAGAAAATGTTTTTTCACCTCACTAGCTCGGAAAGGTTCTCTTTGTCATTCAAAATCTGGGCGCAAAAACGCATTTTGATCGCTAGCGTGGAAAGTGTTTTTAAAATTCGAACGTTTCTATTAATTTTCTCGTCAAGAATTGAGGATTTAATCACAGATCTGCCCGAACTTAACCTTCTTGATATCGCCAGTCCACTGAAAACTCATTAATACCACAGACTACCTCCTAAAAGATACTATCTTTTTATCATTCACCAACCTCATTTTTAGAATAATCGCACTGTCCAGCACCAAAGAGTAGAGTGAGAGAAGTAAGTATAGAGTGGTAGAGTAAGAGTATAGAGTATTCAGCACGGCGGCTGCATGGAAAATGGATGAAAAACACTTTTTCTTTAATTTTCCATGAATCACGTGACGAGCTAGTCGTTTACCTGATGTCAAGCGTTACCGCCACCCATAACTAAATTAATAAGCTAAAAATTAATCTTTTATTAGCCTTTTAGCTGTTTTTCTTACATTTTCCTCGCTGTAGTGAGGTGAAAAGTTGTGCGTTGCACTCGGCAGCAAAGTTTTTCTGCGTCTCGTACCTTTAAAACCTTCGCTACGCTCAGGATTCTTCATTTGTACCACTCGCTACGCTCGTGGTTCAATCCTAGACTCCTTCGCTTGCTTAGGTTTCAATTCAAGTACTCGCGCCAAAAACCAACTTTGCAGCCTAGTATAACAAATAACTATTTCTTCAGCTAGGTATAGGTCTTTAATTTGCCAGAATCTTAAATGAGTTTAAAATAGTTAACGAATATTGTACGGTGCAACCGCACATTCTCCCGCGTCAGCGTTTATAATATTGGAAAACATGCTACCTTTTACACAATCATACCAAGAAAAGAACCCGATTTGGATTGTCGTTGATGATACCGAGTAACTGGTAAACTATTGAAATAATGAAGCAAACAATGTTAAAACAATAAACAACAGAACATCCAAATACCATAAAAGCACAACGTCACAAAAAAATAATGCACGCATTTCAAAACTTTCTGTTTCTTGATCGCGTATTCTGTATCTTTGAGTCCATCTTTGATAATGTATTTTCTAGTACCAACGGTCCACACGTAAAGTTGTTGAGTCCAGTTGAGGTCAGTGACATCAAAGTTGAATATTGCCTTGTCTTGTTCAGAAAGGGTATTGTAAAGTTGATATAAATTGTCATCTTTTAACTGCCACTCGTTTACCATAAAGAATGACAGGGTCGTGCATACCTTGTATACCTTTTTGGCTATTTTAACGAATCTGAAATAAAACGTATAACATTGACAAACATTAGAAAACAGTTTAATAAGCATGTAGCTATTGTATTAGTTTTTATTAATATAGAATAAAGGCATATTGGCCATTTAAAAAAAGTTTAATAAACATCATCATCATCATCATTATCATCATCATGTACATCAGCCTGAAGAATCCCATACGGATTTATTAGATCTGTTTTGTTAGGTATTTTATGATTGAATTTTGATTTATTTAGTGTTACCTTCTTTCTTTTCCTAGAAGAAGACACACAGAATCAGCCATGTATGCTGGCATTATATGTAAAAACAGTGACAATATCATAAATAGCGACTTGCTGGTTGTATCATGACCATAACAATAGTAATAAATGGCCTTAGGAGTTGCGATTTTTATGGATGCTTCTTTTGCGAACTTCTTTATATCTCCTGCAACATCAAATCAAAATTAAATTAAATTAATTAATACACTATCATCATAAGTCCAATCCAGTCTACTGCTGGAATATAGACTGCTCCCAAAGGCACGATCCCCAGCTCTTCTCTTCGAGTCATTACCAGCCACTTTACGTATATTGTCACTCCATCGACCAATTAAAGACTTTAAAAGGATTTCTAAATATATAAATATAAGTGACCAATGCCTTCTTTACAGATGTAATCGAAGCTACGGATCGGAGTTTTCTATTCTGCATTGTGCCGGATTGCTTGCACCTGATGTGGGAAAGAAAACTTCTTTTTTTGTCAACTCACATATTGTAATAGGCTTGTTACCTTTTTTTTAAACGGGCAAATTGCCTTTATTACTCAAGCTAACTACTACAATAATAAAAACTAAACTAAACTAAACTAAACTAAGCATAACTAAGCTAAACTAAACTAAACTAGCTACACTACCTACTACAAAGAACACTTATGGACTGTATAATAGCCGCGATGGCCTATAGACAGTCCAAGTGCTCCAGCCCACTACCGGTAGGTAGCGTACCCAACATGCTGGCCGCATTGCCACGTTGAATTGCAATGCTGATGCGTTGGGCCAAATAAGTGCCAGCATTTTGGTCACGTTACGTGTTACCTAATATTTGACATTAAGCACTTCATAATTGTTACCTATTATTATGCTTAGTATCTACAATAATTTAATTTTAATATTTTGAGTACGTTATCATCTTGACTTATAAAAGTGCTAAAAACAGCCTATTTGCAATAATATCTTTGACTTTAACTTTTTTGACTCCCATCTGAAATTTTACTTACTCCATTTAATAGGATTTCTTTCAGTGGAACTAACTGTGTATATTCTCGTATCATTTCCACCTTTAGCTTGACTTGTAGCTGTTTCCTTTCCGGCTGCAATTATTGCGTTGTTCACATAATCACACGGTACCAATCCCAGGTTGACATCTTCATTTACGAGCACGGTATGCAATACACCAAAACCTTTGCCGACAATAAACTGGAAATTTATAAAATTCACAATTATAAACATCATAATTGATTATTAATTAAGAACTTTAATACTATTTTGTACGTCTGGTCTGGAATAACGTGCACATGGACCGCCATAATATAATCTGTATTAATTTTAATTTTATAGACCAAGGCTAAAAATTAAATCTAGTTCTAGAGCTGAGTGGAAACTAGCAAGGTTGTTGTTTTTATTCACCGAAAGCCTATGTTCATTAAACAAATACCGCTAACCCAAGAACCCACGATCTATGGATTATAATTTGAGAAAGAAAGAAGAAGAAAGAAAGAGGTCTGTGGTAGGCGACGGTAACTAATGCTTACCATCAGGCGGGTCGTCAGCTCAGTCAGCTTAACTGTCTCTCCGTACTATAAAATTACCACAGTAAATATTTTTATGTAACAGCAGCTTACCCCGGTTGCCCCGAAAATGCAGCTCATATCTAACCAGCCAGGTAAAGGTTCATTGTTAGTAGATATTACTGTAACAAGTCATGATACAAAATGTATAACTGTCATTATTACATATCAGGAATCATCATTGTCTTCAACAACCTGAAGACGTGCGTCATCTACTGCTGAACATAGACCTTCCCAATAGAGTACCACTTTCAGTGGCTGCTTGCTTCTTGCATCCGTCTCTCGTGGCTATGACCAGGTCGTTGGTCCACCTAGTGAGCCTCCCACTAGGTGGACCGTAGCGTCTTCCAGCTATTATATGTAACACTTATATGTAACGGCTAAAAACCAAAATTCAGTTTTCTTATCTTTCAAGTCTAGGAAACAGAACGTACCTACAGCAGGCCTCACAATACATATTGGTAGTCCAGCACTTTTAGTACGAACTAATTCCTCAGCAACTGCTTTTGTGAAAGTGTACGTATTTGGCCATTTATTTATCAGTCTGAAAAAAAAATTTGTTATAGTTTCAGATTTCTCCTACATTTTTTTTTTGTCTATAAAGGTCTTACTCACCCGTTTGTTATCATGACTAGTCTATCGTTTTCCATAGTTTCTACCATTGATATTATGGTTTCTGGTGTGACAGGAGTTTTATAGAATTTCTCTTCGACGCTGGCATTGAATTGATTTGCAGTTGCGTGACTGTAAGCTGTTGAAACGTGTACGTATGTTCTGAAAATCACGAGGAAAATTATTTTCACTTCTTCAGAGTGGAACGTTTATTTTTATAACTATTCTAACATTTTTCTTACTTTTTTTAAGAAAATGAGTTTTCATATTATTTATGCTGGCATTACTAATAACCAGAGGACACAAGGGCAAAATTTATCTAAGAGGACCAATCCTCTTAGATAAATTGTGTAGTTAATAAAACTCCTTTTCTTCTACTTCTTTCTTTCACTTTACAAGTACGGAAAAGTTAAACGTACTTAAGGTTTTTGCAAGCCTTCCCTAAGGCAAGAACTTCTCTGGTACCTCTCACATTAACGAGTGTAGATACTTTTATGGTTTCATCGAACTTGGTGGTGGCTGCCACGTGGAATATCATATTCACCTGATTCAAAAAATGTTTTAAAAAAATGCTAAAGAACATATTATAATATGATTATTTTCAAACAGAACACCGCTACCAGAGCATTTCTTTATTTGAAATTATTTATTGAGTTTAATAAAAAAACTACTAACCTCGTCAATGAGATTCTTCCAATCTGCATTTTTAAGACCAAGCCTAACTTTTGAAACGTCTCCTTCCACAGCTACTATTTTAGTAACAAAATCTGGCTGCTGCTGTTTTATGATATCAAAAACCTTAAATAAAAAAATATTAGTAATAATACACAATTAAATAATAAAATCGTGAATTAGATATTATGTAGGTATTTGTTTAAATCTTCCAACATCTGTATTTTAAAGTAAAGATGCACTTACTGGATCTTTTAATAGAACATCTAGTCTTTCTTGAATAGTCTTTTCTTTTTTTTGTCGAATTAGTATAAACAATTTTGATACGTGGCATGACCTGTAAAACAATTTATTCAAGAAATAAAGTATTCACGGTTTGAGCGGAATCATACTAGATATTTATGTATCATTTTGTGTTTAAAATTATTAATTCTTTACCTGCCAGCAATAAAAATCAAAATTAAAATACCTTCCTTTAGTTTCGCTTCTTGTATGCAATGATTTATAATTTAAAAAAAAGCTGTAATATAATCATTAGGTAGATACCTAAAGAGTTTCTCAGTGAGCTGTTTCCCAATAAACCCGGTGCCTCCAGTCATGAAAACCACAGCGTTTTTGTAGAACTTCTGTATTTCAGATTCGCCGAGTTTCAAAGCTTCGTTCATAGGCTCTTGACGGGACATAGCAGCCACTTCTATAGCACGAGCTGGGTCCATGGTCATAGCTTTCAATAAGTAGAAACTATTTAGCGATTGGTAAAACTGTTTACTACTCATCATCATCATCATCATCATCATCATCAGCCTGAAGACGTCCACTGCTGAACATAGGCCTCCCCCAGAGCGCGCTACCTTGAGCGGCTGCTTGCCTCCTGCATCCATCGGCTCCCCGCGGCTTTCACCAGGTCGTCGGTCGGTGTACTGGGTGGGGGCTGGCCTACGCTGCGTCTTCCGGTACGTGGTCGCCACTCGAGAACCTTTCTTCCCAATCAGTTGTCAGTTCTACGAGTGATGTGGCTATTTCAACTTGCCAATTCTAAGAGCTATATTGGTCACTTTTGTGCTCCTGCGGATCTCCTCGTTCCGGAGCTTATCTTGCAGAGAAACACCGAGCATAGCTAGAGAGCTATGCTAAATGCCTCATTAGTAAGCTCAAACTCGCGTTGCGAGCTATGGAGAGTCCAAAGCTCGCTGCGTGACTTTGAGCTTACTAATGAGGCCAACAGTAAGAGACCATGTTCCATAAGTCATCACTGGCAACACACAGTGATTGAAAACCTTCGTTTTCAGGCTCTGCGGTATTTTGGACGAAAAGATAGGTCGAAGCTTCCCAAACGCTGCCAGCCGAGTTTACTACTCACTAGTAATAAATATAATATTGCTAATATTTTAGTCGCTTATGCGCGATAGGTCTATAATTAGTCGTAAAGAGTTTCACAGCCCCTAGGAGCGTATGACCCAATGAGTTTGAAGATGCGGGTTCAAATCCTGCTTGTAACAGTTTTTAGTAGGTAAAAAATATTACTTAGATACCTATTTAAAATCAATATTCACCAATATATATGACAATTCAAAATTATACTACGTATATATATATATATAAATTATACTACGTAGGTAAAAACTGTAACAAGTAGTCTGTGGGTTTTACATCATCATCGTCATCACCAGCCTGAAGACGTTTACTGCTGAATATAGGCCTCCCCCCAGAAAGCACAATTTTGAGTGACTGCTCACTTCCTGCATCTATCAGCTTCCTGCGGTTTTCACCAGGTCGTCGGTCCACCTAGTGCAGGGCCGGCCCATGCTGTGTCTTTCAGTTTTTTTCGTATAATATTCATTAATTAATGTATGATTATTATAAGTGTCGTACATTTTAGAAATACATACCAAAATCGTGTCATTCTTGTATTACAAAGTGAGCTATAAAAACATTATAAAAATATAATTAATAATTGATACTTAGCTCACGTCATCGTGGAGCCTCTATAAAATCTTCATACATAATACCTACACAGAACTTGTTAAAAAATCACTTACTTCAAACACCGTAGCTCAAACGTACTTGTTCAAAACAGTAGCTTAATTTTATAAGCACAGTATGTACTAATAACATAAGACTGAATTAATTTGAATACTTCTAAAATGTAAAAAAAAACTTGTTTAATCGTCTGCAATTTACCACACACTGATTATTTTTCATGCTGCAGTTTGGAAAAATATTTTTTAACCTTCAGAAAAATGCACTTTCATTACCTAAGGTTATTCCAAATTGAATGCGTAGAATAATATTATTACGCTAAGTAAATATGCAAGACAAATTTAGGGCTGTACGTGTACGATGATCCCAATACGATAGTCCACAGTCCTGGATTTTGGTAGTAATTGGATGGGCTTTATATAAATAATCAATAAAATAATTATTGGAAAAAAACTTATAAATCAATTATTGGAAGACCACTAGCATTGGGTGCTCTCTTATTATCATAGTACCTAGTGTCCATGATAAGATTGTCTGGAAAAAAAATGCTGTACAATAAGACATACACAGACAATAAAAAAAACACAGAACAATGATTCAAATGAACGCATTTGAATCATTGTTCTGTGTTTTTTTTTATTTACCTGTTATGTTATTTTGGTGTACAATTATAAATAATTGTTTTTTGACGACTAATGTGCAAGAGGAACAATTTTAGTGATAGAATAGGCCCTTGTGGTACGCCAGCGTTAATTATGACTATTTTAAGGCTAAAATCATCCGTAATACATAGAAATACCTACTAGATAGTTTTATTATAAAGTCGGAAATTCACTTGCATGGCTACTAGGAAAGTACATGAAAATACAGCTTTAAAAGAATCGAAATAATAATGTCACACTCAGTCGAACGCCTTTGTAAAGGCTTAAATTCATGCTTAACCAAAGAAACTGTCACGTACAGTATTCCGCAATTATCTAAATTACAAGGACGGAAGGAAGGAACGAGAAAAAGCCATTTGTGGTTGTTTTAAAAACACAAAATATGTTTAGATCTTGATAATAAAATGATTATACCTTAGTTTTGTTGTTTGATGTTGTTATTTTGCAACTGTTTAACATGTTTGCCATCGACACGCTAATAAGAAGATCTTCAATAGTTTCGGTTCAGACCATAATAATTGTTTTTAATATATTGTAAACACAGCTTTACGACGAGTATCACAATAAGTATTCATGAAATACGATGCAATGTCAACTCAAGTCAATTTACTGTAAATAATAAATAATATTAATTTTTATGCTATTTATACATCATCATCACATAATTCATATTAACAATATTCATGCATTAAGATTTTTTAAATAAATAAATAAAGACTGATAACTTAAAAATAATATATACAATGACTAAAAAATTATGTTTTTATGTGTTTTTTTTGTTGTTGTTTTCATGTGTTTAAGTGTTATCATGACCTCGGAATGTTACTTCCTGAGTGACAAAATAATTGTATACCATTAGATAGTAAACAAAAATTAATTAAAACTAAACTTAATTAAACTATCTAAAACTATAAATAACTATACTTGAATGAAAAATCGCGTTTGAATTTGAGAAATTATTTCAAATTGGTACTAAGGTAAATGTATGGTAGCTGTACTGGGTATAATTGAATTCATTAGCATCCTTTGAAACTAGGTACCTACTCCTGATACTGATCACGTGTTCAAAAATTTTGAAATCTATAGC